>CM059445.1:57169958-58384958 GCA_030390025.1 Squalus acanthias
TGGAAGGGATCTCGATGGAGATAGATGTTCTTAAGTCACAGATTGAAAATGAGGTAACTTGAAGAAAAAAACATCTAACAGAAGCGAATGGCAGATTGTAGCAAGGCCTCATTGACTAAGCCAAGGTGTATTTTAGGTCTCGGACTAGCGCTCACAGAATGCAATGAGCGCTTTGCAGAGTTATACTGCCAGCTGTGTCTGGAGTTGGGGCAGAAGATCAGCCATGATCTCATTGAATGGCGGAGCAGGCTCAAAGGGCCGAATGGCCGACTCCTGCTCCTATTTCTTACGTTCTTTCTGCAGGTCACACTGAGCTCAGCCATAAAGGAGGTCAGCACACTTGAGCTTGGATGCATGCAGAGCTCTGCTCGCGATAGCTAATTTTTAATGTTGGAATGAGAGCTGCAGCGTTTATTCTTAAATATACAGGCCATTCAGCCCAACCACTCCATGCCGGCATTTATGCTCCACTCGAGCATAAGTGAACAACAACATTGCATAAACAAAGGCAAAATACTGTGGAAGCTGGAAATCTGAAATATAAACAGAAAATGCTGGAAACACTCAGCAGGTCAGGCAGCATCTGTGGAGAGAGAGAGAAACAGAGTTAATGTTTCAGGTCGGTGACCTTTATCAACTGGAAAAAGTTGGAGATGTAACAGGTTATAAGCAAGTACAGAGGCAGGGGAAGAGGGGAGGGGAGGAAAGAACAAAGGGGGAGGTCTGTGATCGGGTGGAGGGCAGGAGTGATTTTTAAATGGCAAAAGGGATAATGGTGCAAGGCAAAAGGGGGTGGTAATGGGACAACCAAGGAATCAAAAGATGGGTCTAGAGGAGCTGTAAATGCCAACAGCAGAATCATTACCAGCATTACATGCACAGTTTTAAAATATTCAGGAGGGCCAGTGCACCACTTAATTACATTATAAAATTGATAATGCTGCTGCCAGTGTGAATCAACCTGAAGGTGGTCTTGAATCCGGAGTTATGCTGCTGCTTTTGTGTTGACGTGCAGTGGAGACTGCTTGGCATCAATACTAAAGCAGCAGTGTGACTGCGGTGTAAGTCTGCAGAACGTTTGGCTGCTGACATTTCAATGCTACTTTTTTTCCCCCCAAGTTTTTTTTAATTGAACTTTCATCATACAGATACCGACAACACATATTGTACAAACAGAGAAGCAGATGAGTTTAAAGATTACACATTTGTCAGGATACTTCAGATTTGCTGCACTAGAGTGTCTGCTCTACATAACCAACACACAGAGAAATGTCACCGTTTGCGTCTCTTTTCCAGCTAGCTTGCTAACTGCTTACCTCAAATATTATACCTAGACTCAAAGTGTCATGAGTGAATTAATTAATTTTCCCACTAAATCTAGAGAGATGAAATATCTAGATGCCTTCCTCTAGGTTTAATATTGCATAGTATGAAGGTGGTATCTCGCACTGAGTTTATGAATCCATAGAACTAAGTTCTCACTATGATTGTGTCTTGTGTGTTTTAACAGGTGCAGAGAGACCTCCGTGTTGCAGTGACTGAGTTCAGTGAGCTGAAGCAACAGCTGGAGAAAAGTACGGTTTTGCTGAGTGTGTTGACACAGTTACACGAGGTGAGTGAAGAAGGCATTGGGATCGCCTTACTTGGAATAGATTTAGTTCTCTTCTACTATCAATTTTCTTGTAGTAAATAGTTTTCGGCAGTGTTTTTTTTTGGGGGGGCGGGAGGTGTGTGGAGTGAGATAGTTGTCCAGTTACCTCAATATAATTCCTCATCACTTTTGCCTGAAAAAGTCTCGACAGCCGTTGTTTCTGTTCGCTTTCTCCTCCCTTTGCAGTAATGATTGGGGGAGGGAAGAGGTTCAGTATCATTGACATTTGCTCCACATGCTGACGGGAACATTATGGACGAATCACGTGTGGTGTAGTCCAGCGTTACTGTTCAGTGGCACCAGTGCATGTACAAGGCCATCAGCAAGCTCAATGTTAAAATGTAAATATTCTCCAACAAAAAATTGAAATGACTAAAGGATTTTCTTAAATCGTTTTCATCTTTCATTTTCTTTATCAAAAGCATTCTTCCCCACTCAATTAGCAACTTTAAAATGTTTGTTTCTGCATTGCGCTCTGAATGCTGCATTTGGATATTAAGCAGCATTGAATATTGTCAATGTTGGAATCATAGAATAGTACAGTACAGAAGGAGGCCATTCGGCCCATCGAGTCTGCGCCAGCTCTTTCGAAGAGCAATCCAGTTAGTCCCACTCCCCCGCTCTTTCCCCATATCCCTGCAACTTTTTCTCCTTCAGGTATTTATCCAATTCTCTTTTGAAGTCTACTATTGAATCTGTATCCACCGCCCTATCAGGCAGCGCATTCCAAATCCTAACCACTCGTTGCGTAAAAAAAAAGTTTTTCCTCATGTCGCCTCTGGTGCTTTCACCAATCACCTTAAATCTGTGCCCTCTGGTTATCGACCCTGCAACCATTGGAAACAGTTTCTCTTTATTTACTCTGTCTGAACCCTTCATGATTTTAAACACCTCTATCAAATCTCCTCTTAGCCTTCTCTACTCTAAGGAGAACAACCTTTGCGTCAAATATTTTGCTCTGTTCAGTTACTTGTGTCTGTCGTAAAAGGCATGCATGAAAGTAGAAAATGCTGCAAATACTCAGCAGATCAGGCAACATTTGTAAAAAGAAAAGATAAGTTAATGTTGGGGGTGTGGATCCCTCATCAGAAGTGGAAAATAAGTGAACGTTTAATAGAAATGAATTAAATAAAAAAGGAGAGCTATTTCGTCAAATGCACAAAGTTTTTTTTGAAAAGCTGGAAAGAAGTGAAAACTGGTGGAACAATTACAGGGTGTATCTCAGTGAAGGAAAGGACATAGAATAACTGGAATAAATCAAAGCATAGTAGGCTTGCCTGTGTCTGAAAAGAGAAAAAACAGGGGAACATTTCCAAAAAGCCTAGGTAGTCAGCAGTACCATGAGTTTGAGTTTGTTACTTTTTTGACTTCCAGATGTCTGGGAAATGTTAAGTGGAACTAATTTTTTTTTTGCTTGCTGTTCTTTCCAGTTTGATACTGCCCTTGAAACACATCACCAAGCTTTGTTGGAAAAAAACTACAGCAAATCTGCTACTCACCTCAATAAGGTAAGTGCGTCCATCACACACAACTGCTTTTGGAGGCATAATACTGCTAACTGTTTGGAATTTAACAGGGTAGACGTGTTGTAAATGGGAATTTAAGTTGACCCTTGTGCTGTTGAGTTAGTCTTATTGAAATGGGGTATAAAAAAATTGCTGCAACTACAGTGTTACACCCATAGTTTACTGGAGTTGTTTGATTGCCCGAGTCTTGCTATCCAGTCCAATCCTGAAGTTTGCTGTGATACCAGTAACTGCTCCATGCATGTTCATTTTTCATTATTTCTCACTCAACTTCTCTTTTTTGAAATCTGGTGTTCTGGGCATTAAACATGCCGCTGTCATTATCTTTGTATAGTTTTAAACTCCTTAACCGGATCCAGAGATTCCATTTTTGTATACCGCAATCAAAAGAAGACTTGCGTTTATACAGAGCCTTATCACATTTCTCAAACATCTCGAGATGTAATGCATACAGTGAATTACTTCGTGCAGTAAATGTTACATAGGCAAATGGGGGACGATTGTGCACAACAAGATCCCACAAACAGGAATCCAATTAAACTGTTAATTACTTTTGGTGGGGGGAGAGGACGAGGGGTGGTGGGGTTGTTGGTTGAGGGACCGTGTTAACTAGGACACCGGGAAAACACTTTGCTGTTCCAATACTGGCATGTAGAAACATAGAAAATAGGAGCAGGAGTCGGCCCTTCGAGTCTGCTCCGCCATTCAATATGATCATGGCTGATCCTCTATCTCAATACCATATTCCTGCTCTCTCCCCATACCCCTTGATGCCTTTTGTGTCTAGAAATCTATCTGTCTCCTTAAATATATTCAGTGACTTGGCCTCCACAGCCTTCTGTGGTAGAGAATTCCACAGGTTCACCACCCTCTGAGTGAAGAAATTTCTCCTCATCTCAGTCCTAAATGTCCTACCCTGTATCCTGAGACTGAAGTTTAACATCAATCTGAACCACCAAACAGACAGAAGGGCCTCAGTTTAACTTTTCCTTCATCTAAAGAGCAGATGTTTTAGCTTCTATTCCTGAAGCGCCACATATATTTTGTGACCAGACCGAAATATGAATAGTTTTGAAGTTTTCTCTCGGCGACTGAGTTCAGTTACAACTGCAAACCTGTCTAACATTCCCTTGTTTCTGCTTCTGATTGCAAGGCACAGTGCAACCTGACCCTACTAAAATCGAGGAAGGGCGTTGAGCTGAAGATGTTGCAAGTGCTCAGCACGGAGCTCATCATACAGAAGGAGAAATTGCTGTATCATCTGGGGGAGGAGTGGAAGCAGCTGGCAGTCTGGAACCTGCCTCCATCACCGACTCCTACAAAAGGTGAACCAACTGATTTATTTTTAAGAGAAATAAATTAAATAATACAACTAAGATACGAGCTGTGACTACCTAGATACACTTGGAGTAATTCAGAAATCTGGTTACATAAGTTTATTTTTTTTTCATTCTTATCGGGCCGGAATTTGCGGTGCGTAATGACGGCGAAACTGTCAGCGTTCGCCATTATTACCCCTCTGAAACTGACCGCAACTTCAGGATGTAGCGGATGCGCATCTAAACTCTGAAATTCTGAAATTGCGGTCAGTCGTTCACTGCACGGACACTGGCTCCATTATGATAAAAATGACAATTTTTTAAGGAACTTGAACAAATTTAAAACATTTCTTTTTAATGATATTTCAGGTTCTACCTTATCCCAATGTGAGAGCCTCAATCTTTGTTTTGCTCTCTGTAGCATTTTTAAAAAGTTGGGATAAAAGCAGGTTCTCATTTCCTCAGTTCTGTGAGAATTCTGCAATGTGTTTGGCTGCTTGGACAGCTTGTTGACATCACAGCAGATCGCGTTAGGGATTCCCCACTATACTGCACTGAAATCACATGCACGTCGGAAAGGCAAACTTCTCGCCACAGAGATTGCGAGATCTCTGTGGGCACCTTTCTTCGGGGCCAGCGGCGGGCGCCTTTGCTCCGCCACTGACCGCAAATTCCAGGCCATCGTGTAAAACATCTACACGCATTTCCTGTTAGCTTTTTTCCATTCAGAATTCCTGTGTCCTTATTTACAATGGAAACTGCCTATGTGAATTGCAATTACAACCTCTCAGCAGTGGAGGTGCTGCAGCACCACCACTCGGGGTGGGGTGTAATTACAGTGTGACGAGTTTACATAGACAGTTTCCATAATAATTGAAGTAAGAATTTAGAAATAGAAGGACAGAATGTATGACTTGAAAATAGGGACTGAATTATGTCTCTGCACCTTAGTCCAAATAGCCCCAACCCTCTAACCCTGCTTCACCTGGATAATAAACTTGATCTTGACTCCCCGTGTGCATGGTCATGTAAGATCGACTAGTATATATTATAAGCAGCGTTCCCTATAAACTGCGCAGCTCTCTGCCGGTACTGCGCAGCCCGGGACCGGCTTTTGCAATCGCGAAATGGTGACTGGGCCGCGCAGCTCCTTAAAGGGGCCGCGCACCCAAAACAATTCCGGAGAAACATTGATTATAAGTCATGCTGATATCACAACTTCCGGTAGTGCATTCCCTGTCTCACTTTGATGATAAGCCTGTTGTTCTAAAACAGCATAATTCTCTGATGAGCAACAGCGTGAGAGATGTAATATAAATGCAGATAGGTATAATTAAAAGATTATACAGAGGATATTTTACTTTTATATTTTTTCCCCCACTTAATCCTTCTGGCTTTTCTGGTTCACGCAGCATTGCCTTTTGTCAGAATTTGAATAACTTAATTTTTTTACTTTGCTCTTCATTTTCTTTCCTTCCTGTAAGAGGTCACACATTGTCCATTCCTAGATCAGAGAATCGTGATGACTTGCTTCGAGGTCCCAGCTAATTTTCATCAAGCTCGCCAGCACCGAGGGAGCTTGTGCATCGTAGCCCCCAGTATTTTCCACTTGTCTTCACAGAAGAAATAGTTTTTTTTTTCGATGTGAAGTGACGGTGAAACTGGTGACACCTGGGAGGCGCTGATCACTTGTTGCTGTTTTTCCTCCAGTTGAGGATTTGTTCGGGTGGACTTTGAAGACCGAGCTGCGCCTGCGCAACATGACGTCAAAGAAGAAGAGTGACCTTGAGCCTCTGCTTGTGTCGATATTTCAAGGCTTTGCTATCCTCGGGGAACTGAACAGAAAACTGAAATTCTTCAGTAAGCAATTTTCACTCGTAAAACATTTCGGGTTTTATTTTCCATTCGTGGCCGTAACGTGCTGAATATTGTGAAGTCTCGGCACTATAGATCACAAATGTAGCTGTACAATCTTTACTTTCCGAGGCGGACAAGGTTCTAGGAGGCAGACGACATGGTTGATGTATAGATGTACCGCAGCCTGGATTGGTAGGACGCAGGTTTGTGATATTTGTCCCTTGGGTGTTGGGAAGAACAAAATGAAAATTCGAATCCGTTAAAATAGAAACATAGAAGATAGGAGCAGGAGTAGGCCATTCGGCCCCTCGTGCCTGCTCCGCCATTCAATGAGATCATGGCTGATCATCCAAACTCAGTACCCTGTACCTGCCTTCTCCCCATATCCCTTGATACCTTTAGCTTTAAGAAATATATCTAACTCATTCTTGAATATATTTAATGACTTGGCCTCAACTACTTTCTGTGGTAGAGAATTCCACAGGTTCACCACTCTCTGGGTGAAGAAATTCTTCCTAATTTCTGTCCGAAATGGCTTACCCCTTATCCTTAGATTATGACCCCTGGTTCTGGACTCTCCGACCATCGGGAACATTCTTCCTGCATCTAGTTTGTCCAGACCTGTCAGAATTTTATATGTTTCGATGAGATCCCCTCTCATTCTTCTATACTCCAGCGAGTATAAGCCCAATCGAGCCAATCTCTCCTCATATGTCATTCCTGCCATCCCAGGTATCAGCCTTGTGAATCTTCGCTGAACTCCCTCCATGGCAAGAACATCCTTCCTCAGATAAGGCGACCAAAACTGCACACAATACTCAAGGTGTGGTCTCACCAAGGCCCTGTACAACTGCAGCAGGACATCCCTGTTCCTATACTCAAACCCTTTCGCTATGAAGGCCAACATACCATTTGCCTTCTTCACCGCCTGCTGCACCTGCATGCTTACCTTCAGCGACTGGTGCACAAGGACACCCAGGTCTCGTTGCACTTCCCCTTCTCCCAATCTATTGCCATTCAGATAATAGTCTGCCTTTCTGTTTTTGACACCAAAGTGGATAACCTTGCATTTATCCACATTATATTGCATCTACCACGCTTCTGCCCACTCACCCAACCTGTCCAAATCATCCTGGAGTTTCTCGGTATCCTCCTCGCAGCACACACTCCCACCCAGCTTTGTGTCATCTGCAAACTTGGAGATATTACATTTAGTTCCCTTATCTAGATCATTAATGTATATTGTGAATAGCTGGGGTCCAAGGACCGATCCCTGCGGTACCCCACTAGTCACTGCTTGCCACTCGGAAAAAGACCCATTAATTCCTACTCTTTGCTTTCTGTCCGCCAACCAGTTCTCTATCCAAGTCAATACCTTGCCCCCAATCCCATGTGCCTTAACTTTACACGCTAATCTCTTATGCGGGACCTTATCGAAAGCCTTTTGAAAGTCCAAATACACCACATCTACTGGTTCTCCCGTATCTATTTTCCCAGTTACATCCTCAAAAAATTCCAGTAGATTAGTCAAGCACGATTTACCTTTTGTAAATCCATGTTGACTTTGTCCGATGCTGTCACTGTTTTTCAAGTGCTCAGCTATTACATCCTTTATAATGGACTCTAGCATTTTCCCCACTACCGATGTCCGGCTTACCGGTCTGTAATTCCCCGCTTTCTCTCTACCACCCTTTTTGAATAGTGGGGTAACATTAGCTACCCTCCAATCCATGGGTACAGTTCCAGATTCCATCGAATGTTGGAAGATGATCAGCAATGCCTCTACTATTTCTAGGGCCACTTCCTTAAGTACCTTAAGTAATTTATCTGACCCCAAAATTACAATTCTATTGTCTGTTCACATTCCATGTAACGAGCCTAAACCACTCCGACTTTTCACTAAATTTCCACCTGTGCAGAAGGAACGTGAGAACTAATCATCCAACCGTAAGTCTACAAGAGCAATGAAATGTGCCTCAGAAATTGGCTTGTCCAATCATAAAATACTTAATTTCTGTGCACTGCTCAAAACTTTTAATTCCACAATTTCTGAATAAAAGCATTTATTTCTCTTCACTCCCAGGAAAGTATGTAGATCATAACCTTGTAAATTATGCACTCATTTTCATACTCTGTGCTCTGCCTGCAAAGCACCTCCTTTGTGTTAGCAGCAAAAAGCAGCAATTTCCTGAAGATTAAGTTGCCTTAACTGAAATTGCTGCCTACTTACTTTTAGACTAGCAGACAGTGATGCCAGGTGACTCCTGATGGAGATATTTTTTTTTTACTTCCAAAGTTTCACTCTAATCATGGTTTCAGATTAAAATGGAGGAGTTCATGCCGTTTTATAACACCTATAAAATGATTTAAGGGATTCAAGTAACTGGCAATTTTCATTACCCATGCTGGGTAGGGGAGTGGAGTGGCAGAGGTCCCACTGTATTTCTCATCTATTTGTGTCTACTTTTGAGTGCAAGTTTTGGGGATCATACACGTAACAATTGCATTGTTGCAGAATGTCATTCACGTTTTTGCTCTGGCCCCCGTTCACCGCTTAATGTGCATGTACGTCTCTGAATTGTGCAGGCCAGATCCTGTTGAAATATATTTTGAAGCCACTGGTCGTTGATCCTTCCCTTGATGTTGAGATTGAACTTCAGACACACGATGCAGTTTTGCGGTTCAGTGCAGTTGAAAGGAAATCTGATCACGCCTCGCCAGCAAAGGTTTACCAGAAGATGATCACTGTGTTGGAGTTCCTGCACCAACATCTGCTTTGTACGTACACTTCTTTTTTTGTCTCCTCCACTCCTTGAATGTATGGTAGGAAACTTACTTGTTGCCGTCTTAAGCCTTCTGTGAAATTAGTCTAATGGCATAATTCAGATAGAAAGCTTACAATTGGATGTGTAGAATATTGATTGTGTCTTTCCTTGGTCATTTGTGTTAGATGTGCCTCTCTGGGACTCTGTGGATTGTAACGTGAAGCAGGATGTAACCCTGGCAGAGATGCTGGGAGACATGATCTGGGAGGATTTATCAGAAATCATTATCAAGAACTGTTTGGTGTATTCTATACCAGCAAACAGCAGCCAGTTGGATCAGTATGAAGAGGTAAGGAGACACGCAAAGCTAACTTTACCAGCAGATGGGGAAAATTGATCAGCAGCCACTCTTGGGACTGCTGAGCGAAACTTGTTGCATAACAGTTTTGAAAGCCCTGTAATTATAAGGATAGCTAGTTTACAATAAGAAGTTGATGGATTTGGAGAAAGCTAATGGCCCAGAAATTCGCGTGTCCGGCTTGCCGCGGGGGTAAGGATCGCGCGCGCTCTTACCTACCGCGCCTGCCGTTGTGTTTTGGGCCCACGGGAACTTCGGGTCCTGGGCCTCTCCCAACTGCCGGCGCGCAGTGCTTGCGTGTTCCAGGGGCGCAGTTAGTGCGATGCGACCCTTGGGGATCACGTGGGCCATGGAGAGCCAATGGCAGCAGACCATCTTTCATTCATAGATTTGACAGGAGACCTGTCAAATCTGTGAATTGAAATCGGCCCCAAAAGAACAGCTAAACTTAAAATAAATTTTAAAAAAAAACCATCACATTTATAAAATAACTATAGTTAAATAAATTAACCACTTTAAACAAAAATTTAAATTTTTGAAAAAATTAATATACTTTTTAAAAGTTATAAAAATAAACTTACCTTTCTTTAAAGTATCTAAAAAAGATAAACCTGTTGAAAAAAATTTAAAATTATACTTAATTAACCACTTACCTTGTTCAAATCGTGTGTTGCGCTTCCTTTTCATTAGCGTAGTATCTTCCATACTTAACCTTGCGTAGAAACCTGAAAAAAAATCTAAGTGTGCTGCGTGCGTGCAGCCTCTAGCGCGCACGCGGTTCACCTAGGAACCGTCCCCTTCACTATACCGGAAGTTCCGGTTTCCCGCGCATGCGCAGTGCATGCAGGAAACCAGCACTTCGGGAAGCAATACGGGTGAGTACACAGTCCGTACTCACCCGGCAAGGGCTGAATTTTTGGCCAATGTGTTTTATGTGCAATTATATGTATGTGTATATCTATCTAAAAATCTTTTCATAGGATGCCCACCAATGTTCCCTCTAGTTTTCTTTTAGCTGCGCGGTCCCTTTAACTGGCTGCGCGGCCCATTCAAACTTGTGCGCGGTTTCTCCATTTAAAAGCCGCTGAGCGGCTTGCGCGGGTCCTCCAGACCGCTGCGCAGCTTAACGGGGACATTGATCAGTATCCCTCCCCTAACATTGCAGATGGAAGGCCAGATGCAAATTTGTTCTGAAACTGGAATGCCAGGGGGCTCTTCTTACCCCCTTCCACCCTCTTCATCTCTGTCCTGTACTGTCAAGGAATCTTCCTGATCCTTTCCAAAATTAATTCTGAGCTCATTTTCCTAATGAGCAGGAGCACCTGACTGTATAATGCTACTTAAAGTAAGCTAAGACAGGCTTTGGAGAGGAATTCACTGTGGAACTAGCCAGGCTGATGCGTGGAGGATTAGTTTAGACGATCACCTGGCCTTCTGGGCTTTGCTGTGCACCTCTTGTCACTGCTGTTATTTTTAATGAAAATGATTTACTTAAATTGACTAGATTTGTTGCAATTCCAGGGGGTATAGATACTCGAGAGGGTGCTGCGATTTTGAGTTTCAGGGATATAAATGAGAACAGAATCTTGTTAGTGAGTTCAGAAGTAATGTTTTATTGCTGTTTTCTGGCACTGATTTGCGTGTGTTTTTTCCCCCCCTCTAGGTGATAAAAGAAACAGATAAGTTTGAGAAGAAGCTCAAAGAGATGCAGTTTTTACAGGGCCATTCCACGGACCTGTTAAAATATGCCAGGAATGTAAACGTTCACTTTGCCAGTAAGAAGTGTCAGGATGTGATAGTGACTGCCAGAAACCTGATGACATCTGAGATCCACAACACTGTGAAGGTGAATTAGTTGACACGTGTGTGCAGCCCCAAGCAGTCACGTCAAGCTGACTGGGAAGGGGAGGGGTGGAGGGTTGGCCATACCTTGGGGGGCCCCCTGCAGTTAGGTTAGAAACCAAACTATAAATAATGGTGCAATGTTGGAAAGTGTTCAAAGGAGTGCAGCTAATCTCCCAAACTGCAAGAAATACCCACCTCCTGTGGCTTGCTTAATCTCCTTAGTGAGTGTGGTCATTAGATTTTTTTAGTGTATTGATACCAATATGCTGTAGGGGAAAAAATGCCACTACACTTCAATCTTGTGCAATACTCTTAATTCATTCTTCCCACACCAGTACTTCACCTTTAATGTTTCATAACTCAAAGTACTTTCTCCACAACCTAACAGGAAGGACAGATTTTATATTTGTACTGTTTGACATTTTTCACAATTCAAGTGGGTATTGTGTAACATTTCAGAGGCCCCTCCGCCTGTAACACCTTACTGAAATATTAGTTGCAACACTATTTTAAATAGCCACTATTAAATGGGAGGTTCAAATTTAACTAAACCAAACTTGGCAGTAATGTTGAGTCTGGAAAGTTCGCTATTTAATACGGTAAATCAGTGGCTTTTGGATTCTCTTTTGCGCAGAGCACCCCTTGACACGCTCTTGGTGATGCTCTATGCTAACTTTAGAAAGACCTTCTCGCCACCAGAAGAAAATAGCATAGAAGCATTCAAGGGGAAGCTTGATAAACACGAGGGAGAAAGGAATAGAAAGAAAGAAGAAAGAAAGACTTGCATTTCTATAGCGCCTTTCACGACCCCAGGACGTCCCAAAGCACTTTACAGCCAATGAAGTACTTTTGAAGTGTAGTCACTGTTGTAATGTAGGAATCGCGGCAGCCAATTTGCGCACAGCAAGCTCCCACAAACAGCAATGTGATAATGACCAGATAATCTGTATTAGTGATGTTGATTGAGGGATAAATATTGGCCAGGACACCGGGGAGAACTCCCCTGCTCCTCTTCAAAATAGTGCCATGGGATCATTAACGTCCAACTGAGAGAGCAGACGGGGCCTCGGTTTAACCTTTCATCCAAAAGACGGCACCTCCGACAGTGCAGCACTCCCTCAGTACTGCACTGGAGTGTCAGCCTGGATTTTTCTGCTCAAGTCTCTGACCAAGACGCGAGGGTGCTACCCACTGAGCCACGGCTGACACTCAGTGTTGATAGGGTTAGATGAAGTAGGGTGAGTGGATGCTCGTGTGGAGCATAAAACCGGCATGGACTAGTTGGGCCGAATGGCCTGTTTCTGTGCTGTACATTCTATGTAAAAACAGGTTATAATTTCAGAACATGTACATTTTATTAATGTACAACAGATATATTCTGCAGGTAAGTCAATGAATATAGAGAAAGTCAGAAATCTGCTCTCTGGGACCTTTAGTATCACTTTGTGGATTATCTCGGATTCCCCATCTTAAAAACCTATAGATTAAATAAAATGCTAGGTCCTGAAAATGATGCTTAGAAGTTCCAATATTTTGATTGGCAGTATTTTTATTTCTTTTACTTGTAAGCCTAGGTTTTAATTTGGTGCAAACTGTGAGCAGGAGTTTCTTGTGCCAGTGCAAAGTCCTACTGTCTGCTTGTTTTATCTTCAGATTACACCCGATTCCAAGAACTCCATACCAAAGCTGCCCAATCTCGGGTCGGTCAGCAGAGCAAAAATTCCAAAGACTTCCACCATTGCTCCGAGCGACATGGTAAACCTGGGAGCGGGAAGCAGCTCAGCCATCGGACGCTCTGCGTGCCCACCTGCCGTATCAGCGAATCCGTCCAGAAGCTGGTGGAACTGGCCTACCAGACGCTTTCTGAGGCCACGAATGCCACGCCTGAGTGGTAAGTCATTCCGTGTATTCAGTCGCTGGTGGTAAGAGATGTTGGCTCTTTAGGGTGAAAAGAGTTCTCTGATTTTTGGCGCCTATTGGCAGTATTGAGCGCTCCCAGGCCAGGTACGGATAAAAATGTAAGTTCTGTAAATCCAAAATAAAACAGAAAATGCTGGAACTGAACAGCGGCTCATCAGCATTTGGAATGATAGGCTAATATTTTGTTTTCAGACCCTCAGATCTTTATTTTGGGCTGAGTTAGATGCAACGTTCTCTATAAGCTGTGCGGCCGCTTGCCGGTCACGCGCAATGTTAAGTTTAGTGCAGCCCCTTAAAGGGGCCGCGCACCCAAAAAAAAAATTAGGGGGGAACATTGGTTTGATGTAGAGCATAATTGTTTTTCCCTACCCGAACATTTTGCTTTAACCATAACCCGAGAGCCATTTTGCGGGCGGTTGTTCACGTCTAGGGTTCTGTGCGGGGTCAATCGAACAAGCTGTCATTCTAGTCCTCGCAGGATTTTAACCGTAGGAAATTAAACTGTAGGTAAAGGAACGCGCATCGCCCCTCAGATATGGTGATCATTAAATAATTCATCGCTGAGAAGGGGGCCATTCGGTCCATCGTGTCTGTGCCGGCTCTTGGACAGTGCTATCCCATTTGTCGTCCTCCCCTGCTCTTTGCTCATGGCTCTACAATCCCCTCCCCGCCCCTTGTCCAGGAATGTTTCATCATTCCGAGAGTTGCAGTTATATAGACATCAGTCTAAGTGGTATTGTTTACCTTGTCTTTTAGATTTACTAGTTCTAATTCAGTTGAAACAAATCGTTCTACATTAATCGTGAATTATATTAGACTGGCAACTTTGTCTCTCACCAGCATTTGTGTGATGAGCTGCCATTAATATTACTAGAATGAGGGGGGAGGTATACAAGATCACTTTCTTGGGTACCTTTTAGGTTCAGGTGGCTCAGCACGTTGGACCACCATTGTATTGTGCCCCACTGCACTTCGGTACCAGTTCAACTTCCACCTCACCGCGCATCCGGGAACTGGCCATATTTTGGGCATTTACCAAGTCAAGCAAAGCGCTTTGCCACAGCAAAGGTACATCGATGCAGGAGCTGGTCCTCGGCATCTCCTGGGCAGCACTTATATTACAACTCCAGCAGTGGTGTGAAGGAGGGAGCCTCACTCCATTGATTTCACTATAACGTTTTAATGCAGCAAAGCCACTTTGCACTGATTTTTAAATGCAGTCCGTGTGACCAGTTGGAAGTTTTAGAACAGATTACAATCACCTCGACTGCGGTTAGTGTACGGATTCGGGGCCACTAAAAGCCTCACTCTTCTTAAAATTCTTGGGTACGCACCTGTCGGTAGGATGCTTCTATCCCATCTGTTGTATAACGTCCCTTTGTGAGTCCACTGCCTGTCAGCTGAATGGCTGATGTGTGCCTGAGAATCGTGATTAGAAGTGCTTTTATGTTGGGCATCTGCTTCCTTTCAGAACCTACAATCATTCTATTCCTCGAGAGTCAAATTTAAAATAAAAAAAAAATACTGTGTCTCTGTCAATTATATATTGGTAAACATTCAGAATGGGATTAAAAACCTTTAGTGTATTGTTTCAAATCCTGTTACCTGTCAAGAAACAGCTGTCTGCTTGAAATATTATATTATCTTCAGGGGGCATTTGCGACTGTTTTCAAGCCCACAGCCGCTACAAATCATTCATCTCTGACAGTGAGCTCGTGGCATGAGAAACAAATTCAGTGCATGTGACTCAAACTAGACTGTGCCCATGTTCAATGTGTTGGGCAATGGAGGGGACAGTAATCTTTTATCAGTGAGACTCGGGGGGGGGGGGGGGGGGGAACTGATAAAGCCCAGTTCTTAGTGTATGTGGGCTAATAGAAAGAAAGAACTTGCATTTATGTAACACCTTCTACGACCTCGGGACGTCCCATAGCACTTTACAACCAATGAAGTACTTTTGAAGTGTAGTCACTCTTGCTTTGTAGGAGTAAGAGTAAGGTGCATTGTTGTGGGAGAGTGGAAGGAGATTTACTATGGATCTATCTCTGCTATATTTGACTTGGTAATACTTGATGCCACTGGATGCCTCAAATGGGGAAAGTGTTTCATTTCCTCATACGAATCTCTTTCAGCTCAAAGCGTAGGATTAAAAAATAAATTTGAGGGCAGAGTTTTTTTAAGTTTCAGGGTCTGCAGCTTGTAATTTATTTGGTTAATGACCCACTGTCATAGAACCCTCTTCTGAGCAACAGAGCAAGACAGTATTGCATAGGGAGCGGTTATTAAAAGAATTCATGTAAACACAGGGTAAGCTTACATATAAAAGGATTGGGATGCTTGGGTTGCTTGTGAATGAGCTTCACATTCCAGGACTATTGTCAGACTTTAAAATAAGTCTCGGGCTACGGTTGCTAACTTGTAAAATTAGCCGTCTTGACTGCCGTGTTTCCTACATTACAACAGTGGCTACACTTCAAAAGTACTTCATTGGCAAGCCGAGTATTAAACCATAAATTCAGAAAGTCCGAATGAGAGGTTTTTGAGGTGTTTGAGAATTGCTGCCCTCTGTACTGCATTGCTTGGC
Source organism: Squalus acanthias (assembly GCA_030390025.1). Lineage (NCBI taxonomy): Eukaryota > Metazoa > Chordata > Chondrichthyes > Squaliformes > Squalidae > Squalus > Squalus acanthias. The sequence goes on from CM059445.1 coordinate 57,185,784, forward strand.
CATGGGATGGTGCTAAGTTCCAATTCTTTCAGTACAGTGCAGTGATTTATAGTGTAAGTTTACCTCCTTCATAAAGTTGCAGATTTCTGCACAAGTGAACTGTTTCATTCGGATCTGCATTCAGCAGTTGCTACTAAAGCTGACTGGTTGACTGAGTGATACTTTCTTCAATCATCGGCAAGGCATTTCACTATTGCTTGATGCAGGCCAAAAAATTGGGTAACTTTGTTCTGAGAAAATCTCTTGATTTTTCAGGTTTAAAAACCATGTAATCAACCGAACTTGGAAGTAGCAAATATTTAATATCGAATGAAGTTGATGTGTATCAGTAACTCCACTGCCTCCTCCATGAACCCTCATAGGAACAGGAGCAGGCCATTCAGCTCCTCGAGCCTATTCCGCCTTTTAATTAGATCATGGCTGATCTGTATCTTGAATTCATTTACCCACCTTTGATCCATTTCCCTTGTTACCCTTACCTCATAAAAATCTGACGATCTGTTTTGAAAATTTTCAATTTTCAATTGTCCATCCCTTAATGGCCCTATTCCCATCCCGGCCTTCCTTTTATTTATTGATGTGCCTGTAAAATATTTTACTATTTTGTTGTATGTTCCTTGATAATTTAATTTCCTAGTTCCTCTTTGCCTTCCTAATTGTTTTTTTGACTTCTTTCCTAATCTCTTCGTATTTTCCCTTATCATGCGCTCTCCTGCTGTCCGTGTATTTAATGTATGCCTCTTTCCTTACCCTCAAGTTTTCCCTTATGGCTTTATCCATCCATGGTGTCTCATTAGTGTTTAGCTTGTTCTTGTTTTTTAGCGGGATATATTTTTCCTAGACTCTGTTGAACACCGTTTTAAATGTTTCCCATTGCTGTTCTACGTCATTGTTTGCCAATAGTGTTGTCCATTTTATTTTCCCAAGTTCTATTCTCAGCCCCTCAAAATCATCTTTTTTCCAATCTATTACCTGGTCTTTGTCATACTTATGTCCTTCTCAATTATTATTTTAAAGCGTATTATGTTATGGTCACTATTACCTAGATGTTCCCTACTTTTACTTCTCTTATCTGCTCTGGTTCATTCCCCATTACTAGATCCAATAACGAACCCTCCCTTGTTAGGCTTTTTACATATTGGGTTAGAAAAGAGTCCTATACACATTGTAGGAACTCCATTCCCTTATCCCCTTGACCTACCTCTTCTGTCCAGTTAATATTGGGGTCGTTGAAATCCCCCATGATGATTGTTCTGTTTTTTACTCCTTTCCTAATTTGTTTGCATATTTCTTCCTCCACCTCCCTTCCACTAGTAGGTGACCTTTAGACTACCCCATTACTGTGATTGATTCTTTATTATCTTTTATCTCTATCCACATGGATTCTATTTCTGTCTTGCTAATAGCGCCAGTTTTTTCTACTGCCATTGTTATCCCTAATAAGTACAGCTTCTCCACCTCCCTTTTTTCCCCCTCTATCTTTTCTAAATATGTTTTACCCTGCAATGTTTAATTCCCAGTCCTGATTTTTCTGTAGCCATGTCTCAGTAATCCCTACAATGTCTGGTTCCTCACAATGCATGATTGCCTCCAGCTCCCCTGTTTTATTATGAACACACTGTGCATTGCTGTCCAGACAGTTTAGCAGTTTCCCATTTTTAATTAAAAGCAAAATTTCCCATCACTATTTTACTTAACAATTTTCATAAAATTAATCTCATAATAAAATGATATCTTAGAAATTCCCCACTACTTTGATGCAATGTCGTAATAAACTTTGCATTACATGGTTGAGCCTCATCAATTCCTATTTCTACCATACCTGTTCGGTACTTGATTTGTACTTATGGTGTTTGCTTGTTTTTCAGTGCCGTGCAGCTATTCTACACAGTTAGAAACATGTTCCACTTGTTTTATGACGTGGTACCTACCTATCACAAGTAAGTATTTTACAAAATTTTTAGCAGTTGATTTTTAATTCCTTTACAATGTTGAGTTTGGAACCTAGTTACTGTATTTGCTGGTGCAGTACCTTGACTGTATCGCTGATTAATGTAATGGTGTATTCCGCCTATTTAGTGAAGTCAACTACATGGTCACTAATACGGGCATAAATTGACATGTTTAAATGAGAATCATTTGATCCACCCTTAGTTTGTTTTAGCAACACAAATATGCGTTTGCATTTTCATCCCCCCCACCCGTGTACTTGCTGTGTATATAATTAGAATTAAAATGGAAGCTTTAGAAACATAGAAACATAGAAGATAGGAGCAGGAGTAGGCCATTTGGCCCCTCGAGCCTGCTCCGCCATTCAATGAGATCATGGCTGATCATCCAAACTCAGTACCCTGTACCTGCCTTCTCCCCATATCCCTTGATACCTTTAGCTTTAAGAAATATATCTAACTCATTCTTCAATATATTTAATGACTTGGCCTCAACTACCTTCTGTGGTAGAGAATTCCACAGGTTCACCACTCTCTGGGTGAAGAAATTCTTCCTCATTTCTGTCCTAAATGGCTTACCCCTTATCCTTAGATTATGACCCCTGGTTCTGGACTCTCCGACCATCGGGAACATTCTTCCTGCATCTAGTTTGTCCAAACCTGTCAGAATGTTATATGTTTCGATGAGATCCCCTCTCATCTATACTCCAGCGAGTATAAGCCCAATCGACCCAATCTCTCCTCATATGTCATTCCTGCCATCCCAGGTATCAGCCTTGTGAATCTTCGCTGAACTCCTTCCATGGCAAGAACATCCTTCCTCAGATAAGGCGACCAAAACTGCACACAGTACTCAAGGTGTCGTCTCACCAAGGCCCTGTACAACTGCAGCAGGACATCCCTGTTCCTATACTCAAACCCTTTCGCTATGAAAGCCAACATACCATTTGCCTTCTTCACCGCCTGCTGCACCTGCATGCTTACCTTCAGCGACTGGTGCACAAGGACACCCAGGTCTCGTTGCACTTCCCCTTCTCCCAATCTATTGCCATTCAGATAATAGTCTGCCTTTCTGTTTTTGACACCAAAGTGGATAACCTTGCATTTATCCACGTTATATTGCATCTGCCACGCTTCTGCCGACTCACCCAACCTGTCCAAATCATCCTGGAGTTTCTCGGTATCCTCCTCGCAGCACACACTCCCACCCAGCTTTGTGTCATCTGCAAACTTGGAGATATTACATTTAGTTCCCTTATCTAGATCATTAATGTATATTGTGAATAGCTGGGGTCCAAGGACCGATCCCTGCGGTACCCCACTAGTCACTGCTTGCCACTCGGAAAAAGACCCATTAATTCCTACTCTTTGCTTTCTGTCCGCCAACCAGCTCTCTATCCAAGTCAATACCTTGCCCCCAATCCCATGTGCCTTAACTTTACCCGCTAATCTCTTATGCGGGACCTTATCGAAAGCCTTTTGAAAGTCCAAATACACCATATCTACTGGTTCTCCCTTATCTATTTTCCCAGTTACATCCTCAAAAAATTCCAGTAGATTAGTCAAGCACAATTTACCTTTTGTAAATCCATGTTGACTTTGTCCGATGCTGTCACTGTTTTTCAAGTGCTCAGCTATTACATCCTTTATAATGGACTCTAGCATTTTCCCCACTACCGATGTCAGGCTTACCGGTCTGTAATTCCCTGCTTTCTCTCTACCACCCTTTTTGAATAGTGGGGTAACATTAGCTACCCTCCAATCCATGGGTACAGTTGCAGATTCCATCGAATGTTGGAAGATGATCAGCAATGCATCTACTTTGTGTAGAAATACATTTGTTGAGTTTACAGAGAAGTATGATTTGAGGGGGTTTTTGATTAAACCTTAACCTGGGGAGGGAATAAGATTCTGCTGGCACAGGAATAGAAGACCGAAGTCTAGAAATTACACTGTCTTGATATTACAGTATGAAAGCTTACTGCATTCGTACGAATTACTAGCCCATTTTATTTTTTAACCGAAGCTTTAACCAGTTTTATTTTAAATGGGCTATTACCTTTGTTAAAATAACACAGTAATTTCATACAAACTTAAGTGTTCATAAGGTGATATACAATGTACTTTCTAGATTGAAAGATTTTTCTGGTTGTCTCTTCCAAGCAAACTGTCTGGCTGACTTGGCTCTGGCAGACTAATTGATCTAGTTTTTACATACAGTTCTAGGTGCACATTGGTTTTATATTCCTTCACCGACACTGTGCGCAAATGAAATGTTACACTTGGACTTTTGTAATTTTCTAATGCAGGGTTCACACCAAAACATGATAGAAATGTTTGGCTATGTGGTGGTCGGTGGGCTCAAGGATTAAGCTGAGATCACCTTGTGATCTTCTGAACCTGTAGATAGTTCCCCATTCTGTAGTGACGGAAGTAAATCTAATTACAGGAAACTTTCGTTTATCCGGCATCGACGGGACCGGCGTGGTGCCGGTTTATCGAAAGTACCGGATAACAGAGAGTTATATCTACCGAGGCTATTTTTAACAAAGAGACTCCAAGCAGCACGGGAGAATCTACTCCTGCTACTGCAATGTTTCGGACTTGCAACAGCGCCAGGAGGCCGAATAGTGGCACTTTTGAAAAGTACCCTTACTGACTAAATCGGCTTTCGCGGACTCTGACTCGGACTCTGGATCGGCAACATTGCCGGTTATTTGAGAGGATTTTTCGGAGCACTCGGCGTTCGCGGAGACTCGACTGCGACTCGGCAACATTGCCGGTTATTTGAGAGGAGTTTTCGGAGGATGATTTTTGCCGGTTAAGCGAGAATTCCGGATATTTGGGTGCCGGATAAACGAAAGTTTCCTGTACTGCATAGAATTACATAGAATTTACAGCACAGAAACAGGCCCTTCGGCTCAACTGGTCTATGCCAATGTTTATGCTCCACACGAGCCTCCTCCCACTCTACTTCATCTCGCCCTATCAGCATATCCTTCTATTTCTTTCTCCCTCGTGTTTATCTAGCTTCCCCTTACATGCATCTATGCTATTCGCCTCAACATGTGAAATGTTGAAGCCAAGAGGAGATGGGGAAATGGCCTTCGGAAATTTAGCATCAAAGGACCTGTCTGATTTTACTACTTCAGCAGTAAGAATCATTTTTCAGGACAATGAATTGGTCATTTCCTAAGGATGTAAAAAGTTGGTGCCCTCAGGAATTCTGTTTAACTTCAGCATTTCTCAATGTTATTCTGGGAATATTGCCATATCGGGAATCGGATCTTGCTTATATTTGCTGTTGGAAGGGTCAGTGCCAACACTAACACAACTTGAGTTGCACTTGGTCCTTTTATCCATCAGACTGTTTCTTCATGAGGACAGCTTTATAGTTGTTGCTTTGGTCACTAAATGTCAAGATTGTTCCACTTACCGTTTAGTTTATTTTTGGCAGATGCAACCTTGTGGTAGATTCTAAAGCTGTTGTCTTTTTCTCATTCAGGGAGACCCTGCAGAAGTTGCCCCAGCTGGCTGGCATTCACCACAACAATTGCATGTACATTGCCCACCACCTGATCACCCTGGGACACCAATTCCAAAGCAGCCTCCCAAGTCCTTTGTGCAATGGAGCTGCCACCTTTGTAGACTTTGTGCCAAGTTTTAGGCGATTAGGTGCGTAACTGGATTTCGTTTCACTAATCATTTAAGCCGTGTCTTGGATTTTTGAAACATTTTCTAACACGACAGCAGCTGTGATCCATTATCCACCATGTTAAAAGTAGAATTGGAGGTGATTACAGATCTCTAGCTTCAATTGCAATCAGATTTGTTGCTGTGCTATATTTAGATGAAATTAAAACCTTGCTCCTCCAAAGAATAAGAACTTTGCTAAACTTCGATATTGTGGCATGTTTTTGTGACATTGTAAACAGTTGAATTTTCTTGCTTTTGCTTCTGGGAATTCTAAAGTGAAAATTGGCACTAATGCTGAGAGAGTTCCTTTGTGGCACAGAGCTACACGTCTGCCAACCTGTGTTCTTCCACTCTGTGGCAGTATTTTCAGGGCTCTAAGCTGCCTGAAAGATTAGGAAGAATTTCAAACCGAAGAAGTCTGAGAACTGACAGAAACTTAACAATAGGTCACCAATGACACCAATCTAAACAGTTTTAAAATTGCTGCTTTAATTAGTGTGATCACAGGGTGTCACTGAATCCACCAAGCTGTGAACGGAAAATTGCTGGTGGTGCTGTGGATATCTCAGTAAACATAAGGTTAAGGCCTTTCCAGCAACAGTTTGATAGGGTAGCTTTTTTTAACAACTCATGAAAACATTGTTTGTCTAAATTGACTAGGTTACATGTGTCTTGGATTGTCAGCGTCGTATGCTGTCGAGGCTCAAACTGTGCTGATCTAAGATGTGGATGCTCTGTTCTTATTCCCTCTTGCCCTTCCCTTTCTACCCCCACCCCACCCCACCCACCACCTGAAACGGTGCACCATTCCACGGTTGACGGTGAGTTTGACTCGGTGGCAGTACTCTTGCCCTTTTGAGTTCTGGCCAACATTTTGCCCTTGAAAAACCACCAAACCAAATGAACTGGCCATTCTTGTTTGTGGGACCTCGCTGTGCAGAATGACTCGAGGGTGTCAGAAGAGCTATATCAATGCAAGTTCCTTCTTCAAGAAGGCAGGCATGTGATGAGCTCTCGGGACTCTGTCGCTCTGCAGACCAAACGCTTGCAGGTGAGCGAGAGCAGCTCTTTTTTTTGTGCATTTTGCTTCCATCGCTGGAAAGTGTCCTTACCTTGACCTGTGTTGCAATTGGGAATTTGGTACATTAGGTAGTGGAAGTGTTGAGCCCAGCAATCTGGATGAGTGTGATTTTTTTTTTTTGAAGGCCTTGATCAAGTTAGTCACCAATGTTCCTGCTAAGCTGCCCGGCCGCGCAGCTGACTGAAGGTCCCGTGCAGGCCGCTCATGGGCTTTTGAGTGGGAGATTTCGCGCGTGCACAAAATTTTGATTGGGCCGCCCAACCCTTTACAGGGACTGTGCACCCCCGAAAAAATTAGGGGGAGCAATGTTAGTCACACTGTGTACGTGGGGGGGGGAGAATGTGAGTGGCAGCATAGAGAGGAATTAATAATTGATAGGAATTATATTGTACATGTTTTAAATACTGTTCAATGTTGGTCACAGTACGCCATCATTTTTGACGTGTAATTGTACTTTCATTATTGTCGAAAGACGCAGTAAACCTCGTTTTTAAAAATTGCAAAGCAAATTGTTTACTGAATGAATGAATGGATTTTAATTTACACTCATTCTTCAGGAGTAAATGCCGCCTAGAATAGTACATTTTGTGGCTGAGGTCAAAATAAAATCAATTTGTTGTTGGGAGTGATGGATTGGGAGTCTTGTGAGTTTGAAACTGGTCATTGCAGCTGCTGCTGAAATAAGTGTAAAGGGATTGATTGACGAGCACTGGTGTATCTTATTGTGGAAATCTAAGTCTAAATTTATGGAACAAATTGCCTTTCTTAAAAAAAAAAGTTGCTTTTTTTTTTAAACCCTGTTTTTAAATGGCATTCCATTTCTCATCGCCAGGAACCGAGTGTTTCTTGGCACAGTTGCGTTCCCAAAGAGACGAGTTGCTGGAAAGGTTGTCGAACGCAAGGAATCTTTCAAGCTTGGATGATGCGGATAATTACTCAGCTGCAAACAAAGCTGTCCGGCAGGTTGGATGTTGCGGTGCAAATGTGTTTTTGTTTTTTAATTTTCAGAGGCATCGGAGAGTTTACGGAGATAAAAATTATAATTATAAATGCTTAAAATCTGAAATAAAAATGAAACATTTTGCACACTTGGGTCTCGAGGTTATAAAAAGGCACTGGAGAAGGCACAATAAAAGATTCACAAGAATAATACCAGAACCTAGAGGATATATTTATCAGGAAAGGCTGAGCAGGCTGGGGCTCTTTTCTCGAGAAAAGAGAAGGCTGAGGGGTGATCTAATAGAGGTCTTTAAAATTGTGAAGAGGTTTGATAGGATAGATGGAGAGATGTTTCCACTTGACCAAAACTAGGGGACATAAATATAAGATAGTCATAGAATCGAAGAAATTTACGGCGCAGAAGGAGGCCATTCGGCCCATTGTGTCTGCCAGCCGAAACATAGAAGATCGGAGCAGGAGTAGGCCATTCGGCCCCTCGAGCCTGCTCCGCCATTCGATGAGATCATGGCTGATCATCCAAATTCAGTACCCTGTCCCTGCCTTCTCCCCATATCCCTTGATACCTTTAGCCTTAAGAAATATATCTAACTCCTTCTTGAATCTATTTACTGACTTGGTCTCAACTGCTTTCTGTGGTAGAGAATTCCACAGGTTCACCACTCTCTGGGTGAAGAAATTCCTCCTCATCTCTGTCCTAAATGGCTTACCGCTTATCTTTAGACTGTGACCTCTTGTTCTGGACTCGCCCGCCATCGGGAACATCCTTCCTGCATCCTGTCTGTCTAGCCCTGTTAGAATTTTATAAGTTTCAATGAGATCTCCTCTCATTCTTCTAAACTCCAGCGAGTATAAGCCCAATCGACCCAATCTCTCCTCGTACGTCATTCCTGCCATCCCAGGTATCAGTCTTGTGAATCTTCGCTGCACACCCTCCATGGCAAGAACATCCTTCCTCAGATAAGGCGACCAAAACTGCACATAATACTCAAGGTGTGGTCTCACCAAGGCCCTGTACAGCTGCAGCAAGACATCCTTGTTCCTGTACTCAAATCCTCTCGCTACGAAGGCAAACATACCATTTGCCTTCTTCACCGCCTGCTGTACCTGCATGCTTACCTTCAGCGACTGGTGCACAAGGACACCCAAGTCTCGTTGCACTTCCCCTTCTCCCAATCTATTGCCGTTCAGATAATCTGCCTTTCTGTTTTTGCCACCAAAATGGATAACCTCGCATTTATCCACATTATACTGCATCTGCCATGCTTCTGCCCAATCACCCAACCTGTCCAAATCATACTGGAGTTTCTCGGCATCCTCCTCGCAGCACACACGCCCACCCAGCTTTGTGTCATCTGCAAACTTGGAGATATTACATCTCGTTCCCTCGTCTAGATCATTAATATATATTGTGAATAGCTGGGGGTCCTAGGACCGATCCCTGCGGAACCCCACTAGTGACTGCCTGCCACTCGAAAAAGACCCGTTTATTCCAACTCTTTGCTTCCTGTCTGCCAACCAGTTCTCTATCCAAGTCAGTACCTTGCCCCCAATCCCATGTGCCCTAACTTTACACGCTAATCTCTTATGCGGGACCTTATCGAAAGCCTTATCGAAAAAGAGCTATCCAGCCTAATCTCACTTTCCAGCTTTTGGTCCGTAGTCCGCTAGGTTCGGCACTTCAGGTGCATATCCAAGTACTTTTTAAATGTGATGAGGGGTTTCTACCTCTACCACCCTTGCAGGCAGTGAGTTCCAGACCCCCACCACCCTCTGGGTGAAACAAGTTCTTCTGAACTCACCTCTAATCCTCCTACCAATTACTTTAAATCTATGGCCCCCCCTGGTTATTGACCTCTCTGCTAAGGGAAATGAGTCCTTTCTATCCACTCTATCAAGGCGCCTCAATTTTATACACCTCAATTGAATCTCCCCTCAGCTTCCTCTGTTCCCATAAATCCAATCGGGATTTCAGGAGGAACTCTTTACCCAGAGAGTGGTTAGAATGTGGAACTCGCTACCACAAGGAGTAGTTGAGGTGAATAGCACAGATGCGTTTAAGGGAAGCTAGATAAGCACATGAAGGAGAAAGGAATAGAAGGCTATGCTGATTGGGTTAGATGAAGAGGCGTGGGGGGAGGCTCGTGTGGAGCATAAACAACGGCATAGACCAGTTGGGCCGAATGGCCTGTTATGTGCTGTAAATACTATGCAAGTACACAGCAGATCTGTCAGCATCTGAAAAGACAAGCCGCCCTTTTTCAAACTCATTATTTTTCCTGTAATTTGTGTTTTAGGGCATAGACCTGCTTGTATAACGGAAGAAGTAACATTGGTCGTATCTCATTACTGTATTGAGATTTTGACTGAATTGTACTATTGATCTATCGTGGCCGTCTGCCAGTCTGCAACCATTCTCTCGAGATGAAGGGAGAAAAAAGAATGGCAAAAATCTGAAATATAATTAGGAAATGCTAGAATGACAAAGCAGATCCATCAGCATTTCAAAAGAAAAATGACAGGCCTACACTTGAAACGTAACCTGTCCTTTCAGACTGACCTGTGTGGTTTCAGTATTTCCTGTTTATATTGTCGCCATTCTTAACTCTGCTTCTGTACAAGAGATTCAAATCGCACCTCAATCCCTTGCATGGCGTTGGACAGGAATTTATTCGGAGTTTCACATTTATCCCATCAAACCACTTTGAGTCTTTACTTATTCAAGTGCTTCAGTATCTTGCTTAAAAATCCTAGTTCCACTGACAGTTGTAGAATCTTAAATTATAACCGAGGGGAGTGAGTGCTTTAAAGCAGCATAAATTATCAACTGATGTGTTTTTTCTGTCTTGGGCAGAATTAGATTTTGGCGATTTGTTTTTTTTATATACACAATCCTTGTCCTACCACAAAACTGTAGCGATTAACTTGTCTGTCAGCAGAAGTCACTCGAAGCACATTGTGTAACATTTAAGTTTATTTCAAGCACCTCATTTGATGCAAGGTAAGGCAGCCTGATTCTGATCATCACCATCAATACCTGTAACACAAGCAGAAGTTAGTGAGTGTCGTCCTGTTGCCGTACTGTTGGCCTAAAGTTACAATTGTGCATAGTCACAGAATAAACATGCCTTTGCTCTTGCATGTATGACCATTCAAAACTTGTAATGCTAAGTTTTAGTTTCTGCTGTGTAATTTATATCTAATTGAGGTCATTGTGTCTTTAATTAAAAAAAAAAGAGCTTTTAACCACCTTAAACATTCACTCCCTCCACCACCGGCGTACCGTGGCTGCAGTGTGTACCATCTACAAGATGCACTGCAGCAACTCGCCTTCTCTTCTTAGGCAGTCCCTCGGAACCGAGGCTGCAGCAACTCGCCAAGGCTTCTTCGGCAGCACCTCCCAAACCCGCGGCCTCTACCACCAAGAAGGACAAGGGCATCAGGCGCATGGGAACACCACCACCTCCAAGTTCCCCTCCAAGTCACACACACCATCCTGACTTGGAAGTATATCGCCATTCCTTCATCGTTGCTGGGTCAAAATCCTGGAACTCCCTCCCTAACAGCACTGTGGGAGTACCTTCACCACACGGACTGCAGCGGTTCAAGAAGGTGGCTCACCACCACCTTCACAAGGGCAATTAGGGATGGGCAATAAATGCTGGCCTTGCCAGCGACGCCCACATCCCATGAACGAATAAAAAAAAAATTCCCAGACAGGATCCCGTGCGTCCGCTGTGATATGCCTATACTCTAATATTAGGTGGCTTGATAATTAACAAGATCACAGCTTGATTGTGACTATCTTGCACAGCAGTTTCATGTGAACCATTCGTTTCTGTGGTCTCACTCCCACTCGTATTTAAAAATCTAATTGAAGAGTGGATCCTGTTGATAACCCAGCCATGGTATTGTCCAATCGTTGAGGGAACAAGTTGCAGACTTCAGCAAGTTTCCAGTTAGCTGACAATTTTCTACAGTCTAAATGATTTATTTTTTTGTGTAAATTGGTGGGAGACCCCATTGCAGTATTGTGAATATTACTATATCGATCTAATCCAGCGATGTATTAAGATTGTCCTGTTCTAGCCATCAGCAGAGTTTATTTAAACGGTTGCTTTCTGTTTTTTTAAATTGTTGCAGGTGATTCATCAGTTAAAGAGTCTGGGCAAAGTTTGGCAAGACGTGCTTCCGGTGCATATATATTGCAAAGCCATGGGTACTTTGCTTAACACAGCAATTACTGAGATTGTGAACAAAGTCACAACTCTAGAGGTAATTTGAAAAGAAATGGGATAAGATTTTGAACGAGGGATATTGCGTTCCCTGGAGTGGAATTCTGATGATTCGTCATGGGGTGATGAATGGGTTTAGTTTATTCACACACATGATATCGGTTGTATTTAAAGGTTCGGTACTAGATATGAGTATGTTGGAGGTGGGGCTGGATGGGGAACCTGGATAGAATTAAGTTTGTATTTTCATGATGGTGTTTGTCTTTAATGAAGTTTTGTACAACAGACCCAGTATATTTTATACGAAGGATGCCAAATGGGTAACTGAAATGTCCTTTCATTCACGAGTAGTGTGGCCTTCTGGAATTATGAAGGGAGAATCAAAAAGGTGTTTCACTGCCCATTTATGTTTAGTATTTTGTGGGTTTATAAAAATCTTTAAATGTGATCTTTGTTGCACCATCCTGCTGTTATTTAAATGACACTTGCATTTGCCTATTTTTGCATGAACTAATATCTTGTATTTCTCTTATCTCCTCCCTTGTTGAAATTGAGATCCCCTCCCTCCTGCCATTTTTAGTTTGTGTGCGCAGCATCACGCTTGGAGTGCTGTGCACAGTTCTGGTCTCCATATTTAAAAAAAAAGGATTTGGAGCACTGGAGAAGGTGCAAAAAAAGATTGACAAGAATGCAACCACAACTGAGAGGGTATAACCATCGGGAAAGACTGAACAGGCTGGGGCTCTTTTCTTTAGAAGGCTGAGGGGTGACTTAAGAGGTCTTTAAAATTATGAAGGAGTTTGATAGGTTAGACATAGAGAAGATATTTCCACTTGTGGGGGAGTCCAAAACTGGGGGCCATAAATATAAGATAATCACTAATGAATCCAAGAAAGAATTCAGGAGAAACTTCTTCACCCAGAAAGTGATGAGGATGTGGAACTTGCTACCACATGGAGTAGTTGAGGCGAATAGCATAGATGCATTTAAGGGGAAGCTAGATAAACACATGAGGGAGAAGGAAATAGGAGGATATGCTGATCAGGTTAAATGAAGTAGGCATTAACACCGACCTAGACCAGTTGAGTCGAATGGCCGGTTTCTGTGTAATTGTAAATTCAATGTAAATTTTTAACTTTGATGGCACTGATTGGCCAGGACTCCTGGGCATCTCCCTGGTTGATTTTGAGTAGTGCAATGGAATCTTCAACATTCTCCGGAACAGGCAGGCGGGTCTTTAGTTGGAAGCCTCGTAAACTCTTGTATTATACTGAAATGTCACCTTGTATGCCCAAGTCCTGGAGTGGAGCCAGAGCCCACAACCTTCGACCAAATTACTGTTTGTGTGGTAGCGAGAGTGTTGCCCAACTGGCACGGTAGATTCGCCTGTGTCCTATTGTGGCCTGTGCTTATAGATTCTGTACTCATTTTATTAGTTTTGTATTGAACTGTGTTACAGTTTTCTGAATAGTTCAACTCTTTGCATGTTGCAGGACATCTCCTCGGAAAGCGCAGACTGCCTCTATTCGTTATGTAGAACTATACTCGAGGAAGGGCCCCGAATCTTCCAACCACTATCTGAAGAAAACAAAAACAAAAAGTATCAGGAAGAGGTTCCAATATATGTGCCAAAGTGGCTGAAATTCAAGGAGCTGATGATAGTGCTGCAGGCTAGTCTGCAGGAGCTTGTGGACAGGTACGTCCCTGGATTATAAAATGGGCTGATACGTACACAGATTATTTCTGCCTTCTACGATAATAGGAGATAATAGTGCTAGATGGCTGTGTCAGGGTTCTCTTTAAACTAATACTCTGAATTGTTCAGTAAAGCAATAAATCATGCATAAGCATTTATTTGTTGGTAGTTTTGCCAAATTAAGTTATCCTCTTCTGAAGTCAACTTGGCTCGCACTTCTGGTGCTGAGAATGGGCCAGCGAACTCGCAGACCTCTGCCAGTGTCCCTTTTGGTTCTCTGACTTTTCCCCCTCTCTTATCCCCGCTCCTATTTTTCTGAGAGATGACAGCCTCTGCACACCATCTGCCTGCTTGGCGCAGCTTAAATGGGGAACGGAGTCACATGGGAAATTGAACTGGCCTTCCCTTGCTCTGGCACCGAGTGAGTGTTTGCTTCATTTGTGCACTGCCATGCCATGGTGTACTAATTTACTTACTTGGTCCACTAGGGCAGGCATAAAGCCTATAACTGATTTCTGGAAACAACTGCCAACTTTTATTTAGGAGTTTCTTAGAGAAGAAACAAACTGTAGGATGGGGAAGGGAATTAGGAGTTGCACATTCATTAAAAAAAAAATCTGTTGGTGAAGTTCTTTATTCCCTTTGGAGACCTCGATTTTGATCTCGCCATCTGTCAGCTGGGGTCTCATGGGCAAGCACGTCCTTGGATCCAGGTTAGCCCTAGATGCTAATGTTGGCTTATGTGCCAAAGATCAGTAAATGAGCCAGGTAATCATTGCATTCCATGTTAGACAAAGTTACTGTAACGCCTAAAGTACATCTACAGATGCTGAACAAGGGAACAACTAATAGGTAATACTTGCATTTATGTACTGTCTTTATCACGTCGTCAGAACATCTCAAAGCACCTCACTGCATTGGAGTTGAGAGGATTGTTGTGTAGTTAAACGCAGCACCCATTCTGAGCCAGCAGCGTCCCGTAAGCAACAATGGGATAAATGACCAGTCAGTCTCTTTGGTCACAAGGGGAATGGTGCCCATGATGTTGGGAGAATTGTGTCATGGGACTCTTGGCATCCACACCTGAAAAGTTGGATGGGATTTTAGTTTAACAACACATTCAAAGGGGTTACAAATTGGGTTGTCAATTTGCCAGACTGCTAGGCTGTGACCTAACCACTCTCTCCCCCCACCTCCCCGCCCCCCCCCTCCCCCACCAATGTTCCCTTTAGACTGCGCCACACTCGGGAGGTTCCGTGCAGCTGGCTCACAGGCTTTTAAATGGAAAAACCGGGCATGCGCAGAATTTTGAATGGGCCGCGCAGCCCCCCAAAAATTAGAGGGAACATTGCCCCCCCACCCCCCACAAAAAAAACCTGGTGTCCAGATCTCCACCACCAACTGTACAAAATACTTGCCAAAAACCGAGTTGATGAGAGTATCTTTAGTCTCTTCGGTCTTAATCTGTAGGATGTTTAGAATATTGGACCTTGTTTTGATTCCACTTTTTTTTTTAACGTGTTTAGATGGACTGATGGAAAGGGGCCTCTCGCAGCAGAATTTTCTCCAATTGAGGCAAAGAGCTTAATCCGAGCTTTGTTTCAGAACACGGAACGAAGAGCAGCAGCGCTGGCTAAAATTAGATAAATGTAGCTATGTTTTTTTTTCTATGTATTCAGTGAATAAAATGTTAATAAATGTATATTTACCTTGTAAACACTACCTTTTTAAAAATTTGTTAATGTTTCTTAAAAGGCAGAATATTGTAGCAATATGCTCAAGAAGCAGGCTTGCTCTGCCAACTGATATCGCATGGAATAAAAAATTGTATATACTTTCTGCTTAGTTAATTTAAAAATTGTACCCATGTAGATATGTGACAGTTATTAGGGCAGGTAACTTATTGCAGTAAGAGATCTGTGACTGTACCATTCTACTCCCAACCCCTGCATTTTAACTGCCACTGGGACGACTTATGCAAAATTGTGGTACTTTGGGAGCTTGTGCTACATCTGGGACCCTCACTTTGGCAATTCAGGGCATGATTTTTTTGTAACGCTCTTTGCCCACATTCTGAGCCCAAATTTACATAAATTCCAGCTCGTATGTCCCATTCGCCAGTTTGTCCCTGTCCTTGCCGATCTGTATTGACTTCTGTTCTTCCAACAGGTTGACTTCAGAATACTTGCCCTCCTTTACAAATCCTGCTGTGCCCTCGCTCCTCCCTGTCTCTGCAATCTTCTCCTGCCTTCTGCCCCCCCCCCCCCCCCGTGCTCTCTGCTGTGCTTACTCCTGATTAGGTTTGACCTTCATCTGTGAGCAGCCTTGGGATGTTTGCTGTGCTGTGTAAATGTTGGGTATTGTACCCGTGGTAAGTCTTGGAATTTGTAGGATTTGTCCAGGGATCTTGCACCACACCAGTTCATTTGTTGCAACAATAATGTTGTGTTAATTTTTCTATTTGATGTTGACCCTTTATAGAAGTTGTAATTCTATAAAATGCAGTACAAGTTGCACAGTGTAACACAGTCATCACCAATGTTCCTGCTCATTTTTTTGGGGTGCGTGGGCCCTATAAGGGCCTGCTCGGCCCCTTCAAATTACCGCGCAGGCACGGTTTTTGCCATTGAGCCGGCTGCGCGGGACCTGCCGATCACTGCACGGCCGCACAGCTTATAGGGAACATTGGACATCACTCGCTTACATTTAGAAGATTTACGACAAGTATGTGGAGAGGACACTGGCTGATGGCATGAGTTAGACACTGGTCTTTCACACATTGCCTCTGCTTTTTTGAATCTGGCCCAGACTGGAAAAGTTTCCTATTTGCAGGTTGCTGGGGTCATATGTGAATGAGTTTGGCAGTATCGATCCAATTCTAACCACAGCACATCACCACCCCTAAATGGCTTTTCACTTGGGAGACACCATGGAATAGCTGATATGGGAATTTTTTTTTTATCAGTTCACTGGATGTGGGCGTTGCTGGCAAGGCCAGCATTTATTACACATCCCTAGTTGCCCTTGAGAAGGTGGTGGTGGTGAGCCGCCTTGAACCGCTGCAGTCAGCGTGGTGAAGGAACGGCCAATATACTTCCAAGTCAAGGTAATGTGTGACTTGGAGGGGAGCTTGGAGGTGGTGGTGTTCCCATGTGCCTGCTGCCCTTGTCCTTCTAGGTGGTAGAGGTCGCGGGTTTGGGAGGTGCTGTCGAAGAAGTCTTGGCGAGTTGCTGCAGTGCATCTTGTAGATGGTGCACACTGCAGCCACGGTGCGCCGGTGGTGGAGGGAGTGAATGTTTAAGGTGGTGGATGGGGTGCCAATCAAGTGGGCTGCTTTGTCTTGGATGGTGTCGAGCTTGTGTGTTAGAGCTGCACTCATCCAGGCAAGTGGAGAGTATTTCATCACACTCCTTACTTGTGCCTTGTAGATGGTGGAAAGGCTTTGGGGAGTCAGGAGGTGAGACACTCGCCGCAGAATACCCAGCCTCTGACCTGCTCTAGTTGCCACAGTATTTATGTGGCTGGTCCAGTTAAGTTTCTGGTCAATGGTGACCCCCCCCCAGGATATTGATGGTGGGGGAATTCGGCGATGGTAATGCCGTTGAATGTCAAGGGGTGGTGGTTAGACACTCGCTTGTTGGAGATAGTCATTGTGTGGCACGAATGTTACCTGCCACATATCAGCCCAAGCCTGAATGTCGTCCAGGTCTTGCTGCATGCGGGTATAGACTGCTTCATTATCTGAGGAATTGCGAATGGCACTGAACACTGTGCAGTCATCAGTGAGCATCCCCACTTATGACCTTATGATGGAGGGAAGGTCATTGTTGAAGCAGCTGAAGATGGTTGGGCCTAGGACACTGCCCTGAGGAACTCCTGCAGCGATGTCCTGGGGCTGTGATGATTGACCTTCAACCACCACAACCATCTTCCTTTGTGCTAGGTATGACTGCAGCCAGTGGAGAGTTTTCCCCCTGATTCCCATTGACTTCAGTTTTACTAGGGCTCCTTCATGCCACACTCAGTCAAATGCTGCCTTGATGTCAAGGGCAGTCACTCTCACCTCACCTCTGGAATTCAGCTCTTTTGTCCATGTTTGGACCAAGGCTGTAATGAGGTCTGGAGCTGAGTGGTCCTGGCGGAACCCAAACTGTATCAGTGAGCAGGTTCTTGGTGAGTAAGTGCTGCTTGATAGCATTGTCGACGACACCTTCCATCACTTTGCTGATGATTGAGAGTAGATTGATGGGGCGGCAATTGGCTGGATTGGATTTGTCCTGCTTTTTGTGATCAGGACATAGCTGGGCAGTTTTCCACATTGTTGGATTGATGCCAGTGTTATAGCTGTACTGGAACAGCTTGGCTAGAGGCGCGGCTAGTTCTGGAGCACAAGTCTTCAGCACGACAGCTGGGATGTTGTCGGGGCCAACAGCCTTTGCTGTATCCAGTGCGCTCAACCGTTTCTTGATATCACTTGGAGTGAATCGAATTGGTTGAAGATTGGCTTCTGTGGTGGTGGGGACTTCAGGAGGAGTCCGATATGGATCATCACTTGGCACTTCTGGCTGGAAGACGCTTCAGCTTTGACTTTTGGACTCGTGCTGGACTCCATCATTGAGGATGGGGATATTCATGGAGCCTCCTCCTCCCATTAGTTGTTTAATGGTCCACCACCTTTCACGACTGGATGTGGCAGGACTGCAGAGCTTTGATCTGATCCATTGATTATGGGATCGCTTAGCTCTGTCTATAGTGTACTGCTTCTGCTTTTTAGCATGCATATAGTTCTGTGTTGCAGCTTCCCCAGGTTGGCACCACAATTTTAGGTATGCCTGCTGCTGCTCCTGGCATGCTCTTCTGCACTACTTATTGAACCAGGGTTGGTCCCCTGGCTTGATGGTAATGGTAGAGTGTGGGATATGCCAGGCCATGAGATTACAGATTGTCGTAGAATACAATTCTGCTGCAGATGGCCCACAGCGCCTCATGAATGCCCAGTTTTGAGCTGCTAGGTCTGTTCTGAATCTATCCCATTTAGCACGGTGGTAGTGCCACACAACACGATGGAGGGTGTCCTCAGTGTGAAGACGGGACTTCGTCTCCTCAATGACTCTGCGGTGGTCACTGCTATCAATGGTAGTCATTGACACATCTGCGACAGATTGGTGAGGATGAGGTCAAGTAGGTTTTCCCCTCGTGTTGGTTCTCTCAGCGCCTGTCGCAGGCCCAGACTGGCAGCTATGTCCTTCAGGACTCGGCCAGCTAGGCCAGTAGTGGTGCTACCGAGCCACTCTTGGTGATGGACATTGAAGTCCCCCACCCAGAGTATATTCTGTGCCACAGTAGGGGCTGCTCTAGATCAGTACCTTCACCACATGGAATGCAGTGGTTCAAGAAGGTGGCTCACTACCACCTTCTCAAGCGCAACTAGGGATGGGCAATAAATGCTGGCCTTGCCAGCGATGCCCACATCCCATAAACAAGCAAAAAAAAAAGTTGGGGCTGTGGTACGTTGTTGGAGCAGGGTAGGCGTTTTACTTTACATCCAATCTATGCTGTGTCTGCCCAGGGTGCTTGCTGCTGTAACTGATATGTTCAAAATGGGTTCCAATCCCCAACACCACCATCCCTCATCTCTGAGCATGGAAGTTCACACACAAAAGGCAGGTTACATTGTACTGTGCAGTGGGATGAGTGACAATAATGAAATGTTGATTTACATATTTCTTTTGCTGTCTTTAATAACTGTTTAAAATCAGCCATGCAAAAATAGTACTGCAAAAATGCACTACATGACCATGTGAAGAGGGAATAACTTGTAACAATCACCTGAAACCAAAATGAGACTATGTCCCTGAATATTGTTTATATAAGTGAAAATCATGGAATTGGTTTTAGTTGTCTCTTTCTCTCTGCAGACCCTATGCTTGCTGTGAAAATAAAGCGAATTGTCAGAAAAAGGTGGCTAAACGGTAAATTATATGGTATTTAACAATAATGGTCTCTGAAGAGAGAATCATTAATTAAATGTCTCTCATCTATTCATTTGATTAGAAATTTGGTTTTAAGGGATTTAATTGCAAATAAAATCACTGTAAATCATGTCCTTCCTGGAAACTGCCCCAGTGACCTGGAGAATATATTTTGTTATAAAGAAGATAATTTTTCCACTGAAGCAGGTCAATGACCCTGTTGCATTTCTCATCAACGCTTATGGCAGCAGTTGCTGCTACTTAGAGCCCTGTACCATGGCTTTCATTTTTCAGAATTGTGTTACTCATCGCTGTCCATCGAAAAGACAACTGAATTTGACTTGCAGTTTGGCTACAATTACTGCTTTAGAATGACTGGGAATTAAAACTTGGGCTTTGGTGGATCTTAGGTCCTGACTGTTGCTCTGCTCCTTTTATGTTGCTTCGACAAGAAAGCTTATTTCCTGACCTCAAGTACAGTGTGATGTTTCCATTTCCACATTAGTCATCCATGATACTGCCAACTCAGGGCAAGTTTTGGACAGTTTTGTACTGGTTAGTGCTCACTGGCAACAGATTTGAAACTAGCCAAACTCATTTTACAGGCATCAGAGAGGAGACTTTTATTCCCAAACGCAAAAAACAAAATAGTGCGGATGCTGGAAATCTGAAATAAAAACAGAAAATGCTGGAAACACTCAGCAGGTCAGGCAGCATCTGTGGAGAGAGAAAAACAGACTCAACGTTTCTGGTCGGTGACCTCCTGAGTATTTCAAGCATTTTGAACTTTTAACCCAGCTGTTTGGGGCTGAACACTGAGGTAAAGTGTTCTAATTGAGTGTGTTGTTCAGTAAGTGGGATTGAATTCTAGGATCTCTGGCTGTGCCAGTTATTAATTGAAGCTGAGCTGAAGTGTTGTCATTTAAGGAGTCAAACCTTTTAATTAGAGTTGGGACACCACATTCTTCCATCATGGAACTCTTTAAGCTATTCTGTATTCTGCAAGGTAGTAGAAGTGAAGTGTCCCTCTCATTCACAGAACTTTATTTTTTCACCGTCGTCGACTTCACAAGTTGTGGGATGAAGGGATAGGATCCAAAGCCTTCCTGCTGTCCGATCCAGGCTCGAGCCTTAGCTGTGAATGATGCATCCACCGTTGGATCCAACATTGAATTGATTTAAAAAAAGCACTAGAGTGAGGTTGAAAAGTGCTGTGTGAAATAGGTCCTTACAGTCAGGCAGTTGGAAGGTGTTAGAAAGACAAAAATGGAGTGAAAACAGCTTTGAGATAGAAGGAAACAATGTGGCGTGGGAAAAACTGGCAGGAAAATGTGGGCAAGGTGGTTAAGGGCTAAAGTTACTAAAGTCAGCGTTTAGATGCGAGAAACTACTAGAATACCAATGGTCAGCTCACAGTTCCCTCAGTTTCATTTTGCTTGTGAAACACAGACACTCTGACAACATTATCTTTTGTATACGGTAGTTCAAATGCTAAATTTAACCTTATCGCTTGATAAGGCTATGACAAATCTCTGCTGCGTTTGATATCCCAATGGAATTCTCTCTCCCAGGAGCTACCATGGCCAATACCAACACTGTCCTTGTTCATTGCCTTAGGCGGCACAGCAGAATGTAAATACCAAAATACACTTCAAATTGCAACAATGTTTTAATCAGACATGCGTTTGACAAGAACACATTTAATGAGTGGAAGCTGTTGACTCCCTAATGAAAAAATGTAATGAGGATATTTTGAGTTTCAACAATCCAGACTGAGGTTTTAATGCCAGCAGTGTCCTGAAGGTTATGAGGAAGTGGCAATAATCTAAGAACAAAGAACATCTATTAATGAGGTATCTGGTGTAGTTTGGTCTGTTCAACCTTATCTGGAGGGAGTAAGTCTGAAAATTTTATCTCCCTCGCACTGGCAAATGGTTTGAAGTAATCCCAATGTCCACATGATGACTTTTATGCACCAAAATCTGCCTTGGGACAATTGAATTCAGCTTTGAAGTAGATTTTCGGCTGGGGCTAGATGCAGGACAGCATAAGCTGTTGGGCGATTCACCACTAAATTACTAATTGGAAAACATGCTTGACCTAGGGCTGTTTGGAACAAGTGGAAGAATAACCTGATCAAGGACCAGCATTGACCCAGCGATGGAAATCTCAGGCTGCTATTTATAAAGTGGACATTGAGGTGTACGCTTCTGTACCTGGCTTAAAACGGCCCCAAGCTTCAGAGTCCACACAAACTAGATGAAAAGTTCCAGGGCAGCAGTGGAAATGCACATTTGTGAAAGGAAAAGCAGGGAGACTCAGTCCAGCCTCTCAGACTGACCCCAGATTTATGACTATCAAGGTATTTCATTTTCAAGAATCTGGAGATCACGTAGAAAATAAGATGGAGCAAAATCTTGTGGGGATGATTTTAGAGGGAAAAATAGGTAAGTACTTTTTGCATCCGATCTCCCCATTTTAGCTGTCTGTGTGTGGAATAATCATTTCTTGAGGGATGCCTCTGGATCAGTAGAGTTGAACATTTAATCAGACGTGACTACTTCAAATCCAGCTCTTGACAGTCAGTGACTAGAGAATATTCTCTGAGAATCTTCCTGTCTTAATGTCCATGATGTGGAGATGCCGGCGTTGGACTGGGGTGGACAAAAATGAGAAGTCGCACAACACCAGGTTATAGTCCAACAGATTTATTTAATTTTACAAGCTTTCGAAGCAGTTCGCTCCTTCGTCAGGTAAGTTAGCAATGAGAGAATCTCCCAGAATTCACAATTTAAACCCAGACAAAATCTATTCACATTATTCGCTACAACAAAGAGCACAGCCAAGACAATGAGATGTGTCCCAGGGGGTCCAACGTGTCAAACCACCTGCTGGCTGCATATCCTGTCAATTTGTGTTCTTGTGTTAGCCTTTTTAAAAAAAAAACAAAAAAAAAAACCCAAAAAAAACACCTGGGAATGCTCCACTTCTCCAGCTTCCACCCTAACCACGTTAAAGAAGCCATCCCCTATGGACAAGCCCTGCGAATACACAGGATCTGCTCAGACGAGGAGGAACGCGATGGACACCTACGGACACTGAAAGACGCTCTCGTAAGAACAGGATATGACGCTCGACTCGTCGATCGACAGTTCCGACGGGCCACAGCGAAAAACCGCATAGACCTCCTCAGAAGACGAACACGGGACACAACGAACAGAGTACCCTACGTCGTCCAGTACTTCCCCGGAGCGGAAAAACTACGCCATGTTCTTCGCAGCCTTCAACATGTCATCGATGACGACGAACACCTTGCTAAGGCCATCCCCACGCCTCCACTACTCGCCTTCAAGCAGCCGCCTAACCTCAAAAGTACCATCGTTCGCAGCAGATTACCCATCTTTCAGGAGAACAGCAACCAAGACACCACACAACCCTGCCATGGCAACCTGTGCAAGACATGCCAAATCATGGACACAGATACCATCATTACACGTGAGGACACTACCCACCAGGTACACGGTACATACTCATGTGACTCGGCCAACGTCTACCTGATACGTTGCAGTAAAGGATGCTCCAGAGCATGGTACATCGGCGAGACCATGCAGACACTGAGACAACGTATGAACGGACACCGCGCAACAATCGCCAGGCAGGAGGGTTGCCTCCCAGTCGGGGAACACTTCAGCAGCCAGGGGCATTCAGCCTCGGATCTGCGGGTAAGCGTTCTCCAAGGCGGCCTTCGAGATACACGACAGCGCAAAATCATAGAGCAGAAACTGATAGCCAAGTTCCGCACTCATGAGGATGGCCTCAATCGCGATATCGGGTTCATGTCACGATACAGAACGTGACTTGACATCATGGCCGGTCTTCCCAGGTGTTTTTTTTGGTTTTTTTTTTAAAAAGGCTAACACAAGAACACAAATTGACAGGATATGCAGCCAGCAGGTGGTTTGACACGTTGGACCCCCTGGGACACATCTCATTGTCTTGGCTGTGCTCTTTGTTGTAGCGAATAATGTGAATAGATTTTGTCTGGGTTTAAATTGTGAATTCTGGGAGATTCTCTCATTGCTAACTTACCTGACGAAGGAGCGAACTGCTTCGAAAGCTTGTAAAATTAAATAAATCTGTTGGACTATAACCTGGTGTTGTGCGACTTCTCATTTTTGTCTTAATGTCAACAGTGAGTGTTTACTTTGTCTTCACTGTAATGAAAAGTCTCTCCTGGGCCCTATGGAGAAGTCTTTGACCTGATTAAAGGTAGGAGTTTTTTTTTATTATTGCTCTTGCTATCCTAGTTTTCTTCATCTCTAAAGTAGGGTTTCCATATAGGTTGCCAGCGCACATTAGTTCAAGTCCAGCCTACATATTGCAAGTTTGCCGCAGCTAATATACATTTACCCTAAAATACAACTGGCAGTTTTTTTAAAGAGATTAATACCACCTTTCAGGATGATGTACCATGGTTACCAACGCACAAATTAAGCATCCGAGCTTGGAGGTTGTGCAGGGAAGCCTATGAGGCTGATTCCTAGTGTCAGAGTACTAAACAGGCAGCACGGTGGCATAGTGGTTAGCACTGTTGCCTCACAGCGCCAGGGACCCGGGTTCGAATCCGGCCTCGGTTGACTGTGTGGAGTTTGCACATTCTCCCTGTGTCTGCGTGGGTTTCCTCCGGGTGCTCCGGTTTCCTCCCACAGTCCAAAGATGTGCGGGTTAGGTTGATTTGGCTATGATAAATTGACCCTTAGTGTTCGGGGGGATTAAATACGTGGGGTTACGGGGATAGGGTGGGATATGTGTCGGTGCAGGCTCGATGGGCCGAAATGGCCTCTATCTGCACTGTGGGGATTCTGTGATAAACGATGAGGAAAAGATAGAAAAGCTTACCCTCTCCAGCCTCAAAATGAAGTGCATGAGTCAAGACCTTGTATATGTATGCAAGGTACCCAGTAGAATGGAACATAAGAAGTAGGAGCAGGAGTAGGCCATTCGGCCCCTCGAGCCTGCTCCGCCATTCGATAAGATCATGGCTGATCTTCGACCTCAACTCCACTTTCCCACCCGATCCCCATATCCCTTGATTTTCCCTGGAGTCCAAAAATCTATCGATCTCAGCCTTGAATATACTCAACGACTGAGCATCCGTAGCCCTTTGGGGTAGAGAATTCCAAAGATAAGATGGTTGCAGAACTTTATTTCAAGTTAATTCACGGCTGCAAGGCAAGGGGACACACATGGGTACAAACCATAAAAAAAAGAGTGATTAATACCTGGAATGGTTTTTCTGGTATGGTAGTGGTGGCAGAAAAATCTGGGAGCTTTGATAGATGCTGTGATGAAGAGGGTGAATGTTTCTATCAAAGGATGGGACTAACGGACTCCCTCATCTGTATGATATCAAACTGATGCTGCACTTGAAAAGCATCTTGCCGCTTAAGCAGATAGCCGCAGAAAGCGTGCAAATTTTCGCAGCTATGTTGTCCATCTTGGGCTTGCCAGCTGGTAATTCCTGGTGGAGAGTTGCCATTTCTTTACTCGAAAGCACAGATCAATGTGAAAGTCACCTTGCACTCTGTCCACGTAGCTCTACGGGCTGGTTTCCAGGTGTGTTGGCAATGGTCAGGGTGCTCCCTGCCCACTGTCTTAACTGGGGATTCGAACAAGCCACAGCGATGAAAGGCTGAACAGGGCCAAACACGTTTAGGAACTTTTGCAATCAAATGATTCATTAAGTTTAAGTTCAGTTTTAAAGGTTACAGACACCATTTCTTCCTTTTGACGTATCAATGGTCTTCAGACTCTGTAAAGTAGACACAGCATTGAGTTCAACAATTTCAGATCATTACCTCTGCCCACATTTTTTCGGACTGATGATTCTGCTAATCCCATTTACACCTCTTACAGACCCATCTTTTATCTCTTTAATTGTCCCATTACCATCTCCTTTTGCCTTGCACCTTCATCCCTTTTGTCATTTGATCTCTCCTGCCTTCCACCCTATCACAGACCTTCCCTTTTGTTCTTTTCTCCCCTCCCCCCACCCTTTCCCTGTCCCTGCACTTGCTTAAAACCTGAGAAGTCGCACAACACCAGGTTATAGTCCAACAGCTTTATTTGAAATCACAAGCTTTCGGAGCGCTGTGACGAAGGAGCAGCCGCTCCGAAAACTTGTGATTTCAAATAAAACTGTTGGACTATAACCTGGTGTTGTGCGACTTCTCACTTTTGTCCATCCCAGTCCAACACCGGCATCTCCGCATCATGCTTAAAACCTGTTACATCTCTAACTTTTTCTTTTTCTAGTTCTGACGAAAGGTCATCGACCTGAAACGTTGGGCTGAATTTTGCCGGCGCTCAGAGGGCGGGTTCGGAGGCGGGTCCGCTGTCAAAATGGCAGTGATTGACAGCGGGGCGGAAGTCCGCTCTGAACCCGCCTCCTTGTTAATTTCCCAAGTGCCGGCTCTGCCTGCGGTTTGCAGACCCGGCACTAAGCGGTGGGTCAGGCAACTGAGATACTTAAGAAGCTGCTTAAAGGTATTTAAGCAACATTTTACCAGGTCCTAATGATTTTTCCATGTTTTTTATGAGTTTCCGGGCGCTCAGGGACCATGTCAGGTAAGTGTGTCGGGTTCTCAATGACTCTCCATTGCTGTGAATAGTTGACAGCTGCAAAAGTGGTATAAAAGCTACCATTTCACAGCTGTTCAATTTCCAATCTTAGAGGCTGGAGCCTTCAGGATTTGGAATACACTTTTCAGCTTTATGGAGGTTTGAAGTATTTGGAGCAAACTCTCTATCCAGTGTCACCTCCTTGGAGCAAGCTCTCTCACCATTGACAGATTGCTTCTGTCATCTCAACTTCAGCTGCCATCAATTCCATCAGCATCGGTGCCCTTGAAAAAATCTCACCTTGGTCCTCAGAATCTCAGCACGATCAGCCCCAACACCAACATCACCAGGCACACCAGCAGCACCAACAACAGCACCAACCTTCTCCGCAATCACCTGATGCTGCACAGGACACAGGGCATCAGCACCCGACCACATTGCTGCCCGGGAGGCCAGGAATGGCCTCAACATGGCCAAATTTACTTCACTTGACGCTGTATACCCTGGCTGCCACATGATGTGCCAGGTTGGCACCACCCCACACCAACACCATAAAGCATTCCTACAATGCCCAAGCCATTCCTTTCACACTCATTACCATTGTGGGGGGAGGGGGCGGGGTACCGTTATGTCTCACCATTCACTGCAACTCACTAAGCCACTTCCAAAGGTGCACACAGATCTGTCCAGGAAGGCAAAGTGCTGAAAATAAATATTTCAATATTTGACACCACATTAACAGAAACTTCACATGAACATTGGCTAAAACACACAAGTGCCTACCCTTGTGTGTTGTTAGTTGGTATGATTGCGGTAGGATGAGGGTGAGTGTGAGGGTTGGCTAGTGAGATGGGGAAGTGAGAATGTAGATAGAGAGGGTTGGGTGGAGGTGCAAGCTATGTTGGTGTGAGTAAGGATGTGCAGGAGTAGGGTAGGGAAGGCAGAGTGATGGGGATGTGATGAGTGGCACAGCAGGATGAGGTTGAGTGTAGCTTTGCAGTAACGTTTCGTGATCTACTGAGATCATTGAAAGGTTTGCGCCACTGCAGCCTGGTCCTCCTGACAACATCCCTGCTTGTTCCCTCCTGCATATGGAGGGAGTAATGGGAGAGCCTGGGTGCAGCCGTGCACCTCTGTGCAGTGCTTGTCAGTGTTTGCAGCACCTCAATGCTGTAGAACACTGACAGCAGAACTGTCAAACTGATTGTGGACATGGTCCCTTTAAGGAAACCGGCTGATGACGCGTCATCAAATGACGTCATCAGACCCGCTTCCTATTAATTGGCCGGGAACCTCGCAGGGCGGGCTTAACAAGCCCCATCAACGGAAAATCTTATTGGAGGCCGGGATCGACACAGATGTGGGGTCCCCACATGCCACGGATGTCGCCCGCCCCGGACCTGCCGAGGTTGGAAAAATCCAGCCCGTGAACTCTGTTTCTCTCTCCACAGATGCTGCCTGACCTGCTGAGTGTTTCCAGCATTTTCTGTTTTTATTTCAGATTTCCAGCATCCGCAGTATTTTGCTTTTGGATCAGTACACTAGAACCATGGTGATTTGGTTGGGTGAGGGGTTGTATCAAGATCCTGCCTACCTGTCCAGGTGGAGGATAAAGACCCCCCATGGCCTTCCTTGAAGAAGAGCAGGGAGTACTCTCGGTGGCCTGACCAACTGTCCTTCCTCAACGTGTACTACCTAAAAAAAAAAACTGATCATTCATCTAATTTCTGTTTGTAGGATATTGCAGTTTCAGAAAGGCTCCTGCGTTAGCCTGCCAACACACAACACTCCAAAGTTAATTCACCATGGAGTGTTCTGAGAGTTTCTGTCAACCTGATAAGTCTCCATATAAACATAAGTACAGTCAACTCCTGATAATTCAGTCAGTTTTTGAATGAAAGAATTGAATGATCAGATAATTTGAATTAAAGATAGATGATGGTATTTTTAATGAAAAATGTATTATTCTGGGCCAAGTATGGACATTGACATAATTTATTGGGTTAAGGTTAACAATCCAAAATAAAGCTAAATGGAAGATTTCTTAACTGTGCGATAGACTGACCGGTTAAAGGTTCAAAGAACAAATATGTTTCCTTTCTTTGGTCATTACTTTGTATTCTCCAAACTAGTTCCAAAGACACATAATTTATACGGTTACAATGAAAAAGCCCCGTAGTTTTAGATTAAAACTTCTTTCTTTAATGTACTCTGGCAGTATCTCCCTTTCTTGCTCCCGTCGAGACATAGATGCAGAAAATAAATTAAATGATTGGATCTACTTTCCCTCTTCAGGAGCTTTCCACAACCTTCTCGAGAACTTTCCTTTCTGGAGAGGAAAGCAGTTGGAGCCCAATTACTTCCCACCGAGAGAATTTCGTTTCACGTATTTGCCCCATGGAACAAAAGATATTTTAAACAGAAGTAAAATGACATGCCATTGAGTCATCAACTAAGTGCTTTCAATGCAAAATAATAACGGGGTGACTCATGACTGAAGTCCGTAAATTAATCCTTTAAAAAGCAATGAAAATTTAGGCAACTTTTAAATGTCTGAAAGAAGGTGCAAGTTTTTCTGAGGCAGATTTTTTGATGAAGTAACAGAGAGGATTGATGAAGGGAATGCAGTGGATGTTGTCGACATGGATTTTAGGAAGGTGTTTGACAAAGTACCACATAGAAGGCTGGTTAACAAAATTGAGGCTCATGGAATAGGTGGGTCAGTGGCAGCTTGGATAAGGAATTGGCTTAAGGACAGAAAACAGCAAGTTGTGGTAAATGGCTGTTTTTCAGACTGGAGGATGGTAGACAGTGGTGTTCCCCAAGGGTCAGTGCTGGGGCCACTGCTTCTTTTGATATATATAAATGACCTGGATATTGGAATTCAGAGTAGAATTTTTAAATTTGCCGATGACACCAAACTTGGGGGGTGTGGCAAACAGTGATGATGATATCAATCGACTGCAACAGGACATAGAAAGGCTAGCAGAATGGGCAGACAAGTGGCAGATGGAATTTAATACAGAGAAGTGTGAGGTGATGCATTTTGGCAGAAGGAAGAGGGAGAGGCAATATACCCTTAATGGCACAGTTTTAAAGAGTGTGCAGGGACAGAGGGACCTGGGAGTTAATGTGCATAGGTCCCTGAAGGTGGCGGGACATATTGAGAGAGTGGTTAGCAAAGCATATGGGATCTTGGGCTTCATAAATAGAGGTATTGAGTACAAAATTAGAAAAGTTATGCTGAACCTTTATAAAGCGCTGGTTAGGCCACAACTGGAGTATTGCATCCAGTTCTGGTCACCACACTTTAGGAAGGATGTGAAGGCCCTTGAGAGGGTGCAGAGGAGATTTACCAGAATGGTTCTGGGGATGGGGGATCATAGCTACAAGGACAAGTTGGAGAAACTGGATTTGTTTTCATTAGAGCAAAGGAGGTTGAGGGGTGATTTGATAGAGGTGTACAAGATTATGACAGGTTTGGATAGGCTAGACGGGAAAAGGCTGTTCCCACTAGTTGATGGTACAAGGACTAGGGGACACAGATTTAAGGTTTTGGGCAAGTGATACAGGGGGGATGTGAGGAAAAACTTGTTTATGCAGCGAGCGATGAGGACCTGGAAGTGGTGGAAGCGGACACACTCAATGCTTTCAAGGGGAGACTGGATAGGCACTTGAGGGAAATAAACTTTTAGGGCTACGGGGATAGAGCGGGGGAATGGGACTGACTGGATTGCTCTACAGAGAGCCGGCAAGCACTCGATGGGCCGAATGGCCTCCTTCTGTGCCGTTATGACTCTATGACTATGAGATTTTGATGCAAATCAGGGTATTTTATCTGGGTGGGGTGGGGGGGGTGGGTAACGGCAGAGAATGAGGCTTCAGAAAGTTACCTCGCTGAGATCCCATTAGGAGTCAATTGGCAAAGTGCTGTTATCTCAGTACCCAATCAGTCCATTATTAAATGTTTAAAAGTCTCACCTAACCTTGTCCCAACATCGTCAGTATGTGTTTGATGATGGCTCGAACCCAGTCCTATGTAGGAGTTCAAATGATAGCAGGGGAAAAGCATGAAGCTGGGAATTACATTTAAGGTCTGTAGTCAGCTTTTTTAAATTGCGAACAGTTCACATTTAATAAGGGACTCGTAACACGTCGGAATTTTAAAATTTGTCCCCTTACACGGCTCATCAAGGTGAGAAATGTTAGTGTTTTTCCCATTCAGGTCAGGGACTCCTCGGTATCAGGCACTCCTAGGTCAGGTATAGCTAAGGATGTATAAAATCAGTTTTAATCGACAATTTTAGTCCTTTTTTTCAAGGTTTAATTTTTTAATGTAAAAAAAAAGAGAAAATCAGTGGGGAAAAAATTGGACCCAAAAGTTCCAGGTACGTTTTTGAGAATATTAGTGAAAACCCCCCCAAAATTTTACATTGAACATCACTAAAAATCAAGAAAACAAGCTAGGGACTTAAAAAGGGTACAATCAAACTAAATGGTAACCCAAAATTATTTACATAGTTCGCAGACACCACTTTTATGAGACTCGCTATTAGACTCTTGCTTTGCTCCTCGATAGATTTAAAAAAAATATTAATAATAAAATGTTGCCTATAGTGACGCCACAAGTCCCGTCACTCACACCTGCAGACCGCACTGCTGTAAGTGACTGGGATTGATTTCACGCACTGAATTTGTATTGTGTAACTATCCTCCACTCACTGCGCTTTGCTGGAGATATGATCCTGCTGTACTGTTGCCAGGACTGGAGAATTTTAACTATGAGGAAAGATTGGATGGGCTGGGGTTGTTTTCTTTGAACAGAGGAGGCTGAGGGGAGACTTGATTGAGGTGTATAAAATTATGAGGAGATAGAGTGGATAGGAAGGACTTATTTCTCTTCGCAGAGAGGTCAATAACCAGGAAGCATAAATTTAAAGTAATTGGTAGGAGGTTTAGAGGGGAGTTGAGGAGAACGTTTTTCACCCAGAGGGTGGTGGGGGTCTGGAACGCACTGTCTGAAAGGGTGGTAGAGGCAGAAACCCTCATCACATTTAAAAAGTACTTGGATATGCACTTGAAGTGCCGTAACCTACAGGGCTACGGACCAAGAGCTGGAAAGTGGGATTTGGCTGGATAACGCTTTTTCGGCCGGCACAGACATGATGGGCCGAATGGCCTCCTTCTGTGCCGTAAATTTCTATGAGACTGTGCTATAGTTCTGGTCATGAGTTCGGAGATTCTGCTGTAGTTCTTGTTTGCTGAGTAAATAGACTCTGCTTGCTGTAATTCATGAGCAAATTAAAACCGCAAGTCCCGCCCCGCCTCTAACTCATCGGCTGATACAATATTCACTCCAAAAAGTAAAATTGAAGAACCTATGTTTATAATTGCAACCCCAGCCACTGAGCAGCCACTATGATGATGGTACAATAAAAATTGTTTTGAGATTATGCATGAGAACAGTTGCGATCTTACTTTTAGGAAACGGTGCCTTGGCGTGTAACCTGAGCAAGCCCTTTGATGGATGACCTCAATCTTCAGAGGACAATCGATGTGCCTACTGTGTCAGTGCCCTGCTGCCCCTGCTCCCTACCTATCTAGGAATGAAAGGCTGCTCTTTGCTGTAGTATGAAGAATTTAGCTCCCACAGCAGTATCTAAAGTTGATTCAGGTCCCCTTAAAAATCCAAATTGCACAGCATTTAGTTCCTTTTCCTCCTGAAGATTGGGTCCAGAGATGCACGCACATTGCATCAGTGTGACACATACCTTCCTATTGACACATGTCGGATTCAATAGTCCCTGTTTGTCCCTTGCCCATGTTGGCTTCCTTTATAAGTAGTGCTGGATATCCGGTTATCTGAATGAGCAAATATTCTCCTCTGTCTGAATATTATTGGCTGTATTTGTACATGGTTTTAGTAGTTTGCACTCCCAGGAAAATGAAGTGGTGTCCCTGCAAATTATTTGAGAGATTTCCCTGCGTGTGAGTGGGCAGAATGAAATTGAAGCTCAGTTTTTTTAAATGCTTGCTTCAACATTTCACAAACAGTAGAAGAAGAAAGAAAATGAATATGGCAGAACAAAGCATATTCGGATGAAGGGACATTTGGGGGAAGAATATTCGAATCGCACAGTGCAATCAAATCAATAATAACTTTATAAATTAAATAAGGTATAGTGTGTGCAGCACCAGCAAAAGATGCAGAGGACAATCTCTGGCTGCTTTGTAATGAGATACAAGTTTATACTTGAGGCTGGTTCTGCTTCAGATCCATCATCTTTCACATGAAAGGGCTTGTTACACTTGTTACATTCAGAAAAAGAAAACCTTCTGCCCTATCCATCTATTACTGACTTCCCAGCAGAGATGAGGGTATTGGCAGACTTTCTATGACATATGACTTTGCTCCTTTGTCCAGTCATTAATCAAGATGTCTTTCTTAATTTGCTTCTGCCTGGGTTGAGTGCATCCTTAGTGAAGGTAGAGAGTCAGAGCGGTTTTTGGAGCTGCTTCCTTCTGAAATGTCCAGCGACAGTTTCATCAAAATGCAGGGTCATTTTAATCACCTTCACTTACGCAGAATTGCATAGAAATTACAACACGGAAGCGGGCTGTTCAGCCCAGCCAGTTAGTGCTGGTGTTTATCCTCCACACGGGCAGTACTAATTCCACGTGCCTGCTCTGTTCCTATATCACTTTATTCTCTTTTCCTCCAACCTTCTATCTAACCTATTCTAAAATGGTGACATGATCTCTGCTTCAGTCACTACCTCTGGTCCTGCATTCCACAGCTCCAGAACCCGCTATGTAAAAATGTTTTTCCTACTCTCTAGCCTAAATCCCTTGCATTTAATTTTATATCTGTCCCCTCATTCTAGGCCCTTAATCGCTGGAAATAATCTATTCCTATCTACTCTGTCTCACCACTTCATAATTTGAAGCACCTCTATCAAATCTCTTATGGTCTAACAAAAACAGCCCCAATTTGTCTTTGTATTTGTTTCTCCTCAAAGCAGGCAGCATCCTAGTGAATATCTGCTGTACCTTTCTCTATTGCCTCAACGTCCTTCCTATTGTGTGGAGCCCAAAACTGCTCCAATTGTGGTCTTATTAAGGTTTATATAGATTCGCCATTACATCTTGACTTTATATTCTAAGGGGTAGAAATTAGGTCGCGCCCCATTTGGGGCGCAAATATCGTCCGGACGCAAATATTAGCGCCTGGCGCTAATTATCGGCACTGATGGGAAACTTCACTTTTACCGCCCCGGGAGGTGAGTGGAGCGCTAAAGCAGGCGCTGCACACCTCTCTTAAGGCGCAAAGGCCGAGCAGTGAGGCGCTAACTCGGAGCGCTGGCGAAGCTCATGTAATGTCAGTCAGCAATGGAACACACACACAATGGCACGGGCCAGTTCTTAAAGGGGATGGTTAATCTTGCTTTCCATCCACATCCTGTTCATTGCTGCCTTGAATCTCGGCCTGGAGAGACTTGCACATCAAATGTGCTGGAAAGAACAATGGAGAGCACCAGGCAAAGAGCTCAGAGTGCAGCTCCCACGGTCTCTGCTAAATCGATACAAGGAATGGCAAATCAAAATGAACCTGCAAAGTGCTGCTCAGTACCCAAAACTCCTTCACACAACGTTGAATCTCTCCAGAAGTCTCTCCCTCTCTCTCTCAATATGCGTAGTTCAAAAATGCCACCAACAATAAAAGACAGGAAGAGGCCCCCTTTAAATAGCGCCCCCCCCCCAGCCCCACAGCGATTGATAGCGTTCCAGTCTTCTGGTCGTTGGAAGCGCCAGGCGGTAAGGCAGGGGGCGCCACTCAATTTCCGCTACGGGGCGCCCCAAGGGCGTTGCACCATGGAATGACGTCACAATCTGCGCGCGCAGGTGGTCGCAGCGGTAAGTTTTAGCGCCGCCGCACAATCTCAAGTTAAGTTCTCGAGTGGCGCAAACATCGCTGCGCCCGGGCGTTAGCGGCTTTGCGCCCCATTAGCGCCCTCTTAAGGCGCTAACGGGTGGCGCAACCAAGTGAATTTTTACCCCTAAACCTCTTGCTATAAAACCCAATATTCCATAAGAACATAAGAACATAAGAAGTAGGAGCAGGAGTAGGCCATATGGCCCCTCGGGCCTGCTCCGCCATTCAATAGGATCATGGCTGTTAAGAGCTTTTATGGCCTTATCCACTTGAGGCGCTACTTTTAATGTCTTGTAAACCCGAACCCCCAGGTCCCTCTGCTTTTCCACATCACCCAGCTTCCTCCCCGACAGAGTATAATCATTACTTTTTTTTTAACCAAAATGTCCCACCACACATTTATTGATATTGAATTCCACCTATCATTTCTTTTCCCATTTTACCATCTTATCAATATCCCCATTTCCTTTGGTCCTCAGAATGACATTCTTGTGCTTCCTGGATGCCCTTAAGAGGATGTTAGATAAAGGCAAAGGAATAGAAGGATATGCAGATAGATAAAGTAAAATGGGAAGAGGCTCGTGTGGAGCATAAACCCCAGCACGGACCAGTTGGGCCGAATGGCCTGTTTCTGTGCAAATTCTACCTAATTCTATTTTAGTATCATCTGCAAATTTCAACTCCATTCCCTCTAGCCCAATATCCAAATCATTTGATGCACACAGTGAACAGAAGTAGTCCTGGAACACAACCCTCTGAGACACCACTACCCACTTCCAGCCACTCTTAAAAAAAAACTGCCCTTAACTCCTTCCTGCAATTTCCTCTCCTAACCAGTTTTTAATCTCCCTGTGAAAGAGGCCCTGTAAGTCCATCTACATCACGTCACTGCATTTCCCCCATCCACCACATCTGGAAAATGAAAAAAAAAGATTTCACTGGACCAAATCGCAGGCGGCAGTGTGAACCACCACCTGAAGGTGATCAAAATCATGAGGGGCCCGGACAGAGTAGATAGAGAGAAACTGTTCCCATTGGCGGAAGGGTCGAGAACCAGAGGACCCAGATTTAAAGTGATTGGCAGAAGAACCAGAGGCGACATGAGGGAAAACTTTTTCGCGCTGCGAGTGGTTAGGATCTGGAATGCACTGCCTGAGAGGGTGGTGGAGGCAGACTCAATCGTGGCTTTCAAAAGGGAGTTGGATAGGTACCTGAAGGAAAAAAAAATTGCTGGGGTTATGGGGAAAGGGTGGGGGGAGTGGGACTAGCTGAAGTGCTCTGGCAAAGAGCCGGCACGGGCTCGACGGGCCGAATGACCTCCTTCTGTGCTGTAACCATTCTATGATTCTAGATGGCGCTCTCTCCATTGCGTTAATTGCAGGCTGCAGTGCAAAGTACAACCGGAAGGTGGCTCTCTCTCTCTCCATTGTGTGAACAAGACCATTCCTCCTTGTGCACTGCCCGGTCAGTTGAACTACTCCAGCTCATTGGGCAGGGAAGAGATTGCTGTGGGTCAGTGGGTCACAGTGCATGTACTGGTTGAAATCACTCAGTATGATTCAGTGCAGTGCGATACTGTAGTTGGGATCATTTGGAACCTCTCCGAAACACTGAGGCCATTTACTGAGGTCGCTGAAAACATTTTTACAATTTATTTATTGTGATTTAATTTGCTGCAAAGTGGCAGTTTGTAGATCAGCAGAATTCAGTAAATAGATGAACTTTGCTGAGATATGGGCACCAAGGGAATGCTAATGTTAATATCAAAAAATAAAAGAAATGAGGAGGCTGATAAATAGTCAGCAAAAGAGTATTCAGTGGAATCCAATTCATCTGAGAAGAAGAATCGTCCAATTAAATATCTGAAACAAACACATTAGATCAGCAAATCAAACGCAAAATACTGCGGATGCTGGAACTCTGAAAACCCCCCAGAAAATGCTGGAAATACTCGGCAGGTCAGGCAGCATCTGTGGCGAGAGAAACAGAGTTAACGTTTCAGGTCAGTGACCTTTCGTCAGAACTGGAAAAAGTTGGAGATGTAACAGAGTTTAAGCAAGTGCGGGGGCAGGGAAAGGGGGGAGGGGAGGAAAGAACAAAAGGGAAGGTCTGTGATAGGGTGGAAGGCAGGAGAGATTAAATGACAAAAGTGATAGAGGCTGGAACCAGGTAGGAGCTGGCAAAAGGGCAAAGCCTACAGACCTACAGCCACTGAACTTCAAGGTGATTCCCTGTATGTTGCAATTATTATAGGGCTTTAGTGAGACCACACCTGGAGTACTGGGTACAGTTTTGGTCTCCTTACCTAAGGAAGGATTTACTTGCCTTAGAAGGGGTGCAAAGAAGGTTAGAATTACATAGACTATACAGCACCGAAAAAGGCCATTCGGCCCAACCAGTCCATGCCGGCATTTATGTTTCACTCGAGCCTCCTCCCATCTTTCCTCATCTAAATCTATCAGCATAACACTCTATTCCCTTCTCTCTCATATGCTTATCTAGCCTCCCCTTAAATGCTTCTATACTATTCGCCTCAACCACTCCCTGTGGTAGCGAGTTCCACATTCTCACCACTCTCTGGGTAAAGAAGTTTCTTCTGAATTCCCTATCTGATTTCTTGGTGACTATCTTATATTAATGGCCTCTAGTTTTGCTCTTCCCCACAAGTGGAAGCATCTCTCTGTGTCTACTCTATCAAAACCTTTCATAATTTTAAAGACCTCTATTAGGTCACCCCTCAGCCTTCTCTTTTCAAGAGAAAAGACACCCAGCTTTTCCTGATAAGTATAACCTTGCATTTCTGGTACCATCCTGCTAAATCCTTTTTGCACCCTCTCCAGTGCCTCTATATCCCTGTTACAATATGACAACCAGAATTGTACGCAGTACTCCAAGTGTGGTCTGACCAAGGTGCGATACAAGTTTACAAGATAACTTCTCTACTTTTCAGTTCTATAACTAGAAATAAACCCCAGTGCTTGGTTGGCTTTTTTTTAATGGCCTAATCAACCTGCGTCGCTACTTTTAGTGATTCCCATATTATATGGCCACTCTGCAAGTTTATTAATGTCATCTTGTAATTTGTTGCAGTCCTCCTCAGTATTGACTATCACCCCCCCAATTTGGTGTCATCCGCAAATTTAGAAATTGTGTTTTTCATTCCAAAGTCTAAATCTTTAATATAAATTGTGAACAACAGTGGTCCTAGCACTGATCATAAGAACATAAGAACATAAGAAATAGGAGCAGGAGTAGGCCAATTGGCCCCTCGAGCCTGCTCCGCCATTCAATAAGATCATGGCTGATCTGATCCTAACCGTCAATCTACTATCACAGAACCATCTCCTGAACCTAACAGAATTGGACACACGAAATAGGAGCAGGATCAGGCTACACGGCCCCTGGGCCCGCTACGCTACCCACAGGGCCATGACCAATCCGAACCGAGACTCATGTCAAAATTCCTGCCCGCTCCCCGTAACCCTTAATTCCCTTTACTTCTAGGAAACTGTCTATTTCTGTTTTAAATTTATGTAATGATGTAGCTTCTACAGCTTTTTGGGGCAGCATCTTCCATGGACCTACCACCCTCTGAGTGAAGTAGTTCCTTCTCATCTCAGTTTTGAAAGAGCAGCCCCTTATTCTAAGACTATGCCCCCTAGTTCTAGTTTCACCCATCATCGGGAACATCCTCCCCGCATCCACCCGATCCAACCCCTTCACAATCTTATATGTTTCAATAAGATCGCCTCTCATTCTTCTGAACTCCAATGAGTAGAGTCCCAATCTACCCAACCTTTCCTCATATGTCCATCCCCTCATCCCCGGGATTAACCGAGTGAACCTTCTTTGTACTGACTCGAGAGCAAGTATGTCTTTTCTTAAGTATGGACACCAAAACTGTATGCAGTATTCCGGGTGCGGTCTCACCAATACCTTGTGGTCCTGTGGGACCCCACTTTTTCCATCTTCTGCCACTCTGAATAGCTACCCTTTACCCTTTACCCCTACTTGCTGCTTTCTGTCTTGAAGCCAGCTAACTATCCATTCTACCACTTGTTTCCTGACTCTGCATTCTCTGACCTTATTTATTAGTCTATTATGTGGCACCTCATCGAAAACCTTCTGGAAATCTAGACAAATTACATCTACTGCATTACCCTTGTCTACTCTCTCTTTTACCTCTTCAAAGAATTCAGTGAGGTTGGCCAAGCAAGACATTTCCTTTTGAAATCCATGCTGACTATTCATTATTATATTTTTGGTTTCTAGATGTTTTTCTATTTTCTCCTTTAGTAGGGATTCCATTATTTTTCCTACCACTGATGTTAAGCTGACTGGTCTATAGTTCCCTGGACATGTTCTGTCTCCCTTCTTAAATACAAGGTTCACTAGATTAATTCCTGGGATGTGAGAGCTGACCTATGAGGAGACAGTGAGTAGAATGGGCCTTTATTCTCTGGAGTTTAGAAGAATGAGAGGTGATCTCATTGAAATGTATAAAATTCTTAGAGGGCTAGACAGGATAGATGCTGAGAGGCTGTTTCCCATGGCTGGGGAGTCTAGAACTAGGGGTCATAGTCTCAAGATAAGGGGTCCGCCATTTAGGACTGAGATGTGGGTTGTGAATCTTTGAAATTCTCTACCCCAGAGGGCTGTCAGTGAGTACATTCAAGGCTAAGATCGATAGATTTTTGGGCATAAAGGGAATAAAGGGATATGGGGATCGGGCGGGAAAGTTGAGTTAATGTAGAAGTTCAGCCATGATCTTATTGAATGGCTGAGCAGGCCGAGGGGCCTTATGACCTACTCCTGCTCCTATTTCTTATATTCTTATGTGAAGCACTTTGAGATGTTTCTGAGGTGTGGTAAGGTGCTATATAATTGCGAGCCTTGCAATTTAAGAGAGTTTTAACAAAGAGTTTGATGAGGTGGATAGGCTACACAAGCACTAACTTGTTCATTTTAAATGTGTTAAAATAGCCAAAAGAGGAATGTCAGCACTAAGTGT
This sequence comes from Squalus acanthias, assembly GCA_030390025.1. NCBI lineage: Eukaryota > Metazoa > Chordata > Chondrichthyes > Squaliformes > Squalidae > Squalus > Squalus acanthias. The sequence goes on from CM059445.1 coordinate 57,224,935, forward strand.
TCATCCACTGTTACTGGCAACAGTTATTTCCATCCTGAGGAGTAATTCTATGACCCTTTGCCAGTGGGGAAACTGTGCTTGAAGCGAATATGGCCAAGAGATAGGACCACATTGTAGCTCTGGTTCTCCCTGTAAGCAGGACTCTCCGGTCAAGTGTAAAATTGGCCCTCCAATGTCTTCAGAACACTTGCAGTCAGTAGTGGATAATGGGTGTTATGTCTAGAATTGGACTTTATAGCAGGTACAACAACTTGGAAATAACACAACTATTGGACACAACAAGAGCTTTGTTGATGTCAGTTACAGATTAGACCACACATGGAGTATTGTGCGATGTTCTGGTCTCCATATTATAAAAAAGATATAGAGGTACTGGAGAAGGTGCAAAAAAGATTTACAAGGATGATACCAGAACTGAGAGGTTATAACTATCAGGAAAGACTGAACAGGCTGGGGCTCTTTCCTCTAGAAAGAGAAGGGGGTAAAAATTGAGTCGCGCCCCCTTTGGGGCGCTAACCTCGCCGGGGCGCGACTTTTAGCGCCCCGAAAAAATTAGCGGCCCCGCGCCGGAACTTCAGTGGTTGCGCCCCAAGAGGGAAGCGGGGCGCCACTGGAAGCACCCCGCATCCCTCTTGGGGCGCTGCGAGGGAATATCCTGGCGCTACGTGCCGCAGCGCCACGCGCTGCGGCACGTCGCGCCGCGGTATTGCAGGCCTTCCTCCCCTTCTTAAAGGGGAGGGACCCTGCGCAGCGCGAACCGGGGCCCAGCTGGGCCCCCAGGGATCGGGAGTGCCGGCAAAAGAGCCCGGCACTCAAGAGAAGTGCCGGGCTCTTGGAGCGCAGCCGGCACTTCACGGTGGGGGGGCTTCACGGGGGCCGGGGACAGCAACGGGGGCAGGTGCTGGCAGGCGGCCAGCAACAAAAATGGCCGCCTGCCACCTCCCCTTTAAATATCGCCGCCCCGGCCGCACGTACGCCTCCCTGAACCCGTCGGACATAGCGTCTGGCGGTAAATCAGGGGGCGCGACTGAAGATCACGGCCGGGGCGCGAGCGGGGTGCTGCGCACGGCGATGACGTCATCGCCGGCGGCGCAGCGCCACAGGGCGCTACTGGCTGCCGCCGCCGCTAACCTCCCACTAAATTTTTCGGGAGGCGTGGGCGGCGCTGCGCCCGGGCGTTAGCTGCTTTACGCCCCATTAGCGCCCTCTTAAGGCGCTAACGGGAGGCGCAAGCAGCTGAATTTTTCCCCCAAGGTCTTTAAAATTATGAAGGGGTTTGATAGGGTAGATGTAGAGAAGATGTTTCTACATGTGGGGGAGTCCAAAACTAGGGGCCATAACCAATGTTTCCTATTAGCTGTGGCCGTGCAGATGGTGAGCTGACCTTTGAATAGAGAAAACGCACATGTGTCCTCACAGAATCACAGAATCCCCACAGTGCAGATAGAGGCAATTTCGGCCCATCGAGCCTGCACCGACACATATCCCCGTAACCCCACGTATTTAATCCCCCTAACACTAAGGGTCAATTTATCATAGCCAAATCAACCTAACCCACACATCTTTGGACTGTGGGAGGAAACCGGAGCACCCGGAGGAAACCCACGCAGACACAGGGAGAATGTGCAAACTCCACACAGACAGTCACCCGAGGCCGGATTCGAACCCGGGTCCCTGGCGCTGTGAGGCAACAGTGCTAACCACTATGCCACCGTGCTGTCCTCTTGAGCATCTCTGATTTTCATCACCAGCATAGGTGGCGGCTCCTTCAGCTGCCTCGGTCCAAAGCTCTGGAATTCCCTCTCTAAACCTCTCCTCGTCTCTACCTCTCCCTCCTCCTTTAAGATGTTCTTTAAAACCTACCTCTTTGACCAACCTGTCCTAATATCTCCTTATGTGGCTCGGTGTCAAACTTTGTTTGATAATCGCTCCTGCCAAACGCCTCGGGACATTTCCCAACGTTAAAGGTGCTATATAAATGCAAGTTGTGTTGTTGTAACATGACTCTGGATTTAGATGTTTGGTAAACTATTCACCACTGCTTCTCAGTCCTTTGTGCCATTGTTCTGAATTATTACTCTTTATATACAGCACAGTCCAGCCAAACTATTGTTAAGGGGAGAGGCCAACTGTGTCTGCCTGGTTTCTGCGATTTTAGTGTGGATGAATTTTGAGCTTTCATACAAATTAAGAGTTTCAAGCATCTTAAAAGATGCCTGTGGGCCGAATTAACTCATTAGGTTTAAATGTGTTACTGCTTAAAGAGCTTTAAGGGACCTTTTGATGCATGTGCCCTGACAAGAGAAAATAATCCATGTGTATGAATGTTTCAAAAGCTGTTTTCCATTTTACACGCAACCATTTCTCGACCATTCATTACTCTGTATATGGAGCTTGTTTTGTATTCTTTGTGAATATTTTATACTCATGAAGATGAGGGACATTGGTGCTGGGGAATAAAGACACCTTTCCATTTCAGGTACCCAGCACCAGCCTCAGACACTTCCAGGTCAGGTAGAGTACGGGTACGACAGCAGGGTGATTAAGTTACTGGACTAGTAATCCAGAGAACGTGAGCGCAATACCACCATGGCAGTGTGAGAATTTTGAACAACATCAACAACAACTTGCATTTGTATGTAGAAGATAGGGAGGGACGAGGCCATGGAGGGATTTGAAAACAAGGATGTGAATTTTAAAATCGAGGCGTTGCTTAACCGGGAGCCAATGTAGGTCAGCGAGCACAGGGGTGATGGGCGAACGAGTCTTGGAGCGTGTTAGGACACGGGGCAGCAGAGTTTTGGATGACCTCAAGTTTACGTAGGGTGGAAGATGGGAGGCCGGCCAGGAGTGCGTTGAAATAGTCAAGTCTAGAGGTAGCAAAGGCATGGATGAGGGTTACAGCAGCGGATGAGGCGAGGCAGGGTCTGAGTCGAGTGATGTTACGGAGGTGGAAGTAGGCAGTCTTGGTGATGGAGCGGATGTGTGGTCGGAAGCTCATCTCAGGGTCAAACACATCACCAAGGTTGCGAACGGTCTGTCTCAGCTTCAGACAGTTGCCAGGGATGGAAACGGTGGCCAGGGAATGGAGATTGTGGCGGGGACCAAAGACAATGGCCCAAAAATTCGGCCGAATATGGGAGAGTACCCGCTGCGTACTCACCCGTATTCGGTCCCGAAGTGCCGGTTTCCTGCATGCACTGCGCATGCACGGGAAACCGGCACTTCCAGTATGGCGAAGGGGGCGGTTCCTAGGTGAACCGCGTGCGCACTAGAGGCTGTGCGCACGCAGCACACTTAGGTTTTCTTTCAGGTTTCAACGCGAGGGTAAGTATGGAAGATTCTACACAAGAAAAAAGGAGGCGTAAGACCCCTTTTGAACAAGGTAAGTAGTTAATTAAGTATAATTTTTAATTTTTTTCAACAGGTTTATCTTTTTTAGAGACTTTAAAGAAAGGTAAGTATACTTTTATAACTTTTTAATTTTTTTTAATTTTTTCAAAAATTTACATTTTTGTTTAAAGTGGTTAATTTATTTAACTATAGTTATTTTATTAATGTGATGGTTTTTTAAAAAAATTTATTTGAGGTTTAGCTGTTCTTTTGGGGTCTCTTTCAATTCACAGATTTGACAGGTCTTCCTGTCAAATCTTTGAATGAAAGATGGTCTGCTGCCATTGGTTCTCCATGGCCCACGTGATCCCAGAGGTCGCATCGCACTAACTGCGCCCCTGGGACACGCACACACTGCGCGCCGGCACTAGGGAGAGGCCCAGGACCCGAAGTTCCTGTGGGCCCAAAACACAACGGCCGGCGCGGAGTGTGATATCACGCGCGATCCTTACCCCCGCGGCAAGCCTCCGAGTCAAATTTCTGGGTCAATGGCTTCAGTCTTCCCAAGAAGAAGGACGAGGAGGGATAGTTTACCATGGTCACAGTCACATAGGATGTCATTTGTGACTTTGAGAAGAGCCGTTTTGGTACTGTGTCAGGGTTGGAAACCTGATTGGAGGGATTCGAACATGGAGTTTCGGGAAAGATGGGAAAACTTCAATTTAAAAGTTGGCATCAGTAAAAGTGACCACGAAGCTATTGGATTGTCATAGAACCCCATTCTTCAGGGAAGGAAACCTGCCATCCTTGGCCTATCTGTGACTCCAGTCATGGTTGACTCGTAACTGCCCTCTGAAATGGCCGAGCAAACCACACAGTTGTATCAGATCGCTACCAACAGTTCAAGAAGAAGGCCCACCAGCCCCTTCTCGGGGCGATAAATGCCGGCTTTGCCAGCGACGCCCACATCCCGAGAATGTATAATGAATAAAGACAAAAGGAAGCCAACTGAGGACCTCACTATTCTGCCCCAACAACGTGTCAATCGCTGAAGAGCTGCCATCTTGTAGCCTCCCTGAGTGACATTGGCAATTTTAGTGCCAAATTAGCGGCAGGTTTGTTCTACAGGATTTGATTTGAACCCAGGTGCCAGAGGTCGAAGGCCAGTGTCGAACCCCCTGAGCCATATCTGTTGCTCTAAACTTAACGTAGAAAACAGTAAATCAACGGGAAAGGGCCAAGCTTTGGTTACCATATTAGGGCAGTGTGCTAACGTGAACAGTTCCCTATTCTCACGAGGATGCGGTTGAAATCGCTCCTATCAATTGGGAGAAAGTTGGCATGAGCACAAAACAGGGAATTTGCAATCACAGCCGCTCCTTTAGTTCGCTCGGTTATCGGCAGGAGAAATTTAAAGAGCTTTAAGAGAATGCTTGTGGCATGGTTTGCCGGAGCAGAACTTAACTCAGTTTTAATGAAGTACTTTGAGATTCTTCACGCAACATTTCGCTTCGATCTTTAAACTTGCCAGGAGTTTACGCTGCCATGAATGATTTATGGACTGTATTAAAGAGTTCCTTGCAAGAAACTTTTCAAGAGTGATGCAAAGGCGAAACAGGTCATGGTGGATAATGGATGCTGCTTGTGTGTGATGGATAGTGCGCTATAATTAAATATTAATGGTGTAATGGGCTGACAGTCTAGTCCAACTGTGTTACAAAGAGCTTAATGATAAGGCTTGCTGTTAGATTGCTAAAAAAAACTGCAAAGGAGGCTTTCTGAGATCATTTTTAATGCTTTTAGATGCTGGTATTTATGCTAATGCTAATTTGGAAACATTGGATCACTGAACTAGACTAATATTCTATTAGGCATTGTGACATGATCAAAAGTGCTAACATCTGAGTGTGTCACATGTGATTAACGTGCAGTTTTTGACGTAGAAAAGGAGAACTTGCATTTATATAGCGCCTTTCACGACCTCAGGATGTCCCAAAGTGCTTCACAGCCAATTAGATACTTTTGAAGTGTAGCCACTGTTGTAATGTAGGAAACGCGGAAGTCAAATTACGCACAGCAAGCTCCCACAAACAGCAATTGAGATAATGACAAGATTATCTGTTTTAGTGATGGTGGTTGAGGGACAAATATTGGTCAGGACTCCCCTGCTCGTCTTCGAAATAGGGGCCGTGGGATCTTTTACGCCCACTTGAGAGGGCAAACGGGGCCTCGGTTTAACGTCTCATCCGAAAGACGGCACCTCCGACAGTGCAGCACTCCCTCAGCACTGCACTGGGAGCGTCAGCCTGGATTATGTGCTCAAGTCTCTGGAGTGGGACTTGAACTCACGGCCTTCTGACTCAGAGGCGACATGCTTGTGCATTGTAGCCATATTTGGTCTGGAATACCGGGGAGCGATGTACACAAACAACTTGTAAGCACAAAGCCATTCGCTTCTCCCATCCCCACTTACCCGTCTTGTATACATTTTAATGTAATAACAAAAGTGGCACATCAGTTGGCTCGCATTTAGGGGGCTGGACTCCAATGGCATGGCCCACTGATGCTCACTGTCCTAGGTCATAACAAGAATGGCCACTTGACTGAGGTATTGAAGAGCCACTGGAGTGCAGGGACCATATGAAAGGTTACTGCCCTCACAATATAAGGTGAACATGATGCGGAGATGCCGGTGTTGGACTGGGGTGGACAAAAGTGAGAAGTCGCACAACACCAGGTTATAGTCCAAGGGGGAAAAATTCAGTTGGTTGCGCCTCCCGTTAGCGCCTTAAGAGGGCGCTAATGGGGCGCAAAGCATCTAGTGCCCAGGCGCGGCGAAGTTTGCGCCGCTCGCGAAATTAACTAGACATTTTGCGGCGGCGCTAAACACTACCGCCACGATCTCCTGCGCCGGCAGATCGTGACGTCAGTCGAGTGCGCAACGCCCCGGTATCGCCCCGGAGCAGATATTGAGTGGCGCCCCCTGCCTTAACGCCTGACGCTAGCAATGACAGGTTGAGGGGAGCGTTCTGCAGTCATGAAGGGAAAGGGGGAGCGCTATTTAAAGGTGACCGCTTCCTGCCTTTTACTGTTGGTGCCATTTTTTAACTACGCATTCTGAGAGAGAGAGAGACTTCTGGAGAGATTCAACGTTGTGTGAATGAGTTTTGGGTACTCAGCAGCACTTTGCAGGTTCATTTTGATTTGCCATTCCTTGCATCGATTTAGAAGAGACTGTGGGGGCTGCACTCTGAGCTCTTTCCCTGGGCCTCTCCATTGTTCTTTCCAGCAGATTTGATGTGCAGGTCTCTCCAGGCCGAGATTCAAGGCTGCAATGAGCAGGATGTGGATGGAAAGCAAGATCAACCCTCCCCTTTAAGAACTGGCCCGTGCCATTGTGTGTGTGTTCCATTGCTGACTGACATTACATGAGCTTCGCCAGCGCTCTGAGGTAGCGCCTCGCTCCTCGGCCTTTGCGCCTTAAGACAGGTGTGAAGCGCCTGATTTAGCGCTCCAATCACCTCCAGGGGCGATAAAAGTCAAGTTTGCAGTCGGTGGCGATAATTAGCGCCAGGCGCTAATCTTTGTGCCCGACCGATAATTGCGCCCCAAATGGGGCGATACTGAATTTCTCCCCCCAACAGCTTTATTTGAAATCTGACTTCACCTGACGAAGGAGCAGCGCTCCGAAAGCTTGTGATTTCAAATAAAGCTGTTGGACTATAACCTGGTGTTGTGCGACTTCTCAATATAAGGTGAAAGTAGAGATTTCAAACGATAGCTCTTTGAACAGGAAAATACACACTTTTAAATATCTGTGGGTGGGCGCAAAACCACTGGGAATTGTCATTTAAGTATAAATGCCAATAGGTTTGAGAAGGTTAATGGTCTCCTACAACGTTGAGGGAAAAGAGCTTTTCAAACCCAAAGGGGATGAAGTTTTCTGTAAACTAGTCTGTGAGGAGGAGGATTTACTGTAATAGCGTTTTGCTTCACAAGATATTTTACTTGGACAATAATTCCTGACTGACCCAATAGATGTATCAGTTGAACAGGAAGGAATGTATTTTCCTGAGTGGCGTCTGTTTTATTGACCAGTATGTAGTTTCGGCGTATCTTAGAGATAATTTTGAGAAGGTGGATTGCATATTATAGAGATATTAATAACACTACTTTATTTTTTTTCAGAGGAGTTGAGGGAAGGAAGTTAGTGTCTCTTAAATGATGGCGGCGTGGGAGGTAATTCACTGATCGAATAATCGGACATGGAATCTGGAATATTTGGGCGGAATGGCCTATTCTTGCTCCAGAATTTCTTATGCTTACGTAATATATCCTATTTATTTTTATATTATACATAACATAAAAATAATAGGATTCAGCTATAAACAGAACAGTCAGTAGTTAAGGTAATATTAAGAGGGAAATAAATTGCAATTTAAAATAGACCACGTTTTAAAATGCAACGCATTTCCTAATGAATGTTCTGATAATGGCGTAAATCTCATGGGTCAACTTCAAGATCGGTGTCCTTATTTTGAAATCTTTCCATGGCCTCCCCGTCACGTGATTTGGGTCATTTTTATCAGCCATACATCCTACATGGCTACGCTTCCCCTGCATAACTGCTTGTCCTCCAACCCCTCCCTCCAACATTGGTAGTTGAATGTTCTGCCCCCTGGAACTCGCCTCCAAAATCACTTTGTCTCGGTACCTCGCCTTTTAAAAGCCTCCTAAAAAGCTTTCTTTACAGCTGTGCCTTTTTATCTGCTTTACCGTCCCAAATTCCTTCCTTCTTCCTCGGCGTACACCTCCACCTTTGTAAAGAATTCTAATACAGGAAACTCTTTGGTATCCGGCCCCGACGGGACCGGCGTGGTGCCGGTTGATCAAAAGTTCCGGATAACGGAGAGTTATATCTACCGAGGCTATTTTTAACAAACAAAAATAAAAAAAATCAAGAAATGTGCAGTATACAGTATTTGGGTGCTCACCTACAGAATGTTGTGTTAAATGGATGGTGGAAGATGCTTGATTAAGTACAGTACTGCCAGTTGAGGGTAATCCATAACTCTTTAATTACTAAACAGTAAAACAAAACTTACACACAGTAAAATGGCCGATCAGAAAAGACTCCCGGCAGCGCGGGAGAATCAGACTCCTGTTACTGCAGTGTTCGGACTTCCGACAGCGCCAGGAGGCCGAGTAGTGGCACTTTGGAGAACTACCCCCACTGACTAACTCGGCGTTCGCGGGAGACTCGGACTCGGACTCGGCAACATTGCCGGTTATTTGAGAGGAGTTTTCGGAGTACTCGGCGTTCGCGGGAGACTCGGACTCGGACTCGGCAACATTGCCGGTTATTTGAGAGGAGTTTTCGGAGTATGATTTTTGCCGGTTAAGAGAGAATTCCGGATATTTAGGTGCCGGTTAAACAAGAGTTTCCTGTATATTCTTTCACGTGATGTAAGTTGTTGTCCATGACAGTGATGGCAGTGTTAGTGTTGTGATGGGGGATGCTGGTAGTTTTGGTGGCTGTTAGTGTTGAGGTGGTATTGGTACAGGCCCGATGGGCCGAATGGCCTCCTTCTGTGCTGTAAGATTCTATGATTCTGTGGTAGCATTGGCGTTGTAGAGTTGGTTGTGGTGGTAATATTGGTGGCTTTGATGTTGGCGCATTTGAACTTGTGCACGATTTTCAAGCCGATACCTGTGTCTGGGAGGGAGTTTCAGAAACAGAAGAAACTGCAATGTGGAGCTGACTCGCACTTTCAATTTTCTATTCATTGTTCTCAAGGCTTGGACGAAGGAATATGAGTGTGAGCACACACCCTCCCACTCCGAGGCACAGCACACTGGCTGTACTATCTGTGGAACTGCAGCTTCAATGGAAAAATCCCAGCCTATAAATGGCACAGACTCTATTACAACCTCCCCACTATTACTAAATCGCTGCCTATTTATTTTCCTCCTCTCCTGAAAGGATTGATTCCTTGCTGGAATGCAGTCCCGTGGATGCTGCTTGGCCTCCAGTGCCTCGTCCAGTGGCTGTCGTTCATGTGTCGGAATCGTCAGTGACTGTTGGCAGGCTATCCAGTTGCAGGAAGCCAAACTTGTGGCTGGCCTTTACCCCATACAACCCATCCTGCAGGGGTCACGAGTGATGTTGGTTGAATGAGGCATGTCTGCCACGACACCAGGAGAACTTCCTGCTCTTCTTCAATCAGGACCATGGAATCTTTATCATCCACCTGAACTTCTCATCCAAAAAACAACCCAGCACCTCCAACAAGGCAGCATAGCTACTCTACTGCACTAAAGCTTTTGCCTAGATTATGCGTTGGAGCGCAGCTCTTGAACCCACAACCTTCATGACTTGGAGTTACGAATGCCACCCACTGAGCCAAACTGACACTAAGGGTTAGATCAGGAGTGCTAGGACTCATGGTGGTGCATTCTGACAGATACCAAAGCTGAAAGCCTGTAAAATTCTGAGGTTTTGAAGTATCTGCTTTTGATAGTCCAGGTTTTCTATTAGGTGAATGTTTAATCAGAGTTGCATCAAACTAGTTGAGCAGCAGCTGAGCTTTCAACGTAATTTCCCCCCTTTCCCCCCTCCTCCTTCCTATCCCATCTCATTGTGACATGTTGATGGAAGTCTTCCGATACTGAATGGCAGGAGACCAGACATTGATTTAGCACTCTCGCCTCTGAGTCAGAAAGTTGTTGGTTCAAGTCCTACAGCAGAGATTGGAGCACAAAAATCTAGGCTGACACTCCAGTGCAGTAATGAGGGAGTGCTGCACTGTCGGAGGTGCCGTCTTTCGGATGAGACGTTAAACTGCTCTCTCAGGTGAACGTAAAAGATCCCATGGCATTATTTCGAAGAAGAGCAGGGGAGATATCCCCGGTATCCTGGCCAATATTTATCCTTTAATCAACATCACTGGTCATTATCACATTGTTATTTATTATCAAATTGGCTGCTGCGTTTCCTACATTACAACAGTAACTACACTTCAAAAGTACTTCATTGGCTGTAAAGAATTCTGGGACATCCTGAGGTCGTGAAAGGTGCTATATTTTTGTATTAAATGAATGAAACTACCATTGCAGCACAAATTCCTAGGAAGGCGAAAAGAGGAAAAAACAAAACGAGAACAAATGCAATCCCACTTTTTGATTAGTGCTGGTTTTCACTACAGTTGCAGTGGTCTGCAGTCTTTGGCAATTGGAAAAACTGTGGTTGCCTTGGTTGGCATAACAAGAATGGACATCCATCATTTTTGCACGTGTGTACGGGTGAGCTGCAACTAAAACCCACCGAATTGGGTCAACGTTAAGGAACTTTGAGACTCAGCGATGGGACTTAACACCAGATGAAATAAACCTGTTTATCTTCCATGGCAAGCTTCTCTGGCAGTGATGCCAGAACTATTGCTTGGTACACACTTGCCCACAGATTGTGGCAACAAAAATATTAATCTTTGTAAATCTTCGGGTCAGTTTTAGTGTAACATCACATCACCTCCTACTCCAACTCATTTTTCCTGAGGCTACAAAACTGTCACATTTTCCCTCCCTCAAGCTTTGTTTCCTTTCTCCTACTATCCCCAGTATCATCATCATCAAGTACCAAAAGACAATTTCAAGACTACATTTAGGTGTATTATATGGTACACATTTATCGCTCTCTATATGAAGAAGCGAGTTGTTGTGATCTGGAATGCGCTGCCTGAAAGGACGGTGGAAGCAGATTCAATAATAACTTTCAAAAGGGAATTGGATAAATACTTGAAGGGGGAGCGGAATTTACAGGGCTATGGGGAAAGAGCAGGGGGGAGTGGGCCTAATCGGAGAGCTCTTTCAAAGAGCCGGCACAGGCACGATGGGCTGAATGGCCTCCTTCTGTGCTGTATCATTCTATGATTCTAAGTCAGTAACGATCTCCCAATATAAAATGAGATTCCGAATTGATGCACCATGTTCTCAGATGTCGAATGAGCCTAGTCCTTCCCTTCTCATCCTGAGGTCATCCAAGGTCAGATCCACTGTCACATAAGACAGTCGTCTTTCAGGAACTTCATGATCCATGGGTGTCAGCATAAGATCAAGGCAGAAGCTTGCTGGTCCATTTAGAGTTAAAACATGTCCCATCTTTAAATGAAGTGATAGGATTGGTTCTGACAGCATGACGGGGGCAATGAAGATGAAGGAGCTCTGGGGGATGGTGAGGATATGAAGACAAAGGAGCTCGGGAGGGGCAAACATTTGTCTCACTTTGCACCCAGTGACAGCACCAAAACACACACGCCAGCGTGATTCAGCAATGGGGCAGACAATCCCAATTTCATTGGCCCTGACTACACACTCCAGAGGAGCAATCCCACACCCCAGTGTGATATTTATCCTCCTTTATTCTTAGCATAGAACCTCTTCAATGGAGATTGGCAAATTAGCATCAGGTTAATCCAGTTACAATGATGATGGAGTATGTAAATGAGAGCGAATTAAACAGCAACATATAACGATAAAGGGGTTACAGCATAAACGGGGATTATCCACATGCATTACTCGTGAGTTTTAAATATATTGTATAATTAGACTTCGTCCAATGTAAAGGAGATTAAAGGTTTTGATTAAATGATTAAGTGCATTTAACGAGATTCATTTCTATGCCAATGTTTATTCTTTTGGAAGATCAGTCACCAGGAGCATGGGAGAAATGTCTGTTTTCCTCTGAAATGAATGAATTATGAACAAAACTACAGGAATGTGTGTCTCTGAAAGATGTCTTTTCTGAGAATGCAATCTTGAGAGTGAGGAAAATAGCAGCCAATAATCTCCTTTTAACACTTTTCAAGCAGCTACTGAGAGCCGCTAAAACCAGTGCATAAATAACCAGCAGCTGTGGAGGGGAACAGTGGCTGAGTGGCAAAAGCCGGATGTGGAAAAGAAATAACAACAGAAAATGCAGATTTCCAGCATCCGCAGTATTTTGCTATTGTGGAAAAGAAAACCTGATTGTCCGTGTAATGGGGTGGAGGAGGGACATTTTGGGTGGAGAGGATACCGTGGAAATGCGGTGTCAAGTGTGGCAATCTTTTATTGACAGTGTCAACTCTTTGCAACAACTTAAAGGACTTGGCAAGGAGTCTGGAAGAAGATGCTTTACTTAAAAGAACAAAGTAAGACATGATACTGCAAAGTAGCAGCACTGGATATATATGAATATTAATTATTAAAGATAAATGTAAAACTGCTATACTGGTATTGAAATGTTAAAAAATATGGCAAATGCCAATGACTTCATTCATGTCGTAACAGGAGAGGGAATAGGTTGCAGGAAAGGATTTACAAGACCTAAATCACGTTGTCTCAATCTTTATTGTTATAAAGTTTAAAGGTGAAATTAATCCGTGATAAGGTATAGTGTGGAAAAGGTGGGTGGGTCCATAGGCCATTTAAAAAAAAATCTTTGCTAATTTTATGAAAAGGTGTTAAGTGGGTGGAAAGTGCTAATGGGTCTGTGTTCAGCATTCTTACTTGTCCAGTAATGGATTAAGGAACTTTAGCGAAAGGGGGGAGGGAGGGGGAAATAAGGCTAGTCTTTCGTTCATATCAATAATGGCCACTCAAAAAAATTACTCCAGGTCAGAATTGGTGTTAAGTCAGTTTAATGAAGGGACGAATTTCAAGCAGCTTTTTTTTTTAAAGTGACTTCAACACCCGAAGGTATGGATTTAGTGCATTGAAGATGGTGATGGTCCTTGTAGGTCTTTGTGGGCTGGGTGGCTTAGCTCAATCACCACCTCCTTGGTGAGCCTGCACATCATCCCCTGTTCCTCTACCAGTCCTAGGTAGCTGACTCTGTTGTGGTGCACCCATTGCCTAAAGTAGTACCTACGGCAAGTCATGAATCTCTATTGTCTTCTGCCTTCCTGGATGATCTAAGTGATCTACCCACCAATGGCTGGTACATTCATGCTGTTGAGCAGAAAACTTCTTGGTACTGTTCACTTCTTTCACTGCCCTGGTGATAGTTTGACATTTTTCCCTTGTTAAGCTCAGAAACTTCCGGTCTGGTTGAGTTGACTTTTTCTTTTGTCCCTTTCTTCTACTTCTTGTGAAAAATACAAATACTCAGTTTGAAAAGAAAGACTTTAATTTCTATAGCGCCTTTCATGACCCCGGGATGTCCCAAAGCGCGTTACGGCCAATGAAGTACTGTTGTAATGCAGGGAAATGCGGCAGCCAATGTGATGATGACCAGATAATTTTTTTGTTGTGATGTTGGTTGAGGGATAAATATTGGCCCCAGGACACCAGGGATAACTCCCCTGCTCTTCTTCGAAATAGTGCCATGGGATCTTTTACGTCCACCTGAGAGAGCAGACGGGGCCTCGGTTTAACATCTCATCCGAAAGACGGCACCTCCAACAGTGCAGCACTCACTCCAGTGCAGTACTGAGCATCAGCCTAGACTTTTGTGCTCAAGTCTCTGGAGTGGGACTTGAACCCACAACCTTCTGACTCAGAGGCGAGAGTGCTACCCACTGAGTCAATGCTGACACCTTTGGTTGTTCCGCACCTTTGGTGCTAAAACATGGACAAATCTTCCATTGTTGCTTTCTTGTGACATTCCACTGCGCTTTATTTGAGTCTATTCTTGTAAAGAGGAATGTCGCGGCCCAGAGTTCTCCCAGCAAATGGCCTCCAGTTCACCTGCGATCGTGACTGGAATTGGTGAAGTATAAATTTGGTTTAACATTAGGTGGCACTTACAGTAATGTCCTAAATATGATTTATGTGACAAAATAAATTACAGACCTATGATTAAAAAAATGAAGACTTGGATTTATATATTCCCATTCATCACGTCTTTCAGCATGACTTCTGCATACATTGAATTACTTTGAACTGGAACGAGTGCTGTTGTGTGGGGGAAACACCGCAACCTGCAAAACGCATTGTGATGAATAAGAAAATCATTTGTTTTTTTTGTGGTGTTGGTCGAGAGCCGATTGTTGATTGGGACACGAGCAAAGCGCTCTGCTCTTCAAGTGGTGTCATGGGACCTTTCTGAGCAGCAGAGGGGCCCTCGGGTTAATGTTCGAATTAAGTGCTCATTAATCTCGAAACCATATTAGTTTCTTCTTGTCAAGCAAAGCAAGTGAATGTGTTTCGCTTTTAATTTAGCCCTGCAAACACGCAATACTGCTGATAAGTTATTAACTTTCATGTTGCAGAATTAGCTTTTTTTTTGTGGGGTATTTCATCTCGTGCTTTTGCAGCCGGCATGTTCAGGCAGGGCTGTCGATCGAACCAGGATACCAAAGGAAACCAACCAGCTGCACCACTGAAGTTCCTTATCAGAATTGGTGCCCTAAAGAATTATAACATCCCTAAAGGATTATAACCACGCACAGTGGTCGTGAAAGGTGTTATATAAATGCAAGTCTTTCTGTCTTTCTCTCTCTGTCTGTCGGTCTCTCCTGTCTCTCCTGTCTGTCTGTCTCTTTCTCTCTCTCTGTCCCTGTCTGTCTCTCTCTTTTTCTCTCTCCCTGTCTGTCTCTTTCTCTCTCTCTCTCCCTGTTTGTCTCTTTACCATTATAGTCATTATGCCAACTGGACCTTTTTTTTGGGAGGGGGGTAGTTTACTCTCTCTTTCTCTGTAGCTCTGCTTTTCTCTGTCTCTGTGTCTCTCTCTCTCTGTTTCTTTGTCGCTGTCTGTCTCTCTCTGTCCCTGTCAGCCGTGGCTCAGTCGGTAACACCCTCGCCTCCGAGTCAGAAGGTTGTGGGTTCAGAGTCCCATTCCAGAGACTTGAGCACAAAAATCTAGGCTGACACCCCCAGTGCCGTGCTGAGGGAGTGCTGCACTGTCAGAGGTGCTGTCTTTCGGATGAGATGTTGAACCGATGAGATGTCTGCGCTCTCGGATGGACATAGAAGATCCCATGGCACTATTTTGAAGAAGAGCAGGGGAGTTATCCCTGGTGTCCTGGCCAATATTTATCCAATCAAAATCAGT
Source organism: Squalus acanthias (assembly GCA_030390025.1). Taxonomy (NCBI): domain Eukaryota; kingdom Metazoa; phylum Chordata; class Chondrichthyes; order Squaliformes; family Squalidae; genus Squalus; species Squalus acanthias. Next base: position 57,240,299 of record CM059445.1, read on the forward strand.
TAAAAAAAAACAGTTTATCTGGTCATTACATAGCTGTTAGTGGGAGCTTGCTGTGCGCAAATTAGCGTTTCCCACATTAGAACAGTGTGTGCACTTAAAAAAAAAGTACTTAATTGGCTGTAAAGCACTTTGAGATGTACAGTGGTCGTGAAAGGCGCTACATAAATGCAAGTCTTTCTGTCTCTCTGTGTCCCTGTCTGTCGGTCGCGCTCTCTTTCTCTCTCTCTCTTTCTCTCTCTGTCCCTGTCTATCTCTTTCTCTCTCTGTCCCTGTCTCTCTCTTTCTCTCTCTGTCCCTGTCTCTCTCTTTCTCTCTCTGTCCCTGTCTCTTTCTCTCTCTGTCCCTGTCTCTTTCTCTCTCTGTCCCTGTCTATCTCTTTCTCTCTCTGTCCCTGTCTCTCTCTTTCTCTCTCTGTCCCTGTCTCTCTCTTTCTCTCTCTGTCCCTGTCTCTCTCTTTCTCTCTCTTTCTCTCTCTGTCCCTGTCTCTCTCTTTCTCTCTCTTTCTCTCTCTGTCCCTGTCTCTCTCTTTCTCTCTCTGTCCCTGTCTCTTTCTCTCTCTGTTTCTGTCTATCTCTTTCTCTCTCTGTTTCTGTCTATCTCTTTCTCTCTCTGTCCCTGTCTCTCTCTTTCTCTCTCTGTCCCTGTCTCTCTCTTTCTCTCTCTGTCCCTGTCTCTCTCTTTCTCTCTCTTTCTCTCTCTGTCCCTGTCTCTCTCTTTCTCTCTCTTTCTCTCTCTGTCCCTGTCTCTCTCTTTCTCTCTCTTTCTTTCTCTGTCCCTGTCTCTCTCTTTCTCTCTCTGTCCCTGTCTCTCTCTTTCTCTCTCTGTCCCTATCTCTCTCTTTCTCTCTCGGTCCCTATCTCTCTCTTTCTCTCTCTGTCCCTGTCTCTCTCTTTCTCTCTCTGTCCCTGTCTCTCTCTTTCTCTCTCTTTCTCTCTCTGTCCCTGTCTCTCTCTTTCTCTCTCTGTTCCTGTCTCTTTCTCTCTCTGTCCCTGTCTCTCTCTTTCTCTCTCCGTCCCTGTCTCTCTCTTTCTCTCTCTGTCCCTGTCTATCTCTTTCTCTCTCTGTCCCTGTCTCTTTCTCTCTCTGTCCCTGTCTATCTCTTTCTCTCTCTGTCCCTGTCTCTCTCTTTCTCTCTCTGTCCCTGTCTCTCTCTCTCTTGGTCCCTGTCTCTCTCTTTCTCTCTCTGTCCCTGTCTCTCTCTTTCTCTCTCTGTCCCTGTCTCTCTCTTTCTCTCTCTGTCCCTGTCTCTCTCTTTCTCTCTCTGTCCCTGTCTCTCTCTTTCTCTCTCTGTCCCTGTCTCTCTCTTTCTCTCTCTGTCCCTGTCTCTCTCTTTCTCTCTCTGTCCCTGTCTATCTCTTTCTCTCTCTGTCCCTGTCTCTCTCTTTCTCTCTGTCCCTGTCTCTCTCTTTCTCTCTCGGTCCCTGTCTCTCTCTTTCTCTCTCTGTCCCTGTCTCTCTCTTTCTCTCTGTCCCTGTCTATCTCTTTCTCTCTCTGTCCCTGTCTCTCTCTTTCTCTCTCTGTCCCTGTCTCTCTCTTTCTCTCTGTCCCTGTCTATCTTTCTCTCTCTGTCCCTGTCTATCTCTTTCTCTCTCTGTCCCTGTCTCTCTCTTTCTCTCTGTCCCTGTCTATCTCTTTCTCTCTCTGTCCCTGTCTATCTCTTTCTCTCTCTGTCCCTGTCTCTCTCTTTCTCTCTCTGTCCCTGTCTCTCTCTTTCTCTCTCTGTCCCTGTCTCTCTCTTTCTCTCTCTGTCCCTGTCTCTCTCTTTCTCTCTCTGTCCCTGTCTCTCTCTTTCTCTTAGCTTCTGCAGCCAAAATGGCAGCAGACAGAGCTGCTTCCGACCCTCTGGTGCCTTGCTTTGGAGCTGTTTGATGGGATTCGCGTGACTGAAGGCGACTGCCCACTCTCTCCAGCTTTTACCCTACGTGTCCAATGCCTTCCCATTGCAGCAAGGTTGATATCAGATGTTGAACCTGTACCACATCATTGTATAGCTCTGTACATTATTCCTCCAGCACACTACTACTACAGCATCTTCGAAACATTAACTAGTCTAAATGAAACGCCTTTTACAGACCCCACATTTCTGGGGCCTGAATGTAAATTCACAACACAACAAATTGTTCCCATTTTAGAAATTCTAGACATAATTCATTTTTATATTCTGCTGTATTTTAAATGTCACAGTTGCTCTGGTGTCAAATACTTTATTGTGCATAATTAATGCCAACAATCAGAACAATTTCAATCTGCAATCATGCTTCGGGTTTCCCATTTTTGTTGTACAAAGTCTCGATCGCATCTGGCACAGCTCTGTTTATGCTGAAGTGATGTACTGTACTTGTAAATTGTGACCAGAACTTAAAATGAAGGAGTTAGTAAGCAGAACAGAACTACAGTAGCAGCTGAGATAGGTACAAGTTTATCTGCTCTATGTGCATTTTAAAACCAGTTCCGTGTCAGAGGTTTCCTCTGTGGGAGGATCCCTGGGGAGTGTGTTTAACATATTGTCAGTATTTGGAGAGCTTTCTTTCATTTCTTGAAGGCACCAGTTCCTTGCACGTTGTGCTGCCGAAGACATCTTAATTTCCTCACTCAAACACAGCGTAGTTCACCAAAGATCTTCCCCGAGACCATTCCAGTCAGTGACGATATTACCGGCATTAATGCCGGAGACCTGGCTGGAGCTAGAAAGGGAAATAAATATTATGAAAGAAAGACTTGCATTTCTACAGCGCCTTTCACGACCACCGGACGTCTCAAAGCGCTTTACAGCCAATGAAGTATTTTTGAAGTGTAGTCACTGTTGTAATGTGGGAAACGCAGCAGCCAATTTGCGCACAGCAAGCTCCCACAAACAGCATTGTGATAATGACCAGATAGTCTGTTTTTGTTATGTTGGTTGAGGGATAAATATTGGCCCAGACACCTCCGACAGTGCAGCACTCCCTCAGTACTGCACTGGAGTGTCAGCCTAGCTTTTTGTGCTCAAGTCCCTGGAGTGGGATTATAAACCCACAACCTTCTGACTCAGAGGCGAGTGTGCTGCCCACTGAGCCATGACCGACACAATGCTGTGATCCAACAACTTCAATTCGGGACTGAAAGTGTTGACTTGCCTGTACTTCTTTTGGATGAGACGTTAAACTGAGGCTCCGTCTGCCCTCTCGGGTGGATGTAAAAGATCCCATGGCACTATTCGAAGAAGAGCAGGGGGAGTTCTCCCCGGTGCCCTGGCCAATATTTATCCCTCAATCAACATCACTAAAAACAGATTATCTGGTCATTGTTATGTTGCAGTTTGTGGGAGCTTGCTGTGCGGAGATTGGCTGCCGTGGTTTCTACATTGTAACAGTGACTACACATCAAAAAGTACTTCATTGGCTGTAAAGCGCTTTGGGACGTCCTCAGGTTGTGAAAGGCGCTATAGAAATGCAAGTCGTTTCTTCTACTGTGCCTCTCTGCTGTGTTTAGATCTGGTTAGGAGGGCAACTGACGATTACAAAGATAAGTATCTGGTATGTTAAAATAACATGGCTAACTTTATCCTTTCCTCCTTCCTTATTGGGGGATTTTTAAAATTAGATTTGCAGAAATGGAAACAACGCGTTAAACTCATTAGAAACCCGTTAATAGCACAAAAGGTTAAAGCTAATTTGAATATTCATGACACTAAAGAGTAAAAGTAAATTGTGTTGCCGATAGTGACACCACAGGTCCCGGCCAGAATGAAGATGATTGGGTAATTCCCCTGTCAATCACTGTGATTGCGATAAGCACATCATTTGCATTGTGTAACTATCCTCCACTCACTGCACTTTGCTGGAGATATAGGCCTGCTGTTGTCGGTAGACTCTGTTTGCTGTAGTTTCGGGCATGAATTTGATAAATTAAAACCACAAGTCCCGCCCCGCCTCCAACTCATTGGCTGACACAGTAGTGTCAATATTCACACCGAATAAACTGTCCCGAGTTTTAGGATCTGCTTCTCGGAATTAAATTTATAGATTGAAGGGTCTGGCACAAGTAGAGAGAGAAGGTTTCCTGAAATCATGCCCAATAAGTTCCATTTTCATTTATTTCTATTTAAGATTTGCAGTGTCTCTCTCTTTTTATCTTTGCGTTGACAGTTTGCTCCAATGAAATAGGTTTGAGAGGACGAGGTGTCACTTAAGTTGTACAAGGCCAGACCTAGGTTGTGCGTCAGGAGGTGGACCTCTGGAACAGGCTGCCTGCTCGTGTGGTGGACGTCGATAGCTGGACCTGTTTTTTGGCTGGGGCGGAGATCAACTGGTACAGAAGGTAGGCACTGCATAGCATTATCAGGGCCAGAGTGATCTCCTGGACTAGTTCCAGTCACCAAGGGCGGGTTGGAGAGGAATTTCCCAGATATTCTCCACCCCACCCCCCCCCTGCCCCCCCAAATTGGCCTGGGTTTTAATTTGGTGTTTCGCCTCTCCAGGATATCACATGGTTTCGGGTGGGGTGGGGGGGGGTCTATATACTGTGATACACAAGCTATCCCAATTGTATGGGACGGGTTGGATGGACCAGAGGGTCTTTTCCTGTCCGTCATTATTCGCGTGTACCTTGGTAAACTAGGTTACCATTAGCCACCACAGGGTTAATGGGTGATGTGGTAGAATCCAATTAATTTACAAATAATTAAATGCTCTGTGGCTATGACGATGTTTTCAAGGACTCTTTACTGAGTTATTTGCTGCCTAGTGAGGAAATTAATCCGTGGTGATATCTTGTATGTGCAGACTTTGCCTCCGAGGACATTTTGACCCTTTTCAGACACCATGGATGGCTAGATTCTAAACAGCTCTTATTTCTATTTTCACCACAGGCCATGTTGTAATTGAATTTCTCGCAGACAAGAGCTTTCTTCCTGAGGTATCTGCAACCATCTCTGGAGAGTCTGCCGTCGGCCTCTCAACTCTGATTTAAATAATCCGCGACACAAATGTGGGCTAGTATCGACTCGCGATGAGGAACAGGCTATAATCTTGTGTTTCCAGCTGTGCCTTTCTCTCTCGTTCGGAATGCCGACCCGACAAATCACCCAGTCGTGCGCTGCCTGCTGTCGTCTTTCCATTTACATCTCCAGCCTTCCCGCCATCGCATAAACATTAATTGCGATGAAAGACAAGGCAATGGTATTGCAGTTGATTCTTATCGAAGGAACCTTGTCCCTGAGTGACAGTAACATTTTTCTGAATGTAAGCATATCTCTCATCACCAGAATGATAAGCTTTAAGGAAAGAATTTTCATTTTATATGATGCTTGTGTCTTCAGGATGTCTCAAAGTGCTTCACCTCCAATGAATTACTTTTTTTGAGGTACAATCCCTGTAAACTAGGCAACATGGCAGCCAATTTGCATACAGAAAGGTTCAACAAACGATAACTGAGATAATAACTAGTTAATCTGTGCTGGTTGAGAAAGGAATGTTGAGACAGGATACAGAGAACTTTTTGTTCTTTGGATAGCGTTACGGATATTTTGTCTGCTTTCACAGGGACAGTGAGTATTGAACAGTGTCAACCTAAACTATATGTTCTTGAACCCATTTCCAAGTGAGTGCAATCAAATGAGCCAAGATGATAATTCATTATATTAATGTTGAAAAATTTTCACTAGAACGGAGAAGGTTAAGGGGATGTCTAGTTCCGAAAGGTTTTAAGAAGGGAAATAGTGATGGACTAAGTATTTGAAACAACATATGAGGATACAGGGAAAGTGCAGGGAAATCAAATTAGAATAGATAGCTCGCACAGGCATGATGGGCTGAATGGCTGCCTTCTGTGTTATATAATTTCTATGATTCCATGTCCTATTCATTTGCCCAAAAGTTTACACTGAAGTATGATACGTGTGTGTTTTGAACAATTTAATTCCATCCTTTGTCTTTCTCCCTCCTGTCCTAATAATCTATTTTTTTTCTCCTGAATGCTGACTTATTTTGGGGGTAAAGCCCCAGGAGCATCGCCCACCCTCCGCTTGCTCATCTAAGTGGCTATTCTTCACGTGTAAGCCTGAACAGTGAGTATTGGCAGGCTGCTAACCATGGATGGGCATCCTGCCATCATCCGGCAACCACTCACATGCATTTTCCGGCAGGATCCACTGGATGGGAATCCGTGGGAATTGTGAGCTCTCCAGCCTATGGGCTTTGATGCGAATTGTAGTACCTCAGCTGCTACCCTGGCTGAGAACAGCTGACTTCGCATAGAGTAGCAATGGAACCGGGTAGGATGATTCATTGATTGATCCCTGGGATGAGAGGGTTGTCCTATGAGGAGAAATTGAGTAGATTGGGTCTCTACTCTCTGGAGTTTAGAAGAATGAGAGGTGATCTCATTGAAACATACAAGATTCTGAGGGGGATTGACAGGCTAGATGCTGAGAGGCTGTTTCCCCTGGCTGGAGTGTCTAGAATTAGGGGGCATAGTCTCAGGATAAGGGGTCAGCCATTTAAGACTGAGATGAGGAGGAATTTCTTCACTCTTTGGAATCCTCTACCCCAAAGGGCTGTGAATGCTGAGTCAGTGAGTATATTCAAGACAGAGATCGATAGATTTTTGACTCTAGGGGAATCAAGGGATATGGGGATAGGGCAGGAAAGTGGAGTTGAGGTCGAAGAACAGCCACCATCTTGTTGAATGGCAGAGCAGGCTCGAGGGGCCGAATGGACTACTCCTGCTCCTAACTCTTATGTTCTTATGTTGACCCATTAACGGAGAGTTTCTTAGTTAGGAAAAGGACTGCAGTCACCTTTAGAACAGATTTTAGTTTTTGATCCATTGGTATCTGCAAAACCTCAATCCCTCTTGTAATGTAATGTGAATGTTTTCAGGAGTAGGGATATCATTTTAAATAAACCTCTTTCTCCCTATATTTGTTCAGACAGTAGTCTTTTGGGAAAAGAGATCTGTAAATGTTGGCATTAGAACTGCCAATCAAGCGTAGAATGTTGACAGTTACAACTTGATCCACCAAAGGAATGTCAAAATGAAGAACTGTCAACATGGTCCCACATGACATAAACCATGTCAGATCCTCTCTGTAGAATGAAGGAATCCATTTAAACAAAGAAGTATAAATGTAAAGTGGCACAGTTCATCTTCGATGGCAAAGCCAGGGTTTGAATTGGCCATTTAGGACTGAGATGAGGAGAAATTTCTTCGCTCAGAGGGTTGTGAATCTTTGGCATTCTCTACCCCAGAGGGCTGTGGATGCTGAGTCATTGAGTATATTCAAGGCTGAGATCGATAGATTCTTGGGCCCTAAGGGAATCAAGGGATTTAGGGATAGGGTGGGGAAGTGGAGCTGAGGTAGAATTTCAGCCATGATCTTATTGAATGGCGAATTCCAAAATTCCTTCGATTCAGGAAAGGTCCCAACGGATTGGAAGGTAGCAAATGTAACCCTGTTATTCAAGAAAGGAGGTAGAGAGAAAACCAGGAACTACAGGCCAGTTAGCCTGACATCAGTCATCGGGAAAATGCTGGAATTAAGGAAGTAGTAACCGGGTACTTAGAAAATCATAATGGGCCAAAAATTCGGCACTTGCCGGGTGAGTACGCGCTGTGTACTCACCCGTAAGGCCTCCTGAAGTGCCGGTTTCCTGCATGCACTGCGCATGCGCGGGAAACCGGAACTTCCGGTCTGGTGAAGGGGGCAGTTCAGAGGTGAACCTCGTGCGCGGGAGAGGCTGCGCGCACGCAGCACACTTAGTTTTTTTTTCAGGTTTCTCCGGGAGGGTAAGTATGGAAGAAGCTGCGCTTTTAAAAAGGAGGCGCAGGACCCATTTTTAACAAGGTAAGTGGTTAATTAATTACAATTTAAAATTTTTCCAACAGGTTTATCTTTTTTAGATACTTTAAAGAAAGGTAAGTTTATTTTTAGCACTGTTAAAAAGTATTTTAATTTTTCAAAAATTTAAATTTTTGTTTAAAGTAGTTAATTTATTTAACTTATAGGTATTTTAAAAATGTGGTGGTTTTTTAAAAAATTTATTTGAAGTTTATGTGTTGTTTTGGGGCCGATTTCAATTCATAGATTTGACAGGTCTTCCTGTCAAATCTATGAATGAAAGATGGTCTGCTGCCATTGGCTCTCCATGGCCCACGTGATCCCAGAGGACGCATCGCACTAACTACGCCCCTGGGATACACAAGCACTGCGCGCCGGCAGCTGCAGGAGGCCCAGGAGCTGAAGTCCCCGTGGGCCCAGAGGTCAACGGCAGGCGCGGTAGGTAGGTGCGCGCGCGATCCTTGCACCCGCGGGAAGCCAGGGAGCCGAATTTCTGGGCCAATATGATTAGGCAGAGTCAGCATGGTTTTATGAAAGGTAAATTGTGTTTGACAAATTTATTAGAGTTTTTTGAGGATGTAACTAGCAGGGTGGATAAAGGGGAATCAGTGGATGTAGTATATTTGGATTTCCAAAAGGCATTTGATAAGGTGCCACATAAAAGGTTGTTAAGCAAGATAAGGGCACATGGGGTTGGGGGGTAAGGTATTAGCATGGATAAACAATTGGTTTCCGCCTGTTAACCAGAGAGTAGGAATAAATGGGTCATTTTCAGATTGGCAGGCTGTAACTAATGGGGTGCTGCAAGGATCAGTGCTTGGGCCTCAGCTATTTACAATCTATATTAATGACAGATGAAGGGGCTGAGTGTAATGTATCCAAGTTTGCTGACAATACAAAGCGGTGGAAAAGTAAGATGTGAGGAGGACGCAAAGAGCCTGAAAAGGGATACAGACGGGTTAATTGAGTGGGCAATAACGTGGCAGATGGAGCATAATGTGGGGAAATGTGAGGTTATTCACTTTGGTAGGAAGAATAGAAAAACAGAATATTTTTAAATGGTGAGAAACTATTAAATGTTGGTGTTCAGAGAGACTTGGATGTCCTAGTACAAGAGACACAGAGAGTTAGCATGCAGGTACAGCAAGCAATTAGGAAGCCAAATGGCATGTTGGCCTTTATTGCTAGAGGGTTGGAGTACAAGAGTAAGGAAGCCTTGAACAATTGTACAGGGCACTGGTGAGACCACACCTGGAGTACTGTGCACAGTTTTGGTCTCTTATTTAAGGAAGGATATACTTGCCTTAGAGGCGGTGCAACGAAGGTTCACTAGACTGATCCCTGAGATGAGAGGTTTGTCCTATGAGGAGAGATTGAGTAGATTGGGCCTATACTCGCTGGAGTTTAAGAATGAGAGGTGATCTCATTGAAACATATAGGATTCTGAGGGGGATTGACAGGGTAGATGCTGAGAGGTTGTTTCCCCTGGCTGGAGAGTCTAGAAGTAGGGGGCATAGCTTCAGGATAAGGGGTCGGACTTTTAAGACTGAGATGATCTTATTGAATGGCGGAGCAGGCTCGAGGGGCTGTATGGCCTACTCCTGCTCCTATTTCTTGTGTTCTTATTCATCAACTTTTTCAATGACTCTTACCTCTCTCTCTATAAATATACATCCCAGGGCTGATGGTCCAGAGACAAATGGAGCATCATATCCAGTGAGGGCCTAAGGGTTAAAGGGAAGATGGCTTCGTGAGCACAACTGGACGAGCAGAAATATAATCCTTTTTGTCAGGCAAATTCTGCCGATGTCCTTCCAGATACAGTGGTCCAGTTTCTACCTTCTGTGTCTACCAAACCCCACTTTTGACCCATTCACTTTAATGGATGAATAATTCCAGGCTGGCAACACCAGTCGAGTACTGTTGGCTCTGTAAACTGTTTTGCCACATGACTGGATTGTCATGTACATGTTAAAGTCACCACATATTGGGACATGGATAGACGTAGAGAAGATGTTTCCACTTGTGGGGGGGAGACCAGGCCTAGGGGCCATAGTCAGCAGTGGCTCAGTTGGTAGCACCCTCGCATCTGAGTCAGAAGGTTGTGACTTCAAGTCCCACTCCAGAGACTTGAGCACAAAGATCTAGGCTGACTCTCTGGGGAGTACTGCACTGTCGGAGGTGCCATCTTTCAGATGAGACGTTAAACCGAGGCCTCATCTGTTCTCTCAGGTGGACGTAAAAGATCCCACAGCACTATTTTGAAGAAGAGCAGGGCAGTTCTCCCCAGTGTCCTGGCCAATGTTTATCCCTCAATCAACATCACTAAAAAACAGATTATCTGGTCATTGTCACATTGGCTGCCGCGTTTCCTACATTACAACAGTGACTACACTGCAAAAGTGGCTGTAAAGCGCTTTGTGACATCCGGCAGTCATGAAAAGCGCTATATAAATGCAAGTCTTTCTATCTATTAAATATAAGATAGTCACTAATAAATCCAAAAGGGAATTCAGGAGAAACTTCTTTACTGAGAGAGTGGTGAGAATGTGGAGTAGTTGAGGCGAATAATATAGATGCATTTAAGGGGAAGCTAGATAAACACATGCGAGAGGAAGGAATAGTAGGATATGCTGATGGGGTGAGATGAAGTAGGGTGGGAGGAGGCTCGTGTGGAGCATACACACCGGTATAGCCTAGTTGGGCCGAATGGCCTGTTTTTGTGCTGTACATTCAATGGCAGTAGCTACTATTGTGCTGCATTTTCCCATCAACTGGTAACCCAGTGGTTTTCAACCTCTTCAACGTGTGTGCGACTCCCTGTAAATACTGATGCACCCCTGAGCATCTGCTGCAGATATCGGCACATTCCTGGTGACTCCTTGTCCTTGTCCTCCCAAAAGACAGCATTACCTACCCAATTGGAAGCATTGCCGGCATTGCATGATCATACAGTAACAGAAGTAACCTGCAAGTCAAAATATACAGACATAAGAACATAAGACGTAGGAGCCGGAGTAGGTCATTTGGCCTCTCGAGCCTGCTCCGCCATTCAATAAGATCATGGCTGATCTGATCTTGGCCTCAACTCCACTTTCCTGCCTGCTCCCCATAACCCTTGACTCCCTTACCATTCAAATACCTGTCTACCTCCAGCTTAAATATATTCAAAGACCCAGCCTCCACAGCTCTCTGGGAAGAGAATTCCAAAGATTCACGACCCTCTGAGAGAAGAAATTCCTCCTCATTTCCATTTTAAATGGGTGCCCCCTTATTCTGAAATTATGCCCCCTAGTTCTAGATTCCCCCACGAGGGGAAACATCCTCCCTGCATCAACCCTGTCGAGCCCCTTCAGAATCTTATATGTTTCAATAAGATCCCCTCTCATTCTTCTAAACTCCAATGAGTATAGGCCCAACCTGCTCAACCTTTCTTCATAAGACAACCCCTTCATCTCCGGAATCAACCTTGTTAACCTTCTCTGTACTGCCTCCAATGCAAGTATATCCTTCCTTAAATAAGGAGACCATAACTGTACACAGTACTCCAGGTGTGGTCTCAACAGTTGTAACAGGACTTCCCTACTTTTATACTCCATTCCCTTTCCAATAAAGGCCAACATTCCATTTGCCTTCCTAATTACTTGCTGTACCTGCATGCTAACTTTTTGTGATTCATGTACAATGACCCCCAGATCCCTCTGTACCGCAGCATTTTGTAGTCTCTCCCCATTTAAATAATAATTTGCTTTCTTGTTTTTCCTACCAAAGTGGATAACCTCGCATTTTCCCACATTATACTCCATCTGCCAGATTTTTGCCCACTCACTTAGCCTATCTATATCCCTTTGAAGATTCTTTGCGTCCTACACACAATTTGCTTTCCCACGTCTGATGACCTTGCCCCTAAATGCCATTAAACCTTGCAGACTCCTGGCACCATTTCCACCCCCCCCACCACCCCACCAACCAAACCCAAAACTAGGGTTTGCAGACCCCATCTTTTTTTACAAAAGAAAAAAAAATTGCATTTCTATAGCGCCTTTCACGACCACCGGACGTCTCAAAGTGCTTTACAGGCAATGAAGTAGTTTTGGAATGTAATCACTGTTGTAATGTGGGAAACGCAGCAGCCAATTTGCACAAAGCAAGCTCCCACAAACAGCAACATGATAATGACCAGATAATCTGTTCTTGTTATGTTGATTGAGGGATAAATATTGGCCAGGACACCAGGGATATCTTTGCTGCTCTTCTTCGAAATAGCGCCATGGTATCTTTTATGTCTACCCGAGAGAGAAGACAGGGTCTCAGTTTAACATCTCAGATGACACCTCTGACAGTGCAGCACTCCCTCAATACTGCACTGGGAGTGTAAGCCTAGATTTTTGTGCTTAAGTCCCATGGAGTGGGACTTGAACCCACACCCTTTATTGAACTCAGAGGTGAGGGTGCTACCCACTGAGCCACAGCTGTAACTGGACAGGAGAGATGCTAAATATAACCCATTTGAAATAAGGTTTAGTGCTTCCTCTACATTAAACTAATGCTTCATTTGATACCCCACACAATTCCTGCTCAATGTGAGTCATACAGCTATCGGGCTTATTATCCTTTAGCCTGACACAATACTTGATGCATTTTAGGCAGTTTAAGCAATGTGCTTTATTTAAGATGACTGATTCCTTTCTATTGTCCGTTTGATTTAAAGAAGCCCGACACAATTCTAATATAATTTCCCATTAGCCACTGAGGAGCTTGACACCATTCTGCACGATGCTGGCAGGAAAAATGAAGCTTGAAGTTTCTTCAGTTTAATTCCAACTACTACAAGCGGTATAAAGTTCTGTAATTCAATTTTACATTACCTTGTTCAATTTTCAAAGATTGCAGCATTGAAATTCATAGAAAATTGCTTCTGCCAATGTTACATGACAGCCAATCTGAGTCTGTATTGAAAACTGTAGCGGGCTTTCAGTATTCAAAGTGTTGATATTTATTTCATGCATATAAAACCTGAATCATTCAATATTTTTTTTTAAGGAAATGGGGAGCTAAATTCCATCATTCAAAGCCTGTTTGCAATAGAATGATGATTCCAAACTCTCGACATGATTATATAGAAAAGGCAATGTGACTGACTGTGGACCCATGTATACCACCAGTACCTGTCTGGCTCCATAAAGAAAGAAAGACTTGCTTTTCTACAGCGCCTTTCACGACCTCAGGATGTCCCACTTTACAGCCAATGTTGCAATGTGGGAAACGCAGCAGCCAATTTGCGCACAGCAAGCTCCCACAAACAGCAATGCAATAATGACCAGATTGTCTGTTTTTTAGTTGTGTTGATTGAGGGATAAATATTGGCCCAGGACACTGGGGAGAACTCCCCTGCTTTTCTTCGAAATAGTGCCATCTGATCTTTTACGTCCACCTGAGAGAGCAGATGTTTGGTTTAACGTCTGCATCAGAAAGACAGCACCTCCGACAGTGCAGCACTCCCTCAGCACTGCACTGGGAGTGTCAGCCTAGACTTTTGCGCTCAAGTCTCTGGAGTGGGACTTGAACCCACAACCTCCTGACTCAGAGGCAAGGGTGCTACCCACTGAGCCACAGTGGGTGTTTTGGATATCTACCGCTCTCTGTCTATGAAGAGTTTCTCTGCAGAACAGTGCTTAATAGTTCTGTGCCAGTTACGAAGAGAACTGGAAATGCAAGGAATACAGTGGCTCCGATGTTTGAGAGGGGGCGGGGGTGGGGGATCCCGGAAGTGCGGGCTTCCCTTGGGGACCTGCCGAATTTAACCATTTTTGGAATCAGTTTCCCGGCCGCAGCCAGCCAGATTGAGAGGATGGCTGGCTGTCGGGCACCAGGCCGCAGCCGGGGAGCGTGGAGGAGGAAGCAGTCGGGGGAGGACATTGGTGGGGGGGGCCCCGATCGATTGGAAGTCCGAGACATCGGAGATAGGTTCGGAGTCGGAACGTTCGGTGGGAGAGGGCATCCGATCACCCGGGAGGTTAACAGGGTAGCTTGGAGTGGGGGTGCGTGGTGGGTGGTGGCGGGGGGAAGCACTCCTGCTCCTCCTGGCCCACAAGCAGCGCTGGAAAGGCACTTACCTCTTCCACACAGCAGTCTTCGCCTCCCTACGGTTTGCCATGTTTCCCGAGGCCAGTGTTAAAGCTGGAACAGAGATGAAAATCTGAGGCACCCAGCCTCGTTAAAATGCTCAAATGAGGGATCCGCCTCCTGAGAGCGGATTGGTCGACCTCCTCCATTAAAACCGGAAGTGGGCGGGTTCAAGGCGGTTCGGGTCTGGGTTTGAATTTTTTTTACATTTTTAACTTCCCACTCGACCCAAACCCACCCGTTTATGGGGGTTAAAATGACCCCCAGTGGGCCAGCCAGCATCTTTGGGGAGGTGGAGGGGGTGGGGGTGAGGAAGAGACGGGTTAAAATTTACGAGAGATTTTTTTGTCAGAATCCCTTCAGAGACACCTGTTATGTATTTCCAGCAATTTCTGTATTTATTCCGATGCTTGCTGATTTCTTTGGCTTGATGTTGGCTGATCGAAGCATTTTTGTGTGTGTGTGGAGAAGTAAAAGGAAGAGGCTGCCAGCAACAATGTTCCCTCTAATTTTTTTTTCCGTGCGTGGTCCCTACAGCGGCCGTGCACGCTGGGTATCTCCTCGAGCTAGTGAGCGGCCTGTGTGGGTCCTCTGGGGGGGATCGTTGGCCAGCGCGTGTCGAACCGTAACCCAAATGAGGTACTGCCTCCGTCAGAGAAAGCTGGAATAGAAGAAGGCAAAGGGTGCTGGTAGAATTATAAGATAATTTTCAAATGAGGAAGGCCATTCGGCCCATCATAATGCATCCATTGAGGGTGTCCTCAAGGACACCCTCAAAGCCTCCTTGAAAAAGTGCAACATCCCCACCGACACCTGGGAATCCCTGGCCCAAGACCGCACAAAGTGGAGGAGAAGCATCCGGGAAGGTGCCGAACACCTCGAGCCTCTTCGCCGGGAGCAAGCGGAAGCCAAGCGCAGGCAGCGCAAGGAGCGCACGTCAACCCAAGCACCCCACCCACCCGCCCCTTCAACCACCGTCTGCCCCACCTGTGACAGAGTCTGTAGGTCCCGCATTGGACTCATCAGTCACCTGAGAACTCATTTTTAATGTGGAAGCAAGTCATCCTCGGTTCCGAGGGACTGCCTAAGAGAGAAGAGAGAGAGAGAATGCATCCATCCAGAGTCTCCCCATTTCAGCATCCAACCTTTTCTGAAAAGATTCCAGGGTTTTCATCTCTTCCCGGAAGCCTATTCTATTCTTGAAGATAGTGGTTTAAAGGGCTTTCAGTCTGACGTTATAAAGTTTAACAACCTCCTCATTCTTGCCTGGACAAGGAGCGTTTTCATAATTAGGACCAAGGGTCTGGTACAGTGTGATATTCAGTGACCACTTCCACAAGTGTTTATCTTTACTGCGTATGGTGCCTCGGTTTAACGTCTCATCCGAAAGATGGACTGGAGTGTCAGCCTAGATTAAGGGGGAAATTTTAATCCCAAAATACGGGCGGGTTTGGGTCGGCTGGGAGCTTAAAGTGTTAAAAATCTTAATCCCGCCTCCAACCCGCCTCCAACCCACCCACTTCTGGTTTTAGCGGAGGCGGGGTGGGGGGCGGGCAGCCAACCCGCTCTCAGGAGCCGGGTTGGCACTTTAAATATTATAATGAGGCTGCGTGCCTCTTTTTGAAGCACCATTTTAATTTTAACTCTGGCCGGCTGGGTTTCCTGGGCCTTGGGGAATCTGGCAGCTGAAGGGAGGCGAGGACTGCTGGATCCAGGCGTTCTGACCCCCCCACTCCGGCCTTACGACTTCCTCCAATCCTCAACCCCGCCACTGGCCTCCTCTCTGCTCCCCGGCTGCGGCCTGGTGCTGCAGGCCTTATCTGCCTGACAGCCAGCCAGCCAGCCAGCCTCTCAATCTGTCTGGCTGTGGGCAGGAAACAGAGCGGGGGGGGGGAAAAAAAAATGTTAATCAGGCAGGGCCTGAGGGAAACTGTTCTCCCGGGTTTCTTGACCGTAATCCTCCTGAGGGCACAGAGGTTTAAGGTGATTGGCAAAAGAACCAGAGGTGACATGAGGAAAAACATTTTCACGCAACGAGTGGTTGTGATTTGGAATGCGCTGCCTGATAGGACGGTGGAAACAGATTCAATAGTAGCCTTCAAAAGGGAATTGGATAAATACTTGGAGGAGAAAAATAATTGCAGGGATATGGGGAAAGAGCCGGGGGAGCGGGACTAACTGGATTGCTCTTCGAAAGAGCCGGCGCAGACTCGATGGGCCGAATGGCCTCCTACTGTGCTGTACTATTCTATGAATGGGATTTGGCTAATTCAAACTTATTAACAAGTGTCTTGACATTCAAAAACTTCCTTGCCATGCCAAGTTGCTTTAAAGAACTATAAATTCTGCAGGTCTCTCTGAAAACGATTGGGCCAGATTTTGTTGGAGCGGGGCATCTCCCTGCTCGTTAGACTAGTTCGTGCACATTTAGGTTTTAAAATCTCTTGCCCACAAAGTTGCTGGAAGAGCGAGCTGATGACGGGGCTAGCAAATGGCAGAGCGGCTCATATCGGCCAGCAACCTGTGGCGATTGGCAGTTCACGGGGAGTGTCTCTTCCTTGCTATAAGTTGCTGGCCGATTTGCGCGTTAATAACGGCGTGCATCGTTCACACACCGTGGTATTCTCAGCGAAATCTGGCCCATTTTTTTTCTGTAAAGGCCTCAGCTGTGGGCGAATTGTAGCAAAACCGTAAATGTCTTCTATTGTTCAAAATCAATGCGCGATTTTGCTATAATTAACACAGACAGCAAATTTGCTCCTGTGTTTGTTGAATGTGGTCTTGGCCCTTTTGTGTAAGACCGGCCTCGAGTGTAATGTAGTTGAATTCCAGCCCATATTTTGTGAAGCACATCCATTTTATTCGTTTCGGCCGTGTTATGCGAGGGCTGTGGACAGCTAAGTGATTGACGGGTGAGTACAGAGTAGGGTGTGAGCTCGAGGGAGAGGGCTGAGGAAGATGGTGTAATTAACCACATGCACAATCTAACTGAACTGTTTAAAAAGCTATCTTCCTTTATTCATTATGCCCCTTTCTGCTTGGTTTGCACACCGTACTTATACAAATTGAGTCTGAAATTAAACTATATTTAATAAATTAATATCTCATTTGTACTGTAGTAATATTTGAGCATTGTAAATTGAGTCTGTTCTGCTAGTTATAACTGCATGTAGAATTGCTATGCAAATTCCTGCAATGGCTTATTTCAATTCCTCGTCTGCTGTTCGCTGATTGCCAGCAGGTCCACTGACCCTCTTTCCCCCCCCCACCACCCCAGATGGTAAATGTAGATGGCTGTTGAGTGGAAACGGGATCATGCTTGGCGATGATGCCTTCACAGTTGAATAGCCCGTCGATGCTCACTGTCAACTCTTGCACATGAAGAATGGGCACTTGCGTGCGGTATCGAAGGGCTGCCTGGTGCTTGTGGAACCATATCCTGCTTCGGCAAGAGCTAGTGCTTTCAGGAGAGGAGACGAGGAAATTGACGGGCGGGTTAAGAACCCCGCAATGATCGTAGGAAGTAGGAATCCGTGGGGCGTTGTTAGCTGTTCTTTCCAATGTCTCGGTGCTGCCAACAGCTGTACATTATTTTCCTTCTAATCATTATTCTCCGCAACCTGTTAAATGATATAAAAGATCATAATGTGAAATTAATGGCCCCTTGAATATAGCAACTTACAATTTCATTCAGCAACGAGATCCTCCCACTGAGGGAGTGCTGTCTTTCCGATGTGATGTTAAACTGAGGCCCTGTTCAGTTGGCCTTGAACAGCAGGGTTTCAGCAGTGTCTTGGCCAACATTCATCCCTCAACATGAATTTGTCATTCATTTATGGCCATTCATTTATGAACATGCAAACAATGAGGGACAGGAAAAGAGCCCCTCTGGTCCATCCAGCCTGTCCCACGCAACTGCGACGCCTTGTGTGTCACACTCCCCCGCCGCGCACCAAAACCATGTGATCTCCTGGGAGAGGAAAAAAATCAGATGGAAAAACCCAAACCAATTTAGACGATCGAAACTAGTCCAGGAGATCGCTGTGGCCCTGATTAATGTCCAGAGGTGGTTGCAGATACCTCAGGAAGAAAGCTCTTGTCTGCGAGAAATTCAATTACAACATGTCCTGTGGTGCAGATAGAAATAAGGAGAGCTGTTTAGAATCTAGCCATCCATGGTGTCTGAAAAGGGTCAAAATGTCCTCGGAGGCAAAATCTGCACATACAAGATATCACCACGGATTAATTTCCTCACTAGGCAGCAAATAACTCAGTAAAGAGTCCTTGAAAACATCGCAATAGCCGCAGAGCATTTAATTATTTGTAAATTAATTGGATTCTACCACATCACCCATTAACCCTGTGGTGGCTAATGGTAACCGAGTTTACCAAGGTACACGCGAATAACGACGGACAGGAAAAGAGCCTCTGGTCCATCCAACCCGTCCCACACAATTGGGATGCCTTGTGTATCACAACATATAGACCCCCCACCCCACCCGAAACCATGCGATCTCCTGGGGGAGGCACAAATCAGATGATAAACTCATACCAATTTGGGAATGAAATCTGGGGAATTGCTCTCCAACCCCCAAGGTCATCGAAACTAGTCCAGATCATCACTCTGGCCCTGATTAATGTTGTGCAGTACCGACCTTTTGTACAAGATGATCTGCGCCCCAGCCAGAAACAGGTCCAGATTTAATTTGTGAGATTTCGCTGACTATACTTCAAAAGTAATTTGTTGGCTGTGAAACATCCTGGGATGTCCTGGAGTATTTTTTTCCCTCTTACTTGACCTTCATTCTGTTTTATTTTATGAGTAAATTGCAAAGTCAGTGTTTATGTCCGATGAATTTTAAAAGATATTCCAAAGTTCTCGTCAACTAGAAATGTGCGCGGGGGAAATTATTCGTCTGTCTTCGCTTTGCAGATTTTGTTTAATGAAAGTAAATACAAAGTTACACGTGCACGGACTGAGAAGCTGATGGCCGAGAGGAAATAAACTGGCTTAAATGAAATATTACAACCTTGGAACCCGTGAAATAGCACATCACGTGATCCTGCTCTGCCTGAATTAATTTCCACGAGAGACGATAAATTTCCCTAATCCGGACATCAGGCAGCAGGTTATGCTTGGTTGTGATTTATCCCGTGTGTTTTCATGGCAGCAATCAGTTTATTAATGATGGCAGTGCCCGTTCTGGCATTACTTTGTTTGTTTGGGATTTCAAGATAGTAGATTGAGTTCAGTTATGTCCTGAAATTAGAAAGTGCAGGGGTCTATATTAATGGGACATTATCAGTTATTGCATCGTGGTGTGTGTGTGTGATGTGGTGGGGGGGAAGGGAAGGGCTGTTCAGGGGTAGCTCAATAAGTTTTTTTCCCTTGGGCAGGTGCAAAAATTCAGCTTCATGGTTAAGCGTATCCAATCAAAATAAGGGACCTGTTTCTGGCTGGGGCGCAGATCATCTTGTACAAAAGGTCGGTACTGCACAACATTAATCAGGGCCAGAGTGATGATCTGGACTAGTTTCGATGACCTCGGGGGTTGGAGAGCAATTCCCCAGATTTCATTCCCAAATTGGTATGAATTTCTCATCTGATTTGCGTCTCTCCCAGGAGATCGCATGGTTTCGGGTGGGGTGGGGGGGGGGGGTCTATATACTGTGATACACAAGCTATCCCAATTGTGTGGAACGGGTTGGATGGACCAGAGGGTCTTTTCCTGTCCATCGTTATTCGCGTGTACCTTGGTAAACTCGGTTACCATTAGCCACCACAGGGTTAATGGGTGATGTGGTAGAACCCAATTAACTTACAAATAATTAAATGCTCTGCGGCGATGGCGATGTTTTCAAGGACTCTTTACTGAGTTATTGCTGCTTGGTGAGGAAATTAATCTGGTGAATAAGAGAAATGGTTTGTGTTTGCCTGACATGGAGTGTGCACACCTCACTTGTTGAAATCCAGTGGAGCCGGTGGAACTCTGGTGCAGGTCGGCAACAGCCGAGGCTGTGGAACCCTCTAAATGTCAGCGGGATACTCTTGGAGTTTAACCAGTTACACCCGCACAGCTAACCTGTGCAGGGCAGTGGTTAACTTCCTATGGCTGGTCCAGCTAGGACCGTTCTACTTATGCGTCATCCAGTGGCTCAGTTGGTAGCACTCTTGCCTCTTGGAGTCAGAAGATTGTGGGTTCAAGTCTCACTCCAGAGGCATGAGTACAAAAATCTAGGCTGATACTCTAGTGTAGTACCGAGGGAGTGCTGCAATGTTGGAGGTGCTGTCTTCTGGATGAGATGTTAAACCAAGGCCCCGACTGCTCTCAGATGGACGTAAAAGATGCCATGGCACTATTTCGAAGAAGAGCAGGAGAGTTATCCCTGGTATCCTGGCCAATGTTTATCCCTCAATCAACATAACTAAAACAGATTGTCTGGTCATTATTACATTGCTGTTTTTGGGAGTTTGCAGTGTGCAAATTGGCTGCTGCGTTTCCTACATTACAAATACTTCAAATAAAAGTACTTCATTGGCTTTGGGACATCTGGTGGTCGTGAAAGGCGCTGTATAAATGCAAGACATTCTTTTGTTAGGTCATTGACTGGCAAGTTTATCTAGAGCAAATTGGGAATAGTTCCCAGTGACAGGCCTACTCCTTCAGGTCTCTTTTAGTGAGTCGGTTGATGATTTTAAGCTCGGTAGACTTGTTTGTTTAGAACTGGCCTACTCTGAAATCTGAGCAGTAAGATTTGGGAGGACCAGGAGTCACAATTTTAAGTTGTATAAGGCGAGATCTAGGTTGGATGTCAGCAGGTGGTTCTTTCCCCAGATAATAGTGGACCTCTGGAACAGGCTGCCGGTTCGTGTGGTGGACGCCGATTCACTGAATTCCTTCAAGTGAGACCTGGACCTGTTTCTGGCTGGAGCGGAGATCACCTCTTACAAAAGGTAGATACTGCATAGAACTACCAGGGCCAGAGTGATCTCCTGCACTAGTTTCGATAGCCTAAGGGGGTTGAATTTCCAGATTTTGTCCCCCCAAATTGGCCTGTTTTTAAAAAATCTTATTTTTTTCCGCCCCTCTCAGGCTACCACATGGTTTTGGGTGGGGTAAGGCGTCTGTGTTGTGATACACAAGGTATCACAATTGTGTGGGAGAGCCTGGATGGACCAAGGGGTCTCTTCGTGTTCGTATGTACTATGCTGCCCAAATTCTTCATGTATCTGTTACCAAGCAAGCTTGTTCCTTTTCATGTTTATTTAGGCAAAGGATACTGGCAATGGACAATCATTCAACACCACCTCAAAGTCAAAATCCTGCAATTCCAGGTACAGCACAGGTAGGTATAGAGTAAAGCTGACTTGACTCTACCTCAATCTGATGAAAACATTCTCTGTTGCACTAGTACTCCAGCCATTCCTGTGGCTCTTGAGTGAGGTTGTCCAAACCCATATTGATTGGCCGAGAGCGCACTTTCACCTTTCCCAACCTTCCCAGTCTGGGTTGAATTGAAACCCAAGCATCAGAAGTCGAAGAACAGCACACTATAACCACCCCCCCCCACTCCCGCCCCATGCCATCAAATCCCTGCTACAATCTTTTTTTTTTTGAGTTCATGTAGTGTATGGGCGACTTGCAGATTAGTGATTCTGAACCTCTCCACTGATTCAAAAATTGGCAAAATTGACTCCTTTTATCAGCTGCTGTTGTCACTCTATTTGTTGTAGCTATGGTGCTTATGCTGCCCTATGGATGTGTCTGGGGCTCATTTTCTTCACCTGCTGTTTGAGTCTAACATCTGGCTACGCTGATGTTACGGTGTGAGATGATTCCCCAAGTGATGAATGGTGCCTGTACCAGAGGTAGAACGTCATTGCTAATGCTGGTACTGGTGTCTCTGCCAGCTGTCTGTGAGACTCCAGATGGTGCAGGACTGCATATACGGAAAGACAAAAAATGAAGGGATGGAAAATAAAAATACATGCACGGAGGGGAAGTTGATTCTTTTATTCTTGCAAGAACTAATGATTATTGCAGTATGAATGCAGTGCTCTGGTGAAGGACAGTGTGTGAGAGACTTATTAACATGAAAATCTACTTGGAATGATGTTCTGTTGTGAACCAAGGTACTTTGTAAAGCTTACACTGATAATTGTCTCTTTTAAAAAAAAATTGTGATCTTGCATAGATTTACATGGTCTACAGCACAGAAACAGGTCATTCGGCCCAACTGGTCCATGCCGGTGTTTATGCTCCTCACGAGCTTCATCCCACCCCTCTTCATCTAAGCCTATCAGCATAGCCTTCTATTCTTTTACTCCCTCATGTGCTTATCTAGCTTTCCCTTAAATGCATGGATGCTATTCACCTCAACTACTCCATGTGGGAGTGAGTTCCATATTCTAACCACTCTCTGGGAAAAGCATTTTCTCCTGATTTCCCTATTGGATTTATTAGTGACTATCTTATATTTATGGCTCCTAGTTCTGGTCTCCTCCACAAGTGGAAACATTTTCTCTTACGTCTTCCTGCAGTTTTCTCTTGCTGAAAGCAATTCAGAGCTACAGGAACTAGTGGACAAATTGGCCACAATAAGCAATGTTGGGACTCCCAAGTGACAACCATGAAAACGGCAATTATGTAAATTGAGATCAACAGGAGTGGGCATACAATTAAACACATCAGCAGATTCTGGGTCGCTGAGCACGGGTTTAGAAGAGATCAGAACTGGAATGATCCTAGCAAGACAGGCAACTGCAGGGCTGAAGATTTGGAAGGCTTGATCCACATCATCTGGAATGGGAAATGAGATACGTGGAAACTGATGGGAAGCATGGACACTGAAGCATTGTGAGCCTTTGAGATGTACGCTATAGAAAGATCCTCGGAGTAATGAATGGATGCTTGAAAGGTGAAGAACCTTAATTTCTCACCAGAATAACCATGGGCGCTCCTTAATTTCTCACCAGAATAAAGACAAGGAAGCTCCAATATGTTGAACAGTACAGCCAGAGGGCTGGGAGATCTCCTGGAGAAGAACATCATGCTGGGAGAAATGAAAGGTCAAAGACTAAGGATGAGATGACTTGGTTGGGTGATATAAGGGTCTAGTACATGATGCAGGATTATACACATGACTCTCCAAACTGACGGAGATCTAGTGACTCACCAGGATCAAATTGTGAGGTTTCAACAACAACAACTTGTATTTATAGAGCGCCTTTTAATGTAGTAAAACACAGGAGCGATTATCAAACAACATTTGACACTGAGCCACATAAGGAGAAATTAGGGCAGATGACCAAAAGCTTGGTCAAAGAGGTAGGTTTTAAGGAGCATCTTAAAGGAGGAGAGAGAGGTGGAGAGGTTTAGGGAGGGAATTCCAGAGCCTCGGCAGTTCAAAGCACAGCCACCAATGGTGGAGCGATTAAAATCGGGGATGCTCAAGAGGCCAGAATTGGAGGAGCACAGATATCTCGGAGGGTTGTAGGGCTGGAGGACATGACAGATATAGGGAGGGATGAGGCCTTGGAGGGATTTGAACATGAGGACGAGAATTTTAAAATCCAGGCGTTGCTTAACCGGGAGCCAATGTAAGTCAGTGAGCACGGGGGTGATGGGTGAACGGGACTTGGTGCGAGTTAGGACATGGTCAGCAGAGTTTTGGATGACCTCAAGTTTATGGAATGTAGAAAGTATGAGGCAGGCCAGGAGTGCGTTCCTGTAGGAGATGATGAGGCAGACCGGTTTAGGGAGGGAATTTAAGACAGTAATACACCTCCCTGACCCCACTATGACATCCTTAGCTAGGTGACCTTACTGAGGTCTTTGAGTGCAGTAATCTGTTTCTTCCCCACTCCACACCCTATTTTCTCCACACGCTGTCGGGTCAAAGGTTTTTCTCTCCTTAGCCAACTTTCTTAATACTTGATCTTCTCCAACAGTTATCTCATTCCCATTTGCCTGGATGAGTGCAGCTCCAACAACACTCAAGAAGCTCGACACCAACCAAGCAGCCCGCTTGATTGGCACCCCATCCACCACCTTAAACATTCACTCCCTCCACCACCGGCGTACCGTGGCTGCAGTGTGTACCATCTACAAGATGCACTGCAGCAACTCGCCAAGGCTTCTTCGGCAGCACCTCCAAACCCGCGACCTCTTCCACCTAGAAGGACAAGGGCAGCAGGTGCGTGGGAACACCACCACCTCCAAATTTCAAGTCACACACCATCCTGACATAGAAGTATATCGCCTATCCTTCATCGTCGCTGGGTCAAAATCCTGGAACTCCCTCCCTAACAGCACTGTGGGAGTACCTTCACCACACGGACTGTAGCGGTTCAAGAAGGCGGCTCACCACCACCTTCTCAAGGGCAACTAGGGATGGGCAATAAATGCTGGCCTTGCCAGCGACGCCCACATCCCACAAATGAATAAAAAAATTATTTTTAGCTCTTACAGTTTTACTAACAAAAAGACATTGCTGTTCCAATTTTCTTACTTCCAATTAAGTACCAGTATGGGAGAATATTCTTTTCTTTCTCAAGGTCAATGGGGCCCTTAGTGAAATGAGTGTGGGCAGTGTCAGTGGAGTTCAGTCCACAACAGTGTCACTTGGAGGTTATAAGGATGCAACATTAGTGCAGTAAGGGGCATTCTTGTGAGGTTAGGGTTTGGGCACATTGAGCTGATTTTGCCAGGCTCCACTTCTGATGCAGAGCCGCAGGAGCAGCGAGTGCAGTTACTATCTCTACCACAACATTGCAGCCCTAAATTTCCAATCTGCACTTCCTACTAGCTCCTCAAAGTGACCCCCATTATTTGGGCAGAGTGCAGCTAGCTTTTACTTTGCATCTACTTTGTATCTAGCCATGTCAGCCGTGGCTCAGTTGGTAGCACTCTTGCCTCTGAGTCAGAAGGTTGTGGGTTCAAGTCCCAACTCCAGGGATTTGAGCACAAAATCTTTGCTGACACTCCAGTACAGTGCTGAGGGAGTGCAGCACTGTCAGAGGTGCCGTCTTTTGGCTGGGACGTTAAACCGAGGACCCGTCTGCTCTCTCAGCTGGACGTAAAAGATCCCGTGGCATTATTTCGAAGAGCAGGGGAGTTCTCCCCGGTGTCCTGACCAATATTTATCCCTCAATCAACATCACTGAAACAGATTATCTGGTCATTATTGCATTGCTGTTTGTGGGACCTTGCTGTGCGCAAATTGGCTGCCGTGTTTCCTACATTACAACAGTGACTGCAATTCAAAAATAAAAAGTACTTCATTGGCTGTAAAGTGCTTTGGGACGTCCGGTGGTCATGAAAGGCGCTATAAAAATGCAAGTCTTTCTTTCTTTCTACTAGATGCTCAATCTGACCTAATAGATCTTGATGCTGGTGCCTAGACTGGGGAAGTGTTCCATTCTGTATGCTAATATTTCTCTTGTCTTTATTGGGGGGCACAGGAGATCAAGCAAAAATGAGGGTACTTGAAAATAAGAGTTTTTGTTCAAATATACATTTATAATGTAATCCATTAGGTAACTGATTGCTGTCTCTGGGTTAGCTAGTGATCCCATTGTATTGGGCTCAGGTGTAGGTGGATGAAAATGCGTGACTGCAGTCTACTCAAGCGCCCCTCCTCGTGCAAAGTTTGACTTCAGATGGAGGTCTAATTTTAGTAAACAAAGGGATGTCGATTGTCCGTCGTAGAAGTGCAATAGTCCAAATCACGACGGTGAACGCTGAACCTTGACTGGCTCAGTGACTGCTTAAGATGGCCTGAACGTTCCCGATGGCTGAGTGAGTACGTAAGACGCCCTTAGCTCATCTGACTCTGCGAGTCCCCCAGGAAAGTCCTGACTTCAATGCCTAGTCTACGCCGAGTTAACAGTAGGAGTGTTAAAGTTGACCTCCGCACCCCCTAGGTGAGGAAGCAGTAAATTGGGCAGCGTTCCCACTTCCAAATCCTAAAGCTGCACCATTGCGTTTACTCTTGAGTTGCCTCTATTATTAGCTGTGCAGTGCTGATCAATGTTCCCTCTAAATCTTTTTTTTTGTGTGCGTGGTACCTTTTAAATGTGCTGCGGGGCCGCGCACTGTGCGGTATCTTAGAGGGAACAGATTGTGAGCGGCCTGCCCGGTACCTTCCCGATCGCTGCGGGGCCGCGCACGTGCGCAGCTTAGAGGGAACACTGTTGCCGCTAATGATGGATGAGAAATAGTTGCTGATGCTAATATGTAGACTTTATGCTGTGATCAGACATGCATCATAAAGTTCCGACTAGGAGCGAGACCAGGAATCATTTACTGTGTTCTCCGTGCAAGGCAGCTCGGTTGCCTGTCTTTAGCTGATAGATGGACCAATTAGCAAAAAACACAGCAATTCTAAACACATCATGATATGAGCAAGTAATTGATAGCTTAGTTTATTTTTGAAACTTGGTGGCTCTGGTAACACTAATCTCTGACTTGACTGATAATTACAATATTGCCTCTTTATTGGATATGTGAAGCCTAAAAGGCTATATTTTACGAGGAGGATGGTCTTATTTACCTCCCTTTACAAATCCATTGGAGGCTTAAACTGTCCAGTCACTTCAGTGGCGTAACTGGTTGGACTGGGCCAAATCCTAATAACACAAGCTGTTGTTGGGCAGCTTATTGATCAGCGTTCTCCCTATCTCTGTAGCCCCCTCTAACCCTACAACCCTTCAAGAAATCTGCATTCCTCCCACTGTGGCCTCTTGTCCATCTCCCATTTCCTTCGCTCCACCATTGGTGGCTGTGACTTCAGCTGTCTAGGCCCCAACCTCTGGAATTCATTCCAAATGTCTCCGCCCCTCTCTCCCCTCTTTTTAAGACCCTCCTTAAAACTTGCCTCTTTGGCCAAGCTCTCCGTGTCTCCTTCTTTGACTCGGTGTCAATTTTTGTCCGATATAATCGCTCCTGTGAAACGCCTTGGGACGTTTTACTATGTTAAAGGTGTTATATAAATGCAAGTTGGTATTAGAATTGAGCTGTGTGTTATGATTAGTCTGTGTACCTGGGCTAGAGCAGGGGGGGGGGGGAAGTGAACTGGGTGGGGGGGTTGCGAGGGGGGGGCGGCTCCACTCCTGATTTACTTTGGCTCAGTTGGTAATGAGTTAGACAGGAATGCTCTCAAGTACCATCGTAGGTTCAGCACATAATCTAAGCTGACACTCCAGTGCAGTACTGAGGGACTGCTTCTCTTTGGATCAGTGCTTGCTGAAGTGGACATACACAAATCCCATGACATTATTTGGGAAAATAAAAGCTGAGAGTTTCTCAGTGTCTTGCTCAGCAATCCTCCCCCAACCAGCACCAAAAAAATAGATAGGGGTCGGCCATTTAGGACTGAGATGAGGAGGAATTTCTTCACTCGGAGGGTGGTGAATCTTTGGAATTCTCTACCCCAGAGGGCTGTGGAGGCTCAGTCGTTGAATATATTCAATACAGAGATCGCTAGATTTTTGAATATTAAAGGAATTAAGGGATATGGGGATAGTGGAGATGAGGTAGAAGTTCAGCCATGATCCTATTGAATGGCGGAGCAGGCTCGAAGGGCCAAATGGCCGACTCCTGCTCCTATTGCTTATGTTCTTATAGTGGTCCTTCGTTCACTTGCTATTGCGGTGCACATTTGCTTACATAAATAACTGGCTGCACTTCAGAAGGGTATCTTGAGTATTACTCAAATTCTCCAATCTCTTAACCATCTAAAGGTCCAGATTTGTTCTGCTAATCTATGCGGAGGGAAGATTTAGAATTCAGAAGATAAGGATCTAAGATAGCGCGATAGAGATTTCAGAGAAACGCAAGGCCATTCTACCCATCCACCTGCTCTCAGCAATCCATTACATAACATTTGCATTTTTTTGCCTTTTTTTATTTCTTGACTCACAGAAAGCATTAAGCTGCAACAGAAATATATTCGTCATAACAGCACTGTTTGCCTTTTGGAGAACTGAACACTGTATTTTGGAAATTGGGACAGGGACCTGGGGAGTGTGCCAATATTTGATAGGGGGGGCCTAGGGAATGTGCCAATATTTGCTAAGGGGGTGCCGAGGGAGTGTGCCAATATTTGTATGGGGGGGGGGGGTCCCTGGGGTATGTGCCAATATTTGATGGGGGAGGGGGCCGAGGGAATGTGCCAATATTTGATATGGGGGGGGGGGCCTAGGGAATGTGCCAATATTTGATAGGGGGGGCCGAGGGAGTGTGCCAATATTTGTATGGGGTGGGGGGTGGGGGTCCCTGGAGTGTGTGACAATATTTACAGGGACCCTTCTCCCCAACCAACACTGAAAACTTTGAAAACCATCACCCAACAAATTCCAACTCCTTTGCTGAGGAGAAAGGTAAGTAAAGCAAAACTCCACGGTACCAACTTATTCTTGCATCCTACATCATAAATCGTTGAAGGTCAGTAGAAGCATTACATGTTCTCTTTTGTGTCTGTGCCCATTGGAGAATTATATATTGTGCAGTCGGGTGACCAGTGAGGAAGAGGTGATCACGGTGGGTATGCAACACTGGGTGTGTCATTTCCTGCTAGTGTGGTGATAGTGGTATGAGTTGGGATATGAGCAATTAATCAATGGGTGATACGAGGAGATTATAGCAGAAGATTATTGCAGTCTTATCTCTTCTATTCTAGGTTTCCACACGAACATTTCCTGTTTAATTAAGTGTGATTTATTCTGCTGGCTTGTATCTGATTCTGGCCTTCTCTGATTTCCCACCTTTTTTGTTTCATTACTGTCTGGTCTCCCATTCTAACCAGTATTATTGAAAGTCCCCATAGATCTGATTGAGAGGACAGCAAAATACCATTTTGTGTGATTGAAAAGTGTAATAAACTGTCAAAATGAAGCCCTTCATTCTGCCGTTTCATTGTCCACAAGCCGCTCCTCGCTACAGAACTGTAAATGTTTGTATTGGACCCGATGTTCTGTTTCCAATAATTCCTTTAGTTGCGTTGCCAACTTAAGGAGTTCACTGACCCAAAGTTAGCCTGTACCTACCCTTTAATTGCATGTCCACAGATTACACTCTTTTTTTTGTCTTCATACCAATCATATCATAAAGGGGCATCCACTTCTGAAAAATCATCAGTTTGTCCAGCCCATCTGACCAATTTCCCATTCAGGTTTTTGAGCCATTTAAGAACATAACAAATAGGAGCAGGAGTCGGCCATTCGGCCCTCGAGCCTGCTCCACCATTCAATAAGATCATGGCTGATCTTCGACCTTAACTCCACTTACCTGCCCGATCTCCATATCCCTCGATTCCCCTAGAGTCCAAAAATCTATCGATCTCAGCATCCACAGCCCTTTGGGGTAGAGAATTCCAAAGATTCACAACCCTCTGTGAAGAAATTCCTCCTCCATCTCAGTCTTAAATGGCTGACCCCTTATCCTGAGACTATGCCCCCTAGTTCTAGACTCTCCAGCCGGGGGAAACAACCTCTCAGCATCTACCCTGTCAATCCCCCTCAGAATCTTGTATGTTTCCACGAGATCACCTCTCATTCTTCTAAACTCCAGAGAGTATAGGCCCAATCTACTCAATCTCTCATCATAGGACCACCCTCGCATCCCAGGGCCCTGTATTAAAGCTATTTCTTTGAACAGCATCAGACGGTGCTTATATCGTCATGACTGTACAGGAAGCCTCCACTGTTGCCTCCAATAGGCTGGGTTTATTTCCTTCTTTTTGAGCTACTGAGAGACAGGATCAGGAATGAAGTAGATGGAAAAGTGAAAGGGACAAAGCCAGGAGCAAAGGGTGCTGTCCTCTGGATAAACCCAAGGTTTGTTCTGGTGTTTGTGGGAGTTGTTAAAAAAAATTCCCTGGAATTATTTGAAAAGCAGGGAGTTCTCTTGGTGTCTTGGAAAATGTTCCTCCCTCAACCAACCTCGGCAAAAACAAATTAAATGGTCATTTATCTCATTTGCTATTTTAGGAGCTTGCTGTGTGCAAATTAGTTGCCGTGTTTGTCTTTGTAGTGATTTCACTTCAGAAAGTAATTGGTTGTGAAGTGATTTCTGACACCCTATAGGATGTGAAAGGGCCCCATGTAATATCAACTTCTTTCTTTTGTTTGATGCCTGCATTTCTTAAAAGATAAGCAACTCTACTGGGGCTAAAAGAGTTCAATTATGAAATGGGTTGCATAGACTAGGCTTGTATTCCCTTGAGTATAGAAGATTAAGGGGTGATCTAATTGAGGTGTTTAAGATGTTTAAAGGAGTTGATAGGGTAGAGAGAGACTTTCCTCTGGTGGGGGGTGAGTCCAGAACAAGGGGGCACAACCTTAAAATTAGAGCCAGGCTGTTCAGGGGTGATGCCGGGAAGCACTAGTTCACAAAGGGTAGTGGAAATCTGGAAAACTCTCCCACAAAAAGCTGTTGAGGCTGGAGGTTAATTAAAAATTTCAAAACTGAGTTTGATAGATTTTCAGCAGTCCTGACGAAGGATCATTGACATGAAACGTTAACTCTGTTTCTCTCTCTACAGATGCTGCCCGACCTGCTGAATATTTCCAGCATTTTCTGTTTTTATTATTGATAGATTTTTGTTAGGCAAGAGTATTAAGGGTTACAGAACCAAGGCGAGTAGGTGAAGTTAAGATACAGATCAGCCATGATTGCCTTTATTAGCCGTGGCATAGAAT
This sequence comes from Squalus acanthias, assembly GCA_030390025.1. Taxonomy (NCBI): domain Eukaryota; kingdom Metazoa; phylum Chordata; class Chondrichthyes; order Squaliformes; family Squalidae; genus Squalus; species Squalus acanthias. Next base: position 57,270,946 of record CM059445.1, read on the forward strand.
ACAAGAGCAGGGGGGTTATGCTTCAACTGTATAAAACACTAGTTAGGCCTCAGCTAGAGTACTGCGTGCAGTTCTGGTCACCACATTACAGGAAAGATGTGATTGCACTAGAGAGGGTACAGAGGAGATTTACAAGGATGTTGCTGGGAGTAGAGAATCTTAGCTATGAGGAAAGACTGGATAGGCTGGGTCTATTTTCCTTGGAACAGAGGAGGCTGAGGGGAGACCTTATTGAGGTGTATAAAATTATGAGGGGCCTAGATAAAGTGGATAGAAAGGACCTATTTCCCTTAGCAGAGGGGTCAAAAACCAGGGGGCACAGATTTAAAATAATTGGTGGAAGGTTTAGAGGGGATTTGAGGGGAAATTTCTTCACCCAGAGGGTTGTGGGGGTCTGGAACTCACTGCCTGAAAGGGTAGTAGAGGCAGGAACCCTAACCACATTTAAAAAGTACTTGGATGTGCACTTGGGATGCTCTAACCTGCAGGGCTATGGACCAAGAGCTGGGAAGTGGGATTAGGCTGGATAGCTCTTTGTTGGCTGGTATGGACACGATGGACCGAAATGGCCTCCTTCTGTGCTGTAACTTTCTATGATTCTATGATGATCTAATTGAATAGCAGGACATGCTCGAGGGGCTGAATGGCCTCCTCCTGTTCCTAAGAACACAAGTTGGATTCACAGTACTTTTATGTAAATTAGAGATTTCTAATTGGTCTTGCAAACAATATTTGGAGGAAAACTATGGTAACTGTTACTTAGGATAGTACATTGTGGCTAAAATGCCATAGCATTGAGTGCAGAAGCAACTCTGAATGTTTATTCAACTCGTACTGCCATCAGTTGTGTATTATTTTGCAAAATGGTTATCTTTACATATTGGTCCTCATACATACCTGACGTTGAATGACAGCTTCTTGAAATATACATCAACAATTGAATTCAGAGGCTAAGTAATGTAGCATTTGAAAGATTATGATAAGAGTATATTTTGCATGAACTTTTCAGTTTTGATTTGCTTCTGTAATGAAAGTTCTTTTAATGACAGATTTAATGTCAGATTATTTTAAGGGGTTGAGTGGCACAGTGGGTTTGGATGTTATCCTTTTATCTCAGAAAACCAGGTTTGAATGCTGTACAGAGAATGGATGGATTGCTCTCTCTCTCTCCTATTCTCTCATTTTCTCCAGCTGTGTCTCTCTGTCTCTCTCTTTCTCTGTCTCTCTCTTGCTCTGTCTCTCTCTTTCTCTCCCTTTCGCTGCCTCTCGTTCTCTGTCTCTCTCGTTCTCGTTCTCGGTCTCGGTCTCGGTCTCTTTCTCTGTCTCTGTCTCTGTCTCTGTCTTTCTTTCTCTCTTTCTCTCTCTCTCGTGCTTTCTTTCTCTCTCTTGCTTTCTCTTTTTCACTCTTTTTTTTCTCTTTCTCTCATTTCCTAGTAAACACAAGCCCACGGCACCAACAATTGATGATCTCACTCGGGGCATAAACAGGGATCCTATTCCATTTTTCATATCACTCTGATCTAGTGGGGAGGCTGTCCCCTGGCTGGTGTTGAAGAGGCAACAATAGGGAGGGAAAAGCATCTACAATTCTCTCTTAATTTAACACTAAACCATACAGACTAGGGAGCTCCTAGTTTGGGCCCATGGCCTGTGTTGAACTAATTGATCTCAGCCAGGATAGTGATTGGATCAGTAAAATTGCTCTCAATATCTCTAGGCTTAAAAGGGTAAACATGAGCCATCTGATTGATATCATGGGTCAAAACTAGGAGCTCTCTAGTCTGTATGGTTCAGTGTTAAGTTAAGAGAGAATTGTAGATGCTCCTCCCTCCTACTGTTCCTCTTCAACACCAGCCAGGGATTGCTATCCAGTGACCTCTGCTGGAAGGGTTTGTGTGGATTTTGGATGGTGATGGTTTGACTGTGATGCCCTGAGTGAGCTCACCCATGAAGAATGACCATCTCCTTTATCATCCCACTACCATCTCCTTTGCTTTGTACTATCATCCCTTTTGTCATTTAATCTCTCCTGCCTTCTACCCTATCACAGACCTTCCTTTTTGTTCTTTCTCCCTTCCACCCCTTTCCCTACCCCTCTGCTTGCTTAAAACCTGTTACGTCTCTAACGAAAGGTCATCGACCTGAAACGTTAACTCTGTAGCATCGCGATATTCACTCGCAGCGCCTCAAGAGGGAGCGGGAGCACTTCCAGTAGCACCCTGCCTCCCTCTTGGGCCGCTACCAGTGAATTTTGGGTGCGGGGGCGCTAACTTTAGCAAAGTTAGTGCCCCAAAGGGGGCGCGACTCAATTTTGCCCCCTTAATCTCTCCTGCCTTCCACCCTATCACAGACCTTCTCTTTTTTCTCTCCTCGCCTCCCCCCTTTCCCTGCCTCTCTACTTGCTTAAAACCTGTCACATCTCTCCATTTTTCCAGTTCTGATGAAAGGTCATCAACCTGTTTCTCTCTCCACAGATGCTGCCTGACCTGCTGAGTGTTTCCAGCATTTTCTGTTGTTATTTTACGAAGAATAGCCACGTGGGCAATCAGCTAAGAGAGCTGGCATCTGTGGAAACACACCCAGCATAGGCCTCCTTCAGGAGTGGCAGCAATTGGACTGCACTGGGGTACTAGGTTAAGAACATACAAAATTGATGGGCAGGAAAATACCAGCTCCTCCATCAAGCCTGCCCCACACTAAGTACATAAGAACATAAGAAATAGGAGCAGGAATAGGCCACTTGGCCCCTCGAGCCTGCTCCGCCATTCAATAAGATCATGGCTGATCTTGGGCTCAAAGCCACTTCCCTGCCCGCTCCCCAAACCCTTCACTCCCTTACCTTGCAAAAATTTGTCTATCTCCACCTTAAATGTATTTAATGACCCAGCCTCCACAGCTCTCTGGGGCAGAGAATTCTACAGATTTGCGACCCTCAGAGAGAAGAAATTCCTCCTCATCTCAGTTCTAAAAGGGCGACCCTTTATTCTGAAACTATGCCCCCGAGTTCTGGATTTCCCCACGAGGGGAAACATCCTCTCTGCATCTACCTTGTCGAGCCCCCTCAGTATCTTATATGTTTCAATAAGATCACCTCTCATTCTGCTAAATTCCAATGAGTATAGGCCCAGCCTGCTCAACCTTTCCTCATAAGTCAACCCCCTCATCTCAGGAATCAACCGAGTGAATCGTCTCTGAACTGCCTCCAATACAATTAAATAAGGAGATCAAAACTGTACGCAGTACTCAAAGTGTGGTCTCACCAATACCCTGTACAGTTGTAGCAGGACTTCCCTGCTTTTATACTCCAACCCCCTTGCAATAAAGGCCAACACTCCATTTGCCTTTTTGATTACTTGCTGTACCTGCATGCTAACTTTTTGTGTTTCATGCACAAGGACCCCCAGGTCCCTCTGAACTGTAGCATTTTGTAATCTCTCTCCATTTAAATAATAATGTGCTTTTTTATTTTTTCCTGCCAAAGTGGATAACCTCGCACTTTCCCACATTATACTCCGTCTGCCAAATGTTTGCCCACTCACCTAGCCTGTCTATATCCCTCTGCAGGTTCTTTGAGTCCTCTGCACCACTTGCTTTCCCACCCATCTTTGTGGCTTTGATGGCCGGAGGAGCGTGACTAAACACTTCCTCCGCCCACCCCTGCCCCCCGCCCCTCCCACAGCCATGTAATCTCCTGGAACTGGCAAAATAAGAGAGGAAAAAATCAGAGCCAATAAGGGAAAAAGCACTCTGGAAAATTCCTCTCCGACCTCCGCAGGCAATCACAGCCAGTCCTGTTAAATTCAGTAAATTATGATGCTGACTCTTGATAGCACTGGCCTGTTAAGGGCCATGCTCGTAATTCTTTAATGAGCTGGGTTACTGCCAGTCCACAGTGAAGCTTTACAGTTCCATTTTACAGTTCCTTTTTTCTGTCTGCAATAAACCAATCTTTAATATAAAATGAATATTTTAATTTACTCAACTGGTATGAGTTTCAGAGAGATCATTTTGTGTTCATTGTCTGTGCATCTGAACATCTGAACACTCCCAGACTATGTGAACTGCATCCCTTTGAATTGAATGGCCGACTTCCCTATTAAACCTCTGAATACTGGCGGGTTCAGGTAAACTCTCTTGATTTCTCTGCCAGCTGGTTTTGTTTGTTTTCCGCTCGTGCACCGTGTGATACTGAAATAAACATTGGCCCTGAATTTGCTGGTAAAATAACGTCGAGTTTAATGGGGCTCGCCATTATTAGTGTGTAAATCCTCCAGCAATTTGCGGCAAGGAGGAGATACTCCGGCAGCTGCGAGCCGTCACAAGTTGTTCGATGATTTGCGCCGCTCTGCCGTTAGCCTCGCGAAAACAGGAGCTCGCCCTCAATCTCCCCGTGAGTTTCAAGAAATTGCTGGATTTACGCCATAAATACGAATTAAACTCGCCACAGAAAGTTAGGGCTGGTTCTTAACAGCGTAAGGACCCTTTTAGTGAGGAGATTTATGTTGCTGCAATGCCACTCAACCTCTCCGGCCCAGAAAGAGAACAATTGAAACTGTGAAATCTCATTCCGGCAGGTAGTAACTTGTTCCTAAAGATTGTTAAAATTTTAACATTTAAAAAAAATGTTCTTACTTTTCTTTTCTGTCTCTTTTTTAATCTCTCTTAATCCAATCTTTCTTTCCCTCTCTTTACTTCTCTTTCTGTACCTGATTTGCTGTACCTGATTTGACTCTATTTCACCCTATTTCCTTCTCTGTCGTTCCTCTCTTTCTTTCTCAATCCTTGAATATCATTGGTTATGGAGATAGACTGTTGGTCCCATCGTTCACCAAGGTCCCAGATGTCCCGTTGCCCTGGCCATGCTGTTCATCAGCTCGCACTTCCAGCAACTTGCAGGACAAAAAGTTTTTGAGCAGAAGGGTGAGGGAATAAGTCTAAGAAACGGGGCAGGTCACGAGATGCCCCACTCCTGCAAAGTCTGAGCCAATTACTGTGATGAAGCTGCTCAAAGTTCCAATTATCTATGTTCCTGATTACCTGCCAGAATTGTGTGGGATAAAGCTTTGATGCAAGATAACTCTAATAATGAGAGATGAGTTTGTTTTAGCAGTGTGAAATGCTGCCCGAAGTATCAATGCTGCAGTTAAGCAACCAGTTAGATTCAGACTATAGGGCAGTGAATCTATAAAATGGAATTCATAAGCGAGCAGTGAGCCACTGAATTTGCTGTACATAAAGTAGTTTCAATATAATAAATCTAGTTATTTTCCCCTTTTAACTGTTCGTTTTATTAGGAATGCTAAAAATATAACAAAATTTGCATTGATATAGTGCATTTAATGCAGAAAAATGTTCAGCCCCTGCCACAAACTTTGTACCCTTGCCATTGATTCCGCCTCCTTCCCTGGCCACTGTCTCGGGTTGAACCAGACTGCTTGCAGCCTGAGCTGAGCTTCCGACCCCATATCTGCTCCATCACAAAGACCACCTGCTTACACCTCCGTAACATCGCCCTCCTCCACCCCAGCTTTGTCCAACTGCTGCTGAAACCCTTGCCTGTGCCTTTGTCACCTCCAGACTTGACTATTCCAATGCTCTCCTGGCCAGCTTCCCATTCTCCCCCACCTCCATTAACTTCAGCTAATCCAGAAAACCCAGTGCCCCTATCCTATCCCGCGCCAAGTCCCGCTCACCCATCACCTCTGTCTTCACTGTCCTACATCGGCTCCCAGTCCCTCAGCGCCTTCAATGTAACATTCTCATCCTCTTATTTAAATCTCTTTAGTGGCCTCATCCCTCCCTATCTCTCTCTAACCTTCTCCCGCCCTACAACTCCCCCAGAACTCTGCGTTCCTCCGACTCTGGTCTCTTGTGCAACCTCCCCCTTTTAATTCCACAATTGGCGGCTGTGATTTCAGCCGTCTCGGCCTTATGCTCTGCAATACTCTCACTAAACCTCTCCACCTTCCTCTCCTCTGTTTAAGACCCTCCTTGAAACCTACCTCTTTGACCAAGCTTTTGGTCACCCCTCCTAATATCTCCCCCTTTGGCTCAGTATCTATTGCCTGATTACGCCTCCGTGAAACGCTGTGGGATGTTCTTCTACGTTAAAGGCGCTATATAAAGGCAAGCTGTTGTGCTTTTCTTCACGTGCAGATAAAGATTTGAGCAATGTGCAGAGACCTGGTCACAAATTAATATCCAGCAAATTATAATCCCATTAAAACCTGCGATGGACACAATTAGGAAACACCGATATTAATATTCTGAGGTGCTAGAGAAGCACAATTGTTTGACAAATGACTATTATCTGTATTTAGTTTTAATATGAGCATGTTAATGGATTTTGGCAGATGACTGCTCTTGTGATCACTCACAAATCTATTTTAATAAGCCTGATCTGTAGGTGAGTTTTGTGGATTTCTGCGCACTGCAATAAGGTTCATTTGTTGACACAAGATTCTTTGCCCAACGTAATTGCATTCAATTGGTGTTCATGCTGTGGCATTGTTTTTACAAAACCCAGCTCTTTTCATGCCCCATTTCCTCCTTGATGTTATTCAGACCATCATTACTGTCCAAGACCTGGCAAAGCTCCCACTGGAAGCCACTCATTGTTTACCTTTAGTTCTCTGGAGCCAGTTCCCGGTATTGAAAGATGCCCAAACATCAGAACGTTAATGAACGGGAATTTTTTTCATCTCTTGGGTCGAATGCAATTGACCGGGGGGTTCCTTTAGAAGAGCAAGTTGGGCGTGTGAGTGTGAGTGTGAGTGTGAGTGTGAGCTCTGGCCATTGCATTCTGAGGGTACGGTAGTGTAGTGGTTATGTTACTGGAGCAATCCAGTAAACCTGAACTAATTATCCACAGAGTGAGAGTTCAAATCCCACCATGACAGTTTTGAGAATTTGAATTCAGTCTGGAAATAAAAAGCTGGTATCCATAAAAATAATTGTCATAAAAACCCAACTGGTTCACTAATGTCCTTTTAAGGAAGGAAACCTGCCGTCCTTGCCCGGTCTGGGCCTATATGTGACTCCAGTCCCACACCAACTCTTAACTACCTTCTGAACTAGCCTAGCAACCCATTCAGTTGTATCAATGGGGCAGCTAGTGATGGGCAATAAATTCCAGCCTTTCCAAGGACACTTGCACCCTGAGACTGAATTTAAATAAAAAGACATAGCATTAATGTTGCTAACTAGCTGTGTAATCTTATATAAAAATATTCCAATAAATTTGAAATGCAGGTAAAATTCTCAATTGTTAAATTTATGTGTGCGGGATTCTGGAGCAGTGATGAAATTTGTTTCCTTTTTGAAGTGAAGGGGATCAGTGCTGGGCTGGGGAGGTTTTTCACCTCCGACAGCTGTGCCAATCATTTCTGCGGGATTCTCCCGAAATCCTGGCGTAACTGAACACTAAGGGAATCAAGGGATATGGGGATATGCCGGGAAAGTTGAGGTAGAAGATCAGCCATGATCTTATTGAATGGTGGAGCAGGCTCGAGGGGCCGTACGGCCGACTCCTGCTCCTGATTCTTATGTTCTTTGGTGGGAGACGGGCGTGAACACCGGAGAAATGGTGGAAAGGGACAATCTCCGGCTTTAGTTATGGCAGGGGATCGGGGAACTCCCATGGAAATTCTACCCTGCTGATGTCGGTAACCAAGCACTCCAGGTTAGTTACAGTGCAAGTTAGATGCAGAATGAAAGCCTCTCGGTCGCACACCGACGCAACACACCAACCATCTGCGTGATTTCTCATAATTAGTTTACAAAATTGGTGCCAAACTTTGGGCAGTTTTATACGGTGATTCGGCCCCGCTAAATTGGATTTGGAAGTTCCCAAATTCATCTACAACCCTTACCATAAACAGAGAAAGCACACTTCCACTTTCACAACATCGTAAAACCCGCCAGATATTCGTTTCATTGTTTTTTTTTATTATTCCCTGAATTCATGAATTATAAATTTGAGAAAAGAATGAAAATCATCTCGATCTTCTTTCACAATATGTCCTGCACAAAGAAAAGTAACTTATTTTTATTCTGAAGTTGAAGCTCCTGTTTGTAATTGCAATGTCCTGTAGGGCCTGTAGGTGAGGCTGATGTTCTATTTTCTGGTGTCTTTGCTTTGCTATTTTCCCTCGGAGCCCCAACCTCCACTTCTGTACTATGGCAACCAACATTCTTGGTTCCTGATTAGTTGTAACCTTTCACTAAGCTTTGAAACAAATGTTGTCTCCCTCTTCGGATTGGAATAGCCTGGCCTGACCTTCTAATCCTAACAACACAAGAGTGGAAAACTTAGAAACGAGAATAATAGAGGCCTACCTCTTGGCCTTTTCCTGATTTCTACTAGAAAATAATAGTTGGATTTAGGATGAGAACTGTTATTTACACACAGAATTTTACTGACAACTTGCAGGAAGGAAGGATCCGATTAGATGGGCAAGAACGAAGTAGTGCTGTTGTAGTATTTACTTGCTAACAAGCAGTGAGACCAGAGCCTGACTCACCTGTGCTTAGTCTATGTGACTTCATCTCAGTAAAGTGCCTTCTCCATCGTCCCTTGCTAATGTCCAAGTGAAATGCTTTAGTGAATAACTTACACTCATCGAAGCATAGAAATTTACCTCAACAGAGCTGGGACCAATATCCTCGCGGGGTGGGTGGTGGTTGCTAGTGCTGTTGGGGAGGGTTTAAACTAGCTTGGCAGAGGGATGGGAACCTAAGAATAGAGAGTCAGTAGGGAGGGAAGAAAAACTGGAATTGGAAAACAAAAACGTAGAAAGTAAATTGGAAGGATAGAGGAATCAAGGGCTAGATAGTGGTCAACAAGGAGGTTTGCCTGTACTAAATGGTATATACTTCAATGCAAGGAGTATAGCGAACAAGGCAGATGAGCTGAGGGCACAGGTAGATACTTGGGACTATGATATAATAGCTATTACAGAGACGTGGCTGAAAGACGGGCAGGTATGGCAGCTCAACATTCCTGGTTACAGGATTTTCAGACGGGATAGAGAGGGCGGTAAAAAGGGAGGGGGGATTACGGTATTGATTAAAGAAACTATTACAGCTGTGAGGAGGGATGATATGTTGGAGGGATCATCAAACGAGGCCATATGGGTCGAATTGAAAAATAAAAAAGGGGCAATCACACTGCTGGGAGTGTACTACAGACCCCCAAACAGTGAGAGGGAGATAGAAGAGCAAATATGTAGACAAATTTCTGAGAGGTGCAAAAACTATAGGGCAGTAATAGTAGGGGATTTCAACTACCCCAATATTAACTGGGATAAAATTAGTGTGAACGGTATAGAGGGTGCGGAATTCCTAAAATGAGAACTTTTTTAGCCAGTATGTAGCAAGCCCAACAAGGGAGGGGGTGGTTCTGGACTTAGTTTTAGGGAATGAAGCTGGGCAGGTAGAAGGCGTATCAGTGGGGGAGCATTCTGGTGCTAGTGACCATAATTCAGTTAGATTTAAGGTAATTATGGAAAAGGACAAGGATAGACCAGGAATAAAAATTCTAAATTGGGGAAAAGTAAATTTTGCTAAGCTCAGAGGGGATTTAGCCATAGTGGACTGGAAACAGCTACTTGAAGGTAAATCAATGTCAGAGCAGTGGGAGGCATTCAAGGAGGAGATCCGAAGGGTTCAGACCAAATATGTGCCCTTAAAGAAAAAAGGTGGGACGAACAAATCTAGAGCTCCCTGGATGTCTAGGGACATACAGGGTAGGATAAAGAAAAAAAGGGAGGCGTATGACAGATACCGAGGGCTAAATACTGCAGAATCCTCAGAGGAGTACAGAAAGTGCAGGGGTGCAATTAAAAATGATATTAGAAACATAGAAGACAGGAGCAGGAGTAGGCCATTCGGCCCCTTCGAGCCTGCTCCGCCATTCAATGCGATCATGGCTGATCATCCAAATTCAGTACCCTAAAGGAAAGCAAAGGGAGAGCATGAAAAATTCTTAGCAAGTAAAATCAAGGATAACCCAAAGATGTTTTATAAATATATTAAGAGTAAGAGGATAACTAAAGAAAGGGTAGGGCCTATTAGAGATCATGAGGGTAATTTGTGTGTGGAGGCGGGAGACGTCGGTAGGGTTCTTAATGAATACTTTGCGTCTGTTTTCACAAAGGAGAGGGGCGAAGCAGAAATTGCTATCAGGGAGGAGGAGTGTGAAATATTAGATGAAATAAACATAGTGAGAGAGGAAGTATTAAGGGGTTTAGCAGCTTTAAAAGTGGATAAGTCCCCAGGCCTGGATGAAATGTATCCCAGGCTGTTAAGCGAAGCGAAAGAGGAAATAGCAGAGGCCCTGATCATCATTTTCCAATCCTCTCTGGCTTCAGGTGTGGTGCCGGAGGACTGGAGTACTGCTAATGTGGTACCCTTGTTTAAAAAGGGAGAAAAGGATAGACCGAGTAATTACAGGCCAGTCAACCTAACCTCGGTGGTGAGAAAATGATTGCAAAGAATTCTGAAGGACAGGATAAATCTTCATTTAGAAAGACACGGATTAATCAAGGATAGTCAGCACGAATTTGTTAAGGGAAGGTCGTGTCTGACAAACTTAATTTAATTTTTTGAGGAGGTAACAAGGAGGGTAGATGAGGGTAGTGAGTTTGATGTAGTGTATATGGACTTTAGCAAGGCTTTTGATCAGGTTCCATATGGCAGACTGGTCACGAAGTTAAAAGCCCAGGGGATCCAGGGCAAAGTGTCAAGTTGGATTCAAAACTGGCTCGGAGGCAGGAAGCAGAGGGTAATGGTTGATGGGTGTTTTTGTGACTGGTAGGTTGTTTCCAGTGGGGTTCCGCAGGGCTCAGTACTAGGTCCCTTGCTTTTTGTGGTATATATCAACGATCTAGACTTGAATATAGGGGGTATGATTAAGAAGTTTGCAGATGATACTAAAATCGGCTGTGTGGTTGATACTGAAGAAGGAAGCTGTAGACTGCAGGAAGATATCAATAAATTGGTCAGGTGGGCAGAACAGTGGCAAATGGAATTCAATTCGGAGAAGTGTGAGGTAATGCATTTGGGGAGGGCTAACAAGGAAAGGGAATACACATTAAATGGTAGGACACTGAGTAGTGTAGAGGAACAAAGGGACCTTGGAGTGCATGTCCACAGATCCCTGAAGGTAGCAGGCCAGGTAGATAAGGTGGTTAAGAAGGCATATGGACTGCTTGCCTTTATTAGCCTGTGATATAGAATACAAGAGCAGGGGGGTTATGCTTCAACTGTATAAAACACTAGTTAGGCCTCAGCTAGAGTACTGCATGTAGTTCTGGTCACCACATTACAGGAAAGATGTGATTGCACTAGAGAGGGTACAGAGGAGATTTACAAGGATGTTGCCGGGAGTAGAGAACCTTAGCTATGAGGAAAGACTGGATAGGCTGGGTTTGTTTTCCTTGGAACAGAGGAATCTGAGGGGAGACCTTATTGAGGCTTATAAAAGTATGAGGGGCCTAGATAAAGTGGATAGAAAGGACCTATTTCCTTTAGCAGAGGGGTCAAAAACCAGGGGGCACAGATTTAAAGTAATTGGGGGAAGGTTTAGAGGGGATTTGAGGGGAAATTTCTTCACCGAGAGGGTTGTGGGGGTCTGGAACTCACTGCCTGAAAGGGTGGTAGAGGCAGGAACCCTCACCACATTTAAAAAGTACATGGATGTGCACTTGGGATGCTCTAACCTGCAGGGCTACAGACCAAGAGCTGGGAAGTGGGATTAGGCTGGATAGCTCTTTGTTGGCCGGTATGGACACGGTGGGCCGAAATGGCCTCCTTCCGTGCTGTAACTTTCTATGATTCTATGATTCTATGAGAAGGAGGCCATTCGGCCCATCGTGTCTGTGCCGGCCGAAAAGAGCTATCCAACGTAATCCCACTTTCCAGCTCTTGGTCCGTAGCCCTGTAGGTTACGGCACTTCAAGTGCATATCCAAGTACTTTTTAAATGTGATGAGGGTTTCTGCCTCTACCACCCTCTCAGGCAGTGAGTTCCAGACCCCCACCACCCACTGGGTGAAAGAAGTTCTCCTCAACTCCCCTCTAATCCTTCTACCAATTACTTTAAATCCATGCCCCCTGGTTATTGACTTCTCTGCTAAGGGAAATAGGTCCTTCCTATCCACTCTACATTTAAAATGTATTTTCTTTTATCAAGTGGCTTTCCATCATTCTGTCTCCAGTGAAATGTGGAAATTATCCCAAAGCTAGGGTCCCCACCTGTCCAGTTTTTGGTTGTTGAGTTTGGTTTTTGAAAGGCTGCCTGGAAATTCCTAACTTAATGACAGCAAGTATGCTGGAAGCACTCGGCAGGTCAGGCAGCATCTGTGCAGAGAGAAACAGAGTTAACGTTTCCGGTCGATTACCTTTCGTCAGCAAGGTCTGGTTTTAATAGAGTCTAGAAGGCCATATCTCCACTTACAGTATTTCTGAGTCTTGTAATGGGCAGGCAATTCTCAGTAAGGTTTTCATTGAATTTTCATTGGTAGTAAATCAAACAACAGAATTTGGGGTAGATCTTGACTTTGTGCGCTCGTGTAAAATGGACAATAGCGAGTCGGCTGTCCGTTTCACATCTCTCCCGATTTTTATTTCTGTTGAGGTCAAAGGATATAAATATTGGGAGGGATGTAAAATTGCTGCCCACTCGCTAGCATCTGTTTTATATTAACGTACAGAGTCCAGACCTGGGCTGGATTTTCAATGACCCTTGGAGTCGGGTTTGGAGGCGTGTGGGGGTTAAAGTTGCGGGGTCGGGGGTCCCGACCCCATCCCGACTCCATCCCGCCTCCACGCAATTTTGACAAAATCAGTCGCGGGGTTCCCGACTCCGTCCCGCCTCCAAGAGGCGGGAGAGGCCATTAAAGCCCTTAACAAGCCCTAAATTGGCTCTGTAATGCCATTTTGAAACGTTTTAGCTAGTTTAACCCTTTTCCGATGTGAAGTACGCCTGATGTGAAGCACTCCAGTGAAACCTGGCGAGAGCACAAGTGGATAGCTGACTATCAGCTGCAGGTCCACTATTACAACGGAGATGTGATGAAGGTAGTAGTAGTATTGTGATGAAAGTAGTATTATTAGGTCTGAAAGTCGCCTCTGATTCTCTCTCTCTCGTTGCATCCAGGTCCACTCACAGCACAAACCAGGCAGTCTCTGAGACCAGGCAGGCAGTCTCTGACCTGCAATGCAGCAGCAATGATGACATCATCAGAGGCAACTTTCAGACTGAAACCACTAATTAGTTCATGGGTTCCCACATGCTGGAACTCAATTACCCAATTAAGTGAAAATTGCATCATTCATCCACATTAATCTGGAGTCGGGGGGGAAACACGAAATGTGGGTGACACGACTCCAACCCGACCCCAAGGCAAAATCCAGCCCAGTGTCTGAATTCATGCCGGCCTGTTTAGATGAACGTTAAAGATCCCACAGCAGAGGTGGAAGAATCATAGAATGGTTACAGCACAGAATGAGGCCATTCGGCTCGTCGAGCCCATGCCGACTCCGCAAGAGCTCTTCAGCTCACCCCACTCCCCCGCCCTTTCCCCGGAGCCCTGCAAATTTCTTTCCCTCGGGTACTTAGCCAACTCCCTTTTGAAAGCCACGATTGAGTCTGCCTCCACCACCCTTTCAGGCAGTGCATTCCAGATCCTAACCACTTGTGGCGTAAAAAAGTTTTTCCTCATGTCGCCTTTGGTTCTTTTGCCAATCACCTTAAATCTGTCTCCTCTGGTTCTCGACCCTTCCGCCAATGAGAACAGTTTCTCTCTATCTACTGTCTAGACCCCTCATGATTTTGAACACCTCTATCAAATCTCCTCTCAACCTTCTCTGCTCCAAGGAGAACAACCCCAGCTTCTCCAGTCTATCCACGTAACTGAAGTCCCTCATCCCTGAAACCATTCTTGTAAATGTTTTCTGCACCCTCTCGAAGGCCTTCACATCCTTCCTAAAGTGCGGTGCCCAGAATTGGACACAATACTCCAGTTGAGGCCGAAGCAGTGTTTTATAAAGAAGCACCGAGTTCTGTGTCCTGATCTCCATTCCTTCCTCAATCGACTATCAAAAACAGCTCAACTGGTCACTTAAATTGGCCACTCATGGGGGATGAGGGAAAACTCTGCTCTATTTGTCTACATAACAATTCACTTCACCCCAAAGTAATTAATTGCAGACAATGTGGTTTGATATGATGCTGAGAGATCTGATGAGGCGATAATCTAAATTTCTTTCCTCTCCTACCTGGTTTGCAATCTTAATAAAATGAAGTTTGCAATAACATTTTGAAAGTGCATGTGGCATTGTCCCAGTCTGCCCTCTCAGGTGGACGTAAAAGATCCCACGGCACTATTTCGAAGAAGAGCAGGGGGAGTTCTCCCCGGTGTCCTGGGGCCAATATTTATCTCTCAACCAACATCACAAAAAGATTGGCCCAAAAATTCGGCCGTTCTCGGGTGAGTACTCAGTATGTACTCACCCGTATTCATTCCCGAAGTGCCGGTTTTCTGCATGCACTGCGCATGCGCGGGAAACCGGCACTTCCGGTATGGCGAAGGGGGCGGTTCCTAGGTGAACCGCGTGCGCACTAGAGGCTGCGCGCACGCAGCACACTTAGGTTTTTTTTCAGGTTTCAACGCGAGGGTAAGTATGGAAGATTCTACGCTAGTAAAAAGGAGGCGTAAGACCCCTTTTGAACAAGGTAAGTAGTTAATTAAGTATAATTTTAAATTTTTTTCAACAGGTTTATCTTTTTTAGAGACTTTAAAGAAAGGTAAGTTTATTTTTATAACTTTTAAAAAGTATTTTAATTTTTTCAAAAATTAAAATTTTTGTTTAAAGTGGTTAATTTATTTAACTATAGTTATTTTATTAATGTGATGGTTTTTAAAAATGTATTTGGGGTTTAGCTGTTCTTTTGGGGCCGATTTCAATTCACAGATTTGACAGGTCTCCTGTCAAATCTATGAATGAAAGATGGTCTGCTGCCATTGGCTCTCCATGGCCCACGTGATCCCAGGGGTCGCATCGCACTAACTGCGCCCCTGGAACATGCACGCACTGCGCGCCGGCACTAGGGAGAGGCCCAGGACCCGAAGTTCCTGCGGGGGCAAACAAGGACGGCAGACACGGTAGGTGATATCGCGCGCGATCCTTACCCCCGCGGCAAGGCTCCGAATCGAATTTCTAGGCCATTATCTGGTCATTGTCACATTGCTGTTTGTGGGAGCTTGCTGTGTGCAATTTGGCTGCCACTTTTCCTGCATTACAACAGTGACTACACTTCAAAAATACTAATGCAAAGCTGTCATATAATTGCAGGGTTCATGGAACTACATCGATGAAGCTTGAGCAATTCGTGACCATTTCTGAAGCCTTTGATGAGAAAATAGCCTTGAAATCACTCCTTTTAGTCTGTTATTATTTATAACATAGTCTCAACAATTTTTTATATCATTCATAATACGTCCGACTTTTGGCAGCTGTCCTGGTTCTGGGAGTGTAGGAGGGAAAGAAAAAGGATACAGCACTTATGTCGCCTGCCATTATTTTAATTTTTTTGTTGTCCATTTTGAAGAAATCGATTTTTTTTTTTTTTAAATCGAGAAACTTCAGTGACGAGCCAAACCTCACAGTGCAAGACATCCCCACAGCTGAGAAGACGAGGCAAAGTGGGAAGCGGTGGTTAGATGATGCAATGCTTGGACCTTTAAAGACTTCAGGTTGTAGGGGGAAGTGGAGGCGGAGAGGAGTAAGGAGCTCCATAATTCTGGGGCCCTGAGAAAATGTTGCAGTGAGTCATGATCTCAACACAGAGAGGAGGGAGCGCTTGTCGGATGGTGTATTTGGAGTTTTGGGGACAAAAGAAAGCAAGGCTCTGGTTCGTTTGCCAATCACCGTAAATCTGTGCCCTCTGGTTACTGACCCTTCAGCCATTGGAAACAGTTTCTCTTTATTTACTCTATCTAAACCCTTCATGATTTTAAACACCTCTATCAAATCTCCTCTTAGCCTTCTCTGCTCCAAGGAGAACAACCCCAGCTTCTCCAGTCTCTCCACATAACTGAAGGCTGGTAGTATCAGGAAATCGAGACAAATAAGAGAGGCTACAACTGAGAGACTGCCCTTCGGGTGACGTGCTTTTTCTTCTTGTGTCCTGTTTAAGAAGGTGAAGGAGAGGTTAAAAGGACCTGCTCTGACCCATACTTACATTGTCTGAAATGGCCTACTGTATTAAACCTGCTTTTTTGTTATGTTGATTATCTACTTTGCATATATATTTTTTAAAATTCCAGGTAAACAAAACATTTTAGAAGCAACTTCAGTTGCTGGTCTTCCATAGTCCTCTTGGAAGACTGAGATTGCTGGTGGGTCTAGAATTACAGGCAAGAATGCAAAACTCATACATAATTCAAACCTGGGTAATTGCAGGTTGAATCTATCACTAAAAGCCATATGTCAGATTGAGATTGGTAATGAATCTTTTTTTTAGAAGGTGGAGCCAATCCATGGTGGTGTTTCTATTGAATTGTGAAGATGCAGCAGATCAGTGTTTTGAGGAAAGATTTTATTTCTAACACTGAGAAGCAAAGAGCAAAGATGGCGCTCCCTTTTCAATGCGCTGGCTGGCCTCTGATCAGTTTAGAAGCTGTGAAACTGTGTTGAATGACTGCTCGTCCACTCTTCACATAATCCAGGCTGACACTCCAATGCAGTGCTGAGGGAGCGCCGCACTGTCAGAGGGGCAGAATAGAGGGAGTGCTGCACTGTCGGAGGGGCAGTACTGAGGGAGCGCCACACTGTCGGAGGGGCAGTACTGAGGGAGCGCCACACTGTCGGAGGGGCAGTACTGAGGGAGCGCCACACTGTCGGAGGGGCAGTACTGAGGGAGCGCCGCACTGTCGGAGGGGCAGTACTGAGGGAGCGCCGCACTGTCGGAGGGGCAGTACTGAGGGAGCGCCGCACTGTCGGAGGGGCAGTACTGAGGGAGCGCTGAGCTGTCGGAGGGGCAGTACTGAGGAACGCTGCACTGTCGGAGGGGCAGTACTGAGGGAGCGCCGCACTGTCGGAGGGGCAGTACTGAGGGAGCGCCGCACTGTCGGAGGGGCAGTACTGAGGGAGCGCCGCACTGTTGGAGGGGCAGTACTGAGGGAGCGCCGCACTGTCGGAGGGGCAGTACTGAGGGAGCGCTGAGCTGTCGGAGGGGCAGTACTGAGGAACGCTGCACTGTCGGAGGGGCAGTACTGAGGGAGCGCCACACTGTCAGAGGGGCAGAATAGAGGGAGCGCCGCACTGTCAGAGGGGCAGAATAGAGGGAGCGCCGCACTGTCAGAGGGGCAGAATAGAGGGAGCGCCGCACTGTCGGAGGGGCAGAATAGAGGGAGCGCCGCACTGTCGGAGGGGCAGTACTGAGGGAGCTCTGCACTGTCGGAGGGGCAGTACTGAGGGAGCGCCGCACTGTCAGAGGGGCAGTACTGAGGGAGCGCTGCAGTGTCGGAGGGGCAGTACTGAGGGAGTGCTGCACTGTCGGAGGGGCAGTACTGAGGGAGCGCCGCACTGTCAGAGGGGCAGTACTGAGGGAGCGCCGCACTGTCGGAGGGGCAGTACTGAGAGAGCGCCGCACTGTCGGAGGGGCGGTACTGAGGGAGCGCTGCACTGTCAGAGGGGCAGAATAGAGGGAGCGCCGCACTGTCAGAGGGGCAGTACTGAGGGAGCGCTGCACTGTCAGAGGGGCGGTACTGAGGGAGCGCTGCACTGTCGGAGGTGCCGTCTTTCGGATGAGATGTTAAACCGAGACAATGTGGTGTGATATGCTGAGAGACCTGATAAGGCGAGAATATAAATTTCTTTCCTCTCCTACCTGCTTTGCAATCTTATTAAAATGAGGTTTGTAATAAGATTTTTGAAAGTGCGTGTGCCTGTGTCCCCGTCTGTCCTCTCAGGTGGACGTAAAAGATCCTACGGCACTATTCTGAAGAAGAGCGGGGAGAGGTCTCCTGGTGTTCTGACCGATATGTATCCCTCAACCAATACCTAAAACAGATGATCTGGCCATTTGTTTCATTAATGTTTGTGGGACCTTGCTGTGCACAAAATTTTGGCTGTCATGTTTGAACAGTGATTGCACATCAAAAGTACTTCATTGGCAGTAAAGCGCTTTGGGACGTCTTGGGGTCGTGAAAGGCGCTATATAAATGCAAGTTCTTTCTTTCTTCTTTCTTGAAACGCCCCTGTCAGACAAGAAACCTCTTCACAGCTATTGAAGGTTACAAATGGAAATAATTGAAGCAGCTGCTGTCTAGATCGCATTAGTGTAATTTAAGTTTAAGTGGCTCCTAAATTCAAAGATGCTGCTGGAACAGCAGGTGGGGAGGGGAGGGGGTGGAAGAAGTATCATTCTGCCTTGTGTTGAGAAACCTAGGCGACGTGATGTAGACCATCATCAACGTTCGCCAGAAATTTCCCAGAGTGTCTCGCCTCCCAATTCCAATTGTGATCTCTTGGACATGATGTCCTGTGTTGGCCATTTTGATTAGGGTTGTATTCCCTGGAATTTAGAAGATTAAGAGGTGGTCTGATCGAAGTTTTCAAGATATTAAGGGGAACAGATAGGGTGGATAGAGAGAAACTATTTCCGCTGGTTGGGGATTATAGAACCAGGGGGCATAGTCTAAAAATTAGAGCCAGACCTTTCAGGAGTGAAGTTAGGAAACACTTCTACACACAAAGGGTGGTAGAAGTTTGGAACTCTCTTCCGTAAACGGCAATTGATATTAGATCAATTAATTTTAAATCGGAGATTGATAGCTTTCTGTTAACCAAAGGTATTAAGGGATATGGGTCAAAGGCGGGTATATGGAGTTAGGTCGCAGATCGGCCATGATCTTATTGAATGGCAGAGCAGGCTCGAAGAGCTGAATGGCCTCCCCCTGTTCCTATGGGCTGGATTTTGCCAATGGGGAGCTTTTGGAGGCGGGACTCCCACTTGTAGGGATTTAGTCCCGCCTCCATCGACTTGTGGCCAACCCACGCTATTTTCCCTTGATTGACCTTGTTAAGCCCGCCCAGCGGGCGTAGCAGGCCAATTAAGGGAAAGCCGGTTACAGGTGACGTTAGCGAGTGATGTTTCATCTGTCAAGAGCTTTGACAGATGAATTGTCATCGTTTGACGGCTCTGTGAAGCTGTCAAACTCTGACAATCTGTCCTTTAAGTTCAGTCCAGTCACTCAGGCTGAGTTCGAGAGCTCTCCTGAGCAGAAAGCAGAAGGCTGCAGCTTTTGACAGTTCGGCGCCCATTCTGCTTTCTGTGCCGGTGAGCTGAGGGACTCCTGAGTCCTGAAGGGAAGAAGCCTGCAGGAAGAAGTAAAGGTAAGTAAAACTTATTAAAACATTTTAAACACACCTCACACACTTACCTCTGCACACATGCACCCATCACTCGCCTGCACACTGGACATCTCGGCCCCTCTGACCCCCGCAGACCGACGGCTCGCCTCGCTGACCCTGGCGAGGTTCAGAGCAGTCGGGAAGCCCGCACTTCAGGGCTGAAAATAGGAATTAGCCAAAAAACTGCCTGTTAACTACAGGTAGTTAATTGGCACTAATCCCCTTCCCGCCTCGGGGAGGCGGCTCCCAGCGCGGGTTGGCTACCCGCCTCCTGGGAAGATGGCACGGAGGCGGGTTGGGGGCGGGCTGGGTACCCGCCCCCAGATTCTGCCATTTTCCCGGCAGTCCCGCCTCCAAACCCGCCCCCCCAGGGCTGGCAAAATCGCCCCCAAATGTTCCTATGTGTTCTTATCATAGAATGTAATATGCATAATATCAAAAATAATCTGGGAGATTTGGCATGTGTGATGTAATGCAGAGAGAGGCACAGTGTGATAAATGCACTAGTGACAAAGTGGATAATTAAAGGGATAGATTGTAATAATAGAGATCCAATAATATAACAATACAGCATAACGAGTGAATGTAACGCAACAGTGATGCAGCATATATTTATTGCATGCTGTCTTGTTTCTGCATTATATTAAACTATCAGATATAATAATGCATGAGTGCTGTGATACCGTTTATCTTCTCAGTACATTTACTTACAGAATGGACAAGGAGGTGTAATCATTTTGAAAGTTAAACAAAGTTTTTTTTAATTTGAACTTGTATTGATCGATTGTTTAAAATAGAATTGTGCCTTAAGTGAGACTGACTGATTAGTGTTGAAATTCTGTCCCTAACAAGCTGTCAAACTCAGGCAGCTATTTATCAAACAAAAGGTCTGCCGGTTAGGTGGGCTAACCCATGTGGTGCTAAGCCACACGGACCAGGAAGACCTCCAGCCCAAGCCCCGGTCTGTTCTGAAGTGACTGATCTCAACCAGAGCAGTGGTAGGGGTGTCGCAATTGGTCTTCATCATCGGGGCTTGGGTGGGGAAAAATCAGCCAGGGTTCCCACTCCTGGTTGTTATTCAGTGACCCATGGTGAATGTGTGTGAGGTCAGGATTAGGTTCCAATATGATGGCCTCCAAGGTCGAACAGCCTGTCAGCACTCTCTCTCTCTCTCTATCAGTACTCACTCATGACGAAAGGCCACTTCTGTGAGGTACGGGGTGGGCTGGAGAGTGCCTGTAGAACTGTGCCACGGTGCTAGCCAACATCTTCAGGAGAGGGGAGCAAATTGGAGCATAAACCGAACAGCCCTCCGACTGAACTTCAAGGACAGCCATTTTTCAATTTGCATCGACCGAGCTGCCACTTTCCACCAGCTGCTCTCTTCTATTGGTCTAACCACCCCCCCCTCCCCCCCCCCAGGCAGAATATATTACAGGAGTGAATGTGATGGGCTCAATCACATCAGTCACTGCACCTGACTGGGCGATGTATAGGGATGGCTGGCTGGAGGAGGATAAGTGGTGGGATAGTGACTCAATATAATGCTCTTTCTAAACCAGAGTGCTTCATAAAGGGACAGGTACAGCAGGAATCGGGAAAAGCTTTAAGGGGAGTGTTAGAAGGTTTGGTTAAAGAGGTAAGTCTTGAGACTTTTGAAGGTGGAGAGAACTGGAACCAAATGGATGGGTTTCGGAAGTGCCCATCATGGCAGAAGGCTCGGTTATCACTGGCGGAGTAAAGGGAGGGGAATTCACTATGGTCAGGACATGGGACTGAGAGGGTTGCTGAGGTAGAGTGGAGTACGACCGTAAAGGAATTTATAAACAAAGGTCAAAGATTTTGAAGGGAGGCTGGGTAGCCCTGTGAGGTTAATGACTGGGGTGATGTGAGCAGGACTTTGTATGGGATACAATGTGGGCAGTGGAGTTCTGGATGAATTGGAGATGTGTAAGGTGTAGTCTGGTAGGTTGGACCTACATTAGCTCCCGGTTAAGCAACACCTCGATTTTAAAACTCTCATCCTTGTTTTCAAATCTTTCCACGGCCTTGCCCCTCCCTAACTCTACCTGAGGAAGGGGCAACAGCTCCGAAAGCTTGTAATTTTAAATAAATCTGTTGGACTATAACCTGGTGTTGTGCGACTTCTCATTTTTGTCCACCCCAGTCCAACACCGGCATCTCCGCATCATGGATAGGGATAGTGCAGGATAAGGAGCAGGTCAGAAATGGTATGAGGAGGAGTAGGGATTGAGATCACTGCTTGTGTTCTGATGATATTGTTGTTGTTGTTGTTATTTTGCTGCTGTTGGTGTCTGGCTTTCATTTTCAGAAAACTTCAGACTGCCTGGACAAAGTGTCCGGCCCATAATCGGACAGGAGCTGACCCTTACGATGTATGAGCATTACAGGCCTGTTTAACGCGACCGCGAGCAGCGCAACGTTCTCAAATTAGAATTACCAACAAACTTGGAGCCGAGCACACAGCAGCTTTTGTCTCTCTATATTAGCAGCCTTGGGGGGGGGGGGAAAGAGCCTGAAACTTTAGCATTAAATAACATAACTGACTGGAAATCAATAAAGTAAATTGGATGATATCTTGACAATGTAATTTGTGGAGCTAAGTGCTAGGTAAAATGCCAAAGGCTGTCAGGAAGGTTTCTGCATAAATACCCATCCAATTTAATGAAATGTCACCCAACCGCAACAAACAAATTGAATGGCTATATATTTTCCCTCATCATCTGGGTTGAGATAATGGGTTGTTCATTCTGAAAGGGTGAAAGGAATCATCGCTTATCTGGCAAAACGTGGCTGTGTCCTGCTCTGTGTGACATTACTGACGACAAACTTGCTCCTCTTGTCTGGATGACCCTATAGCTTGGGTTGAGCTGCCGTGTAACATGTAGAGTATGTGCAGCAAATGTCCCAGAAAAGAAAGACTTGTATTTATATAGCGCCTTTCACGACCCCAGGACGTCCCAAAGCGCATTACAGCCAATGAAGTACTTTTTTTTTTGAAGTGCAGTCACTGTTGTAATGTAGGAAACGCGGCAGCCAATTTGCGCACAGCAAGCTCCCACAAACAACAATGTGATAATGGCCAGATAATCTGTTTTAGTGATGTTGATTGAGGGATAAATATTGGCCAGGACACCGGGGATAACTCCCCTGCTCTTCTTCGAAATAGTGCCACAGGATATTTCACATCCACCTGAGAGAGCAGACAGGGCCTTAGTTTAACGTCTCTATCCAAACGACGGCACCTCCAACAGTGCAGCACTCCCTCAGCACTGCACTGGGAGCGTCAGCCCAGATTTTTATGCTTAAGTCTCTGGAGTGGGACTTGAACCCACAACCTTCTGACTCAGAGGCGAGGGTAATACTGACTGAGCCACGGCTGACACTATTGATTGCTCTTTCTCGTCAAAGGTCACTTGTCTCCTATCCGCTAAGGTCCCGGCAGACTGGAAAACTGCTAATGTAACACCCTTATTTAAAAAGGGCAGTAGACAGAAGGCTGGTAACTATAGACCGGTTAGCCTAACATCTGTGGTAGGTAAAATTTTGGAGTCCATTATTAAGGAAACAGTAACAGGACATTTGGATAATCATAATTTAATAGGACAAAGTCAGCATGGTTTTACGAAGGGGAAGTCATGTTTGACAAATTTGCTGGAGTTCTTTGAGGAAGTAACATATAGAGTGGATAAAGGGGAACCAGTGGACGTAGTGTATTTAGACTTCCAAAAGGCATTTGACAAGGTGCCACACAAAAGATTATTGCTTAAGGTAAAAAATCACGGGATTGGGGGTAATATTCTGGCATGGATAGAGGATTGGCTATCTAACAGAAAGCAAAGAGTTGGGATAAATGGTTCATTCTCAGACTGGCAATCAGTAACTAGTGGTGTTCCACAGGGGTCAGTGCTGGGTCCCCAACTCTTCACAATCTATATTAACGATTTGGAGGAAGGGACCAAGTGTAACATATCAAAATTTGCAGATGATACAAAGATGGGAGGGAAAGTAGTGAGTGAGGAGGACATAAAAAACCTGCAAGGGGACATAGACAGGCTAAGTAAGTGGGCAGAGATTTGGCAGATGGAATACAACACTGGAAAGTGTGAGGTGATGCACTTTGGCAGGAAAAATCCTAGAGCAATTTATTATCTTAATGGCAAGAAACTGGAGAGTACTGAAGTGCAAAGGGATCTGGGGGTCCTGGTGCACGAAACTCAAAAGGTTAGTATGCAGGTGCAGCAAGTGATTAAGAAGGCAAATGGAATGTTGGCTTTCATTGCTAGGGGGATAGAATATAAAAATAGGGAGGTATTGCTTCAGTTGTACAAGGTATTGGTGAGACCGCATCTGGAATACTGCATACAGTTTTGGTGTCCTTACTTAAGGAAAGACATCCTTGCTCTCGAGGCAGTGCAAAAAAGGTTCACTCGGTTAATCCCGGGGATGAGGGGGTGGTCATATGAGGAGAGGTTGGGTAGATTGGGACTCTACTCATTGGAGTTCAGAAGAATGAGAGGCGATCTTATTGAAACATATAAGATTGTGAAGGGGTTGGATCGGGTGGATGCGGGGAGGATGTTCCCGATGACGGGTGAGACGAGAACTAGGGGACATAGTCTTAGAATAAGGGGCTGCTCTTTCAAAACTGAGATGAGGAGGAACTACTTCACTCAGAGGGTGGTAGGTCCATGGAATATGCTGCCACAAAAAGCTGTAGAAGCTACAACATTAATTAAATTTAAAACAGAAATAGACAGTTTCCTAGAAGTAAAGGGCATTAAGGGTTACGGGGAGCGGGCAGGAATTTGGACATGAGTCGAGGTTCGGATCGGTCATGGCCCTGTGGGTAGTGGAGCGGGCCCAGGGACTGTGTAGCCTGATTCTGCTCCTATTTCGTGTGTGCAATTCTGTTAGATGCAGGAGATGGTTCTGTGATAGATAGTAGATTGGCGGTTAGGATCAGATCAGCCATGATCTTATTGAATGGCGGAGCAGGCTCGAGGGGCCGATTGGCCTACTCCTGCTCCTATTTCTTATGTTCTTATGTTCTTATGCAATGGAAGAACTTTTTAGGCTTGAGGTGGCAGTGTCGACAGCCAACTCTCTTTACTACTGGAGCTTTAAGCTGGACCGGTCTAGACTTTACAAACTTGCTCCTCTTGTCTGGATGACCCTATAGCTTGGGTTGAGTTGCCGTGTAACATGTAGCGTGCAGCCTGCAGAGGCAACACTGCGCAGAGCGCTAGGAATAAGGTTGCCAACCCTCCAGGATTGACCTGGAGTCTCCAGTAATTAAAGATTGATCTCCCGGACACTGCTATGAGATACTCGGCAGGAAAAATCATAGGAGCATTAAAAAAAAAATTGCCTGCTTTTTCATTTTTGGTTATTAGTTTAAAAAATATTGGAGTTGGCGGGGGCGGGGGGGAGGGGGTAAAAAGGTTTTCGATTGACAGTTAAGAATCATCCAATTGGGAACGAAGATTCTGTTTGCTTTCCAGGATGGACGTGTCGAGGTGACCAATGGCTGCAGCATGGGGTGGGTGGGGCGATGGAGGCGGGCAGTCAGGTAATGAAACCTCCTGGAATACGTCCATCCAGAAGTGAGGTGGGAGGAGGCTCGTGTGGAGAACAAACACCGGCATGGACTAGCTGGGCCGAATGGCCTGTTGCTGTGCTGTATTATCTACACCATTCAATGTAACTCTATGAACATTTAACAATAGAACGTGTCAAAAATACTAAACCACGCAAGTGAAGTAGAGATAAGTGCTTACAAGTTACATTCATTTGAAGATTAACCTCTGCTGTTGCAGTAATACACCAGAGAATACCTGCAAGACTCTCAATTGTGAGCGTTCCCTCTTGGACAGCCAGGTTATGCAACATTCTCTCTTTCAGTGCCTTATTCATGTGACACGACCCCAGCCGGGAAGCGGCGATTGTCTAAATCTGCATTTATACTGCAGAGCTGCTTTATACTCTGTTAGAAAGATTTGCATTTCTACAGCACCTTTCACCATCTCCGGACGCCCCAAAGCGCTTCACAGCCAATGAAGTGTTTTTGAAGTGTAGTCACTGTTGTAATGTAGGAAACGCAGCAGCCAGTTTGCGCACAGCAAGCTCCTCTTCCTATAAGTGCTTGACCTCCAATCGGCATCTGCCCACTGACCCACTAGGCATCATTTTATTCCTAGCAACGAGCCATGAGGAGGACATTGGTCCACTCTATGAGCCCTCACTAAAAGCTAAGTAGCGCTGCTTCAAGTTTACAAAGACACAGAGATCCGTTCAGTGTTCAAATTGTATTCTCTAAGAATATTGAACTCGACTAAGAATTAGCACTTGCTTGACAAACTGCTCCATTTAAAGATGATCTTTTTTTAACCTTTTGCATGGCTAAGCAAAGACTGAGGCACTTGAAGTAGGGTGACCACATTTTCCAAACCGTATCTGAGGACACAGAGGGTGGGAGCACAGCAAAGTGGCCAGGACGGAAAATGTAGGTTCCGCAGCAGAGCGAGGCAAAACTTTTTTGTTGTTTCGACGCGCACTGAATCTGCAAAAAAGTAGCGCCGGGACTTTCTGCCTGAATAATGCGGCCGCTGTTCACAGCACCTGCCGGCCGCAATCACCGGCTCCTCCCCCTCCCCACACGCGGTGCGCGCTCTGATCCGGGTCCTGGGACATCCACACGGCCGGGCTCCGGCCCCCGCTTATTAACCCGGTTACCAGCGGCACCCGTTACTCGGACATTTTGGCTCTGGAGCTGATTTCTCTTCAACCGAATTTCACAGGACTATCCGGAGATGTGGTGGTGGGGGTGGGGGGAAGCAGGCGTGCTGCGGCCACAGAGCGCAATCTCTGCATAAGTTAAAGTCCCTCAGTGAGTCCACCCCTTCTACTGGTTGAAGACAGGGGATTGGTATCCCTCCTACCAATCGGAATCCACCCCGCCGCACAGCCCCGCCCACTTTATTGACCATCCGCAGGGCCAGCTCGGGGTCACGTGGCTCCTGATTTGAACCTGCGTGTATTTGGGGACAAGCTGAACCGGGGACTCTTCCAGAGACGTTGTTTGCCCCGGGGACACAGTCCCTCATTAGGGGGACCCATGGTCACCCTAACTTAAAGGTGCCGATCTCCCTCGATCCCTAAAGTTACGCATAAGGAAGAAACCGATTATGTGCTGTGGCGCTTGTGAATCTCACCGTGGGGCATTTGTGCTGCATTTTCCACTGATGCTGTGCACAGTCCGACTGTGACCTGAATAAAGAGCAAAATGAGTGCATTGCACTTGGGTTGAACTCAGAGTGACACAGAATACTCTAATATAGACCGACATGCATGACTCTGCTTCTGATGCATATGTGCTCAAGGGAGAGCTTGTACTCTAGCCTCATTATTACCCGAAGGTTAGAAAATACTCCCAAGGACCCGGGGTCACCAAGGGTTACTGACTTGCAAGCCGGAAATGATTGCGCAACATCAGAGACTATCATTGTGCCCTGACCCTTCAGTGAGTAATAACTGGTACGGTAATGTCTATCATTGCACTGAGTTAGAGATAAATGGAAGGTCCCTGGTTCAAACCTTGGCCTGTGCTGAGTTAGATTATCTCCACTACAGTGACAGTACGGGCACTAAAATTGATTTTAGTGCTATCAATACAGATCAGAAGACATTTTTATGACCATATTTATAATGTAGCAGTACAAATTGATCAGAGCAAAACTCCTCTATTAATGAGAGTAGGTGCAAGAGTGTCCACGAGTCTATGTCTTGTAGTAGTAACTAGTTGGCCTTACAGCTAAGCATCTGTCAATGTTTTTTGCCCTCCCCCTCTTTGGATGCAATGTGTGAAGATCTGATAATACGGCTCCTGAGAATCCACAGGGATTCTGCCTGTCTCCTGCGTGACCCACTGGAAAAGGTTAGGGACTCATTTGTGTTGGCTCTCCGCTGTTTCTGGGATTTTCCAAGATGCCTTGTAAGGGACGGAACCTCTGCCCGCCCACGCCTTACAAGGGAAAGGTCATCAGAGGCGGAGCCAGAGATGGGGGACTTCCTGTCCTGGCAGTTCCCACTGGTCTGGCTCAGACGGGACCTGCCTATCTCTGGAGGCCGGTTCGTTGACATTGTGAGGCTTACCCACCTCCAGATGGGAGAAAGTGGGCACCACTGTGAGGGATCCAGGCCAGAGAAATGGCCTGGGCTCTCGAAGAAAAGGACAACCTTAAAGCTTAGTCGACCCCTCACACAAAGGGACATGGCGAGGCTCTGGGGGAGGAGGGGCGAGACTCTTGGGGAGGAGGGGCGGGGCTCTGGGGGAGGAGGGGCCGGGCAACAATCCCCTCCCATGGCAGACTGATGCAGGATATTCCATCTGCATGGGATAGGTAGGTGCCAGAGATGTGCCTGCTTTGGTGTGGACACCCACTGGCCCCATGTAAACTCGGTGCCGTCCCACTGACCTGGCACACTCCGGTACTATTTCGAAGAAGAGTAGGGAGTCTCCCCGGCGTGCGGGCCAACATCACTAAAACAGATTATCTGGTCATTATCACATTGCTGTTTGTGGGAGCTTGCTGTGCGCAGATTGACTGCCGCGTTTCCTTCATTATAACAGAGACTACACTTCAAAAAGTACTTCATTGGCTGTAAAGCGCTTTGGGACGTCCTGAGGTTGTGAAAGGCGCTATAGAAATGCAAGATCTTTCTTTTTACAATTGGCTTCAGCAGCCAGCTCCTTTTTATATAGACAAGGAACAGCAGGCGTCCAAACACTGATACCCCGTGACACTCCACTCCGCATCTGTCTGCCCAGTCTGTCACGATGCCTCACTCTGTTTCCTGTAGTTGTTTTGTAACCGATTTCTTGTCCAGTCGCATGTTGTGCCTCGGATTCTCATGGATTTTAATTGAATTAGTAAACTAATGGCTCAGCCGTGTTTGCTCAGCATGGTGTGTGCTTTTAGATGTCTGGCCCAAGCTGACAAGTAGCATTCATCATTCATAAGCGGGTTTGAACATAAAACCATTTTAACTACTGTTTCTCTAACCCTTGAGCTTACAGCAAATCAATACCAGCATTCCAACATCAAATAGCTGCTCTGTAAAGTGGACTGAGTACCAAGCTTGTGCTGTTACCCTAATTGATTGCATAATATGGACAGTGCATGTGTGTATATTGGCACTAAACCCTACCTCACTACTTCTTGTCTCGTTGAAATGGCTTGCAAATAATATACTGTGCACTGGCTGCTCATCTCTACTGTTGATTATTTATGTATTCAGTGTGTCTTGAATACATATTGTGTATTGTTAAATGCCATATGTTATCCGCGCCATCACTAAGAACCCCTACTTCCGTAACATCGCCCAACTCCGTCCCTGCCTCAGCTCATCTGATGAAACCCTCGTCCATGCCTTTGTTGCCTCTAGACTTGACTATTCCAATGCTCTCCTGGCCGGCTTCCTATCAACCACCCTCCGTAAACTTCAGCTCATCCAAAACTCGGCTGCCCGTGTCCTAACTCGTACCAAGTCCTGTTCACCCTTCACCCCTGTGCTCGCTGACCTACATTGGCTCCCGGTTGAGCAACGCCTCAGTTTTAAAAGTCTCATCCTGGTTTTCAAATTCCTTCATGGCCTCGCCCCCCCCTCCCTATCTCTGTAAACTCCTCCAGCCCCACAACTCTCTTTGCTCCTCCAAATCTGGCATCTTACACATCCCCGATTTTCATCGCTCCACTATTGGTGGCCGTGCCTTCAGTTGCCAAGGCCCTAAGCACTGGAATTCCCTCCCTATACCTCTCCGCCTCTCTACCTTTCCTCCTCAGTGCCAAATTTTGTTTGATATCGCTCCTTGGGACATTTTACTATGTTAAAGGTGTTATATAAATGCAAGTTGTTGTTGTTGTTATAATGACAGGTTGTTAGGCTCTGTTTAGGGAATGGGAGAAACATGGGAATCATGGAAACATAACTTCTTTACACTGGTCTATTTAAAAAAAAATAATAATTTATGAGATGTGGGCGTTGCTGTCAAGGCCAGCATTTATTGCTCATCCCTAATTGCCCCTTGAGAAGGTGGTGATGAGCCGACCTATACAACTGAGTGGCTTGCTAGGCCATTTCAGAGGTCAGTTAAGAGTCAACCACATTGCTGTGGATCTGGAGTCACAGATAGGCCAGACCGGGTAAGGACGGCAGATTTCCTTCCCTAAAGGACATTGAGTAAACCAAATGTGTTTTTACAACAATCCGGTAGTTTTATGGTCACCATTACTGATACTAGCTTTTAATTCCAGATTTATTTAATTAACTGAATTTAAATTCCCCAGTTGCACATGGTGGGATTTGAACTCACTTGCCCAGAAATTGGACTTCGATGGTTGCCGCGGGGGTAAGGATCCCCCGCGATATCGCACTCCGCGCCTGCCTTTATGGTTTTGGCCCACACGAACTTCTGGTCCTGGGCCTCTCCCTGGTGCCGGCGCGCAGTGTGTGCGTGTCCCAGAGGCGCAGTTAGTGCGATGCGACCTCTGGGATCACGTGGGCCAGTTAGAGCCAATGGCAGCACACCATCTTTCATTCATAGTTTTGACAGGAAGAGCTGTCAAAACTATGAATACAACAAGCCCCCAAAAGAACAGCTAAACCTCAATTAAATTAAAAAAAAAGCCATCACATTAATAAAATAACTATGGTTAAATAAATTAACCACTTTAAACAAAAATTTACATTTAAAAATTTTTTAAATTCTTTTTAAAAGTTATAAAAATAAACTTACCTTTCTTTAAAGTCTCTAAAAAAGATAAACTTGTTGAAAAAAATTTAAAATAATACTTAATTAACTACTTACCTTGTTAAAAGGGGGTCTTACGCCTGCTTTCTTCATGTGTAAAATCTTCAACACTTACCTGCACGTTCAAACCTGAAAAAAAAACTAAGTGTGCTGCGTGCGCGCAGCCTGTAGTGCGCACGCGGTTCACTTAGGAACCGCCCCCTTCGCAATACCCGAAGTGCCGGTTTCCCGCGCATGCGCAGTGCATGCAGGAAACCGGCACTTCGGGACCTAATACGCGAGAGTACACAGTGTGTAATCTCCCGTATTCGGTCTAATTTTCGGGCCATTGTCTCACGATTCATTCGCCCAGGCCTGCTGGACTCAGGATTGCTAGTCCAGTAACTTAACCACTATGCTACTTAATCCAATCTTCTGCAATTGGGTTAGTTAAACTTTGAATGGGATTCTACTGCTCCTTTAAATAACCAGACGAGTGAAAGGAGTTCACCTATAGCTACCATCTTTCAGTCACTGGGAAAAATAACCCATTTATGAAAGAAATTGCATATCTACAGCGCTTTTCACAATCTCAAGATATCACAAAACGCTTTACAACCAATGAAGTACTTCTGAAGCGTAATCACTGTTGTAATGTAGGAAACGCGGCAGCCAATTTGCACGCAGCCAGCTCCCACAAACAGCAATGTGATAATGGCCAGATAATCTGTGTTTTAGGCATTGGTTGAGGGATAAATATTGGCCCCAGGACACCAGGGAGAACTTCCCTGCTCTTCTTCAAAATAGTGCCATGGGATCTTGTACGCCCATCTGAGAGGACAGATGGGGCCTTGGTTTAACGTCTCATCTGAAAGACGGCACCTCCGACAGTGCAGTACTGGATTGCCAGCCTAGATTTTGTGCTCCCATCCCTGGAGTGAGACTTGAAGGCACAACCTTCTGACTGAGAGGCGAGAGTGCTACCCACTGAGCCACGCTGGTAAGAAACAGTTGTCCAGTATTGGGAATGGCTTTTTCTCTGTTACTGAGTGTTCTGGTCAATCAGAAGTTAGGACATGTGACTCAATAGCGCAAGTGTGCAGCTGTATGATAGTGGATACCTAAATTAAGTCCCGTTGCTTCAGAAATCAAATTTGACTGAAGTTCTCACTCTGTGGCTGACCTTATTCTATTGCGTCGCACTTGATTATGTTTAATCTTTGGGATAATGAAGCAAATGCTCTTAGTTTGGATTTGATCCAAATTTAGTTGATCTTCATTATTCATTAATTATCAAATTATCTTAATCGAGACTTGTAGTGAATTGTTGTTGAATCAGAATGAGTATCCTGGTACTCCTCTTTGCTTCAGTGCTTTTTTTGGTAATTATTTTCTCTCTCCGATTTCCCCCCCTCAGTGTGTGGCCTCTTGCTGGGGTGCAGATTCATGTGTATCACCATTCTTTGAGGACCACATGTGCGCCACCCCTTCATGTTTGAACCCAGGCAGTTCGAGCGTGATAAAATCAGCCCAGGGTGTTCCTGTTCTCCCCACCAGGAGTCACTGGAGAGAGATCTGGAGCAGTGAACCTAGCTGATCCCTTTCCCCCTCTCCTGTAGACCAGAGGTGGTGAGGGGCATTGCAGTGTCCCCTACTGCCACCTGGCTTGTGATCCACGAACACAGTAAAAGCGAGGGGTTGAACCTGGAACGAAGACAGTTTTTTTGCCACCATTTTCTTCCCCCCCCCCCTCCTCCCCTGCAGACATTCCCTTAGATAGAAAGACTTGCTTTTCTGTAGCGCCTCTCATGACCTCCGGACGTCCCAAAGCACTTTACAGCCAATGAAGTACTTTTGAAGTGCAGTCACTGTTGTATTTGTATGCTGGGGTACAGTTCAATGGATACCATTCAGTTTCTGGTACCACACCCAGGTTGGCCACTAGTCATGTGTGAGCCTTGACGAGGAGTGTCAGCAGGCTATGGTATGTTGGCCTTCATTGCAAGAGGATTTGAGTACAGGAGCAAGGATGTCTTACTACAGTTATACAGGGCCTTGGTGAGACCACACCTGGAGTACTGTGTGCAGTTTTGGTCTCCTTACCTGAGAAAGGATATACTTGCCATAGAGGGAGTGCAGCGAAGGTTCACCAGACTGATTCCTGGGATGGCAGGGCTGTCGTATGAGGAGAGATTGGGTCGACTAGGCCTGTGTTCACTAGAGTTTAGAAGAATGAGAAGGGGATCGCATTGAAACGTATAAAGTTCTGACAGGGCTAGACAGACTGGATGCAGGGAGGATGTTTCCCCTGGCTGGGGGCTCTAGAATGAGGGGTCAGAGTCTCAGGATACGGGGTAGGACATTTAGGACTGAGATGAGGAGAAATTTCTTCACTCAGAGGGTGGTGAACCTGTGGAATTCTCTACCACAGAAGGCTGTGGAGGCCAAGTCACTGCATATATTTAAGAAGGAGATAGATAGATTTCTAGACACAAAAGGCATCAAGGGGTATGGGGAGAGAGCGGGAATATGGTATTGAGATAGAGGATCAGCCATGATCACATTGAATGGCGGAGGAGGCTCGAAGGGCCGAATGGCCTACTCCTGCTCCTATTTTTCTATGTTTCTATTCCGCTGTTGGGGACCTCATGGCTGAGCAGGACCCTGACCACACTTCCAGCAGGGGGTGGGGGGGGAGTCACTGAATAGTGATCAGGAGCAGGTGTCCATCCTAATTTTCCGTTCCATAACTTGGGATCCTGGTGGACGATTGCAGCACCCAGCACCACAATGGCAGCTGAGATGGCAGTCGATGTAGCAAAGCAGATCAGGGGACTGAAATCATTTTTTTCCCCTGAGGTTTTACTTGCGCAAGCTTACAAGGGATGTCTTTTCTCATATAGACTCTTGCGAGCTTAGCGTTAGCCAAGCAAAACTTCAGGAAAGTGGCAATCACGTAGGCCCTGTGAACAGGTTCCCAATGAGGCTATTTGCTGCAGTGTAGCTGTCATCGAGTACAGTGCATTAATGCTGAGGTACATCAAAGTGTCAGCATTTTGCAAAACCTTATGAAGGAAAGGATGGATAAGTTGTGAATTTATTGACATACATTCATCTTTCCACAACATTCGAAGTCTGTCAAACCGCAGGTTAAAATGTGCCGCGTGACCCATAAAAGAAAACTAATCCCTGCAAAAATAATGCATTGTGTGAGCAATGCAAGGTTATTGGCATAATCCCAGGATTTGGGTTTGACTTTGTTAAGTTTTTTGTCTGTGCACGCTCACCCATTGTGGCTCAAAGTAATGTCACGTATTCCATCATTTGAACCCCGCGGGTTTTTGAATTGGCCTATCAGAATTTTTCCGGATGTGCGTTGAGGAGAAGTGGCCTTGGAATGTAACAATACAAAATGCTGAGGACATTCCATCCCCATGGTGATGACCCTCAATTGCCTCAGCGGTTCAATGCACCGCCCAGGGCGGAATAAAGATTAGAATCCTAATTTAAATTGGGGTATAATATGGGTAAAGGCAACTAATGGCTTACATCATAGAGTTTCAGCAACTGGAACTGAAAATGTTAGATGGCTGAAGACTTTTCCTGAGTGCAGTTTGATTTGGTTTTGTTCTGGAAGGAAAGGTCAATGACTTGCATTTATAGGGCTGTTTTCATTCTCTGAATGAAACGAACCTCCTCATATCGTTCTCCATACCATAATAGTATAGACTAGCTTGATAACTTCTGGTTAAACCATATGCATCAAAACATATTGATGCAGCCAGGTAGTGTCATCTGTGGTGCACTATTCTCATATATATACACTGCTGCCCGCGTCCTAACTCGCACCAAGTCCCGTTCACCCATCACCTCTATACTCGCCGACCTACATTGGCTCCCGGTCCGGTCAAATTTTTAATTCTCATCCTTGTGTTCAAATCCTTCCATGGCCTTGCCCCTCCCTATCTCTGTAACTTCCTCCAGCCCCACAACCCTCCGAGACTACTGCAGTCCTCCAATTCTGGCCTCTTGCGCATCCCCGATTTACTTCGCTCCACCATTGGCGGCTGTGCCTTAAGCTACCTCGGCCCTAAACTCTGGATTGCCCTCCCTAAACCTTTTTTGACTCTCTACCTCTCTTTCGTACTTTAAGACGCTCCATAAAACCTACCTCTTTGACCAAGCTTTTGGTCACCTGTCCTAATATCTCCTTATGTGGGTTGGTGTCAAATTTTGTCTGATAATCGCTCCTGTGAAGCACCTTGGGACGTTTTACTACATTAAAGGCGCTATAGAAATGCAAGTTGTTGTTCTATAAACACCAGACCTGTAGCATTGGGCTAGCTCACTTCAATCTAAAGCTAAACATAAACTGATCGCTCGATACCATCCCTCCTCCCCCAATCAAAATTCCAATTTTGCAGGGCCTGTTGAGGGACGGATGGGTGGAATTGTGGTGTGTGGGGGACACATATTACTGGAGGAATGAAGACCATACAAGTTAGAGAATGTCTTTCTTTTTCATTCTAGGGCTCTACATGTTGGAGGAACATATTAAAGTAGTAAAGATTTAGGAGGGGGAAAGAACCCTGCAACCCAACGAGACCGTCAGGACTAATCTGCCGAAGGGTTTGTCGTGTGCTGCAGTTAAATATTAAGCAATGCTTAAAAGTAAGTAAAGAAAGGCCTTGCAATTAAACAGTACCTTTGACATCCTTGGGATGTCCCAAAGTGCTTCACAGCCCATGAATTACTATTGAAGTGTAATCACTGTTTTGGAAGTAAGCACAGCAGCCAACATGCACACAGCAAGGCACAACCAGCGATGTGATGAATGACTAACGTTTTGGGAGGTCCTGAGAATATGAAAGGAGCTGTATAAAGGCAAGTTCTTTCTTCTCTTTAAGTCATGACAAACCCGTGTCCTGCTGCACTTTCAGTCTACCTTCTTGTTTTTACATGTCATAAAGCCTATATTCAGAGCTGTCAGATGTTTGTCAGTTCAGGGGTTTTTTTAAGCTGCTGCTCAACATTTGCTGATGTTGGCAGGTAT
Organism: Squalus acanthias; assembly: GCA_030390025.1. Lineage (NCBI taxonomy): Eukaryota > Metazoa > Chordata > Chondrichthyes > Squaliformes > Squalidae > Squalus > Squalus acanthias. The sequence continues at coordinate 57,306,233 of CM059445.1, forward strand.
GTTATGATTAAACTGCAGCTTGCTTAACCAAAGAGCTAACTTATTTCTCATAACTAGACAAAATATTTACAATAATAAAATCATTATTTTAGGAATCAAGCCATCTAAATTGACTATGGGTATGTAATGCTTGAATGTGGAAATGTAATGGATATCTGCACATGACTACATGACGAGATATATAACTCCATTGATCCCTTCATAGTTTTTCCATGAACCATTAGGTGACGCTTTCATGGTCATCTATAAGCAAAAAAGAAGCGTACGTACGATCATAGAAGATTTTTAGAGGGCTTGACAGGGTAGATGCTGAGAGGTTGTTTCCCCTGGCTGGGGAATTTAGAACTAGGGGGCATAGTCTCAGGACAAGGGATCGGCCATTTAAGGCTGAGATGAGGAGGAATTTCTTCACTCAGAGGGTTGTAAATCTTTGGAATTCTTTACCCCAAAGGGCTGAGGGTGCTGCGTCATTGAGCTTATTCAAGGCTGAGATCGATAGATTTTTGAACTCTAGGGGAATCAAGGGATATGGGGATCAGGTGGGAAAATGGAGTTGAGGTCGAAGATCAGCCATGATCTTATTGAATGGCGGAGCAGGTGCGAGGGGCCGTATGGCCGACTGCTGCTCCTGATTCTTATGTTCTGATCAAATTTAATTCAGAAATACAGGAAGAAACCATACAGATCAGGAAGTTGTATCCTTGGTCTGTGCTGTGGTGTTGGGGCATTATAACTGGCCTCCGCACTGCTGGACAAAGGAGGCGATAATGCCAATCATTCAGTGTCCTCTGTTGGGAAGTACCGCTGTTTGGATAAGGTTAAATTCTGCTTTGATGCATGTGCTGCATGGAATATAAGTGAACTGATTTCCACACGGTAACTTGCCAAAGAGATAGACAACTGCCTGGCAATTTTCTGTTTCTGGTAAATCATGAGAGTATTTTGGCGAGTGTTGCTCATACAGACTGCACCTGAATGTATTTCTGCAACCGTAGGCTGAATTAAATACTTATTTGTGGGTGGCGGGGGAGATCTTCAAGCGTTTCAATAGGATCTAATTGCTATAGTTCATCCTTTTTTTTGTGTAAATGGCTTAAGAAGAATTTTCATAAGCAGTCTGTGTCTCTTTGGAACAAAAGTGCGATGTGTTTATTCTCCGCCATGGCAGCCCAAGTCTAACAATTAACCCTAATTGCAGAATATTGCATCCTAGTTGAATAGGTAGGATGTTCACCGTATTATCCTGTCACCTCAAACAGCAGAAAATACCACATCACTGGAAAATTGCATAGAGGCTACAACGACTCTTCATATCAGTTACAGATAGAATAATATACAATAGGCAAAATGCTATAGAGGATCTATGTCAGAATTAGGATAAATTCACAAGGTGCTAATATAACTTTCATCGAAGTCTGTGTCCTGTCATGCAATAATTACTTTGGATGAAAAAAAACCAGAGATTTCCGTTTCCTTGATATCATCTGCAGTCTTTCAGGATGAGCTGATACACATGAACTCATGGAGACTGGGTGCCTCTTGGCCAGGACTGACCACTGAAAATTCCTTTTGAAGACCGTGCTGTCGTTCACTTGTGATCAAAGCACAGGACCAGGCAGATGGTACCATGTCCTGCTCATAAGAAGTTAAAGACACATAAAGAAGAAAGACTTGCATTTATATAGCGCCTTTCACGACCACCGGATGTCCCAAAGCGCTTTACAGCCAATGAAGTATATTTTGAAGTGTAGTCAGTGTTGTAATGTCGGAAACGCGGCAGCCAATTGTGCACAGCAAGCTCCCACAAACAGCAATGTGATAATGACCAGATAATCTTAGCGATGTTGATTGAGGGATAAATATTGGCCAAGACACCGGGGATAACTCCCCTGCTCTTCTTCGAAATAGTAGCCATGGGATCTTTTACGTCCACCTAGAGCGCAGACGGGGCCTCGGTTTAACGTCTCATCCGAAAGACGGCAGCTCCGACAGTGCAGCGCTCCCTCAGTGCTGCACTGGGAGTGTTAGCCTAGATTTTTGTGCTCAAGTCTCTGGAGTGGGGACATGCACCCTCAACCTTCTGACCCAGAGGCGACGGTGCTACCAGTCTGCGTTCTAAGCACCCAGAGTGAAGAACATAGTTTGCATCTAGTTCAAAGCACCTTTTTTATGTTAATTGATTTCCTGAAATTTCCTCCACTTGACCTCAATATTTTGGCTCAACCCATTCTCCAAAGAGCAACCTCTGCTGCACGAGTGTGAATTTTCCAATGATAACACCATCTTTCTGGGTGAGATTATCAAATTATTGTCATCTTTTTTTCTTGGGCTACCTGGTTAGAACTGGTTTGAGACTCCTGAGACTCATTTTATCTGGAAGCATTACAGGCAGCAGAGAGAGGGAGAAGGAAGACTTTCTCTCCCTCTTCATCCGTTTGGGTGGAACTTGAACTGCGGTCCTAGAGGTGAAAGGGCTGGGAGGGGATTCCAAGTCTGACCACATGAAGGAAATTAGGCTCGGTTGCAGTAGGTCAATTGGGCCTCAGGCCCCAGGTCTCTGCAACAATCAGGCCATTTCAACTAGGTGGATCCAAATTCAGCTTCCTTGCATTGCTGGTCTTCGTTACTCATGGGCGACTCACCTCGAGCATTTACTGTTTGCTGGTTATTTGGGTACTTTCCTTTATTACCAGAGGCATAGAATATAAGAGCAAGGAGGTTATGCTTGAACTGTATAAAACACTAGTTAGGCCACAGCTAGAGTACTGCGTGCAGTTCTGGTCACCACATTACAGGAAAGATGTGATTGCACTAGAGAGGGTACAGAGGAGATTTACGAGGATGTTACTAGGACTGGAGAACTTTAGCTATGAGGAAAGATTGGATAGGCTGTGGTTGTTTTCTTAATTGAGGTGTATTAAAATTATGAGGGGCCTAGATAGAGTGGATAGGAATTTTTCCCTTAGCAGTGAAGTCAATAAACAGAGGGCATAGATTTAAAGTAATTGGTAGAAGGATTAGAGGGGAGTTGAGGAGAATTTTTTTCACCCAGAGGGTGGTGGGGGTCTGGAACTCACTGCCTGAAAGGGTGGTAGAGGCAGAAACCCTCATCACATTTAAAAAGTACTTAGATATGCACTTGAAGTGCCGTAACCTACAGGGCTACGGACCAAGAGCTGGAAAGTGGAATTAGGCTGGAAAGCGCTTTTCGGCCGGCACGGACACAATGGACTGAATGGCCTCCTTCTGTGCTGTAAATTTCTATGATTCTATGATTCTGTGTCTGAAGGGTTGATTGATGGTAGGGAACTCTGGTAAATATGAGTGACGGGGTTAGTGAGGCGCGAAATCAGGAGAAGTGAACTTCTCAAGAAATTTTCCTCTGAGTGACAAGTTTGACAGGAGACATACTTGCTGCACTGTGAGCAAATAGTACTGTTGACTTTAATTAATAGCTGCACATAAATGGAGAGCCCCATCTGTGTTTACAATTGCAGCAATGAAGCTGAAATTCATTGACACTGTCATCCTCAATTAAGTACGCGAATACATTTTGTATGAATAAAATATTTCTGTTTGATTTAGGAGGTATTGTAATTTTCTATTCTCGCGTTTTACAAATGGATGATTTGAAAATTTCAGCTAACTCGGGATGAGTTGGAAATCATGTACAGGTTAGATATATTGGCCTAGAAATTCGGGTGGCCGGCTTGCCGCGGGGGTAAGGATCGCGCGCGATATCACCTACCGCGTCTGCCGTCCTTGTTTGCCCCTGCAGGAACTTCGGGTCCTGGGCCTCTCCCTAGTGCCGGCGTGCAGTGCTTGCGTGTTCCAGGGGCGCAGTTAGTGCGATGCAACCCCTGGGATCACGTGGGCCATGGAGAGCCAATGGCAGCAGACCATCTTTCATTCATAGATTTGACAGGAGACCTGTCAAATCTGTGAATTGAAATCGGCCCCAAAAGAACAGCTAAACCTCAAATAAATTTTAAAAACCCATCACATTAATAAAATAACTATAGTTAAATAAATTAACCACTTTAAACAAAAATTTAAATTTTTGAAAAATTTAAATTCTTTTTAAAAGTTATAAAAATAAACTTACCTCTCTTTAAAGTCTCTAAAAAAGATAAACCTGTTGAAAAAAATTTAAAATTATACTTAATTAACTACTTACCTTGTTCAAAAGGGGTCTTACGCCTGCTTTTTACTTGTGTAGAATCTTCCATACTTACCCTCGCGTTGAAACCTGAAAAAAAACCTAAGTGTGCTGCGTGCGCGCAGCCTCTAGTGCGCACACGGTTCACCTAGGAACCGCCCCCTTCGCCATACCGGAAGTGCCGGTTTCCCGCGCATGCGCAGTGCATGCAGGAAACCGGCACTTCGGGAATGAATACGGGTGAGTACGCACTGAGTACTCACCTGAGAACGGCCGAATTTTTGGGCCATTGTCTAACCACTTCTAGTTTATTTTAAAGGAGTTATTTTTTTGCTTGGATTTCTAGATACATGTCTGCAGATATTTGGGTAATATTGAACCAAAGTGCATTGTGTAGCTCCAGATAACACGTCTACTTTTGAGTGGCAAAACAAAGTTGTATTTCTGGCTCCGCATCGCTCTCTGATCAGGGAACGAGGAGGTCACATGCATCACTACGTGCATGCGCCAAGCTAATTGCTGATCAAAGAGACCGTCTAGTTTTTGCTAGCACTAAGAAGTTTAAAGATGAGGTCCATATCATCCAGAGGTTTATTTTAAAAGTTGGCTTCACTCCAGCTACAGCCCTGAAGCAATGCGAGAGCAAATCCAAGAGGTGGTTTCACATGTCATACCAAAGGGTAGTTCGCCACCAGATCAGTGACTTTGCTCCCTTGCCGATCAACGCAAAAACTACAATGTAGCTGGGCCATAGTGGTCTGGCGGTGGTGGCCTTCTGTTATCCTCTCCCCACAACCTCAACGCTGAAAACTTGGCAGATATCTGATGCTGTAGCTTAACTAAGTTCCATCTGCTGAGCCATGAAATGAGATTTAGTAACTGGCTCCATTTTCTTTTTTATGCTTCCACATCATGCCTCCAAAAAATATTTAGAAATAACTTGTTAAAAGCCAATTATCTAGCAAATCTATATATCAAAATCTTTATAGAATATAATGCGTGGATAGATGGCAAGAAATTACAGCTCATAATTTACTCTTGGGATTCAGATGACTAACAAACTGATTAGGCTTTGTTTTCACTGTGCTTGACCTATCTGAAACCCCTTTGATTGGATTATTACTGCCTTGTAATCTATTCCTGCTTATCCAATATCATCTCCGAAACTATAGTTTATTAGAACTTCATTATGTTCTCCATTCCAATTCGTAAATGTTAGTAACTGGTTTTAGGCTGGCTGTTTTTTAATGTTTGCCCGGCCTTACTGAGTGCTTGTTAAAAAGATTGTATAGAGCCTTGGTTAGACCATACTTGGGAGTACTGTGAACAGTTCTGGTCCTCATATTATAAAAAGAATATAGAGGCACTGGAGAAGGTGCAAAAGAGATTTACTTGAATGATACCAGAACTGAGAGGACGGCTCGATTTTTAACTCCAGGTGGATTCCCCGCTCAGGTCTGAATTAAAATTACAGTCAATGATGTCATCGGGCTGCACCTTCACCACACGGACTGCAGCGGTTCAACAAGGTGGCTCACCACTACCTTCTCAAGGGCAATTAGGCAATTCAGGCAAGTGGAGAGTATTCCATCACACTCCTTACTTGTGCCATGTAGATGGTGGAAAGGCTTTTGGGGAGTCAGGAGGTGAGACACTCGCCGCAGAATACCCAGCCTCTGACTTGCTCTTGTTGCCACAATATTTATGTGGCTTGTCCATTTAAGTTTCTGGTCAATGGTGATCCCCAGAATATTGATGGTGGGGGATTCGGCGATGGTAATGCCGTTGAATGTCAAGGGGCGGTGGTTAGACACTCGCTTTTTGGAGATAGTCATTGCCTGGCACTTGTGTGGTGCAAATGTTACCTGCCACTTAACAGCCCAAGCCTGAATGTCATCCAGGTCTTGCTGCATGCAGGCATGGACTGCTTCTTTGTCTGAGGAGTTGCGAATGGCACTGAACACAGTGCAGTCATCAGCAAACATCCCCACTTCTGACCTTATGATGGAGGGAAGGTCATTGATGAAGCTCCACTCCCACTCAGACCTCACTGTCCTCGGCCTATTACACTGTTCCACTGAAGCTCAACGTAAGCTCGAGGAACAGCACCTCTTTTTTTGATTAGGCACTTTACAACCTTCTGGACTCAACATAGAGTTCAACAATTTCAGGTCATAACCTCGGCCCCTATCATATATATTTTTTTCCCCACACTTTTTTTGTTGTTTGTGTTTTCTTTTCTTCTCTCCCACATGGCAGCTGTCTTTCATTCTGCCAGCGCAATTCACACTTCATCTAGAGCCGTCCTTTGTTTCTTAACCTGTCCCATTACCATCTCCTTTTGCCTTGAATATCTCTCAATGTCTCTTAACCTCTCCTGCCTTCTATCCTATCACAGACCTTCCCTTTTGTTCTTTTATCCCCTCCCCCTTGTCCCAGCTCCTGCACTTGCTTAAAAATCTGTTCCATTTCCTGTTTTTTTTCCAGTTCTGACGAAAGGTCATCGACCTGAAAGGTTAACTCTGTTTCTCTCTTCACAGATGCTGCCTGACCTGCTGAGTATCTCCAGCATTTTCTGTTTTTATTTCAGATTTCCAGCAGCTGCAGTATTTTCTTTTTGTATTGTTGAAGCAGCTGAAGATGGTTGGGCCCAGGACACTGCCCTGAGGAACTCCTGCAGCGATGTCCTGGGGCTGTGATGATTGACCTCCAACCACCACAAGCATCTTCCTTTGTGCTAGGTATGACTCCAGCCAGTAGAGAGTTTTCCCCTCGATTCCCATTGACTTCAGTTTTACTAGGGCTCCTTGATGCCGCACTCGGTCAAATGCTGCTTTGATGTCAAGGGCAGTCACTGTCACCTCACCTCTGGAATTCAGCTCTTTTGTCCATGTTTGGACCAAGGCTGTAATGAGGTCTGGAGCTGAGTCGTCCTGGCGGAACACAAACTGGGCATCAGTAAGCAGATTATTGGTGAGTAAGTGCTGCTTGATAGCAGTGTCAACAACACCTTCCATCACTTTGCTGATGATTGAGAGTAGATTAATGGGGCGGTGATTGGCCAGATTGGATTTATGCTGCTTTTTGTCGACAGGACATACCTGGGCAGTTTTCCACATTGTTGGGTAGATGCCAGTGTTATAGCTGTACTGGAACAGCTTGGCTAGAGGCGCGGCTAGTTCTGGAGCACAAGTCTTCAGTACGACAGCCGGGATGTTGTCGGGGCCCACAGTCTTTGCTGTATCCAGTGTGCTCAGCTGTTTCTTGATATCACGTGGAATGAATCGAATTGGCTGAAGACTGGCTTCTGTGATGGTGGGGACCTCAGGAGGAGGCCGATATGGGATATATCGCCGATATGGCCGATATCGGCACTTCTGGCTGAAGATAGTTGCAAACACTTCAGGCTTGTCTTTTGCACTCAAATGCTGGGCTCCACCATCACTGAGGATGGGGATAGTCCAGTAACATAACCACTATTTAGGAGGATTTAACTTTTAAAATTTTGGACCGAATCTTTTCTGGAAAATGCTCCCATCACATAATGGGGGAAAATTCAGTTGGCTTGCGCCTCCCGTTGGCGCCCGGGTGCGGCGATGTTTGTGCCGCTCGCGAAATTGACTAGAGTTTTTGCAGCGGCGCAAAAGTTTAGCGCCCCGATCTCCTGCGCCTGCAGATCGTGACGTCAGTTGAACGTGCAACGCCCTGGTGGTGCCCCGGACCGGATATTGAGTGGCGCCCCCCCCCGTCCTTTCCGCCTGCCGCAAGCAACGACAGGGAGACTGGAACGTTTCCCAGTCGGTGAGGGGTTGGTGGGGTGCTATTTAAAGGTGGCCTCTTCCTGGCTTTTTCTGTGGTAGACATTTTTGCACCACTCATTCTGACAGAGCGCGAGATTCTGAGAGAGAGATAGAGAGACTTCTGCATAGAGTCAACGCTGTGTGAAGTAGTTTTGGCTACTGAGCATCACTTTGCAGGTGCTTTTGGATTTGACCTTCATTACTTCGATTGCCAAGAAACTATGGGGGCTGCACTGATTCGGGGTGTCGTCCTGCGCCTGCAGAATCGGAGGCAACAGAGACGCAGAGAGAGTGGCAATCATGGCCAGACGGAGGAGGGCCAATAGGCCTCTGCACAGGAGACCTTACCCTCCCAGGGTATTCCGGGAACAATTCTCCTACATTAATTTGTCTGAGGAACAGTGTTTGCGCAGGCTGTGCTTCAGCAAGGAGGTAGTCACTGAGCTCTGCCACCTGCTGCAGCCAGTACTGCAGCCTCAACTGAGGACCAGGACGTCTCTGTCGGTGGCAGTGAAGGTCACAGTGGCTCTGAACTTTTATGCCACCAGCTCCTTTCAAGCAGCTACTGGGGACATCGCCAATATCTCCCAGTTTGCGGTCCATTGCTGTATCCGTCAGGTCACAAATGCCCTCTATAAAAGGAGACGCCAGTACATCTCTTTCCCGATGACCCGGACCAAACAGCATGAACGCGCATTGGGCTTTGCGAGGATAGCGGGCTTCCCCATGGTGCAGGGCGCCATTGACTGCACGCATGTGGCATTGCGGGCACCGCATGAGAATGCAGAGGTTTTCCGAAACCGCAAGGGGTTCCACTCCTTAAACGTCCAGTTGGTCTTTGACCACAGACAGCTGATACTCGCTGTCAATGCCCGCTATCCTGGCAGCAGCCACGATGCTTTCATCCTGCGCCAGACTGCTGTGCCAGAACTTTTCCAGGCACCGCATCAGCCAAGTGGATGGCTCCTCGGGGACAAGGGTTATCCACTGTGCACCTGGCTGATGACACCGCTCTGTAACCCCAACACCCCTGCCGAGCTGCGGTACAGTGAGAGCCATCTCGCCACCAGGAACATCGTTGAGCAGACGATTGGCATGCTCAAGCAACGGTTCCGCTGTCTGGACCACTCAGGAAGAGCCCTGTAGTACTCGCCTGAGCGAGTCTCCCTCTTCATAGTTGTGTGCTGCATGCTTCATAACCTGGCAATCCTCAGGACCCAGCCAATGCCACCAGGCCTTGGAGCACCACCGGAGGAAGAGGAGGAGGAGGAGGAAGAGGAGGAGGAAGAGGAGGAGGATGATCAGCAGCAGCACCAAGGCAGGAGGGAGGCCCACAATGTTGAAACTGCAAGGGCCGTCCGTCAACGGCTGATAACAAGCCACCTCTAGGCCCCTACTGAGGAAATGGCTTCTGCCATGGAGAACAACATGAATGAAAGCAACCCGCAACCCTAAAGCCGGCCAAGGCAGCAATGATTCCAAAGGCCAAACCTGTACATTTTGAATACAAAAACTTTTTTATTTTACAAAAATGTGTGTCATTTCTTCATGACAAACTAATAGAAACAAACACAAAAAATCATTCATTAACATAACTGGTTCTCACAACCTGGAGATTATGTCCAAAACACTAAACAAAAGTTTGAACACGAACCTCGGCCTTTAATAAAAAATTGACCAACATTTCGTCACACCTCCTACTTTTTGCCCTTCGAGGGTGATCTTCCCTTGCACGCTTCCCCCCTTCCCACCCTACTGCTCCTCCATAATGGGGCTCCAGTGGCTGCAGCAAGGCTGGTGGAAGGCTGCTGATTGTCAGAATCTGAGACTGCAGATGCCCTTGAAGGATGGCCTCGACCAGCTCTGGGCCTGGAGGGCCCGGCTGCAGACTGCACCAACTCTGCATGGGCAGCAGCAGTCTGGGCTACAGGCGGTGGCAAGTGCAATGGGGAAGTGACAGTGGTGGCAGCAGGAATGCTGTCATCTTGAGAGAGGACAGCAACTCCCTGCTCAACCGACACACTGGCACTCCCACAGGGCAGCACTTCAGCATCCGGAGCAATCTGCTGGAGCACAGATTGCTGGCCTGCTGCGGCGCGGTGAGAGCTCCGTGGAAATGTGTCCGAACCAGCGAGGATGGCAGCAGTCAGTGCTTGCGTGGCCTCAATCTGAGTCTGCATGAGACCAGTCTGAGATTGGATCACGGCAGCCAGTGACTGAATTGCAGCACTAAGCATTAGCATGGCATCCGCCTGTGCTACAGCATACTGCTCCACACTCCTTGCCAGTGCATCAATGCAATCGGGCACCCTTCCCACTGCACCCATGAGCTGAGTGTGCATGTCCACCGCCTGGGTGTTCATTTCAGCGATGAGCTGCTCCTCCTCTGCGTCCGGTGCAGCAGGACTCGCTGGCCTACTCTCCCTCCAGGGAGAAGGCCCCCGAGCTTCCCTAGCCACATCGCGTTGCTGCAGCCTGCTGGGTCCCGGAGCTTCACCCTCATCAGACCCTTCCCCCCTGCTCCCCTCCAGGGAAGACGTGATCCCAGTGTGGGCATGGGCTTCCTCGGGAGAGGGTGGCGCTGATGCTCTGGCTTCCTCTTCCTCCTCGCCTGCGGCTTCGCTCCCACTGGCAGCTTCAGGGCCCGTCTCCTCTGCTGGTGAATCACCATCTGAAAGCAGGGAGGTACAAGAGTGGCTTTAGTGTGAGGACAGGGGGGCAGTAAGGGAGGAAGGAATGCAGCGATTTAGTAAGTTGGATTGAAAGTGTCAAAGGCTGGTGTTGTGGGGGACAAGTGGAATGAGAGAGGAGAGAAAGCTGATGACCTTACCATTGCTGTCCTGAACGGGGTCGGCCTCTCCAGGGGCGAAGCGACTGATCACCTTGCTTGCCACAATCCTGTGGACGCGTGCCTCAAGATCGCTGAGGGGTTGCAGCTGAGGCCGCCCTCCACCCGTCCATTGCTGCTGTCTCCTATTATGAGATAGCTTGGCCTGCAAGAAAAAGGACGGTGTCTGAGTAAATATACAGCCATGGTCTTGCCTGATGTGCCTCCCATAGTTGAATAGCCCTTACTGTATGCAAAGTGTGGAATGTGCATGTGTGTTTCATGAGAGGGCCATAGGTGTTGGATGAGTGTTGGGCATTGGGATTTTAAGACCCGCTGGCCATAGAGTGAGGTTGAAATGGAGGGATGGAGAGGTATTGAAAAAAAGTCACTCACCCTGACGACCCGAGTGAGGTCATTGAACTTTCTGCGACATTGAGTATGGGTCCTGGGCACCATGCTCCGGCAGGAGACGTACTGAGCCACCTCCCTCCACACTCTTCTGTAGTCGCGCGGCAAAGGCCTTCTGCCACTCTCAGGGAAGAGTATAGATCTTCTGCGCTCCATCGTGCCAACCAGAGCCTCCAAGGCCCGCTCGCTGAAGCGCTGAGCTCGTTCTCTCACCCTCTCCATAGTCCTTGGCTGGAAAATGTAGTCACAGGTCTCTCCAGGCCAAGATTCAAGGCTCCAATGAGCAGGGTGTGGCTGGAGAGCAAGATCGACCCTCTCCTTTAAGAACTGGCCGGCGCCAGTGTGTCTGTGTTCCATCGCCAACTGACATCACATGAGCTGTGCCCGCACTCTGAGTTAGCGCCTTGCTCCTCGGCCTTAAGACAGGTGTGCAGCACCTGATTTAGCGTTCCAATCACCTCCAGGGGCGATAGAAGCCAAGTTTGCAGTTTGAGGCGATAATTAGCGCCCGGCCGATAATTGCGCCCCAAACGGGGCGATACCGAATTTCTCCCCCAATGTGTTTAATTGCAGCCTTTTTTGTTTCAGGGTACAGAATGGGCAGCCTGGCATCAGATCACTGCTTTGCAGATTGGAGCCAAATCTAATTTAGTTTCTACATTCAGCCTGCCTGTGTTGATCGCAATCAATGGAACGGTTGCAAACAAAGTGGAATTAAATTTAATTTGCTGTCTTCACAAATTTGTCGACAGCAATTTTAATTGAGACTAAAACGTTCATGCTAAATCAAATTCCGAATTGGAGGCGGAGAGAATGGTTGTAGTCTCAGTGAGTGACATAAGTTTGCACAGAATTTACAACGCAGAAACAGGCCATGCGGCCGGTGTTTATGCTCCACATGAGCCTCCTCCCACCCCTCTTCATCTCACCCCATCAGCCTATCCTTCTATTCCTTTCTCCCTCATGTGTTTATCCAGCTTCCCCTTAAATGCATCTACGCTATTCGCCTCAAGCACTCCCTGTGGTAGCGAGCTCCACATTCTCACCACTCTCTCTGGATGAAGAAGTTTCTCCTGAATTGTTTCTTGGATTCATTAGTGATTATCTTATATTTACGACCCCTAGTTTTGGACTCCCCCCCACAACTAATTCTAGTTATGTTACTCTTCTGTGTTGCTACGTGTAAATAATTATCATTTTTAAACCTGAATCACTTTTTTACATTTCTTTTTGTTCAAATCATCCAGTTCATTAAAATGAAAGCAACGAATGTCAGGTTACTGATGGTTTCCATTGTGGGTCCGTTGCCTTAGTTGTCCGTAGCTTTTTGAGGCCATAAGCCATCTTCCTCCACCGCCCACCACCCCCTTGAATTTCACCCTTTGATAGTCCTTCTTTAGTTGATACGAACATACGAATTAGGAGCAGGAGTCGGCCATTCGGCCACTCGAGCCTGCTCCGCCATTCAATAAGATCATGGCTGATCCGATTACTCCACATTCCCACCTACCCCCAATAACCTTTTCACCCCCTTGCTTACCAAGAATCAATCTACTTCGGCCTTAAAAATATTCAAAGACTCTGCTTCCACCGCCCTCTGAGGAAGAGAGTTCCAAAGACTCACGACCCTCTGTGAGAAAAAATGTCTCCTCATCTCTGTCTTAAATGGGCGACCCCTTATTTTTAAACAGTGACCCCTAGTTCTGGATTCTCCCACAAGAGGAAACATCCTCTCCACATCCACCCTGTCCAGACCCCTCAGGATCTTATATGTTTCAATCAAGTCACCTCTTACTCTTCTAAACTCCAGTGGATACAAGCCTAGCCTGTCCAACCTTTCCTCATAAAACAACCCGCCCATTCCAGGTATTAGTCTAGTAAACCTTTTCTGAACTGCTTCCAACGCATTTACATCCTATCTTAAATAAGGAGACCAATACTGTACACAATACTTCAGATGTGGTCTCACCAATGCCCTGTATAACTGAAGCATAACCTCCCTACTTTTGTATTCAATTCCCCTCACAAAATTAAAGATAACATTCTATTAGCTTTCCTAATTACTTGCTGTACCTGCATAGTAACCTTTTGCGATTCATGCACTAGGACACCCAGATCCCTCTGCATCTCAGAGCTCTGCAATCTCTCACCATTTAGATAATATGCTTCTTTTTTATTCTTCCTGCCAAAATGGTCAACTTCACATTTTCCCACATTATACTCCATTTGCCAGATCTTTGCCCACTCACTTAACCTATCTATATCCCTTTGTAGCCTCCTTATGTCCTCTTCACAATTTACTTTCCTACCTATCTTTGTGTCATCAGCAAATTTAGCAACCATACCTTCGGTCCCTTCATCCAAGTCATTTATATAAACTGTAAAAAGTTGAGGCCCCAGCACTGATCCCTGTGGCACACCACTCGTTACATCTTGCCAATCAGAAAATGACCCATTTATGCCTACTCTCTGTTTCCTGTTAGCTAGCCAATCTTCTATCCATGCCAATATGTTACCCCCTACACCATGAGCTTTTATTTTCCGCAATAACCTTTGATGTGGCACCTTATCAAATGCCTTCTGGAAATCTAAGTACAGTACATCCACCGGTTCCCCTTTATCCACAGCACATGTTACTTCCTCAAAGAACTCCAATAAATTGGTTAAACATGATTTCCCTTGCAGAAAACCATGTTGACTCTGCCTGATTACTTTGAACTTTTCTAAGTGCCCTACTATAATGTCTTTAATAATAGCTTCTAACATCTTCCCTATGACAGATGTTAAGCTAACTGGCCTGTAGTTTCCTGCTTTCTGTCTCCCTCCCTTTTTGAATAAAAGAGTTACATTCACTATTTTCCAATCTAATGGAACCTTCCCCGAATCTAGGGAATTTTGGAAAATTAAAACCAACGCATCAACTATCTCACTAGCCACTTCTTTTAAGACCCTAGGATGAAGTCCATCAGGACTCGGGGACTTGTCAGCCCGCAGCTCCAACAATTTGCTCAGTACCACTTCCCTGGTGATTATAATTTTCTTGAGTTCCTCCCTCCCTTCCATTTCCTGATTTACAGCTATTTCTGGGATGTTACTTGTATCCTCTATAGTGAAGACCGATGCAAAATACCTGTTCAATTCAACTGCCATCTCCTTATTTTCCATTATTAATTCCCCAGACTCACTTTTTATAGGACCAACGCTCACTTTGTTAACTCTTTTCTTTTTTAAATATCTATAGAAACTCTTACTATCTGTTTTTATATTACTAGCTAGCTTCCTCTCGTACTCTAATTTTTCTCTCCTTATTAATCTTTTAGTCATTCTTTGCTGTTTTTTATATTCTGTCCAATCTTCTGACCTGCCCCCCATCCTTGCGCAATTATATGCTTTTTCTTTAAGTTTAATACTATCTTTAACTTTTTTAGTTAACCACGGATGGTGGGTCCTCCCCTTTTTTCTTTCTTTTTGGAATGTATATACAGGAAACTCTTTATTAACCGGCACCCAAATATCCGGAAATCTCTCTTAACCGGCAAAATTCTTGAGTAGGTAACCGGGGTTTTCCTTCATCTCTCGTTTAAAATTAACTTTAAAAAACACCCCGAGGCGTTTGCCTTGTATCGGAGCGTGTAGATTGGGAGGGGAATGTGCAGCCCGGGTAGGCAGCGGACACGACAGATGGTCAGCTGGCGGTCCCCGGGGAGACGGAGCTCCGAATGCAGGCGCATGTCAATGTGTACGGGGCTCTTGTATGTTGGGAGATATAACTCTCCGTTATCCGGACTTTTTGATTAACCGGCACCACGCCGGTCCCGTCGGTGCCGGTTAATAAAGAGTTTCCTGTATTCTGTGTATTTTGAAATATCCCCTTAAATGTCTGCCACTGCAACTCTATTGACCTATCCCTTAACCTAATTTGCCAGTTCACTTTAGCTAGCTCTGCTTTCATGCCCTCATAATTGCCCTTACTTAAGTTTAAAATACTCATCTTGGATCCACTCTTCTCTCTCTCAAACTGAATGTGATGCCCCTCCTGTACCTGTCGGGGTGGAATGGCCGCTCGATTCCCAGATCCCCGCTCGATTCCCAGATCCCCGCTCGATTCCCAGATCCCTGCTCGATTCCCAGATCCCCGCTCGATTCCCAGATCCCCGCTCGATTCCCAGATCCCCGCTCATGCTCTTGAAAATCCCAACACACCCTCAAATAAGCCTTCTCCGTTTCCTATTGTTCCGGCCTCGCTGTTGCAAAGAAAGGTTATGGGAAGCGGCTCCCCGTAAAACACAACAGCCTATTGATTTTGAAGGCTGGAATATTTATTGTCCAGGAAACAATGTACTGTAAAGATTGGGCATTAATGAGTATCTTGGAGTTTGCTTTACAAGCTTTGAAGGTTATAGGATAGGGTTGGCAACGCTAATCTAGAAACCCTTTAACTTGGGTTGGACGTATCTCTGGAGGTTTCATTATATGACCTGCTGCCTCCAACCGTCCTGCCCAGTCAAACCGCCTTTTACCCCCATCTCCAATACTTTTTATAACTAATAAGAAAGTGGTCAATGCCTCTATGATTTTTCTCCTGGGTGTTGCTCGCAGTGTCCAGGAGATTAGTCTGAAATACCCGGAGACTCCAGGACAATCCTGGACTCTTGGCAACCATAGTTACGGATGAATTGTGCAGAATTCTCCCTCGAGAGATTGAGAGCCCTGAGTAGAGTAGATTATAGATTATATTTAGAGGGAATAGCTTTCAATGGCCTTTTCACGGTCCGCGTTTTATTATTTACATACGAACATACGAATTAGGAGCTGGAGTCGGCCACTCGGCCCTTCGAGCCTGCTCCGCCATTCAATAAGATCATGGCTGATCCGATTACTCCACATTCCTGCCTAACCCCGATAACCTTTCACCCCCTTGCTTACCAAGAATCTATCTACCTCTGCCTTAAAAATATTCAAAGACTCTGCTTCCACCGCCCTCTGAGGAAGAGAGTTCCAAAGACTCACCACCCTCTGTGAGAAAAAATGTCTCCTCATCTCTGTCTTAAATGGGCGACCCCTTATTTTTAAACAGTGACCCCTAGTTCTAGATTCTCCCACAAGAGGAAACATCCTCTCCACATCCAGCCTGTCCAGACCCCTCAGGATCTTATATGTTTCAATCAAGTCACCTCTTACTCTTCTAAACTCCAGCGGATACAAGCCTAGCCTGTCCAACATTTCCTCATAAGACAACCCGCCCATTCCAAGTATTAGTCTTTTAAACCTTCCCTGAACTTACGGGGTGCAGTAGCACAGTGCTTATGTTACTGGACTAATATACAGAGGCCTGGACTGATAATCCAGAGACATGTAGTTCAAATCCCACCACAGCAGCTGGGGAATTTAAATTCAGTTAATTAAATAAATCTGGAATAAAAAGCTAGTATCAGCAATGGTGACCATGAAACTATTGGATTGTGGTAAAAACCCATCTGGTTCACTAATGTCCTTTAGGAAAGGAAATCTACCAGTCCTTACTTGGTCTGGACTTTTTTGTGACTCCAGACCCACAGCAATGTGGTTGACTGTTAACTGCCCTCTGAAATGGCCTAGCGAGACACTCGGTTGTACCAAACCACACTGCAACGGTTCAAGAAGGCAACTCGCCACCACCTTCACAAGGGCAATTAGGGATGGGCAATAAATGCTGGTCTTGCCAGCGACGCCCATGTCCCAGGAAGGAATACAAAAAAATGCACCAGTAATTTGGTTTTGGATAGGCACCAAAACTGGCATGAATTACATACCATAGAATCATAGAAACATGCAGACAGAAGGAGGCCATTCGGCCACCGTGCCTGTGCCGTCTCTTTGAGCGTAAACCCCCCCAGATCTCTGTGTTTCTGCACCCCCTTTAAATTTGTACCATTAAGTTTATATTGGCTCTCCTCATTCGTCCTTCCGAAATGCATCAAATACAATGCCCCAAAATACCAAGGCCCATAAATTGGGGCTCGCCCATTTTTGGCCGTGTGGCGGGTTTGTTCCCTGCACCTCAATGGTGAGGCTGGAGGCTCCCCAGATAATTGACCAGCCGGAAATGTCCGCACGACTCCTGCTCGCTTAACCGGGGCCTCAGTAGACCGAGTAGCGCCCAATAAATGGACCAATTGATTGGCCCAAGTTTCTCTCTCGGAATACAGCCAGACTAGGGGGCCTCTGCAGAATCCCAACTGAATAACGGAGGGGTTAAATACGGGAAAAAATGCAAGAGAAATGCCATTGTTTACTTTAGTCAGTGACCCAGAATCAAAACATTGATCAGTGCAAGTGTGAGGATAAAGAAACCGCACCATTGACTCACCATGTCACAAGGTTTGTTGTTACTGTGTTATTAATTCTGCGTTCAGGAGGCTGAAACGAGAGAGAATATTTATAACATAGCTTTCAGAGAAGGATACAGATGTCAAAGCTTCCATTCAGAATACATTTTCACCCCCTTTTAGATGTCATCATTAAAATTTCTGTCTTTGATTTTGATCTACTCTGCAATTAAGATGTTGGCTTTGCCTCTGTGATCTATTCTCTTAATAACCCATCTAATTGTGTGGAATAACTCCTGTACTGTGTTTGTTCCTGTCACATTTAATCCTGCAGTCGCTTTCTATCCTTCCCTGAGCTGCGAAAGTTGTAATTTTGGAAGCAATGGAAACCCAACCTGAGCTAGGTTTCGTTAATTAAAATATTCAAAGTGGATACCCAACCTGACCTTAGGTTTCTTTAACTAAAATGTTCAAAGAAAGAAAGACTTGGATTTCCAAAGCGCCTTTCACAAACTCAGGACATCCCAAAGTGCTATTACAGCCAATGAAGTACTTTCTGAAGTCACTGTTGTAATGTAGGAAACACAGCAGCCAATTTGCGCACAGCAAGCTCCCACAAACAGCAATGTGATAATGACCAGATCATCCATTGAGCGATGATGGTTGAGGGATAAATGTTGGCCCAGGGCAGAACTCTTCTTCGAAATAGTGCCGTGGGATCTTTTACGTCCACCTGAGAGGGCAGGCAGGGCCGCTGACAGCGCAGCACTCCCTCAGTACTGCAGTGGGAGTGTCAGCCTAGATTTTTGTGCTGAAGTCGCTGGAGTAGGTGCTTGAACCCACGACCTTCTGACTCGGAAACGAGTGTGCTACCAACTGAGCCACAGATGATACCATTCCAAAAGGTTTACTGCGGTCTGTCCAAACATCATTGCTTCTGGGCAAAATGTAAACTCTCCTTAACTGCTGGTTGATAGTTTTCAGAAACCTGGGAGAAGGATCAAGGACCGTACAGCAGGAGGCCAACATTAAGTGAAAAAAGTGGACAAGCAGCTGAGAAGTCAAGAAGTAGGGTTATTGAACCTGATTTAAAAAGATGGTTGGAGGAAGGGAAAACCGACGGACCTAAAGAGTTCCACAGTTTCAAATCCTGGGACAGAATTAGTTAGAGCAGGACTCAACAACAACTATTTTTTATTATTTCACACCCTTCATGTAAAAAAGATTTGCACTAACCCTTGACTTCAACACAGTTAAAGAGGATATACAGGGAGGAAGAACATCATGCAAAATGGTTTATGTGCAGCTTCGGGAGAACAAGAGTGGAGGTTTCAAGGAGCGTCGACCAAAGAAGTATTGATTAAAATAGAGAAAGATAAAGAAATGGTTGTAATGGCGGCTGGCAGTGAGAGAAAGGCTCCCTATTGGACTGATCCAGTGGATGCTTCGGTTGATTGATTGTTTTTAAGCAATTGCCACTTATTTCATAAGGAAATTACTGTTGGTGAATTTGGACCACTTTGTACCTGAGGAAGCCTCACTGACAAATTGTGTGCAGCTTTCAACACTCTTTAGTTTTTCTGCTCCTTCGTTGTCAATGGCCAGCAAATCTCATTAAAACCAATTTCGCAATGCATTTGCGGATTGAGAAGCGTGAGAATGACAATTCTGGGAATTAGCTCTTTGCAGTTATGAGGTGAGACTCTTACAGCTGAACAGGTTTTCATTGGAGAAAAGAAGATCAAGGTTTCATTTAGCTTCCTCGTGGGGTTCCAGTGTCCTTTGTAAGGGGGGACAGAACAGATGTGGCGTACACCAGCACGCTCATAGAAGCACGCCCCCTGACCCTGTGAACTTCAGTGGGGTCAGCAGCAGAGTTCTCCATTAGGCCATGAACCCGACACTTCTGTTTCGTGGCCAAGTCCCACAAACAGCAATGAGATACATGACCAGATAATCTGTTTTTAGTGATGTTGGTTGAGGGATAAATATTGGCCAGGACACCGGCGAGAACTCCCCTATTCTTCTTCGAAATAATGCCCTGAGATTTTTTACATCCACCTGAGGTGAGGAGGGGGGGCCTTGGTTTAACATCTCATCTGAAAGACAGCACCTCCAACAGTGCAGCACTCCTTTAATTATGTTCTCAAGTCTCCCTAGTGGGGCTTGAACTCACGATCTTCTGACTCTGAGCATGCAGCCCACTGAGCCATGGCTAAGACCCCCAAACAGTGTCCCCAAAACATTAATTCCCTTCCCTTCAAATGTTGCCTGGCCAGCTTCAAGTACCTCGGTAGGGGTCAGGGGTGGAAGGAAAGAGTTAATATAATCACGCAAGATCAAAAGCTCTACCAAGCCAACTTAAGAACAGAAGAACATAAGAAATAGGAGCAGGAATAGGCCACTGGGCCCCTCGAGCCTGCTCCGCCATTCAATAAGATCATGGCTGATCTTGGGCTCAAAGCCACTTCCCCGCCCGCTCTCCATAACCCTTCACTCCCTTATCTTGCAAAAATCTGTCTATCTCCACCTTAAATGTATTTAATGACCCAGCCTCCACAGCTCTCTGGGCTGAGAATTCCACAGATTTACAACCCTCTGAGAGAAGAAATTCCTCCTCATCTCAGTTCTAAAAGGGCGACCCTTTATTCTAAAACTGTACCCCCGAGTTCTAAATTTCCCCACAAGGGGAAACATCCTCTCTGCATCTACCTTGTCGAGCCCCCTCAGTATCTTATATGTTTCAATAAGATCACCTCTCATTCTTCTAAATTCCAATGAGTATAGGCCCAGCCTGCTCAACCTTTCCTCATAAGTCAACCCCCTCATCTCTGGAATTAACCTAGTGAATTGTCTCTGAACTGCCTCCAATGCAAGTATATTCTTCCTTAAATAAGGAGACCAAAACTGTACGCAGTACTCAAGGTGTGGTCTCACCAATACCCTGTATAGTTGTAGCAGGACTTCCCTGTTTTTATACTCCAACCCCCTTGAAATAAAGGCCAACATTCCATTTGCCTTTTTGATTACTTGCTGTACCTGCATGCTAACTTTTTGTGTTTCATGCACAAGGACCCCCAGGTCCCTCTGAACTGTAGCATTTTGTAATCTCTCTCCATTTAAATAATAATTTGCTTTTTTATTTTTCCTGCCAAAGTGTATAACCTCGCACTTTCCCACATTATATTCCATCTGCCAAATGTTTGCCCACTCACTTAGCCTGTCTATGTCCCTTTGCAGATTCTTTGATTCCTCTGCACAACTTGCTTTCCCACCCATCTTTGTATCATCCGCAAACTTGGCTACATTACACTCGGTCCCTTCATCCAAGTTATTAATGTAGATTGTAAATAGTTTAGGCCCCAGCACCGATCCCCGTGGTACCCCACTAGTTACCGTTTGCCAACCGGAAAATGACCCATTTATCCCGACTCTCTGCTTTCTGTTAGTTAGCCAATTCTCTATCCATGCTAATATATTACCCCCAATTCCATGAGCTCTTATCTTATGCAGTAACCTTTTATGTGGCACCTTATCGAATGCCTTCTGGAAATCCAAATACACCACATCTACTGGTTCACCTTTGTCCACCCTGCTCGTTACATCCTCAAAGAACTCCAGCAAATTTGTTCAACATGATTTCCCTTTCATAAAACCATGCTGACTCTGCCTGACTACATTATGATTTTCTAAATGCCCTGCTACTGCTTCCTTAATGAAGGACTCCAGCATTTTCCCAATGACAGCTGTTAGGCTAACTGGTCTATAGTTTCCTGCTTTCTGTCTCCCTCCTTTCTTAAATAGGGGTGTTACATTTGCAGTTTTCCAATCCACTGGGACCTCTCCAGAGTCCAGGGAATTTTGGTATATTGCAACCAATGCATCCACTATCTCTGCAGCCACTTCTTTTAAGACCCTGGGATGCAGGCCATCTGTTCCAGTAGACTTGTCGTCTTTTAGTCCCATTATTTTACCAAGTACTATTTCCTTAGTGATAGTGATTGTCTTTAGTTCCCCCCTCCCTGTGGCCCCTTGATTATCCATTTTTGGGATGTTGTTAATGTCTTCTACAGTGAAGACAGATACAAAATATTTGTTCAGAGTCTCTGCCATTTCCCCGTTCTCCATTATTAATTCCCCAGTCTCATCCTCTAAGGGACCAACGTTTACTTTAGCGACCCTCTTCCTTTTTATATACCTGTAGAAGCTCTTACTATCTGTTTTAACGTTTCTTGCCAGTTTTCACTCATAATTCATCTTCTCTCTCTTTATTATTTTTTGAGTCATCCTTTGCAAGTTTAAAAAAATTTCCCAATCCTCTGGCCTCCCACCAATCTTGGCAACATTGTATGCCTTCGTTTTCAATTTGATACCATCCTTTACTTCCTTAGTTAGCCACGGATGGTGCTCCCTTCTCTTAAAATCTTTCTTTCTCACTGGAATATATTTTTGTTGAGAGTTATGAAATATCTCCTTAAATGTCCACCATTGCATTTCAACTGTGTTACCCTTTAATTTATGTTTCCAGTCCACTTTAGCCAGTTCTGCCCTCATGCCATTGTAATTGCCTTTGTTTAAGATCAGGACACTGGTTTGAGACACAACTTTCTCACCCTCCAACTGAATTTGAAATTCAACCATGCTATGATCACTCTTTCCTAGAGGATCCTTTACTATGAGATCATTTATTAATTCTGTCTCATTACACAGTACCAGATCCAAGATAGCCTGCTCCCTGGTTGGTTCCATTACATACTGTTCTAGGAAACCATCCCGGATGCACTCTATGAACTCCTCCTCAAGACTACCATGGCCAATTTGATTTGTCCAATCAATATGGAGATTAAAATCACCCATGATTATTACTGTACCTTTTTTACAGGTCTCCATTAGTTGTTGATTTATACTCTGTCCAACAGTATTGCTACTGTTCGGGGGCCTGTAGACTACGCCCACCAGAGACTTTTTCCCTTTATTATTTTTTATCTCCACCCAAACCAATTCTACATCTTGATCTTCTGATCCAATATCACTTCTCACCACTGCACTGATCCCATCCTTTACCAACAAAGCCACCCCACCTCCCTTTCCTTTCTGTCTGTCCTTCCGAATTGTCAGATATCCTTGAATATTCAGTTCCCAGCCCTGATCACCTTGCAACCATGTCTCTGTAATGGCGATCAGATCATACCCATTTGTATCTATTTGTGCCGTCAACTCATCTATCTTGTTACAAATGCTGTGTGCATTCAGATATAGAGCTTTTAACTTTGTCTTTTTACCATTTCTCCTTGTTTTGGCCCCATTTTCTGTTGCACTCTTATTTTTAAACATTCTGTCCCTTCCTGTCACACTCTGGTTATTAATTCCAGCATCTCTATCCTGCTCTATTGTTTTCGCATTTCTCATTGACTTTTTAAATTCCCGCTCACCTGGATCCTCCCCCACCCCAGTATTTTAGTTTAGTTGCTCGGGAGAACATCTGAAGAAACAAGTCTTTGAAGAATTGAAGGAGATTTTTTATTGCTCCAATGATATGTTTGGAGATCATCAAGGTGTAGTGGTTCAGCCAGTAGCCTACGAGAGGACTGGACACTGAGTGCTGAGAGTGTGCAATCTGATGTTGGTGGGTTGCTGCAAGTTTCTTTATGGACTCTTTGGCAGAAACTTAAAACTTGAAGTCCAGCCTTGGCAGTGTTGCCAATAGTTCCTACCTCCTTTGATGAGCGCCACATGCTACTAGAGTGCTGTTGGTTGGAGAAGCTCTGTGTACGTACAGTGAATATAGACTAGCCTAGAAGTCAAAACAGCAGTAAGCTTTGGGTAGAAATACCTATCTCGTTTTATTGTTCGTACGGCTTCTCCGTGAAGAGACAATGATTAACAGAATATAAATGGAAATGTGAAGTTGAATTTAACAAAGTTTGTTTGTTTTGAGTCTCTGCCGAATGGACAGCAGCTATTTGTCTCATGGATTTTCTCACAGCAGAATTTTATGATACTCCGTTCCTAGTTCCAGTGGTGTAGCAGGTGGCAAACCCGCCCCATCCCGCCTCCGTGCCCTCTTGCCAGGAGGCGGGAAGCCATCCTGCCCCGGGTCCCGTCTCCTCGAGGCGGGAAAGGGATTAAAGCCTATTAACTGCCTGTTAACAGGTAGTTAACAGGCAGAAAATAGGATTATTCCCATTTTTCCTTCCCAAGTGCAGGCTTCCCGACCTCGAGGAACCCCGCCAGGGTGGAGGAGACGAGTAGGAGGTCTGCGGGGGTTGGAGGGGTCTGAAAGTGCGATGTAGAGGTGAGTGATGGGTGCAAGTGTGGAGTGGTAAGTATGTAAGATGAGTGTAAAGTGTTAGAAAATGCTCACTTACCTTTGTTTCTACCTACAGCCTTCAGCCGCTGTGGAGCCGGAGTCCCGACATCTCCATTGTAGATTTCACAGACTGGCTGTTGGATCCTCCGAACCAGCAGCCAGGTGATTTCTGTAAAGTTGAAAGGTTTGATGAGTCCTGAACACAAGGACTCGTCAAATTACACAGAATGTCAGTGTTTGACGGCTTCACAGAGCTGTCAAACAATGACATTTCTTCTTTCAAAAAATCTTGACAGATGGCACGTCATACGTTGACGTGCTCTGTCAATGACTTCCCCCTAATTGGCCTACTGAGCCCGCTGGGTGGGCTTAACAAGGTCAATCAGGGGAAAATCCCGCTGGTTGGCCAGAAGCTGATGGAGGCGAGATTGAAAGCCGGCAAGCAGCAGTCCCACCTCCAAAAGCTTCCCATTGACAAAATCCAGCCAAGTCTCTTAATACTGACAAGAGAAAGTCTGTTTGATTTTTCTGTCCTGTTTTCAAACCTACTTAAAAGCTGGGATTGAAGGACACTGAGGTCTTTGTGGATTGACAGCTTGACAGTAAGCCACATGAGAAGAACGTGTCTGTCTCTAAAGCATAGTGGCAGGTATAAAAGAGCACTGCGAAATGATCTGAGGAAAGTGTTGCCATCGAATGTAGGAACAGGAGGAGGCCATTCAACCCCTTGAGCCTGTTCCGCCACTCATGCCTTATCTATATCTTAACTCCGCCTTCCCGCTTTGGTTCCCTACCCCTTAATACCTTTGCCTAACCAAAATCTATCAATCTCAGTTTTGAAATTTTAAATTGACCCCCAGCCTCAATAGCTTTTTGGGGGAGAGAGTTCCAGATTTCCACTACCCTTTGTGTGAAGAAGTGCTTCCTGACATCTCCCCTCAATGGCCTGGCTCTAATTTTAAGGTTATGCCCCCTTGTCCTGGACTCCCCCACCAGAGCAAATAGTTCTCTTTATCTACAGTCGAATCCTTTAATCATCTTAAACACCTCCATTTTTTTTATTCATTCATGGGATGTGGGCATCACTGGCAAGGCCAGCATTTATTGCCCATCCCTAATTGCCCTCGAGAAGGTGGTGGTGAGCTACCAAATCAAAGGGCAGTTAAAAGTCAGCCACATTGTTGTGGATCTGGAGTCACATATAGGCCAGACTGGGTAAGGATGGCAGATTTCCTTCCCTAAAGGACATTAGCGAATCAGTTGGGTCTTTAACAACAATCTGGTAGTTTCATGGTCACCATTACTGATACTAGTACAAAAGCAAAATACTGCGGATGCTGGAAATCTGAAATAAAAACAGAAAATGTTGGAAATACTCAGCAGGTCAGGCAGCATCTGTGGAGAGAGAAACAGAGTTAACGTTTCATCGACCTGAAACGTTAACTCTGTTTCTCTCCCTACAGATGCTGCCTGACCAACTGAGTATTCCCAACATTTTCTGTTTTTATTACTGATACTAGTTTGTTTAAGATTTATTTAATTAACTGAAATTAAATTCCCCAGATGTTGTGGTGGGATTTGAACTCATGTTTTTGGATCATTAGTCCAGTAACATAACCACTATGCTACTGCACCCCACATTAGATGACCCCTTAATCTTCTATACTCAAGGAAATACAAGTCTAGACTATGCCACCAAATGTCAACAACTACAACTTGCATTTATATAGCAGCTTTAACATAGTTAAAAAGTCCCAAGGCTCGTCACAGGAGCGTTATCAAGAGATAGTGGAAGCTGTTCTAAGGTGCTGACTACACCTCTACACTGAGTTTAAACACACTTTTGTCAGCTAGATTTTTAACCCCCCCTCACCAATGTGAGCACTGACGTGATCTTGACAAGGCCTCAGCTGTTTTATCAAACCTGTGTGAATAGGCCTCAGCTTCCATTGCTTTAGGTTGAACCATTAGAAACCAGATCCAACTGTTTCAGCCACCTGAGAGACGCATGAAAAACAATAAAAAAAATAGGCAGCATGTTCTACTTAAAGATTATCAAACAAGGATTTTGTGGACTAGAAGTGGGAGCGTAGTTACAATTGTGAGATGCAATTTGGCTGAAAGTACAATCTGGCAAGTTGGTTCCTGACCACTTACCTGAGGGCTGCTGTGGCACTAAGCCATGGCCCGATCTCGGCCCAGTCCTCTCCACTCTTCGCTGATGAGCTGTAGAGCCGCGCTGGCTCTATGGCAGAGGTCCGAGTCCCAATATCCAGGGCACCAAGGACCTCAACATTCTGGGGCAGAGTATTCACCCTACGCTTGCCCCCGGGCTTCCCAAATATCTAGGCCAATAATCCAGAATATACAGGACTGAAAAAGACTTATGTGCTATATCTGGCCACCACCAAAATACAAGAGATTGTCCAGTCGTTTAGATCTAAATTGAAATCGTGTGACTATTTGTTCATCTTAGATTAGTGAGGCTTGTTAATCAAGGATTGTTAATCAAACATTCCTTCTACATCTGTCGAGAAGAAAGCTGCTAGAAGTGATTTCTGACTAAGACGTAAACGGTGAAATCATTTTACATTTGCAATCGTCTGTAAATGTCTCTGACTTTAAAGGCAGATTTATGATGGGAGTAAAAGCCACTGTAATCATGTTTGATGAGCAATGAAGTATGGCGTCAAGGATGTATTTAATCCCGGTCGCTACTCTTTATTCATTCTGGCAGTGTTCTGTAAAGAATGCCAGTCAACCGATGGAAATGGAAAATGTGCTGTACTCCATTAGCTATGAAATCAAACCGAACGCTGTCAATCACTCGAAGGGCCAGTCTGTGATCAGCCAACTTGGATCTGCTGCTGTTCTGGAGTAAGTTTGCCTTCTGCAGAACAGCTTTTCTTTTTCCCCAGATTTCTCTTCTCCTCTCCCAAAGGTTAATGGTGAGCTATCGTCCATAGACCCCATCGCCCTTCGGTATCTCACTCAATTGACCTTTCGATTGAATGAGCCACAATAGGATCAGCAGGCTATTCAAACATGGAAACCATCGCACAGAGGCTGACACTCTCTCCTCACTCAATGTTCATTCAGACACACTGGGCTGGATTTTGTGAATGGAGGCGAGTTGGAGGCAGGACAGCTGCTTGTCATGTCAATGTCCCGCCTCCATCCTCACCTGACCAACCAGAGGGATTTTCCCCTGATTGAGCTTGTTAAGCCCGCTCTGCGGGCTCAGCAGGCCAATTAGGGAGGAAGTCACTGACAGATCACGTTAACGTCAGACGTGCTATCTGTCAAGGCGATTGAGGAGGATTCTTGCGATGACTTTCCCTGTGGCAGACAGCAGGGAAACTCCTCTGTAATTACCGCAATCGGACTTGTCACCTTTCTTGAAGATGGTCACAATTACGGCGTCTCTGAGATCCCCTGGCATACTCTCCTCCTTCCAGATAAGAGAAATCAGTTCATGAATTTGCGCCAGTAGTGCTTTTCCACCATGCTTTAGTGCCTCGGCAGGGATTCCATCTGCTCCTGAGGCCTTGTTGTTCTTCAGTTGTCGGATGGCCTTTCAACCTCATGCTGGGCTGGAGTTGTGCTGAGATGGTGGCGGGTAGCATGCTGCGGGATGGAGTTGAGGACACTCACGTCGAAGACAGAGTCTCAGTTAAGGAGATCTTCAAAGTGCTCCTTCCAGCGGGCACTGACTGCCTCTCTGTCCTTGATGAGTACCTCTCCGTTCTTGGCCCGCAGTGGGGTAGGACCTTGGATGCTTGGGCCGTAGATGGTCTTGACTGCGCTAAAGAATCCACACACGTCGTGGTTGTCGGCTAGCTGCTGGATCTCCTGCGCTTTCTCCACCCACCTTCTGTTCTTTAGGTCGCGAGTTTTTTGTTGGACCTCGGCCTTCAGGCGTCTGTAGAGCTGCTTTCCTGCTCTCGAGTTCTGTTGCTGTTTCCAGATCAGGAATGCCTTGCGCTTGCGGTTTATTAGCTCTTGGATCTCCTGGTCGTTCTCGTCAAACCAGTCTTGATATTTCCTGGTCGAGTGAACGAGCGTCTCTTCACAGGTGCTGATTATGGAGGCCTTGAGTGCAGACCAGGCGCTGTGGACACTGTGTCTCTGAATCACTGGGAGTCGTCAGGTTGTTTGTGAGGCGCAGGTTGAATAGGGCTTTCTTAGCGGGGTCTTTGAGTGCTCCAGCGTTGATTTTCCTGCGGCATTGTTTCTTTTGCCACCGCTGTTTTAGGGCTACATTGATGGAGATGACAGAGCGGATTAGGCGGTGGTCTGTCCAGCAGTCGTCAGCTCCTGTCATGGCGCGGGTGATGCGGACGTCCTTGCGGTCCCTCACTCGGACGATGACGTAGTCCAGCAGATGCCAGTGCTTGGGAAAGTCATCGCAAGAATCCTCCTCAATCGCCTTCTCCCAGTGGCTGAAGAGCTCCTCCCAGAGTCGCAATGCGGATTCCGCCCACTAAGGGGCACAACGGACATGATTTTCACCGCGCGTCAATTACAAGAGAAATGCAGGGAACAGCACCAACCATTGTACATGGCCTTCTTTGATCTCACAAAGGCCTTCGACACGGTCAACCGTGAGGGATTATGGAGAGTCCTCCTCAAATTCGGCTGCCTTCAAAAGTTTGTCACCATCCTCCGCCTGCTTCACGACGACATGCAAGCCGTGATCCTGACCAACGGTTCCACCACAGACCCAATTCACGTACGGACCGGGGTCAAGCAAGGCTGTGTCATCGCACCAACGCTCTTCTCGATCTTCCTTGCTGCAATGCTCCATCTCACCCTCAGTAAGCTCCCCGCTGGAGTGGAGCTAATTTACAGAACAAACGGGAAACTGTTCAACCTCCGTCACCTCCAGCCCAGATCCAAGGTCGTCCCATCCTCTGTCGTCGAATTACAGTATGCAGACGACCTTTCAAATTTGTAAATTTCACATGGCTATTGGAACGGAGGTTCCAACAGCCATTCTGTGAAATTGACAAGCAGGATGTCGGCTCTCCCGATCTACTGCGGCTAAAGGCTGTATGAAGAAAACAAGGTAAGTGAACACTTTCTTAAACTTATCACTCACCTTACATACTTACCACTCCACACTTGCACCCATCACTTGCCTCTACATCTTACTTCCAGGTGCCTCCGACCGCCGCAGACCTCCTTCACGTCTCCTCCAACCCGGCGGGGTTCTCCGAGGTCGGGAAGCCTTCACCTGTGAAGGTAAAATGGCACTAATCCTTTTTTCTGCCTGTTCACTACCTGTTAACAGGCAGTTAAAAGGATTAAATGCCTTTCCCGCCTCCAGGAGACGAGACCCGAAGCTGCACATCTTCCCGCCTCCTGGCAAAAGGGCACGGAGGCGGGATGGGGGCGGGTTTGCCATCGCCCCCACTTTCTCCGAGTTGACCGGCTGTCTCGCCTCCATGCCCGCCTCCTCGGGGCTTGGAAAATCCAGCCCACTTACTCCAGCAGTTGTCACCTATGGCAGACTGGAGTGCGAACACTGGAGGATTTCGCCCCCTACTTAATCTAAGGACGCTGTGACCAATTGTAATGTCTCAGCCAATGCTTTATCCGAGATCAGTTAGCATTGCACAGGCCTGGGCCAAAGTCGTGATCCTCATGGGTCTGTGCAGTCTCTTCAGATCATAACCACTGCTCCTTCACCTGAGGAAGGAGCAATCGATAGCTCCGAAAGCTTGTGATTTCAAATAAAACTGTTGGACTATAACCTGGTGTTGTGCGACCTCTCAATTTTGTCCACCCCAGTCCAACACCGGCATCTCCGCATCATGCCCATTTTTTTGGACAGCGGGTGCTGGTAATGATTCTGCTGTTGCCGCTTACAGCTCCTCAGGACCCATCTTTTGTTTCTTTCTTGTCCCATTACCATCCCCTTTTGCCTTGCACCATCATCCCTTTTGTCATTTAATCACTCGTCGTAATTGGGTGGGGAGGAGGGGCATCGGAGGGATGGGAAACAAACACAATAATAAAATTGGTCGAGATTATCTCCCAAAGCCCGGAAACTGGGACTCTTGATGGGCCAGAGATGTCAAGGTGATTTATAAACAGGTTTTATTACTCCAAGCACAAGAGGCTGTTATATTTTGCTGTGACCTGTCATCTGTGAGAATCACTGGCACCAACCCTCCAGTATCACTCTGTGCTCACATTGTCATGATACAGAAACATGGCCTTTTGTTCTCAGTTGCGGAGAGATTGAGCACAATGTTGTTGCTGTTGGTTCTCAGTTGTCATACCTTTATATTGTCTCAACAAATACACCTATATTGCCTCCCTCAATCCTCACTCTTTTCTCCCCTCCTCTTCAAGCGTTACTGAATCTTGCTGGAGTTCCAAGGTCACCACCAGCTCTCTGGCTTATTGCTCATGTGTCCCATTTCTCGTGTAAACTGTCGCATGGAATCATACAACACAGAATCATAGAAACATAGAAAAATAGGAGCAGGAGTAGGCCACTAGATAGCGAACAGAAGCAAGAAACTTGGCTGATTTTCTTCCCCTGTCTAGCTTGAGGGCTTTGCGGTCACTTGTTTGCAACTCAACTGTTGCCCCAGACAAGGAATTGAATCTTCTAGTCTGCAGGGGTCGGTGCTACACTGGATGGTGCCGTGGCTCAGTGTCATAGAGTCATAGAGTCATACAGCACAGAAAGAGGCCCTTCGGCCCATCGTGTCCACGTCGGCCATCAAGCCCTGTCTATTCTAATCCCATTTTCCAGCACTTGGTCCGTAGCCTTGTATGCTATGGCGTTTCAAGTGCTCAACTAAATGCTTCTTGGGTAGGATTCTTGCCTTTGATGTTTGAAGCTTGTGGGTTCAAGTCCCACTCCAGGGATGGGAGCACAAAATCTAGGCTGACTTTCCAGTGCTGCACTCCCACATATTGCAGCAACAACACATCTCCTGTTCTCCCATTAGTTTATTTATTTAATTAATTAGTTTAGTGTTAATCAAATTATTTACCTCATTTAGCTTATTAAATTAATTTAATTAAGTTTAGTTTTTTAAATTTAGTTATATGTTAACTTAAAACTTAGCCCACAGTCACTACCAATCACTTACCTACCTTACCTGTGTCGTCACACTGCAGTTTTCTCTTGTTGTTGCGGGTCTGCTGCTGCTTTTATCCCCGCTCTCAGGCCTCGGTCTGCTCCCGCTCAGGTCCGCCGCCGCTCTGCGGGAGAAGTTTAGGAAAAGCAAGCACCTCCTGCCCCCACTTCACTGAACTCCCACACTTACCAAACTCCCAAGTTGTTCACTCTTTGCCCGCTGCACTCAGTGCCGGTTGCACTCACAGGCCCCTGTATTTATACTGTTTGTAAATTGTTTCATAGAATGTTTACAGCACAGAATGAGGCCATTCGGCCCGTCAAGCCCATGCCGGCTTTCTGCAAGAGCACTTCAGCTAGTCCCACTCCTCCGCCCTTACCGCTGTAGCCCTGCATTCGGCCCATCGTGCCCGTGCCAGCTCTTTGAAAGAGCTATCCAATTAGTTCCACTCCCCTGCTCTTTTCTCCCCATAGCCCTGCAAAGGTTTCCTGACTGCTTGCTTTTCCAACACCCAACACCTCAGGAGTGCTCCCAGGACCGGCAGAAGAATTTGAGACCGATTGATTTCCTCCTTGCTGAACTATTGTTGCTTCACTTAATTTCCCCCCTCCAAAAAATCCTGCAAAATCTTTTCCCTCCAGTCGCTGATCTCTGATTGAAAGCCGAAAGGTGAAAAGGATTTGTCTAAAGTGAATGTGAATGAGGAATTTTAACACAAGGAGTCCCTAGATACATTTAACATGGTGTTTTCAGCTTCAGCTACATAATGCACGAGTTCTGAGCTCTCGGGAGATATATTCTAGGATCCGTTTCAATGTTTCTTATGGATATTTTATGAGATGACAGACATGCATTTGATTAAATAGCTTTGTCCAGGCCCATTGCACTAATGGAGGTCAATCAACGGTCAGCTTGATGTAAACAAAATGTAAGGAAATCAGGATCTAATCTTTATAGGTTCTTGATGGTTCGTTGACATTTATTTAACATACAGAAAGCACTCACAACAAGACCCCCTCTGACTCAGCATGACCTCTACTGAACGATACACCACTTAAAGCTCCTTCCCTAATTAAGACACTATATAAACATTCGCGCTATAAAAATCTCCTGCAGGATGTCGGCTACGATGAAGGAAGCCACCTTTGGCAGGCTTTAATTGGCAACCTGCAGGATAATGTAATGTATTAATGCGGATTCTGCCCCCGTGAGCGTACAAGATTAAAATACAAGTTAGCAGATGTATTGAGGTGGGACTCGGTAAAAATTGTAATACCTAGTCTAAAGAGACCGCTGAACGAGAAACACAGAACTTATTTAATGTTAGCAGTGGAAAGTTTTGCTGTTTATGAAGAAGGTACTGAGGGACCTGGTGAGAAGGTAAGTAACTGGTATTGATCGATGAAAAAGGACAAGCTGTTGAGGCTTAATGGCCTTTACTCGTCTTAAAATGTTTACACCATGAACTTAGTATTCATCTGATTTCTATTTTAATACATTTCTGTCTTGCTCTGCTTCAGAATGGAGCCTGCAGTATTCTCTGTTAACCTGTTTATGTCCATAAAAGCTATGGGCTGGATTTTCATTGACCCGTGGAGGCGGGTTTGGAGGCATGTGGGGGGGTTAAAATTGCGAAAACTGGCGGGCGGGCACAAGTCCGCCCCCTTCCCGCCTCCACACAATTTTCATTAAATCGTGTCTGCTGGTCCCGACTCCATCCCGCCTTTAAGAGGCGGGATAGGCTGTTAAGGCCCTTAACGAGCACTAAATTGGCTCTATAATGCCATTTTGAAAGGCCTTTGTGATTTTAACCCTTGATCTACGTGAAGCACGCCTGTTCTGAACCACGATTGTGAAACCTGGCGGGAGCACATTTGGATAGCTGACTATCAGCGGCAGGTCCACTATTACAACGGAGATGTGATGAAGGTAGTAGTAGTATTAGGTCTGAAAGTCGCCTCTGATGCTGCTGCATTGAAGGTCTTCGGAGACTGCCTGGCCTTTGCTGTGAGACCTGGATGGAAAAAAAATATATTCTCTCTCTCTCTCTCTCTCTCTCTCAGCAGACTTAGAGCTGCTGCTCATTTTGCATCCAGGTCCTCTCACAGCAAAGGCCAAGCAGTCTCTGACCTTCAATACAGCAGCAATGATGACATCATCAGAGGCAACTTTCAGACTGAAAACACTAATTGGGTCATGGGTTCCCACATGCTGGAACTCAATTGCCCAATTAGGTGAAAATTGCATCAATCTCCCACATCCAATTGCAGTCGGGTGGATAACATGAAAAGTGGATGACACGACCCCAACCCGCCCCAGTATCAAAATCCAGCCCTAAGTCTTGCTCCATTGCGTCCAGATTTCCACAAGATTCTGATAACAAGAAAGAGGTCACAGATTCGCATTGCACCATCATGCCTTAAAACTTGGTAACTTCGCTACTTGGTGGGGACATGCTTTTGATTTATTGGTGTCAGTCCTTTGTAATCTGAGAGTCTGATTAATATATCTGGTTACCAGCAAAACCCATCTCAATAACTGCTTCAAAACTTGCCTGCTGCAAGAAGGGCCCACCCTGCAGATCCTGGAGTATCCATCAAATGAACCAGGAACAAGACCGTCCCTGTGGAGAAAAGCTATTTCAAAGCTCAATCCAATAACCACCCTTCCTGGTTCATACATTCAGACTGTCCATGTGGACTGGCCATTTGGGAGAGGTACTGGAGGATGACTGGCACCAGTTGTCCCTCCCCCCCCAGCTCTGGCCTGAATTTTAATGGGGAGGCGGGTCGGGAGCCGGTGGTGGGGGGGGGGGGCGGGGGGACTCCGAAGTGGTCGGGAAACCCGGGAGGACGTGTTTCCCGCAGGCCCTGCCGAATTTAACGGCAGGGCCTGATTTGCACGGGAAACCTCTGTTTCCTACCCGCTGCCAGCCAGATTTGGGGGGTGGGGGGTGGAGGCAGATGACATCGGGGGGCCGGAGGAGCATGGGGCAGTGGTGGCCTCGTGGGGGTGATTGGAGGCCTGTGGGGGGGATCGGCGGCCTTGTTTGGGGGGGGGGGTGTGGTCTCCGATTGCAGGGGTGGGTTAGGCAGAGACGCTGGACCCAGGAGGTATGTGTAAAGCACAAGGTTGATCCCTTTCCAGTGTAACTGGTCCTGCTCTCCACCATGACCTGCTCTGCTGTGAACAGTTTGCAGCTTACTCCATGACCTGGTGTCGGAAATAAGTCACACACAAACCATAGAGTGCCAGATGTCAATCAATCTTCACTTTTACCTGCTGATGTGGGAGGCTCAGTCTCGGGGATTTGTAATCAAAAGGGTTAGTGAGCGTCCAACTGTGTGACTGGTCTTGACTTGAAGGGATTTATTTTCTTCTTAACAATGTACTTGAATTTTGGCTGTATTCCAGTCTGCCATGCTGGCAATTTAAACTGTTCCACTTTATGGCTTTTGATTGCTTTTGGCAGCTGGTGAAATAAATTTGTCGAACTTGGAGCTTTTATTACAATTTTAAAACTGTGATGGAGGAATTCAAATTGGAAGTGTAGTGTGGCCCTTTGCAGGTTGAGTGTTTGATCGCTGTTAACTCTGAATTAACAGCTTATTAGTTTCATGATGACTCATTCGCAAAGGGCACATTAACCTATTAAGGAACTTCATCAAGAATGTGAGCAAGATGGAATCGTGCAAGATCATTTCAGACATTCCATACCCTATGGAGTTATCCGCAGTGATTTAAGAGTTCAGGGTGAAAAGGCAGTGCATATGGATATTTTTCCCTCATTTGTTGCCCTCCTGTTCTAAATGCACTGACTCTTGCTGAGGTATTGCTCACCGAATATTGATGGGGCGGAGTTCATTGGCTCTTGCTGGGTACAGTTCCCTTGGTACCACTGGTTACCTGGTACCTGGATCAAGAAACTGTTCTTCATATGTAAGTGTTGGCAGGCTATTTTACCATCACAGCTGAGGTTTAGTCACTTTTCTTCTACTATCCATGCATACATACTTTCCAGCAAGGGTCACTAGAAAGCGAACAGAAGCAGGAAACTTGCCTGATTTTCTTCCCCTGTCTAGCTTGGGGGCTTTGAGGTCACTTGTTTGTAACCCAATTGTTGTCCCAGACAAGGAATTGAATCTTCCAGTCTGCATGGGGTCGGTGCTACGCTGGATGGTGCCGTGGCTCAGTGGGTAGGATTCTTGCCTTTGATGTTTGAAGCTTGTGGGTTGAAGTCCCACTCCAGTGGATGGGAGCACAAAATCTAGGCTGACTTTCCAGTGCTGCACTGTCGAAAGTGCCGTCTTTCAGAGGAGGTGTTAAACCAAGGTACAGGAAACTTTTGTTTATCCGGCACCCAAATATCCGGAATTCTCGCTTAACTGGCAAAAATCATCCTCCGAAAACTCCTCTCAAATAACCGGCAATGTTGCCGAGTCGCAGTCGAGTCTCCGCGAACGCCGAGTACTCCGAAAACTCCTCTCAAATAACCGGCAATGTTGCCGATCCCGAGTCCGAGTCCGCGAACACCGATTTAGTCAGTAGGGGTAGTTTTCAAAAGTACCCAAATACTGTATACTGCACATTTCTTGATTTATTTATTTTTCTTTGTTAAAAATAGCCTCGGTAGATATAACTCTCCGTTATCCGGTACTTTCGATAAACCGGCACCACGCCGGTCCCGTCGGTGCCGGTTAATAAAGAGTTTCCTGTATCCCCTCAAGTGGATGTAAAAGATCCCATGGCACAATCTGAAGAAGAGCAGGGGAGTTCTCCCTGGTGTCCTGGCCAATATTTATCCCTCAACTAACATTGCTTAAAAAAAACAGATTATCTGGTCATTATCACATTGCTGTTTGTGGGAGCTTGCTGTGCGCAAATTGGCTGCCACGTTTCCTACATTACAACAGTGACTACACTTCAAAAAAGAACTTCATTGGCTGTAAAGCGCTGTGGGACATCCTGAGTTCATGAAAGGCGCTATATAAATGCAAGACTTTCTTTCACTCACAACGTCATTGGGATCTCGTGGGCATCATTATAGTTCTCCACCAATTATAATCGTCAACTTCAAACGATTGTCCGTGCATAGTATTTTTTTGTGCTGCTGCTGGTGTTGGGGAGTGCACCTGCCCGGGTTAATTGGGGCTTATTATACAACACCATAGTTGAGACAAATGGATAATGATATAAACTCGCAATTTAAGAGACATTGGGATGGACTTTCCATTCGCTGCATGGGTGTAAAATTGGCATTGCAGATCGGTGGCCCATTATAGAAACCACCCCGATTTTCATTTTTAATAAAGATGAACGATTTAAAAAAATATATATATTTCTGTCATGTGATGAAGATTTTTTTTGGGCACACCAAGATACATTTTAACACAAAAACAAAATACTGCGGATGCTGGAAATCTGAGATATAAACAGAAAATGCTGGAAATACTCAGCAGGTCAGGCAGCATCTGTGGAGAGAGAGAAACAGTGTTAATGTTTCAGGTCGATCACTTTTCGAGAGAACTGGAAATAGTTAGAGATGTAACTGGTTAAAAGCAAGTGCAGGGGCAGGGAAAGGGGGCAAGGGAGGAGAGAGCAAAAGGGGAAGGTTC
This sequence comes from Squalus acanthias, assembly GCA_030390025.1. Classification (NCBI taxonomy): domain Eukaryota; kingdom Metazoa; phylum Chordata; class Chondrichthyes; order Squaliformes; family Squalidae; genus Squalus; species Squalus acanthias. Next base: position 57,342,763 of record CM059445.1, read on the forward strand.
GTGATAGATTTTAACACAAATAACCTCATCAAATCTGAGTCTTTGGTTGGCAAACAAAAGAGGGTTGCAAAAGAATTCTCGGTAAAGCTGGAGGTGTTTTAAATAATGTCTGTACTTTGTAAAATATCAATATAATATAAGTGAACTTTTGTGGCCTTCAACTACTGAACACACTGTACATTATCTTGTGTATCTGAAAACAGCTTTATTAATGCTACATTGCCTTGATGAGTGCATCCACTTGCCTGGATGAGCGCAGCTCCAACAACACTCAAGAAGCTCGACACCATCCAGGACAAAGCAGCCCGCTTGATTGGCGCCCCATCCACCACCTTAAACATTCACTCCCTCCACCACCGTGGCTGCAGTGTGTACCATCTACAAGATGCACTGCAGCAACTCGCCAAGGCTTCTTCGGCAGCACCTCCCAAACCCGCGACCTCTACCACCTAGAAGGACACGGGCAGCAGGCGCATGGGAACACCACCACCTCCAAGTTCCCCTCCTAGCCACACACTGGCTTGCCATTCCTTAATTGTCGCTGCGTCAGAATCCTGGAACTCTCTCCCTAACAGCACTGTGGGAGCACCTTCACCACACGGACTGCAGCGGTTCAAGAAGGTGGCTCACCACCACCTTCTCAAGGGCAATTAGGGATGGGCAATAAATGCTGGCCTTGCCAGCGACGCCTACATTCCATGAACAAATAAAAAAAACATTGGACATCAGTCTCAAATATAATAATTAGATCTAACCGTCAGCAGTCATCTTTGGATGCTCTTAATTGTTGCTTGATTCAAATGACCTGATTGAAATTTTTTTAGTCCTAAATTCCAACTTTCCTCTGTTAGCTATGTTGCATAATTCAGATGACTGGATAATTGAAAATCTTGAAATATTACGAGTAGATTGTACTGGCAGAAGCATAACTGCACTATCCTTTCTCCAACAAACTAGCCGTCAGTTTCAAGGTCAATTTCATCAGTTTGAAATCCTCTAACCAATGATGTCAGTGCGAACGTGGGCGCTGATTCACAGGCTGGACGCTCAGTGAGTGCTATTAAATTCAACGACATCCAACAGATGTTCGGGGTGAATAATCTGTCACACCGCTCAGGAGGGTCTTTGTTCGGTGAGAGTGAAATATTTAATTCACTCGGGTGAAAAATAAATAAGAGCAGCCATCCTCTCGAGCGAATTATCTCTCAATGGTTGCCAGCTTCATGCAACATTTTGCAATATATACACCAGCCTGAGAGTCAGTCACCCCACCACAGTGGCTGCACATGGATTAACCAGAATGGGTTCGGCGCAAAGCAAGCTTCCTATGTGCACACAAGTGCCCGGAATTTTTTTGGAACTCTTCGGCGCGAGAGGGACCCAGCGTCGGCTTCTTGCGAGGAAATTCACGCCAAACTGATTTACACCGTTTCTCCGACACACCCGCTGAAATCCATTGCTGCTCATTTATAGAGCCCCGCGCCCCCCCCCCCCCCCCCCCCGTACCAATGTACAAAATTGACAGCCAGGATAAGAGGAGCTGGTCCATCAAGCCTGCCCAACATCATAATGTCAGAACATCATGACGAAACACTCCTTCCCTCTCCCCCCATCACACTCCTCCCCCCCCCCACCCCCCTGCCTCCCCCCCAGCCTTGTAATCAATATCATCTCTTGGGAAGGAGAAAAACAGGGCCAATAAGGGGGAAAAAAGCTGGAAAATTCCTCTCTGACGCCCTCAGGCGAACAAAACCAGTCCAGGAGATCACATGGACCAAGTGAGATTCCCCCGAGATCTCTGCGCTCCTCTAATTCTGGCGTCATGCGCATCCCCGATTTTAATCGCTCCACCATTGGTGGCCGTGCCTTCAGCTGCCTGGGCCCTAAGCTCTGGAATTCCCTCCCTAAACCTCTCCGCCTCTCCACCTCTCTCTCCACCTTTAAGATGCTCCTTAAAACCTACCTCTTTGGCCAAGCTTTTGATCATCTGCCCTAATTTCTCTTTATGTGGTTCGGCGTCAAAATGTGTTTGATAATGCTCCTGTGAAGCACCTTGGGCTGTTTTACTATGTTAAAGGCGCGAGATAAATCAAGTTGTTGTTATAACTTCAACTTCAAATGATGCAATCTCTGCCCCAGTCAAGAACCGGTCCCCATGCAAACGAGCAGCTCATGCGAGTTTCCTGCATGACGTAGATTAACGCCCCTGTAGCGCAGCCCATCCCGACATCAGTGGCAATGAGATTTCCGGAGTTCAATAGCAATTTCCTTCATTTTTTTTTTTTACATTTTTCTTACTCCGACCTGCACTACACTTATCATAGTGCTGTCAGTCTCAGTACTTTTGGATCCCCGTGTTTAGAAGGACGAAGCAGCTGGAACGCCCTTTCCAATGGGCACAACCCTCTTCTGCCTAGTAATGGAAGAGGAGCAGCAGAGGCAAGAGGCTCCAAGCGTGAGGCGTCATGGCAGAAGACCGCGGCCCACTCGCTGTTACCCCCATTGCGATGCTGCACTTGCGCTGGTCCCTATGTCCTGGTGTCGGCAAATGAGCTCTGCAGGAAATTTGGGTGTAAGTTCTTGTCGGCAAGATCAATGTAGAGACTGGAGTGAATTTTGGCACAATGTTGCCGTAAATGGAAATTGATGAAATTCCAGGCCAATGTGTTTGATTTGCAATATCATATTCAAATCTCTTATCTAGGACATCCAGAACTTAGTATTACACTGTATTTCCAAACACTTCCAGCATTTTAAGCTTTTCATTTTTCTTTTGTCCCTCCATACGTCTCAACTTAACAAAATAACGAAAGCTAATCAAGAGAATGTTACAGGACAGGCCATTGGGCCCATCAAGTCTGTGATGGCGTTTTCCTCCCTACAAGCCACCTAGTCTAACCCTACTTTCTTGCTCGCTCCTCATATCCTTCAAGTAGCTACCTAATTCTCTTCAAAAAATAGCTAATGTGCTCTGTTTCAACAACACTTTATCGCAGAGGATTTTACATTCTAAGCGCTCTCTATGGGTCAGCTGTGGCTCAGTGGGTAGCACTCTCGCCTCTGAGTCAGAAGGTTGTGGGTTCAAAGTCCCACTCCAGAGACTTGAGCACAAAAATCTAGGCTGACACTCCAGTGCAGTGCTGAGGGAGTGCTGCACTGCCGGAGGTGCCATCTTTCAGATGAGATGTTAATCCGAGGTCCAGTACTGCCCTCTCAGGTGGATGATAAAGATCCCATGGCACTATTTAGAACAAGAGCAGGGGAGTTCTCCTAGTGCTCAGTCAATATTTATCCCTTAACCAATATCATTAAACAGATTATCTGGTCATTTTTGCATTGCTGTTTGTGGGAGCTTGCTGTGTACACATTGGCTTCCGCACTTCCTATATTGCAACAGTAACTACATTTCAAAAGTACTTCATTGGCTATAAACACTTTGGGATATCCTGAGGTCATGAAAGGCGCTATATAAATGCAAGTCTTTCTTCTATGTTAACAAAATATGGCCCCAACATTGCGTGGCTCCTTTTTTTGGACTTCTACTACAAATCTAGTGAGAGTCCACTGGAATGGCCATGAACTCAGGTGGGACCTGGATATGTTGAGTCTGGGTCTTGTGGGAGGGAGAGGTGCTGTACACTACCTCTGGGGCCTGTGTGAGTTCCTTATGTCTCGATGACCAGAACTGTAGCCAGTACTCCACGTGTGGCTTGACCAGGGCACTGTACAGTTTCAACATGACCTCTGGGGATTTGAACTCACCTGATTTGATGATGTAACTACCATCCTATTTGCTTTGTTTATTGCTGCCTCACATTGTTTGAACGTAATTGGGGGGGGGGGGGGCGTGGGGGTGAAATTTGTTTTGGGCCCGTTTTACATTCTGTTTATCCCCCATTTTGTGCTAACGCTGAAGAAGAGTTTCGCCAGCGACCGGCTGACTAATACCCCAAGATCACTTTCAACTCCTCCCTTTGGTAAGTTCTATCTGCCCATGGAGCACAAATGTCTCCTATTTTTACTTCCAATCTGCAATACCTACGACCAAGACAAAAATCCTATTTCATTATAAGGAGATTTAAAACAATTAAAATTCCTTGCAGATAATTCATGACTTGCGTTCACGTCAGTCAGTTAATACTGAAAAACATGAAGCTATTGATACAGTTTGAACCTTGGAGTAGACACAGTGGGGCCTGTGGGGGAAGGCCTTAACAGCTTAATTGGAGTTTAATCCTTCAAATGTTTCTTGTGAAAAGGAATTAAGTCTCCATTGGCTATCCTCTTCTCTAACCTATGTGACTCAGTAAATACTCTTGCAATATTTACAATAGTAATAGAGAAATATTAAGGTAATAACTGCTAAGTTGTCTGTAAGATGGGAGCCCTCAGGGTTTGCTTCACATTGATGAAGAAGGCCTTCTCTGCTGTCCATTTGGAACTACGTCAGTGACTTACTGACTTAACATATGGTTTTTATATCACTTGCATGGGAACCGAAACAGCCCAGTACCTTTTTCACTCTTGACAAATAAAGTTCCTCAGTCCCAACCTCAGAAAAAAAGCCCAACTCATCAAGCTATCCTGTTAGGGGCAGTCATGTGCCCACAAAGAACCGGGTTGAGATTGTTTAATCTCATTTCACATAAGGGACTTTGGGTGATATCGGAACAGCCGCACGTTATACATTTCTCCCCATTTGAAAATCGGGAGAGATGTGTAACGGGCGGCTTGTCTAATGTTGCCCATTTTACACTATTAGTTAGAATTACTGCCAAGGACCCTTACAGGCAGCAAATAAATAGATTTTCATTCCATCAGTTGGGGCTGAATGTGAACCCAAGTCCCAGAGGTGAAAGATCAGTGTCTAACCCACTGCGCCATCCAGTAATGCAATCGTTGGCCCGTATTTTCCGATGCCTACGGGTGGGTACGTGCTGTGTACACACCCGTAGGGACATCGGAAATGCCGGTTTCAGGCATGCGAAGCGCATGCGCTGAAAACCGGCATTTCTGATCTGTCAAGAATGCTCTTGACAGATTGGACGCCTGCCCTGGAGAAGGGCCTCTGCGGGGGAGGGGGAGGGGGGGAGAGTTCCGCTTTCTGCAGAACCTCCGCCCGCTGAAAACCCTTAGAAATCTTACGCCAGCATAAGAGTTGAAAAGAGTAAAAAAATATATAATTTTTTCCACTCATTTATAATTTAAAAATACTTTTAAAAAACGTAAGTTTATTTTTAGCCCCGTAAAAAACTTTAATTATTTTTTTCAAAAATTAAATTTTTGTTTAAAATATTTAATTTATTGTAATTTCTACTCATTTTAAAAACGCGATGGTTTAAAAAAAAATTTATTTAATGTTTTAGTGTCTTTTTGGGGTGACCGCCGTTCATAATGTTGACGGGTCTACCTGTCAAAAGTATGAAGGGAGATTCCCTTCTCCTATTGGCTGGCCTGGCCCACATGATCCCAGGGATGCTTGCGAACCGCCTGCGCCCCTGGGATACGTGGGCCCTGCGCATTTCGACTGTGGAGAGGCCCAGAACGGAAGTGTCCGGACCTCGGGAGCCCTCAGATAAGAGCGTAGATTTTTTTTCTGATAGGAGGCCTCCGCACGCAGGAAGCCTCCTGTCGGAAATTACGGGCCGTTGTATTTAACTACCAAGGCCCTTAAGAAAGAGGACAAGCAGCAGCTGCCATTTATTGTAGCGCGGGAGCACTGACATTTGGTACTGGAGAGTAGAGGATGCAGGTTTAGTTGTCCTGACTCTGTTGAGTCTTGATCTTGGGTTTGCCTCGGTGGGGAGGGGCCAAGCAGAGGTGAGGGGTGTGGGTGGGGGAGAGGAGGGGGTTGTTGCTGAGCAGTTGTTGAAAACCTCCTACCAACTAAGTGAGGAGTGGCAAGGCCTAAAGGCCTGGTTGTAGGCCTCCCTCTTACCTATAGGTGGAAAAATGGGAAGTGGAAAGATTTTGTATCCTGACAGTGAAACAAAAATGAGCAATGATCGCTGATGATACAAAGCTAGGTGGGACAGTGAGCTGTGAGGAGAACACGAGGGGCTGGATTTTACCAGCCCTGAGGAGGCGGGTTTGGAGGTGGGACTGCTGGGAAAATGGGAAAAATTGGGAGCGGTTTCCAACCCCGCTCCCAACCCGCCTCCGAACCATCTTCCCGAGAGGCGGGTCCCCGACTCGCGCAGGGACTCGTCTCCTAGCGGCGGGAAGGGGATTAGAGCCAATTAACTGCCTGTTAACAGGTAGTTAACAGCTAGTTAACAGGCTTTTCCCCATTTTCCGCCTGCTGATGCAGGCTTCCCGATGGCGGGAAACCCCGCCAGGGTCAGCAAGGCGAGCTGTGGGTCTGCCGCAGTGTAAGTGTGCAAATGACAGCTGCAGAGGTAGTGTGATGGGTGCAATGGTGCACAGGTAAGTATGATAGGTGAGAGAATGTAGTGAGAAATATTTTTATTCTGCTTTTATGTATCTGCAGGTGACAAGATTTGATGTTTCTGTGAAGCCTCATCTGATCGGGAGAATTGACAGATGGCTTCTGCAATCTCACAGGCAGCTGCCATCTGTTTTCTCCTAAGGAGAGAGTCATTGGTGAGCCTGGGTGAAAGGGCTCACCTTTGGACAGTGATTGCCAGTGTTTGACAGCACCTCAATGCTGTGAAACACTGACAATTCATCTGTCAAAAAATTATGGGGCCTGTCCCTTTAAGAAAACCGGCAGATGAAGCGTCATGCACTGACGTCATCTGACACCGGCTTTCCCTTAATTGTCCGGCAAGCCCGCAGGGCGGGCTTAACAAGGCCAATCAAGGGAAAATAGTGTCTGTTCGTCAGACGTTGCTGGGGGCGGGACTAGAACCCGGAAGCCAGCATTCCCGCTCCCAACGCGCCTCCTCAGGTAAGATCGCGACCAAAGTATCTGCAAAGGGATATAGATAGACTAAGTGAGTGGGCAGTAAGGTGGCAGATGGAGTATAATGTGGGGAAATGTGAGGTTATTCACTTTGGTAGGAAGAATAGAAAAACAGAATATTTTTTTAAATGGTGAGAAACTTTTAAATGTTGGTGTTCAGAGAGATTTGGGTGTCCTCGTGCAAGAAACACAGAAAGCTAGCAGACAGGTACAGCAAGCAATAAGGAAGGCAAATGTCATGTTGGCCTTTTTGCAAGGGGGTTGGAGTACAAGAGTAAGGAAGTCTTGCTACAATTGTACAGGGCCTTGGTGAGACCACACCTGGAGTACTGTGCACAGTTTTGGTCTCCTTATCTAAGGAAGGTTAGACTTGCCTTGGAGGTGGTGAAGGTTCACTAGATTGATTCCTGGGATGAGAGGGCTATCCTATGATGATAGATTGTGTAGAATGGGCCTATAATCTCTAGAGTTTAGAAGAATGAAAGGTGATCTCATTGAAACATACAATATTCTGAAGGGGATTGACAGGGTAGATGCTGAGAGGCTGTTTCCCCTGGCTGGAGAGTCTAGAACTAGGGGGCACAGTCTCAGGATAAGGGGTCGGCCATTTAAGACCGAAATGAGGAGGAAACTCTTCACTCAGAGGGTTGTGAATCTTTGGAATTCTCAACCCCAGAGGGCTGTGGATGCTGAGTCTTTGAGTATATTCAAGACTGAGATTGCTAGATTTTTTGGACTCTAGGGGAATCAAGGGATATGGAGATCGGGCAGGAAAATGGAGTTGAGGTCGATGATCAGCCATGATCTTATTGAATGGAGCAGGCTTGAGGGGCCATATGGCCTGCTCCTGCTCCTAATTCTTATGTTCTTATGTTCTTAAAGGAAAAAAAACAGTTCAAAGAAAGCACAACCATTCAATGCAGATATTCTCCAAATCACAGCATTTAGTGAAAACATTCGCCAACTCCCCAGCGTACAATGCAAAGATTGGATGAGTAGAGATATGGAAAGAGCTTTGTTCTCTAAACAAAATGGGATTTCAAAATAAATTTTTGATTGAAAAATTATGAGCATTCTTTCTTTGTGTGCAGAGAAATTAGATTTTGCAGTCAAACTTTGCAAAGAAAAGGTAAGGTAGCTTAGAACACGGTGAATCACAAGTCAACTAATCACTATAGCCTAAAGGTTCAGTGGAAAGACTAGCTGAAAAGCTACCTTAGCCTGTAAGCATTTGTTCAGACCCAAACATCCTATCTACACATAAAAGTATCTAAATCCACAGCAACACAGTTTGCATTTCATTAATTAAGAGCAGACCCTTTAGCAGAGCTGCCAACTTCACCAGAACTGGCTCGGTCAGGTTAGAGATACACCTTTTGTAAGGCTGACCAGAAGAGGTCAGGATATGACTGAGGGGTGGGGAGAACAACTGATAAAAAGAAAACGTTCAAATCTACTAACTACTTTTCACAAAGAGGCAACAAATGGGATACATAGAGTATTAACAGATTTAAAAATACTGGTAAGAGAGTACTGTGCATAATCTTGTCTGACACTGGAGTTCCTCAGGGCAGTGCCCAACCAGCTTCAGCTGCTTCATCAATGACCTTCCCTTCATCATAAGAGCAGGACTGGGGCTGTTCACTGCTGATTCCACAGTGTTCAGCTCCGTTAACAACTCCTCCATTGTTAGCCTACACAGGCCCTGGATAACATCCAGGTGCGGGTTGACAAGTGGTGGCTAATACTCGCACTACACAAGTGCCAGTCATGACCTACAATGGCACCACCCTCACTGAGTTCCCTACCGTCAACATCTTGGTCTCACCATTGACCAGGAGGCGAATTAGACCAGCCATATCAACACGAGCAAGGCACAGAAATGAGCACTCTGCGATGAGTGACTCATTTCCTGACCCTCAAAGCTTCTGCGCCATTTACAAGGCTGAAGTCAGGAGTGTGATGGAATACTTGCCACTCCACTGGATGGGTGTAACTGCAACAAGACTCAAGGAGATCGACACCCATCCAGGACAGAGACAGTCCACTTGATCGACACCGCATCCACTAGCCTAAACATCCACCCACTTCACCACGGGACTGCAACAGTCATTTTAGACCTTTTTTTTCTAATACTTTGTTTTTGTTTTCTTTTCAATCATATAAACTCATTGTCACTTGCTGTCAAATATTGTAATGCTTATGAATTTAAATGTCACTCCTACATTCCCAGCTCTGCCGCAGAGATAAAGAGAGAAAGTTGGAAAGCCCGATAACTGTCACTAAGAACATAAGAAATAGGAGCAGGATTAGGCCATTCGGCCCCTCGAGCCTGCTCCGCCATTCAATAAGATCATGGCTGATCTTCTACCTCATCGCCACTTTCCTGCACTATCCCCATATCCCTTGATTCCCTTAATATCCAAAAATTTATCGATCTCTGTCTTGAATATACTCAATGACTGAGCCTCCACAGCCCTCTGGGGTAGAGAATTCCAAAGATTCTCCACCCTCTGAGTAAAGAAATTTCTCCTCATCTCAGTCCTAAATGGCCGACCCCTTATTCTGAGACTGTGACCCCTGGTTCTAGACTCCCCAGCCAGGGGAAACATCCTCTCTGTATCTACCCTGTCAAGCCCTGTAAGAATTTTGTATGTTTCAATGAGATCACCTCTCATTCTTCTAAACTCTAGAGAATATAGGCCTAGTCTAATCAATCTCTCCTCATAGGACAATCCCCCCATCCCAGGAACCAGTCTGGTGAACCTTCGTTGCACTCCCTCTATGGCAAGTATATCCTTCCTTAGGTAAGGAGACCAAAACTGTACATAATACCCCAGGTGTAGTCTCACCATGGCCCTATATAATTGCAGTAAGATGGCTTTACTCTTATACTTAAATCCTCTTGTAATAAAGGCCAACAGACCATTTGCTTTCTTATTTGCTTGCTGTACCTGCATGTTAACTTTCAGTGATTTGTGTACAAGGACACCAAGGTTCCTCTAAACACCAACATTTCCCAATCTCTCACCATTTAAAAAATACTCTGCTTTTCTATTTTTCCTACCAAAGTGGATAACTCACATTTCTCCACATTATATTCCATTTGCCATGTTCTTGCCCACTCACTTAGCCTGTCTATATCCCCTTGAAGCCTCTTTGCATCCTCCTCACAACTTACATTCCCACCCAGCTTTGTATCATCAGTAAACTTGGATATATTACATTTGGTCCCCTCATCCAAATCATTGATATAGATTGTGAATAGCTGAGGCCCAAGCACTGATCCTTGCAGTACCCCACTAGTTATAGCCTGCCAACCCGAAAATGAACCGCTTATTCCTACTCTCTGTTTTCTGTCCATTAACCAATCCTCAATCCATGCTTGTATATTACCTCCAATCCTATGAGCCCTAATTTTGTTTAATAACCTCTTGTGTGGCACCTTATCGAATGCCTTCTGAAAATCCAAATACACCATCCACTGGTTCCCCGTTATCTATCCTGCTAGTTACAACCTCAAAAAACTCTAACAGATTCGTCAAACATGATTTCCTTTTCATAAATCTGTGTTGACTCTGCCCACTCCTATTATTATTTTCTGAGTGCCCTGTTACCAAGTCCTTAATAATAGATTCTAGCATTTTCCCTACTACTGATGTCAGACTAACTGGTCTGTTGTTCCCCATTTTCTCTCTCCCTGCTTTCTTAAATAGTGGGGTTACATTTGCTACCTTCCAATCCGCGGGAACCGTTCTATAGCCACCTGTTTCAAAACCCTAGGATGTAGGCCATCAGGTCCAGGGGATCTATTGGCTTTCAGTCCCATTAATTTCTCCAGTACTATTTTTTTACTAATACTAATTTCTTTCATTTCCTCATTCTCGCTAGGCCCTTGATTCTCCACTATTTTCGGGAGCGTTTTTGCATCTTCTTCCGTGAAGACAGATACAAAGGGCTAGATTTTGATACTGGGGCGGGTTGGGGTCGTGTCATCCACTTTTCGTGTCATCCACCCGACTGCAATTGGATGTGGGAGATTGATGCAATATTCACCTAATTGGGCAATTGAGTTCCAGCATGTGGGAACCCATGAACCAATTAGTGTTTTCAGTCTGAAAGTCGCCTCTGATGATGTCATCATTGCTGCTGCATTGAAGGTCTTCAAACACTGCCTGGCCTTTGCTGTGAGAAGACCTGCAAAATGAGCAGCAGCAGTCCTAAGTCTGCTCCCAGATATTTTTACACCACCACTCCCAGATATGTCTCCTCTCCATCCATATATACATACATTCACATAGCCATCCATATATGCATCCCCATAGCCAGCCAGCCAAATGTGCTCCCGCCAGGTTTCACAATCGTGGTTCAGAACAGGCGTGCTTCACGTAGAACAAGGGTTAAAATCACAAAGGCCTTTCAAAATGGCATTATAGAGCCAATTTAGTGCTTGTTAAGGGCCTTAACAGCCTATCCCGTCTCTTAAAGGCGGGACGGAGTCGGGACCAACAGACACGATTTCATGAAAATTGCGTGGAGGCGGGATGGAGGCGGACTTGTGCCCGCCCGCCAGTTTTCGCAATTTTAACCCCCCACACGCCTCCAAACCCGCCTCCATGGGTCAATGAAAATCCAGCCCAAAGTATTTGTTTAATTTCTCTGCCATTTCCTTATTCCCCATTATAATTTCTCCTGTCTCAGTCTAAAGTAATGAGCAGCATGCTAGATAGTGCTGTGTAGGTTAATGTAATCAACGTTAGGTGATGAGAAACCAATTGCTTCTGTAGCTGATTTCTTTGTATTGTAAGGATTCTGTGAGTAGGCAGTTGTGTAGTAAGCTAGCCGAGGGTCTAATTCATAATGTAACTTTTTAAGAATTGTCTTAGTTTGAATTAATGAAGGAGAGCGGAGGAAGATAACGCAGTCAGATCCATCTAGGATCAGCTGTTCTTTTCTAATTCAGTCTAATCAGTAATTTATTCGAAGAATGTTGCCTTTCCTGAGGCTGCCCGCGCTTCCTCTGAGGACGAGACAGCTGTAATTCTCTTGTAGACCCATTCAAGCTGAAAAGACAGTTCCTTCTCTGCTGCCACTGCTCGTGACTCCACGGCTGCGGCAAAACCCATTGCCCCTGGAGTTCAGGCCATCACGAGCTCTGCTCTGTGAGGAGTTCCTGACTCCTTAAAACGGAAGAAATGGGTAGGATGTGAAAAAGTCATTCAACCGATCAAACTCGTTCCTTCCACAGGCTATGGTACAACCTGCTGGATCATGGACTCTACCCTACCCCAATGCGATAAATTTTCTCCTAGTTTCTTAAAGGTAAATCAAATGAAATATTAGTGTACCCTTGAATTAGCCACGGGTGAAGAAAGACCATTTGGCACATCAAAGCTCTTCCCTCTGGTATCCTAAGTCTCCCATAATAGCATCCAGCTGCATATTGAATGCCCCTTAATGTTTTTGTTCAAGGTGGTTAGAATTGTGCCTCTGATGATGGCGCTGAGTCTGCAAAAACACCACTTCATGTGCCATTGAATCTAACCGCGTCTTGTAGCATACTTTATCAAGAGGATAATGCTCATTTTAAATGAACACAAGTGGATGAAGAAAGAATAGGTGGAAAGTGCTTGCTTCAGATCCAGCCGTGCTGTGAGCAACTCGAATGACCATTTCAGAATGACTCAGAGTCATTTAGGGCCACATGCAATATTCAGATGAATAGAGTGCACAGTTAAATCACTTAGGCACTTTTATGTAAAGATTTTATTAGAGAAAACTATAAGTGGGTCCTGAATGGATAAGTTTTCATAGTTGAACATGAAGGTGGCTTGATTCTTTTTTATATTCAAGTGGTGTTTATCTTGTTATTGGTGCTAAGCAGTGAAAGGATTTGATTTTCCTCTTGTACTTAAAAATGCCCAATTATCTTTGTATTTACAAGTTGCTAATTAAATGTTAAGGACACATTGTTTGAAGTCTGTGCTTTCTGACCATGTGATTTTATTAGAAAAAGAACAGCTAATCATAAGTGGCAATAATGACTCTTTAACACTTCTAACAGAAAGACTTGCATTTATATAGCGCCTTTCACAACCTCAGGACGTCACAAAGCGCTTTACAGCCAATGAAGTACTATTTGAAGTGGAGTCACTGTTGTAATGTAGGAAACACGGCAGTAATTCGTGCTCAGCAAGCTCCCACAAACAGCAATGTGATAATAACCAGATCATTAGTGATGTTGGTTGAGGGATAAATATTGACCAGGACACCGGGGAGAACGCCCCTTTTTCGAACGTGTTCCATGGGCTCTTTTACGTCCACCTGAGAGGGCAGCTGGGGCCTCGGTCGAACATCCGAAAGACTAAGGTAAGTAAATAATGAGGGACTTAGCGAGCAGTGTAACTATTGGACAGTTTATTGATTTAGCTGTGGAGTACACATTATTTGCAAATAATGGTCCAAGAAAAGTTTTAATGGTAACAAGAACCTATTTACGTTCATTTTTAGGCTACAAGCTCTACTTTCTAATGTAATTTAATTCAGTTCGTATCGCAATTCTTAACATTTAGGGGTAAACTTTTTTTTTTAGTCCACTTTGGTACCTGTGAGGTAAGTTGACAGCAAGAATTGCCACTGTGTGACATTCACAAAGGGTATTCAACTTATTTGTGACATTACTGCAGGTTTATCAATAGATAATTTGCGGTTAATGACAGGGAAAGGCCATATGCAGTATGAACAATAACGGGTTCTTGCTTAAGGTTGGCGTGGAGACACAATCAGTGAAGGTCAAGAGACGATGGAGGTACAACACAAATCAATGGGATCCATCCAGTGACATTTTGTCACGGTTTCCTTTTGCGTTGCGTTTGCGAAATCTGAGGTTTGTTTTCTAAATGCAGCTCTGGCGACTAGACGGAGCTGAAACTAGCCAGAAGAAAAATGAAATCTGTTGAAGCTCTCCTGTTGCTGTTGAGAGTCCCCCATGTGGTAAACTCCTGATCCCCAGCTGTTGTATCAGGTGTGCAGGCAGTCAGCAAAGGCAAAATGCTTCCCCTCAGGGAGGGAGACTCAGAGGGCACAACTCCCAGTCGCTTCTCAGAGAGCCACATAGACTGAGGCCTTGGGAACGAGTTAGCTACCTGGGGAATTCTGCAAGGCGCATGAATGCCAGGGAGTGGGTGAAGAAACAATTATGCTTGGTTCATCAAACTTTTCTCAACATCTTTATCTTGTTTCTTAAAATTAACAAAAAAAGCATGAACTGATTCTCACTGAACACAAAGCAAAACCTTTCCATGTTAATATTAAAGTAAAACAATTACTTTGAAATCATGGTTAGCTATATTAGTAACAAACGCCTTTCACATGAAAATCCTCTGTCCACTATTTCAACAATGCTTTAGCCCATTTAAAATAGAACATAATTAATTTCTTGTGAACATCACATCAATTACAGTTATTGCACAATGAGATTTGAAAGTCAGTGCTATAACTCGCTGGTTACCTGGATGCGGATTAGTAGCATTGTGCTCAAAGGTTAATTGAAAGTGATGAATTTCAATGATTTGATTTTTTTGCCTGTTACCATAGGAACAGGAGGAGGCCATTCAGCCCCTCGAGCCTGTTCCGCCATTCAATGAGATCATGGCTGATCTGCCACCTAACTCCATATACCCGCCTTTGGCTGATATCCCTTAATACCTTTGGTTAATAAAAAGCTATCAATCTCAGGTTTAAAATTAACAAATGATCTAGCATCAATTGCTGTTTGCAGAAGAGGGTTCCATGCTGGTTAAAGTATCCCTCAAAGAATATCATTACTTAAGGTGCACTATATTGCACAAGAAACTCTTCGAGACTATGTTGGCGGCAACTAAGTAAGATAAAGGGGTGATTTCGTAACTGGAGCATCTCATTTTCTGAATTATTGTTTTTGAGGTGCCAATACAATTTAATGTACAAAACTCCATTTCCAATTGGCTTAAGGATTATGTAGCTCAATTCTTTTTGTTCAATTCTTTTGTTAAAAACATTTGACAACATTTTTTGTGTGATTTTTTCACGCATGTAGCTGAGGGATGTTAATCCTTTCTATTTTGGGAACCCAGCATTAACACAAGTACTCCTAGGTGGGTAAAGCTTGGTCGGATACAGCGTTAAACTCTATCTACTCTGCCCTGGCGATATGCTTCAACCCCAGTCTCCAAAGTGCATTCCTCCTGCACTCGTGCGGCATTTTTTCATTTTCTGGACCTGTGGCCCATGTCTACTATGAACTAGATTGAAATAAAAACAGAAAATGCTGAAAACACTCAGCAGGTCAGGCAGCATCTGTGGAGAGAGAAACAGGTTGATGACCTTTCATCAGAACTGGAAAAATGTAGAGATGTGACAGGTTTTAAGCAAGTAGAGAGGCAGGGAAAGCGGGCAGGCGAGGAGAGAGAAAAGGGAAGGTCTGTGATAGGGTGGAAGGCAGGAGAGAAATGTCAAAAGGGATGATGGTGCGAGGCAAAAGGGGGTGGTAATGGGGACAAGCAAAGAAACAAAAGATGGGTCTAGAGTAGGTGTAAATGGCAACAGCAGAATCATTACCAGCAACTGCTGTCCGAAAAAAATAGGAGTGGTGGATATAATCTGAAATTGTTGAACTCAATGTTGAATCTGGAAGGCTGCAAAGTGCCTAATCGAAAGATGAAGTGTTATTCTTCGAGCTTCCGTTGAGCTTCAGAACAGACTAGGAGGCCAAGGACAGAGATGTCAGAGTGGGAGTGAGGCAGAGAATTAAATTAACAAGTGACCAGAAGCTTAGGGTCACGCTTGCGGATTGAACAGAGGTTTGAGATTGAACAAGATTGAGATTGCCCAAATTCAATTCATGAAGGACCTGTTACATTTTTTTCTTGGTCTTCAATTCTGGCCTCTTGAGCATCCCCGATTTTAAGCGCTCCATCCTTGGTGGCCATGCCTTCAGCTGCCTCGGTCCTAAGCCCTGGAATTCCCTCCCTAAACCTCTCCGCCTCTCTACCCCTCTCTCCTCCTTTAAGACGCTCCTTAAAACCTACCTCTTTGACCAAGTTTTTGGCCACCTGCCCTAATATCTCCTTATGTGGCTCGGTGTCAAATTTTAGTTGATAATCGCTCCTGTGAAGCATCTTGGGACGTTTTACTATGATAAAGACGCTATATAAATGCAAGTTGCTGTCTTTCACTATAGGGACTTTCCATAGGAATGAATAATTCCTACACTTTGCAACCAGATATGAATAGGAGAATTATGCATTGAAATTTGGCTCAAATGCATATGAAGAACTGAACATTATAGGAGCCAAATTTCAAAGTAATAGTGTATTGGATCAGTAATGGTATATTTCTGTCTCACCTATAACCGTCAACTGTTCTAGCAGAAATTATAGGGGCAATTTTAAAACCCGCCTACCCAGACAGAAACCGGACGGGCAGTTAAAATCGGCCGGGTAACATAGCCTCCGCCCATCATTTTCAATTTTAACCTGCTCTTCTGAGCAAGCAGCAAGGACACCCACCTGAAGCCGGTGGGGTCCTTCTTTAAATATGCAGATAGGGGTCTGATGACATCACTGGGCCCCAAGTGCAATTTTAACTCTGGCCTGAGTGGGGAAGTCTCTCTGGGCTGGATTTTGATACTGGGGCGGGTTGGGGTTGTGTTATCCACTTTTCGTGTTATCCACCCGACTGTATTTGGATGTGGGAGATTGATGCAATTTTCACCTAATTGGGCAATTGAGTTCCAGCATGTGGGAACCCATGACCCAATTAGTGTTTTGAGTCTGAAAGTCGCCTCTGATGATGTCATCATTGCTGCTGCATTGAAGGGCTTCAGAGACAGCCTGGCCTTTGCTGTGAGAGGACCTGGATGGGGGGGATGGGGGGGGAGAGAGAGAGAGAGAGAGAGAGAGAGAGAGACTGACCTTTGCTCTCAGACGACCTGAAGGCAAAATGAGCAGCAGCCGCCCTAGGTCTGCTCCCAGATACTACTTACTTCTCCATTCTAATAGTGGACCTGCAGCTGATAGTCAGCTTTCGAAATGTGCTCCCGCCAGGTTTCACAATCGTGTTTCAGAACAGGCGTGCTTCATGTAGAACAAGAGTTAAAATCACAAAGGCCTTTCAAAATGGCATTATAGAGCCAATTTAGTGCTTGTTAAGGGCCTTAACAGCCTATCCCGTCTCTTAAAGGCGGGACAGAGTCGGGACCAGCAGACACGATTTAATGAAAATTGCGTGGAGGTGGGATGGAGGCGGACTTGTGCCTGCCCGCCAATTTTCGCAATTTTAACCCCCCACACGCCTCCAAACCCGCCTCCACGGGTCAATGAAAATCCAGCCCTCTGTCTTTCCTGCCAGATAAAGACAACAGGAAGAGGATTTGGGACCAGAAGAAGTCATTTAAGGCAAGTCCTAGAAGGATATGTTGATAGGGTGAGATGAAGAGGGGTGGGAGGAGGCTCGTATGGAGCGTAAACACTGGCATGGACCTGTTGGGCCAAATGGCCTGTTTCTGTGCTGTAAATACTTTGTAAGTGTGGTAACACAATACAGCTTCCTGTGACTCGAACTTTATTGCATCACTTCCTGTGATTAGTCCAGGATAAATACTGTAGGATCCTGGAGAGGCATAGAGTAAGACCTCTTTTGTATGTAGCACCTTTTTAGTTGATTAAAGCTTACTTTAAGTTCACCACGCGTAAGGCTCATTCTTACGACAATTTAATCAACTTTGGAAAACTTCGCACTCAAACTTTTTGGACGAACTCGGAACTAAGAATCCAGGGAATCACCCATCATGGAAAACATCCTTAAACCATCGCGTCTTGACTTGGACCCAAACACCCCAGCAGCCGGTAAGGTGTGGAAACACTGGTATCGCACGTTTGACAATTTTCTTGAATATTGCAAGGCTGATGATGACTCAAAGTTACGGATACTCATCAACTGTGTCACCCCGAATGTATTTCAGTATGTGGAGGAATGGGACAGTTATGAGGAGGCAATTCGGACGCTTAAGAGACTATATACTAAGACACCGAATGAGGTCTATGCCAGACATCTACTAGCTACAGCCCAACAAGGGCCGGAGGAATCCATTGATAAATTCCTCCAAGAGCTTCGCAGACTTAGTATGGACTGTAACTTTCAGGCGGCCTCAGCTGAGCTGTACCGTGAAGAAATGATCCGTGATGCTTTCATCTGCGGGCTTGCCTCCCCATTTATACGCCAGCGTCTACTGGAAAGTAAGACACTTGAGCTTCAGAGAGCTTATGACATGGCTTGCTCTCTAGATCTGGCAAAACGAAATGCAGACCTTTATACAGTGCCCAGACCTCGGTCTACTGCCTTAACTACAGTCAGGCAATTTAAGAGGCCACAGGTGAACTCTATTAGGCAGGACTTTATCCCTGACGATCAATCTGATGACTTCACTGATGAAGAGGATGATGACCCCACTGTGGCAGCCTCTTGGCAATCTAAGAAATGCTTCTTTTGTGGTGATGAGTTTCACCCACGGAAATTCTGCCCTGCTCGCAATGTGTTTTGCAGTCATTGCGACAAAAAGGGTCATTTTGCAAAGGTTTGCCTATCAAGAGCCTCTACGAGGGCTTATCAAGCTAAGTCCTACCGAACTGCCCCGGTAAGGGCCTATCAAGATGTTCCGGCTAAAATCTATCGTGCTTCCTCTCGGGTTTCCTCTCGAAGAAACACACCTAGAGTTTCAGCCACTCTTTGTGCAACGACACCAATTACAGCTGCTTGTCCTCAGAACCTATTCCATGCAGCTACAAAAGCATCAATTAATGGACATACTTTAGATGCCTTAATTAACTCAGGTAGCACTGATAGTTTCATTAGGGAACAGATTGTTGCAGAGTTAAAGCTACATGTTTTCCCATCGGACCAGGCAATTGCGATGGCTCAGTCATCACTTAATACCAGAATTTCTGGCTTTTGTATGGTTGAAATAACACTTAATGGTCACAGGTATCCCTCCACCCGGCTTTCGGTGCTCAAGGACTTATGTAGTGATCTTATCTTAGGGCTGGATTTTCAAAAGCAGCATAAGAAGCTCACCATTGAGTTCGGCGGATCCAAACCTGAACTCACTATTTCTAATATACGACCTCGATTACCGTTCTGTGCATTGTCAGCAGCTTCACTGGATGAACCCTCACTGTTTGCCAGTATCCCTTCTCGATGCAAACCGATTATAACAAAGTCACGACGTTTCAGTCAGGAAGACCAGTCTTTTATTGCGGCTGAGATTTCTCGGCTTTTAGCAGAGGATATCATCGAGCCTTGTTCGTCGCCATGGCGCGCCCAGGTCGTTATTGTTAAGAACCCTCTACAACCTATCAAGAAACGGCTGTGCATTGACTATTCACAGACCATCAATCAATATACGGACTTGGATGCATACCCATTGCCGCGCATCGATGATATGGTTAATAAACTGGCTGAGTACACGGTGTTCTCAACATATGATCTGAAAAGTGCCTATCATCAGGTACCCTTGAAGGTCTCAGACAAGCAGTATACGGCCTTTGAAGCCAATGGACGGCTGTATCAATTTCGTCGCCTCCCCTTTGGGGTCACTAATGGAGTGGCTGTCTTCCAGCGAGCAATGGATGACCTGGTCAAACAGGAAGACTTGAAGGATACGTTTCCTTATCTGGACAATATTACTGTCGCAGGTCGCAATCAGCGGGAACATGACGCCAATCTCCAACGATTTTGGGACGTACTCCAGCACCGTAATTTGACATTAAATGCGGCTAAATCCATTGAGTCACAACCAACCATCAACATTCTTGGCTATTGTGTGGGCAATGGCATCATTAAACCTGACCCTGAAAGGCTTCGCCCACTCCAAGAACTCCCGCCACCTAAGAATCCGGCCTCCTTGCGCCGGGCCCTCGGCCTGTTTGCATACTATGCTAAATGGATTCCTAACTTCTCGGACCGAATCCAACCTCTACTGAAGGCCAGCACATTCCCACTAGACACAGCGGCGGTTGCAGCCTTTAACCTCCTGAAAAAACAGTTGGAGAAAGCGGCTCTTCACTCCATCGATGAGAGTCTTCCTTTTGTTGTTGAGTGTGATGCCTCGGAGGTGGCGATCTCGGCCACTCTGAATCAGGAAGGTCGTCCGGTGGCATTTTTGTCCAGGACTTTTCAAGGGGCTGAGCTACATTATCCTCCAGTCGAGAAAGAAGCTACAGCCATCATAGAGGCAGTACGGAAGTGGAGTCATCTCCTAGCTCGCCAGCACTTTACCTTAATCACGGACCAGCGATCGGTCGCCTTCATGCTCGATAATCGAAAACGGACCAAAATTAAAAATAATAAAATCCAGCTTTGGCGGCTGGAATTGGCCTCTTTTGGTTACACCATCCACTATCGACCTGGCAAGGAGAATGTGGCTCCGGATACCCTCACACGAGCATTCTGCTCCGCCATGGCACCCTCTACGCTCGTAGACATCCATGATGGGTTGTGTCATCCGGGCGTTACTCGCATGCTACACTTCGTGCGGTCCCGAAATCTCCCATTCTCTACTGGGGATGTAAAGAAGATGTGCTCGGACTGCAGAGTCTGTGCGGAATTGAAACCTCAGTTTTTCCGCCCCTCGGGTGGTATACTCATACATGTGACCCAGCCAATGCAACGGCTTAGCATCGATTTTAAGGGGCCGTTGCCCTCTTCAACTCGCAACACTTATCTATTGACCATGGTCGATGAGTATTTCCGTTTGCCTTTCCCTGCCCCAATATGCTGACGACCACGGTTATCAGCTGCCTTGAGCAGGTATTTGCTTTCTGTGGCATGGCATCCTATGTTCATTCGGATCGGGGCCCTTCTTTCATGTCAGGAGAACTCAAGGCCTATCTCTCGGAACGGGGTATTGCTGCCAGCAGAACGACGCCTTATCATCCGGTCGGGAATGGGCAAGTCGAGCGTTTTAACGCTATCATCTGGAATGCGGTACGTCTGGCTTTGAGATCTCGGGGCCTACCCAACCAGCAATGGGAAGCAGTACTTCCAGACGCATTACACTCCACACGGTCCCTCCTTTCGACCGCCACAAATACGACGCCTCATGAACGGTTCTTCCGATTTCAGCGTCGCTCATCCTATGGGATATCTCTCCCGTCGTGGCTGACTGCACCGGGACCAGTGCTACTCTGAAGATATGTCCGGGCGTCTAAGAATGACCCCCTGGTAGATGAGATAGCAAAATACTGCGGATGCTGGAAATCCGAAATAACAACAGAAAACGCTGGAAAAACTCAGCAGGCCAGGCAGCATCCGTGGAGAGAGAAAGAGAGTTAACGTTTCAGGTCGATGACCTTTCATCAGAACTGGGAAGAGCCGGAAATCAAATAGATTTAAGGCCAGGGTAAAGCTGGGAAAAGGGGGAGGGGATAAAGGAACAAAGGGGGAGATGAAGAGATATTAAGAGACATTAAGAGATATGCAAGGCTAGAGGTGGTGTTAATGTGACAGATTAAGGCTGAATGAAGTGTGAAATCCACTGGCAGAATGAAGGACAGCTGCCAGCTTCTAGGAGGAAAAAAAAAGGTGGGGGGGGGACAAATAAAAATAAAATATAAATGTGATTGGAGCTGAGGTTATGATCTAAAATTGTTGAACTCGATATTGAGTCCAGAGGGCTGTAGCGTGCCTAAACGAAAGATGAGGTTGAGCTCACTGACGTCAACCCTACCTACGCCTATATTCGGTATCCTGACGGTCGGGAATCTACCGTGTCATTGCGGGATCTGGCTCCCTGCCCGCCGAAACATAGAGGGACACCAGGGGATGATATTGTACCAGGCACATCTCTGGGCTCGCCAGGTGCCTCTCATCACGATCTGGATCTGACGCCGGCTGGTACCTCACTCCAGCGTGCCGACCTGGGGCAGACTGACTATGAGCCCGTCGGGGCTCGCACGCGCAGCCACGATCCACCCCGTACCGTACGCTCGGAAACGGATCTGCCACAGCCCTGCCCGACACCCGTTCGGGCACCAGTACACAGTCAGGATCATCCTGACCCCTCACAGAGCGGACTGGATCACTCGGACTCTGGTCCACGGCCCGCGGCGGGTAAACGGGCTAGGGGCCCTCTACCGCTACGAGAACCCAAACGGGTGCGGCTCTCCCTCGTCCAGTGGCTACGAAATGGAGGGAGCATCCCGGCCTCCTAATCTTTTGGGGGGGGAGAATGTGGTAACACAATACAGCTTCCTGTGACTCGAACTTTATTGCATCACTTCCTGTGATTAGTCCAGGATAAATACTGGACTGATCAGTTGGATCCTGGAGAGGCATAGAGTAAGACCTCTTTTGTATGTAGCACCTTTTTAGTTGATTAAAGCTTACTTTAAGTTCACCACGCGTAAGGCTCATTCTTACGACAGTAAGTTTTTACTTTCTTTTGTAAGATGGAGCAGAAGTGGCTTCACAAGGAAAGCGTGGGTCTCCTCTGCCCCGAACGCCTCTCCTGCGAGACTCTCATAAAACCTTTTCCCCGCAACTTACCTGGGTGCCAGCCCTTTGGTGCCAGCCAGTGACCTCTTGCTGCCCTAAATTTTCTGTTCCCGTCTGCCAGCTAGCAGCCGCTTCCCATCATTTACAGCAACGTGAATGGAAAGACAATGGGCTGGATTTTGATACTGGGGCGGGCTGGGGTCGTGTCATCCGCTTTTCGTGTTATCCACCCGACTCCAATTGGATGTGGGAGATTGATGCGATTTTCACCTAATTGGGCAATTGAGTTCCAGCATGTGGGAACCCATGGCCGAATTAGTGTTTTCAGTCTAAAAGTCACCTCTGATGATGTCATCATTGCTGCTGCATTGAAGGTCTGCAAAGACTGCCTGGCCTTTGGTGTGAGAGGACCTGGAGGCAAAATGAGCAGCAGCAGCCCTAAGTCTGCTCCCAGATATTTTTGTACCACCACCACCACTCCTAGATATTATTATTATTACTACTCCTCCTCCTCCTCCTCCTCCTCCTCCTTCCCTCCTTCCCTCCTCCTCTCCCTCCTCCCCCCCCAAATGTGCTCCCGCCAGGTTTCACATTCGCGGTTCAGAACAGGCGTGCATCACGTAGAAAAAGGGTTAAAATCACAAAGGCCTTTCAAAATGGCATTATAGAGGCAATTTAGTGCTTGTTAAGGGCCTTAACAGCCTATCCCACCTCTTAGAGTCGGGACCAGCAGACACGATTTAATGAAAATTGCGTGGAGGCGGACTTGTGCCCGCCCGCCAGTTTTCGCAATTTTAACCCCCCCCCCCACACCTCCAAACTCACCTCCACGGGTCAATGAAAATTCTGCCCAATGAATCTGAAGGCTGTCAAAGAACAAAAGTTTGAATGAGGTACTTGTGATTTGTCTTATTGTTGTCTCACACTACCTAAGCCTCTTAATTAGAATGTGGCGTGCCAGCAGAAAGGACAAAATGTAATTGTTTCAAACAGTTTGAGCACTGCATTTTCTGTAAGCACAGATTTCTTCACAGTCTGTTATTAGTCAGAAGGAAGCATTCAAATCCTGCCGACAGGTAGGGGGCATCAAGAAAGCTGCGTAACTAAGGCTGTCACACTGTTTCTGCTATCGTACATCACATTCCAGCAAATTGGACACCAACGCCCTCTTTACATTGTAGAAGTACTTCAAGACGCAGTACTGCAATACAGCTCGAGGCTGCTCTTGCTGTGAAATCTACCTCTTTATTTGTATTAGATGATAGAGTCTACAGGCAATCAACTGCGCAAGCTACTGTGCGTGCAGCAGTTTCAAAGTGATGGTCCATGTTCTACGATTGCTTGACCTTCCCTGGTGGCAGAGACAGGTCTGTACAGGTGAGCGAGTGAGAATCACATTGTATGGCCAAAATAAAATACAAAATACGGCCACGATGGACGTATCGGCACTCTACACCAGTATCCCCCACGATGACGGCATCGCTGCGACAGCCTGAGTACTCAACACCAACAACAGCCAATCTCCAGACGCCATCCTACAACTCATCCGCTTCATCCTTGACCACAATGTCTTCACCTTCGACAACCATTTTTTTACCCAAACACACGGAACAGCCATGGGGACCAAATTCGCACCCCAATACGTCAACATCTTCATGCACAAGTTCGAGCAAGACTTCTTCACTGCACAGGACCTCCAGCCAACGCTGTACACCAGATACATCGACGACATTTTCTTCCTTTGGACCCATGGCGAAGAATCACTGAAAAGACTACACGATAACATAAACAAGTTCCATCCCACCATCAAACTCACCATGGACTACTCCTCAGAATCGGTTTCATTCCTGGACACACGAATCTCCATCAAAGACGGACACCTCAGCACTTCACTCTACCGCAAGCCCACGGACAACCTCACGATGCTCCACTTCTCCAGCTTCCACCCTAACCACGTTAAAGAAGCCATCCCCTATGGACAAGCCCTGCGAATACACAGGATCTGCTCAGACGAGGAGGAACGCGATGGACACCTACGGACGCTGAAAAACGCCCTCGTAAGAACGGGATATGACGCTCGACTCATCGATCGACAGTTCCGATGGGCCACAGCGAAAAATCGCATAGACCTCCTCAGAAGGCAAACACGGGACACAACCAACAGGGTACCCTACGTCGTCCAGTACTTCCCCGGAGCGGAGAAACTACGCCATGTTCTTCGCAGCCTTCAACATGTCATCGATGACGACAAACACCTCGCTATGGCCATCCCCACGCCTCCACTACTTGCCTTCAAACAGCCGCCTAACCTTAGAAGTACCATCGTTCGCAGCAAATTACCCAGCTTTCAGGATAACAGCGACCACGACACCACACAACCCTGCCACGGCAAACTCTGCAAGACATGCCAGATCATCAACACAGATACCATCATCACACGTGAGGACACTACCCACCAGGTACATGGTACATACTCATGTGACTCGGCCAACGTTGTCTACCTCATACGTTGCAGGAAAGAATGCACCGCGGCATGGTACATCGGTGAGACCATGCAGACACTGAGACAACGTATGAACGAGCACCGCGCAACAATCGCCAGGCAGGATTGTTACCTCCCAGTCGGGGAACACTTCAGCAGTCAAGGACATTCAGCCTCGGATCTGCGGGTAAGCGTTCTCCAAGGCGGCCTTAGGAAAACACGACAACACAAAATCATCGAGCAGAAACTGATAGCCAAGTTCCGCACTCATGAAGACGGTCTCAATCGGGATCTTGGGTTTATGTCACGATACATGACGTGATCCGGACTCGCGTCGTCGTTGGCTTGTTCACAGATGTGATTCCCAGTAAAAAAGTAAAAATTTTAAAGTTAATCGTTTTACATACAGACGGCAGCTTTTGACACGTTAGACCCCATGCGACTCCACTTCATTGTCTCAGTTGTATCTTGCTATGTCTTTGATGTGGTACCTTCCTGGCTGACCTGATTAACTTTATCACACCTCGGCAGATAAACAGTCAGGATGATTGAATTTAGTTGTCTGCAATTGTAAGTTACACATGCATTGTTCTGTATCTATATATGCTTTGACAATTCTGTATCTCCTCACTTCACCCGACGAAGGAGTTGTAACTCCGAAAGCTTGTGATTTAAAATAAAACTGTTGGACTATAACCTGGTGTTGTGCGACCTCTCAAAATAAAAGGCCATGAGGACGGCCTCAACCGGGATCTCAGGTTCATGTCACGCTACAGGACGTGACTCGACATCGTTGTCTGGTTTCCCAGTTTTTAAAAAAAAGTTAAAAGCCTAACTGCAGACTGCAGCATTTGACACGTTGGACCCCCTGTGACCCATCTCATTATCTTAGCTGTACTCTGATGTGTCTTTGATGTAATGCCTCCCTGATGGATTGTATCTCTGGAGACACATTGTTCTCTGTCTATATATACTGTGTAATCGATTTATATTCCCTCACTGTACCTGACGAAGGAGCAGCGCTCCGAAAGCTCGTAATTTCAAATAAAACTGTTGGACTATAACCTGGTGTTGTGCGACTTCTCATTTTTGTCCACCCCAGTCCAACACCGGCATCTCCGCAAAATAAAAGCAACCAGTCCCTCCGGCACGAGTGTTTGGGTTTGCTGCCGGGGACGGTGACATGGGGACGTTTTACTACGTTAAAGGCGCTATATAAATGCAAATTTGCGATCTGTTGATAGGGCGAGATGAGCTAAAGTGGGAGGTGGTTCGTGTGGAGCATAAACATCGGCATAGACCTGTTGGGCCAAATGGCCTGTTTCTGTGCTGTAAGTACTACGTCATTCCACGGGCCTTGACAAAAGCTGTCACTTTAAAGAAAAAAAGAAAGACTTGCCTTTCTATAGCGCCGTTCACAATCTCAGGATGTCCCAAAACGCTTTACAGCCAATGAAGTACTTTTTTTTGAAGTGTAGTCACTGTTGTAATGTAGGTTTTTTCTGGATGGATGATCCATATCTACCTTGTGAAGACCATTATGTTCAATTTGATTTTCTGAATAAGCCTTTGATTGAGGTTAATGTAAACGTTCCAGTGATTGGCGAACCTGGACAGTAGTCAGTCAACGAATGTCACACGACTGTGCATATTAATTAACCAAAGTTACCTTTAATGATTTGAACATTGCACATCGCTTGAAAACAGCTTAGACAAGCATCAACAAATCAATAAATGCATACATCCTTTTAAACCAAGGATCTCTGCATCAAGGCAGAAGAGTGATCAGCTCTCTCTTAACTCTTGAAGTTTCTTCTTCTTGTTCCTGGATGTCCTTTCTCTTGGCGCAGCTTCTTGAGGCTCCTCCGACTGTAGTAAACCATCTTCCACGATGTCCCATTCTTATATCTTTCTTGCCAGTTGGGGTACGAATTAAAATCAAGAGAAGTCCCATTTTGGCCACTCCGCTGGGTCCATTGATGCTGGACGGTTGGCTGGGCTGCTTAACACTGTGTGAACCCAGGTACGGCCTTCCCACCGTGTGAAACCTCCTGTAGCCACTTGTCTGCGGGAGCCAGGTGCTGTATGTTAGCTGTCTCTCTCAAGGACTTCTGACTGTCTCAGCACTGTTTTTCCAAGTCAGTTGTTTTGAGATTCCAAAGGCCATGCGCAGCTTCTCAAAGCTTCGGCACGTTGCCGCCTTTGCAGTTTAAACTTACAATGCCCAAATGTAATGTCCAAAGGGGCAGAGTTAACCCTTTCCTTCAATAACGAGCCTAACAATGAGAATATTCAGTTTACATTAAAACCTACATCGAAAAATGAAAGCATGTCGTTATTAATGATCCCTTTATTGATTATATATGAACATGGATACTCCATGTGGAACGATAGTTGGCCGAGAAATTCGACAAGGTGAGTTGCACTGATCTTAAGCCAATGGGAAATGAGTTGCACCCACCGAGAGGCCTCGAGAGGTGTTTACACCAAAGTTTTGACGATCAGCTTATTTGAATATCATTTGCGGGGGACAAAGGATTGGATTAAACAAGTAGCCGGGGAAACCTGTCCTGCTCTCTTTCCTGATTCAACTCTCGTCCCATTTTTGAACGAGTAGACGCCCATCAAAATCATGTGCCTTTAAACAGCATAAAGGTCACGTTAATTACAACCACACCAATAAATTAAGAAAGCATTTTCAGTCACTGAAATGATATTGGCCTAGAAGATCAAGACGTAGAATCAGTTTGGGTGGAGATAAGAAATAATAAGAGTGAAAAGTCACCGGTGGGAGTGGTCTACAGGCCCCCAAACAGTAGCCACACTGTAGGACAGAGAATAAATCAAGAAATAATAGAGGCTTGTAAGAAAGGTACGGCTATAATCATGGGAGATTTTAATTTTCATATTGATTGGACAAAGCAAATTGGCAAAGGTAGACTTGTAGGCTTCGCAAAATCCCCCAGAAACTCGAACAGAGCCCTAAAGGGAGTGATTTTTGGACTTTTCATACAAACTTGGGATGATGGGACCATAGTGAAGTGATTTGATGTAAAAACCTAAAGATCACAAGAAGAAAACCTGAGGAAACTGATTTTTTTGAATCTTATTGTTGGGAGAGACATTTTTTTTTCACAGACAAGCTGCGAGGGGCGTGGCTGGTCAGTGAACGGATCAAGCTGTCTGGGAATTGTTTGAGACAATGCAAAACTCACAAACACATTCAAATATGGATTCCCAGGGGCAAACAAGATGCTGGTAATCTAAAGATGATTCAATGACAATATAACTTTGATCACACATTTTCATAGCCATTATCCCATCCAAAAAACCAATCAACCAGGTATCCAGAGAACCGATTTAAAAGCCCGCCAACAGAAGGACAATAGAGTGAAGATTTGGCGCGTAGATAAGGCTGTGTTTTAAATTGGAAAGTGATTAACACTAAGCAAAAACCATCGGAACTGGCAGGCCCGCCAAAGACTAGACAATTGGACGAAGCAAGGGTCATTTACATTCAAAAGGGAATTCGTTTTAGTAAGGATTTTTGAGTGCGAAAAGGAAACAGTATAATTTGAAAGCCTGTGCCATAATCTCTCTCTCTTTGGACTGACTGGCGACGCGGACACAGCTCTTTCCCTGCTCCAGCAAAACTTACCACAAGCCATGAGGAAGAAGGCCAGAAGATCAGCACGCAAGAAGAAACCAGAGCGACTGCCGCAGTGGTCATCAGACACCTCGCAGCACCAAGGGCCTTACGGAGTCCTTTTACACAAAATACTCTAATATCCTGTCACGGATTCATTGGTGAGCATTATCCCTGATCTCCTGAAACCAAAAACCTAGCCAGATAGTAGGATATTTGGGAGGGATAAGGTTTTGTTTGATATATTGTCATTTCCCTCGCTTGTACCGTGTGTTCCCCGAATCTGTGTTTAAGTAATAAGTGTATTTCAAGTTTGTTACCTTTTTTTTTTCTTTTAATAAAGTAAATTTCTTTCATCAGAACCTGTTTACTGCAATTTTGTTCACAACCCCTAAATAAGTCCAAAGTCTAGGAACTGGAGGGGTGTTGGTCGATTTGAACCGCTCACTTAAGATACCCCTTACAGACTTGAGGAAGAGTTCTTAGAGTATATAGGGATGGTTTCTTGGAACAATATATTGTGGAACCAACCAGGGAGAAGACTTATTTAGATCTGTTAATGTGTAACGAGGCTGGATTAATTAATGATCTCAAAGTGAAGGATCCTCTTGGGAACAGTGATCATAGCATGGTAGAATTTCAAATTCAGTTTGAGGGTGAGAGTAAGCTGGCAAGAAATATAAAAACAGAGAGTAAGAGCTTCAACAGGTATATAAAAAGGAAGGGAGTAGCTAAAGTAAACGTTGGTCCCCTAGAGGATGAGTCTGGGGAATTAATAATGGGAAACAGGGAAAGACCTTGAACAAATATTTTGTATCGGTCTTCAAGGTAGAAGACACTAAAAGCATCCCAATAATGGATAATCAAGGGGCTATTGGGGTGGGGGGAGGAACTTAAAACAATCACGATCACTAGAGAGAAAGTACTAGGCAAACTAATGGGACTAAAGGTGGACAAGTCCCCTGGACCCGATGGCATCCTAGAGTCTTAAAAGAGGTGGCTGCAGAGATAGTGGATGCATTGGTTGTAATCTACCAAAATTCCCTGGGTTCTGGAGAGGTCCCAGCGGACTGGAAAACTGCAAATGTAACGCCCCTATTTAAGAAAGGAGGGAGACAGAAAGCAGGCAACTATCGACTAGTTAGCCTAACATCTGTCATTGGGAAAATGCTGGAGTCCATCATTCAGGAAGTGATAGCAGGACATTTAGAAAATCATAATATTGTCAAGCAGAGTCAGCATGGTTTTATGAAAGGGAAATCATGTTTGACAAATTTGCCAGAGTTCTTTGAGGATGTAACGAGCAGGGTGGATAAAGGGGAACCAGTAGATGTCGTGTATTTGGATTTCCAGAAGGCATTCGATAAGGTGCCACATAAAATGTTACTACACAAGATAAGAGCTCACAGGGTTGGGGGTTATATATTAGCATGAACAGAGGATTGGCTAACTAACAGAAAACAGGGAGTCGGGGTGAATGGGTCATTTTCAGGTTGCAAACTGTAACTAGTGGGGTGCCGCAGGGATCAGTGCTGGGGCCTCAACTATTTACAATCTATAGTAATGACTTGGATGAAGGGACTGAGTGTAATGTAGCCAAATTTGCTGATGATACAAAGATAGGTGGGAAAGCAAATTGTGTGGAGGATGCAAAGAATCTCCAAAGGGATATAGATAGGCTAAGTGAGTGGGCAAAAATCTGGCAGATGGAGTTTAATATGGGAAAATGTGAAGTTATCCACTTTGGTAGGAAAAATAAAAAAGCAAATTATTATTTAAATGGGGAGAGATTACAAAATGCTGAGGTACAGAGGGATCTGGGGGTCCTTGTACATGAATCACAAAAAGTTAGCATGCAGGTACAGCAAGTAATTAGGAAGGCAAATGGAGTGTTGGCCTTTATTGCAAAGGGAATGGAGTATAAAAGTAGGGAAGTCCTGTTACAACTGTACAGGGTGTTGTTGAGACCACACCTGGACTACTGCGTACAGTTTTGGTCTCCTTATTTAAGGAAGGATATATTTGCATTGGAGGCAGTTCAGAGAAGGTTCACGAGGTTGATTCCGGAGATGAAAGGGTTGTCTTATGAAGAAAGGTTGAGCAGGTTGAGCCTATACTCCTTGGAGTTTAGAAGAATGAGATGGGGATCTTATTGAAACATATAAGATTCTGAAGGGGCTTGACAGGGTAGATGCAGAGAGGATGTTTCCCCTCATGGGAGAATCTAGAACTAGGGGCATAATTTCAGAATAAGGGGAAACCCATTTAAAACGGAAATGAGGAGGAATTTCTTCTCTCAGAGGGTCATGAATCTTTGGAATTCTCTTCCCCTGAGAGCTGTGGAGGCGGAGTCAGTGAATATATTTAAGGTGGAGATAGACATATTTTTGAACGATAAGGGAGTCAAGGGTTATGAGGAGCGGGCAGGGAAGTGGAGTTGAGGCCAAGATCAGATCAGCCATGATCTTATTGAATGGCGGAGCAGGCTCGAGGGGCCAAATGACCTACTCCTGCTCCTACGTCTTATGTTCTTATGTGATCAAACGAAGGAATGCAGCAGAAACTCTATGAAGGCTAGCGTGTTGTACGAATATTAATACAGAATTCACACTTTTATTTGACTGACTTCAAACACATTAAATGAACTAGCAAAGCTAATTACTGTGATATAAGAAAAGAGATGGAGGATCCCTGGAGGACTAACTAATCTTTTAAGCAAAACACGGAATGATAACAAAATTATAAACTTTAATTTTTATCCAACTGCCAGAAGCAATTTCTTTGGCACTTTGACATTTTTCAATGTAAATTTCATATTTAATTTAGAAAGCTTGAAACTGCTGTCTTTTCTTTCTTTCAGCAATATGTCATCTTCTGATGTTATATCAAGGATTCAAGCAAGGTCAGAATGTTAGCTTTCTCACAGTGTTTTTTTATTCGTTCCTGGAATGTGGGTGGGCTAGCATTTGTTGCCCATCCCTAGTTGCCCTTGAGAAGGTGGTGCTGAGCCGCCTTCTTGAACCACTGCAGTCTGTGTGGTGAAGGTACTCCCACTGGGCTGTTAGGGAGGCAGTTCCAGGATGACCAGCGACGATGAAGGAACGGCCGATATATTTCCAAGTCAGGATGGTGTGTGAGTTGAAGGGGAACTTGGAAGTGGTGGTGTTCCCATGCACCTGCTGCCCTTGTCCTTCTTGGTAGTGGAGGTTGATGGTTTGGGAGGTGCTGTCGAAGAAGTCTTGGCGAGTTACCGTGGTGCACCGATGGTGGAGGGAGTGAATGTTTAAGGTGGTGGATGGGGTGCCAATCAAGCGGGCTGCTTTGTCCTGGATGGTGTCGAGCTTCTTGAGTGTTGTTGGAGCTGCAGTCATCCAGGCAAGTGGAAAGTATTCCATCACACAGAGTTGGCATTTGCTACCTGAGTTGGAGTGAAGCAACCTTGGATGTGAGATTTTCTTTTTCTGCCAAGAAAGATATTGAGCTATAATCTACCATACTTCTCTTTTTTTCACCATTTCGCTCTCCTCTTCTCCTGAAGATACTGACTCCTGCTGAGCACAGTTCCACAGGCACTGCAGTTCATTGCTATTTTGTCCATGTGACTGTTCTTGCAATGTAGGAGCCCAGACAGTGAGCCATGGCAGGCTATTTGGCTGTGGAGGACCTTAAAGCAGAGCCTGATCCTATTTTCACACCCATGTGGCAGGGGCAAAAGATAATGAGCATAGAACATAAGAACCTAAGAAATAGGAGCAGGAGTCGGCCATTCGGCCCTTCGAGCCTGCTCCGCCATTCAATAAGATCATGGCTGATCTTCTACCTCATCTCCACTTAAGAACATAAGAACATAAGGAATAGGAGCAGGAGTAGACCAATCGGCCCCTCGAGTCTGCTCCGCCATTCAATGAGATCATGGCTGATCTGATCCAACCTCAACTCTAAAGAACACAAGAAGCAGGAGCTGGACTAGGCCACTCGGCCCCTGGGCCCGCTCCGCCACCCACAGGGCCTTGACCGATCCGAACTCAAACTTATGTACTATTTCCAGCCCGCTCCCTGTAACCCCTGATTCCCTTTACTTCTAGGAAACGGTCTATTTCTGTTTTAAATTTATTTAATGAAGTAGCTTCCACAG
The DNA here is from genome assembly GCA_030390025.1 of Squalus acanthias. Taxonomy (NCBI): domain Eukaryota; kingdom Metazoa; phylum Chordata; class Chondrichthyes; order Squaliformes; family Squalidae; genus Squalus; species Squalus acanthias. The sequence continues at coordinate 57,375,482 of CM059445.1, forward strand.
CTTCCTGGGGTAGCAAATTCCACAGACCCACTACCCTCTGAGTGAAAAAGTTTCTCCTCATCTCAGTTTTGAAAGAGGAGCCCCTTATTCTAAGACTATGTCCCCTAGTTCTAGTTTCACCCATCATTGGGAACATCCTCACCGCGTCCACCCGATCAAGCCCCTTCACAATCTTATATGTTTCAATAAGATCGCCTCTCATTCTTCTGAATTCCAATGAGTAGAGTCCCAATCTACTCAACCTCTCCTCGTATGTCCACCCACTCATCCCCGGAATTAACCGAGTGAACCTTCTTTGTACTGCCTCGAGAGCAAGTATGTATTTTCTTAAGTATGGACACCAAAACTGTATGCAGTACTCCAGGTGCGGTCTCACCAATACCCTATACAACTGCAGCAATACCTCCCTGTTTTTATATTCTATCCCCCTAGCAATAAAAGCCAACATTCCATTGGCTTTCTTGATCACCTGCTGCACCTGCATACTAACTTTTTGATTTTCTTGCACCAAGACCCCCAGCTCTCTTTATACTGCAGTACTTTCCAGTTTCTCGCCATTAAGATAATAACTTGCTCTCAGATTTTTCCTGCCAAAGTGCATAACCTCACATTTTCCAATATTGTATTGCATCTGCCAAATCTCTGCCCACTCACCCAGCCTGTCTATATCCCCTTGTAGGTTTTTTATGTCCTCCTCACTCTCTACTTTCCCTCCCATCTTTGTATCATCTGCAAACTTTGATATGTTACACTCGGTCCCCTCCTCCAAATCGTTAATATAGATTGTAAAGAGTTGGGGACCCAGCACCGACCCCTGTGGAACACCACTGGCTACTGGTTGCCAGTCCGAGAATGAACCATTTATCCCAACTCTCTGCTTCCTGTTAGATAACCAATCCTCCACCCATGCCAGAATATTACCCCCAATCCAGTGATTTTTTATCTTGAGTAATAATCTTTTATGTGGCACCTTGTCGAATGCCTTCTGGAAGTCTAAATACACTACATCCACTGGTTCCCCTTTATCCACCCTGTACGTTATGTCCTCAAAGAACTCGAGCAAATTTGTCAGACATGACTTCCCCTTCATAAAGCCATGCTGACTTTGTCCTATTAAATTATGTTTATCTAAATGTTCCGTTACTGTCTCCTTAATAATAGACTCCAAAATTTTACCCACCACAGATGTTAGGCTAACTGGTCTATAATTTCCAGCCTTCTGCCTACTACCCTTTTTAAATAAGAGTGTTACATTAGCAGTTTTCCAATCTGCCGGGACCTTTGCTGAGTTCAGGGAGTTTTGGAAAATTATTACCAAAGCATCCACAATTCCTACTGCCACTTCCCTCAAGACCCTAGGATGTAAGCCATCAGGTCCAGGGGATTTATCTGCCTTGAGTCCCATTATTTTACTGAGTACCAATTCCTTAGTAATTTTAATCATATTTAGCTCCTCCCCCACTAGAGCCCCCTGTTTGTCCAGTGTTGGGATATTCTTAGTGTCCTCTACCGTAAAGACTGAAACAAAATATTTGTTCAGTATTTTTGCATTCTCCATGTTTCCCACCATTAATTTCCCGGTCTCATCCTCTAAGGGACCTACGTTTGCCTTAACCACCCTTTTTCTTTTTATATAACTATAGAAACTCTTGCTATCTGTTTTTATATTTTTTGCTAATTTATTTTCATAGTCTATTTTCCCTTTCTTAATCATTCCTTTAGTTACTTTTTGTTGTCTTTTGAAGACTTCCCAATCTTCTATCCTCCCACTAACTTTGGCTACCTTATATGTCCTTGTTTTTAGTTGGATACTTTCTTTAATTTCTTTACTTAGCCATGGATGGCTGTCATTTCTTTTACACCCTTTTTTCCTCAGTGGAATATATTTATTTTGAAAGTTGTAAAATAACTCCTTGAATGAACACCACTGCTCATGTACCGTCTTACCCTTTAATCTATTTTCCCAGTCCACTTTAATCAATTCTGCTCTCATGCCATCATAGTCTCCTTTATTCAAGCTCAGTATGCTTGTTTGAGAACCAACCTTCTCACCCTCTATTTGGATATGGAATTCAACCATGTTATGGTCACTCATTCCAAGGGGATCCTTAACTAGGAAATTATTAATTAATCCTGACTCATTACACAGTACCAGGTCCAAGGTTGCTTGCCCCCTTGTAGGATCAGTTACATACTGCTCAAGAAATACATCCCTAAGACACTCAATAAACTCTTCCTCAAGGCTGCCCAGCCCAATTTGATTTGTCCAGTTAATATGATAGTTAAAATCCCCCATAATTATAGCTGTTCCCTTATTACATGCCCCAACTATTTCCTGATTAATACTTCTTCCAACAGAGTTGCAACTATTAGGAGGCCTATATACTACACCCACCAGTGTTTTTTTCCCCTTATTATTCCTTATCTCTACCCAAACTGTTTCATTATCCTGATCTTTTGACCCAATATCATTTCTCTGTATTACAGTGATTCCTTCCTTTATTAACATAGCCACCCCCCCCTCCCCTTCCTTCCTGCCTGTCCTTCCTGATTGTTAAATACCCTGGCATATTTAATTCCCAGACGTTGTCACCCTGCAGCCATGTTTCTGTAATGGCCACAAGATCATACTCATACATAGTTATTTGTGCCGTTAACTCGTCAATTTTGTTACGAATGCTACGTGCATTCAGATAAAGAACTTTCAAATGTGTTTTGCGACACTTACTTCCTGCTTTTTCCTTATTTAACACTTTGGGGGGAAAATTCAGTCGCGCCCCGTTTGGGGCGCAAATATCGTCCGGGCGCAAAAATTAGCACCTGGCGCTAATTATCGCCACTGACTGGAAACTTCACTTTTAACGCCCCGGGAGGTGATTGGAGCGCTAAATCAGGCGCTGCACACCTGTCTTAAGGCGCAAAGGCCGAGGAGTGAGACGCTAACTCAGAGCGCTGGCGAAGCTCATGTAATGTCAGTCAGCAATGGAACACACACACAATGGCACGGGCCAGTTCTTAAAGGGGATGGTTAATCTTGCTTTCCATCCACATCCTGTTCATTGCAGCCTTGAATCTCGGCCTGGAGAGACTTGCACATCAAATGTGCTGGAAAGAACAATGGAGAGTACCAGGCAAAGAGCTCAGAGTGCAACCCCCACAGTCTCTGCTAAATCGATACAAGGAATGGCAAATCAAAATGAACCTGCAAAGTGCTGCTCAGTACCCAAAACTCCTTCACACAACGTTGAATCTCTCCAGAAGTCTCTCCCTCTCTCTCTCAGAATGCGTAGTTCAAAAATGGCACCAACAATAAAAGGCAGGAAGCGGTCACCTTTAAATAGCGCTCCCCCTTTCCCTTCATGACTGCAGAACGCTCCCCTCAACCTGTCGTTGCTAGCGTCAGGCGGTAAGGCAGGGGGCGCCACTCAATATCCGCTCCGGGGTGATACCGGGGCGTTGCGCACTCGACTGACGTCATGATCTGCCGGCGCAGGAAATCGTGGCGGTAGTGTTTAGCGCCGCGGCAAAATGTCTAGTTAATTTTGCGAGCGGCGCAAACTTCGCCGTGCCTGGGTGCTAGATGCTTTGCGCCCCATTAGCGCCCTCTTAAGGCGCTAACGGGAGGCGCAACCAACTGAATTTTTCCCCCTTTACCTTTTACTCCATACCTTCTGTCCCTTCCTGACATGCTTTCCTCTGTCTCCCTGCTCAGGTTCCCAACCCCCTGCCACATTAGTTTAAATCCTCCCCAACAGCACTAGCAAACACTCCCCCTAGGACAGCGGTCCCGGCCCTGCCCAGGTGCAGACCGTCTGGTTTGTACTGGTCCCACCTCCCCCAGAACCGGTTCCAATGTCCCAGGAATTTGAATCCCTCCCCCTTGCACCATTCCTCTAGCCACGTATTCATTTGAAATATCCTCCTATTTCTACTCTGACTAGCACGTGGCACTGGTAGCAATCTTGAGATTACTACCTTTGAGGTCCTATTTTTAAATTTACCTCCTAACTCCCTATATTCTGCTTTTAGGACCTCATCCCCTTTTTTACCTATATCGTTGGTGCCTATGTGCACCATGACAGCTGGCTGTTCGCCCTCCCCCTCCAAAATGTTCTGTAGCCGCTCCGAGACGTCCTTGACCCTTGCACCAGGGAGGCAACACACCATCCTGGAGTCTCGGTTGCGGCCGCAGAAACGCCTATCTATTCCCCTTACAATTGAGTCTCCTATCACTATAGCTCTTCCACTCTTTTTCCTCCCAGCCTGTGCAGCAGAGCCGCCCATGGTGCCAGGAAGTTGGCTGCTGCTGCCTTCCCCTAAGTCATCCCCCCCAACAGTATCCAAAGCGGTATATCTGTTTGAGAGGGGGATGGCCACAGGGGACCCCTGCACTACCTGCCTGCACCTCCTACTCTGCCTGGTGGTCACCCATTCCCTTCCTGCCTGTACACCCTTCACCTGTGGTGTGACCAACTCACTAAACGTGCTATCCACGAGGTTCTCAGCATCGCGAATGCTCCAATATGCATCCAGCCGCAGCTCCAGCGCCGCAATGCGGGCTGTCAGTAGCTGCAGCTGGATACACTTCCCGCACACATGGTCGTCAGGGACACCGGAAGGGTCCCTGATTTCCCACATAGAGCAGGAGGAGCACAACACGGGGCTGGGCTGTCCTGCCATGACTTACCCTTTAATTAATTGAACTTTAATTAATTGAACTTTAATTAAATCAAATCAATACCACCAATTTCACTCAATTAAATGAGTTACTCAAGGGCCCTTGGTTACTAGCACTAGAAATTATAATCACAAAATTAAGATCTTCGAAACTTTATAAACTATGAACCTTAACTATCAAACTATAAAGTAGTATAAATACTAACCTGCCGTACTCACCCAATCAGCCGCTCCCTCCTGCCCACGTCACGTTTTGAATCGTAACGTGGCTCTGGAACGCTGCCGCCGGTCTGAGATTGGTAAACCTCTGCAAACAAAAGCCACTATCCCCATATCCCTTGATTCACTTAATATTCAAAAATCTATCCATCCCTGTCTTGAATATACTCAACGACTGAGCCTCCACAGCCCTCTGGGGTAGAGAATTCCAAAGATTCACCACCCTCTGAGTGAAGAAATTTCTCCTCATCTCAGTCCTAAATGGCCGACCCCTTATTCTGAGACTGTGACCCTAGGTTCTAGACTCCCCAGCCAGGAGAAACATCCTCCCTGCATCTACCCTGTCAAGCCCTGTAATAATTTTGAATGTTTCAGCGAGATCACCTCTCATTCTTCTAAACTCTAGAGATTATAGGCCTAGTCTACTCAACCTGTCCTCATAGGACAATCCCCCCCATCCCAGGAACCAGTCTGGTGAACCTTCGTTGCACTCCCTCAATGGCTTTGGTCTTCCTGATATTGAGTGGAAAGAAGTTGGGATTCATGCAGGACTTTATGTAGACAGCATGGAGGCAATCAAGAGGTTGGATGAAGTGGTGAAGAGGTGTACATTTGGAAGCTGAACCCATGCCTTTGGAAGGGCAACATGTCGATAAAGAAGTAGGAAGGGGCCAAACCAAATAAGCTTTGGCTGTAAATCTGTGTCAGGATGAAGTGTAAATTTGATTATCATATATCATTTTTTTTTAAATTCTCTACGAAAATTTGATATGAGCTAATGTTCAATGGAAGGCGAAACATTACGGAACAAATCCTTGCGTCAGTTAAACTAATATCTTGATGCCAACTAGCAGTTGGCTTTTGGTTTGTAATGTTTTTTTCCTGTGGCTCTTTCATTGTCTCTCCTCCTCACTGAAACTGCCGACTACTGCTGGAGTACCAACCTACGGACCCGGGTCACCTTCAGTACCTTCCCTAAGTATCCAGTCTTCATATGGAAGTCTAGACTGTGAGTGTAGGCAGACTATCCGAGTCTTTCAGCACTGGCCAGTGGATAACGATCAAGATCAGGGACTCTCACTGATTTACCCGGCACCCCCCCCCCCACTCCCCAGTTCGGGCCGCTGAGGCCAATTATTGCGCCCCTACTGTGGCCTCAGCTGAGAGCAACTAACTCACCACTGACGGAATCAAACAACAACATCTTGCACTTGTAAAGCACCCTTCCTGTAGGAACATTTCTCGGGGTGCTTAATGAAAGCAAGTGGACGTTGGTTGGAGACGGGGGAAATTTGGGGTTGGAGGACCAATAAAAATGGTGGAAGAGGCTGAATGCTACTCCGTGTGGTCCAGTCCGCCACTGGGTGATGCATTTATCCAACAAGCCATAGAGGTTTCAATCTTGAACTGAGATTGGATCGAAACAATGGATATTATGGATATTATTAGCTATCAGCTATGCCTTGTGCCAGGGCCATTATGAAGGAAATAGTTATAGGGAGGTGCATAAAATTTAATTAATCTTTAAAAGAAAGACTTGCATGATATAGTGCCTTTCATGACCTCAAGATGTCCCAAAGCGCTTTACAGCCAATGAAGTACTTTTTGAAGTGTAGTCACGGTTGTAATGTAGGAAACGCGGCAGCCAATTTACACACAGCTATTGTAATGTAGAAATTGTTTAATTGTATGTGGCCTGACCTCTGCCTAATTCATTCTGCAATAATTAAAATGCCATCTTTATCCTATTAAATTAAATTAAAAAACATTAATGAATGTTGTAATTGGATACAAGGAGATCGTTCATTTCAAACTTTCCTTCAATGAGTGTGAAATTGATATCCAGTCATTTTAATGCAGATTTTGAGCTGTTGCTTTATAATTAAGTTGTTATTTAGAGTTCAGCTGTTTGATTATCTAACAAAGCTTAACTTCAATGGGAGAGGAAGGAGCGTGAAAATGACAGAAATCTCGTACTGAATGCTGAAATTTGGTGCAGTGTGGTGTCTGCACTCTTGGAGATTAAAGATAAAAGCCTGCAGAACAATTTGTGTTGTACACCTCTCTCTGCATTGGGTTGCTGAACTCATTTCACACATGGGCCGGAGAATTCTCAATATGATCACACAGGCAACAAATCCAACATGAAATACTGATTAAAAAAAAACTTTGCATTCAATAAGAAACATTACAGATCAGTCGCCTGGGTAAAACTTTCATCTGACTCCAAGGAGATAATCCAAGAGCACTAGCTGTGGTGTTGATGAGGTATTTCTGTAAGTAGACCTGTCTGATTCTTCATCCCCGGTATCTAAGATGTACCTAGATAACAGCGGTGTGCTACGGAAGATGAATGATCTGCTTTGACAGTAAATTGTATTGACTTCATAAAATAAAACTCTACTGAGCTTCTTCTGAGACACTTGTGGCCCTTGAGAAGAGGAATTAATAGCCTTGTGTCAGCCATGGCTCAGTTGGCAGCACTCTAGCTTCGGAGTCGTGAAGGTGGTTGTGGGTTCAAGTCCCACTCCAGAGACTTGAGCACGAAAATCTAGGCTGACACTCCCAGTGCAGTACTGAAGGAGTGCTGCGCTGTCGGAGGTGCCGGCTTTTGGATGAGATGTTAAACCGAGGCCCCGTCTGCTCTCTCAGATGTAAAAGATCCCGTGGCACTATTTTGAAGAAGAGCAGGGGGGAGTTATCCCCGGTGTCCTAGCCAATATTTATCCCTCAATCAACATCGCTAAAACAGATTATCTGGTCATTATCGCATTGCTGTTTGTGGGAGCTTGCTGTGCGCAAATTGGCTGCCGTGTTTCCTACATTACACTTCAAAAGTACTTCATTGGCTATAAAGTGTTTTGGGACATCCGGTGGTCATGAAAGGCGCTATATAAATATAAGTTTTTTTTTTATTGATTCCACTTTTACTCTCAAAATGGATGAAATTTGTGTTTTCTTTGTAATTTACTGTTCGTTACCAAAATGACAGGAGCACATAATTTGGAAACACTGCAAATGTGTTTCTGTTAGTGGCAAGGCAAGGTTAGCCACCAGTCACAATGCACCAAGTAGTGGACGATGTTCAGGCTTGGGCTGATAAGTGGCAGGTAACATTCGCGCCATAGAAGTGCCAGGCAATGACTATCTCCAACAAGCGAGAGTCTAACCACTGCCCCTTGACATTCAATGGCATTACCATCGCCGAATCCCCCACCATCAACATTCTGGGGGGTCACCATTGACCAGAAACTTAACTGGACCAGCCACATAAATACAGTGGCAATAAGAGCCGGTCAGAGGCTGGGTATTCTGCGGCGAGTGTCTCACCTCCTGACTCCCCAAAGCCTTTCCACAAGGCACAAGTCAGGAGTGTGATGGAGTACTCTCCACTTGCCTGGATGAGTGCAGCTCCAACAACACTCAAGAAGCTCAACACCATCCAGGACAAAGCAGCCCGCTTGATTGGCACCCCCTCTACCACCTTAAACATCCACTCCCTCCACCACCGGTGTACCGTGGCTGCAGTGTGTACCATCTACAAGATGCACTGCAGCAGCTCGCCAAGGCTTTTTCGGCAGCACCTCCCAAACCCGCGACCTCTTCCACCTAGAAGGACAAGGGCAGCAGGCGCATGGGAACACCACCACCTCCAAGTTCCCCTCCAAGTCACACATCATCCTGACTTAGAAGTATATCGGCCGATCCTTCATCGTCGCTGGGTCAAAATCCTGGAACTCCCTCCCTAACAACGCTGTGGGAGTACCTTCACCACACGGACTGCAGCGGTTCAAGAAGGTGGCTCACCACCACCTTCTCAAGGGGCAATTAGGGATGGGCAATAAATGTTGGCCTTGCCCACATTCCATGAACGAATAAAAAAAACCTAATTTGCACACAGCAAGAGGCTCTCCTGTCATCCTGGTCAATATTCCTCCCTCATTCAGGGCCACCAAAATCAGACTATCTGTTCATTCATTCATTAGCTGTCAGCCATGGCTCAGACATACGTACTCACCTCTAAGTTAGAGGGTCGTACAGTCAAGCCCCACTCCAGAGAATTGAGCACATAATCCCAACACTGGACAAACAGGGGGCTCTAGTGGGGGAGGAGCTAAATACGATTAAAATCACTAAGGAATTGGTACTCAGTAAAATAATGGGACTCAAGGCGGATAAATCCCCTGGACCTGATGGCTTACATCCTAGGGTCTTGAGGGAAGTGGCAGTAGGAATTGTGGATACTTTGGTAATAATTTTCCAAAACTCCCTGAACTCAGCAAAGGTCCCGGCAGATTGGAAAACTGCTAATGTAACACCCTTATTTAAAAAGGGTTGTAGGCAGAAGGCTGGAAATTATAGACCAGTTAGCCTAACATCTGTGGTGGGTAAAATTTTGGAGTCTATTATTAAGGAGACAGTAACGGAACATTTAGATAAACATAATTTAATAGGACAAAGTCAGCATGGCTTTATGAAGGGGAAGTCATGTCTGACAAATTTGCTCGAGTTCTTTGAGGACATAACGTACAGGGTGGATAAAGGGGAACCAGTGGATGTAGTGTATTTAGACTTCCAGAAGGCATTCGACAAGGTGCCACATAAAAGATTATTACTCAAGATAAAAAATCACTGGATTGGGGGTAATATTCTGGCATGGGTGGAGGATTGGTTATCTAACAGGAAGCAGAGAGTTGGGATAAATGGTTCATTCTCGGACTGGCAACCAGTAGCCAGTGGTGTTCCACACGGGTCGGTGCTGGGTCCCCAACTCTTTACAATCTATATTAACGATTTGGAGGAGGGGACCGAGTGTAACATATCAAAGTTTGCAGATGATACAAAGATGGGAGGGAAAGTAGAGAGTGAGGAGGACATAAAAAACCTACAAGGGGATATAGACAGGCTGGGTGAGTGGGCAGAGATTTGGCAGATGCAATACAATATTGGAAAATGTGATGTTATGCACTTTGGCAGGAAAAATCAGAGAGCAAGTTATTATCTTAATGGCGAGAAACTGGAAAGTACTGCAGTACAAAGGGATCTGGGGGTCTTGGTGCAAGAAAATCAGAAAGTTAGTATGCAGGTGCAGCAGGTGATCAAGAAAGCCAATGGAATGTTGGCTTTTATTGCTAGGGGGATAGAATATAAAAACACGGAGGTATTGCTGCAGTTGTATAGGGTATTGGTGAGACCGCACCTGGAGTACTGCATACAGTTTTGGTGTCCATACTTAAGAAAAGACATACTTGCTCTCGAGGCAGTACAAAGAAGGTTCACTCGGTTAATTCCGGGGATGAGGGGGTGGACATACGAGGAGAGGTTGAGTAGATTGGGACTCTACTCATTGGAGTTCAGAAGAATGAGAGGCGATCTTATTGAAACATATAAGATTGTGAAGGGGCTTGATCGGGTGGACGCGGTGAGGATGTTCCCAATGATGGGTGAAACTAGAACTAGGGGACATAATCTTAGAATAAAGGGCTGCTCTTTCAAAACTGAGATGAGGAGAAACTTTTTCACTCAGAGGGTAGTGGGTCTGTGGAATTTGCTACCCCAGGAAGCTGTGGAAGCTACTTCATAAAATAAATTAAAAACAGAAATAGACCGTTTCCTAGAAGTAAAGGGAATTAGGAGTTACGGGGAGCGGGCTGGAAATTGGACGTGAGTTTGAGTTCGGATCGGTCAAGGCCCTGTGGGTGGCGGAGCGGGCCCAGGGGCCAAGTGGCCTGGTCCTGCTCCTACTTCTTGTGTTCTTTAGAGTTGAGGTTGGATCAGATCAGCCATGATCTCATTGAATGGCGGAGCAGGCTCGAGGGGCCGATTGGTCTACTCCTGCTCCTATTTCTTATGTTCTTATGTAATCTAGGCTGACACTTCAATACACCATTGAGGGAATGTGGCACTGACTTTTGGATGAAATGTTTAAACTGAGGCTCTGTCTACCATCTCAGGTGGATGCAAATGATCTCATGGCACTATTTGAAGAAGAGCAGGGCAGTTCTCCTGGTGTCTGAGGACCTAGCAGGAGGCCCAAAAGAAGCTGTATGATGTTAAGAGTAAAGCATGAATATTACTGTAAAGCACAGGGCATACATGGACTTGAAGGAAAGTAGTAGCTATTCAAGATGGAAAGCAACAATGTTGTGCTGACAAAGAGATCTATTAGCATAGGTGTAGGGAGTAAGAAATTTAGGAGTGAAAATTAGAGTTATTAATAAGGATATACATAATACAGGAAGAATTCCCATTGACAAATCATTCTGTCTCAATCTTCACTGTATTTATGTTTAAAAACAAAATGATATACAACAGCAAGGCACAGCCTAGAACAGATTGTGGACCATTTGACCAGAAACTACACACTCCATATAAAGCAGACACAGTTGATTTATTTGGGAATGAGAATCTGGAAGGATTTGAGACGATACAGGTTGAAGGGGAGTTCAGATCTAGTGGCATGTATCATAGTAATCCTATATTCTATGATTTGCACAATAAGTTATGTCACATATAATGCAAATCCATACACACTAACTGTGCAGAAATGCATAATAGTGTACATAATGACAATAGACCATTCATCCGAACATACAGACAATGACGGACAGGTAAAGACCCTTGGGTCCATCCAGCCAGTCCCACACAATTGCAATACCTTGTGTATCACATTATACACTCTCCATCCCACCCAAAACCATGTGATCTCCTGGGAGAGGCGAAAACCAGATTAAAAACTCAGGCCAATTTAGGGAGAAAAAAATCTGCCCACCCCCCCACCCCCCCACACCCCCCCCCCCCACCCCGCCAACAACCCAAGGCGAATGAAACTAGTCCAGGAGATCACTCTGGCCCTGATAATGCTATGCAGTACCTACGTTGGGTGCGATTTTCCCAATGGGGGCAGGTTGGAGGCAGGTTTCGGTTTGGGTGGGTTCCAAACCCGCCTCCACTGTGAGGTGGGAAAAATTTGCGATTTTCCCCTAATTGGCCAGTTGATTTCAGAGGTGTGGGTTCCCCTGGGCCAATTCGTCTTTTGGGACTGAAACTCGCCTCTACTGACGTCACTTATCCAGCTTCATTAAGGGCTGCTTGCTGCCTTGGCTCATTCCACTGGTTTTTGGTCGATGCTGCACCACCTACAAACTTTTACCTCCTTGAAGAATGGCCAGCTCCAAGGCAAGGGCCTCCCCGAGGTTCTCGGATGAGGCACTGGGTATGCTGGTTGAGGGGGTGAGAGCTAGCAGGGAGGTGCTCTTCCCCTCATCTGTGACGAAGAGACCTCCCAAAGAAACCAAGGCTGTGTGGGTCCAGCTGGCAAGGGATATAATCTCCAGATCTGTGTGCAGATTGGGTGATTGATTCTGTTTATTGATGAAATGCCATCCCTGTGTTAATGTATTAAAATTAGGTGATGGCAAACTGTTGGCGTGATGGCATCTGTTATTTCGGCTTAGGCAGCTCCACATTGTGGGCTCCACAACACTTGCATGGTCAGGTTGGTGGTCAGAGTGAAAGGAAGCCACAGAGTCATGTCCATTGTCTATCATGGGTTAAGAAGGAGCCAAGCACATGTGCCACAATGGGCAACCTATGCAAATCTGGCCAGGATGAGTGCATCCCTTGCATCATGGGTAGCCATGTGCTCGTGTGCTGCCGCTGCTGCTGGTTGATACACCGCAGCTCGGTCCTGCTCCTCCTCCTCCTCCTCCTCCTCCTCCTCCTCATCTGAGGAGGCTATGAACTGAGCCACTTGCTTATCAGGAAGCTGCAAGCCACGACGCTGTGCCATGTTGTGCAGTGCACAGCAGACCACGACCATTCTGGAGACCCTGGCTGCTGAATACTGCAGGGCTCCACCTGATCTGTCAAGGCATCGGAATCGCATCTTCAGCAAGCTAATGGTTTGCTTAATGATGGACCTGGTCAAAATGTGGCTGGAGCTGTAGCGCTCCTCAGCCTCATTAGCTGGCCTCCTGATCGGCGTCATTAGCCACTTATTCAGGGGGTAGCCCTTGTCACCAAGGAGCCATCCGTTAAATTTGTTTGGTGGATTGAAGCGCGGAGGAACACTTGAGTTCCGCAGGATGAAAGAGTCATGGCAACTACCACAGAACTTGCCGCAAACATGCAAAATTTCCTTCTTGTGGTTACACACCAGCTGTACGTTGAGGGAGTGGAAGCCCTTGCGGTTGACAAAGATAGCTGGGTTTTGATGGGGTGCCCTAAGGGCCACATGTGTGCAGTCTATGATGCCCTGCACCATTGGCAAGCCTGCCATATTTGCAAAGCCAACTGAACGCGCGGTTACACTTGCTTGATCCCTTGAGAAGTGGATGTAATTGTGCGCCTTTGCGAAAAGGGCATCGGTAACCTGCGTGATGCAACAGTGGGTGGCCGACTGGGAGATGCCGCTGATATCTGCTGATGATCCCTGGAAGGAGCCTGAGGCAAAAAAGTTGAGTGTGGTGGTGACTTTGACAGCCACTGGTAAGGGGTGTCCACCCGCTCCTCTGGGCTCCAGGTGTTGGTGCAGCAGTGCGCAGATGTCTCCGACAACCTGTCGCAAAAGTCTCGGCCTCCTTTGGCACTGCTGCTCAGTCATGTTGAGGTAGCTCATCCTCTGTCTGTAAACCCTGAGAAGTCGCACAACACCAGGTTATAGTCCTACAGTTTTATTTGAAATCACAAGCTTTCGGAGCGCTGCTCCTTCGTCAGGTGACTTCTCACCCCAGTCCAACACCGGCATCTCCATATCATGTAAACCCTGAGAGGGGGGTATCTCCTGCAACTACGTGCTTCCATGCGCTGGTGCCTTCTGCCCTGTGCAGCATCAGGTGGGTGAGCAGGAGATTGGGGCTCCTGCCGCTGTTGCTGCTGAGCTGCCTGGTTCTGCTGCTGCCGTGGCTGCTCCTCATCCGAATCTGAGGTCCATGGTGAAAGGGAATAAATGGTTCCCATGCTGCTGGCAGATACCTCCGTTGGGGAAGCGCTCAGTCCAAGCGGGGAGAGGGTCTTCCAAGGAGGTCCCACAGTTGAGAGATAGAAGCTGCAGCACCTCCGACTTCGGTAGGCCTGCTAAAAGTGCTGAAAGACCTGTGGAACAAAAGTTCTGCCACCTGCAACTGATCCCTGATGAAAGCTCCGTTTTAATGGTGGAGCTGCAGCTGTGAGGAGGCCACCCACTTGTCAACCCGCCGGGATTAGCTGGCGTGGTTCAGGAGGGTCGTGCAACACGCACAAAATGTGGCAAAATAACAAAGGCCTGTCAAAATAGGATTACAGAGGCCCTTAACTACTATTCAAGGGTCTTACCTACCTCTCCCGACTGATGGAGGCGGGACTGAATCGCACCCATCAAACCCGCCTCCGGCAAAATTGCGCAGAGGCGGGTTGGAGGCGGGTTCTGAACCCACCCTCAGTTTTTGCCATTTTGCCAACTGTCCCACCTCCACAACCGCCTCCTCGGGGCTGGGAAATTCCCCCCCCATAGTTCAAAATAGATAAGTGTGCTTAGTTACTCATAATGTCCCATCTGCTCGTTACACGAGGGGAAGGAGAATAGCAGATGAAAGTTAGGGGCCGTGGGAGTGAGAAGAGGCTACGGGGCCACAACTGGGGGGAAAAAGGGGCAACTGCAGTGTCTGGGAGAGCCTGTCGCAGTCTGTCGGTAATCCAAGGGTTAATACAGAATATTGAGATGAGGTTGCTGTAGGTTTAGTGTTTCTGGGACAAGCATGAAGGTCTGGCTTAAGCACTTAGCAGATCTTGCGGTCCTGCTCCAGTTACGTCTGCCCGAATGAATTATTGGTATTGATTTTGAACGTGCAAGGTTTGTAATGCTGTTGCAGCCAGCCAAGTCCTCGGTGACGCATTTGAAGGTCTATCAGAGGTTGTTTTGTGACCAGCCATTCATCTCCAGCAGTGCTTGGTGGACACTGATATTTCAATTCTTTAATCTTTACAGTTGGCAATCGTACATGTCCCCCAGCACCTGTCAATAACCTCTTCGACTCATGTTAGGCTAGAAATGACTCTTTGTGATATTCGTGGCTGAGCACTTAAGCCATTCCTCGCTATGCGAGGGGAGGGGAAGGAGAGTAGCAGACGGCTTTGGAAAGTGAGGGGCCATGGGAGTGAGAAGAGGCAATGGAGCCACAACTGTGGGGATAAAGGGACAACTGCAGTGTCTAGGAGAGATGCCGCAATCTGTTGGTAATCCAAGGGTTAATTCAGAATATTGAGATGATGTCACAACCCTCTGCTTGCTATTTGAATGGGTTAACACCTCCATTACAATAACAAGCCAACGAATATCATACAAAAGCCTCAAGTATTTGCATTTTATTATAAACAATTGACGGAGAGGTTAACAAGGGCATTTTTTAGTGCGAATTTCTTATCATTTTGTATGTGCACATTAAGTGCTTATTTTCAGAACATTGCTATACCCTAAATGGAATTCCATCAAAGGTGGCATTCCCTTATAGTTTATCCCCAAAGTCTGGCTAGACACGTTCTGTAAGTTGAAGGGAATTCCTAAAGCTCTTACTGCACAGTTCTTTATTGACTGCATAATGGCTTCAATTACAAATGGGGCAATGGGGAAAGAGCAGGGGAGTGGGATTAATTGGATAGCTTCTTCAAAGAGCCGGCACAGGCACGATGGGCCAAATGGCCACTTTGGTGTTGTAGGAAATGCTCTCTCTCTCTACCTCTTTATTCTCCTTTAAGATGCTCCTTAAAACCTAACTATTTGACTAAGCTTTTGGTCACTTGTCCTAATCCTCATGTGCCTCGGTGTCAAATTTTGCCTGATTCCGCTCCTGTGAAGCGCCTTGGGACGTTTTACTATGTTAAAGGCGCTATGGAAATGCAAGTTGTTATTGTACGATTCTATGATTCGAGGGAAGGTAGTTAAAGAAATGACATTTTTAGAGCCTTTTTATTTATATTCTATTGAAGGAACTGTTGATTCATTATTAATTTCGGTCATTCTGACTGCAAAACAAATGCGGATCAAATTATGAAGCCGAATAGGTATCTGTGAGGCAAAGTATCTCCAGTCAGAGGCTGTTATCATGATGCAAATATAGAAATAACCTAAGAGAAGATGCTTTTAAAGCTACTGGCACCAGTACTCTGGTGGTTTGATCCTTGATGAACTCCACTGAAGACTTTGAATTCCAACTAGATTGAGAGAAGTTGCCTACAGCCCTTCGAGTCAATGGCTGGTTCTGGCCAGAGTCTGCATTGCCGATTAGTTTACTTGGCAAATAATTTGCTGGGAAACTAACGGCGAGCCTAATGGCGCACGCTGTAATTAGTGTGTAAACAGCCCAGTCATTTGAGGCGAGGAAGAGATGCCCCGTGAGTTGTGATCGCCGTAAGTTGCTGGACGGTCCGCACCGCCCCGCTGTTTTTCCTCGCGAAAACGGGAGCTCGCCCTCAACCTCACCGTGAGTGTCAAGAAATTACTGGATTTGTGCTGTTAAAACAAATTAAACTTGTCGCAGAAAGTTAGGGCTGGTGCTTAACAGCGTAAGGACCCTTTTAATGAGGAGATTTATGTTCCTACAATGCCACACAACCTCTCCGGCCCAGAAAGGGAACAATTGAAACTGTGGAGTCTCATTCCTGCAGGTAGTAACTTGTTCCTAGAGATTTTTACAATTTAAAATTTTTACATATTTTTCTTACTTTTCCTTCCAGTCTCTTCATTCTCTCTTAATCCAATCTTTCTTTACCTCCTTATTTCTCTTTCTGTACCTGATTTGACTTTAATTCATTCTATTTCCTTCTCCATCATCCTCTGCTTCTTTCTCTTGCCTTGAATCTCAGTGGTTAAGGAGATAGACTGTTGGTCCCATCATTCACCAAGGTCCCAGATGCCCCGCTGCCCTCGTTATCGGCTCGCACTTCCAGCAAATTGAGGCGCAAAAATCTTTCGAGATGAAGGGCGAGGAACGGGGCACATCGCGAGATGCCCCACTCCAGGAAATTCTAGGCCAAGGTTTTATGCCAGTACCAAGGGTTATATCATTTGAGAGCTTGGCATGCAGTGAATCAACGATTCATTGTGTTCAGCACATCACTGGTGATTTTGTTCGCAGATGCAGATGTATAAGTCTAAAGATGGTTATCATCCAATGTGGTGATAAACCAGCTAGTAAAGCACGAATATTTTAAAATCAAATAATTGCAAAAGATAATAATCAATTTTTGTACATTATTCCTGCTGCCAATTTTGATCATTTAAATTTTTTATACATGAAAATAGTAATTTTGCAAATAATGCTAAGGGATCTTTAGCATCAACCTGAACAGACAAGAGGGACCTTACTTAATGCTTCATCCATAGGGATTAAGAATGAAAGACTTGCATTTATTTAGCACTTTCCAAAGTTTTCCCATACACTTTGATGCGCAGTCAAGTAGCAAAATGCGGCAGCTATTCATATGCACACAGCAAGATCGCATAAATAACCGTGAGATGAATGAGCCGTTAATCTGTTTCGATGGTGTTAATTGAGGGAGGGAGGGAGGTTGGCCAGGAGGATTCCCTGAGGAGTCTTGGTTCAAATCCACTGTACGGCAGCGCATTCAACAATACAGCACTCGCCAAGTATTGTGAGTTGAGCTAATCCCTGCAAGAGATCAAAGTTAACAGAGTCGAGTTATTCATTTTGCCCCATGTTATTGTCACAAGGTGTTACCGCATTAATCATCACTCTTCTGTCGATTGATCAGCTAACAGAGCAATCCTTTGGAGCCAGTTTATCGCCAATTTCTGAAAGTTCTTCCTACCTCTAAAACAAAGAAGAAATATAAGAACATAAGAAATAGGAGCAGGAATAGGCCACTTGGCCCCTCGAGCCTGCTCCGCCATTCAATAAGATCATGGCTGATCTTGGGCTCAAAGCCACTTCCCTGCCCGCTCCCCATAACCCTTCACTCCCTTATCTTGCAAAAATCTGTCTATCTCCACCTTAAATGTATTAAATGACCCAGCCTCCACGGCTCTCTGGGGCAGAGAATTCCACAGATTTACGACCCTCTGAGAGAAGAACTTCCTCCTCATCTCAGTTCTAAAAGGGCGACTCTTTATTCTGAAACTATGCCCCCGAGTTCTAGATTTCCCCACGAGGGGAAACATCCTCTCTGCATCTACCTTGTCGAGCCCCCTCAGTATCTTATATGTTTCAATAAGATCACCTCTCATTCTTCTAAATTCCAGTGAGTATAGGCCCAACCTGCTCAACCCATCTACTATAACCTAAGCTACTACAAAGCTTAAAAGTTGGGTTTTTAGAGAAATAAGGAATAGATCCGATAAATTAGGTGGAAAAAAAAAGTAAAATAAAAATTAAAGAACCGATAAAGAGAGACAACGGGGCGAACATAATTAAAATTATTTTAAATTGTTTTTAATTGTTGTAAGTGTTTGTTTTTGTTGTTTAGGGTTGATATCACAGTAATAAAATGGCTCCTGACCTTTTGAATGGGTTTGTATTATTGTAGCACGAGTAACCATTTCATTATCACAGTGCGTAGTTAGAAAACCATCTGTCCCAGGGAGACGGCCAGTTCCCTGAATTTTCTGTGAATCTGAAGCTAAAATAACTGAACTGAGCAACAAAACGTAATCATAATTATTTGGAATTATTTTTAAAAAGGTACTGCTTATGAAACCCCTCAAATTGTTTCCAGTCAGCCCCAGCAACAACAGTTTTCCTTTAATTGTCCCTCAGAATTCCCACTCCCTATTTCACTGAGAAACTTTACACGCCTGACTGTGAGGATGAAAAGGTTTAGCTTGTAGTCTAATTAACATGCTCTTCATCTACACTGTTTTGGGGAAGGGTGAATATAATATAGGCTGCCATATTTATTCCTATTAACATACTCATGGTTCAATAAGATCAGCCATGATCTTATTGAATGGCGGAGCAGGCTCGAAGGGCAATATGGCCTACTCCTGCTCTTATTTCTTATGGATGAGAGTTGCACACTTAGCAAAGTTAAAAGGGGTAATTTTGACTTTGGTAGTGTAAAATGGGCGCTAGCGATTCAGCCGCCTGTTATACATCTCTCCCGATTTTCATATCTGTTGAAGTCAATCGGTAGAAACGTATACAATAGCAAAATACTGCAGATGCTGGAAATCCGAAATAACAACAGAAAACGCTGGAAAAACTCAGCAGGCCAGGTAGCATCCGTGGAGAGAGAAACAGAGTTAACGTTTCAGGTCGAAGACCTTTCGTCAGAACTGGAAAAAAGCAGGAAATGGAATAGATTTTAAAGCAAGTTTAGGGGCTGCGCAATTCACACTTCATCTAGAGCCATCCTTTGTTCCTTAACCTGACCCATTACCACCTCATCTTGCCTTGAATATCTCTTAATGCCTCTTTACTTCTCCTGCCTTCCATCCTATCACTGACCTTCCCTTTTGTTCTTTCATCCCCTCCCCCTTTTCCCAGCCCCTAAACTTGTTTTAAAATCTATTCCATTTCCTGCTTTTTTCAAGTTCTGACGAAGGGTCTTCGACCTGAAACGTTAACTCTGTTTCTCTCTCCACGGATGCTGCCTGGCCTGCTGAGTATTTCCAGCGTTTTCTGTTGTTATTTCGGGAGAAACATATGATGGGGCAGCTGAATCGACATCTCCCTTTTTTTCATAATCGCCCCAAAATCAAAATGATCCCCAAAGTGTTAACCCACATGAAGGTCGGGGAATTTCAATGCAATTCTACCACATAGTTGTGGAACGAGGGTTCACGCTACCTGGGCACCTCCCTATTCTTTCTGGGCTGTCTGTGAGACCAGCGCACGATGAGATAACAGCTTTCTGCTGAGCATGGGTTGTAACTTGTGTAAGGGGTTTTTACAGCAAGGATATCTTCACGGGAGAGTAAAATAGTAGAATGTGTGAGAGCCATTCAGCTGTATCTGTAATGGTCTGGCATGTGTCAGCTTGGCCACTTGTGTTTAGGGGAATGAGAAGTTTATGACATCAGGTTGCTTGTGTTTATGGAAGTGCAGGCTCGTTTAGTTTGTGCTGTTATTCTGTTGTCATTTGTATGTATCTGTGATCACTACATTCCATGCATACTACCAATAAATCATAGTACATCAAAGTTAAAGAATGGTATAAGAAATTTGAGGGAATGACTGTTTAGCAGCTTCTACTGCAATCGTGAGAGTATGATGTCTCAAGAGCTCACACTGGAATCATAAAGTGTGGTGTCTCAGCAGCTAGCTCTCATACTGGACTGGTGTAATGTGAAAAGACCTGAGCTCTCATACTGGACTGGTGTAGTGTGGAAAGACCTGAGCTCTCATACTGGACTGGTGTAGTGTGGAAAGACCTGAGCTCTCATACTGGACTGGTGTAGTGTGGAAAGACCTGAGCTCTCATACTGGAATGGTGCAGTATGGAAAGACCTGAGCTCTCATACTGGAATGGTGCAGTATGGAAAGACCTGAGCTCTCATACTGGAATGGTGCAGTATGGAAAGACCTGAGCTCTCATACTGGAATGGTGCAGTATGGAAAGACCTGAGCTCTCATACTGGAATGGTAAAGTATGGAAAGACCTGTGAGCTCATGCTGGAATGGTGTAGTGTGGAAAGACCTGAGCTCTCATACTGGAATGGTGTAGTGTGGAAAGACCTGAGCTCTCATACTGGAATGGTGTAGTGTGGAAAGACCTGAGCTCTCATACTGGAATGGTGTAGTGTGGAAAGACCTGAGCTCTCATACTGGAATGGTGTAGTGTGGAAAGACCTGAGCTCTCATACTGGAATGGTGTAGTGTGGAAAGACCTGAGCTCTCATACTGGAATGGTGTAGTGTGGAAAGACCTGTGAGCTCATGCTGGAATGGTGTAGTGTGGAAAGACCTGTGAGCTCATGCTGGAATGGTGCAGTGTGATGTCTCACTGAGTCCACACTGGTGATGGATGGTCTGAGGTTTCAGTAAAGACCTGATCCCGCACTGCTACAACTGAGTGTGTGTGCAATCTGGCGTTTAAAGTAAAGAGATGAAAAAGAACAAGAAAGCAGTCCAGCAGTAGTGAGCAGATAGTTGGATCAGCGATTCAAAGGTTACTTTATATCACAGCAAACTGTGTCCCAGCAAAGGTGCAATGCAGGAGGAAAAAATAAACTTGGCCTGCCTGCCAAACTCTCAGGCGATCAGCTGCCAGAGAGCGCCGACATTCCACTGGATAATGACAGCCTCCTCATAGGGCTGAAAATGTAATTTCATTCTCCCCTTTTGTGACATCTCCCAGCTGCATCTGCCCAGACCGTGGGATCCAGTAATCTTCAAAATCTTTGGGGAATGGATTCCGTACTCAACTCGCTGTAATTTCTAGCTCCGCATCGTGTATTGCAGTTTGACATTTAGATTCAAAGACTCCTGCGTAACAGGTCAACTATCTTATAATTCACTCGGGAGACCTCTATTGTGCTGTGACTGATGCTTTACAGGAGACCGAAAGGCTAAAATAGACAGCTGAAGACATGATATGGAATGTAATGTCAAACAATTCATAATATAATGTTACAAAATCTACTCATTGAAATTGTGTTCAAGGGGCTACTTTGCATTGGTTGGTTCCAGATAGCTGAATATAATAGTTGACAGGTCATGCTCTACAGTTTTATAAACATTTACTATGAATTAGCAGATCTCCTGTGGAATTACTCACCGTGAGTTGCTGGTTACAGTGATTCATGTGTGGGGAGGTTTGGGGCTGAGGGGTATATATGGCCACTGAAAGGATTTGCAAAGAGGCTTGTGAAAGATGTGTTCAGAAGTAATGAAGTCTTGTTTGATGGGTTCCTGGAAAATAATTCACCCATTGCAGGTAAATAAAAAAAACAAAATTGTTCCCTGCGCATACCACAGACACCTCAATCAATCTGTGAATGTACGGTTCTGTCATTACGTGAACAGCCCTTTGAATATAGATGCATCATTTTGTTTTTGTCAAAGTTACTTCAAATAAAGTTCAAGCTGTACATTATTTTGTTGTTTTTATCCAAAAGAAATCATAAGCAATGATTGATTGCACCTTCAGATTTCTAACAATAAGAACAACTTGCATTTAACATTTCACTCCCTCCACCACCGGCGTACCGTGGCTGCAGTGTGCACCATCTACGAGATGCACTGCAGCAACTCGCCAAGACTTCTTCGGCAGCACCTCCCAAACCCGCGACCTCCACCACCTAGAAGGACAAGGGCAGCAGGCGCATGGGAACACCACCACCTCCAAGTCACACACCATCCTGACTTGGAAATATATCGGGTCGTTCCTTCCTGGTCGCTGGGTCAAAATCCTGGAACTCCCTCCCTAACAGCACTGTGGGAGCACCTTCGCCACACGGACTGCAGCGGTTCAAGAAGGCAGCTCACCACCACCTTCTCAAGGGCAACTAGGGATGAGCAATAAACGCTGGCCTTGGCAGCGGTGCCCACATCCTGTGAACGAATAAAAAAAAAATTATGTAGCACTTTTAATGTAGGAAACTGTCCCAAGGTGCTTCATAGAAAGGTAATCGGAGAACAATGGAGCTCTACTGCTGGCCACAGTACCTACCTGCTTCCATTTTGTGTAAATAGTTTGCCACTATTGATTCTAAATGCTCCTTCATCATTAAGAACACAATGTTACTGCTTCTATTTCAGAGTATAATTTGGTACAGTTTATACAATGTCACTGCAGGCACCCTCCCACACAAGGAGAGTATGAATCTGTTCCCATGGTGATGCCAGAAGCAGCTCATCAATTGCAAGCGAGGATTTATTTTTGTATCCGTGATCTTAAAGTCTTCATAATCTTCACGTCGATGGAACGAAGGTTTAAGAAAAGGTTGAATTTCTTTTTATGGTGTTGGTCGAGCCAAGATTTAAGGGGCTCAGGCCACCACTAGCCTCTGCGAAGAAGGTGTGCGTCCAACGGATATATA
Source organism: Squalus acanthias (assembly GCA_030390025.1). Taxonomy (NCBI): domain Eukaryota; kingdom Metazoa; phylum Chordata; class Chondrichthyes; order Squaliformes; family Squalidae; genus Squalus; species Squalus acanthias. The sequence continues at coordinate 57,398,354 of CM059445.1, forward strand.
ACATAGAATGACTAGCTCGAGGAGGCAAAGAGCAAATTGCAATCTCATCTGCCATGACTGACCATTGTGAGCGTCTCCATTGAGACACAGGGTCTGATGATCACTCGGAACTGAGAAGAGAGCGGGGGCGGGGGAGGGGGGAGGATTTGTGGATGGCAAACCTGGAAGTAAGGGTTTCCCGCAGGTGCTGGCGCATTTAACGGCAGGGCCCATTTTAAATGATCTTGACAAGTTTCCCGCCCGACAGCCAGTCGGATTGACAGGCTGTTGATCTGTTGGGCTGGAAATCAGCCGGAGAGCAGATGGCGGGTAAGTCTGACATCATGGGGGGGGGGGGGGTGGGGGGGGAATCAAACAGTGCAGTGGTGGTGGTGGGGGGGGGGCGGGGGGGAGTCGGCTGGCATCAGTGGGGGGCGGGGGTGGGGAATGGTGGCCCGCCGACCACAGGGTGTTTAAAAGGTAAGCTTGTTGGGCTGGGAGGGAAACGCTTCTGCTCCTCTTGGCCCACAAGCAGTGCAATAAAGGCAGTTACCTCATAGATCCGGCCCTTCTCGCCGCCTTTCATCTGCCGGGTTTCCCGAGGCCTGGGAATGAGTGAAAAATGAAACATTAGTTTAAAATGGAGGCACGTAGCCTCCTTAAAATATTTTAGTGACCAACCTGCCTCCTGAGAGTGGGTTGGTCACCCGCCACCCCGCGACCCTTCTCATTAAAACCGGAAGTGGGCGGGTTGGGGTCGGGTTTCCCCTTTTTTTTTTAACCCTCCCCACCTGCCTCCTCCCACACCGACCTTGGGTGGGGGCGGGGGGCTAAAATTCCCCCTACAGTTCAAGGCATCAGTGCTGTGAAGCCAATGTCTTGAATGTCCTTTTGCACGCATAAGTATCTGCACCTCCTGAAGGTGTTCGGTTAAGATGCAGTATTTAGACACAAATTCAATCCACACCAGGATTTACTCTCTAATTGGTTATGGCTTTACTGAGAGATACATTACTGGTTATGTCTCTCTATATATCTTCAATGTAATCATAAGTAATGCAGTCTGGTCGAGGGCCTCTAAGCTGTTAGCCAGGAACTATTTGAGTGAGTCAATGCTGAGTCTGAAGTAATTCCAGGCTTCTGAACAAAGTTTCTCGAAATAATATCTGAACATAAACCTCTCCAGATTCTTTCGATTGGGATCAAAAATTAATTGGTGCCAAGTTCATACAAATCAACCAATTTGTAAAGATTTAGTACACCATCATATGAACATAAGAAATAGGAGCAGGAGTAGGCCATTCGGCTCTTCGAGCCTGCTCCGCCATTCAATAAGGTCATGGCTGATCTTCTACCTCATCTCCACTTTCCTGCACTACCCCATATCCCTTGGTTCCCTTAGTATCCAAGAATCTATCGATCTCTGTCTTGAATATACTCAACGACTGAGCATCCACAGCCCTCTGGGTTAGAGAATTCCAATCACACTGGGTTTTTTTATTTAGATTTGTGAAGTAGCTGAAGTTAGGAGGTTTTTTTTTCTCCTAAGGTCTTTGGTTCTGTTGTTTAGTGCTTAGATGAAGAGCTGTGGGTATGAATACAACAACATCAACGTGCATTTATATAGACTCTTTAGGGTGGAGTTTTCATTGGGCAAAGTTGATTTAGAGAACAATGAAAATTTGAATTTGCATAGCACTGTTAGCATAGAAAACACTGCCAGAGCATTTTACAGAGGGGCGAGAAAAATGAAAATAGATCAAAGGAATTAGGGAATGGGCAATGAACTTCCAGGTTTTCTTGAATGCAACAACAACTAGCATTTATGTAGCGCCTTTAATGTAGTAAAACGTCCCAAGATGCTTCATAGGAGCAATTATCAAACAAAATTTGACGTATCATATCCACCAGCATCTGCAAAGAGAAAAGGCGTGTTAACATTTTGTATGAAGAACTCTATCAGTTCTGATCACCTACTTCTCTTTTCAAGTGCACTTGAATAACTGTATTATACACCGAGGGGTAGAAATTAGGTCGCGCCCCATTTGGGGCGCAAATATCGTCCGGACGCAAATATTAGCGCCTGGCGCTAATTATCGGCACTGACAGGAAACTTCACTTTTACCGCCCCGGGAGGTGAGTGGAGCGCTAAAGCAGGCGCTGCACACCTCTCTTAAGGCGCAAAGGCCGAGCAGTGAGGCGCTAACTCAGAGCGCTGGCGAAGCTCATGTAATGTCAGTCAGCAATGGAACACACACACAATGGCACGGGCCAGTTCTTAAAGGGGATGGTTAATCTTGCTTTCCATCCACATCCTGTTTATTGCAGCCTTGAATCTCGGCCTGGAGAGACTTGCACATCAAATGTGCTGGAAAGAACAATGGAGAGTACCAGGCAAAGAGCTCAGAGTGCAGCTCCCACAGTCTCTGCTAAATCGATACAAGGAATGGCAAATCAAAATGAACCTGCAAAGTGCTGCTCAGTACCCAAAACTCCTTCACACAACGTTGAATCTCTCCAGAAGTCTCTCCCTCTCGCTCTCAGAATGCGTAGTTCAAAAATGCCACCAACAATAAAAGACAGGAAGAGGCCCCCTTTAAATAGCGGCCCCCCCAGCCCCACAGCGATTGATAGCGTTCCAGTCTTCTGGTCGTTGGAAGCGCCAGGCGGTAAGGCAGGGGGCGCCACTCAATTTCTGCTACGGGGCGCCACAAGGGCGTTGCACCATGGAATGACGTCACAATCTGCGCGCGCAGGTGGTCGCAGCGGTAAGTTTTAGCGCCGCCGCACAATCTCAAGTTAAGTTCTCGAGCGGCGCAAACATCGCTGCGCCCGGGCATTAGCGGCTTTGCGCCCCATTAGCGCCCTCTTAAGGCGCTAATGGGAGGCACAACCAAGTGAATTTTTACCCCCTAGAGTATAATAAAACCCTGTTTTATCCAGTTATATTTAAGATCCTCGGCTCTAGTTTAACATAAACCTATCATGTGGTTAGTTAGCTTAGTGTGTGTGTGTGAGAGACAGAAATAGAAAACTAGCAAGTGTGTGAAAGATTGAGTGTGGGAGAGAGACGCGGAGAGAATGGCTGTCTGTGTTAGATGGCGCAACCAAGAGTGACTGTGCGTGCGGGACAAGAGCAGTGAGGGCTGGATTTTCATTGACCCGTGGAGGCGGGTTTGGAGGCATGTGGGGGGTTAAAATTGCGAAAACTGGTGGACGGGCACAGGTCCGCCTCCATCCCGCCTCCACTCAATTTTCATTAAATCGTGTCTGCTGGTCCCGACTCTAGACTGTTAAGGCCCTTAACAAGCATTAAATTGGCTCTATAATGCCATTTTGAAAGGCCTTTGTGATTTTAACCCTTGTTCTACGTGAAGCACGCCTGTTCTGAAGCACGATTGTGAAACCTGACTGACTATGTGGATGGCTATGTGGAGGAGGAAGAGACATATCTGGGAGTGGTGGTGTAAAAATTTCTGGGAGCAGACTTAGGGCTGCTGCTGCTCATTTTGCATCCAGGTCCTCTCACAGCAAAGGCCAGGCAGTCTTTGAAGACCTTCAATGCAGCAGCAATGATGACATCATCAGAGGCGACTTTCAGACTGAAAACACTAATTGGTTCATGGGTTCCCACATGCTGGAACTCAATTGCCCAATTAGGTGAAAATTGCATCAATCTCCCACATCCAATTGCAGTCGGGTGGATAACACGACCCCAACCCGCCCCAGTATCAAAATCCAGCCCTTAGAGTGAGTGTGCTAGTCAGAGAGAGAGATGTAGAGGAAGATACTGACCGATTAGGGTCAGCTGTTCTTTTGCAGTTATTTAATTATGGCTTTTTCCATGTTCCAGTGAGCTTCTCAGCCCCTACTCCCCCAGACAGCTATTAAATAACCTTCATTAAAAGTATAATGAAGTAATAGTCAAACTAATAAAATCTAACTTAATATAGTAAGTACACCATCACCATGTAACATTTGCTTAATGCACAATCATGTTTTAGTTTTATGATTGCTTTAATGTTTAATTTTCATTATCTGCAATTCTGTCACATTAATAAGAATATATTAATTTATGAATCTATATAAACTAATGAATTTCTTTTTCATTCTCTGCAAAAAAAATAGAATAAGTGAACATGTAAAATTATACAATTTGATTTCGTGAGGTATTGCTTAATGATTTGTTTGGGCTCCTTGTTCTCCTGTTACTTCTGGTGCTGGGAATGCTCAGTGAATTGTAGTCGGGGGATTAATTGAAGAACAGTGCTCGCTGGCTCTGGGAACCTGACGCACACTATCCTTTCACCTCTAGAGCCTGGATTTGGGCAGACTCAGCCCAGTTCAGAGTGAAACCACAAATCAAAACCATCCATCCATAACATGACATACCTGCCCTTTCACCTCCTCCCTTCCCACTGTCCAGGGTCCCAAACACTCCTTCCAGGTGAAACAGCGATTTACTTGTACTTCTTGCAATTTAGTGTACTGTATTCCCTGCTCACGATGCGGTCTCCTCTACATTGGGGAGACCAAACGCAGATTGGGTGACCGCTTTGCGGAACACCTCCGTTCAGTCCGTAAGGGTGACCCCGAGCTTCCGGTCACCTGTCACTTTAATTCTCCGCTCCACTCCCATTCTGACCTCACCGTCCTTGGCCCCTTACACTGTTCCAATGAAGCTCAACGTAAGAACATAAGAACATAAGAACATAAGAAATAGGAGCAGGAGTAGGCCAATTGGCCCTTCGAGCCTGCTCCGCCATTCAATAAGATCATGGCTGATCTGATCCTAATCGCCAATCTACTATCACAGAACCATCTCCTGAACCTAACAGAATTGGACACACGAAATAGGAGCAGGATCAGGCTACACGGCCCCGGGCCCGCTCCGCTATCCACAGGGCCATGACCGATCCGAACCTAGACTCATGTCCAAATTCCTGCCCGCTCCCCGTAACCTTTAATTCCCTTTACTTCTAGGAAACTGTCTATTTCTGTTTTAAATTTATGTAAGCTCGAGGAACAGCACCTCATCTTTCGATTAGGCACTTTACAGCCTTCTGGACTCAACATCAAGTTCAACAATTTCAGACCATAACCTCGGCCCCAATCATTTTTTTTCCCTTTCTCACATGGCAGCTGTTGATCATTCTGCCATTGTCATTTACACTTCATCTAGAGTCATCTTTTGTTTCTTAACTTGTTGCACAATCATCCCTTTTGTCTCTTAATCTCTCCTGCCTTCCATCCTATCACAGACCTTCCCTTTTGTTCTTTCCTCCCCTCCCCCCTTTCCCTGCCCCTGCACTTGCTTAAAAACCTGTTCCATCTCCAACTTTTTCCAGTTCTGACGAAGGGTCATTGACCTGAAACGTTAACTCTGTTTCTCTCTCTACAGATGCTGCCTGACTTGCTGAGTATTTCCAGCATTTTCTGTTTTTATAACGTGAAATAAATTGCCAACCTCACTTCGAAAGGCTGGCGCGGTGAATGGAAACGTGCTCACCAGTACCGCACGGAGTTGCTTTCCTGCGGGTGGGATTGGTCCCTAGTAGTGCAGCAAAGTAATGGGGACTTTACTCTGCATCCAACTCACGCTACATCTGACCTGGGGTGTGCTACACACTTGCACAAGTGTTCTATTCACCAGCATGGATCACTTTACCCTTAATGAGCACAAAACAAATGATTTGAAAGATAAAGAGAAACTGCAGGTTCAATGTCACAAATCCAATATTTCTTGAAGACCGATGTAAAATCAATAGCTTTAGACCATTACGTGTGCACGTTTTAAATAGCAACAGAAATACAACCATGACACTACAGTGATGAGAAAAATAATTAAGTAAGTTCAATACTTTTCTATAGATTTTATGATTTGATGATCGCGGCTCAGAGCTTTACATGATGGGAGTGCATAAGGTGTCAGCCGTGGCTCAGTGGGTAGCACTCACGCCTCTGAGTCAGAAGGTTGTGGGTTCAAGTCCCGCTCCAGAGACTCAAGCTCAAAAATCTAGGCTGACATTCCCAGTGCAGTACCGAGGGAGTGCTGCACTGTCAGAGGTGCCGTCTTTCGGATGAGACGTTAAACCAATGCCCCGTCTGCCCTCTCAGGTGGATGTAAAAGATCCAATGGCCACTATTTTGAAGAAGAGCAGGGGAGTTATCCCCGGTGTCCTGGCCGATATTTATCCCTCAATCAACATCACTAAAAAAAAAACTGATTATCTGGTCATTATCATATTGCTGTTTGTGGGACCTTGCTGTGCGCAAATTGACTGTCGCTTTTCCTACATTGCAACAGTAACTATATTTCAGAAAGTACTTCATTGGTTGTAAAGCACTTTGGGACATCCCACAGTCGTGAAAGGCGCTATAGAAATGCAATTTTATTTCTTCTCATTGAGACATGGGGGGCGATTTTGCCGGCACTCGGGTCGGTTTTGGAGGCGCGACTGCAGGCAAAATCAAAAAGATTGATAGCGGGTCCTGAACCTGCTTCCAACCCGCCTCCAATCAATCTTCCCGGGAGTCGGGTCCTCGATTTGCACAGGGACCCGACTCCTAGTGGCGGGAAGACGATTATAGCCACTTAATTGCTTGTTAACAGGTAGTTAACAGGCAGTTAAGAGGCTTTTTCCAACTTTGCCAGGTCGCCTGCGGGCTTCCCGACGTCCTGACACCATGCCAGGTAAGTGTGGCGTGTTGTAAGTCTACTGTAATGTTTCTTCATTGATGACAGCTGCAGAAGTGGTGTGAAGGATCCAATGGTACACTGGTGAGTTTCAGAGGTAAGGAAATGCTGGGAAAATCATTTTTAATGTATTTAGACTTTTCTGTAGGTAATAAGGTTTGAAGGGGTAAAAATTGAGTCGCGCCCCATTTGGGGTGCTAACCTCGCCGGGGCGCGACTTTTAGCGCCTCGAAAAAATTAGCGGCCCCGCGCCGGAACTTCAGTGGTTGCGCCCCAAGAGAGAAGCGGGGCGCAACTGGAAGCAGCCCGCATCCCTCTTGGGGCGCTGCGAGTGAATATCCTGGCGCTACGTGCCGCAGCGCCATGCGCTGCGGCACGTCGCGCCGCGGTATTGTAGGCCTTCCTCCCCTTCTTAAAGGGGAGGGACCCTGCGCAGCACGAACCGGGGCCCAGCTGGGCCCCCAGGGATCGGGAGTGCCGGCAAAAGAGCCCGGCACTCAAGAGAAGTGCCGGGCTCTTGGAGCGCAGCCGGCACTTCACGGTGGGGGGGCTTCACGGGGGCCGGGGGCAGGTGCTGGCAGGCGGCCAGCAACAAAAATGGCCGCCTGCCACCTCCGCTTTAAATATCGCCGCCCCGGCCGCACGTACGCCTCCCTGAACCCGTCGGACATAGCGTCTGGCGGTAAATCAGGGGGCGCGACTGAAGATCACGGCCGGGGCGCGAGCGGGGTGCTGCGCACGGCGATGACGTCATCGCCGGCGGCGCAGCGCCACAGGGCGCTACCGGCTGCCGCCGCCGCTAACCTCCCACTAAATTTTTCGGGAGGCGTGGGCGGCGCTGCGCCCGGGCGTTAGCTGCTTTACGCCCCATTAGCGCCCTCTTAAGGCGCTAACGGGAGGCGCAAGCAGCTGAATTTTTCCCCCCAAGTGTTTGTGTCGTCCCAGCTCATTGGGAAAACCTGTCTCACCAGTGACAGATCAATTCTGTAACCTCACCTGCAGCTGCCATCTGTTTTATCCTAAGGAGTGAGTCTCTGGAGAGCCTGGGTGCAAGGGCTCACCTTTGTATAGTGATTGTCAGTGTTTGCAGCACCTCAATGCTGTCAAACAAAAATGAGCGTGGCCCCTTTAAGAAAACCGGCAGATGATGTGCCATCAACTGACGTCATCTGACACCGGCTTGCTCTTAATTGGCCGGCAAGCCCGCAGAGTGGGCTTAACGAGGCCAATTTATGCAAAATAGCAATCGGGCATCGTTGGGGGCGGGATCGGAACCCGGAAGACAGCTGACCCGCTCCTAACTCGCGCCGAAAGGTAAGATCGCGGCCATGGAGTTCATGGACTTCCACAGATGGAAAATATACACCTTTGCCAACTCAGGCTTTATGTTGGGAGCACTACTTATGTCAAATCTACCCCACTATAAACAAAATGAATATCTCTCAGAGAATCTAATGCAATGATCTAATTTCAGGGCTCGATCAGTCAGCATAAACCACTGTAGCTTCAATGTCAGTGATTACAACTTCATCTGAGCCTCTGAAATGGATCACCGCCTTGTAATTCCCTGCGAGGCATTCATTATCCCTTTATGCATTTTATACGTTAGTATTTCTGGGCATTTATTATGTGGCTTTAACACCTGATCATATCTGATGCAGATTGACCTGTCTATTCAAGCATTAGTAAGTAATCTGTATTTTATAGCATATTTGAATACTGATCCTTGGTTATGCAAATTATAAAATGTTTTGCATGTTTACAAGGTATAATGTTGGAGTTAAATTAATCGTCTTAGCATAAATACTTCATTAGATCACTTTAAATTTTTGGAGCTACTGTTTGTGTATGTTAATGTGGTTACTGTATTATTTAGAAAAAACAGTACTTTCAGTTATGTAGTTTTAAATGTTTGATGATTAAGGTTTCTTGGAAAGGAATTGGAAGGAATAGACTGATACGTGAGTGTCTCTAGAGGGTACCATGCTACAGTTTAGCTCATGCTGTAGAACATTGCAACCCTCATGAGTCTGTGACCTCTACCTCCTAGAAGGACAAGGGCAGCAGGTTCATGGGAAAACCTCACCTCCAAGTTCTCCTCCAAGTCACACACCATCATGACTTGGGCATATATCACCATTCCTTCATCGTCACTGGATCAAAATCCTGGAACTTCCTACCTACTTTGGACCTATGTTTCCCAAAGCTCTCCGCCACTGGGGTTTTCCTTGCATCTGGGTCTGTTGTAGACTAATTGATAGAGATTGATTGCTGTGAATGGTCAACAACTCCATTATCATTGTATTATGCGATTGCCAGGATGGTAGAAGGCGAACTAGATGGACCTCGATCTTTTTTTGTCTAGCAATTCCAATGTTCCTATGGTATACCTTTATGTATGAGATGCCCCAGCCCCCAGGTGAAAAAGGATGCCAGGCAGTAATAGGAAAGGTGAGCAAATGGATGACCAAAGAGGTAGATTTTGAGGAGGCTTTTGGAGTTGGGGAGAGGTGGCAAGATGGAAGGGTTTAACAACAGAGTTACAGAATGTATTACTAAGGCAGCTGAAAGCTCTGCCACCATTGGTAGAATGGAGCTAGAGTCAGAAGAATGGAGGCGCTCTCTGTCACTCAGAATGAGGTAAGTTGCAGAAGTAGAGTGAAGTGAGGCCATGGATGCATTTATAAATCAGGACAAGAACTTTGAAGTCCATGTGTTGGGGGATCAGGGGTCAATGGAACTTGGTAATGATGGGAGAGATGTAGAGCAGGATTTAGTACAGGACAAGATGAGGGTGGCAGCATTTCAAAAGAGTTGGTGCTTTTGTAGAGTGAAGCATGGGAGGCTGGTGAAGAAAGCCATCTGAAGGCTCTCGTCCTCAACTCGCCGTAATTAGCATTTTGAGAAATGAATGGCAGGGACTTTATAACAGAGAGTTTGAAACCTTGCAGCTTCTAATTCATTGGGAGGGTCTCCAGTGCTATTAATCACTTCATGCATTGTTGTCAAGGTGTGAAAGGGAAAATGTCAGTCTGGAACATAGAGGATAATGGGTGGCTTTGCAAGGATTAAATCCAGTCTATCAATCAAGGTGTAGGTACCAACTGCAAGAGCTGAACTTAAATCCCAAGATTCATTTCCACAGTTACATTCAATTAATAATATTTATATGGAAATGAATCCATTGCTGCTCCTACTAAAGATGGTATATGGGATAGAAAATGAAGCTTTATTGATTTATTTGTGACCCAGAATCAGAAAGAATAAAAGATTGGTGACACTGGACCTGACGAGTGTTGGATTTGTTGCTGTAGAAGCTACGATATTAGGAGATTATTCTGTTTTAGTTACAGCGAATTGTATCAAATAGTTTTCTAATTTTACATTCCTTTCCCTTTTGCATTCAGTGCTGTCATCAATATGTGTCAGACCGTGTATAGCTGGGACAAAACCAAAAAATATTGGACTTACACAGCTTGTCAGAGCACACCTGAGGAGAGGAGCCCCTGACGACAACGATCTTTTGTATTATCGAACAATCTCCTGCCTTATTTAAGTGGTGAGACCACACTTGGAGTACTGTGAACAGATCTGGTCTCCATATTAAAGAAAGGATATAGAAGCACTGGAGAAGGTGCAAAAAAGATTTACAAGGATGACACCAGAACTGAAAGGTTATAACCATTAGGAAAGAGTGAACAGGCTAGGGTTCTTTTCTCAAGGCAGAGGGGTCTTTAGTAGAGGTCTTTAAAATTGTGAAGGGGCTGCAGATACGATGTTTCCACTTGTGGGGTAGTCCAAAGCTAGGGGTCATAAACAATGTTCCCTCTAATTTTTTTTCCGTGCGCGGTCCCTTTAAATTTGCTGCGTGGCCGCACATGCGCGGTATCTTCCAGCGGAAGCAGCTTGTGAGCGGCCTGCGTGGGACCTCCCGATTGATGCGCGGTCGCGCAGCCGTGCAGCTTGGGGGGAGCATTGATCATCAGTAATAAACCCAATAAGGAATTCAGGAGAAACTTCTTCGCCCAGAGAGTGGTGAGAATGTGGAACTCGCTACCACGGGGAGTGGTTGAGGCAAACAGTATAGATGCATTTAAGGGGACGCTCAGTAAGTACATGATTGCATTGGAGAGGGTGCAGAGGAGATTCACCAGGATGTTACCTGGGCTGGAGCGCTTCAGCTATGAAGAGAGACTGGACAGGCTGGGGTTGTTTTCCTTCGAGCAGAGAAGGCTGAGGGGGGACCTGATTGAGGTGTACAAAATTATGAGGGGCATAGATAGGGTAGATAGAAAGGAACTTTTCCCCTTAGTAGAGGGGTCAATAACCAGGGGGCATAGTTTCAAGGTAAAGGGCAGGAGGTTTAGAGGGGATTTGAGGAAAACCTTTTTCACCCAGAGGAATCTGGAACTCACTGCCTGAAAGGGTGGTAGAGGCAGGAACTCTCACAACATTCAAGAAGCATTTAGATGAGCACTTGAAACGCCATAGCATACAAGGCTACGGACCAAGTGCTGGAAAATGGGATTAGAATAGATTGGGCTTGATGGCCGGCGCAGACATGATGGGCCAAAGGGCCTCTTTCTGTGCTGTATAACTCTATGGGGGAAAAATTCAGCTGCTTGCGCCTCCCGTTAGCGCCTTAAATGGGCGCTAATGGGGCGTAAAGCAGCTAACGCCCGGGCGCAGCGCCGCCCACGCCTCCCGAAAAATTTAGTGGGAGGTTAGCGGCGGCGGCAGCCGGTAGCGCCCTGTGGCGCTGCGCCGCCGGCGATGACGTCATCGCCGTGCGCAGCGCCCCGCTCGCGCCCCGGCCGTGATCTTCAGTCGCGCCCCCTGATTTACCGCCAGACGCTATGTCCGACGGGTTCAGGGGGGCGTACGTGCGGCCGGGGCAGCGATATTTAAAGGGGAGGTGGCAGGCGGCCATTTTTGTTGCTGGCCGCCTGCCAGCACCTGCCCCCGTTGCTGTCCCCGGCCCCCGTGAAGCCCCCCCACCGTGAAGTGCCGGCTGCGCTCCAAGAGCCCGGCACTTCTCTTGAGTGCCGGGCTCTTTTGCCGGCACTCCCGATCCCTGGGAGCCCAGCTGGGCCCCGGTTCGCGCTGCGCAAGGCCCCTCCCCTTTAAGAAGGGGAGGAAGGCCTGCAATACCGCGGCGCGACGTGCCGCAGCGCGTGGCGCTGCGGCACGTAGCGCCAGGATATTCACTCGCAGCGCCCCAAGAGGGATGCGGGGTGCTTCCAGTTGCGCCCCGCTTCCCTCTTGGGGCGCAACCACTGAAGTTCCGGCGCGGGGCCGCTAATTTTTTCGGGGCGCTAAAAGTCGCGCCCCGGCGAGGTTAGCGCCCCAAATGGGGCGCGACTCAATTTTTACCCCTATGACTCTACATGAGGGAGAAAGGAATAGAAGGAGATGCTGATCGGATTAGATAAAGTAAGGTGGGAGGAGGCTCGTGTGGAAGCCCGCCCCATTTATTTATCGGCTGGGCCTCATTAACGTCCTGCCGGTCAGTGACCTTTGACATCAAGAACAGTCACTTGGGCATGGTGGCAAGGTACTGTTGGCAGGCATGGACCTGCACCACAACAAGCATCGAGTTGGGGGCAGGGAGTGAAACTAAGAGAAAATAATGAACCGACGACACCAGAAAACATAACAATTTTTGCAAAATAATGGAACCAACAATCCTATTAACTGTAGAATTCACTTCAATACTTAGTCATCTGTTTTAGCATCACCAATCAGCAGGTGATATAATCATAAAATCTGCCCAAAATGTTCCATCTCCATTCCACGATGATTGCATGGCACTAAGACGCTTTCGATGTGGTTTTTTCCTTAATTAAACTCTGCTGGAGTGCGACTACTCTGACTGCAATTAAGAGGACCGGAATTCATTACTGCGTCACCACTTCTGCCCAATCTCTCATCTCTTTTCCCTGCCTGGGGATAGATTCAGAAGACACATGCAGACGTAGGAAAAGAGAAATCAACTGGGTGCAATTAAAACAAGGCTTTTAACCTTTGCATATAACAAGCCCAAAACATATCATATGCAGCCCCTCCCCACACACGCACAAGCCCTTTTTGCTTCTGCGTCTGAAATTGAGTTTGAAAATGCCTGAGGAGAAGAAATCAGCACCCAGGAAGGGCGGACATGAAAGCTGTGAGTAAAGTCACAGCAAAGGGCGGCAAGAAGTCAAGAGGGTCGAGGAAGGAGAGTTACTCCATCTGTATCTACAAGGTGATGGAGCAGGTTCACTCCCAACGCCAGCATCTCCTCCTAGGCCATGAGCATCACCAACTCCTTTGCGAACGATATTTACGAGCGCGTGGCGGGTGAGGCTTCCCGCCTGGCCCATTACAGCAAGTGTTCGACCATCAGCTTCAAGGAGATCCAGACCGTTGAGCGCCCGCTGCTGCCCGGGGGGCAGCTAGCCCAGCAAGCTCGTCGAAAGGGACAAAGGCTGTGACCAAGTTCACCAGCTTCGGGTCAACCTCCACAATATACTGGAATAAAATAAACACACACAAACCCTTGGGTGTGAATCTGTGCTAAATAGGCTACACATCTCCACTCGCCCACACTTCTAGCTTTGGAACATGGTTGGCTAGAAATTCGCCTCTCCGGCTTGCCGCAGGAGTAAGGATCGCGCGCGCTCTTACCTACCGCGCCTGCCATTGTGTTTTGGGCCCACGGGAACTTCAGCTCCTGGGCCTGCTCCAAGTGCCGGCGCGCAGTGCTTGCGTGTCCCAGGGGCGCAGTTAGTGCGATGCGACCCCTGGGATCACGTGGGCCATGGAGAGCCAATGGCAGCAGACCATCTTTCATTCACAGATTTGACAGGAGACCTGTCAAATCTGTGAATTGAAATCGGCCCCCAAAAGAACAGCTAAATTTAAAATAAATTTTAAAAAACCATCACATTTATAAAATAACTATAGTTAAATAAATTAACCACTTTAAACAAAAATGTAAATTTTTGAAAATTTTTAAAATACTTTTTAAAAGTGATAAAAATAAACTTACCTTTCTTTAAAGTATCTAAAAAAGATAAACCTGTTGAAATTTTTTTAAATTATACTTAATTAACCACTTACCTTGTTGAAAACGGGTCCTGCGCCTCCTTTTTATAAGCGTAGGTTCTTCACTACTTACCCTCCCGTAGAAACCTGAAAAAAAATCTAAGTGTGCTGCGTGCGCGCAGCCTCTACCGCGCACGCGGTTCACCTAGGAACCGCCCCCTTCACCAGACCGGAAGTTCCGGTTTCCCGCGCATGCGCAGTGCATGCAGGAAACCGACACTTCGGGAAGCCTTGCGGGTGAGTACAGAGCGCGTACTCACCCGGGAAGGGCCGAATTGTTGGCCCGATATAATTTGACAGCACGTGATTCTGCAGTAAGGCCTTACCTGTAAAAGGGTGGTGTATGGTAACCAGTGTGGAGGAGGCTGACTCATTCAAAACCTGTCCGCTGAATTCCCCCCCACCCACTCCAGTTGATACCATGCGCACGAGCCACCCTCTGACCTCTGCCCTAAGTCGCCATTCTTCATCTGTGAGACTGGGCAGTAATGGGTGGTCAGCTGTTTGAAAATGGGGCTACCACAGGTGAGGTTGGTCCTGACTTCACCAGTGTCCACTTGTGGGAAGCCTGGATAATTTCCCTTTCCCCTTCTGGTGTTGTGGTGCTAAAACCACCTCTACCCCAGTCACTACTCCGATTCAGATCAGTTTACTCACTACTTCAGCAGTTTATATCAATATTTTCCTTCACAGGAAAGCATCTGGGATTGAGTTATGTTTTAAGTCAGCATCGCTATCCCTAAAAATCAACTTGAAAAACCATTTAAACCCCCCCCCGCCACCCACAGATTATCTGGTCATTATCACATTGCTGTTTGTGGAAGCTTGCTGTGCACAAATTGGCTGCCGTGTTTCCTACATTACAACAGTGACTACACTTCAAAAGTACTTCATTGGTTGTAAAGTGCTTTGGGACCTCCTGAGGTTGTTAAAGGCGCTATATAAATGCAAGTCTCTTCTTTAAGTGTTACATTTTTTCAGAAGAACAATGAATTTGCACGTGTCTGAAAAGCCACAGGCTACAGCACCGAGACAGAGGGGATCTTGAGATGTTAATGAGTCTGCCATTAAAGAAGTCTCCACAATAACCAGGTATGTTTAGCAATTCATTACCTTGCCACAGACGACCAAAACATATTCAGCCCCATTGTGGTGAGAGTGGCTGTATTCTTTTGGGTGTAGTACAGCAGTACCTGGGAGAATATCTAACGTCTACCCGTAACTGGTAGTACTAAGAATAGAACCTGGGACCTTCTTGGCCTCCATGGTTCAGTTCCACACTTGTCAGAACACTTATCAACGGAGACAGCAGGGAAGCTGTATTATCATCACGAGAAAGTGTTTGGCTAATCTCTTTTCCCTTGCCTTGAAAATTGGGCGAATTGGTAGTTCCCACTTCTGAGCCTCAGTCGGGACCCAGCAGTTCAGTGGCGGCTGGCACACCATGGGAAATGAAACATATCGGCCCCTACAGGGGCATATGTGGGCCCCACTAATGGGGTCCAGAACTGACAAGAGGATAGGAACAGGAGTAGACCATTCAGCCCCTCGAGCCTGTTCCGCCATTCAATTAGATCATGGCTGACCTGTATCATAATTCTAGCTGCCCGTCTTACAGGATAATTTAAAAAAACGAAATATTGTCTGGATCAGTCCCCTCGTCTGGGGAGGGTGGGGGGATTGGAGCTGTGGGGGAGGGGGCCTGGGTGTTCTAGGCTAGCTCTGGAATTGGCTCCCTAAACTTCTCTACCTCTCACTCCTCCTTTAAGACCATCCCTTAAAAGTTACCTCTGACCAAGCTTTTCGTCACCAGTCTTCATTCGGTGTTCATTTTTGTCTGATTACGCTCCTGTGAAGTACCTGGGGAGGTTTTACTACGTTAAAGGTGCTATATCAGTGCAATTAATTGTTGCTGTTGGCCAATCTAGGAACTTGCTGGACACAAATCTCAAACCAAAGTCACTTTTATACTGGCACCACGACACTGAATCTTATTGAGAATCCAAGGAGAAGGGCCAAATAGTGACAGATATCACCAATTACTCAAAGTTGTAGGGAAGGTGAGATAAATTAATGGATAGGTAGCACCAAGCTTGGGTCTTGAAAGCTTCTGGATTGTGGGAGGTAGGGAAGAGTGAGGGTGGTAAAGAGTTCCACAGTGCTAAGTTCTCGGGAAAGAGTGATTAAAAGTAGGACGAGTCTTAAGTTTGCAGCAAGGAGAAAGAATGCGCCGGAATGTTTATCTGGAGCTTAGGACAGAATAAGAGTAGGAACGTTCAAAGGGGAATGATAATGTAGTGCTCATAAAATAGAGAAAGACAAGTGGGGTAACTCTGATCTATTACTGCTTTGTACAGCTGGAGAAGAGAATCAGTGTGAGCTGGGGATTGGGGAGTGTAGGCTTGTAGATAACTGAACGACAGATTATTCTCACGTGCCTTAGATGTTCTCTGACACCTTCATGTGAATAGGGCCAATATGATGGGTCATGGTTTGTGTCAAAGCTGCTATTTCATCATGTAGCCTGTAATTAATTGCCTTGTCCTTATTGAAGTTGAGTCCTTTTCTACCACATCATACCTGTGTCATAACGTGAAGTGAGGACAAAGCGACATGAAAAAACCCAGAGCATCAATCCCGACACACACAAGACCCAAAAAAGAAAGACTTGTATTTCTACAGCGCCTTTCACGACCACCGGACGTCCCAAAGCGCTTTACAGCCAATGAAGTACTTTTTGAAGTGTAGCCACTGTTGTAATGTAGGAAACGCGGCAGCCAATTTGCACACAGCAAGCTCCCACAAACAGCAATGAGATAATGACCAGATAATTATTTAGTGATGGTGATATAGGGATAAGTATTGGCCAGGACACCGGGGATAACTCCCCTGCTCTTCTTCGAAATAGTGCCATAGGATTTTTTACGTCCACCTGAGAGAGCAGACGGGGCCTCGGTTTAAAGTCTCGTCGGAAAGACAGCACCTCCGACAGTGTGGCGCTCCCTCAGCACTGCACTGGGAGTGTTAGCCTAGATTTTGTGCTCAAGTCTCTGGAGTGGGACTTGAACCCACGACCTTCTGACTCAGAGGCGAGAGAGAGAGTGCTGCTCACTGAGCCACGGCTAACACAGACACTGAACTTTTAATGCTTTCAGATTATTTCCCTGCTGTGCGCTTTCAAGTGGTAAGTGGAGGATAATGCAATGCATTGCTTTATTTCTATAGTTAATTCTGGGTTGTGCTGCAAGGTGAGGAGTTTCAGCAACAGGTAACGTTGATTTGTGTTGATGGAGATAGTCAAAGATGTCCACTTATTCAAAACTTCCCACCCCACCCAATCCAAAAATTATTTTCTAATGTTCGGATGTAAAACAGAAGAACATGATAAAAAGTACAGATTAAAAATTGTTCTGTTAATATATTTAAATGGACGGCCAGATGACTCGATTAAAGGGATTAAGTGCTTTCGATAGGTAACAATGTGACCAGCTCATTCAACACGGAACAGGGTAAAGCAGAGTGTCTGTCACCTCCTACTCGCATTGTAACCAGAGAGATCACACTAATTAGGCACCTTTGTGCATTTCTAATTTAAATGTTAGTTAAAATTTCATTTGCATTCACATGAACACTCAGAAACTGGAATTTCATTAATACCCGTCTTCACCTTTCATCTTCTGATGTTTTTATCTCCCTGCAAGCAAAGTTCCAAAGAGCCAAGTTGCAATAGAGGTGTTTAAAGTGGTAATTTATCCTCTTCCTGTGTAAATTTAATTGCCTGTGTGTCATTGTGGTCAGTATCCATGTGTGCAGCATGCCTGGGGCGCAATATTTTAGAGTAGTTTAAGCTATTGGTGATGGAAGAAGTGGCATTTGAGACTGGGACAGGCCATTTTCAATGATGATGCCAATACTGGTCTGTGTACCAGCCTCCTTGAGGTTTTTCAGCCTCCTTGAAAAAGTGCAACACCCCCACCGACACCTGGGAATCCCTGGCCCAAGACCGCACAAAGTGGAGGAGAAGCATCCGGGAAGGCGCCGAACACCTCGAGTCTCTTCGCCGGGAGCAAGCGGAAGCCAAGCGCAGGCAGCGCAAGGATCGCACGTCAACCCAAGCACCCCACCCACCTGCCCCTTCAACCACCGTCTGCCCCACCTGTGACAGAGACTGTCGGTCCCGCATTGGACTCATCAGTCACCTAAGAACTCATTTCTAGTGTGGAAGCAAGTCATCCTCGGTTCCGAGGGACTGCCTAAGAAGAAGAGGAGTCTACCAGTGTATATGGGTACACAAAAGGAAAGACTTGCCTTTCTGAAGCATCTTTCATGACCTCAGGATGTCCCCAAGTGCTTCACAGCCAATGTAGTACTTTTTGAAGTGTAGTCACTGTTGTAATGTAGGAAATGCGGCAGCCAATTTTCACACAGCAGGCTCCCACAAACAGCACTGAGATTAATGACCTGATCTGTTTTAGTGGTGTTTGTTGATGGATAAGTATTGGCCAGAACACCAGGAGAACTCCCTCGATCTTCTTTGAAGAGTGCCATGGGATCTTTTATGTTCTCCTAAGAGGGTGGACAGGGCCTCAGTTTAACATCTCATCTGAAAGACCGCACCTCCGACAGTGCAGCGCTCCCTCAGTACTGCCCCTCTGACAGCGCGGTGCTCCCTCAGCACTGCCCCTCTGACAGTGCAGCGCTCCCTCAGTACTGCCCCTCTGACAGTGCAGCGTTCCCTCAGTACTGCCCCTCTGACAGTGCAGCGCTCCCTCAGTACTGCCCCTCTGACAGTGCAGCGCTCCCTCAGTACTGCCCCTCCGACAGTGCAGCGCTCCCTCAGTACTGCCCCTCCGACAGTGCAGCGCTCCCTCAGTACTGCGCTGAAACATCAGCCTTTGGCCCATTTGGGCCTCTGGACATCTCCATTCCACCTTACAAGAGCGGATCAGCTTGGGCTAGGATGGTCATCGCTGAGGTTCCCTTCTAAGCACCGCTGGCTCTTCCCAGCTACACAAATGATCCCATTCCTGGAATTTGGGACAGGGTGGGTGGGGTTCTGCACACACCAATGGAGCGTGGGGAGGGGAGGGGGGACAGGAAGCTCCAGGACAATGTCTTTACTAACTTCTCCATGTACATACACAAAGGTAAAAAGCATTGAGGAGATGCTGCAAGGGTAAATTTTGTGATTCAGTGCTTCCAGCACAGAGATTTGCATGTATTGAGCTTGTAACAAGAATTTGGATACAGGAATCGGCATCCCTGATTCTTGACTGCATGATTTTCTGTCCATTAATCTCATCAAGTAGTTACCTCATTTCTCCGGGGTGGCCATGTGTAAATTAATTACTGAAATAATCAAATGCTCGTGTGTGCAATTACAGGTTGAATAATAATATATTATATCTTCAGTTTGTTTCAGACAATTTTGCCCATCGCTTCTCTGAACTTTGCCCTCTTCACCAAAATATGCCGTGCGACATATTCTGCCTCCGACCTAAGCTTCCTCACTCTGTTGAAATCAGAATATCCTGCACCATCTCCATCTCTAACTGTTGAACTCCTTACCTCCCTCAATCTTCCCTTCCAGTCACAGTCTGCAAGGCTTAACTAAAGCAGGAACAACAAATCACAAAGTATTCGGTGACAGATGAAATGATGGGCAGAGTACATAATGATTAATTCTGGGAAGCGAATTATGTGTGGAGATGAAAATAGCTGAATTAAAATCACAGAAATATAGACGTTCATAAAAGCTTCCCTGCAGTTCTGCACACGTCCATTAAATGATGGGGATTATCTGTGAACAGGAAGCCTCTAATTATTTTCTTAGAAGCTTTTCTCCGTTCTGTTTATTCCTGAGCCCTTCACCCCTCCTTACACAGTGGGATAGGAACACAAGGAAGCATTAAGTGTGAGAAGTCCTGTTGGTCCAATAGAGACAACTTGTATTAATGTAGCACCTTTAAAATAGAGAAACATCCTTCACAGAGGAGGAGAAGAATGGTGCCAAGCCTTTGAAGAAAGATTTAGGGACGTAGCTAAAAATTTGGTTTGAGGAGATGTGCTTTGAAGAGACCTTTAAATGTGGGGAGGGCGGTAGAGAGATGGAGGGGTTCGGGGAGGGAGTTCCATAGAGTAGGGTTGGCGCAGATGAAGGCTGGGCCACCAGAGGTTGAGTAGATGCAAGGGTACAGAAGGCCAGATCCACAGACCTGGAGGATGGGGGCGGGGTGTGGTGGGGGAGGGGGAGGAAGACTGCCGAGGTATGTTGAGGAAAATGTGGCAAAACTGCGGAGGGATCTGTAGACAATGACGAGGATCTTAGTGCATGGCAGGATGCCCGCCATAGAGGTTTGGATGATTTGGAGTTTCTGGGGTTTGGATGGTGAAGTTTAGCAAGGAGGGCGTTGAAGTAAGCAAGTTTGGAGGTGTGGATAAGTATTTCACTGGTGTGAGGGGTAAGCTAGGGATGGAGGCGAGTAATGTTGCAGAGATGGAAGTAAGCAGTATTGGCGGTGGACAGGATGTGACATTGAAGCTCATCTCTGGGCCAAACAGAAGAGTAGAGTGCCGTATAGTTCAATCTAAATGGGCAACTTGAGAGGGGTTGGAGTCGATGACGAGGGAGCAGAGTTTTTGACGGGCATGCATGTGTGCAGGTATGGGGGAAGGGCAATGATGCAGAGTACAGAATTCCTGAAATCCGCAAGGAAGACTTTTTCGGGTAGAATTTTCATTCAGCAAAATTTAGAAAAAAAATAAAAATTTGTATTTACTTAGCACTGTGAGCATAGAAAACGCTCCCAAGGTGGCGAGAAAAATGAAAATAGATAGAAGGAATTAAGGAATGGGCAATTCCTGATTGCTGCAACAACAACTTGTATTTATACAGCATCTTTAACATAGTACTGGCCCAGAAATTCGCCTCTCTGGCTTGCCGTGGGGGTAAGGATTGCGCGCGCTCTTACCTACCATGCCTGCCGTTGTGTTTTGGGCCCACGGGAACTTCAGCTCCTGGGCCTGTTCCAACTGCCGGCGCGTAGTGCTTGCGTGTCCCAGGGGCGCAGTTAGTGCGATGCATCCCCTGGGATCACGTGGGCCATGGAGAGCCAATGGCAGCAGACCATCTTTCATTCACAGATTTGACAGGAGACCTGTCAAATCTGTGAATTGAAATCGGCCCCAAAAGAACAGCTAAACTTAAAATAAATTTTTTTAAAAACCATCACATTTATAAAATAACAATAGTTAAATAAATTAACCACTTTAAACAAAAATTTAAATTTTTGAAAAAATTAAAATACTTTTTAAAAGTGATAAAAATAAACTTACCTTTCTTTAAAGTATCTAAAAAAGATAAACCTGTTGAAATTTTTTAAAAATTATACTTAATTAACCACTTACCTTGTTGAAAACGGGTCTTGCGCCTCCTTTTTAATAGCGTAGTTTCTTCAATACTTACCCTCCCGTAGAAACCTGAAAAAAAATCTGAGTTTGCTGCGTGCGCGCAGCCTCTCCCGCGCACGCGGTTCACCTAGGAACCGCCCCCTTCACCAGACCGGAAGTTCCGGTTTCCCGTGCATGCGCAGTGCATGCAGGAAACCGGCACTTTGGGACATCTTACGGGTGAGTACGGACTGAGTACTCAACTGGGAAGGGCCGAATTTTTGGCCCAGTAAAACATCCCAAGGCGCTGCACAGGAGCGTAATCAGACAAAATTTGACACCGAACCACATAAGGAGATATTAGGGCAGATGACCAAAAGCTTGGTCAAAGAGAGAGGTTTTAAGCAGCGTCTTAAAGGAGGAAAGAGAGGTAGCGAGGCGGAGAGGTTTAGGGAGGGAATTCCAGAGCTTAGGGCCCAGACAGCTGAAGGCACGGCCGCCAATGGTGGGGCGATTAAAATCAGGGATGCTCAAGAGGCTGGAATTGGAGGAGCGCATTGCAAGAATGCAGCAACTTCCGTCCGGCTGCCGTTTTTATCACCGCCCCCCCGCCCCCCCCCGCCCCCCCCCCGCGCCCCCCCCCGCCCCCTCCCCCCCCCCCCCCCCCCCCCCCCCGCCCGCACTGATCCCACTGGACGGAGCTGGAGTAAAATCAAAGCTTGCAAATTCAAAATCTCCCACCATGGCAACGCAAATCAGATCTTGACTGGGAAGTGGTCGTGTGAAGGTCATTTTGACACTATCACAGTGCTCTTTTCTACGGGTTTGTCATTCTCTCGTATTCAATCTCCCCGCACTGTTAACAATTGACCAGCGTTAATTCAATCCGCCGCCAAGCACTTTTTCTTGTTTTGGTTAATTTCTCTAATCCGAAATGAAATCGGCGATAATTGATTTGACGGCTCCCAGAAAGATTAGACGCACAGAATGGTTAAGATTAAAAAGCAGATTTCTTAAATTCTCACCGCATCGTTTTGCCATTTGATTTTCTCTTTAATGGGACTAGACAGCACTCTGGGACAGCCTGAGACGCACTGTCTGAACTGTGGAAGATACTTTCAAGATGAATAAGACAGACTTTTTTTTGGATCAGCTGTTGTATTTCATAGAATCCTTCAGCACAGAAGGAGGCCATTTGGCCCATCGTGCCTGTGCCGGCTCTTTGAAAGAGCTCTCCAATTAGTCCCACTCCCCGGCTCTTTCCCCACAGCCCTACAAATATTCTCCCCTTCAAGTATTTATCCAATTTCCTTTTGAAAGTTATAATTGAATTTGCTTTCAGGCAATGCATATGGTAAACATATCCAGCTTAAAATAAGAAAAATATGTATGAACGGCTAGTAACTGGTGCCATTTCGGGAGCGATTTATAAAGGGCGGCTGAATCGACATCACCCGTTTTACACTGTCGGCCAAAGTCAAAATGACCCCCCCTCCATGTGTGTGTGATTTATTTTTTATTCATTTATGGGATGTGATCGATGCTGGCAAGGCCAGGATTTATTGCCCATCCCTAATTGCCCTTGAGAAGGTGGTGGTGAGCCGCCTTCTTGAACTGCTGCAGTCCGTGTGGTGAAGGTGCTCCCGCAGTGCTGTTAGGGAGGGAGTTCCAGGATTTTGACCCAGCGATGATGAAAGAACAGCGATATATTTCCAAGTCAGGATGGTGTGTGACTTGGAGGGGAACTTGGAGGTGGTGGTGTTCCCATGCGCCTGCTGCCCTTGTTCTTCTAGGTGGAAGAGGTCGCGGGTTTGGGAGGTGCTATCGAAGAAGCCTTGGCGAGTTGCTACAGTGCATCTTGTAGATGGTACACACTGCAGCCACGGTACGCCAGTGGTGGAGGGAGTGAATGTTTGAGGTGGTGGATGGGGTGCTGATCAAGCGGGCTGCTTTGTCCTGGATGGATTTGAGCTTCTTGAGTGTTGTTGGAGCTGCACTCATCCAGGCAAGTGGAGAGTACTCCATCACACTCCTGACTTGCGCCTTGTAGATGGTGGAAAGGCTTTGGGAGTCAGGAGGTGTGTGAGAACTGGGCCATGATGCCTTTCATGGTGGATAATCCTCCATCCAAGGTCATGTGAAGAGATCAGTAAAAGAAAGAATTGCATTTATATAGCGCCTTTCACGTCCCAAATGCTTTGGAAGTACTTTGGAAATGTAGTCATGATGTAGGAAACGAAGCAGCCAATTTGCGCACAGCAAGGTCCCACAAACAGCAGTGTGATAATGACCAGATAATTTGTTTTAGTGATGTTGATTGAGGGATAAATATTGACCAGGGGAGAACTTCCCTGCTCTTCTTCGGAATAGTGCCGTGGGATCTTTTACATCCACCTGAGAGAGCAGACGGGGCCTCGGTTTAACGTCTCATCCGAAAGACGGCACCTCCGACAGTGCTACGCTCCCTCAGCACTGCACTGGAGTGTCAGCCCAGATTATGTGCTCAAATCTCTGGAGTGCAGCTTTCTGACTCAGAGGCGAGAGTGCTACCCACTGAGGCACGGCTGACACCTCAGATTTGGAACATGCGCGATGTATTATGGGATGCCTTCGAAACTGCAAGACACCAACATCTTAAAATAGAGATGTAACGAGGTTCTGTCACTGAACCCATGCGAATTCTCGAACACAGTCGGAAACTGTCGATCTTTCAGTTGTAATTCCCAATGAATCTATTGCGTAATTTACCCATTGAAACGTAATTTACTCCTGGATTTTGCGATCTGTTTTAAGTGTCATTTTGATCCCAGTTCCCTGTTTTGCATTAAACCTCCCCAAGCTGTGGTGAAAATACGTGCTATACATTTAAAAGAAAAACAATGTGCTTTTTCATAATGTTTGTGTTACTGTGGAAACAAGAGGAGCGCTTTGTATCAGTGAATAATCTACATGCGCATTGGAATTGGAGCCTGAGCAGCTTAAATTAGACCAAAGCACATACTGCACTGGGAATATTAAATCACCTCAACCTGGGTCTGTGTTTGTTTCTTTTTCTCTGCTTGTTCTTAATTGCTAATTGAAAAGGGAAAGTATTGGAATTGAAGAGCTGGGATAAGGGCTCATAATTTGCTGGTAAAATAATAAAATTAATTAAACTTGAGGCAGAAAGTTAGGGCTGGTACTTAATGGTGTAAGGACCCCTTTAAGGCAAAATTTAAGTTCCTGCAATGCCACTCGACCTCTCCGGCCCAGAAAGGGAGCAATTGAAATTGTGGAGTCTCACTCCAGCAGGTAGTAAATTGTTCTTAGAGGTTTTTAAAATTTAAAATATAATTTTTTTCTCACTTTGCCTTTCTGTCTCTTTATTCTCTCTCTCTCTTTATCCAATATTTCTTTCCCTCTATTTTTTTCTCTTTCAGTACCTGATTTGACTCTAATTCACTCGATTTCCTTCTCTGTTTCTTTCTCTATCCTTGAATCTCAGGTGCCATTCGCAATCTTAAGTCCATGGAAGGAGTAGAAGGCTGGAAGAAATGACATTGCAAATAGTTTGCTTCCTTCAAAGACCGCGATTAAAACTTGCCTCATGGAAACGTTTACAGTCCCTGGGACAGCTGCCAAGGCGCAAAGTATGTCTAAAGGCCGTCATCTCATGATGATATTGTGTGTAAAATTTTTTTTACTGAGTCTCATGTAAGTAGCTTAAATGAACTAAATGGAAACCATTGTTTTAATAACTGAGTCAAAGGGTCACAAAAATAAAATGAGCAGTTTTCATTATTAATGTTGTGGTCACATCATATTCAGTATTCTGGGGAGTCTAGAACCAGGGGCCACAGCCTTAGGATAAAGGGTAGGCCATTGAGGACTGAGATGAGAAGAAATTTCTTCACACAGAGGGTGGTGAATCTTTGGAATTCTCTACCCCAGAGGGCTGTGGAGGCTCAGTCATTGGGTATATTCAAGACACAAGTCGATAGATTTCTGACTAGTTAGGGCATCAAGGGATATGGCGATAGGGCCGGTGAATGGAGTTGAGGCAGAAGATCAGCCATGATCTCATTGAATGGCGGAGCAGGCTCGAAGGGCCGAATGGCCGACTCCTGCTCCTATTTCTTATGTTTTTATGTTCAATGGGCTCTTGACTATATACGAAAGGCTGATATTTAGAGATATTTAGTAGACGAGAATCATATATGTATAACTTCAAGTGTAGCCATTGACCAAATAATATTACCCATAATGTAGCTGCACAGTCAAATGCAGTTTTGACTAAGTTTTGATAACAAACAGCCACAGACGGCGAGTGAAGGTTAAATCATTAAATAACATATTATGATGCTAAGTAGAAATTAGAATTCGCTTACCAAAACTAATTGCAACGATATTTAAAAAATAATTAGTATAAGGACATAAAATGAGAGAGATCATGGAAGTTAAGGTATTTATCTGGTCAATTAAAGTGAGATAGTTTGGATAGCTCAAGACTAGTGAAACAGCGCTGATATGGGCCCTCGGTATAAAGGCCTTGTACCAGGGAAGCTAGAAATGAAAGAGATATGGTAAATTCCAATGGGGTGAAAAACTATAAACAAGATAACACTGAACATGGCAAAGTTGGTGGAAAAAAACCGGAAAGGCGGGATGCTACCTTAGTCTGAGTGACAATGGTATTTTGACCATTAGAACCAATTATAAAAGGTGATTTTGTTAAAGACCATATATGGACACTGGCCAAACGAACTGTTGATAAGAAAAGGGTTAAAACCTCGATACTCAAAGAACAACTTCACACAGACGTACTGCGAGGACAAAGGAACAGACTTAAGACGATGCCATCTGTGTCCGAGAGGTTTCAGAGGCCTAGGGTTGTTAGCTACTCATTAAAACTATCGCCTAATATTAAGTATATTACGCTGTATGCTTAATAAATCTTGATCTATTGCTCAAACATACTGGCTGCTGCCTATTGGTGTCTTGTCCAAGAACTCAGAGATCGTTAAGATCTTACAACTAGCTTGGAGAGTTCTTTAATTTTATTTTAAGGGAGCACTCAATGTTCATTTGAATGGGAGGATAATTGAGGGCTGGTGGGCGCAGAGGTGAAAAATCCTGGTTGCTGTCTGTGACCAGCAGTTTAATCCAATTGTGTACTTAACTGATACAGGTGGTGACCTACTTACCTCCAGCGGTGACAAAGAACATAATGATCCCAGGTGCATTATGCAAATACCACTGCCACAAAGTATGAGCGGAAAAAAGCATTCAGGAATTGCTGATGCACTTAGCTTGCAGTGCCTTTCACCGCCTTCAAAAGTGTTTCAGTAAAAGATTTATTTAAATACAATTCTATGACATCTACCGAGAGGCGCTACCTTTTCTTTGATGTATTCAGTAGAAATAACTTGCTTTTATATAACCCCAGGATGTCCCAAAGTGTTTTACAGCCAATGAAGTACTTTTTGAAGTGTAGTCACTGTTGTAATGTAGGATACGTGGCAGCCAATTTGCGCACAGCAAGCTCCCACAAACAGCTATGTGATAATGACCAGATAATCTGTTTTGGGTGCTGATTGAGGGATAAGTATTAGCCAGGACACCGGGAGAACTGCCCTGCTTTTCAAAATAGTGAGGTCGCACAACACCAGGTTATAGTCCAACAGTTTTATTTCAAATCACAAGCTTTCGGAGTTACAACTCCTTCGTCAGGTGAAGTGAGGAGATACAGAATCGTCAAAGCATATATAGATCGAGAACAATGCATGTGTAACTTACAATTGCAGACAACTGAATTCAATCATCCTGACTGTTTATCTGCCGAGGTGTGATAAAGTTCAAAATAGTGCCATGGTATCTTTTATGTCCACCTGGGAGGGTAGATAGGGCCTCGGTTAACGTCTCATCTGGAAAACTGTTGTTTTGTTCAGAATAAGTTAACTATAATTTCTGCTGAGCTGTGCCCGATTAGAAAAGTGGGAATCATTAGAAAAATGGTAAACATTTAAATGCATCGTTTCCCCCCCTCCATTGGAACAACTGGTGAATACACTGCCCAATGGGAAACTGAGCCAAGCAGATCAGGAAGCTTGCAGATACAGTTACTAACCAGTCCTACATGCACTGAATTTAGAAGGTCGATGGTCGGATTGTTACAATTTGCCTCATTGTCCCTGAGCTCGGGAGGAGAAATTGAGGTGAGGCTCTTCCTTCAGTCTACAGACTCCTGCTGGAAAGACTGTTCGATGGCTGTGATTTGCGGACAAAGCCTGACTTACCTGTGATCCTGTTCAGTGCTGGGTCTCACACATGTAGGATGACCTCTGGGCGAGGTACCAGAGATCAGCCAGGGCCCATCAACCATACTGCAGCATGTGTCCTGGCCCGTATTTATCCCTCAACCAACATCACCACAAAAACAGATTATCTGGTCATTTTCTCATTGCTGTTTGTGGGACCTTACTGAGTAAAAATTGGCTGCCGCGTTTCCCACATTATAAGAGTGACTACACTTAAAGTACTTCATTGGCTGTAAAGCGCTTTGGGATGTCCTGAGGTCATGAAAGGTGCTATATAAATGCAAGATCTTTCTTTGAGTCAGCACCTTCAAGAGAGGAGATAAGAAAATGGTGGAGGAATTGTATTAATACAGTAATAAAGCTACCTCTGATATTTGAGCGGCACTGCTACTATTGTGCAAAGAATAGAAAATAAAATAAATATTATCAATAATATGCAAATGTAGATTTAAAAAAAACCTGTACAATAGCAAAATGCTGGAAGCCTGTTTGGCCCAGTGGTAAGGGCATGATACAGTTAAACCTAGAAGCACAGACACACCTGAGAGTTTTAATTTAACTTTGGAAAAGACATTTACTTTGGACAGGTGATTTAAGGGTGAATAGGTGATTTAACTTTGGACAATGAGACTTCGTGTTTCAATGGGTTTCCATGGATCTTCAATGGATAAGACAATGATACCAGTTTCGCTGGAACAATGGACTTCCTGGCCTCAATGGAAAACACTTTAACCTTGGGCAAAGCACATCAGCAGTAAGACTAAATGACATTAAATATGTATCACGGGGGGCGGGGGGGGACAAGATAAGGAATTATCTTCTATCCCTCAGCCCTGTACATATCCTGTGGTTTGGATTACTACGTGTGTATTGGAAAACAAGAGTTGGGGGAAGGCCCAGATTCAAAAAGGCGTGACGGAAGAGCTGTAAGAAGGAACCACACCACAGCTCTCTCTCTCTCTCTCTCGGAAGCTCTCTCTCTCGGAAGCTCTCTCTCTCGGAAGCTCTCTCTCTCTCTCGGAAGCTCTCTCTCTCGGAAGCTCTCTCTCTCGGAAGCTCTCTCTCTCTCTTGGAAGCTCTCTCTCTCTCGAAAGCTCTCTCTCTTGGAAGCTCTCTCTCTCGGAAGCTCTCTCTCTCGGAAGCTCTCTCTCTCGGAAGCTCTCTCTCTCTCGAAAGCTCTCTCTCTCTCTCGGAAGCTCTCTCTCTCTCGAAAGCTCTCTCTCTCTCTCGGAAGCTAGCTCTGACTACAGCAACTGCTAGGTGTAAAAAGGAAGGGAAGACGGTCATCTCCAGCTCCCAGCCTGCAATCGACGTTGGCCACGACCAGCCGGACAGGTGATTGTAAGTATTCAGTTGACTCTACAAGGGGTTTGCGCTGTGTAGGCAGCTGCAGTCAGATAAAGGAGGACGGGGAACAGGTCATCTCCAATCCAGGCCTACAATGCACAACGGTAACTGACATGAATCTTGTCATTCATGTATGAAGTAATACTGGGCGGCCTGCTGGTGGCGCTGTCCAGGGAGAGTATAAATACTCGGGCATGGGCCCAGCTTGCTTAGGACATTCCTCAACAGGAACTAGTGAAGGACACAACTAGATCTCCATGTTGAAAAACAGTTGATTAAAGCTTTGTTTAACGCTTAGACCAAGTGCCTAGTAGTTTTCTTACATCAGTAACAATCGGCCGTATGAGTGATTGTAAGTTTCAGCCAAATCTCAACAGGTTTTTGTTTGTGTTTAGTTGGTTTTAATAAACTAACCGTTTTGGGTTGAACCTAAACCTTTGTGTCGTCTACCATTTTGTTCCTGTAAAACCCAGAGTCAAAGAACCCTTGTAAGGACGAGGAAACCAAACACCTGACACAATGTTGAGCCCCCAAATGACACAATAATCTATTTTATGCGTGGTATCACGAGCTATTATCTCTGGTACCAGTTCTTCTCTGTTACAGACGGTAACTTAATATTTGTAGGATTTCACTATATTAAAAACAGACTGACAGGTCTGAACTTTACTGGGGAGCCTGGGTTCAACATCTATCTTGGCTGACCTCCTGTACCAGCTTTCTGCTTTCCTGTGAAGATTAGTGAGTAAAATTGAGGACATTAAAGAATTTATCTAAAAGACAAATCACAAATTAGCCCAAGTTTGCGCCGATTGCTGTGGCTTTTGATACTCCCTTTTCAAGTATGAATTTGTAAAGCGTATCAGTGATGGAGTTGGTTCATCTGCATTTCCTGAATATTTAGATAGGAAAGAAAACCCTTCCCAAATTCAAGTTTTGGTCTTGAATGGTGAATAATCATTATCTTGTTCGATGGCAATGCACAATGTTCCCTAGGTGTGACTTCCCTCAACATTTCTTCTCTTTGCATTGCAAAGTACTTTTTTGTAACTTTCAAGAATAGGAAAGAGCTCATTTTAATCAGTTTGTAAATGAACCTATTCTCGTGCGATAAGTAGATACAAGGGGTGAGCTTGTCAGTTGGATGATCGCTACCAATTGATACAATAGCCTAAAATTGCCGATTGACGTTATTTTAAAACTGGTGCTAACCTATATATTTTAAATAGAGTAATATTGTGGGAGGTTTTAACCCAACCCGCCCATTGGAAAACTGACGGGATCGGGTGTAACACTGGTTTTGCGCCCAGCCCAATCTTTTTCTTCTCCATTGAAATCAACGGAAAGTAATGTTGAGCGTGGTGTAAACTCGACGTTCCGCCCAATCCTGTGAGATTCCCGCCCGTTGCGTTAGGTTAAAATTACCCCAAAATGGCACTGATCAGAAAATGTAGGCCAAAGTATGTTTAACTGATCGGTGAAGTTCATGTATGAACTTTTCATTTTCATGAATTAAAGAGAGAGCAACCTTGGATTTACGTAGCATCTTATATCCTCAGAATACCGTGAAGTGTTCCATATCCAATGAATTACTTTTTGAAGTGTAGTCACTGTTGTTATGTAAAGAAATGCCAGTTTATGCATAGCAAAGTTCCAAAAACATCAAAAGAGAAAAATAATCTGCTTTGCTGGTGTTGGTTGAGTGATAAATGTTGGCCAGGATATTAGGAATGCTCACCACCTTTCTTCAATAGTACCTCAAGATCACTTATGCGCACTTGAACAAGCAGATTGGGCCTCGGTTTAATGTCTCATCCAAAACATGGCCCCTCTTTCACGTTCAGTACTACACTGCACTGGGCTGTCAGTCTAGATTATGTACTCAAATCCTTGAATGGGTCTTGAACCCATGACCTTCTGACTCAGAGATGAGAGGACTACCACTGACCCATTTATTTTAAATGGATTATGTGTGTCTAACCGAGTGCACAGATGAACGTAGTACAAGTGCAGCGAGGGTGCATATAGATGGTATAGTAGTGTAGTGATTATGTAACTGGACTAGTAATCCAGAGGACAGGATTAATAATCCAGAGAACATGGGGGAAAAATTCAGTATCGCCCCGTTTGGGGCGCAATTATCGGCTGTGCGCAAAGTTTAGCGCCTGGCGCTAATTATCGCCTCCGACTGCAAACTTGGCTTTTATCGCCCCTGGAGGTGATTGGAGCGCTAAATCAGGTGCTACACACCTGTCTTAAGGCGCAAAGGCCGAGGAGCGAGGCGCTACCTCAGAGCGCTGGCGAAGCTCATGTGATGTCAGTCAGCAATGGAACACAGACACAATGGCGCCGGCCAATTCTTAAAGGGGAGGGTTGATCTTGCTCTCCATCCACATCCTGCTCATTGCAGCCTTGAATCTCGGCCTGGAGAGACCTGTACATCAAATCTGCTGGAAAGAACAATGGAGAGGCCCAGGGAAAGAGCTCAGAGTGCAGCCCCCACAGTCTCTTCTAAATAGATGCAAGGAAGGGCAAATCAAAATGAACCTGCAAAGTGCTGCTCAGTACCCAAAACTCCTTCACACAGCGTTGAATATCTCCAGAAATCTCTCTCTCACTCAGAATGCGTGGTGCAAAAATGTCACCAACAAAAAAAGGCAGGAAGCGTTCACCTTTAAATAGCGCTCCCCCAGTCCCTTCCTGACTGCAAAACGCTCCCCTCAACCTGTCGTTGCTAGCAGCAGGCGGTAAGGCAGGGGGCGTCACTCAATATCCGCTCCGGGGCGCAACCGGGGCGTTGCGCACTCGACTGATGTCACGATCGCCCGGCGCAGGAAATCGTAGCGGTAGTGTTTAGCGCCGCCGCAAAATGTCTGATCAATTTCACGAGAGGTGCAGATATCGCCGCGCCCGGGCGCTAGTTGCTTTGCGCCCCATTAACGCCCTCTTAAGGCGCTAACGGGAGGCACAAACCAACTGAATTTTTCCCCCATGAGTTCAAATCCCACCATGGCAATTTAAGAATTTGAACTTGGTTTAAAAATAAAAAGCTGGTAGCTGTAAAAGTGAACGTGAAATTGTTGGATTGTCGTAAAAGCCCAACTGGTCCCTTTAGGGAAGGAAACCCACTGTCCTTACCTGGTCTGGGCTATATGTGACACCAGTCCCATACCAATGTGGTTGACTCTCAACTGTCCTCTGAAGCAAGCCACTCAGTTGTAAGTGCTACATGCAATGGTTCAAGAAGAAGGCCCTCCACCACCTTCTCAGGGCAACTTGCTCATGGGCAATATAAAAAAAAGAGCATGCATGAATTTCACCAATCGGGAAATGGTTCCTATGTCCGTGGGCCACATGAATATTATCTAAGGTTAAATCAAAGTATATTATAGGATATTGCAAGTTTGGTCACATATTATACGATGTTTGAAGGTTGGTCGCATATTATAGGATTTTTAAAAATTTGTTCCTGGGATGTGGGTGTCACTGGCAAGGCCGGCATTTATTGCCCATCCCTAAATGCCCTTGAGAAGGTGGTGGTGAACCGCTGCAGTCCATGAGGTGAAGGTACTCCCTCAGTGCTGTTAGGTAGGGAGTTCCAGGATTTTGACCCAGCGACGCCGAAGAAACGGCGATAAAAAAGTCAGGATGGTGTGTGACTTGGAGGGGAACTTGGAGGTGGTGGTGTTCCCATGCGCCTACTACCCTTGTCCTTCTAGACAGTAGAGGTCATGGGTTTGGGAAGATATTGTAAGGATGGTTGCATATTATAGAGCCTTATTTGATAATCTTTGTGAATCAAGCAATAATTATATAGAATTTCCCCTCAGGACTCTGAGTGAGATATAGAGCCCATTGGTCTGAGTGGGAGGGGGCTTGATGGGCCAAATGGCTTTTCCTCATTCCATGCTTTCTTGTTTCTTTTGCTCTTTCAGTTGGCAGAGCTTGACCTTTTGAACCCATTGATTGAGTCTGAAGGCACCAGAATGGTTCAAGGCAGAATTGTCCTCGGAGACATAACTGAAATGTCATCATTGCCCTTCCAAGAAAAGATTTAATCAGAATAAAGATTTAAAGAAACAAAAAGGCCAACAGGTAAGTATTATTTATTAATAACACTCTCTGTGAATTCCAATCCCCATTTGTAAATAGCCCCACAGCTAAACATCATCATCATTTTTCAAGCAGAATTAAATTCAAGTTTTGAGGGGATTTTTTCCCCCCAATAATTGACCAATCTTTCATCTAAAGTTACAGATTTCATACTTCTTGTGTGTTCTCTACATAATATTTAATTGTTCACACCACAGAATATAAAACTCTCTCTTGTATCCTGTGACTAACACCAAGTCTGATAATTCTCTTCCGTTTTTATTCTAGGTAACATTGTCACACTGAAAACATAAGAACATAAGAAATAGGAGCAGGAGTCGGCCATTCGGCCCCTCGAGCCTGCTCTGCCATTCAAAAAGATCACGGCTGATCTTCTACCTCAACTCCACTTTCCTGAACTATCCCCATATCCCTTGATATTCAAAAATCTATCGATCTCTGTCTTGAATATACTCAATGACTGAGCCTGCACAGCCCTCTGGGGTAGAGAATTCCAAAGATTCATCAACCCTCTGAGTGAAGAAATTTCTCCTCATCTCAGTCCTAAATGGCCGACCCCTTATTCTGAGACTGTGACCCCTGGTTCTAGACTCCCCAGCCAGGGTGAAACATCCTCCCTGCATCTACCCTGTCAAGCCCTGTAAGAATTTTGTATGTTTCAATGAGATCACCTCTCATTCTTCTAAATTCCAGAGAATATAGACCTAGTCTACTCAATCTCTCCTCATAGGACAATCCCCCCATCCCAGGAACCAGTCTGGTGCACCTTCGTTGCACTCCCTCTATGGAAAGTATATCCTTCCTTAGGTAAGGAGACCAAAACTGAACACAGTACTCCAGGTGTGGTCTCACCAGGGCCCGCACATTGCCTTCAGTCATCTCTGGTTTGAAGTATGCAGATGTCTCTCTTTATTACACTTGGGCGTGCCGCAAAAGTTCTGCTTGACCTCCATTCTTATTCCTAACTCCCTCCTCTTGATCTTATGGCCCAGCTGTTGAACCCTAGAGAATAATTAAGCAATTTCCCTGAATCGAGTTTGTTACTCCCCTTCATACTCTTGAAAATATTAATGAGATGAGATTGAGGTTTTCCTGTTTGCTCAGAAAAGAAAACCAACTTCATTAACTTCTCCTCATAACTTCTTAATCTTGGGAATCAACATCATTTGTATCTTCTCAAAAGAAATAATATTTTCCTATGATTAGGTGACCACAGCCCTCCGGAACAGAACAGAGCATTTGAATTAGTTTTAGATAAGGAAGTCAAGCACCAAATAGATAAGACTTCAAAACTTTATTTCAATATGCTCCATGATGTTTTGTACCACAGGGTCAATTGCAATGCCCAACAGCCACAAATAGCATTAGGCAGATAGCAGAGATCTTGAGAAGATTGGAGATAGAATCATAGAATGGTTACAGCACAGAAGGAGGCCATTCGGCCCGTCGAGCCCGTGCCAGCTCTCTGCAAGAGCACTTCAGCTAGTCCCACTCTCCCGCCCTTTCCCTGTAGCGCTGCAAATTCTTTTCCTTCAGGTACTTATCCAATTCCCTTTTGAAGGTCGTGATTGAATCTGCTTCCACCACCCTCTCAGGCAGTGCATTCCAGATCCTAACCACTCGCTGTGTTAAAAAAAGCTTTTCCTCATGTCGCCTTTGGTTCTTCTGCCAATCACCTTAAATCTGTGTCCTCTAGTTCTCGACCCTTACGCCAATGGGAACAGTTTCTCTCTATCTACTCTGTCCAGACCCCTCATAATTTTGAACACCTCTATCAAATCTCCTCTCAACCTTCTCTGCTCTAAGGAGAACAACCCCAGCTTCTCCAGTCTATCCACGTAACTGAAGTCCCTCATTCCTGGAACCATTCATGTAAATCTTTTCTGCACCCTCGCTAAGGCCTTCACATCCTTCCTAAAGTGCGGTGCCCAGAATTGGACACAATACTCCAGTTGAGGTCAGACCAGTGTTTTATAGAGGTTCATCATAACTTCCTAGAGCACCAGACAGTCTGTGATTGACAGTGTGGGGAGCCGGAAAATTTCACATTCTGTTGGTGTCCCTCCGTGTGTCACATTGAAACTTCCCT
Source organism: Squalus acanthias (assembly GCA_030390025.1). NCBI lineage: Eukaryota > Metazoa > Chordata > Chondrichthyes > Squaliformes > Squalidae > Squalus > Squalus acanthias. The sequence goes on from CM059445.1 coordinate 57,433,350, forward strand.
GTCCCAGTTTCAGTTTATTGACACCATGAGAGTCTTGTACTCTTGCTATTTGAAGGGGCATGTATTAAATAATAAATTCAATTGATCCGTGCATTGTTAAGCAGCATTTATACAGCAAGCAATCAAATTTAAGCCTTGATTTTTTCCCATTTGGACATTGTCAGTTTTCTAGAAAAATTAACAAGCCTGCAGTATTTTTAACTCCTCAGGAATAGAAAAGAATATGTTTACCAAATCAATCCAACCACAGGTGGTATGGTTACATAAGAACATAAGAAATAGGAGCAGGAGTCGGCTATTTGGCCATCGAGCCTGCTCCGCCATTCAATAAGATCATGGCTGATCTTCTACCTCATCTCCACTTTCTTGCACTATCCCCATATCCCTTGATTCCCTTAATATTCAAAAATCTATCGATCTCTGTCTTGAATATACTCAACGACTGAGCCTGCACAGCCCTCTGGGGTAGAGAATTCCAAAGATTCACCACCCTCTGAGTGAAGAAATTTCTCCTCATCTCAGTCCTAAATGGCCGACCCCTTATTCTGAGACTGTGACCCCTGGTTCTAGACGCCCCGGCCTGGGGGAAACATCTTTCCTGCATCTACCCTGTCAAGCCCTGTAAGAATTTTGTATGTTTCAATGAGATCACCTCTCATTCTTTCAAACTCAATAAAAATTCTATCATATTATGGTCACTCTTCCCTAAAGGTCCCTTTACTACAAGGTTATTAATTAACCCTTTCTCGTTGCACAATACTAGATCTAAAATAGCCTGTTCCCTAGTTGGTTCCTCAACATGCTGATCTAGAAAAATATCTTGCAGCCCACCTTTTGTGTAGGCCTTGGGTAGGCTTTCTTGATTGGACAATAGAGGATGTCATTGAAGAGGAGGGAGAGGGCAAAAAACCAAATTCACTCTGCGCCCTACTTTTGGCTCACCCGTTCATGCATTGGTCTGTGTTATCTTAATGCACACGTTAGCCTGTTTATTTTAAAAATGTTGTGATGGAGTAAATTAGGACTTAAAGTTAAAGAATGTAATACAAAAGTTAAATGTAAGAAACAAAATGGTTAATCGAACACAGTTCGATGGAAAATGTCTGTGATTAACATGTGTACGTGCAAGGGGATAACCAGACAGCCATACCAGACAACGTTGACCACATTTCGATGTGTATAGTTTCGGTTAGGAAGCGAAAACTTCCTGTGTTCTAATTATTCGTTGTTGCTGGGGAAATGTGATTGGGTGAGGACATTTTATATCCAATCCGATAATGTATAAAAGAAGTTTTGATACCTGTAACCAACGAGAAGCTGGTCACGGCTATGACCCTTCTCCCAGAGCGCTCTGAATAATAAACTGTGATCTTTTGCTTTAAGACAGACTCGAGTGAATTCATTTTTCACCAACAGTTGATGTCTGGGTTTAAATAGCATGGTAGAAATGAAAGCTGCTGAAGAGAAGAGAAGGAGGAAATAAGACTTTTTTTTGTTGAAAATGCACATCTAGGTTTCAATAAATATTTCCATTCGCAGTGTTGCAAATGTTAACTTTTTTAAAGAGACATTGTCAAATAAGCTGTATGGCTGCCATAATGATATGTACAAGCAACACAGTGGGGTAGATTTTGACTTTGCGTGATAGTGTAAACCGGGTGACAGCGAGTCGACGGCCTGTTTTACATCTCTCCCGAATGGAAATAATAATCAGGAGAGTTGTGAAAACAGGCTGCTGACTCGCTATCGCCCGTTTTACGCCATCTCACCAAATCCAAATCTACCCCAGCGCAATTTTGATGACCCGGCGACGTGTGCTGATGTGCGTTACCTCTTTTTGTGTCACAGTGTTCATCAGACAGAAATATTTGTCAAACACCTGTCTGCGAAGAAAGGAGCCTGTTTAGTAATTCACCCCAATTGCTCATTTTAACAGCTTGTTATTCAGCAGCGACTGAAGCAGCCTCACATTCACGAAAAAGTGTTTGGCAAATGACTGGGATGGAGAGGGACCACAAAGTGTTTTCACTGTTGCAACGCATACAAATGATAGCGTGATACATTTAATGTGATATGTTAAATGAGTTAAGTGTTTTCAAAACAGTAAGTGCGTTTGGCAAACACTTTACAATGAAGACAGTACTCTTTTAAAGTCTTACCAATTTCATCTTCGCACATTTTAAACAATCTTAAAGTATTCAAATCTATAATAGCATTTTTTCAAAATAGCTCTATGTGTGACCGTGATCTGTTGACATCAAGGCTATTTTTATATATCAGCTAAGTGTAACTGATTGTCCAGATTTCATACATTTAGAATTATTTGTGTATCATCATGTCTTATTATTTATTTCCTAGTCTCTAGTACGTTTGCCTGAGAGGACAACGAAGTCCCTGCCAATTCTCTGCTTTAGTTGTGACTGATTGGAACATGAAAATGGCTTGGAATTACTTCCCTTTCAAATTTCCCTCCCTCCCAATGGGGCAGGGGGATGTGCTCAGCACCTCTGCTCAATTGCATGGCTAGTGATCAGGAACCAATGGAATCATGGGTGCATGCTGATGTCCCACCACTCCACAGATTGGCGCAGTGATGGGCTGCACTATCCCACTGCCCTTGTTCCCGGTGCTTCGCTCCGACCTCCTTTATATGTGCCAACCTGACTTAGGCAGCAGAACTGTAATGTAAACAATGCACTGTCCCTGCCATTGGAGGAGCGGAGGCGGTGTTCAGCTGTTCCTCCAGAGCTAGCAATGCCAATGGTGCCAAACCGCAATGGTTGCGGTTAGGAACACGTGACGCTATTCCTCCTGGCTGCGGGGCAGGCTCAGTGAGCGGGCAGGCCAGTGATACATTTTGCCTGGCATCTCTGATGGATACACACCTTCTCCAACTAGGGGGCAAAGTTCAGGCTTGGAACGATAGTGGCAGCTGCTACTCTCAGTCAACTGAGGATATGTTAGCACACGCATGTACAGTTGTTCAAACGCAAAATACTGCAGATGCTGGAAATCTGAAATAAAAACAGAAAATGCTGGAAATACTCAGCAGGCCAGGCAGCATCTGTGGAGAGAGAAACAGAGTTAACGTTTCAGGTCGATGACCCTTCGTCAGAACTGGAAAAAGTTGGAGATGTAACAGGTTTTTAAGCAAGTGTAGGGGCAGGGAAAGCGGGGAGGGGAGGGGAGGAAAGAACAAAAGGGAAGGTCTGTGATAGGGTGGAAGGCAGGAGAGATTAAGAGACATTAAGAGATGGTGCAATGCAAAAGGAGATGGTAATGGGACAAGTTAAGAAACAAAAGATGGCTCTAGATGAAGTGTAAATGGCACTGGCAGAATGAAAGACATCTGCCATGTGGGAGAGAAGGAACTGTTTAAAAAAAAAAATTTTTTCTCTCTCTCCCACATGGCAGCTGTCTTTCATTCTGTGCCATTTACACTTCATCTAGAGCCATCTTTTGTTTCTTAACTTGTCCCATTACCATCTCCTTTTGCCTTGCACTGTCTCTTAATGTCTCTTAATCTCTCCTGCCTTCCATCCTATCTCAGACCTTCCCTTTTGTTCTTTCCTCCCCTCCCCCCTTTCCCTGCCCCTGCACTTGCTTAAAACCCTGTTCGATCTCCAGCTTTTTCCAGTTCTGACGAAGGGTCGTCGACCTGAAACGTTAACTCTGTTTCTCTCTCTCCACAGATGCTGCCTGGCCTGCTGAGTGTTTCCAGCATTTTCTGTTTTTATTTCATGTACAGTTGTTGTTGTGTTGGTGCCAGTGCTGTAGAACTTGATAAATAGTAAGGTAAATCTGCACCACGAGTCCCAGCATGTTATGGGAGTTATGTTACAGTTATATGAAGCTCTGGTTCTATGCCATTTAGAGCAACTGGGCTCAGTTCTGGGCCCTGCACCTCAGGAAGGATACACTGACCTCGGAGAGGGAGCAGCGCAGATTCACCAGAATGATACCGGGGCTAAAAGGGTTAAATTATGAGGACAGGTTGCACAGACTAGGCTTTTATTCCCTTGAGTAAAGGAAATTAAGGGGTGATCTAATTGAGGTGTTTAAGATGATTAAAAGATTTGATAGGGTAGAGAGAGAGAAACTACTTCTTCTGGTGAGGGGAAGTCCAGAACAAGGGGTCATAACCTTGAAATTAGAGCCAGGCCGTTCAGGGGTGATTTCAGGAAGCACTTCTTCACACAAAGGGTGGTGGAAATCTGGAACTCTCTCCCCCAAAAAGCTGTTGAGGCTGAGGGGGTCAATTGAAAATATCAAAACTGTGAATGATAGGTTTTTGTTGGGTAAGAGTACGAAAGGGTAGGGGCTAAAGCGGGTAGATGGAGTTAAGGTGTAGATCAGCCATGATCTCAATGAATGGTGGAACAGGCTCGAGGGGCTGAATGGCCTCCTCCTGTTATAGAACCACTCCTGCAACGTGGAGAGGTATTCCTTTGTGTCGGGGTATTCAGCAAAACATTTTCTTCTGCAGACAATCATTTCAGGAGAACTAAGTGACAGCGAACATCTGACTCTCATTCAGGAAAAATACATCTTTTTAAATCCTTTCAGTCTTGGCAGGAACAATACAACCCCACCCCCTTTTCTTTTCCTTTTGAGTTATGTTTCAAGTCAATTTCTGTGGCTCCTCCAACTAATTTATTCATTTGAACATTGTTACAAAATATATACAGTGAGCTAAATACATTTAATTACACAGCAGAGCGGAGAATCCGATGAATGTCTTTCTTTTCAGCTAGATGATCGGAGGTGAAATCTACAAATCCACCTTGGTTAAAAAGAGTAGGCTGGGTGAATGAATTATACCGTTATTTACATTTCAGTGTTGAATTTTCAGAGAAAAGAAAAGTGCAATATTGTATCACAAACTGATGTATTTTATTTGTGATGACCCAACACGAGTGCTTTAAAATGGACGCATGTGCAATATTTTCCCCAAATTTTTACTTCCTGCGTTCTGTTAACTAACATGTCCGCCTAGAATGGACACCGGTGATCATTATGTGGGTGGTTCAGTTTCCGAGTCTAACGGTGCGTTGTGTTTGGAGCTGGGAACTGCAGTCGACCACCCAGGGTCTATCCACCATCCATTCTTTCGCTGAAGATGCAATGTATCTGTGAACAGGAAGCCCCCCTCTTGTATCCTTCCCTGCTATAGACAGAGTTTGGCGCCTCTAATGTTTTGTGAATCTTATTTATGCAATCGCACATATAAATGAAACCAGTTTGAATTTGAAGGGGATGTTAAGGTGTGCCTCACTGAGTGTGGAGGTGGGAGAAAGTAGCGTAACTTGGATGGCAAGGTCTAACTGCCTATATTACCAGAGCAATGACACAGTCTAAGGATAAGGGGTAAGTCATTTAGGACTGAGAGTGGTGAAGGCAGTTGAGGCCAATTCATTAAATATATTCAAGAAGGAGTTAGATGTATTTCTTAAGGCTAAAGGGATCAAGGGATATGGGGAGAAAGCAGGGACAGGGTACTGAATTTGGATGATCAGCCATGATCTCATTGAATGGCGGAACAGGCTCGAGGGGCCGAATGGCCTGCTCCTGCTCCTATCTTCTATGTTCCTATATTTCTGCAGTCGTGTTCAGAAATGTTTTCCTATTCTCTACTCTCTTAAACCTGGGCTAATTTTGTCTCGTTTGCCATCTATGTTTGTGCCTCCATGAGAGTAAGACACTCATAAGTCAACTCTTGGGTTTCTCTTTCTCATCATGAATCTTGTTCCTCGGTTGACCAACCAGGAAGTGATGTTGACCAGTGCAGGAGAGGACATCTTGAACAGTTAGGTTTCTTCGTCGACCATGCCTGTCTTAACTGCGGAGGGGGGGGGGAACAGCAGGAGCGTCCAAGCCATTTGCTTTCACGGGTTTCTTGGGTAACACCATGGAGCTACCGAGGCCGCATGTCAAATCTAAATCAAATTCCTATTAATCGGCACATGCCTGAAGCTGCAGATGCCTCCCTAGAACCTCCTTTAGCCCTACGACCCTCTGAGATCTCGGCGCTCCTCCAAATCTGGCCTCTTGCGCAGCCCCCGATTTCCTTTGCTCCACCGTTGGCGGCCGTGCCTTCAGCTGCTTTGGCCCTAAGCTCTGGAATTCACCTCCCTAAACCTCTCCGCCTCTCTCTCCTCCTTTAAGTCGCTCCTTAAAACCTACCTCTTTTGACCAAGCTTATGGTCACCTGTCCCTAATATCTCGTTATTTGGCTCGGTGTCAAACTTTGTCTGATGAATCTCCTGTGAAGCACCTTGGGAAGTTTTGCTACGTTAAAGGCCCTATATAAATGCAAGTTGTTGTTGTTGTCTTGGTGTCCAATATCTGTCAGTGAGGCAACAGTACTAAGGACAACCCTTTGCGAACCTCTAAGGCCTATGATATTCAAAACAGGACAATCCAGTGACATCAGCGCAAATAGGGCTGGTCTCCATGGACTGGACTGCTGGGGTTGATGGGTTTCGGTGGCCATGTGTGTTGGCACCCCTGAAATCAGTTGATATATTTTTTTTGATTTGAGCTTGGATATCAGCATTTTAGACCCTGGACATGTCTTAGGCTCTCTCCTTTCTCGTCCCTTTACACACTCTTTCATTTTTCATGTTTCCCCCCCTGAGCTGTTTCTTTTTTAGTCAGATTTTTCATCAAAGGCCCATATATTCCCTCTTCACTGGTCTCCTACTGTGCTTCTGTACACGGATGCCTTTGAGAAAGATTTGTTTTGTAATTATAGACATGGATTATTTTTGGCCCCGGCTGCTACATCGTAACTGTGGAAAATGCATTTTCTGCATCGCCACCTTCATAAACCTGACTCAATAAAGCCAGGCACAGGAACAGCAAACCATGTAAAAACATAAACCGGAGACGATATAAATTTACGGAGTGAAGAGGTGCAAATTTCTCTCACTTGATGAGGAATTTTAACTCTTCCCCAAACGGCGGGCAAGGAGCGGAGAAACAGTTAAAATGGAGTAGCGTCATTTCCCGCTGCATTCCAACCTCATTCCCCTGTTTAACGCCACAGGTTTTGATGCTGATTGAGGTTCCTGTCTAACTCCGGTAGGAGTCTCATTAATAAATGCCACTCGGGAGGGGAGCGTTGAAGAGCAAACATCTGCCTCTTGCCTGATAGTTTGTTGTTAAAGACTCTATGGACCTAAGGAATAACCAGTGACAGGTTAAATGCCTTCCTGCCATTTGACAGTATAGTGTGCACTCTGGCCTCTAGTTGGCATGTCTTTAGTGGCTAATGCTGGTTCTGCCACACATGAGGGTTTAGCATCTTCCTGTGACTTGTCATTATCCTCCAAGTTGGTAATTGCCTCAAGGTTGGGTTCAGCAGATCTAGACAAAATTGGCTTCTCTGTGAAGACAAGTACAATGCTCAATTAATTCCTTTGGATGACAGTTGCATAGCAAAGGACGAATGCAGATGCCAGTCAGGTAGAGAATAATTTATATAGTTCAAGTAGAGCAGATAAATATTTTCATGCGCTTTCATGACTTTGCAAAAATGTTAACACTGTGAACAATGCTTTCATTATATTTTTACTATATTGGTAAACTGTTGAAAATCACTTAATAAGACTTACCAAGCCATTAGAATTCCGTGGAAAATACTGTCTTTCTTATCTAGAAGTTTGAAATTTTTGGAAATCATGTAGTTCGGCCAATCAAGTCTACTTTTTTTTCTTTTTGATTCTTTGTGGATTAGCTTTTTTGTTGTAATCGACTTTCATCCTTGCCAATCTTTGGAGGTATTTGATATGTTCCTAGCAATCCCGGGCTCTCCCTGGGATCTTAGAAGCTTTTGTTGACTTGAAGTGTCATCCTGGTCTAAGCCTTCTCCTGTCTGTGGTTGGGTGGGGGGGAGGGGGGTAGTACATTTTGTACCGAAAGGACTCCTTTGAGGAATTGTTTGCCTAGAACAAACAATTCAACTTTTGAAAAATGTGGTCATCTTTGCATTCTGGCTTTTCTCTCTGTTTTCCACCTTCACATAGCTCAATTACTTTGCTTCCACTTGTTGAGGAAGCAAATTTGAATAATTTCAGCTAACATCTGACTGTTGGTAAACTAAGATGCTGGAGCTTGGAATAGGCAACGTTCTTGACTGCCCAGTACTGCTGGATACCTGTCTACTGTGTCCAAGCTTTTTGTCTTTGTGGGCCGAGTAGGTGTGTTTTATGAAGCCCTGTGGGCCAAATGTTTAAAGCAATGCTCCTGTTAGTTTACATATATCTCAATTTGTGATGTTCTGATGCAGACGGCAGTACTAAACATGCAGGCACCAAGAAATTCAACCGGGATAAACTAGCAGCTAAGAAATATAGGCACAAATAAAACTGAATTGTCCAGGCTTTGAGGGCTGGGTTTCCAGGCGTACAGTTTGAATACCCCTGATCTGTATTGTCATACTAACTGATGGTCTGAAAATCCCCTCCTTAAATCATATCTCGGTGCTGATCTTGGCGGTCTGACACTCAGCTTTAAAATCCCGACATGAACATTATAAATCATCAATATTTTCTATTTTCCCAATGTTTAGCTGGGCGGAGGTGTTACGGACCTAAGGTGGTGCCACTGATATATTTCCATCTCATTGTTCCGTTGACGTGTAATGACGACAAAATCCTTGCAAACTACCGTGAATTTCATTAATGCCCTTTTACTGAAATCACAAAACATCATTGCCCATTTTCTGGAACTGCACCAGGCATTATGGAAGTGCAACACACTGTCATAAAAATGCCTGAAGTACAATACAATATCCCACAACCCAATGAAATAGTATAGATTATATAAAATATGATTCCAGGGAATTAATTCATAGCATCAATCGTAATCTCTAGGTGTCATTGTTGCCTCTAAATTGCTCGAACTGCACTGTTGGTATTTTTATTTCTTTCCAAATATTCTTCCCTCCATTCTGTTGACTCTTGCCAGGGTATGATTTACAAGCAATAATACCCGTTAGTACCTCACTCAAGTTTTTAAAAAGATTCATTCTCGGGATGTGGGCATTTATTGCCCATCCCGAGTTGCCCTTGAGAAGGGGGTGGTGAGCCACCTTCTTGAACTGCTGCAGTCCATGTGGTGAAAGTACTCAAGTGACCATTCTTGAAATGGGCAGCTAGACATGAGTGTCAACAGGCTTTCTGACCTTGAAGGTCTTCATCGCCTCATCCAATGCTCACACCACTCCTGTTTCCTGGAAGAATCCTTGGATCAGGAGTGGGAATCCTGGATGATATTTTCCCTCACTAGAAGAGGAACACTGAAACAACTTGTAGTGGACCAACTGCTGATATCAAACTATTGCAGTTTATGAAACTCCCAGCTTCTCTTTATTCTAGGTGAAAAGGGGCATGGCGAGATTTACATTTTTAACTTGACTTGGCTGGAGATTGATCTCCGTTTAGTTTGACCTTAAGTGCATCTGGTTTGCTCACCTCTGGGAGAGCCTTATGCCATTCCTATCTTCAGTACGTCACTTCTAAGCTAGATATAAACAAACACTGACCAATCTTAGAACTGTTGTGGTTGGCTTAAGTGAACACTGATTCAGGGTTTTGAATCTGTTACTTGAAAACACTGCCCCAGACAATCAGTCCATAATGATTCAAATAACAAAAACTTCCTTTGTCCAACACTAATTTCAGTGATTACATTCAAAGTATTACATAAACTCTTTACATCCTGTTGTATTGCAGTGTTGGGCCACCATCTCTCATTGGCTTGTTGCTGGGCAGAGGTTCTTGATGCTCCAAGCTAGTGATCTGAAGTGGGCAAGAGGAAGGTGTCCTTAAGAGTCTGATGTTTACTAATGAGAATCATTTTTTTTCCTTTTATTTACCAATCCAAAATTCACCTGTCCATTGACCCACCAGATAGTAAAGTTCACTGACCCTAAACCAATTTTTGGCAGTCATGGAGTAGTAATTACATGGAAATTTCTAGCCATGCAGATGGACTTATTTTACATCATGGTGTTGACTTTCAGTGCTGATAGGTCAGATGACATCACGTGTAGAGAGGCACAAAGCCCCGTAGTGTCCTCAATGAATGAATTTCTGTTTTCTCCATTCCTTTTCTAATCCATAATGACACACAAGATAGATGCAGTTCGTGTTTAAAGAAGAGCATACAAGGTGTGTCATTGACAAGCAAAGCTATCTCTGTACACTTTCAGGGTGGAGCTTAGAAGAAAGAAATGTGGCACAATTACACCCTTTGGGCAAGTTCTTCAGCAGTGGAGGATTTTGATGAAAGCTTTTCTGAACTCCACATTGAAGGTGGTGTAAATGATTGGGTTCACGGCACTATTGACATATCCCAGCCAGGTGAAGGCACTGTACATGGCTGTAGAGATGTAGCATTTTGTGCAGTGCATGTTGAGGATATGGGTGATGAAGAATGGCAACCAACATATAATGAAGACACCTAGAAACAAGGGAAGCAGAGATTAGTATTCAACATTGAAGACAAACTTCATTTGAAACCTGATGACACCTTTGAGGAAACTGTTTCGTTTCCAGACTCAACTATTCCAACGCTCTCCTGGGCGGCCTCCCATCTTCCACCCTCTATAAACTTGAGCTCATTTAAAACTCTGCTGCCCGTGTCCTGTTCCACCATCACCCCTGTGCTCGCTGGCTTACATTGGCTCCTGGTCTACCACTGCCTCAAATTTATATTAATCATCCTTGTGTTCAAATTCCTCCGTTGCCTCGCCCCTCCCTATCCCTGTAACCTCCTCCAATGCTACAACCCTTCGAGAACTCTGCATTGCTCCAATTCTAGCCTCTTGTGCATCCCCAAAGTCCTTCACCCCACCATTGGCGGCCGTGCCTTCAGCCGTCTCGGCTCTAAGCTCTGGCATTTCCTCCCTGAACCTCTCCGCCTCTCTCTTCTCCTAAAGGCGCTTCTTAAACCCGACCTCTTTTGTCCTAATGTCTCCTTCTTTGGCTCGGTGTCAATTTTTGTCTGATTACACTCCTGTGAAGCATGTTGGGATGTTTTACTACATTAAAGGTGCTATATAACTGCAAGTTGTTGTTTAGGAACAGTTTCTGAGATCAATGGTGTGAGATAGTTTAAAACCCCTGGGTTAATTGCTAGTCCTTGTGCTGCTTGGGGAAGGAGGAAGTTTGCATTGGGAATAATTGGGTTAAACAGTGGAGAAGTGAGGGTAGATGAATACTTTGGAGTTTTGCTTATCTTTGAGGATCAGGCTGTATTTATACAGAATTGTCCCTCAGGAGATTAAATGAGCTGGGCAGACTCTTGATCAGATAGGTTACATATAGTTTATGGAGCGAGTGGGCTTGATGGACTGAATGACCTTCTGTCATTCCATGAGTTCTTACATCCTACTGATTTTATTGTAGAGCCACCATGTCATCGCCATAAGTTTTGATAGCCATGATATCATCAACCTTCAATGCTGGAAGGATTATACCTAGAGATGTAGTGGCAAATTTAGGACTGGGTACAATGCACATCATGAATGGAATTATTTTACAAAAGAGGGATGGGGGAATTGAGGGCACACTCTCACCACCCCGCTCCCCCCAATTTTGTTTTGTTGAGTTCTAGACACCATTTTGTACATTTTCCAGCATTTTGGAAATATGTATATGTGTGTGTGTGTGTATTTCATATATAATCTGTATGTTTAAATTAATCAGATTGAGCACATGCTGAGGAGAGGCAGGATATTGAAAGAGGTGTTCGAAGCATGGATGGAAGGGAAAAAGTTAAAGAGGGAGGAAAAGAAAGTGAGAGGCGCTAACGGGGCGCAAATTTCTTTCCGCCTCCCCATGAGGCGATAACCGCACCTCCCGCAAAATTCAGCAGGAGGTTAGCGGCGGCGCTACCGGGTATCGCCCCGATCATCTGTGCCCAGAGATCATGACCTCATCTCCGGGCGCAGCGCCTTGGGAGAAAAAGTCCCCCTCGCCCCCCCCCCCCGCAGCAGCGCCAGGCGATGTTACCGACTGCTGCAGGGGCCGCTCGCGGGGTGCTATTCAAAGGCGCGGTGGCCCTCCCGACATGAAAAAATCGGCGATTTAAAAAAAAAATTCTGAGCACCAGACGCGGGTTGAGTGCCGCGATCGGTCAGCCCGGCTGATCGCGCGGCACTCCCGCACCCCCGGTGCTCCGGCTGATCCCGAAATAAAATGCAGAGCTGGCAGCGGGGAGCCCTTCCCTTTAATTGAGGGAAGAGCCCCTGCAACGCGGCAGCGCCACGTGTGGCCACTTGTGGCGCTGCTGAGCACATCGCCCCCGGATCGAGACATTCCCCATCTCTTGCGCTCCAAGAGGCAAGTAAAGCGCTTGATTTAGCGCCGCACTTCCCTCTTGGAGCAAAAAATGGGAATTGCTCAAATGTTTGAAAAGTTTCGCGCCCTGGCGCTAACTTTTCAAACATTTTAAACTTAGCGCCTCAAATGGCCCTCTGGGAGACTTTCTCCCCCTCTGATTTTAAGTATAAAAACCCGACTTTTATCCCAATGGATCAGTCTGGAATTATTCTCGCCCTGAAAAGTATTATAACTGTATTGATTTTGTACCTCTAAATATGTTTTTAGATTATGTAAAGATTATTTAACATCTGTGGTCTTTGGGTTTGCTGAGATGATACCTATTATGTGTCTGCTCATTCAATTTTTATAATGTAGCTTAATGAATGGAATCTCTTTAATGGGGAATAAAAGTCATTTATATTTAATCACATCAGGCTGACTCCTGAGTCTAATTGAGACTGTGTCGAGAAAGCAAGGTCACAAATACAGAAACACAGTGCAGAGTATCCATTAGAACCATTGGAACGGAATGGAATGTTGTTATAGTGTCAAATCTCCTCTGTGACAGTTAACCAATTGAGCCAAATGTACAGCCTTTCTACTTAAAGAAAGAAACATCCTCGAGGTGTTCCAAAATGCATCACGGCCATTGAATTACTTTTGAAATGCAGTCACTGTTGTTTTGTAGAAAAACACAGCTGCCAATTTTGCTCACACCAAGGTCCCACAAACCGCAAGCGAGATCTCCGACTGAATTTGATCTCTTTTGGTGATGTTGGCTGAGGGATAAATGTTGGCCAGGACACCGGGGAGAACTCCCCCGCTGTTCTTTATTAAAAAACAAAGTGCCGTCGAATCTTTTATGTCCACCTGGACAAGCAGACGGGTGGTTTAACTTCTCATTTAAGAGATGGCACCTCTCCCGACGCTGAGCCAAACTGACATGAATAGAAAGGGCTAAGGGACGACCTTATAGAGAGGTCTTTCAAATTATGACAGAGTTTAATAGGGTAGACATAGAGAAGATGTTTCCACTTGTGCGGGAGACCAGAATTGAGGGTCATAAGTATAAGATGGTCACTAATAAATCCAATAAGGAATTCAGGAGAAACTTCTTTACCCAGAGAGTGATTAGAATATGGAAATTGCTACCACACGGATTAGCTGAGGGAAGCTAGATAAGCACATGAAGGAGAAAGGAATAGAAGGATGTTCTGCTGGGGTGAGATAAAGGAGGGTGAGAGGAGGCTCGTGTGGAGCATAAACACCGCCATGGACCAGTTGGGCCGAATGACCTGTTTCTGTGCTGCCAATTCTATGTGAATGCAAGTTCTTTCTTGAACTGACTTCGCTTGAACTTTAAGATGATGACCCCTCGTTTTGGATTCCTCTACTAGATGGAAAAGTCATTTGCTAATTTCCCTATCAAATCGCTTCATTATTTTAACACCTCCATCCAATGATCCCATAACCTCCTCATCCCTAGCGAGTGATTAGAGCTGAGATCTAGTATTGAAGCACTATTGCTAGACCTATGTTACATTTTGTAAGAAGATAGTTTGGTCACGAGGGAACGGGACTTTTTTTTTTCCCCAATCCTGGGCACCAGCTGTTAGGTTTGAACTCTTCCATATCAGTTGCAGCATTAGTGAGATAAGGTCCTTCAACTCTACTTCAACATTGTGCTTTAGCCCAAAATCAGACAAGCAACCACCCAACCCCAATCCCCTGCCACAGCAGTTTAATTTTATCCATTTCCTACATTAGTCATGCTTGTGACGCCTTTGATTGAGATTGACAACTTAGTGCCAAATTATGAGCACCTTCTATGATGTGGGCTGCACCCAACGGGCGCTGGGTTTAGACTTTCCAAACTCATTTCGCATTGGACCCTTACAACGAGTAGGGAGAGGGCGCTGCGACCTGGGTGTTGATGGTGAGAGGTCCACCTTCAGTAAATGTCATGGATTCCTTCCTCTCCATAGTCAGCCAAGAAGCGGCACTGACCAGAGGTGAAGCATCTCGCCATTCCAATTTAGAAGAACAACAAGATACCAGTATGACAAATGGCCGGCAAGGAAAATGAAAGAGCACATTAGCGGCAATCCCGACTTAAAGAACTGAACGAAGAGAGGGTGGTACTAACCGAGGACAATGGCTAACATCTGAGTTGCCTTCTTCTCCTTTTGCTGGGACAGCTTCCTTCTGCTCAAGGTCTTGAGCGAAGTTCTCGTCTTGCCGTTCGGCAACGACTGGATTTCGAAAGCTTTGGCGGCTTTGGTTATGTCTTTGGGGTGTCCGTTCTTCTCACCTTTCACCGGGCTGCCCGCCGGTGTCGGCAGACTGGAGCTGGCGCCTTGGTTGGAGGGAGCAGGCACAGCCAGCTGGCGGTTGACCACTGCCATTTTGACCTTGGGCTTCTCCAGTGGGGGGCTGGCAGACGACATCATCTCCATCTCCATCTCGTCCTGGTGGTTGACCGCTTCCTGGACCAGGATCAAATATCCCAAAACAAAACCAAATAAATATGCAATGTGCATGTTAGGCCACTGAAAATAAATGCCAGTAAGAATGACCCTGTGAGGACATTGAGTAGGAATTCTACACCAAGATAACACATCATTTTTTTTTTAAAGGAAGATCAGGAACAGGAATAGGCCATTCAGCCCCTTGAGTCTGCTCCACCATTCAGTTAGATTGTGGCTGATCTGTACCTCAACTCCATTTTCCCACCTTAGTTGCATAGTCCGTGATACTCTTTCCCAACAAAAATCTGTCAATCTCAGTTTTGAAAGCTCCAATTGTCCCTAGCGTCTGCAGCCTATTGGGGGAGAGATGTCCAGATTTCTACTACACTGTGTGTGGAAAAAGTGAAAAAGATGATGTTCCCTTGTTCTTGATTCTCCCACCAGAGGAAACAGTTTCTCTGCATCTACCCTATCGAATGCTTTTAACAATCACTTCTCAATCTTCTATATTCAAGAGAATACAAGCCAAGTTTGTGCAACCTGTCCTCATAATTTAACCCTCTAAGCCCCGGTATCATTCTGGTGAATCTGCGCTGCACCCCCTCCAAGGACAGTATATCCTTCCTGAGCTTAGGGTTGCTAACCCTCCAGGATTGCCCAGGAGTCTCCTGGAATAGAAGGCAACTCTCCCGAGCACTGCTGCTAGCAACCCGGGAGAAAAGCAGAGCGTAGCACTTGGGGTTTGTGCTTGCATACTCCCTTCACCCGCTCAGGCACTGGCTTCCAGTTCTAGAAACTTCTCACGCGACATCCGCTGCCGCAAAACTGCGAGCAAAGACACTCGATGCAGTGACATTTGCAAATGTCGCATGATCAGATGTCACATGATCAAATGTCACATGACTAAAACCTCCAGGAACACATCCAACCAAAGTTTGCAACCCTTCCTGAGATACGGTGCCCAAAACTGAAGGCAGTACTCAAAACTCTGTAAAGTTGACTAGTTACTTATTTGAAAATTATCATTTAACAAACAACTTCTTTATTTCCTCAGTTTCTTTTTATCCTATTCTCCTGGAACCAATGGCTGTACTAGGCTGAATCCAATGGCTGTACTAGGCTGAATCCAATGGCTGTACTAGGCTGAAACCAATGGCTGTACTAGGCTGAAACCAATGGCTGTACTAGGCTAAATCCAACGGCTGTACTAGGCTGAATCCAATGGCTGTACTAGGCTGAATCCAATGGCTGTACTAGGCTGAAACCAATAGCTGTACTAGGCTGAATCCAGTGGCTGTACTAGGCTGAATCCAATGGCTGTACTCGGCTGAATCCAATGGCTGTACTAGGCTGAAACCAATGGCTGTACTAGGCTGAAACCAATGGCTGTACTAGGCTGAATCCAATGGCTGTACTACGCCGAATCCAGTGGCTGTACTAGGCTGAATCCAATGGCTGTACTAGGCTGAATCCAATGGCTGTACTAGGCTGAAACCAATAGCTGTACCAGGCTGAATCCAGTGGCTGTACTAGGCTGAATCCAATGGCTGTACTCGGCTGAATCCAATGGCTGTACTAGGCTGAAACCAATGGCTGTACTAGGCTGAAACCAATGGCTGTACTAGGCTGAATCCAATGGCTGTACTACGCCGAATCCAATGGCTGTACTAGGCTGAATCCAATGGCTGTACTAGGCTGAATCCAATGGCTGTACTAGGCTGAATCCAATGGCTGTACTGGGCTGAATCCAATGGCTGTACTAGGCTGAATCCAATGGCTGTACTAGGCTGAATCCAATGGCTGTACTAGGCTGAATCCAATGGCTGTACTAGGCTGAATCCAATGGCTGTACTGGGCTGAATCCAATGGCTGTACTAGGCCGAATCCAATGGCTGTACTAGGCTGAATCCAATGGCTGTACTAGGCTGAATCCAATGGCTGTACTAGGCTGAATCCAATGGCTGTACTAGGCTGAATCCAATGGCTGTACTAGGCTGAATCCAATGGCTGTACTAGGCTGAATCCAATGGCTGTACTAGGCTGAATCCAATGGCTGTACTAGGCTGAAACCAATGGCTGTACTAGGCTGAATCCAATGGCTGTACTAGGCTGAAACCAATGGCTGTACTAGGCTGAATCCAATGGCTGTACTAGGCTGAATCCAATGGCTGTACTAGGCTGAATCCAATGGCTGTACTAGGCTGAATCCAATGGCTGTACTAGGCTGAATCCAATGGCTGTACTAGGCTGAATCCAATGGCTGTACCAGGCTGAATCCAATGGCTGTACTAGGCTGAATCCAACGGCTGTACTAGGCTGAAACCAATGGCTGTACTAGGCTGAAACCAATGGCTGTACTAGGCTGAATCCAATGGCTGTACTAGGCTGAAACCAATGGCTGTACTAGGCTGAATCCAATGGCTGTACTAGACTGAATCCAATGGCTGTACTAGGCTAAATCCAATGGCTGTACTAGGCTGAATCCAATGGCTGTACTAGGCTGAAACCAATGGCTGTACTAGGCCGAATCCAATGGCTGTACTAGGCCGAATCCAATGGCTGTACTAGGCTGAATCCAATGGCTGTACTAGGCTGAATCCAATGGCTGTACTAGGCTGAATCCAATGGCTGTACTGGGCTGAATCCAATGGCTGTACTAGGCTGAATCCAATGGCTGTACTAGGCTGAATCCAATGGCTGTACTAGGCTGAATCCAATGGCTGTACTAGGCTGAATCCAATGGCTGTACTAGGCTGAATCCAATGGCTGTACTAGGCCGAATCCAATGGCTGTACTAGGCTGAATCCAATGGCTGTACTAGGCTGAATCCAATGGCTGTACTAGGCTGAATCCAATGGCTGTACTAGGCTGAATCCAATGGCTGTACTAGGCTGAATCCAATGGCTGTACTAGGCTGAATCCAATGGCTGTACTAGGCTGAATCCAATGGCTGTACTAGGCTGAAACCAATGGCTGTACTAAGCTGAATCCAATGGCTGTACTAGGCTGAAACCAATGGCTGTACTAGGCTGAATCCAATGGCTGTACTAGGCTGAATCCAATGGCTGTACTAGGCTGAATCCAATGGCTGTACTAGGCTGAATCCAATGGCTGTACTAGGCTGAATCCAATGGCTGTACTAGGCTGAATCCAATGGCTGTACTAGGCTGAATCCAATGGCTGTACTAGGCTGAATCCAATGGCTGTACTAGGCTGAATCCAATGGCTGTACTAGGCTGCAGTATCACAGGTACCCCTCGGGTACCTCGCCCAAACGGCCATTTTTCACGTGTGATCCTGGACAGTACATGTTTGCAAGCTATTCGACTGTGGGGGGCATTACAGTCAAACCCAGTGCCATCCTCAGCCAGCAGCTACACTTCCCAGCAGGAGTCACTGAATAATGTTTGAGGTGCAGGGGACATAGAAAGCCAGCTCTGATGTTAACTTTACTGTTGCTTAGGCACTAAGCTCTGGAATTCCCTGCCTAAACCTCTCCGCCTCTCTACCACTCTTTCCTCCTTTAAGACGCTCCTTCAAACCAACCGCTTTGACCAAGCTTTTGATCACCTGCCCTAATGTATCCTTATGTGGATCAGTGTCATAATTTTGGTCTGATAACGCTCCTGTGCAGCGCCTTGGGACGTTTTACTATGTTAAAGGTGCTATATAAATACAAGTTGTTGCTGTTGTTCAGTAGCAGCTGAACTATTCTGAAACAGTATTCATACATCCCTTAAAAAGTTTTTTTTTAAATAAGTAATTTGTTTTTCCTGATGGTTTTTCTGACTGCAGGACAGAAGCCAGGAATTTACAAGCAGCCGCCAACCTACAGAAAGGTCACTCAAAATTGATCTCGGGGTGTAACTCGCCAGACCATGTCCCCCACGAGGATTGTCTGAGCAGCAGAATTAAAGGTAAAGGCCATGTTAAACACCGCTCCATGTTTGCAACTAAAGCATCACAAGCATGCTACGGCGGTCTGACCACTCGTGAGCAACAACACGGGAGATCAGCTGGTAAGGTGCTAAACAGTTAGAGAAAAGGAAAACCTGGAGCACTGCTATAACGGGCACAGGCTCAAACTGTGACAAATTTAAGACCAATTTCAGGAACTTACCCGGCACGAACAATGATTTAACTCTTGGAAAGGAGTTTTGAGTAGAATATTGAAGGCAAGATGTCTCATTAAAGAGACAGTGGGATGCTGTGATTGGGGGGGGGGAGGGGGGGCGACTGTAGGTTTTTCCGGATGGATGGATAAGCAAAGGGAGACTGAATAATGCTTCTTATCAGTATTTCTTCATGCAATCCTGTGAGTGGGCTTTAATGTACTGATACTGAGCTGCTGCTCACTAAACAGGGACAGAACAGCATCTCATCTTTCGATGAGGCACTTTACAGCCTTCTGGACTCAACATAGAGTTCAGCAATTTCAGATCATAACCTCGGCCCCTATCATATATATATTTTTCATCCACACTTTTTGTCTGTGTCTTTTTTTTCTTCTCTCCCACATGTCTTTCATTCTGCCAGCGCAATTTACACTTCATCTCGAGCCATCCTTTGTTTCTTAACCTGTCCCATTACTATCTCCTTTTGTCTTGAATATCTCTTAATGTCTCTTAACCTCTCTTGCCTTCTACCCTATCACAGACCTTCCCTTTTGTTCTTTCATCCCCTCCCCCCTTTCCCAGCCCCTGCCCTTGCTTAAAAATCTGTTCCATTTCCTGCTTTTTTCCAGTTCTGACGAAAGGTCATCGACCTGAAACATTAACTCTGTTTCTCTCTTCACAGATGCTGCCTGACCTGCTGAGTATTTCCAGCATTTTCTGTTTTTATTTCAGATTTCCAGCATCTGCAGTATTTTCTTTTTGACAGAATGTAATCTATTCAGCAGTGAGTTGTGTACAAAATGCTCACGTTGCAGACACTGAAAAAATATACTTTCTCAGGGATGGGGTGGGGGGAGGGGGGGTGGGTGGTTTCAGTTATCTGGAGAGACTGGAGAAGCTGGGATTGTTCTCCTTAGAGCAGAGAAGGTTAAGGGGTGATTTAATAGAGGTGCTCAAAATTATGAGGGCTTTTGATAGAGTAAATAAGGAGAAACTTGTTTCCACTGGCAGGAGGGTCGGTAACCAGAGGACACAGATTTAAAATAATTGGCCAAAAATCCAGAGGGGAGATGAGGAGAATTTTTTTTACGCAGCGAGTTGTTGTGATCTGGAATGCGCTGCCTGAAAGGGCGGTGGAAGCAGATTCAATAAAAACTCTCAAAAGGGAACTGGCTCTCCAGATAAAAAGGAAAAATTTGCAGGGATATGGGGAAAGAACAGGGGAGTGGGACTAATCGGAGAACTCTTTCACAGAGCCGGCACAGGCACGATGGGCCAAATGGCCTCCTTCTGTGCGGTGCGATTCTACTTTTAGAGCATTACTTTTAACGTAGAGTTCAGATACCGTGCCACTTTTACACTGTTGCGATGTTCTAGCTGTGCAGTGACACAAAAGGAGCAGGAAATCCTGGGAGACCCAAATTAACATATTTGGTCGTGAGGAGAAAGATGGTCCAGCCTGTACTTACCTAATGTTACAAACTAGCCAATCTAATACTCTGCATGTGGGTCCAAATAAGCATACACTGAGCTCGTTCATGGGTGATACCTGGGCGACCCACAGTGATGCGCAGTTAGCAGTATAACTTGGGGTTTCCACCTGGATATGGCACTGGTCTGAGATTGGTGACTGGGGGCGTAAGTGCAATAAGTTAACAAGGTGGTAGAATTATTGACACTCACCACTTTCTTTTTATTGACAGGGAAGCTCCCGTTTGATTTCACGATGACTGTGCACAGCTTCACATCCTCTGGGTGAGTACATTTATCCTAAATAGACAAATAAAATGCTTATTCCAGCAGTGAAAGCATCTTGTGTACATTTCTTTTTCTCATTTTGCACTTTTTCCCTACACATTCCACCATCTAATTTGTAAGTTACTTTGACATCTTAAAAACATCAAAAGTACAAAGTCCTCAATAAAGTGATGGGAAATGAGGCTTTGGATAACGGGCTCTTAAAGTGGTTCATGAATTACTTTGGAGTGCAGAGTTGTCACATTGGCAAATGAGGCAGCGATTTAGTGAAAAGTAATATCCCACAAACAGAAATGAGATGAATGACCAGGTAATGTGTTTTTGGTAATGATGTTTGGGGAGGAATTTTGGCTCGGACACCGGGAGAATTCTCTGCTCTTCAAATAGCACCATGGGATCCATTTAAGATGCAATAGAAGGCTGAGGGGGGACCTGATTGAGGTGTACAAAATTATGAGGGGCATAGATAGGGTAGATAGAAAGGAACTTTTCTCCTTAGTAGAGGGGTCAATAACCAGGGGGCATAGTTTCAAGGTAAGGGACAGGAGGTTTAGAGGGAATTTGAGGAAAAACTTTTTCACTCAGAGGGTGGTTGGAATCTGGAACTCACTGCCTGAAAGGGTGATAGAGGCAGGAACCCTCACAACCCTCAAGAAGCATTTAGATGAGCACTTGAAACACTATAGCATACAAGTCTACGGACCAAGTGCTGGAAAATGCGATTAGAATAGACAGGGCTTGATGGCCGGCGCGGACATGATGGGCCAAAGGGCCTCTTTCTGTGCTGTATAATGACTCTATGGGGGAGAAATTCAGTATCGCCCCATTTGGGGCGCAATTATCGGCCGGGCGCAAAAATTAGCGCCTGGCGCTAATTATCGCCACCGACTGCAAGCTTGACTTTTATCGCCCCTGGAGGTGATTGCAGCACTAAATCAGGCGCTTCACACCTGTCTTAAGGCGCAAAGGCCGAGGAGCGAGGCGCTACCTCAGAGCGCTGGCGAAGCTCATGTAATGTCAGTCAGCAATGGAACACACACACAATGGCACGGGCCAGTTCTTAAAGGGGATGGTTAATCTTGCTTTCCATCCACATCCTGCTCATTGCAGCCTTGAATCTCGGCCTGGAGAGACCTGCACATCAAATGTGCTGGAAAGAACAATGGAGAGTACCAGGCAAAGAGCTCAGAGTGCAGCCCCCACAGTCTCTGCTAAATCGATACAAGGAATGGCAAATCAAAATGAACCTGCAAAGTGCTGCTCAGTACCCAAAACTCCTTCACACAACGTTGAATCTCTCCAGAAGTCTCTCCCTCTCTCTCTCAGAATGCGTAGTTCAAAAATGGCACCAACAATAAAAGGCAGGAAGCGGTCACCTTTAAATAGCGCTCCCCCTTTCCCTTCATGACTGCAGAACGCTCCCCTCAACTTGTCGTTGCTCGCGTCAGGCGGTAAGGCAGGGGGCGCCACTCAATATCCGCTCCGGGGCGATACCGGGGCGTTGTGCACTCGAGTGACGTCATGATCTGCCGGCGCAGGAGATCGTGGCGGTAGTGTTTAGCGCCGCCGCAAAATGTCTAGTTAATTTCGCGAGCGGCGCAAACTTCGCCGTGCCTGGGCGCTAGATGCTTTGCACCCCATTAGCGCCCTCTTAAGGCGCTAACGGGAGGCGCAACCAACTGAATTTTTCCCCTATAACTCTAACCATCAGGACCTTGGTTTAATATCCTGTCTGAAGTATGTTCCCTCCAGCAATGCAGCACTCCCTCATGTAAGAAATCACGAATTGGAAGAAATAACTTGGGACAAAACAGTCTCTTCAGACTGGTGTTAGAATAACTGGATGGACGCTTAGACTTTGCTGATGTTCTCGGTTCCCTGCGGATGTTATAACATTCTGCACCGTGGCGGTGACCTTGTTTCCAGACCTGCTGTCTGCTGTTTGTGTGCTAGAAAGGTTGTTGACTGTATCTTTGATAATCTACCCCAGGCCCACCCCTAAAAAGAGAGTAACAGAAATATCTAAAGAGCTTTTAGCACAGACGGTGAAGGGAAGGGAAGAGCTGTTTGGGTACGCCAGCCATCTGTCCGATCGGGACCGATACCAACTGCTTGTCACGGTTGTGTGTCTATCTTGATTGCGTGTTGTACTTAACTTAAACTGCCGCTCTTTAATAAAAAGCCTTACAACTCTTAAGACACTTTGGGGGAAAAATTCAGTCGCGCCCCATTTGGGGCGCAAATATCGTCCGGGTGCAAAAATTAGCGCCTGGCGCTAATTATCGCCACCGACTGCAAACTTGACTTTTATCGCCCCTGGAGGTGATTGCAGCGCTAAATCAGGCGCTTCACACCTGTCTTAAGGCGCAAAGGCCGAGGAGCGAGGCGCTACCTCAGAGCGCTGGCGAAGCTCATGTAATGTCAGTCAGCAATGGAACACACACACAATGGCACGGGCCAGTTCTTAAAGGGGATGGTTAATCTTGCTTTCCATCCACATCCTGCTCATTGCAGCCTTGAATCTCGGCCTGGAGAGACCTGCACATCAAATGTGCTGGAAAGAACAATGGAGAGTACCAGGCCAAGAGCTCAGAATGCAGACCCCACAGTCTCTGCTAAATCGATACAAGGAATGGCAAATCAAAATGAACCTGCAAAGTGCTGCTCAGTACCCAAAACTCCTTCACACAACGTTGAATCTCTCCAGAAGTCTCTCCCTCTCTCTCTCAGAATGCGTAGTTCAAAAATGGCACCAACAATAAAAGGCAGGAAGCGGTCACCTTTAAATAGCGCTCCCCCTTTCCCTTCATGACTGGAGAACGCTCCCCTCAACCTGTCGTTGCTAGCGTCAGGTGGTAAGGCAGGGGGCACCACTCAATATCCGCTCCGGGGCGATACCGGGGCGTTGCGCACTCGAGTGACGTCATGATCTGCCGGCGCAGGAGATCATGGCGGTAGTGTTTAGCGCCGCCGCAAAATGTCTAGTTAAGTTCGCGAGCGGCGCAAACATCGCTGCGCCCGGGTGCTAGCTGCTTTGCGCCCCATTAGCGCCCTCTTAAGGCGCTAACGGGAGGCGCAACCAACTGAATTTTTCCCCCTTTGGGTAATCTGTGTCTGACCTGTGACCCAAATCTTACACTCAATGGGCCAAAAATTCGGCCCTTCCCGGGTGAGTACACAGTGCGTACTCACCCGTAAGGCGTCCCGAAGTGCCGGTTTCCTGCATGCACTGCGCATGCGCGGGAAACCGGAACTTCCGGTCTGGTGAAGGGGGCAGTTCCTAGGTGAACCGCGTACGCGGTAGAGGCTGCGCGCACGCAGCAAACTTAGTTTTTTTTTCAGGTTTCTACGGGAGGGTAAGTAGTGAAGAACCTGCGCATTTAAAAAGGAGGCGCAGGACCCGTTTTCAACAAGGTAAGTGGTTAATTAAGTATAATTTAAAAAATTTTTCAACAGGTTTATCTTTTTTAGATACTTTAAAGAAAGGTAAGTTTATTTTTAGCACTGTTAAAAAGTATTTTAATTTTTTCAAAAATTTAAATTTTTGTTTAAAGTGGTTAATTTATTTAACTATAGTTATTTTATAAATGTGATGGTTTTTAAAAAATTTATTTTAAGTTTAGCTGTTCTTTTGGGGCCGATTTCAATTCATAGATTTGACAGGTCTTCCTGTCAAATCTATGAATGAAAGATGGTCTGCTGCCATTGGCTCTCCATGGCCCACGTGATCCCAGGGGACGCATCGCACTAACTACGCCCCTGGGACACGCAAGCACTGCGCGCCGGCACTTGGAGCAGGCCCAGGAGCTGAAGTTCCCGTGGGCCCAAAACACAACGGCAGGCGCGGTAGGTAACTGCGCGTGTAATCCTTACCCCCGCGGCAAGCCGGAGAGGCGAATTTCAGGGCCAATACCACACTGGAGTGGCAGCCAAGACTATGCCCCTAAATCCTTGGAAGGGGCTTGAACCGTGAACCGTACAAGGAAATTGGGCAAATATGCAACAGTCACCTTGCGGCAACAATTTACCTTTAATGGTGCCTGGATTTCCGACTCAAACCTGCTGCTTCTCTTCGTGTTCACGCGCTTTCTCCTTTTCCGCAGCACGACGTAAATCTGGACATACACCAGCAGTGTGACAATGAAGGGGATGTAAAATGAGAAAATGGACGAGTAGACAACAAAGTCAGGATTGATAATGATGCAGATGGTATCGTCCCTGGTGTCTGTAATTTAGAAATGATTCAAAGATTATTCACACTTTCACTGAATAGAACTGTTGCATAATGTTGCTCCGAGTTTGGCTCATTTGTGCAAAAAAGGAACATCAGAGACTACTGTTGCTAGGCATTCATTATTTTCTAATGTAGAAATCCTCTTGGCCGTGAACAACAGTTGCATCTGCTCAGCATCTCCTCCTGTCAATAATTTCAAAGCAAAGTCGGCCAGAGTATAAAACTCTTGTCTTTTTCATTAAAATCAGCAACGAGTCGTTTCAACTCCCCTCCCTTCCCCCCCATGAAAGACTTGCATTTATGTAGCGCCTTTCACAACCTCCGGACGTCCCAAAGTGCTTTACAGATAATGAATTACTTTTTGAAGTGTAGTCACTGTTGTAATGTAGGAAACGCGTCAGCCAATTTGCGCACAGCAAGCTCCCACAAACAGCAATGTGATCATGACCAGAGAATTGATTTTTTTTTGGTGTTGGTTGAAGGATAAATATTGGCCAGGACAACGGGGAAACCTCCCCTGCTCTTCTTCAAAATAGTAGTATTGGATCTTTTACATCCACTTGAGAGGGCAAACAGGGACTCGGTTTAAGGTCGCAGCCGAAAGACGGCACCTCCGACAGTGCAGCAATCCCTCAGTACTGCCCCTCCGACAGTGCAGCACTCCCTCAGTACTGCCCCTCCGACAGTGCAGCACTCCCTCAGTACTGCCCCTCCGACAGTGCGGTGCTCCCTCAGTACTGCCCCTCCGACAGTGCGGCACTCCCTCAGTACTGCCCCTCCGACAGTGTGGCACTCCCTCAGTACTGCCCCTCCGACAGTGCGGCACTCCCTCAGTACCGCCCCTCCCACAGTGCGGCGCTCCCTCAGTACTGCCCCTCCGACAGTGCGGCACTCCCTCAGTACTGCCCCTCCGACAGTGTGGCACTCCCTCAGTACTGCCCCTCCGACAGTGCGGCGCTCCCTCAGTACTGCACTGGAGTGTCAGCCTGGATTTTGTGCTCAAGTCTCTGGAGTGGGCCTTGCACCCACAACTCAAAGGCGAGAATGCTGCCCACTGAGCCACGGCTGACACTATAGTAGGAACTGGGAACTGGCATCGTACCACCTTGCGGCATTGTGAACTGATGCAGCAGCATCCTGTCTCACTGGACTGAAGCTCAGGGTTTAATTTCCATTCACGCATAATTATTTTGCACAATATTCCTAGTTGTTTATTTAACACGGGCTAATGGCTGCAGTAAAATATTACAATAAGGGATTTGATGCAAATGCCTTAAGTCAGTTAGCTATCGGAGAGATTTAAACCCTCAGAGAGAAAAGAAATTTAACTGACGGAACTTTAAGTAGCACTTGATATTCCAACCACACAAAAGGAACAAGTGAAATTATCTGACTAAAATCAATTATTTATTGGAACTATAGATTTTTTTGTTCCTTCTAAGAAATGCTTGACCTCCCATTTGGCAACTGTCCACAGTGACGAGATTGAAAGTATTTTTTATTCATTAGCAAGGCCGACATTTATTGCCCATCCCTAATTGCCCTTGAGAAGGTGGTGGTGAGCTGCCGCAAGGTGGTACGATGCCAGTTCCCAGTTCCTACTATAGTGTCAGCTGTGGCTCAGTGGGTAGCACTTTCGCCTCTGAGTCAGAAGGTTGTGGGTGCAAGGCCCACTCCAGGGACTTGAGCACAAAATCCAGGCTGACACTCCAGTGCAGTACTGAGGGAGTGCTGCACTGTCGGAGGTGCCGTCTTTCGGCTGCGATGTTAAACCGAGTCCCTGTTTGCCCTCTCAAGTGGATGTAAAAGATCCAACACTACTATTTTTAAGAAGAGATGGGGAGGTCTCCCCGGTGTCCTGGCCAAGATTTATCCTTTAACCAACATGGACTGCAGCGGTTTAGTGCTGTTAGGGAGGGAGTTCCAGGATTTTGACCCAGCGACGATGAAGGATCGGCGATATATTTCCAAGTCAGGATGGTGTGTGACTTGGAGGGGAACTTGGAGGTGGTGGTGTTCCCATGCGCCTGCTGCCCTTGTTCTTCTAGGTGGTAGAGGTCGCGGGTTTGGGAGGTGCTGTCGAAGAAGCCTTGGCGAGTTGCTGCAGTGCATCTTGTAGATGGTACACACTGCAGCCACGGTGTGTGTGTGCGCGGGTGCTTGTGCGCGTATTTGTGTGCGTACGAGGGAGTGCGTGCGTCTGTGTGTTGAGTGTGGATTTTATAGCTTCATAGAAAGCACAGTACAGAATGAGGCCATTCAGCCCATTGCACCAGTGCCAATGCTAACTCTTCAACTGGAGCTATATAATCTAATCCCCTATCTCTGTATCACTTTATATTCTTCCTCTTCAAACATTTTAACATTCTTCAAATCAATCCTTGCTGCTTCTTTTGAAGATGAACATCTATCTGTTCTCCTAGCAGGAACAGAACACACATCAAATAGGAAAACAAGGACATTTTATTCAATTAAAACGTGTTTCTACCTGTGTCGTTCAGTCCAAATAGTAAGGGGCAGGATATGGCAAAGGACAAGGCCCAGACAGTGGCGATCATAACGGTGACTCTTCGCCTGGAGCTGTACCGGGTATTATAAAGCATCGGCATGGCAACAGCAGTGTACCTGCAACATGAGACAGCACAAGAAGATTATTAAGGAAGTGGCTAAAGCACCATGTACAGTAAACCTTTTTATCCAACTCCCTGCTCCATTTTGCTTGTGCACTTTTATGTCAGAACCGTTTAAATTTTAAATATTTGACTGCGTGGAATTTAAATCTTAGCTTACTTTCCGATTAAAATGAGAAGTCGCACAACACCAGGTTATAGTCCAACAGATTTATTTAAAACTCATAGTAACTTTACCTGAGGAAGGGGCGATCGATAGCTCCGAAAGCTTGTAATTTTAAATAAATCTGTTGGACTATAACCTGGTGTTGTGCGACTTCTCATTTTTGTCCACCCCAGTCCAACGCCGGCATCTCCGCATCATACTTTCCGATTATAAAGCAACAATCAAATACGAGTAATTCCATTCTCTACTTACAGACAGATTTATATAGAGAGTATGAGAGCAAGAGATGGACAGAAAGAGAAACCCACGCACTCAAACACGCAAGAAAAAGAAAGAGACAAACACATAGGCAGATAGACACAGACATACACTGGTAGAGAGAGAGAGAGGCACAGCCAGACAGACATACAGAAACAAGCACACCTTGACAAACAGAGTGATAGAAATGTAGGGGTAAATTTTCACCTTCACCTCCTGGGCAGTAATCTGTCCGAATGGATCACCTATCTGTTATAGAACCCGCCAGATTTTATGGGAACATCGGAACAGGAGGAGGCCATTCAGCCCCTCGAGCCTGTTCTGCCGTTCAGCTAGATCACGGGCTGATCTGTATCTTAACTCCATCTACCCGCCTTGGTTCCATAACCCTTAATACCCTTACCGAACAAAAATCTACCAATCTCAGTTTTGACATTTTCAATTGACTCCAAACCTCAACAGTTTTTTGGGGGAACGAGCACCCTTTGTGTGAAGATGTGCTTCCTGACATCACCCCTGAACGGCCCAGCTCTAATTTTGAGGTTCTGGACCCTCCCCCCCCACCCTTGTTCTGGCCTCCCTGCCAACGAGAGAAAATAGTTCCTCTCTGTCTACCCTATCAACTCCTTTAATCATCCTAAACATCTCAATTAGATCAATTGGAGGAAAATCGGTCGGGTTCCGCCATGGACAGGCGATCTGCTCCGCCATATTACTGCCGAGGTGGTGGAAGTGAACGCCACCCCCGCAGACACATTCATATTAAGATTCGCCGGCCACTGGTTATTCCATGGGTTGAAGAATGGTACGAGTCTCATAAACCATTGGTTGGAGCCATTGATCCATTTTCTTGCTCGACGAACTCTCTAAAGCTATATGTAAAGATAGGAATAGCATTTATCTAAAGCTAATGGTCTCCAGGTCCAGTGATGATCTTCTCCGGTTTCAGTGAGACGCCGGGAGAGTGTGCCGTTAAACCTGTGGGTGATGCTGGAGTCTGGTGAGGCTCCATTGGGCATTCTCTCATCTCCAGAACAGCAGGGAAGGCAAGTGATTATTGTAATCAATCAAACGTTCAAAACACAACAACATCTGCATGTTATTTTAAACAGATAAAACGGAAAATCTGTAATGCACTAACTACGCTAATTATATCGTGGCAGTTTGAGAATTTGAATAAAAATCTGGAAATAAAAAGTTGTGTCAGTAAAAGTGACCGTGAAGCTGTCGGATTGCCGTTAAAAACCCAACTGGTTCACTAATGTCCTTTAAGGAAGGAAACCTGCCGTCCTTCCCCTGTCTGGGCCTTTTTGTGACTCCGGTCCCCACACCAACATGGTTGACTCTTAACTGCCCTCTGAAGCGGTCTGGCAAGCCACTCAGTTGTAGTAATCCACTACTAACGGTTCAAGAATACCACGTTCTCGAGGGCAACTAGAGGTGGGCAATAAATGCTGGCCTTGCCAGTGACACCCACATCCCGAGAATGGATTAAAAATCCAGACCCCTAGTTGGGTGTCACCGTTCTGTGACACGCAGTCACACCTGCAGCTGCACACATCTACCGCTAGATGGGGCTTGTATATGTTCGCAGATCGCAATCCGTATACCTACAATTGCAGAGAGATGTTGTAAATGCATACGTTACCTGTCGATGCTAATGGCACAAAGGTTAAGGATACTTGCTGTGCACATCATGACATCAAGAGTCACGAATATGTTACAATGGATCCTGCTGAATCTCCACTCCCCCACCACCTCGGAACATGAAATAAACACAGATCTCAGTGTGAATGGAAACGTTAGTGACAGCTTCACAAATTAGAAATACCTCAAGTTACACAGCATCTCATCTGGTTAAAGCACTTCACACGATGAAGTGCAATTACTGTTGGTATGTCGGCAAACACAGCAGCCATTTCTGCCCCAGCATCGCCCTTCAAACAACCATGTGGCAAAAATCCAGTTAATGTGTCTCTGTTTTGGTGGTGCTGTGGGACAGGATATGGGGAAAACATCCTGTTGTTCTTCAAATAACCCCATGGGATCTTTTAACCACCTGCACTAGCAGACAGGGCCCTCGATTTGATGCCTTTTGAAAAAAAGCAGCAGCTCCAGCAACGCGGAACCCGCTCAGTAAAAGAAAGACTTGCATTTCTACAGCGCCTTTCACAACCTCAGCACGTCCCAAAGCGCTTTACAGTCGATGAAGTCATTTCTGAAGTGCGGTCACTGTTGTGATGGTGGAAACACAACAGACTATTTGCGCACAGCAAGCTCCCACAAACAACAATGTGATAATGACCAGATAATCTGTTTTTGTGATGTTGGTTGAGGGATAAATATTGTCCAGGACACCAGGGGAGAACTCCCCTGCTCTTCTTCCAAATAGTGCCGTGGGATCTTTTACGCCCACCTGAGAGAGCAGACAGGGACTCGGTTTAATATCTAATCCGAAAGACAGCACCTACCGACAGTGGCGACCCTCCCTTAGGACTGCACTGGGACTGTCAGCCTAGACTTTGTGCTCAATGCTCTGGAGTGGGGCTTGAACTCACAACCTTCTGACTCAGAGGTGAGAGTGCGACCCACTGAGTCACAGCTGACACTGTAATGGCACAACAACACTGGAGTGTCAGCTTGGATTATGAAGCCAATCCTTGGCATTGGGCAGTGGTGGTTTTGAACCCACAATCTGCTCACCCAGAGCGGATCCAGATTGGCGTGATGCAATCGAGCAAAGATGTCAATAAATTGAAAACTCTCAGATCTGACAAATGGTACAAGACTAGAATAATTACTACTCAGCTAAGACCTTTTGGTGACAAGGACTGGGTGACAAATTGCGTTTGAACATGATCCTTTCAGCTGTGAGACTTAATGGTTCTTGAGGAACCATAAGGCCTGATACATAAATCATCCCTTCTTTCATGTTTTATGCCCTTCAGGTTTGTAATGGGCGGCTGATCTGATATCGCCCATTCTACACTATTGCCCAAAGTCAAAGATTTTATGATAGGTGGGTTCGGCCAATCTTATAAAAAAAAAGTGAATGTGAGTAACTTGGAATTATAAGGTCAATTCTACAATCCAACTCTCCCATTGGGTAAGCCTTAATTGTCCAATCCGTGCTCCCAATGAGCGTGGGTCTCTGCTGGGGGCATGGGATCTTAGGATTTCCCATAAATTCAGTGTTCCTGTTGATGCAAGTAGATATTCCTGTCACGGATTTATTTCCTCCTATTCACAATGCCATTTGTAAATTTTACAATGCTATATTATTCAGTCTCTCCCTTCACATTAATGAAGGAATCCCTGAAGATCAGGCTGTATAGTTACTTTATCTTTGAGTCTTTGTGTTAAAATAAAGCATCTGTGCGTAGGATCTCCCATAGCTGAAAGTAAGTTAGTGCATTATCCCTCTCTTACCTGTTGCTGTCGTCTTGGCTTTGCTCCTTCTCGCTGTCTCTCTCTCCACTTCTCAGAGGAGGATTCGGGCAGGGAAACAGCAAGAGGGAGCAGACGATTGGCCAAGGTCCAGCAGGCGGAGGGCCCAATCGGGGGGTGGGGTGGTGCCTGGGTGCAGCTGAGGCCCAGAAGGGGAGGCCCAGGAATGCCCAGGAAACGGTGGTGGTGGTTGGGCAGGGTGAGGGGTTGAGTGGACGGTGGGAACAAGCAGGAACGCAAAAGAATTTAAAATAATTGTGTTGTAAAAAATTTTAAAGTGTGCAAAATCTTAAAAAAAACTTAACTGAAGGCTGTGGTAACTGAAGCTGGGTTTGAGCTCTTGAGCTCAAGTAAGCACCTGAGTACCTATCTTGGAGACCAAGTGTGCACGGTTCACAGCAGGGGAATGAAATCAACAGAAGAACATGACAGAAAAGCGTGACAAAGTAAGGGAACACCAGTGTGACTGTGACAGGAAGTAGATGTTACACAACAGGAAGTGCACGCAGATGCAAGACTTTTTGTAGTTTTTTACATTTTCAGATGAGCAGATAGCTGGTACCCTGATTGGGCCATTGCTGCATCCAATGCCTTACTAATATCTCCCCCAGTCTGCTTCATTACCCAAAGCTATCACATAGGATTACATAGGACATACAGCACAGAAACTGGCCATTCGGCCCAACCAATCCATGCTGGCGTTTATACTCCACACGAGCCTCCTCCCGTCTTTCCTCATCTAAATCTATCAGCATAACCCTCTATTCCCTTCTCCCTCATATGTTTGTCCAGCCTCCCCTTAAATGCATCTATACTATTAACTTCAACCACTCCCTGTGGGAGCGAGTTCCACATTCTCACCACTCTCTGGGTAAAGAAGTTTCTTTTGAATTCCCTATTGGATTTCCTGGTGACTATCTTATATTGATGGCCTCTAGTTTTGCTCTGCCCCACTAGTGGAAACATTCTCTCTGTATCCACTCTATCAAAACCTTTCATAATTTTAAAGCCCTCTATTAGGTCACCCCTCAGCCTTCTTTTTTCAAGAGTAAAGAGACCCAGCCTGTTCATCCTTTCCTGATAGGTATACCCTCACATTTCTGGTATCATCCTTGTAAATCTTCTCTGCACCCTCTCCAGTGCCTCTATGTCCTTTTTATAATATGGCGACCAGAACTGTACGCAGCACTCCAAGTGTGGTCTAACCAAGGTTCGATACAGGTTTAGCATAATTTCCCTACTTTTCAATTAAATCCTTCTAGAAATAAACCCTAGTGCTTGATTTGCTTTTTTTATGGCCTTATGGATCTTGGAGTACAAATACGCAATTCACTGAAAGTAGCGACACAGGTTACTGTGTCGCTACTTTCAGTGATTTGTGTATTTGTACTCCGAGATCCCTTTGCTCTTCTACCCCACTTAGATTTGTATTTTCCAAGTAATATGTAAACTCCCTATTTTTATTACCAAAATGTACGGTATATAGTGGTTATGTTACTGGACTAGTAATCCAGAGGTAACAACAGAAAACGCTGGAAAAACTCAGCAGGCCAGGCAGCATCCGTGGAGAGAGAAACAGAGTTAAGGTTTCAGGTCGAAGACCCTTCGTCAGAACTGGAAAAAAGCAGGAAATGAAATAGATTTAAAGCAAGTTTAGGGCCTGGGAAAGGGGGAGGGGATGAAAGAACAAAAGGGAAGGTCAGTGGTGGGATAAAAGGCAGGAGAGATTAAGAGACATTGAGAGACATTAAGAGATATTCAAGGCAAGAGGAGGTGGGGTAATGGGACAGGTTGAGGCTAGATGAAGTGTGAAATGCGCTGGCGGAATGAAGGACAGCTGCCGGCTTCAGGGAGGGAAGAAAAAAAGTGGGCCAAACAAAAGGGTGGATGAAAAAATAAAATATATATATATGTGATAGGGGCCGTGGTTATGATCTGAAATTGTTGAACTCTATGTTTAGTCCAGAGGGCTGTAGCGTACCTAAACGAAAGATGAGGTGCTGTTCCTCGAGCTTACGCTGAGCTTCCGTGGAACAATGCAAGAGGCCGAGGACGGTGAGGTCAGAGTGGGAGTGGAGCGGAGAATTAAAGTGACAGGCCACCGGGAGCTCGGGGTCCCCCTTATGGACTGAACGGAGGTGTTCCGCAAAGCGGTCACCCAATCTGCGTTTGGTCTCCCCAATGTAGAGGAGACCACATCGTGAGCAGCAAATACAGTATACTAAATTGCAGGAAGTACACGTAAATCGCTTTGCTATCGTAGTAATCCAGAGGCCTGGACTAATGATCCGGATCGGTGAGTTCAAATCCCACCACGGCAGCTGGGGAATTTAAATTTAGTTAATTAAAAAAAATATCTGGAGTTAACAAGCTAGTATCAGTAATGGTGACCATGAAACTATCGAATTGTCGTTAAAAACTAATGTCCTTTAGGGAAGGAAATCGACCATCCTTACCCGATCTTACTCCAGACCCACAGCAATGTGGTTGACTCTTAACTGTGCCCTCTGAAATGATGGCTCACCAATTAGGGATGGGCAATAAATGCTGGCCTTGCTGCACATCCCATGAATAAAAAAAAAATGTAATACCTCACATTTATCAGTGTTGAATTTTATTTGCCAATTATAAGTTAATTATGTCATATTTGTCATCTGGCCCAGTGGATTTGTTAATCTTCAGTCCTTTTAATTTATCAAGTGCCTCCTTTTCTCCTCATTGATTGATCTGGCACGGGAGTGATCGATGGCGATGCTGGATGCCAAAATGGGAAATTGGCCAATAGCCAGTTCCCTCTCCTCCATGAGGCCAAAATTCACACAGTAAAGTCAAAAGCTGTTTCACGGTGTTTGCAACAAATCGTAGTAATACCACACGTCTCACTTCCTCACAGGATTCTGTCGATGTTGCTGCATTTGCGAGAAGGCGAGGACACACATTTAAATTACTTGCCGACAAAAAATATCCTAGCCTGCGGTAAAATCTAGGTAATTTTCAGGACTTTGTAAAAATGAGCAAGGTTGGTGAGACACATTTGATTCACCACATTTAGGAAATGTAAAACCTGTTAGAAATGAAGAAATCTGTACAAATCTGAGCGCATTGCCAACAGTATAGAGATAATCTGATGCTTTCCCTGTGCAGTGTGTGGGGAGGATTGTCGCGACGTTCTAAAAGGTTGTCAAACAATATGAAAGCAAGCCACAGAGCACGGAAACTGGGCTAGGAGGTAGCCTAGTGGTGTGTTGCGTTTGCGTACATGATAAGTTGATGATATTGGCCAAACTGCTGAGGGAGCGAAGAAGGGCCAAGCATTTTCCTCAAAGACTCAGCTGGTGAGATACAGGAGAGAAAGGCAGTGGGTAGTATGATGGGTAAGTCACTGGTCTTAATTCTTAAAGAGTTAGGAAAGTGTCGAGGGAGTACTTTTTCTTCAAAGCACGTCTCCATTTCTCTATAGAAAATAAATATACAATGGAATCCGATTGGTTGGTAGTGATCGATTTGGACAGATCTCCAGAGGGTGACTAAATCTGATGGTGGCGCTGTGCAGCACTGAGAACAGGTATTCCCGTCAAATTGGAATTTAGTCAGAAGGTTGTGGTTTCAAGTCCCACTCTAGAGACTTGAGCACATAATCCTGTCTGACACTCCCAGTGCAGTACTGAGGGAGCGCTGCACTGTCGGAGGTTCCGTCTTTTGGATGAGATGTGAAACCGAGGCCCCGTCTGCTCTCTCAGGTGGACATAAAAGATCCCATGGCCACTATTTTGAAGAAGAGCAGGGGAGTTATCCCCAGAGTCCTGGCCAATAATTATCCCTCAACCAACGTCACTAAAACGGATTGGCCCGTAATTTGCAGCCCCTATGAGTGCTTACGGGGTGTGTACGCGCCCGTAAGGGCCCCGCAAGTTCCGGGTTTAGGCCTGCGAATTGCATGTGCTAAAACCCGGAACTTGCGACCTGTCAAGAATCTTCTTGATAGATCCTCCGCATCCCCGGGAAAAGGGCCTCCACGGGTGGAGAGTTGCGCTATTTGCCCAACTTAAATGGCATTTTTTAATTAATTTTAAATATGCAACTTTTTTTAAATTTGATGTGTAGATGTATTTTTTGGGGTATTCCCATTCATGTTTATGGGATTTCTGTACATACGGAATCCCCATAAATGATGGGGGATTCCCTTCTTTTATTGGCTGGGCCGGCCCACGTGATCCCAGGGGGGCTTTGCGAACCGCGTGCGACCCTGGGATACGCGGGCCTCTACCCGCGGGTACCCGGAGAGGCCCAGGACCCCGAGTCTCCGTACCTCCCGGACCACCAGGTACGCGGGCGTTTTATTTGCGGATCGGAGGCATCTCCCTGCGGGAAGCTTCCAACCGCAAACTCAGAGCCATTCTCTGATCATTGACTACACTGCTGTTTGTGAGAGCTTGTTGATCGCAATTTGGCTGCCGGATTTCCTACATCGCAACAGTGACTACTCTTCAAAAGTACCTCAGTGGCTGTAAAGCACTTTGGGATGACCTGAAATCATGAAAGGCGCTATATAAACGCAAGTTCTTCCCCTTTAACTTCCAGGCATACTTTGAATATAATTTTTAACATTGTTTCCATGGCCTTTATTTGAAAGCAATCATTCTTTGTATCACCAGTTTGAGTCGTGTGTGGGGAGAAGTTAAATTGTTGATTGATAAACAGCTGTTGCCTTGCCAGTACACAATAATGGAGTACCTTGAGACAAAGATCGACTGCATCTCAAGGAAGACCGCTGAACAAATGTTCAAAGTTATTATTAAAACAGTGCTTTGAAATTCAATTCAAATTTAACAGCGGTGTCTTTTCCCAGCGCTGCTCGCCTGTTAAAGGCAGTCGTGAGCAATGCTGAGAATGTTCTTTATACATTCTTTTCACATTTGAAAACAAAGAACAAATAATCCTTCCTTCTTCCTGGCACAAACTGATTAGTACAATGATGCAAGCTTAAACTTAAATGGGTTAGGCAGACTGGGTTTGATCCTTATATCTGCGTGATCACGACAAGTGATTCCATCGGATATAGAAACGTCTTGTCTGACGCACCTGTCACACTTGAAAGTGTTGCTTGCACAAAGTGTGTGTCACACTTGCGTCTGAGTGAGGCAAATATATTTGTATAACAACAACAGATTAGGGAATGGAACAATTCACAGTGAAGGAGCAGTTTGAAAAAAAGACGAAGGGGGAAAAATTTGTCCTGTTAGCGCCAGCAGATGGCACTAACGGGGCGCTAGAGCATTATCGCCGGGGCGAGGCGAATCCAGCGCTGCACATCAAATTCCGCGCCGCCCCCCCCCCCCCCATAGCGCCACTGGTAACAGTTTTCGCTGGGAGCCTCAACGCCAGGTGGAGTGTGACGTCAGTGAATGTGCAACATTCACTGAGCACCCGGTCTGTGAAATTGATTGTTGCCACCTGCCTTAGCGCCTGGAGTAAACAGCGACAGGGAGAGCTGGCGTGAAGCAGCAGGAAGCCGGCTCCAGCAACGTTATTTAAAGGGATCATCAGTAATGACTCGCAGCTGTTAGGTGAGTGGAGTTTCAACGGTTTCTTGTCAGTTTCACATAGTGCAACAGTCTCATTTCGTGATTTCAAGGTTATTTAGTATTAGGAGTGTTGTGGCAACTAAAAAGTAGCTACATTTATCCTTAAGAAAATCAAACTGCTACACTTGGTTACATTAATGGGGGCTGTACTAGCATTCAACCTCTCCCTCCAGGATCTATGGCAGAGGGAGCAGAGGCAGCGAGAAAGACTGGAACATGTGGCCAGAGGGAGGAGGAGGGCCATCAGGGCTCTCAACAGAAGGCCTTACCCTCCGAGGGTATTCCGAGAGCACTTCTCCTACCTCCAATTAAGCGAGGAGCAGTGTATTAGAAGGCTCCGCTTCAGCAAGGAGGTGGTCACAGAACACTGCCGCCTCGTGCAACCAGACCTCCAGCCTCAGATCAGGGTGACCACGGCTCTCTCATTGGCAGTCCAGGTTACCGTCACCCTCAATTTCTTCACCAGCAGATCCTTTAAGTCTGCAACAGGAGATATAGCTAACATCTCGCAGTTCGCCGTTCATCACTGCATCCGGGAGGTCACAGAGGCTCTCGACAATAGGAGAAGGACTACATTTCCTTCTCCATCACCAGAGAGAAGCAGGATGAGCGTGCATGTGGCTTTGCCAGGATAGCGGGATTCCCCATGGTGCAGGATGCCATTGACTGCACCCACATGGCTTTGCGGGCACCGCATAACAATCCTGAGATCTTCTGTAACTGCAAAACCTACCACTCACTTAATGTGCAGTTGGTGGGCGACCACAGACAGCGAATCCTCACTGTCAATGCCCGCAATCCTGGCAGCAGCCACGATGCCTTCATCCTGCGCCAGACCAGTGTGCCAGCACTCTTCCAGCCACCACATCAAGCTCGTGGCTGGCTGGTCGGAGACAAGGGGTTTCCGCTCTCCACCTGGCTCATGACTCCCCTCCGCAACCCCAGCACTCCTGCCCACCACTCATATAATGAGAGCCATGCTGGCACCAGGAACATCATCGAGCAGACCATTGACCTGCTGAAGTAACGGTTCCGCTGCCTTGACCGCTCAGGAGGAGCCCTCCAGTACTCGGCTCAGTGGGTGTCCCAATTCGTGGTGGTCTGCTGCATGCTCCACAACTTGGCCACCATGAGGGTCCAGCCTTTGCCACCAGGAATTGTAGGACCACCTCAGGAGGAGGAAGAGGGAGAGGAAGGAGGAGGACGAACAGGAGCGAGGGAGGAGGCAGCCACTCAATCGGCCTTCCGGAAGGGCAGTCCATGATCGCCTCATCAGACTGCGGTTCGAATGAATTAAACCCCAGATCCCCGTTGCTCACCACATCCCCATCATTCCATCCCTGTCACAGGCCATATCACAGCGCAAAGCTGAAATGAGACACACCACAAAAGAATCCAAACTGATTTAATAAATCCAAACTGAATTAATAAATTTATCAAAATCAGTGAACACATATTTACAACAAAACTATTAACTATTCACCCTTGTGCAATCCCTTAGTGCCTCTCGTTACTGTGCCTTTGCCTACTCTAGTGCTTCTATGAAGTGTTGGCCCAGTGGCTGCAGCAGGGCTGGTGGAAGGCTGCTGAGTGTCCATGCGGGAGACTTCAGATGGCCTTGCAGGACGTCCTCGACCAGCTCTGGGCCTGGAAGGCCTGGCTGTGGACAGCACCACCTCAGCATGGGCGGCAGCAGTCTGGGCTGGCTGGATGACAGGCAGCGACAAGGGCAATGGCGGAGTGGCAGTGGTGGGTGCAGGAATGCTTCATCCTGAGAGAGGACTGCAGGTTCCTGCTCCACTGACCCACTGCCACTCCCCCGGGGCAGCACCTCAGCATCCCTAGCAATCTGTTGGAGCACAGATTGCTGGCCTGCTGAGACACCGTGAAAGCCCCGGTCGACGGTGGTAGACCCAGCCACGATGGCAGCAGTCAGAGCTTACGTGGCATCAAGCTGAGACTGCATGA
Source organism: Squalus acanthias (assembly GCA_030390025.1). Classification (NCBI taxonomy): domain Eukaryota; kingdom Metazoa; phylum Chordata; class Chondrichthyes; order Squaliformes; family Squalidae; genus Squalus; species Squalus acanthias. The sequence continues at coordinate 57,472,311 of CM059445.1, forward strand.
GAGCAGTCTGAGATTGGATGCCACCAAGCATAGACTACATTACAGCACTAAGACGTTGCGTCGCTTCTGCCTGTGCTGCAATGGAAGCTGCCAGATCGCCCATCACACGCGGCATCGGGTCTGGGTTGCCACGGTCTCTCTGGGAGTCTACCATCCTTTGCAGACTAGAAATGATGGGCTCCATGGTGTGTGCAGAGCCTTGTGTAATGTTGGAGGCGGACTCCTCCACGCTCCTTACCATTGCCGAGAGGCTCTCGGGCACCCTTGCCATTGCACCTATCATCTCCGTGTGCATGCCCATCATCCTTCTTCTAAATGTCTCCCCATCGAGGTCCTCATCTGAGTCCTGTGCAGCAGAACTCGCGCGCGAACTCGCCCTCTGGGGAGCTGGCACCCGAGCTACCCTTTCCCTTGGCCTTGCTGCAGCCCACTCGTCCCCAGTGTATCACCCTGTGCTGATCCCGCTACCATACTAGCCCCTAAAGAACACGTAGTGCCAGTGTCTGAGCTGGTGCCTGCGGGTGAGACATGCAGTGACACGGTGTGTTCTTCCTCCTCCTCTTCTCCCGCCTCGCTCTACAGTGCCCTCAGGGATAGGCTGCTCCAGTGCTTGCTCATTATCTGAAAGCATAAAGGCACAAGAGTTGGGTTAAGGTGAGGGAAGGGGGCAGGAAGGGAGAAGCCTGTGCGCTCCTGCTCCCACCTGTTGTTAGCCACCTTGGCCTGCAAGAGAAAGGAAAGTGTGTGAGTGAGTGTGGAGCAATGTGTTTGGGTGATGTGCCTGCCATAGTTGAATAGCTGTCATTGTGTGCAAGGTGTGAGATGTGGGTGTGAGTGTTGGTAGGTAGGGATTGTTGGTGGGTGAGTGCTGGGGGTGTGGTGCTTTGGGCAGTGTGTGAAGATTGTGGTACAGACGGTGGTATGTAACATTTATTGAAGCATTCACTCACCCTGACCAACCGAGTGAGGTTGTTAAATTTCTTCATGCACTGTCTGGGTCCTGGGGACCACAGTGCTGCCCGAGACGTACTGTGCTACCTCACTCCACATTGTTCGAAAGACGTGCGGCAAGGGCCTCCTGCCACTTGCTGGGTAGAGCACCACCCTCCGCCTCTCCGCAGCTAACACCAACGCTTCCAATGCTTGATCGCAGAATCTGCGGGCTCTCTCCCTGGGGCGTGGATCTGCCATGAGTACAGCTGCTTCAATCCTCCGGCTCCTTCTCCTTGTCCTGTTTCTGCTTGATGAGGCAGCTGCACAGCGAGCAATGCTGAGAATGAGGTTCTGCAGCATCAATGAACCTCCCCTTTAAGTACTGACAAAAGCCTGTAGCAATCATGACTTGCGATTAGACTGCACCCGATATTGGTTCTCCCTTTGAGTGTTACACCACTGAGCTTGGGCTTTAAGACTTGAATTAGGGCTCCAATCATTTTTTTGCACAGTGAGCACAAATTTTACATGCAGGCTAAAGCATTAGCGCCTGGCATTAATTCTCCAACTTTTCTACTGATACCGCCCATTCCTGGGCTATCATGAATTTCTAGCCCTAATGGTCTTGAACTGTCATGCTAGTTTATTTCTGACTTTGATAAACTGGCCCTTCCCCAAGGGGAGAGGCCAGAGATTTACAAGCAGCTGCCAATTTACAGACAAATTTACTTCAGCCGCAGCAATTAGGCTCTAGATGACCTTAGACCTATTGTCCTATATGCAGCAATCAACTGTAATGGAACAGGCCAGGTTATCAGCAGAATAATACATAGGGCATGATACCATACAATGCATAATCTTTATGAACAGCCTATCACCTGACCTAGTGTGAGCAACATCATGGAGGAGCCAGATTTAAAAATAATCTTTGATGTTTTTTCAACAAAACATCAAGGGGGAAAAATTCAGTTTGTTGCGCCTCCCGTTAGCGCCTTAAGAGGGCGCTAATGGGGCGCAAAGCATCTAGCGCCCGGGCGTGGCGATGTTTGCGCCGCTAGCGAAATTAACTAGACATTTTGCGGCGGCGCTAAACACTACCGCCACGATCTCCTGCGCCGGCAGATCGTGACGTCAGTCGAGTGCGCAACGCCCCGGTATCGCCCCGGAGCGGATATTGAGTGGTGCCCTCTGCCTTACCGCCTGCCGCTAGCAACAACAGGTTGAGGGGAGCGTTTTGCAGTCAGGAAGGGACTGGGGGAGCGCTATTTAAAGGTGACCGCTTCCTGCCTTTTATTGTTGGTGACATTTTTGAACCAGGCATTCTGAGAGAGAGAGAGAGACTTCTGGAGAGATTCAATGTTGTGTGAAGGAGTTTTGGGTACTGAGCAGCACTTTGCAGGTTCATTTTGATTTGCCCTTCCTTGTATCGATTTAGAAGAGACTGTGGGGGCTGCACTCTAAGCTCTTTCCCTGGTACTCTCCATTGTTCTTTCCAGCAGATTTGATGTGCAGGTCTCTCCAGGCCGAGATTCAAGGCTGCAATGAGCAGGATGTGGATGGAAAGCAAGATCAACCCTCCCCTTTAAGAACTGGCCCGCGCCATTGTGTGTGTGTTCCATTGCTGACTGACATCACATGAGCTTCGCCAGTGCTCTGAGGTAGCGCCTCGCTCCTAGGCCTTTGCGCCTTAAGACAGGTGTGAAGCGCCTGATTTAGCACTCCAATCACCTCCAGGGGCGATAAAAGTCAAGTTTGCAGTCGGTGGCGATAATTAGTGCCAGGCGCAAATCTTTGTGCCCGGCCGATAATTGCGCCCCAAATGGGGCGATACTGAATTTCTCCCCCCAAATATTTTCACCTGTGAGTCTTGCTAAGCCAGCTTAGCAACTTTCAGATGGGATGTTAAAACGAGATCTCACCTCTCTGTTCAGGTAGATAATTGGCCGGGAGCTTCCTCAGTGTTTTGGCCAACATTCCTCCCTCAATCAACACCATCGATGGTTAAGTGTCACTTTGCTGTTTGTGAGATGTTATTGGCCCAGAATGGCTGCCACAAAAGTTTGTGGACTCCAGAAATAGTTCGCTGTCCTTTGAGGATAGGATAAGGTGCTATATAAATGCAAATAGTCCTTTCTTTCTTATTTTTCATGCTGCCACTCCAGTGACATCAATGGCAAGGAGGCATCCCAGAGTGGCAAATATGATTGCGACTTTCGACTGGCTTCAGAACCATTGAATCCTGGGAGAACATTCTACCAGCTAGGATGTCTCCCCATCATTAATAGACAGAAAGACTTGCATTTCTATGGCACCTTTCATGACCTCATGACATCCCAAAGTGCTTTACAGCCAATGAAGTACTTTTTGGAGTGTAGTCACTGTTGTAATGTAGGAAACGCGGCAGCCAATTTATGCACAGCAAGCTCCCACAAACAGCAAAGTGATAATGGCCAGATAATCTGCTTTTGATTGAGGGATAAATATTGACCAGGACACCAGGGATAACTCCCCCACTCCTCTTCGAAATAGTGCCATGGGATCTTTTATGTCCACCTGAGAGAACAGACAGGGCCTCGACTTAACATCTCATCTGAAAGACGGCACCTCCAACAGTGCAGCACTCCCTCAGTATTGCACTGTGAGTGTCAGCCTAGATTTTGCACTCAAGTCTTTTGAGTGGGACTTGAACCCACAATCTTCTGACTCAGAGGCGAGAGTGCTACCAACTGAGCCACGGCTGACACATCACAAAGTGAGGAGACACGATAGAAATAACACATTACATCACAGTTATATAAGTATTTTTCTTTCAATAGGCATTGAAGGTGTGCTTTGAACAGCAAATAAACTGTTCTTTCTTGCCCTTTATTGAAATTTGCAGATCTTAATTTGTTAAAGTTCAGGATGATTAGATTTCACCTGCTTTCAAATGTAATGTTCCTCACTTCTGTAACAGTTAAGTGTGAAACTAAAGGAAAATATTCGTTTGGAGAAAGTGGTTATGCATGAGAGGTTCTCAGTGAGTGTTTTGATAAGGGTTGGATTATCTGACGTTGAAGGAGCTGAACTTAAATTAACAATTTTCACAGCTTTTTGATGGATTGGATGGAGAAAGAGTGACTCGCGTTGCCCTGATTGAAGCTATTTTACATCATTTATATTGCAGGCAGTCAGGAAGAGCAAAATTAATTCTCTCTGATTGGAACATTTCCAGTGATTATATTACAGGATCTTCGGGCCCTGATAGATCCCTTATGCAAATGGTTGTGCGTGTATGCTGTGTAATTTTATGCCCCTTTTAAATTGCAAAACTACCTCTCCACGAAGCAGTTCTGCAATGTGCTGGGGCTCCCGGCATTGTGGAATTCACTGCATTTATACGGTGACAATGGAGAGACAACAGTGCACGTGCATTGTGTGTCAGCCGTGGCTCAGTGGGTAGCACCCTCGCCCCCTGAGTCAGAAGGTAAGCGTGGTTCAAATCCCACTCCAGGAACTTGAGTACAAAAATCTAGGCTGACACTCCAGTGCAGTACTGAGGGAGTGCTTCACTGTCAGAGGTGCCGTCTTTCAGATGAGATGTTAAACCGAGACCTTGTCTGTTCTACTCAGGTGGACATAAAAGATCCAATGGCACTATTTCGAAGAAGAGCGGGGGAGATGTCAGAGCCAGTATTTTATCCCTCAATCACCATCACTGAAACAGATTATCTCGTTGCTGTTTGTGGGAGCTTGCTGTGCACAAATTGGCTGCCGCGTTTCCTACATTACAACAGTGACTGCACTTCAAAAAGTACTTCATTGGCTGTAAAGTGCTTTGGGATGTCCGGTGGTCGTGAAAGGTGCTATAGAAATGCAAGTCTTTCTTTTTTTCTTTTTTCTAGCACATGCACTTTGTTTAAGAGCTGCACCTTTCTTTTAAGAGTTGTGCCATTTCTTTAAAGAAGCTTCTCCTGAATTCCTTTTTGGATTTATTAGTGACTATCTTATATTTATGGACTCTCCCACAAGGGGAAACATCTCTACATCTACCCTATCAAACCCCTTCATCATTTTAAAGACCTCTATTGGGTCACCCCTGAGTCTTCTCTTTTCTAGAAAAAAGAGCCCCAGTATGTTCAATCCTTCCTGATAGGCATAACCTCTTTATTCTGGTATCATTCTTGTAAATCTTTTCTGCACCATCTCCGGTGCCTCAACATCCTTTTTGTAACATGGAGACCAGAATTGTGCACAGTACTCCAAGGGTGATCTAACTAAGGTTCTATATAAGTTTAACATAACTTCTCTGCTTGTCAATTCTATATATAACCTTCCCCGTCAGTATTGGAGACCCACTAAATAGAGCCTTTTGTGTTTGCTGGTCCTTTCCTCAGGACCATTGGACTAATGGTAGAAATCCAACTGAGATCAACTAATTCAGCACAGACCAGGGATTGAACCTAGGATCTCTGGCCCGCGTGGCACAATATCACAGTGCCACCCTTACCCAGTTGGGTGAGCTTTCTCACATATTTGTGTTTAGTGGGTACGGTAGCATAGTGGTTATGTTACTGGACTAGTAATCCAGTAGGCCTGGACTAATAATCGGGAGACGTGAGTTCAAATCCCACCACGGCAGCTGGGGAATTTAAATTCAGTTAATTAAATAAATCTGGAATTAAAAGAATAACTCGTATCAGTGATGGTGACCATCAAACTACCGGATTGTCGTAAAATCCCATCTGGTTCACTAATGTCCTTCAGGGAAGGAAACCTGCCATCCTTACCTGGTCTGGCCTATATGTGACTCCAGACCCACAGCAATGTGGTTGACTCTTAACTGCCCTCTGAAATGGCCCAGCGAGACACTCAGTTGTACCAAACCACTGTGACAAAGTCAGCGCTGTGGGAGTACTTTCACCACAAGGACTGCAGCGGTTCAAGTAGGCGACCCACCACTACCTTCTCAAGGGCAATTAGGGATGGGCAATGCATGCCGGCCTTGCCAGCGACGCCCAGATCCCTGTGAACGAATAAATTAAAAAAAATCTTTGTTAACGTTGATCCAGCCTTAGACTTTGACCACTATGCCTCACGATGGAGGGAAATATTTAGCATGACACATATGAGGGCCATTATTACCTCTCTTGAAGCATCTATGCTTTGAAAATCAATTATAAAATTCTCATCCTTGTTTTCAAATCTCTCCATGGCCTCGTCCCTCCCCATCTCTGTAACCTCCTCCAGCCCTACAATCCTCCGGGATCTCTGCGCTCCTCTAATTCCGGCCTCTTGAACATCCCCGATTTTAATCGCTCCACGATTGGCGGCCGTGCCTTCAGCTGCCTGGGCCCTCAGCTCTGGAATTCCCTCTCTGAACCCCTCTGCCTCCTCTCTCTCTCTCCTCCTTTAAAATACTCCTTAAAACCCACCTCTTTGACCGAGCCTGTCCTAATATCTCATGTGGCTCGGTGTCAAATTTTGTTTTATAGCACTCCTGTGAGGCACCTTGGGACGTTTTACTACATTAAAGGCACTATATAAATACAAGATGTTGTTGTTTATGCTGCGATTTTGTTAAAGGCACATGCACATCCAATCCCAATGGTCCTCAACTGGGCCAAACTGGTGTTCATGCTTCCCTTCCAATTTAAACTGCTTCAAATTTGACCTCACTTTTGTTTTCCATCCATACTTTATAACGATAGTCTTCACAAATATACAAGAAGAAGGAACTTTTTTGTCAACTGACTAAAGCTTTTCAGTACCCAAAGGGTTAATGCTTACACAGAGACACCATCTGGAACATTCTGTCCCTGTGCTTTCCGATAGGAAATAACTGAACAGACAGGATAATACACAAAGTGTTGACGTGAAAGGGAGAGAATCGTCCATCTATGAAGTTAATAATCGACAAATTTTATGCACAATCCCTGCACCTATTAATTGGGATATGAATTTCAGGACAGGAATTATTTGCAGTGACAAGATGAAGCGCAATAATTTGTTAACGCCAAGGTAACCTTGTCTGAAACTCTTTGTTTTTTTTTGAAACACAGTTGAATCCATTAGCGGCTGATGAGGCTGTCAGATGTAAATCTGCTCATTTTCCCTGGTGAGAACACAGAAAGATCAAAGATTCATCACTCAAGGAAACAGCAGGCTTACTACCCGCAACCTGCTGGGAAAAAACGTGATTCAAGTGTAGATTTCGAGCCTTTTTCTTTTGTCAAATGTTTTCTGCATGATCCAGTGCAGTAAAACTTGAGTATTAATTCAGAGTCCTGATGTGTGACTACTGTAACAGACTTATTTTTTTCCCCCTGGCATTTAGCTACCATCTCCTGGTATCGGAATGATCAATTTGCCAGTTTTATCAATTCAGAAGCAACCAAGTTTCGTTATCTTGAAGATGACAACTCCCCTTCAGCAGCACGCTAAATGGATTACAGAAATTAAAATGAGCCGCGCAAAGGATAAATTGCCTGGTTGGAGTCATTTGGAATGGAAAAAAAGCCACTTTCACAATTGTTGTCGGGTTTAATCTAAGCCTATTAATCCAGCCTTCTGCTTCGGGTGTTGAATGGATGAGTTAATAACAAGTGTTGGCACTGTGAATGCACGCATGCCATTCCCTTTAAAGGGGCACCGCCTTTACGGGATGCCAGGTGGGGCGGGTAAGTCGGAGAACCTTCCTGTCCGTGTGTTCCTAGGCCCGGTGAAGATGGCGATTCACAGGTCCAGGATGAGCGCAGCCTTCGGAGGTGGGGTGGGGGGGGGGGGCGGTGGGGATGCGTGGAGGGGTCTCACTGGCTACCTGCCTCTCTTCCGCGACCTTGTCTGTGCCTGGGTGACCGTGGAGAGGAAGCGTGCGGTGTCCAACAGTACGCTTGAGGCCTACCGCGACCGGTGTGGGCACCGCAGGGTATAGAGTGTCTGACAGACACACGCAATAACATTATGATTTAGCTATATAAGTTTCCTTTTGGTTTCCGTTTCAATTCTTTTATTCATTGCACCTCCTTGAAACAAAGGGGCATGTGGTATATAAATGCAATTTGTTGTTGTAATCCCGCCCAACTCTCATCCCATTGTGGGATAAACATTGTGCAGGTTCTACAATGAATGGAAGATTCGCTTCCCCCCCCCACCCCCCACCCCCCACCCCCGTTCCCCCCAAGCGGCAAAGTTGAAAATGACCAAACTTTGTCTTTGTCTTTCATGTAGCCTTGATTTTAAAATTCTCATCCTTGTTTTCAAATCCCTCCATGGCCTCGCCCCCTCCCTATCTCTGTAACCTCCTCCAGCCCTGCAAGCCTATGAGATCTCTGCGCTCCTCCAATTCTGGTCTCTTGAGCATCCCCGATTTCCATCGCTCCACCATTGGCGGCCGTGCCTTCAGCTGCCGAGGCCCTAAGCTCTGGAATTGCCTCCCTAAACCTCTCTGCCTCTCTACCTCTCTCTCCTCTTTTAAAACGCTCCTTAAAACCTACCTCTTTGACCAAGTCTGCCCTAATTTCTCCTTATGTGGCTCGGTGTCAAATTTTTTTTCATAACGCTCCTGTGGAGCGCCTTGGGACGTTTTACTGTGTTAAAGGTGATATATAAATACACGTTGTTGTTGTTGTTGTAGATGATACTTTTTTAATTGTGACCAACCATCACTAATGGAGAACCATTCGTTCTTCCAAGAAGAAATACTTCCAATGTTTCACGTGAGCTCGTTTATATCTTCCACCTCATCTCTTCAGAGATTAGCCCGCCTTTGCCAAATTGCACGTAGACTCGCTGATGAGGCCAGTTAGGCGCCCAAGGCAAGCTCACCCAACATCAGCCTAGACCTCAGCCAGCATGTTACCCTTGACACTCAGACACCGAGCTAACTCATCCAGCTCTGCTCCTCTCACTGGGGTCGCTGACGTGTTTGCTTATCAGCTGGAAGTCCTCTCCTCCTTGACATTGAAAAACTGCATCAAAGTGCGTGAGCTGAAGGTTTATGAACCCGCTTAACCCAGCGAGCAGGACTTTGCCTGAACCTACCAATGGTAGGAGCATTAAAAGAACAGGGATCAGCATCCTCGATAAATTAGATTTACTGACATAAAATGGCTGTTTGCATTCAAGCGGTGACAGTAAATCATGGAAACTAGTCATTAAACTAATGGGCAGATTCGGTCCGTGGCAGACATTAGTTAGTAGTTTTTTTTCTTCGTTTCTTGGATACACCAAGCACCAGGAGGTGCATCAGAACAACATCACATTTCTAGGTAGCGTACGATGGTTATGTTACAGGACTAGTAATTCAGCCGTCTGGACTAATCTTCCAGAGAACATAAATTGAAATCCCACCATGGGAGTTTGAGAATTTCAATGGAGAATTAAATCAAACAGAGTGTAAACAGGAAGCCGACACGTTCTTGCCCGTCTTACAATGTCGCTCAAGTTGAATTCCTATCACCCTCAGGCTCTCTATTCTCCCGCAAGTGCAAGACTTCTTATGTCCTTCCCATTTTCTTTTATTAGATCTTTTAATTAGATTTTAAAAATCTCATCCTTGTTTTCAAATCCCTCCATGGCCTCGACTCTCCCGATCACTGTAACCTCCTCCAGCCTCACAACCCCCGACACCTCCGCGCTCCTCCAATTCTGGTCTCTTGCGCATCCCCGATTTCCTTCGCCCCACCATTGGCGGCTGTGCCTTCAGCCGTCTCGGCCCTAAGCTCTGAAATTCCCCCTGTAAACCTCTCCGCCTCTCTACCTCTTTCTCCTCTTTTAAGACGCTCCTTAAAACCTACCTCTTTGACCAAGTTCCTGTCCTAATATCACTTCATATAGCTCGGTGTCAAATTTTGCTTGCCAATGCTCCTGTGAAGTGCCTAGGGATGTTTCACTATGTTAAAGGTGCTATATAAATGCACATTGTTGTTATTAGTGCTCTTTGTTAAGATGTTTGAGCCTTTTGCAAAGAGATTCATTCTAAACTGGATATACCTGGAATGGACACCAGCAAAGCATGGGCACCAATTACTACATTAACTATGATGACTTCCAATTGTTCTCAACACAGCCATTGGTCACCTTACTCTGTGCTATGAGCGAAGTGCAGTAATATGATGTCTTTGCAGTTTGTAATCTTGAGAAGATTAAAGCTGTGTCTTGGTGGTTGCAATTCCCGGATGGCCGTCGTACCTCATTTACTTTTAAGTAAGTTGACAATGGTTGTAAGCTTTAGGATGTAATATCATTCTCACATGTAAAGGGATGCATCAAGCCAATGACCCATGTATATTGAAAGCAGTATATGAAGATTTATCACTGCAGGCTCCCCTGTTGATATCTTTGCTGGGTCGAACCAGTGTCATTAAGATGAATGTGCTCTCTTGCTTGCATATTTTTCATATGTTGCCAGTCAGATCCTACTCAAAATATTTATTAAACTGGATTCTGTCTGTATATGAGATATAGACACAGCTACCGTGGCTCAGTGAGGCTTTGACCTTCCTAATTTTTCAATAAATTTCTCTCAGATGCTGTTCTTAACTGTTTCCTACATTACAACAGTGACTACACGTCAAAAGTATTTAATTGGCTGTAAAACGCTTCAGGACGTCCTGAGGTTGTGAAAGGCGCTATATGAATGCAAGTCTTTCTTTCTAACTGTCTGCTGTCCAGATCAGTTTGAGTGTAAGTACCTGAGGAATCAGAGATATCTTTCCAGCTCTCGTCTTTGACTGATGTGTCCTTCAATGGCCATAATCGGTTGCATCCGAAAGCATGTCACCACCCAAAGGTGTACCTTAACCTTAAGGGTATATCGAATGACAGAAGACAGAAAACAGAGAGTAGGAATAAACGGGTCATTTTCAGGTTGGCAGGCTGTAACTAGTGGGGTACCGCAAGGATCAGTGCTTGGGCCTCAGCTATTCACAATCTACATCAATGATTTGGATGAGGGGACCAAATGTAATATATCCAAGTTTGCTGATGATACAAAGCTGGGTGGGAATGTAAGTTGTGAGGAGGATGCAAAGAGGCTTCAAGAGGATATAGACAGGCTAGGTGAGTGGGCAAGAACATGGCAAATGAAATATAATGTGGAGAAATGTGAAGTTATCCACTTTGGCAGGAAACATAGAAAAGCAGAGTATTTTTTAAATGGTGAGAGATTGGGAAATGTTGGTGTTCAGAGGGACCTGGGTGTCCTTGTACACGAATCACTGAAAGTTAACATGCAGGTACAGCAAGAAATTAGGAAAGCAAATGGTATGTTGGCCTTTATTACATGAGGATTTGAGTATAAGAGTAAAGACGTCTTACTGCAATTATATAGGCCCTGGTGAGACCACACCTGGAGTATTGTGTACAGTTTTGGTCTCCTTACCTAAGGAAGGATATACTTGCCATAGAGGGAGTGTAACGAAGGTTCACCAGACTGATTCCTGGGATGGGGGGATTGTCCTATGAGAAGAGATTGAGTAGACTAGGCCTATATTCTCTAGAATTTCGAAGAATGAGAGGTGTTCTTATTGAAACATACAAAATTCTTACAGGGCTTGACAGGGTAGATGCAGGGAGGATGTTTCCCCTGGCTGGGGAGTCTAGAACCAGGGGTCACAGTCTCAGAATAATGGGTCAGCCATTTAGGACTGAGATGAGGAGAAATTTCTTCACTCAGAGGGTTGTGAATGTTTGGAATTCTCTACCCCAGAAGGCTGTGAAGGCTCAGTCATTGCGTATATTCAAGGCAGAGATCGATAGATTTTTGGATATTAAGGGAATCAAGGGATATGGGATAGTGCAGGAAAGTGGAGATGAGGTAGAAGATCAGCCATGATCTTAATGAATTGTGGAGCAGGCTCGAAGGGCCAAATGGCCGACTCCTGCTCCTATTTCTTATGTTCTTATGTTCTTCGAATGAATAGCACAAAAAACGACCATTCGGCCCAACTGGTCCATGCCGGTGTTTATGCTGCACACAAGCTTCCTCCCACCCCTCTTCATCGCACCCTATCAACATAACCTTATAAGGTAGTTTATTCACCTTTGAAAAGATTTTTCTAAACTTGTTATTCAAACGTGATACCCGGAATTTATACGGGAGGGGACGGAAACTGGTTTTCATAAAACTGACACAGATTTAAGATAATTGGCAAAAAATACCAGGGAGGAGAGGAGGAGAATTTATTTTAAGCATCGAGTTATGATGTTGTGGACTGCACTGCCTGAAAGGGTAGTGGAAGGTAGATTCAATAATAACTTTGAAAAGGGTTATATATTTCAAAAGGAAACATTTGCAGGGCTACGGGGCAAGAAAAGGGGAGTGGGACTAATTGGATAGCTCTTTCAAAAGAGCTGGCACAGGCTCCATGGGCTGAATGGCCTCCTTCTGTGCGATAAGATTCCATAAGCAGGAATTTGGGGAATTGAAAAATCTGTTGCAGTTTCAAGAAGTCAAGCAGATTGCCATTTGGCTCGAAGGCACTCCTATGGGTACCTCCAAACCGGGCATTTATTTAAATGCCCCCATGAAATGCATACATAATGCTGGCCCTTTGGAAGCTTTTATTTATTGGCAGTCAGCTCTTACAAAATGCTTTTATATCCAAAATGTATAAAGTGAGCATAGAGCAATTCGCACTATTTAGTATAAGGAATACAGGCACAAGCCTTGTAGCAACATATCTTAGAGAACAGGACTGTATTGCAGATATTGCTTCAGATGTTTTGAAATACAGATAAAGAAACAAATCAGGCTAATATATAGAAAGTGAAACCCTCGCGGCAGGCTTCAAGCAAAGGATTCAGAGACTGTAGGATCGCTGTACAGATTCTGGTGGTCAATTTAGTGACTAGGGATTCTGGTGGTCAGGTTGCATAAGGACTAACTAGTGCCAATTAATGAGCTGAAAGAAAGTTTATCACAACAATATGGTAGAGATCCCTGTTTATAATGCCCTAAGTAACAGAGATTTAAATGGAAAATATCTCAATAGAAAAATAATTTGTTTGTCGGCATTATTCTATCTTTTCTCCACTTAATTGCTAAGAATGATTCTCAACTGTTTCTTGTCCTCTTGTTGCTGGTGGACATGCCTGCCCACCGGCATCATGACCTAGGAGATCAACCCCTCGTTGGGACTTCACCGAAAGACCTTACATTCTACTTTCGCCCCTCTATATAAAAAAAAATCACTTTCAGATGAGCGCTCTGTGCTCCTGGCCTGTTGCCATGGCATCTTCTGGACCTATGGGAAATATAGTGTACCTGACTCATAAAGGTGAATTCAGTGATGCTGCGCTGTCGATGTACAACCTCTCTACACAGGAATATGTGCTGCAGATAGGTCCCTTAACATTTCGTGAAGCAAGGCTCCACATCTGGATCGCGTTGACGCTGAATTTACCGTGTAGTTCCACAGCAAAGCCTACCAAGTGAACATTGAAAAGCCAAGACATCAGGGCTGAACTCCTGAGTTTGCGAAGAATCTCACCCATTGGAAATTCTTGATCCGGTGCCCGCAATCATGATTTTCCATCCATTAATGGTGATTAATGGAAAATCATGAGTGGCACACCTGAATGTTTGCTGATAGTCATTGCTGGTGGGCATTCCTGCCCACCGGTACCATGGCCTAGGTGATCAACCCCTCGTTGGGACTTCACCGAAAGACCTTACATTCTTCTTTCGCACCTCTGTATAAAAAAAAAATCACTTTCGGTTAAAAGCATGAACCTTACCTCCACATAAACAACCCATGGCATTACCAAGGTGGCCACAAGAAGGTCTGCCACTGCTAAGCTGACAATGAGATAGTTGGTGGTGGTCTGTAGGGCTTTTTCTCTGGATACAGCTATGCACACCAACACATTGCCAAATACAATCACAAAGATGAGAAGAGTCAGGAGCATGGCATAATAGTTGTAATGATACTTCTGCTCTGCCTCTGTGCCATTGATAAATTCTGTCCAGTTTCCGTCATAGGTCTCATTGAAGACAATCATGCTAAAAGGATCCATGGATGATGTGTAGATCCACCCTGTGGCCTGTAAGGGAAATGGGAGAGTCAATTTAGTGCAATGTGGACCGGCAGTGCAATTCAATCAACTGAAGGTGAAGCAAAGTCGGGAAGATAAAACTCAAGTGTTGTGCTTTGCTTTTAGTGAAGAATTGGTCCATTTTCAAAATGCGATGCATGGTATGCTTAATCACACCAGCTGAAAAATGACCCGTTCTCTTTAGAAGACAATTGATTTTTTTTCTCTCTTTTCCTTCAACGTTATTGTAATGATGAAACCGCAAAGGATCTGTTATTGGCACCTGTGGTGAATAACAATTAGTGTATTTGCGTGCAGTGGACACTGATTTCTCTCTCACATCATTGTGCCGACGCAGTCACGAGACATTAGTATTATTGACCAGTCCTATAGTCGCTTTTAATAACACCAGCACATTGCCAAATACAATCACAATGATGAGAAGATTGAGCAACATGGAATAATAGTTCATTAACAAGGTCTTTATTAGAAACACATCTGGTACCAATCGATCAATCTTCCTCAGAGAGGCCATAAATGTCACTCTTACATACATACAGGTGCTCTGGTGAAGTTGAGGGTTAAAGGACATTGATGGAGCAGAATAGAAAAGCTTATATTCTGGATCAGGTCTTTGCTGTGTTTGACCCGAGAATGCTTTGTAACAGCTCTGGCGGTAGAAAGTGAAGGCTCTTTCCATTCGCCAACACTGACATCTTTCACCTTTTCTAAGTACGTGGTTCTCAAATGAAATAAGAGTCGAGCACGAGTTGAATTGAAGTATAAACCAAGTGGCCCAATCAACCACTGAATATATGAGTATAAGTACAGATTGGAAAGTGGACAATGCTGACAGTTAACTCATAGTTAGCACTTTGTAGCTTGTGTTTGACTCCTGATTGCAAAAAATGGGCATATTTTTTACGCAACTTTTACTTAAGAGCAAGAAATATTGGTGAAAGAGGAGCCGTTATTGACTCGTCTGGTGTACATCTCCCACACAAATAATGAATTTCTCCAGTACAAAGATGAACAGGTCCCATATATTGCACAAACGCTGCATATTCTAAATTCAGCTTAGTGTGCACTGTACAGTAACCCCTGTTCGTTATTTTTCGAATGCTTCATTTGGCTAATATCACTGAAGTAGCTGATCCATATGTGGGAAGAGGGTGACGTCCTGAAGTGGGGGTGGGAGGATTTATTTGGGAAATATATACATAGTGGCCCGGAACTTGTGGTCCTGATGACGGCGACTTGGCAGAGATCGCGAGATCTCTGTGGGCAGCTTACTTCGGGGCTAGCGGCGAACGCCTTTGCTTCACCGCTGACCGCAAATTCCGGGCCAGCACTTTTCCTTCATTCTCCTCTTGCTATGAAATCTATAAGTTTGTAATCGGACATTGATCCAAACTTATCCAAACCTCAGGACCAAGGTCAGATCTACATCAGCACCTTTATTGGCAATTCCTCCGCATTAACTTCTATCAAGAAATTGTAAAATAGAAATAAATTCAACTCTAATTCAATCACAGGATCTTATGGTCAGTTTTAATTTTTATCCATATTCACAAACTCCACTTGTTAGCAGGTACCTCATGCCTCTCGTTGAGGGTGAGGCGTGGCCATGCTACCTCTCTAACTGAGGTGATATAATGATAGCTGTGTTAGCCGTGGCTCAGTAGGTAGCTCTCTCTAGGTGGGAGGGGCTAGGAGTGAGCAGGTGCTGCTGGGTGCTCGATTACTGCAGGGAGTTGGAGTGAGTTTGTAAAAAGTTGGTGGTGGGTTTTTAGGTTCTTTTTCAGTATTTAGGGCCTTTTTGGTTCTTAAACAGCAGCCAGATGGCTGCTGAGGGACCCCTCAGAGGACAGTGTTCCCAAGATGAATTTAATCAGGGAAGAAAATGTTGGGGGAAGGGAGAAAAAAGGCCCAAAGATTTGGGCCGGGACCCCAGGAGGTTTGGAAAAGAAAACACGGTGGTGGTTCAGTGCGAGGATAAGGAGATACGAGCTTGGGATATTATCCAGGCGGTACATGAGGACTGCGGCGAGGGAAGCTGCTTTGCCTGCCGACCAAAACCGAATGTTGGGTTCGAGGTGACGGTCAGTGGCCGAGAGGAGGTGGAAAGACTTTTACTGAGTTTGAAGGTTGGGGATAAGTTCCTGGAGGTATCTCTGCTATATGCTGAAGAGGTGGTGGTCTCATTCTTAAACCTGCCGGTTTATATTGAGGACGATGTGCTAATAAAAAAGTTGGAGTCGTGGGACATTAAAGTTTGCTTGGCAATAAAGAGGAGATACTATCCAGGAACGCGGGTAGCAGATGGAACCCATTATGTAAAGGTGCGGTTCCCAGAGGGGGTGAAGTCATTGCCGTATAGCATCAAATTCGAGACAATGGAAGGTGTGCAGTACTTTCGGGTACTGCATGATAACCAGGTGAAGGTTTGTTATTATTGTCTTGGACATGACCATCTTGTAAGAAGCTGTCCTGACTTGTACTGTTATAACTGCGGTGAGTCTGGACACATCGCTCGGAGCTGCAAGGCGGAGAGCTGTGGGGTATGTCACAAAGGCCCCACCCGCTTTGAGTGTGCGGCAGAAGGAAGCCCTTGAGTGACGAGGAGATGGGAGAAGGAGCAGGAGGTGTGAGTGGAGCGGCTGGAGGAGCGGAGCAGGCGGAGGACACAGCTGGTGAATGGAAGGAGAAAAGAGCGCAGGAAGAGGCTGAAAATTGCGGAGCAGAGAACAGGATGGAGATGGTGAAAAACACACCAAGTACGGTGGAAAAGGACAAAGACAGCAGCGGGCAACACGGGTCGAGGGCAGAGTCGAGCCATAATACGGCTCGTCTCTCCCTGAAGAATCTGGTGTCCGCGGGGAGAGAGGAGGCGGGAGCGGAGTGCGGGGTAAGTTTAATATTCCAAAGAAAGACGGGGAGTCGGACATTTCAGGGAGCAGGAGGTGGCAAGACAAGGAGACAGTGCAAGAGGCAGGAGCCTTAAAGGGGCAGCAGGATGGGAGCGGGGAGACAAAGACGCCAGAAGGGAGCAATATTGGTGCAGATGCGCCATTGTCCCAGAGAGAGAAGAAACGGAGAGTAAGGGTCAGCGGTGGAGATGAGGCCGAAGGGAGTGTCACTGTTGGAGAAACCGTAATAGCAGGAAGACTCTAAGGGGGATTATGTATCTGACGGGAAGCAGGGACGGGAGGTTACAGAAGAGCTCGAGAGTGAGGAGTCAGAGGGGGACAGAGACATGGAAGTGGGCGGTGGGGGTGGCATCGTGTGGAAAGGGAAAGGTTAGTGAGGGGCAGAAGGAGGGAGAAGGGGCAGCTTCTCGTCCCAAACCTAATGGAAGGAAGAGGCTGAAACTGCAGGGAAGGTTCAAACAGGAGGTGAAAAAAAGCCGGAGGCTGCAGGACAAAGCAACAGCTGCCCGAAAAGTTGGGAAGGAGCATGAGAGGAGGGAAGGGCAGGAGATTAAATGATGGGGGGATTATCAGGCACACTTCCCTTATTCGGAGCCATGATTACTGATCAATTTTTAAAGTACAATGTTATGGGAGAAAAATTAAACTTCAGGTTTTGGTGTTAATATGTGGTGGAGGAATGGCCGTGCAGAGCGGCGGAATGGATTTGAATGATACAATGGAATGATCACGATGTTGTAAATGTTTTTAATGTTTAATAAATAATATATTAAAAAAAAGTGGGTAGCACTCTTGCCTCTGAGTCAGAAGGTTGTGGGTTCAAGTCCCACTCCAGAAACTGAGCACAAAAATCTAGGCTGACACTCCCAGTGCAGTGCTGAGGGAGTGCTGCACTGTCGGAGGTGCCGTCTTTCGGATGTGACGTTAAACCGAGGCCCCGCCTGCTCTCTCAGGTGGGCGTAAAAGACATCACAGCACTATTTTGAAGAAGAGCAGCAGAGTTGTCCCTGGCCAATATTTATCCCTTAATCAACATCACTAAAACAGACTTTCTGGTCATTATCACATTGCTGTTTGTGTGAGCTTGCTGTGTGACTACACTTCAAAAGTATTTCATTGGCTGTAACGTGCTTTGGGACGTCCTGAGGTTGTGAAAGGTGCTATAGAAATGCAAGTCTTTTTTTTTCTTTGAGGAGGGTTGTCCTATTAGAGGAACGTTTGTCCACAGTGCAAGACATATTTGAAACAGCAAATGCACTGAAAGCTTCAAAAAAAAAGTTACATCTCCCTCTGATGTGCCAGTCTTGAATTATTTCCTCTGCCTGCAGGCTACGATCCTTCGTACAGAAAGCTAAAATGCTCAAACTTATGGACTCCATACCACCATCTGTGCTGTTGCCCATTCAATGATGGGAGACATGTTTTGTGACTCTTGAAGATAGACATTGGAGTCTAACAGAACTCTTACTTTCAGAATAGGACTCGTAGGTTTCTGAAGCTCACATCACCTTTTCTTGCCAGTTGCAGTTTGATGTTGCAAGGGCCAATTGCTCACTTTTATCTCTAAAATGAAACCTGATGGTAATGTAAGACCCCTCTACCTAGCAGTGCAACTAATAACCAGGGGACACTTGCCTACAGGATGTAGATTAGTTTTGATGCTGTTCCTTATTTTCTTCAATATTCTCCACTTTTCTCCCACGAAGACCCTAATGCTCATCCCTCTGGTGCCTTGCCCAGGTGGCCATTCTTTGTGTGCAAGCCTTGATAGCGAGTGTTGGTAGATTGTTCAACAATGGCGGGAAGGTTGATCACACTTTTACCTGGTATTCACCCCCTTGCACTGTCCAGCGGAGGCCACCGAAGTACAAATCCTGCCTGACTTCTCCCCTACCCAGCTCAGAGGCCAATTGGAGCATCCCAACTAAAGCCCTGGCCAATATCAGCAAATTCTTCACAGACCTGGAACTGAATCTGGGACCTTCTGGTCTGCTTGGCCCTGTGCTATGCTCTACTCATGAGCCAGCAGAGGACTTTTATGATATCATCTCAACCCATAGGATTACATAGGATATACGGCACAGAAACAGGCCATTCGGCCCATGCCGGCCTTTACGCTCCACTCGAGCCTCCTCCCGTCTTTCCTCATCTAAATCTATCAGCATAATCCTCTATTCCCTTCTCCCTCATATGCTTGTCTAGCCTTCCCTTAAATGCATTTATATTATTCACTTCAACCACTCCCTGTGGTATCGAGTCCCACATTCTCACCAGAAGTTTCTTCTGAATTCCCTATTGAACCCCAGACTCTTAATGAGGAAAACACCAGTCTATCACTGGATCCACCATCCTATTTGTGATTTAAAAATGTTGTATTAAGATCATTAAACCAAAATGACTTGATTAAACATCAAACTGCAACTGGCAAGAAAAGGTGATGTGAGCTTCAGAAACCTACCAGTCTTATTGTGAAACTAAAGGAAATGATTATATTATGAATGAATTGAGGTGTCAAAGCCCATGTGGCTTTAGCTCATTAAAAGAGAAGGAAACTCAACACAAATAGTATAACCCCTTCAGTTAAACTCAGCTATTTTCTAACGACCTATTTGGCAAGGTTACAAACCCAGTCAGCGATGGATTCCCAACTAAATTGACATTGAAGGGATATTGAAAGGCAGTTACGATTCATATATTAGGAAGGAAAATAATTTGAATAACACATTATACACACCGACAGGAAATGATTTCCATTTTCAGTTGCCATATGCCCCAGGAAAATAAGTCTAACTGTAAACGCGCACGACAAAACGATGACTCAACAAAGCATTACGCCTTAAGAGGAGGTTTTTTTTCTACTGAGCTGCCACGTAATTCTAAACGTCACAAGCAGAAGATGCTGATACATTTACCAATGTTTTGTCATCACCCCTTGTCGCTCTGCTTTAGTTATTAATTGTTGGTTAGGAACATGGAAGCATGGAAGCAGAACTTTTGTGTCAAACTCTCCCTCATGTGGGACCATGAAGTGCCGCTCCTGTGACATTTGGAAGGATCCATTTGAGACGCCACTGGTGCAGAACCTCAAGATGTCACAACATGAGAGGCTCTGCTCACAATGTCTGCTCCTTAGCTCTAAGATGCAGTTCTAAAGTACAAGCAGTGACTGATGGACACTGATAAGCGTATAAGAACCTCCTTTACCCAACACCCCTGTGCTCGCTGACCTACAATGGCTCCCAGTTAAGCAACGACTCGATTTTAAAATTCTCATTCTTGTTTATAAATCCCTCCATGGCCTCGCCCCTCCCCATCTCTGTAATCTCCTCCAGCCCCACAAGCCTCCGAGATCTCTGCGCGCCTCCAATTCTGGCCGCTTGAGCATCCCCGATTTTAATCGCTCCACCATTGCCGGCCGTGCTTTCAGCTGCCTAGGCCCTAAGCTCTGGAATTCCCTCCCTAAACCTTTCTACCTCTCTTTCCTCCTTTAACACACTCCTTAAAAACTACCTCTTTGACCAAGCTTTTGGTCATCTACCCTAAAAACTCCTAATGTGGCTCGGTGTCAAATTTTGTTTTTTAACGCTCCTGTAAAGCGCCTTGGGACGTTTTACTATGTTAGAGGCGCTATATAAATGTAAGTTGTTGTTGTTACAACAACTAGAATTGGGGGCATTTAGGACGATGGGACAATTTGCTTTCATTAGGTGCCCTGTGCAATGCTGTATTTCTACTCAAAGTAACTCTCAGCCTCACCTCTACCCCAATTACTTTTACAGAAATATATACATACAGTGAGACTTCATCCACTGGTGTAAGACACATAACCTTGTTTGGTGTCAGCCGTGGCTCTTACCTCTGAGCTTAAAGGTTGTGGGTTCAAAAGGGAGTTAGATATAATACTCACAACTAAGGGGATCAAGGGGTATGGCGAGAAAGCAGGAATGGGGTACTGAGGTAGCATGTTCAGCCATGAACGCATTGAATGGCGGTGCAGGCTCGAAGGACTGAATGGTCTACTCTGCACCTATTTTCTATGTTTCTATGTTTCTAAGTCCCAGTCCAGAGACTTGAGCATGTAATCTAGGCAGACACTCCCAGTGCAGTACTGAGGGAGTGCTGCACTGTCTGAGGTGCCGTCTTTTGGATGAGATGTTAAACCAAGGCCCTTTCAGGTGGATGTAGAATGTGGATGGCACTATTCGAAGAAGAGCAGGGGACTGCTACCCGGTGTCCTGGCCAATATTTATCCCATTTAGCCCTCACTAAACATCACTAAAACAGATAACCTGGTCATGATCACATTGCTGTTTGTGGGAGCTTGCTGTGCGCAAATTGGCTGCCTCGTTTCCCTACATTACAACAGTGACTACACTTCAAAAGTACTTCATTGGGTGTAAAGCGCTTTGGGACATCCTGAGGTCATGAAAGGCGCTATATAAATACAAGTCTTTCTTTTTGTTGGTATGATATTGCTAAATGGGAATTTTATACTGTTGCTGTATCTGTGTTTGTGTCCCTGTTGTCTATCTATTTGTATCTCAGTTCCTATGGTGTGCAATATTCCACTGCATTGCGGGGCAAATTGTTCATGACTCTGCTACCAGCACAGAGCCTCACCTGAAGGTAAAATTCATTGATTGGGTGCCCAGGACAGCACACTCAAAATGTGGTGCTCCAGATTTTCCAGTTGTTAATTTTAATGACCGGAAAATTGGAAATGCTGCATTCTGGCATGGTGACATCTGTGGCCGATTCTCCAATGCCTACTCCCCATTGAACAACGCTCCGCACTGGCAGTTGAGTCTCAGAGCATTTCTGTAGTGAGTCTGATCATTTCCTTATCAGTAGGATGCAGGATTTTATAGCCACAATTCTTTCGGTCCTGTAAAATTAACTATTCCCCCCACCCCCCTCCATTCTCATTCATTCTGTAACCTGATCCTAGAAGGTTTGTGAAAAGAACACAGGGTAAATGTTCCGGCTGATTTTGCTTTGCCTTTCTCCATTTGCTGTGGAGAAAGCACCCATCCTCCACTTTATATCCCCTCCTCAGAGCCAAGACCTCACAGTGTACAGAGAATCGCAGGTTGAAGTCCACTGCATGACTTTAAAGTCAGTTTTTTCTTGCCGATTTAAAAAACCTGGGTAGTTTTCAGTTTTTATTTTTAGCATCAGAAACCGGGAGAATTAGAACCTGAAAAACTCGGGTCAATTCGGAGAAAATCAGTTTTTGTTTTGAACATCACTAAACCACTTGGAAACAAGCGAGAGACCAACAAATCACCGATTAGATAGCCCACAATTACTTACACAGCTCACAGACTTTTATGAGCCTCAATAGCAGTTCCAAGAGTAATGCAATATAAGTTTTTATGATCATAAAATACTGTCAAGCTACCTTAGCAGTAAATAGATTGATAGCATTTGTGAATGGACTCTGCGCAGTGAAATGTCGACTGCACGTCATCACCACAGTACCATGAGGCACAAATATTATTAAAGTCTGATTGGAACACAAAGTGGTTGATCCTAAAGCTTAATTTTACAGTAAGTACTGCGAGCGGTTACTGAGATTATGGAAGGGAATCAAGGGATATGGGGATAGGGCAGGAAAGTGGAGTTGAGGTTGATTGGTACTGTTTGATTGGCACCCCATCCACCACCTTAAACATTCACTCCCTCCACCACCGTTGCACCGTGTCTGCAGTGTGTACCATCTACAAGGTGCACTGCAGCAACTCGCCAAGGCTTCTTCGACAGCACCTCCCAAACCCGCGACCTCTTCCACCTAGAAGGACAAGGGCAGCAGGCGCATGGGAACACCACCACCTCCAAGTTCCCCTCCAAGTCACACATCATCCTGACTTAGAACTTTATCGCCGATCCTTCATCGTCGCTGGGTCAAAATCCTAGAACTCCCTCCCTAACAGCATTGTGAGAGCACCTTCACCACACGGACTGCAGCAGTTCAAGAAGGTGGCTCACCACCACCTTCTCAAGGGCAACTAGGGATGGGCAATAAATGCTGGCTTTGCCAGTGATGCCCAGATCCCATAAGCGAATAAAAAAAAGCGAGAAGATCAGCCATGATCTTATTGAATGGCGGAGCAGACTCGCGGGGCCTTATGGCCTATGCCTGCTCCTATTGCTTATGTTCTTATGTACACAGTGCACCTGCAAAGGAAGAACTCAGAATGCAGTCCTGGAAGAGAGGTGGACACTAAACAGGAAATAAGACAAGGGATCAAAGGTACCATTGAAAAACGTCCCATAAAAAGGGAGGGGACAATTGAAGAGAGAACTTAACCTCTTGCATCTCTAGTGCCATGTTTCCCTTTTGAGTGGTTCGGGAGGGAAAGGAGAAAGAAAAGGGAGGACAAAATACCTTTTTAAAGTGGTTCGTGTTGTCACTGGTCTCAGCCATGGTGGTAATGGAAACACTGATATTGGTTATCATTGCTACTAGACTAGGGTTCTCATTCCAGTGATTTCTATCCGGTGGCTCCTAATGAAAAGCCAGCATGCATTGACATTGGATAAGGAGAGGATTAGGCCCAACTGTGATCCTTCCCATAAATTGCCTCTTGTCTTTCAGTATCTAACAGGAAGGTATCAAAGGACTGCTGGCTCCCTGTACCGTGCCCCAGCATGAGGGATAGGTACTGTGGAAAAAAAACTAGCATATCATTAGAACTACACACTCTCCTAAGTGCTGTGAGAGAAATATTAATTATAGCAGGATGCAACGCCACTGTGATCTTCATGAACGGATATAACAGACCCCATGAATCAGAATAATGACATTGCGAGATTCACAAGCAATTGTCCACTTTGCAATGAGCTCTGGAATGAAATTACTGCTGTGGACTCTCTCTCTGCCACACACTAATACACATATCAAAGATAATTTCATTTGACAGTTTTAGAAATTTAATCACTGGCTCTTTACTGTAAAATTTATATATTAGATTGCCATGTCTTCTCGGCCCAACCTAACTTTAACACACTTTGCTTGGTGTTTTAGCGCGTGCAGATGTTTGGCTTGCAAGCTCCAAATTCTAGCACAGGAAAGAAAGAAGGAAATTATCTTTTTTCCCCCCCACTATTTTTGTGCAAACATTTGTGAAAATAAATGGGAAATGTAGTTTGGAGAGGTTTTATTGTAATCTTTCTGGTTTCCCATTTTACATATGTAAGGGATCACTGGGACATTAACTGGCTGCATAAATGGAGAAACTAAAACGGTTAATTGATGGAAAACGCACCACGACAAACTGAGCCGTGTTTTTGAGCCCATTTCTCCAATTCACTTTTTCCACAAGTAAAAACAGATAGCAAGATAAGATGACGGGCCACAGTAAACGCAAAAAAGACTGATTGATGTGACCAACCACTGCACATGAAATAAATTTATTTTTTTGGAAGTGAATGTGTGAGGACAGCATTGGAAATTACCCTCTCAAAATTCTCTCTCCCTCCTTCCCTCTACTTGATTGCAATGAGTTTAAAAGATCTCAATCTTACTTCAAGTGGTAACGAAACCAACCACAGTTCTAACTAATTGGCCAATCTCACTCAGAGAGTCCAAAATAACATCTGTAAGTGTCACACTGATATTTAGTTGAGTAGGTGGTGCTCTTCCGAGATTAATGTTGAGTGAAGTATATTCGAAGTTCAGGCAGTCCCACACTAGCTCATAACTCAGAGAAATGTTGAGCACTGAATACAGGGGGCCAAAAATTCGGCCCTTCCCGGGTGAGTACGCGCTGTGTACTCACCCGCAAGGCCTCCTGAAGTGCCGGTTTCCTGCATGCACAGCGCATGCGCGGGAAACCGGAACTTCCGGTCTCATGAAGCGAGCGGTTCAGAGGTGAACCGCGTGCGCGGTAGAGGCTGCGCGCACGCAGCAAACTTAGGTTTTTTTTCAGGTTTCTCCGGGAGGGTAAGTATTGAAGAACCTGCACTTTTAAAAAGGAGGCGCAGGACCCGTTTTCAACAAGGTAAGTGGTTAATTAATTATAATTTAAAAAATTTTCAACAGGTTTATCTTTTTTTGATACTTTAAAGAAAGGTAAGTTTATTTTTAGCACTGTTAAAAAGTATTTTAATTTTTTCAAAAATTTTAATTTTTGTTTAAAGTAGTTAATTTATTTAACTTAGTTATTTTATAAATGTGATGGTTTAAAAAAAATTTATTTTAAGTTTAGCTGTTCTTTTGGGGCCGATTTCAATTCATAGATTTGACAGGTCTTCCTGTCAAATCTATGAATGAAAGATGGTCTGCTGCCATTGGCTCTCCATGGCCCACGTGATCCCAGGGGACGCATCGCACTAACTACGCCCTGGGACACGCAAGCACTGCGCGCCGGCACTTGGAGCAGGCCCAGGAGCTGAAGTTCCCGTGGGCCCAGAGGTCAACGGCAGGCGCGGTAGGTAAGTGCGCGCGCGATCCTTACCCCCGCGGCAAGCCGGAGAGGCGAATTTCAGGGCCAGGGTAAAATGTGTGGCATCTCATCTTTACACTGTAATTAAACGTAGTGTCTGTGATTTGCCACTATACCCAATGGAAATTTTAAGGAGGAGCGAGGATGGGGAGTGCATGCACAGAAACACATGTGCAATATGTCAATCCCCTCTCAGCGACCACGACACCACACAACCCTGCCACGGCAACCTCTGCAAGACATGCCAGATCATCAACACAGATACCATCATCACACGTGAGGACACTACCCACCAGGTACATGGTACATACTCATGTGACTCGGCCAACGTTGTCTACCTCATACGTTGCAGGAAAGAATGCACCGCAGCATGGTACATCGGCGAGACCATGCAGACACTGAGACAACGTATGAACGGACACCGCACAACAATCGGCAGGCAGGATTGTTACCTCCCAGTTGGGGAACACTTCAGCAGTCAAGGTCATTCAGCCTCGGATCTGCGGGTTAGCGTTCTCCAAGGCGGCCTTTGAGACACATGACAACGCAAAATCATCGAGCAGAAACTGATAGCCAAGTTCCGCACCCATGAGGACGGCCTCAACCGGGATCTGGGTTTCATGTCACGCTACATGATGTAGAGTCATCCAGACTAGAGTCGTCGTTGTCTTGTTCACAGATGTGATTTCCAGTTTTTAAAAAAAAGTAAAAAGCTTAACTGCAGACTGCAGCATTTGACACGTTGGACCCCCTGTGACCCCACCTCATTGTCTTAGCTGTATTCTGCTGTGTCTTTGATGTAATGCCTCCCTGACGGATTGTATCTCTGCAGACACATTGTTCTCTGTCTATATATGCTTTGTAACTGATTTGAATTCCCTCTCTTTACCTGACGAAGGAGCAGCGCTCCGAAAGCTCGTAATTTCAAATAAAACTGTTGGACTATAACCTGGTGTTGTGCGAGTTCTCATTTTTGTCCACCCCAGTCCAACACCAGCATCTCCGCATCAATGTATTTTCTGATCAACAAAACCTATGCTATTAACCACATGCTATCAATAAAACAGGTACTTAGTACTTAAAGATTTAACTCAGTTTCAAGGACTGATTAGTTTGAACATTTATTAAACAGGCAAGCAACAACCTCATTAATCAAATTTACAAATTCATTTAGTTGTATAATCATCATACATTATTACATTTCAGCACTTACATTGTTTTTCCCAGATTGCTTTTATCATCTTTCAACAGGCTGCTGTGTATAATGAAAGAACTGCCCGATGTCAGATGTGGTGTCCGCCATCCAAATAAGACACAAAGCTTGCTGTATCAACCGCTTTTTTTTTAAATTGAGAAACCTAGGCGTAAGGCTAAGTAAGGCCCATAGTGAAGGACACCAGGGTCAAAAAGAGAAGGAGAGAAGATAGCAGAAATCAAGAAGTAGCATTAAAGTGATGCCAAGCTTGGGAAGTTAAAGAATGAAGATTGTAAGAGTTGGATTGTGGTGATGGCTCTATCGCAGTATTCCTATGAAGACAACAATTCACATTTATATAGCGCCTTTAACGTAGTAAAATGTACTGAGGAGCTTCCAACGAGTGTGTCCAGACAAAAATTGACATGAACCAAAGAAGGAGATGTTAGGACAGGTGACTAACTGCATGGCCAAAGAGGTAGGTTTTAAGCAGCATCTTAAAGGAGGAGAGAGAGAGAGAGGTGGAGAGGCAGAGAGGTTTGGGGAGGTTTGAGGCATACTTCAGTTTAGTTGGTCAAGGTTGGCACATTGTCCATTTTGCTCCCTGACATTACGAAGAACAAGAGAAGCCAGACAGACAATGGAAGGACAGGTACAGAGCACCCACTGGGGGTGGTGGTGAGGGGGTTGGAGTTGGAGAGTTGAGCTGCACAATAAGTAGGAGCTACGTTTCAGAAGCACATCAAGCAGGCAGCCGGGGAATGGGAAATAGTTTGAGCCAAACTGCAGTTTGGGTGCCGCTATGTTGTGTCATTTACCAGAGTTCTTTCGGCTGAGAGATTAAACTGAGGCCCCGTCTGCTCTCTCAGGAGGACATAAAATATCCCATGGGCACTACTTCGAAGAAGAGTGGGGGAGTTATCCCCGGTGTCCGTGCCAATATTTATCCCTCGCTCAATATCACAAAAAAAACAGATTATCTGGTCATTATCACATTGCTGTTTGTGGGATCTTGCTCTGTGCAAACTGGCTGCCGCGTTTCCCACATTACAACAGTGACTACACTTCAAAAGTACTTCATTGGCTGTAAAGCGCTTTGGGACGTCCTGAGGTCGTGAAAGGCGCTATATAAATGCAAGTCTTTCTTTCTATGTTCTAATCTTGACTGTATCAGTAATATTTCTGTAGTTCTGAAAATGCCTCCATATTCACTTCTCCCTGGTTATCTGCCAGTTGCAGTCACTTGAGACCAAGGATTTGCACTTCATTGAGGGTTGTTTCTTCATGATCATGTCTAGCCTTTGACTTAGTACAGACTGAAACTTCTATAATGAAGGTTAGCCTTCCTGTCATTTGCTATCGCAAAGCTTGGCCACATTATTTATCTGCTTTCTGCAGAAACCTCGGTAATATGGAATTGAAGGCGATATGAAGATCTTCCATTGTGGCTATCTTGCAGTCATCAGCTCTTCTAAATTAATATCATGGTGCCTGCAGTTCTGACAGCTCATTCCTCAGGTGACTCAGATTCTTCTAGGTTCCTTCAGAATTTGCTTGCAAAAGACAGGTCTTCCACAAGGTAACTCATAATGTCACCATCTTCAAACAGCTTTCCCCAGACCTTGCTCGTGTAGATCACATTATCATGATGTAAACTTGGTTGATAATTGTCCCCAATTCTCGGCGAGGACTAAAAGCAATGCTTGGCATATTGCGATTGGATTGACACAGAGCAAAAACAAATCAATATAGGCTGGTTGGCCTGAGGAGCGTCTGCAGTAATATGTCTTTACATTGAGCCATTTCTGGATCTTGGTCTTGGGGTCTGGTTACAATTCTGTTCTGTAGGTGAATCGATTCAGGCAGAATTCCATCTTGTTTCATGTTTTGACATCAGAATTCACCAGTAGCTGGCTTATTCTCCAAGGCAATGAAAATATGCACAAAGACTTTGCAAAGTCAAGCACAAACTTATTTGTGCAGAGCCTCAAAGAGGCGATATCCTTTGAAGATTCAATGATGTAGACCCTCACTGTGAAATAAAATGGGGAGAGAAGGTTAAAGCATGGTTACCAATAGAAATCACTGGAAAAACATTGCAAAGCACAAAAGTAAAATTAAATACAACCAGTACTTACTACACCAATATCAGCACAGTAGCTATTTTCACAGAGCACACAGGTTAGATTAAAACCTGTCAACTGTGATGTTCAATTTGCAAAACTTTTTGTTTCTGATTCTAGTGTTAGCACTGCAGAACCTACCAATTTCACAGAGTGTACGATTCAGAGTGTGGCCAAAATGAATAACACTGAGATGGAAGTGGTCACCACCTGCTCCAGAATGGGTGAGGGGGCACATGATATCTGTTCTTCTTTTACGGTGTCTATTTCTGGTCCAATAACCCATTGGACTGGAATGGCATTGGACGTGTTCAATATAGGTGGGGGTCCGTACTATAAATCTCTCTGTGTTCAGTAAAGGTGGGGTCTGTTCTGTTAATCTCTGCGCTCAGTATAGGTGAGGTCTGTTCTGTTAATCTCTGTGTTCAATATAGGTGAGGTCTGTGCTATTAATCTCTGATACGGAGATGCCGGTGTTGGACTGGGGTGGACAAAAGTGAGAAGTCGCACAACAGCAAGTTATAGTCCAACAGTTTTATTTGAAATCACAAGCTTTCGGAGCTGCTGCCCCTTCGTCAGGTGAAGTGAAGGAATACGAATCGACAAAGCATATATAGTCAGAGAACAATGCCTGTGTAGCGTACAATGTCAGACGACTACATTTTATCTTTCTGACTGCCTTCTCTGTTTCTCTGCCGAGGTGTGATGAAAGGCAGTCAGAAAGATAAAATGTAGTCGTCTGACATTGTACGCTACACAGGCATTGTTCTGTCTATATATGCTTTGTCGATTTGTATTCCTTCACTTCACCTGACGAAGGGGCAGCAGCTCCGAAAGTTTGTGATTTCAAATAAAACTGTTGGACTATAACTTGGTGTTGTGCGACTTCTCACTATTAATCTCTGTGTTCAATATAGGTGAGGTCTGTTCTGTTAATCTCTGCGCTCAGTATAGGTGAAGTCTGTTCTGTTAATCTCTGCGCTCAGTATAGGTGAAGTCTGTTCTGTTAATCTCTGCGCTCAGTATAGGTGATGCCTGTACTATAAATCTGTGTTCAATATAGATGGGGTCTGTACTATAAATCTCTCTGTCATCAGTATAAATTAGGATCTGTGCTGTTAATCTCTCTTTGTGGGTGCAGATAGATCAGTTCAGGGCCTCTATGCATAGAGTAGCTACAGTGATTGGATTGCAAAATCGCAAAAAATTAAATCATGCGTTTCGCCGCCTTTTTGATGTGTGCTTCCAGTGGTCAGAAAATTACTTCTTTGTTATCAGTGAAAGAACAGGAACATGGGAAAGATAAGTGGACAAAAGGATGCTGTTCTTCAAAACACAAAGCATCTCGCAGTACAAAATGGGATTACAAATTTCAGGATGCCCAAGGCGTAAAAAGTATTTGGTGATTAAATGAAAAGCCTTTGATGAGTATTTGGAGATCGTTAAGGATAAAAACGTGTGCATGCAGATTAATTTTCGAAGCAGAATAATATTTGGGCCCTTGCATTTATCCTTCTATTGGCTCTGTTTGTCTCCTCGTTCTTAGTCAGGCACCTGTCCTGTGTCCTTTATATTGCGCATCATTCTGTCAGTGTGTGTTGTGATTTTCCTGTCCGTGCCAAATTATTCACAGTGACGTGGATTTATTTCTTGCAGATGTTTTGTTTTCCGGACTTCGTACTCCCAGTGGGGAGCCTTGCCCACCGGAGCATAAATCGGAAAATCCCAAATTTCCGATACCGGCTTCTGACGGGCAAGGCTCCCCACTGGGAGCATGAACTTGATCATATCCCTTAGAACTGATTGAAAGGAAGCTCCATGTACCACCCCCAGTGCTTAAGGCAGGCCTGGTTTCTCTAAACTTTGTTACTATTTACAGAACTGATTGACATTAATGTATGGGCACTGTAGATTCCAGTTTTCATCCATCATCGGAACAGAAGCACTCCTGACCGAACTCCCATCTTCCACCCTCCATAAACTTCAGCTCATTCAAAGCTCTGCTGCCCGTATTCTAACTCGCACCAAGTTCCGTTCACCCATCACCCCTGTGCTTCATTGGCTCCCGGTCCACCAACACCTCGATTTTAAAATTCTCATCCTCGTGTTCAAAATCCCTCCAGGGCCACGGCCCTCCCTATCTCTACGACCTTCTCCAGCCCTACAACCCTCCGAGAACTCTGCGTTCCTCCAATCCTGGCCTCTTGTTCATTCCCAACCATTGGTGACCGTGCCTTCAGATGTCTAGACTCTAAGCTCCGGAATTCCCTCCCTAAACCTCATCACCTCTCTAGCTCTCTCTCCTCCTTTAAGACGCTCCTTAAAACCTACTTCTTTGACCAAGATTTTGGTGACCTGTCCTAATATCTCCTTATGTGGCTCGAAGTCAAATTCTGTCTGATAACGCTCCTGTGAAGAGCCTTGGGACATTTTACCACGTTAAAGGTGCTATATAGATGTAAGTTGTTGTTGTTAAAAGTATCTGTGAGATAAATTATAAACAACGATATACACTTTTATGATTTAAAAGATTGTCCTACCTTAGCATGTTTTCTGCTTCTTCTTTCCTGTCTTGGAGGTTCTTGCCTCTTATTTGCTTTGGAATACATTCTGAGAGGGACTGGGTGCAGCAGTTGGTAAGAAAACTGTCCTTTCACCACTGGGACCTGAGTTTGTGTATGACTGAGACAGGTGGGACGATAGTCTCCTCTCTTTCATGATTGAACGTTCCTTAGAATCTGGGTGTTCTCAGCCAGCCCAAACCCTATGCCAATGATTCCACTGAATTGCCCGTAACTTGGCACTAATTGCACTAATCTCACTGAGAGAGACCGGACGTACGGCTGGTGAAGTAAATTGATAATCCTGCTTTTGGCGCAGGAGAGGGGATCTGGCCTTGGCTGGTGTTGAGGCACATGCCTGGCAGAGCGGCATCTGGCACACGGGAGTACTGAGTGTAATGGGGAAAAGGAACTTCCATTCCCCATCCCTGTGGATTCCTTTGAGACTCCAGCGCGCCACATCAGTGCCACAATATTACCGAGTTTTTTTTATGTCATAGCTGAGCTGAATTTATCTACTGCCGGTCAGTGCAACCAAAATCTCTTTTCAGGTGTTGGCCATCTACATGTGGGCAGAGGCTAACTCAATCCCACAGGCTTTAAAAACCCAAGGGTTACTTTGTGATTTATCTCAGTTTCTCTCCTCCTGTTTTTAACCTTGGTGCCGCCCTGCTCTATGACCCTTGGCCTTTCACCTAGGGTCTCTCAATCAAAAAAAAAGCGTAAACAAGAAACATTTCCTAGCGTCAGTGTAACTGAGATGCTTGGAAACATTTGGGAGTACGTTGGAATCCATACTTGGTCCCTGACCAAGGAAATTAATTATTATTATTTATCCTGTGGGATTTCAGTTCCATCTTGTTGCATCACGCCTGCTAGAATGAGAACCTGGTAAAATTCATGTGGAGGTTCGTGCACAGTACAGGAGTGCTCTGCATCATTCCAGGCACCGTTCCAGCTTTTACTGGTGTCATTTCCAAAACAATGCTCGCTCAAAATAAACAGCAAAAAGCTTTTGGATGCTCTAGTAATCTGCTGGTGCCCTGATGTTTACATTTGATGGACAATGAAGGGAAGCCTTGGCTGATAAGCAACTGAGATGCGGAGAAGTGAAAATGATTCTCCTTGCAAGTGAAAGAGCACAATGAGCTTGCACACTGCCCTTTGGCCTCAAGGTTCAAATATATTCGGTTCTGACATTTTTTAACTATTAGTGCTGATGGGTGTTTTCCCACAATGGACCTAAGTAAACTTCACCAAAGGTTTTTCAATTACAACAAAATCATTGCGCTGCGTTGCAGTCAGTTACAGAAAACCCATATCTGACTAAAGCCGAGAATAGCAAATGTACCAAACTGTCACCCAGGCAAGACCTGGAAGTTTGTCTGTGGGTAAAATGCAATCCCCACCCCCCGTTTTCTCTTTATCTGTCTGAAGGTACTGATTCATGCTGGGAGCACAGGCTACTGTCTGCAACCTCAACAAAATAGCCAATCTTTGTGCGGTAGCCTTGACAATTAGTATCAAAGAAAGAAAGACTTGCATTTCTATAGCGCCCTTCACAACCTCAGGTCGTCCCAAAGCGCTTTACAGCCAATGAAGTACTTTTTGAAGTGTAGTCACTGTTGTAATGTGGGAAACGTGGCATGTAATTTGCACACAGCAAGCTCCCACAAACAGCAATGTGCTAATGACCAGATAATCTGTTTTAGTGATGTTGGTTGAGGGATAAATATTGGCCCCAGGACACCGGGGAGAACTTCCCCTGCTCTTCTTCGAAATAGTGCCGTGGGATCTTTTTATGTCCACCTGAGAGGGCAGACTTGGTTCAATGTATTCAGCAGCCTATTTTAGCAGGGGGGGACATCGCAGGTGAGCTCGACCCTTTCCTCACACTCGCACTTTCTAGCAGGATTCACTGGCTTCGATCAGGAGAAGGAATCCTGCCTGATTTTTGAGCGCTAAAGAAGAAGTGCAGCAGCACTAAGCCTTGCCTCAGTCGGCCTCAACCAATTTAACATGCACCTGAGATTTGAACCTGGGCCCTTCCTGCGCTGAAAGGCTCAGTTCCACACTAGGGCGTGAGCTTTTAGATGAACAGTGCCATTCTGAATTTGATTTTTGGAACAATCGTTTTACTATTGGTGATACCACAACAGCCCGAGCAGAATCTTTACCTGCACTGGGTTTCCTCAGCGGATGAACGCACCAAATTACTGGCTTAGAATAATAGAATAGTACAGCACAGAAGGAGGCCATTCGGCCCATCGAGTCTCCGCCAGCTCTTTCGAAGAGCGATCCAGTTAGTCCCCCTCCCCCGCTCCATATTGCTGCAAATTTTTCTCCTTCAAGTATTTATCGAATTCCCTTTTGAAGGCTACTATTGAATCTGTTTCCACCACCCCATCAGGCAGTGCATTCCAAATTCTAATGACGTTGCATATGTTCCACTCCCTTGCTCTTTTCCGATAGCCCGGCAAATTTTTCCCTTTCAAGTATTTATCCAATTCCCTTTTGGATGTTACAATTGAATCCGCTTCCACCACCCTTTCAAACAGTGCATTCCAGTTCGTAACAACGCACTGCGTAAAAAAAAATTCTCCCCCTCTCCCCCTCTGGTTCATATTCAATTATCTCTGTCTCACACACAAAGGGCTGGATTTTCATTGACCTGTGGAGGTGGGTTTGGAGGCGTGTGGGGGGTTAAAATTGCGAAAACTGGTGGGCGGGCACAAGCCCACCTCTATCCTGCCTCCACGCAATTTTCATTAAATCGTGTCTGCTGGTCCTGACTCTGTCCCGCCTTTAAGAGGGCGGGATAGGCTGTTAAGGCCCTTAACAAGCACTAAATTGGCTCTATAATGCCATTTTGAAAGGCCTTTGTGATTTTAACCCTTTTTCTACGTGAAGCACGCCTGTTCTGAACCACAAATGTGAAACCTGGTGGGAGCACATTTGGCTGGCTGTATGGCTGGCTGGATGGATGGATGGATGACATATCTGGGAGTGGTGGTAGATGGGAGACATATCTGGGAGTGGTGGTGCAAAAATATCTGGGAGCAGACTTAGGGCTGCTGCTGCTCATTTTGCATCCAGGTCCTCTCACAGCAAAGGCCAGGCAGTCTTTGCAGACCTTCAATGCAGCAGCAATGATGACATCATCAGAGGCGACTTTCAGACTGAAAACACTAATTGGGTCATGGGTTCCCACATGCTGGAACTCAATTGCCCAATTAGGTGAAAATCGCATCAATCTCCCACATCCAATTGCAGTCGGGTGGATAACACGAAAAGTGGATGACACGACCCCAACCCGCCCCAGTATCAAAATCCAGCCCAAAGACTCCAGCAAGGGGCAAGTGTTGACACTGCTGTTGCCAATCGATTTAACAAGCCAAAATCTTCTCCGCTCCACTCCCACTCAGACCTCACCGTCCTCGGCCTCTTGCACTGTTCCAATGAAGCTCAACGTAAGCTCGAGGAACAGCACCTCATCTTTCGATTATGCACTTTACAGCCTTCTGGACTCAACATAGAGTTCAACAATTTCAGATCCTTCTTTTTTTCCATTTATTTTTTTCTCTCTCTCCCACATGGCAGCTGTCTTTCATTCTGCCATCTTTTGTTACTTAACTTGTCCTATTACCATCTCCTTTTGCCTTGCACCATCTCTTAATCTCTCTTAATGTCTCTTAATCGCTCCTGCCTTCCACCCTATCACAGACCTTCCCTTTCGTTCTTTCCTCCCCTCCCCCCTTTCCCTGCCCCTACACTTGCTTAAAATTTGTTACATCTCCAGCTTTATCCAGTTCTGACGAAGGGCCATCGACCTGAAACGTTAACTCTGTTTTTCTCTCCACAGATGCTGCCTGACCTGCTGAGTATTTCCAGCATCTTCTGTTTTTATCTCACAACATTCAACCTGGTGAGTTCCTCATCTGGGATGGGTCATCCTCTGATTGTTCTCCCATTCCTGAGACTTCTACTTGCTGCCTCACTCTGATGACTCATCCCAGATGAGGAACTCACCAGGTTGAATGTTGTGAGCAAACAACTCCCGAGCATTGGGAGGAAAGAAATACTTTGGAATAAAACACTTCCTAATTGTTGGTTATTTTTAACATGTTGACTCAATCGGAGAATTGCATCTTTACCAGTTGATTTTTCAATCCAAATGTTGGAATCTCCAGTGAATTATAATCCTACTTAATGTAACCTACTAACGCTTAATGAATCCAAACTGTGTCTGAGGCAACTGTCTGAAGGGTATGACAAATCCTCCTTGCCCCACAATTATGCTAAAAGAAATTATTTTCAGTGTACGTGGTCACATTGAACTTATGCCTGAATCTTGAAGGAAAAGCTTCATCAAACTGTTCTGTCTTAAACAGATGACAGTCTGAGGTAGGACTTTAATCGTATTTTGGAATGATCTTTCAAACGACGACGTTCTTGAACATAACCACATAAGGAGATATTAGAACAGGTGACCTAATATCTCCATATTTGGATGAGCTCAAGTTTACGGAGGGCGGAAGGTGGGAGGCTGGACGGGAGAGGGTCGGAATAGTTGAGTCTAGAGGTAACAAAAGCATGGATGAGGGTTTGAGCAGCAGATGAACTGAGGCAGGGGCGGAGACGGGGAGATATTATGGAGGTGGAAGTAGGCGGTCTTGATGATTGAGCGGATATGGGGTCGGCAGCTCAGCTCAGGGTCAAATAGGACGTTGAGGTTTAAAAAGTTACTTTTAAAACTTGGGTGTATTTCATATATGGATTAATTAATCTTGCCTACCTAGGTCAAATTCAGGCCAGTCAGCACTTCAAGTTTATGAGTCCTAATTTTCAAACTATGGGCGGTTGTATTCAAATTGGGAAGTAGTGGTGGGATAACATCAGATGCCATATTTCCTACCGTTGCTGCCATAGCAACATTGTAATGCTGACATTTAACTGGTATCTCACATTGCTATGGCAACTGGGAGGGGATGTAGAACTTAAATCCCTCCCCCAGAGAGGTCGATTGATTACACTACAGCCGGCCCAGCTCGATTGCTGCAGATGTGGGAGCCCTGGAATGGCCATATCCCACCCATTACCAGAGGAGGGCTCCCAGCAGAGAGGGGAGTCCCCGGGGCGGTTAACCTTGGGAAACTCACCAGGGTCAGCAGCTGCCAAGGTGGGCAGGCACAAAGCCCAACTTCATGCCAAGAGTCTGCTTAACAAAGGCAAAGTTGAATCTCACTTTACTTCAAATGCGCAGGAGATCGAATTACAATCATAAAACCTGCTTTCAAATAAAAACAAGTGTGACTCTGAAGAAACAACCTTTGGCCAAAGCTGCGATCTGAGGGGCATAGAAACATAGAAGATAGGAGCAGGAGTAGGCCATTCAGCCCCTCGAGCCTGCTCCGCCATTTGATGAGATCATGGCTGATCATCCAAATTCAGTACCCTGTCCCTGCTTTCTCCCCATATCCCTTGATCCCTTTAACCTTAAGAAATATATCCAACTCCTTCTTGAATATATTTAATGAATTGGCCTCAACTGCCTTTTAGAGAATTCCACAGGTTCACCACTCTCTGGGTGAAGAAATTTCTCCTCATCTCTGTCCTAAATGGCTTACCCCTTATCTTTAGACTGTGACCCCTGGTTCTGGACTCCCCCGCCATCGGGAACATCTTTCCTGCATCTAGTCTGTCTAGTCCTGTTAGAATTTTATAAGTTTCAATGAGCTCCCCTCTCATTCTTCTAAACTCCAGCGAATATAAGCCTAATCGACCCAATCTCTCTTCATACGCCATTCCCGCCATCCCAGGTATCAGTCTGGTGAATCTTCGCTGCACTCCCTCCATGGCAAGAACATCCTTCCTCAGATAAGGCAACCAAAACTGCACACAATACTCAAGGTGTGGTCTCACCAAGGCCCTGTGCAACTGTAGCAAGACATCCTTGCTCCTGTACTCGAATCCTCTCGCTATGAAGGCCAACATACCATTTGCCTTCTTAACTGCCTGCTGCACCTGCATGCTTACCTTCAGCGACTGGTGCACAAGGACACCTCGTTGCACTTCCCCTTCTCCCAATCTATTGCCGTTCAGAT
The DNA here is from genome assembly GCA_030390025.1 of Squalus acanthias. NCBI lineage: Eukaryota > Metazoa > Chordata > Chondrichthyes > Squaliformes > Squalidae > Squalus > Squalus acanthias. The sequence continues at coordinate 57,509,621 of CM059445.1, forward strand.
AATAATCTGCCTTCCTGTTTTTGCCACCAAAGTGGATAACCTCGCATTTATCCACATTGTACTGCATCTGCCATGCATCTGCCCAATCACCCAACCTGTCCAAATCATACTGGAGTTTCTCGGCATCCTCCTCACAGCACACACGCCCACCCAGCTTTGTGTCGTCTGCAAACTTGGAGATATTACATCTAGTTCCCTCGTCTAGATCATTAATATATATTGTGAATAGCTGGGGTCCTAGCACCGATCCTTGTGGTACCCCACTAGTGACTGCCTGCCACTCGGAAAAAGACCCGTTTATTCCAACTCTTTGCTTCCTGTCTGCCAACCAGTTCTCTATCCAATTCAGCACCTTACCCCCAATCCCATGTGCTTTAACTTTACACACTAATCTCTTATGCGGGACCTTATCGAAAGCCTTCTGAAAGTCCAAATACACCACATCCACTGGTTCTCCCATATCTATTCTACCAGTTACATCCTCAAAAAATTCCAGTAGTTTAGTCAAGCACGATTTACCTTTTGTAAATCCATTGTTGACTTTGTCCGATCCTGTCACTGTTTTCCAAGTGCTCTGCTATTACATCTTTTATAATGGACTCTAGCATTTTCCCCACTACCGATGTCAGGCTTACCGGTCTATAATTCCCCGTTTTCTCTCTACCACCTTTTTTAAACAGTGGGGTTACATTAGCTACCCTCCAATCCATGGGAACTGTGCCAGAGTCTATAGAATTTTGGAAGATGACCAGCAATGCATCTACTATTTCTAGGGCCACTTCCTTAAGTACCCTAGGATGTAGATTATCAGGCCCTGGGGATTTATCGGCCTTCAATCCCGTCAATTTCCCTAACACCATTTCCCTACAAATACTGATTTCATTCAGTTCCTCCCTCTCATTAGACCCTATGTTCCCCGACATCTCTGGGAGGTTATTTGTGTCCTCCTTTGTGAAGACAGAACCAAAGTATGTATTTAATTGGTCAGCCATTTCTTTGTTCCCCATTATAAATCCCCCTGATTCTGACTGCAAGGGACCTACGCTTGACTTCACCAATCTTTTTCTCTTCACATATCTATAGAAGCTTTTACAGTCAGTTTTTATGTTCCCTGCAAGCTTACTCTCATACTCTATTTCCCCCCTCTTAATTAATCCTTTTGTCCTCCTTTGCTCCCAATCCTCAGGTTTGCTGCTTTTTCTGGCCAATTTATATGTCCTCTCCTTGGATCTTATGCCTTGTTAGCCACGGTTGCGCCACCTTTTTTGTTTTATTTTTATGCCAGACAGGGATGAACAGCCTGAGATTCCTGGAGACAATTTTGGGACTTGTCTGCCAAAAGTTTCAATACAGCTGCCAGGTTGGCATGAAAGATGGGTGATATCGCGAGTGTTTCTATCCAAACTTTTAAAAGTATCTGTATTAATAGTCTCTTCTTCTGAAAAAATGAATGTACTTCTGCTTGTGAGGTCTTCTGTCTTTAATAGGAGGCAATGACCATTGACGAACTGTTGCTGTTCCGCTGAGAAAGCTATTGGCCTACTGAGTTAGCTGGAGCTGGCGGAGCACGGAGATTGAAGTGTAACCCATGGAGTTTGGGAGAACCTGATGCAGCAGTGTACAAACATTAGACTTTAAGAAATCAAGCAGGCTGCTTTGTCCTGGATGATGTCGAGCTTCTTGAGTGTTGTTGGAGCTGCACTCATCCAGGCAAGTGGAGAGTATTCCTTCACACTCCTTACTTGTGCCTTGTAGATGGTGGAAAGGCTTTGGGGAGTCAGGAGGTGAGACACTCGCCGCAGAATACCTAGCCTCTGACCTGCTCTTGTTGCCACAGTATTTATGTGGCTGGTCCAGTTAAGTTTCTGGTCAATGGTGACCCCCAGGATGTTGATGGTGAGAGATTCGGCGATGGTAATGCCATTGAATGTCAAGGGGCGGTGGTTAGACTCTTGCTTGTTGGAGATAGTCATTGCCTGGCACTTCTGTGGCGCGAATGTTACCTGCCACTTATCAGCCCAAGCCTGAACGTCGTCCAGGTCTTGTTGCATGCAGGCATGGACTGCTTCATTATCTGTGGAGTTGTGAATGGCGCTGAACACTGTGCAGTCATCAGCGAACATCCCCATTTCTGACCTTATGATGGAGGGAAGGTAATTGATGAAGCAGCTGAAGATGGTTGGGCCTAGGACACTGCCCTGAGGAACTCCTGAAGCGATGTCCTGGGGCTGTAATGATTATGATTGACCTTCAATCACCACAAACTTCTTCCTTTGTGCTAGGTATGACTCCAGCCAGTGGAGAGTTTGCCCCCCGATTCCCATTGACTTCAGTTTTACTAGGGCTCCTTCATGCCACACTCGGTCAAATGCTTGCCTTTGAGGGCGTGCAACAAAGGTTCACTAGATTGATTCCTGGGATGAGAGGGTTGTCCTATGAGGAGAAATTAAATAGAATGGGCCCATATTCTCTGCAGTCTAGAAGAATGAGAGATGATCTCATTGAAACGTATAAGATTCTGAGAAGACTTAACATGGTAGATGCTGAGAGGTTGTTTCCCCTGGCTGGGGAGTCTAGAACTAGGGGTATAGTCTCAGAATAAGGGGTCGGCCATTTAGGATTGAGATGAGGAGACATTTCTTCACTCAGAGGGTTGTGAATCTTTGGAATTCTCTACCCCAGAGGGCTGTGGATGCTCAGTCGTTCAGTATATTCAAGGCTGAGATCGATAGATTTTGGACTCTAAGGGAATCAAGGGGCATGGGGATCAGGCAGGATAGTGGAGTTGAGGTGAAAGATCAGTTATGATCTTATTGAATGGCGGAGCAGGCTCGAAGGGCTGTATGGCCGACTCCTGCTCCTATTTCTTACGCTCTGATGGGAAGCCCACTTGGAAGGAGTATTGGTAACGTTTCAGGTCTATGACCTTTCATCAGAACTTCAGCAGCAGTTCTGGTGAAAGGTCATCGACCGACAGCGTTAAAACTGTTTCTCGCCCCCACAGAGTTTTCCAGCATTGTTATTTCAGCTTTGCAGTATTTTTGCTTTTGTGGAAGGAGTCTTGCTGAGATGAGGAAGCTCACTGCATGTGTGGCGCAATCCCACGCTCCACCTCCCAGACTGCCACGTACTGGCACTCAGTCAAAGCCCGACCTGGAAACGCTGATAGGAAAATGCTTTTTTTAGTACAGGGTCTCTATGCAGTTCGTGACAATATGGTGAATGCTGTTTACTTGAGCGTAGCACAAGATGACAATAATTCACCATCTGCTTTTGCTTGTTGCTCTTAATTGGATCCACTGTGTATATTTCCCCCTGCGCCCTAGCACCTGCACGAATAGCCCTAAAACAAAGTGCCATTCTGAAATCGCATACTGTCAATCCCAATTAAGTGTACAGAGCCTGCAGCTCCAGATCGGATACAGTTAGAGCATATTAAACTTTTGGAGGAACATACATTTATATAGGCTCTTTCACGACCTCAGCACATCCCAAGGCGCTTCACAGCAAATGAAGTACTTCTGAAGTGTAATCACTGTTGAAATGTCGGCAAACACAGCGGTCAATTTGAAGACAGCAAGGTCCCACAAATAGCCACGAGGTGAAAGATAGAGTCATAGAGTTATACAGCACAGAAAGAGGCCCTTCGGCCCATCGTGTCCGCGCCGGCCATCAAGCCCTGTCTATTCTAATCCCATTTTCCAGCACTTGGTCCGTAGCCTTGTATGCTATGGCGTTTCAAGTGCTCATCTAAATGCTTCTTGAATGTTGTGAGGGTTCCTGCCTCTACCACCCTTTCAGGCAGTGAGTTCCAGATTCCAACCACCCTCTGGGTGAAAAAGTTTTTCCTCAAATCCCCTCTAAACCTCCTGCCCCTTACCTTGAAACTATGCCCCCTGGTTATTGACCCCTCTACTAAGGGGAAAAGTTCCTTTCTATCCATCCTATCTATGCCCCTCATAATTCTGTACACCTCAATCATAGGTAACGGGTCGATTTTGGTTCGAGCCTGTCTTTGGGCCCAGACTTGCGCTGCCCGTGGAGAGAGGCCCGAGGATCTCTATGGGGGGAATTTTTCAAGGGGTCAGCGGGTGCATTTGGTGGCGGGTCGGGTGGGAATTTTTTTTTTTGACAGCGAGTAGGGAACCCGCTGTCAACCCACCTCCATGCGAGTCTCCCAGATGTTGGGTCTGTCATCGCTGAACAGACCTGATACTAAGTGGCGGGGGAGGCAATTTACATCATTAGAGAGATTGTTAAGAGGCAATTAACTAGTATTTTATGCTTACCTTTAGATTTTACAACGGCTTCCCCACTGCTCGGGGATCACGTCAGGTAAGGAGGTCGGGTGTTGTGTCAGCATGGGATGGTTTCTAAACTTGACAGCTGCAAATGTTCTATAAAAGCTCCCATTCCATAGGTCTTCACTTTCCAAGGTTAGAAGCTGATAATTACTGCATTTGGAAGACAGATTGAGCTTTATGCAGCTAGCTACTGTTTGGAGCAAACTCTCTATCCAGTGTCACCTCATTGGAACAACCTCTCTCACCATGGACAAATCGCTTCTGTCATCTCAACCTCACCTGCCATCTATTACATCAGCACGTTGCCCTTGAAAAAAATCTCACCTTGGTCCTCAGAATAGCACCACGATCAGCCCCAACACCAGCATCACCAGGCACACCAGCAGCACCAACAACAACACCAACCTTCTCCGCAATCACCTGATGCTGCACAGGACAGAGGACATCAGCACCCGACCACATTGCTGCCCTGGAGGCCAGGGATGGCCTCACCATGGCCAGATTTACTTCACTTGACGCTGCACACCCTGGCTGCCACATAATGCGCCAGGTTGGCACCACCCCACACCAACACCATAAAGCATCCCTACAATGTCCAAGCCATTCCTTTCACACTCATCAGCATTGCGGGGGGTACCGTTATGTCTCACCATTCACTGCAACTCACTAAGCCACTTCCAAAGGTGCTCACAAATCTGTCCAAGAATGCAAAGTGTTGAAAATAAAGATTTCAATGTTTGACACCACATTAACAGAAACTTCACATGAACATTGGCTAAAACACCCAAGTGCCCACCCTTGTGTTTTGTGAGTTGGTCTGATTGGACTAGGATGAGGGTGAGTGTGAGGGGTGCCTAGTGAGATGGGGAAGTGATAATGTAGATAGAGAGGGATGGGTGGAGGTGCAAGGTAAGTTGGTGTGAGTAAGGATGTGCAGGAGTAGGGTAGGGAAGGCAGAGTGATGGGAATGTGATGGATGGCACAGCAGGATGAGGTTGAGTGTGGCTTTGCAGTAACGTTTCGTGATCTACTGAGATCATTGAAAGGTTTGCGCCGGTGCAGCCTGGTCCTGATGATCCCTGCTTGTGCCCTCCTGTGCAATGTGCAACCAGGCTGCGTTAGTCTCCTGGGGAGGTGTCTTCCGCCCATGGGAAGGAAAGAGAGCCTCCTTGTGTGTTGTGACTCCCTCCATAAGCATATGGAGGGAGTCATGGGAGAGCCTGGGCGCAGCCGTGCACCTCTGTGCAGTGCTTGTCAGTGTTTGCAGCACCTCAATGCTGCAGAACACTGACAGCTCAATCGTCAAAAACAATTTGCGCATGGTCCCTTTAAGGAAAACCGGCAGATGACGCGTCATCAAGTGACGTCATCAGACCCGCTTCCCTCAATTGGCCGGGAAATGCGCTGGGCGGTCTTAACAAGCCCAATCAGTATAAAATTCTTTTCACGGAGTGGGATGGAGCCAGCAGCGGGGTTGCACCCCGCCACCGACCCCGGCCTCGGAAGGCGAAATCGCGGCCTATGATTCTACGTGGAGAGGTGTAACACAGGTCATTTTAACCCAATGCACATGAAGAAGCAAAAACTAATTGGATACAGCTTACAGAATCATAGAATCATAGAATGGTTACAGCACGGTAGTAGGCCATTCGGCCCATCGAGCCCGGGCCGGCTCTCTGCAAGAGCACTTCAGCTCGTCCCACTCCCCCGCCCTTTCCCCGTAGCCCTGCTAATTCTTTTTTACTTATGACAGCATCGGGCAGTTAACCCACAGCAATGGATAGCCAACAATGGACAGCAAGCTGGCATCAATATTGGACAATGTAGAGAAAGCGGCCAGTTTATTTTGCAGGCATATCTGGCTTGCAAACCTGCAACCTGTGACTGTAAAATCAATCGTTCCGCTGGCAATGGCTGCTGAAAGTGTGCCAGAAAGATAAAGCCAGACATGAAGATTCTTTTTGACTAATGTGATACGCCACGGCTCATTTAAAGCACATGTGTTGCCTCCCTGGTGATGGATTAGGATCAGTGAGTAATTCATACTCTGCAAGTAACTTGACAAACTTTAACACATGACAGACGACAACTGCCTTGGGAAGCAGGAAACAATCTAAACAAGCAAGGCAGGCTGAGGAATTCGGAGCTTGAATTTGAACTCAAATCTTTTACTTCTTCAACTCTACACCCTGGTATACCAGCGCACGAATGCTTAGCGTGCTCGGCTGAACTTATTTCCTGCGCTATAAGAACATAAGAACATAAGAAATAGGAGCAGGAATAGGCCACTTGGCCCCTCGAGCCTGCTCCACCATTCAATAAGATCATGGCTGATCTTGGGCTCAAAGCCACTTCCCTGCCCGCTCCCCATAACCCTTCACTCCCTTATCTTGCAAAAATTTGTCTATCTCCACCTTAAATGTATTTAATGACCCAGCCTCCACGGCTCTCTGGGGCAGAGAATTGCACAGATTTACGACCCTCTGAGAGAAGAAATTCCTCCTCGTCTCAGTTCTAAAAGGGATTTTATTCTGAAACTATGCCCCCGAGTTCTAGATTTCCCCACGAGGGGAACTATCTTAGCAGTGGTGATGAACCATTTATTTTAAATGGATTAATGCCAAAATAATGGAAAGAGGAATTCCAAGTGGATACTTTAAGCATTATTATCCTAACGCTTTTATAAGATATCTATTCATTCACTCATATTATATCTGTTAAATGATATCGAATCATCCATCCTTATAATCTGTCTGCTTGCCCACTCTTACCATCCTTTGACCAGCCATTATGAGATTCCCAGGAATAGCCACAGGCGGTTTGCCCTCTGAGTTTATCTCCCTGCTGTGGAGAGGCCATAATTTGTCACTTTCCCACTCAAAAATTGAATGCTGGTGATTTTCCCCCTCCTTAGCTCGATGCCACTGAGGCCCATTGCCACTGTGATTGAGATTTCCCAATTTCAGAGTCTCGGGTTGGAGCTCGGTCCTGCTGGCTGGTGTCTTTACTAACTTGGCCCAGCTGGTGCTACTCTTCCCTGTAAATCAGATGATTGTGGGTTCGAAAACCCCTTTCCAGAATCTGAACACACAATAATTTAGGCCAACATTGCAGTACTGAGTGAGGACTGCAGGATCGGAGGTGCTGTTTCATGGATGAGACATTAAACCAAAGCCCTACCTGCATCTTCTGGTGGTTCAGGTACATAGGAACATAAGAACATAGGAACAGGAGGAGGCCATTTAGCCCCTCGAGCCTGTTCCACCATTCAATGGGATCACGGCTGATCTGGGACCTAACTCCATATATCCACTTTTTGCCCCATATCCCTTAATACCTTTGGTAACAGAAATCTATCAATCTCAGATTTAAAATTAACAATTGACCCAGCATCAATTGCCATTTGTGGAAGAATTCCAAACTTCCACCACCTTCGTGTGTAGAAGTGTTTCCTAACTTTAATCCTGAAAGGTCTGGCTCTAATTTTTAGACTATGCCCCCTAGTCCTAGACTCCCCAACCAGCGGAAATAGTTTCTCTCCATCTACCCTATGTGTTGCCCTTAATATCTTGAAAACTTCGATCAAATCGCCCCTTAACCTTCTAAATTCCAGGGAATACAACTCGAGTTTGTGTAAACTCGCCTCATAATTTGGAGTCCAGGTATCATTCTGGTAAATCTACACTGCACTTCCTCCAAGGCCAATATATCCTTCCTAAGGCGTAGTGCCCAACACTGCTCACAGTGCTCCAGGTGTAGTCTAACCGAGGCTTTGTTACTGTAGCATGACTTCTACCCCCTTGGATTCTAGTCCTCTCGATATAAAGGCCAGATGTAAAAGACCACCTGGCACTATTTGAAGAAGAGCAAGGAGTTCTCCTTGTGTCCTCGCCAACAATCCTCCAATCAACACCACCAAAACCAATGAAGTGGTCATTTATCTGATTGTTGCCTGTGGGATTATGCTGTGCACAATTGGCTTGTGTTTGTCTGCAGCACAACAGTGACTACACTACACTACACTTCAAACTGAATCCATTGTGAAGCACTTTGAGATGTCCCAGGTGCTATAAAAATTGAAGATCAGGCTTTCTTTGAGATAACAAGAGACACTTTCTCACGAGGACGTCACAGGACTCATCGCACATACAAATCATGTGGCAAATATCAGAATATTACAATTCTTGTAGCAATTAAATCCTTTAAACTCCAGGCTCAGGCTGAGATCATAGCAGCCTCAGCAACCACGCAAGACTGTTTCAAGTCAGGATGCGACATCCTCCCTTTGTACCCTCTCAATACCTTTCACCCGAAGACTGACCAAAGGTTGCAACAGACTTACCAAACGTCTTAAAATATACTTATTCTTGTGCTGAAAGCACCAGCCAAGCATGGTAAGAACATAGTACACAAGAATGTAGTGGTTTATGAAAAATAAACCATTCATGTTGCACCATAACACCAGACCGAGTGACCTGGTCTACACCAATTGGTAGCTTCTCATTTTGAAAATACAATTTACACTCATCCTCTAGATGTCTCTGTTTTAAAGAGAATTTTATAATGTATCATTACAACAATATCTTTTACCTGCTCTGCTGTCCTTGACCGTGCTCAGATGTTCTGCTGTGAGAAGAACTGCTTGTCTCTACCAGAACCCCGTGTGTTTTCCCTGTGACTCCCAGGGAGAGATTGAAGAGATCATAGATTGCAGTCTGGCATTGAAATTGTAATGATTCGAACAGCAGTTACTGGATGTAACCTCCTGCCCCGCCACTCGCTCCCCCCACCACCCCCCCCCCCCCACCCACCCCACCCCCCTCCAAAATTAAATGCTAGCCTGAGAAAACCATGACATTATGTTAAGGTCAAAGTACATCTCCAGTAATGCCATGAACTGGAACTGTCAGCTGAGGAAAATACGATGTCATTTTTCTTAAAAGCTAACTCTAATGCATATTGATTTTTCCATATCAATTTTGCTCAGCAGGAAGCATTAAGAAGACAGCATTCGGAAATTGCTATTTTCTTCAGTGAATTTTTTTTTTACTCCTTAGGGGGAGGGTCATCAGTGTTGGGGAGCTGAACGTTTTCTGTACTTGTTGCATCTACTGCTTGTGTTAGATGCAGATTTAAAACCCTTCTACTTTGCTCTAACAATACGCCTTAACTTCATAACAGCACCCACAAGTGAACTATGGCCATGTCCCACGCCAGCCATGCTGGAGACCTTTAAGATTGAGAATGTCCACTGGGGAATTTTCTGCTGTGAACTCTCACATACACATTAAAGAAAGAAAGTGTTACAGGACGTCCCAAAGCATTTACATCCAATTAAGTGCATTTTTTGAAGTGTAGTCAATCTTGTAATGTAGGAAACGCGGCAGCCAATTTGCGCACAGCAAGGATCCACAAACAGATAATGCGATAATAACCAGATAATTTGTTTTAGTGATGTTGGTTGAAGGATAAATATTGGCCAGGACACCAGGGAGAACTCCCCTTTTTTTCAAAATAGAGATAGGATCTTTTTACATCCATATGAGAGAGTAGACAGGGCCTCGGTTTAGCGTCTCATCTGAACGACGGCTTCTCCAACAGTGCAGCACTCCCTTGGTACTGCACTGGAGTGTCAGCCTAGAGTTAGGTGCTCAAGTCTCTGGAGTGGGACGTGAACCCAACAACCTTCTGACTCAGAGGCGAGAGCGCTGCCCACTGAGCCACGGCTGACACCTAAAACTAAGATTAGATTAAGATTTGCCAAACTCATTTCAACTTGGCTCCTTATCAATAGCGAAGAGATTTTGGTTTAGACTTGAAGCAGGATTCCAACAAACTGCATCCCAGTTTCTTTCAACATTTTAAGCTCAATGGACACATTGGATATGCTATAGTGACTGGGAAGAGCAACGCACAAAAAACAAACACAATGCTCAATTTCTATAAGAACATTAGAATTAGGAGCAGGAGTCGGCTGTACGTCCTCTTGAGCCTGCTCTGCCATTCAATAAGATCATGGCTGATCTTCAACCTCAATTCCCTTTCCCGCCCAATCCCCATATCCCTTGATTCCCCTAGAGTCCAAGGGGAAAATATTCAGTTGGTTGCGCCTCCCGTTAGTGCCTTAAGAGGGCGCTAATGGGGCGCAAAGCAACTAGCGCCTGGGCGCGGCGATGTTTGCGCCGCTCGCGAAATTAACTAGACATTTTGCGGCGGCGCTAAACACTACCGCCACGATCTCCTGCGCCGGCAGATTGTGACGTCAGTCGAGTGCGCAATGCCCCGGTAGCTCCCCCGAGCGGATATTGAGTGGCGCCCCCTGCCTTACCGCCTGCCGCTAGCAACGACAGGTTGAGGGGAGCGTTTTGCAGTCAGGAAGGGACTGAGGGAACGCTATTTAAAGGCGAACGCTTCCTGCCTTTTATTGTTGGTGACATTTTTGAACCACGCATTCTGAGAGAGAGAGAGAGAGAGACTTCTGGAGAGATTCAACGCTGTGTGAAGGAGTTTTGGGTACTGAGCAGCACTTTGCAGGTTCATTTTGATTTGCCCTCCTTGTATCGATTTAGAAGAGACTGTGGGGGCTGCACTCTGAGCTCTTTCCCTGGGCCTCTCCATTGTTCTTTCCAGCAGATTTGATGTACAGGACTCTCCAGGCCGAGATTCAAGGCTGCAATGAGCAGGATGTGGATGGAAAGCAAGATCAACCCTCCCCTTTAAGAACTGGCCGGCGCCATTGTGTGTGTGTTCCATTGCTGACTGACATCACATGAGCTTCGCCAGCGCTCTGAGGTCGCGCCTCGCTCCTCGGCCTTTGCGCCTTAAGACAGGTGTGAAGCGCCTGATTTAGCGCTCCAATCACCTCCAGGGGCGATAAAATTCAAGTTTGCAGTCGGAGGCGATAATTAGCGCCAGGCGCTAATCTTTGCGCCCGGCCGATAATTGCGCCCCAAATGGGGCAATACTGAATTTCTCCCCCCAAAAATCTATCGAACTCAGCCTTGAATATCCTCAATGACTCAGCATTCACAGCCCTTTGGGGTCGAGAATGCCAAAGATTCACAACCCTCTGAGTGAAGAAATTTCTCCTGATCTCAGTCCTAAATGGCCGACCCCTTATCCTGAGACTGTGCCCCCTTGTTCTAGCCTCTCCAGCCAGGGGAAACAACCTCTCAGCATCTGCCCTGTCAACCCCCTCAGAATCTTACATGTTTCAATGAGATCACCTCTCATTCTTCTAACTCCAGAGAGTAGAGGCCCAATCTACTCAATGTGCCACGTTTGGTGTCTGCTTGTATTGGATCTACGTTAGAATTGATTTGGTGGGCTCCTACAGCCAGCGGAGAGTTTTACCCTTTGGCAATGCATAGCGGAACCATGGGTACATGATGTCCATGTCGTTCTAATATGCGTTTTGGCCGAAGCTTCCTACCAACACCGTGGACTCATGCAAATGGGCTTATAACTGTCCAAACAGACCATAGCTGAAATGGACTTATTGTTGAGTGTGTTCCATTACGTTGAGGGTGAGTGAATGTTCCTGCTCCTGGCCACTATCCAGTGATCCCTGCTAGAAATGACTCGTGTGCGGACTGCGGGTTTAGTCTCAACTGTGACATCGTGTATGGAAAATCGTGGACAACCTGTGCCCGGATTTCTAATAAGCTCTCCTGCCCCACCAAACTCTTATGCTCAGGTGCTGACGAGGAAAGTCTGCCCCATAATATACAATATTTGGACAATATATTGAAAAATAATATGATATAGACAGTAAGATAGAAATTCCAGTTGAGGAGGGTACCTGGAACTGTGATTCTATCCTGATGCTGGAGGTACCATTTGGGGTGGAACCCATAAATATATATATATGCCTCTCAAGTTCTCTGGCAAATTGTCATTCAACTGCGGTCGGTCACTTCTTATGACCACCCACGTTATGTTAAAAATTAATATTTTGGGGGGAGGGTGTTATTCCAGGGCTATCCCAGGAATTCGGCCCAGGTTGCGCCTAATGGCCGAGAGCAGGCATGGGTTCCATTCTGGGGCTCCTGAAGGCTCCCCGCCCCCAAGACTGATTGATTACCATGGAACTGACAGCCTGCCCATCAGGGGAAATTCTCGAGTGCTTTTTTTGCCTTGCCTCCTCTTGGGCCTGATTCGGGCCCCACTTGCTGTTCCGACTTTAGCTTCCAACCTCTTGGGTGCCCCTACAGGTGTGGGCACCTTCCCCCGAGTATTCAAATGACCCCCATTCCCAGGATTTGGGGTCCATGGCAGGGCACAGTGGTGGACAAAAGTCCCATCATCTCCCTCTCCAGAGAATTTGCGACATTTCTAGGATGACAAGATAGACTGAGGCGAAGAAGGGCCTCTGGCATCTTTATCTCTTTTGTTCCAAATTATCAACCCATTAGACCAGCTGGCTGCTTCTGAAGTAAATCCAGTGTCCTGACCCCGTCACCTTTTCTGCCTGTTGATTATCCTCTGTGTGAGGAAACACATCCATCCTAGATTTGCCCTTTCAACCCTGACCCCCTGCCCTCTTGTCCTATAAAAAGAAAAGGAAGAAATACTTGTATTTCTACAGCGCCTTCCACGTCATCAGGACATCCCAAAGCGCTTTACAGCCAATGAAATATTTTTGAAGCATAGTCATGGAGGAAACGCAGCAGCTAATTTACGCACAGCAAGCTCCCACAAGCAGATTCATTACCAGATAATCTATTTTAGTGATGTTGGTTCAGGGATGAATGTTGGCCAGGACACCGGGCAGAAGTCCCCCTGCTCTTCTTCGCCAATAGTGCCGCGGGAATCTTTTACGCCCCACCTGAGAGGGCAGACGGGGCCTCGGTTCAACCACTCATCCGAAAAAGACGGATATAATGTACTGGATGTGACATCAGCCCGGTTAAGGTGTGATACAGGAGCCGGCGGGGCCGCACGGTTCTGGCTTCGTTATCGTAGCCGTCACCCGCTCTACATTACGCCTGCACGCCGGATACATTGCATTAAAAAAAAAACATATTGCAAACTTACATTATTAAAAACAGTAGGCTGTCGATCATGGAAAAGAACAAATGTCTGACAGTGAATTTAAGGAGATAATCCAATTCTTTTGGTTTTACTGAAAACTGTGGGAGTGATGCCCTCACAGTTGATGATGTCACCAGAGACACTTGATTGAATTAGCGTTTTGTAATTCACTGTCGGACATCTGCTAGCTGACATCCAGCATTGATATGCATTGTACAGTTGTATAAAATGGAAGCAATCCTTTATACAGTGCAGTGAGGGTATTCTCTCATAATAAGATCTGTCTTATTTAATCATGGTGTCTCGTAGCTAAACTAGTGGCCTAGTTGGCTTCTTATTGTCAGTACTGCTAAGGACAAGACTGGTTATAGAGCCCACATTTCCCTCTCTCTTGAACTATTACAAATGATAAGATGGTGCTCTCGCTTCAAACATTGGGTAGAGAAGCATCTGATTCATTGCGCAAAGCATTTCACAGCAAAGAAGCTGGCCAGACACTTAAAGGCTGTGCTGGTGTCGAGCGCAAGCCTCGTTTAACTGGGGAAATTATGTACAAGAGGTCCCGTGTCAAATTCAACGTCGTTCACTGTGTCACTCGCGCCCACCTTGCTCATCTAAAACGGCCGCCTAATGAACCCACTGATCTTGAGCTTGAGGCTTGCAGAAGTACGCGGGAACGTCGGAACAGGAGGAGGCTATTCGGCCCCTCGAGCCTGTTCCGCCACTCCATCAGCTCATCGCTGATCTGTACCTCAACTCCATTTAACTGCCTTTTCTCCTTGGGGGCCTGAACAAGAGAAAATTCTGTCGCTCTCAGTCTTGAAAGTTTCAAATGACCCCCAGCTTTTGGAGGAGCGAGTGCCAGATTTCCACCACCCTTTGTGTGAAAAAGTGCTTCCTGATGTCACTCCTAAATGGCCACGTTCTAATTTTAAGAGTATGCCGTCTTGTTCTGGACTTCCCCCCACCAGAGGATTCTTTTAAAGGTATGAATCATTTTGAAAAGTTGTAGGAACGTTTTTTATTTTATTGCTGTGGAGGGTGAAATGTTTATGTTGCAAGAATATTATTTCCCAATATTTGTCTGCAATATTATTACTTGCAGCTTACAATTGCTACAAAAGTCGCAGCACACACAGTGCTGAGGATAGGAATTCCTTCCCTCTTGCATTTGATCGACTCAGAGCTGCTGAGCGTTTAACTCGCTGCTAGCTTGCTTCTTATTCCATATTTTACCGAAACGAGCCTTGATCAATGACCCTGAAATGGAATAAAACATACCTTTGTGATACATTAGGAGCTGCTATGTGGAATCGGGAAAAGTTGAAAAACGACAAAAGTGTCAGGGATTTAGCAGTGGAGAAACACTGAAGGATTAGAGGAGTAACCATATTGATAAACGCAAGACAGCAGGACAGACAGCAACAACAACAACTTGCATTTATATAGCGCCTTTAATGTAGTAAAACGTCCCAAAGCGCTTCACCGGAGCGTTTATCAAACAAAATTTGACACTGAGCCACGTAAGGAGATATTAGGGCAGGTGACCAAAAGCTTGGTCAAAGAGGTCGGTTTTAAGGAGCGTCTTAAAAGAGGAGAGAGAGGCGGAGAGGTTTAGGGAGGGAATTCCAGAGCTTAGGGCCCAGGTGGCTGAAGGCACGGCCACCAATGGTGGAGCGATGAAAATCAGGGGATGCGCAAGAGGCCAGAATTGGAGGAGCGCAGAGATCTCAGAGGGGGGTTACAGAGATAGGGAGGGGTGAGGCCATGGAGCGATTTGAAAACAAGGATGATCATTTTAAAATCGAGACATTGGAGATGGAGGAATAAACACGCTGAAGGACTAGAGAGAGAGGGTGGAATAAAATAAAGGATTGGCGATGGAGGGAGAACATGCTGATGTTACTTGTTACTTGTCAGGTTTCTTTTTGCTTCCCTTCACTGGGCCTGGTTAATTATCTAGTAGCCAGCACTGTGACACTCACTCCCTTCGTTCTGCGCTACAGGATACTTCAACTCATTTTTATTTTAAGTTTGCATTTCCAGGCATTGAATCACCATAGGAAGAGGGTAAGATCATTCGGCACAAAAATCCCATCTTTTTTTGAAACCCTGCTCACCCACCTTCAAAACAAGCCCTCAATCTCTTTTTCGGAAAAACACCCGCCATGCCTCCTGGACCCATTTATCGTGTCTGCTCAATGGCTTCTCGTCGTAACTTATTTCACAAATTGCTGACCTGCTGTGTTAAAAATAAAAGTGCAGCTTGACTTCCCTTCCTGCTCCTATTTGAACCCGTTGTTGGTTTTCCTATCCAGTGTGGTGTCAGGTGGCTGTGGTTGATATTAATATCCACTTTACGTAGTTGATTTGTTTTCTAGTTGGAACCGCACAGTATACCACTAGTTGAACCCTTTGTTGGTCAGTCCGTAAGGGGGACCCCGAGCTTCCGGTCGCCTGTCACTTTAATTCTTCGCACCACTCCCACTCAGATCTCACCGTCCTCGGCCTCTTGCATTGTTCCACTGAAGCTCAGCGGAAGCTCGAGGAACAGCACCTCATCTTTCGATTAGGCACTTTACAGCCTTCTGGACTCAACATCGAGTTCAACAATTTCAGGTCATAACCTCGGCCCCTATCATATATATATTTTTTATCCACACCTTTTGTTTGTGTCTTTTTTTCTTCCCTCCCACATGGCAGCTGTCTTTCATTCTGCCAGCGCAATTCACACTTCATCCAGAGCCATCCTTTGTTTCTTAACCTGTCCCATTACCATCTCCTTTTGCCTTGAATATCTCTTAATGTCTCTTAACCTCTCCTGCCTTCTATCCTATCACAGACCTTCCCTTTTGTTCTTTTATCCCCTCCCCCTTGTCCCAGCTCCTACACTTGCTTAAAAATCTATTCCATTTCCTGCTTTTTTCCAGTTCTGACGAAAGGTCATCGACCTGAAACGTTAACTCTGTTTCTCTCTTCACAGATGCTGCCTGACCTGCTGAGTATCTCCAGCATTTTCTGTTTTTATACCACTAGCTGACCTTGCTATGAAATAAGTTTGGACAATGCAGACTCCCCATTGGGGTGAGAGTAGATGAGGTCATGAACCATCTGCGGCCCTTGACAAAGTCCACTCACCCGGCAGGAGATATTCAGGCAGTGTCGTTAAGGCAGGGCTCTATGGCACTTCTTTCCTACTCAGAAAAGAAAATGAGGTACCATTTTTCTACAGAGCACCTTATATGGAACGGATCTCCTCCATGTGGCTGTGGATTTGTGGCCATAGTCTGAGGGATGTACCTTAAGAATAAGTCTTGCCCAAATGACCCGACCACTTCCCTAAAGCGCACCTTGAAATTTAATGCAAAAACAATAATAATCGAACCAGACAAAATTCCTCACATCCAGTGCTGTCTTAATGATACGTTGCTTCAAATTAGACAGGCTCCTCACACATTTTGTACCAATGACTTTGATGAATTAAGCTCTATCCTTTGCAGGCAGAAGTTCAAATACAGTGTAACTCGTCCCAAAGTGAATCAGGATTACTGAAAGCTGAAGGCCATGGGAAAGTTGTGACTTTGCTACTCCGGTATCGTTTCTCCGGGACTTTCTGTGCTGCCAGTCATCCTCGGGGTTCATTTTGTGGGATATCTGGGCCATATTACAGCTGGGCCCTATTGTTGCACCATCTAGTCAAACACAAAATATGATGCTGCCACTACTTTTTGTCAAAATTGCCCAAATTGTCTGCTACTTTCCCTTGAAGTCACTGCCATGTATTGTACTGAGGCTGCCATTAGTATCTGTCAAAGCTGCAGCCACTCTTTTCAAAGCTGCAGCCACTCTTTTCAATGCTGCAATGATACACCCGAATGTCACGAGCACCAAAACCGAAAGTAAAGCGAGCAGCATCTCCTTACAAGTTGTTGATGATTTCAGAGACATCTGTAGGCCCGTCAGCTCTGATACCTGACCTATCCACGTCCTCATCCATTTCAAATTACCCCACCAGCTCCCTGAGCTCTCTGCACTGCCCCAATTCTGGCCTCAATCGCTCCATCATTGACGGCCGTGACTTCAGCTGCCTGGGCCCTAAGCTCTGGAATTCCCTCCCTAAACCTCTCCTCCTCTCCACCTCTTTCTCCTCCTTTAAGACGCTCCTTAAAACCTACCTCTTTGACCAAGCTTTTGGTCACCTATTCTAATATCTCCTTATGTGGCTTGCTGTCAACATAGAAACATAGAAGATAGGAGCAGGAGTAGGCCATTCGACCCCTCTAGCCTGCTCCGCCATTCAATGCGATCATGGCTGATCATCCAAATTCAGAACCCTGTCCCTGCTTTCTCCCCATATCCCTTGATCCCTTTAGCCTTAAGAAATATATCCAACTCCTTCTTGAATCTATTTAATGAATTGGCCTCTACTGCCTTCTGTGGTAGAGAATTCCACAGGTTCACCACTCTCTGGGTGAAGAAATTCCTCCTCATCTCAGTCCTAAATGGCTTACCCCTTATCCTTAGACTGTGACCCCTGGTTCTGGACTCCCCGACCATCGGGAACATCCTTCCTGCATCTAGTCTGTCCAGTCCTTTCAGAATTTTATAAGTTTCAATGAGATCCCCTCTCATTCTTCTAAACTCCAGCGAGTATAAGCCCAATCGACCCAATCTCTCCTCATACGTCATTCCTTGTTTGATAACGCTCCTGTGAAACGCCGTGGGACATTTTACTACCTTAAAGGCGCTATAAATAAGTGCAAGTTGTTGTTGTTGCTACATCGCAGGCCGACCCAATATGTGATATGCCTGATGTGGAGTATGTTTTGTGCTGTGGAATCACATTAGCAATGTGATTTTAACTGGCTAATCTCAGTCTGTAGCTAATCACAAAGGCCCCGATTGTAACTCCTCTTGGCTGGCGGAAACCAAGCCGGGGAGGGGGACAGTTAAAATGGAGCGTGCGGCTTAACCCACTCTTATCCCGCCCTGATGTGGACAAGTGCAATTTTAAGTTGCAGGCAGCAAGGACACCTGGCCCAAGCCGGCGGGGTCCTCTATCAATATGCAAATTGGACTTAAAGGGCTCGATTTTGCCAGGCCCGAGGAGGCGGGTTTGGAGGCGTGTGAGGTGTTAAATTAGCAGAAACTGGCGGGCGGCTCCGATCCCGCCTCCAGCCCGCCTCCGAGCAATTGTCCCGAAATCGGACTTTCAGACCCCGTTTCCATCCCACCTCCAAGAGGCGGGATAGGCCCTTAAGGCCCTTAACAAGCACTTAATTGCCTCTATAATGCCATTTTGAGAGGCCCTTCTAAGTTTACCACATTTCCCCCGTGCTGCACGTCTCCTCTGGAACACGCCAGTTAATCCTGGCGGCCTCACCAGTGGATGGCTTACGAGCAGCTGCAGCTCCACCGTTAAAAAGGATTTCTCAGCAATGATCATTTGCAGGTGGCAGAACTTTGTTTTCTCGGGTCTGGGAGAACTTTTAGCAGGTCTACTTATTGTGGAAGTTTTGAGGCTGAGATCCATCTCCAGTGTGACCTCCTGGGAAACCCCTCTCCCCACCTTGACTGAGCGCTTCCTCAACTGAGGTATATACCAGAAGCATGGGAGCCATTTATTTCCTTTCCTCCTGGACCTCAGATTCGGACGAAGACCAGCCGTGGCAGCAGCAGCACCTGGAGCAACAGCAGCACCAACAGCAGGAGCAACAACAGGAGCGCCAAGCTGCTGCTCACCCACCTGAAGCTGCCGCAGGAGATACCCCCAAAACAGAGTCTACAGACAGAGGATGAGCTACCTGAAGATGACTGAGCAGCAGTGCCAAAGGAGGCTCAGACTTTTGCAAAAGGTAGTGGGTGACATCTGCGCAATGTTGCAGCAAGAGCTGGAGCCCAGAGGAGCGGGTGGACATCCCTTACCAGTGGCCGTCAAAGTCAGCACCGCACTCAACTTTTTGCTTCAGGATCATTCTAGGGATCAACAGCAGACATCAGCGGCATCTCCCAGGCGGCCGCACACACTTGCATCACGCAGGTAACGATGGCCTCTTTGCCATCGCTCACAATTACATCAACTTCTCCAAGGATCAAGCAAGTGTGAGGGGGCGTGCGGCTGGATTTGCTAATCTGGCAGGCTTTCCAAGGATGCAGGGCATCGCTGACTGCACACATGTGGCTCTTAAGGCACCCCATCACAATGCAGGTATTTTTGTCAACCGCAAGGGCTTCCACTCCCTCAACGTGCAGCTGGTGTGTAATCACAAGAAGGAAATTCTGCATGTTTGCGCCATGTACCCTGGCAGTTGCCATGACTCCTTCATCCTGCGGCAGTCTAGTGTGCCTCCGCTCTTCAGTCCGCCAAACCAACTTTGCGGATGGCTACTTGAGACAAGGGCTATCCCCTGAAGACATGGCTAATGACGCCATTGAGGAGCCCATCCAACGAAGCTGAGGAGCGCTACAACTCCAGCCACATTTCCACCAGATCCATAATCGAGCAAACCATCGGCTTGCTGAAGATGCGATTCAGATGCCTTGATAGATCAGGTGGAGCCCTGCAGTACTCAGCAGCCAGGGTCTCCAGAATCGTCTTGGTCTGCTGTGCACTTCACAACATGGCACTGCATCGTGGCTTGCAGCTGCCTGAGGAACAAGTGGCTCATCGCATAGCCTCCTCAGATGAGGATGAGGATAATGATGAGGAGGAGGAGGAGGAGGAGGAGGAAGAGGAGGAGGAGGAGAGTGACAACGAGCAGCTTGCGGAGGCGCCCGTCTGTCCGTCCCCCACATGCGAATCCTCCTCGACTGCCACGATCTCCAGGCCGCCTCCTCTGAAGTGGTGAGCTGGGCTATTGAGGGTGGCCCTCCTCCTGTCCTCACCCTCTCCCTCTTATTGTGGGCTCTCTTTTCCCAATGAGGGACACAAGTGGAGTTTGAGTGAGAATGAAGGCGTGAGTGCAGAGAATCCATAGCATAGATGCCTAGAAGGACACAAAGATGGAGTGAGGTCCCAAGACCAAGGGCTCTTCCTGTGTGTGTTGTAAGTTGTTGTCATAGCATCACAGTGATAGGGAGTGTGACGGCTGCATAGTCGAATAGTGAACAGACAGAGAGAGGGAATGGTTAAAGGTGCAGGGATGTAAGGGTCAAGTGGGATGTGGAGGAGGAGGTTGACAAAGCAGAATGCTGGTGATGAGAGGCGATGGGGATCAGATTGAGGGTCATGGGGATGGAATACTCACTTTTCCTGTGCGGAGAAGGTCATGAAACCTCTTTCTGCACTGCAGCCAGGTTCTGCTGCACATTGAGATGGCACTGACCTCCTGTGCCACTTGCAGCCACACAGCTTTGGTCTGTTGGGGAGGCTTTTTCCTCCCAGAAGAAGGAAACAGCACTTCCTTATTCGCTCTTGCTCCCTCCACCAGAGCTTGGAGGGAAGCCTCATCAAAACGGGGTGCACACTTTGGCTGCTTGACATGGTTGGAGCACGAATCCCTCAGAAGTATGAACCAAAAGTTCTAAGGCAGAAAAAGAACCAAGGCTGCTTGCAGGCCTTAAATCCAGCTGCATAGATGACGTCATCAGAGGCGAGTTTCTGCACCAAAATACTCATTGGGCCAGGGAGTCCCACACGCTGGAAATCAAGTGCCCAATTAGGGGAAAATCAGCCAATTGTCCCGACTCACATCGGAGGTGGGGTCGGGAACCGCCGACCACCTGACACGCCCCCAGCCCGCCCCCAATGGCAAAATCCAGCTCAAAGCGTCTTAAAGGAAGAGAGAGAGGTGAAGAGGCGGAGAGGTTTAGGGAGGGAATTCCAGAGCTTAGGGCCCAGGCAGCTGAAGGCACGGCCACCAATGGTGGAGTGATTAAAATCGGGGATGCTCATGAGGCCAGAATTGGAGAAGCGCAAAGATCTCAAAGGCTTGAAGGGCTGGAGGAGGTCACAGAGATAGGGAGGGGCGAGGCCATGGAGAGATTTGAAAACAAGGATGAGAATGTTAAAAGCTCTAATAAAAGTAAACACGGGGGGGAATTAAGACGTCTTGTGTATGTGGGGGATTGGGGGTCTGCGGGGGAGAAATTCATCTTGGCCGGTAGAGTAAAATGGGCGATATCGCATCGGCAGCCCGTTTCACACTCCGCACGATGCTCTTTTCCATTGACATTCTCAAACCCACATGATGAGATTGTAACTCATCAGAGGCCAGAATTGGAGGAGTGCCGAGATCTCGGAGGGCTGGAGGTTACAGAGATAAGCATGCCGGTATGTAAATCTTTGTCATTTGACTGGCTGAGAAAAAGAACAACCATTGAAGCCAAGTTCTAGCTGATCACTTTTATAAGTTACACAGAATTACACAGAATATACGGCACAGAAACAGGCCATTCGGTCCAACTAGGCTGTGCTGGTGTTTATACTCCACACGAGTCTCCTCCCATTCCATTTACCTCAGGGGTGATTTTATCAATGGGGACCTGATGGAGGCGGGAAAGCTGCTTGTCGGGTTTTAGTCCCGCCTCCATCGACGTCCGGCCAATCCATGCTATTTTCCCTTGATTGACCTTGTTAAACCTGCCCAGTGGGCTTAGCAGGCCAATTAAGGGAAAGCCGGTTACAGAGCACGTCCTGAATTTTTGACAGATGAATTGTCATCATTTGACAGCTTTGAGAAGCTGTCAAACACTGACATTCTCTGTTCTTTGGTGAGTCCTTGTACTCAAGACTCACCAAACCTCTTTCCTGAGCAGAAATCAGATGGCTGTTGCATCGGAGAATGCAGCAGCCATTCTGTCATCTCTGCCGGGGAGATGAGGCAGCTCCGCAGCCGAAAGGGATGAAGCCTGGAGGAAGAAGCAAAGGTGAGTAATCTTATTAAAACACTTTAGACTCACCTTACACACTTACCTCTCCACACTTGCACTCATCGCTCACCTGCACACCGGACATTTCGGCCCCTCCGACCCCCGCAGACCCACGGCTCGCCTCCTGAGGTTTGGAGCCATCGGGAAGCCCATACTTGAGGGCTCAAAATAGGGATTAGCCAAAAACTGCCTGTTAACAGGCAGTTAATTGGCACTAATCCCCTTCCCGCCTCGAGGAGACGGGACCCGGCGCGGGTCGGGTACCCGCCTCCTGGGAAGATGGCATGGAGGCGGGTTGGGGGTGGGATGGGTACCTGCTCCCAGATTCTTCCATTTTCCCAGCAGTCCCGCCTCCATATCCGCCTCCCCAGGACTGGCAAAATCGCCCCCCTCATCTCAGCCTTTCAGCATAACTTTCTATTCCCTTTTCTCTCATGTACTCGTCTAATTTCCTTTTGAAAGCATCTGAGCTATTCGTCTCAACCGCTTCCTGTGGTAGCGAGTTCCACATTCTAACCACTCTCTGAGTAAAGAAATCTTGCCTTATTTCCCTATTGGATTTATTAGTAACTATCTTGTATTTATGGCCCCTAGTTTCGGATTCTCCCACAAGTAGAAACAGTCTCTCCACATCTACCCTGTCTAAGCCATACATAATTTTAAAGACCTCTTGTCAGATCACATCTAAGCATTCCCTTTTCCAAAGGAAAAAGCCCAAACCTGTTCAATCTTTGCTGATAGCTGTAATCTCTCAGTTCTGGTACCATGCTTGTAAATCGTTTTTGCACTTTTTACAGTGCTTCTATGTCCTTTTTTTATAGTATGGAGACGGCACAAATTCCTTTTTGCAGACTCAGACAGAGAGATATGATCGTTTGTAGTGTGACAATTACTGTAAAGGAAAGAAGTGACACGATAAACACGGGCCATTTTATTAGAGAGTTCTTTCACACGAAAGGCTTTGATTTGCTGTCCCACAGTATATGAATTCAATCTGCCAGCTCCTAGCCCAGGCTACGATAGATCTTTTCAAGTGTCTTTGTCATGTACCTAAGGAAGTGCAAAGGAACAGAAAGCTGAGCAATGAGTGCAGACCTGATTCATCTGTTTGATTCTCCTGTAAAAGTGTTTTTTTATATACATATCTCCAGCAGCTCCAATCACCACCAGACAGGGTTACAGAAGATTGGTCTTTCCTTTCATTTGTTCCGCGTTTTTATGTCTCAAACTCTCTTTTGAGTGGCTTCAGAAAATGGATTTCCTGCTAGAGAGAGGCTTCATTTTCCTGCAATTTTCTTTCTGAAAGGCTGGTAAGAGAGGCAGAGGCACAGTAATGGAACAGGAGTGCTGGGGTATTAACTAATTGCACACATAATACTGTAAAGAAAGACTTGCATTTCTATAGCACCTTTCATGATCTCAGGATGTTCCAAAGCGCTTTACAGCCAATGAAGTACTTTTTGAAGTGTAGTCACTGTTGTAATATAGGAAATGCGGCAGCCAATTTGCACACAGCCAGGTCCCACAAACAGCAATGTGATAACATCCAGATAATCTTTTTTAGTGATGTTGATTGAGGGATAAATATTGGCCCCAGGACACCGGGGAGAACTCCCCTGCTCTTCTTCGAAATACGGCCACCTGAGAGGGCAGACGGAGCCTCGGTTTAACGTCTCATCTGAAAGACGGCACCTCTGACAGTGCAGCACTCCCTCAGCACTGCACTTGAGTGTCAGCCTAGATTGTGTGCTCAAGTCCCTGGAGTGGGATTTGAACCCATGACCTTCTGACTCAGAGGCTACCCACTAAGCCAAGGCTGACACTATGCACTGTTGTAAAATGTAACTGATATTTGGAATATTACCATTCCTGGGAGGGAGGGTAAAATTCCCCCTTAAGTGTTTTGTTATTCTACATTTGTATTTCAAAGCATTTGCTATCAATATCCCATTTAAAATTGAATCATTGAAACACACGATGATTAATTGTAATGTATGGGTTTTTTCCTTGTCCATTGATATCAAATTATTGAATA
The DNA here is from genome assembly GCA_030390025.1 of Squalus acanthias. NCBI lineage: Eukaryota > Metazoa > Chordata > Chondrichthyes > Squaliformes > Squalidae > Squalus > Squalus acanthias. The sequence continues at coordinate 57,533,864 of CM059445.1, forward strand.
TTTTTATTTAAGTGGAGAGTGTTAATGATATCATTAAGGCAGACTAAGAGGGTGAAATTAGTCTTTGACAGTAGCGCATGACGGGCAATAGCAAATCGATAACCTGTTTTACATCCTGTCTGATTATTTTGCCCATTCTACCGGCACTGCCTAGAGAAGAAGCAATCACATGTAACAGCCATGGCCTAGTTTAATGACCTCACCAGGTCATCAAAGGCAAGAGTGCTTTCAGATATATAACAGGGCTGATAACTGAATCACAGTGAAGCACATGGGTTTACCCTAGAACAATAGTCAAGCCCTTTAGGGTATTAAGAAAGAAAGAACTTGCATTTATCTAGCACCTTTCATGACCTTAGGATGTCCCAAAGCACTTTACAGCCATGAAGTACTTTTAAAGTATAGTCACTGTTGTAATGTAGGAATCTTGACAGCCAATTTGTGCGCAACATTAAATTGCATCATTTTCCTTGTCCCAGAAGCAATGTCATGTTAAATGTCTCGCATCCTGTAATGCATGCTAGCATGCTGCAGCCTTACAACTATGTCCTTGCTCTCGTACACTTACTATTATTGTCATCCATTTCACCAATCCTAACTGCATGTGACTGCAGGATCTGGAGACTGAAGCAGCAATTAACACTGTGCATTCCTCCTGCACACAACGCCAGGGAATGCCAGGTGACTGGAGAAGGATGTCCCAACATCTGCATTTAACAACTCATGGAGCAGTGTCCATAATTGGCTTCCACTCTGGCCTGCCATAAGAAACATGAAATAGGAGCAGGAGCAGGCTATACGGCCCCTCAAGCCTGCTCCGTCATTCAATAAGGTCATGACTGATCTTCTACATCAACTCCACCTTCCCACCCATTCCTCATATCCCTTGATTCCCTTAGTGTCCCAAAATCTATCAATCTCAGCCTTGAATATACTCAACGGCTGAGCATCCACAGCCCTCTGGGGTAGAGAATTCCAAAGATTCACAACCCTCTGAGTGAAGAAATTTTTCTTCATCTCAGTCCTAAATCGCTGACCCCTCAATCTGAGACTCTCCAGCCTGGGGAAAACAGCCTCTCAGCATCTACCCTGTCAAGCCCTCTAAGAATTTTATACATTTCAATGAGATCACTTCTCATTCTTCTAAACTCCAGAGAGTATAGGCTCATTCTACTCAATCTCTCTTCATACAACAACCCTCCCATCCCAGAAATCAATCTAGTTCAAGATGGAGGTGTGGGAGTCTCTGTGCCTTCAGTGGGTTCGTGAGAATGTATACTTTTTCTTCTTTAAGTGTCAGCCGTGGCTCTGTTGGTAGCACCCTCACCTCTAAGTCAGAATGGTTGTGGGTTCAAGTCCCACCTCAGGGACTTGAGCACAAAAATCTAGGCTGATGCTCCCAGTGCAGTACTGAGGGAATGCTGCACTGTCGGCGGTGCCGTCTTTCGGATGGGACGTTAAACCGAGGCCCCGCCTGCTCTCTCAGGTGAATGTAAAAGATCCCACGGCACTATTTTGAAGAAGAGCAGGGGAGTTCTACCCTGGTGTCCCAGCCAATATTTATCCCTCAACCAACATCAATAAAACAGATTATCTGGTCATTATCACATTGCTGTTTGTGGGAGCTTGCTGTGCCAACTTGGCTGCTGCATTTCCTACTTTATAACAGTGACTGTACTTGAAAAATAACTTCATTTGCTGTAAAGTGCTTTGGGGCATCCGGTGGTTGTGAAAAGCGCTATATAAATGTAAGTCTTTCTTTTTAATGTTTCTACATATTCTTCAATCTCTTCACCATCTACCACATTCCTCATAAGAGATCCACAAAGTAACTGATGAAGATAAAATACTGTTCAAGCCGACCAAAAGTTCTGTTGTTCCTCCAGAGGCTGTAAGTCAGGAGACAGTGGAAAAAACTGCTGAAGAACAAGACCTCTAACAACACTGACGATCTCTTACCCATCCCATCATTCACTCTCTCCCCTGCCCTCGGCAACCCAGAGACACCCACTCGAGGGAGTACAGATAGCATAGATGAGGAACTGAAACACAGTAAGATACAGACCACCAAGGAAGACAGATGATGCAGATGTGGAAGTGGATCCTGATGTTGTTGAGCGGAGGTGTGAAACATGACTGCAGTGCAAACAGCTGATGATGTCAGCGACCCTGCCATTAAGAGAAAGATGCTAGCGGAGACTCAGACACATATGTGGAGGTTATGCATGGCTTCCCCCAAGATGTTTGGCAAATGCATCTGGGTTGGGCTCAATGTGAGACCAAACAGACTATCCCGACCGATGCAATCACTTTCTTTCCAAAGTTGAGGGGACGTGAGAAATCTTAACATTGAAGCAGTTTCCAGATGTTTTCTGAACCATAAGCCTGTGTAAGTATCTCAAGGCACAATCCTATATGACATTCCTGACCTGTATTCCATTTAGAAAAAAGACGGAAACTCCTGCAAGGTAGATTAACCCATCCTGTCTGAATTCCCAATCTGTGCTCCCAAAGTGCACGTCTGAGGGTAAATTCAACAATACCGAGCTCCCAGTGGAGAGCCCTTGTGCGCAAGGAGAGTGGCTCGGTAATAGGGCTCTGACGGTGTAGTGCTGATTCTCCGATCCACGCTCTTTCAAGCTTGGCTACCTGTTGGGTCGTTGCTCTTTCTTCGTGCCCTTAAGGTTGCCAAATCTGGTCGGACATATTCCTGGAGGTGTCATCAGCTGACCTCCTGCCTCCAACCATTGGTCAGCCAACATAGAGTCAAAGAGTCATAACAGCACAGAAGGAGGCCATTCGGCCCATCAAGTCCGTGCCGGCTCTCTGTAGAGCACATGTCCATCCTCGCGGGGCACACACGGCTAATTGGAAATCGAATAGACTCATCATTACCCGATTGGATGATTTTTCCCCACGTCCAATAATTTTATTACTAGTAAACAAAAGTGTTCAAAGAAAATTAAAAAAGAACACAATTTCTTATTGCCCCTATGATTTTTCTCCCGGGGTTACTCACAGCAGTTTTTTTTTAATTCATTCACAGGATGTGGGATTCGCTGGCAAGGCCAGCATTTATTGTCCATCCCTAATTGCCCTTGAGAAGGTGGTGGTGAGCTGCCTTCTTGAACCGCTGCAGTCCGTGTGGTGAAGGTGCTCCCACAGTGCTGTTAGGGAGGGAGTTCCAGGATTTTGACCCAGCGACGATGAAGGAACGGCCGACATATTTCCAAGTTAGGATGGTGTGTGACTTGGAGGGGAACTTGCTGTTTTTGTGGTGTTTTCATGTGCCTGCTGCCCTTGTCCTTCTAGATGGTAGAGGGCACGGTTTTGGAGGCGCTGTCAAAGAAGCCTTGGCGAGTTGCTGCAGTGCATCTTGTAGATGGTAGACACTACAGCCACGGTGCGCCGGTGGTGGAGGGAGTGAACGTTTAAGTGTCCTGGAGAATAGTCTTTAATTCCTGCAGACTCCAGGGCAATCCTGGCGGGTTGGCAATCCCTAGGTGCACTTGGAGTTTAGGTACAGCGTGAGAAACATTTGATCAAAATTCACGGTAATATTTCTGCAGCATCTGATGCCCATGCTTAGTATCACACGGAATGCATTAGTGAAGGATAAACTATCAGATGGGAAGCAGCAGTATGAACCTCTGACTGTGCTATAAAATGTATCGTTACAAATATGTAGAAATTATTTTTACAGATGTTCCATAAAAACAAACAGAACGTACTTGGACAGATGAATTACTCATTAGGGTTACAAAGCTCTGGATCGCTTTACATTTCTATTTTTTCCACTTTTCTCCTCTCTTGAATGCGCTGACCCACAATGAACTCCAAGGATGCTGACAGCTCTCATGCAAGTAGCGATCTTCATGTCTGAGCCGAGATAGTGAGTGGTGGAAATATGGAGCCATCACAGCCCAGATTGATCATATCTTCATCTGACATCCAAGCACATGCACATCCCCCCAAAAAAGCTGGGGGTCAATTGAAATCTTCAAGACTGAGATCCACAGATTTTTATTAGATAAGGGTCTCAAGGGATATGGATTAAATGGGGTTGAGGTACAGATCGGTGGCCATGATCTGAGCGAATGACCGAACAGGCTCGAGGGGCTGAATGGCCTACTTCTGTTCCTATGCCAGCAGGAGAGCATTGGACGGCAATCAGGACCAAAGAACCCTTATAGAAAAGCAAAATACTGCGGATGCTGGAAATCTGAAATAAAAACAGAAAATGTTGGAAATACTCAGCAGATCAGGCAGTATCTGTGGAGAGAGAAACAGAGTTAACGTTTCAGGTCGATGACCCTTCGTGACGAAGGGTCATCGACCTGAAACGTTAACTCTGCTTCTCTCTCCACAGATGCTGCCTGACCTGCTGAGTATTTCCAACATTTTCTGTTTTTATTCCAAAGAACCCTTACTGATTTTGCCTCTGGCCCAGGAACACCGAAGCTAATGCGTCTACTGCCACCCGGTGAGATCGGCGGACTCAGTGTCAACTGCGAATTGAACTGGGATCTTTCTGCTCTGTTTGGTCCAATTCCACACTGGGTAATACACTCCGCAACTGATCCATTATGGATCTCCCCTACTTGTTCAAAATCTTCCTATCTCACCAACTGTTCCCTGCTAGAGGCGGTGGAGATGCAGCTCGGTATTACGCCCGTTCCGTTGCCTTCCTTGATTCAGCTATTGGAAGGTGCACAAGAGCAGCCTGGGGTGCGTCACTCTCCAAATTTTTTTTCCTCCCTCCAGGAAACATCTAAACTCCCAACACAGGCAAGATTATAAATTTAAGATGTGAAATGCATGTGTGAACCACACATCACGCCAACACTTCAAGCCATATTGTGATTGAGCCCACCATCTTCTCCAAAATGAATGTTATTACTTCTTTAAAATGTCAGAAGATTGAATGCATGAGTAACTTTTCGAGTGCCTATATATTATTCGTAAGTAGGATTGTACACCCTGCCGCTCATCAAAGGTTGGGTCTCTCCCACGATTCTGCAAAAGCTCATTGTAGAAATGACAGAGTTATGGACATAGCTTAAGTCACATTGCCAGACAGTCATCAGCACTGCATCAGGGGTTGTTACATTATCTCAGCGTGAAAGAGATTCACAAAAAATATTGCATTAAGTCCTCTAAAGAAGGAAATCAGTCTGAGATAATAGGATATCCCACAAGTGGAGGCTGAAGATTAGAGACAGCCTGAAAGAAGCTGTACACTTGAAATAGTCTCGCTCTGACTTTTCTGTAACTAGCCAGATTTCTGTCTTAATTAGTCGCAAATTATTATTATTATTATTAGATATAAAAGTCTCTCCTGTGGCATTGCTCACTGATGGTAAGGTGTTTGACTACATATTTAAATTAAATCAACAGAAGAGGCGTTTTTTGGATATTAGAGCTTTATACACACACTTTACGCTTTTTACATGTTTTTGATTGGTACATACTAAGTATGTCATGGGTAATACAGCATGGTTAGCACAGACCAATCAGAAAGCTAGCAGGAACTCTTCAATCATACAGACATAGGAACAGGAGGAGGCCATTCAGCCCCTCGAGCCTGCTCCACCATTCAATTAGATCATGGCTGATCTGTACCACAAATCCATTTACCTGCCTTATCTCCATGGTCCTTGAATCTCCATTTCATTTCGAATATTCACCCCCCTGCCCTTTCCTTTGTACCCCCTCCCCACTATTGGTGGTGGAGTGGACAGTTGCTTCAGTCCTGCTCTCTGGAACTCTCTCCTTAGGCCTCGCTGCCTCTTCAGCTCTTTCTCCACCTCTCAATGTCCATGTCTTCTGCCGAACCTCCTAATCTCTCCCTTCCTGGCTCAGCATCCCAATGGCGCAGCTAGGAATGGGAATTTGGGTGGGCCCCCAACTTATGGTAGTCGGGCAATGACCAAAGGTCACAGCAAACCATTTATATTATAGCGTACAAATAATTCAAGTCGCCACTTTGTTTTAAATCTGAGATTGATAGATTTTCGTTAACCAAAGGTATATGGGGCAAAGGCGGGTACATAGTTAGGTCGCAAATCAGCCATGATCTCATTGAATGGGGGAACAAGCTCGAGGGGCTCAATCGCCTACTCCTGTTCCTATGTTCCTAAGTGCTGCTCCCTCCTAATCACCACAATGGATCTGCAATGTGGAAACATTTTACAGATAGCTACGCAAGACGTTACAGTTGGAGGTTCACCCCGTGTTCGCTCGTGTTATCCGTCTCTTACCATTATTCCAATTGCCTTTTCTGGTGGCCGATCTGCCTCGTAGCGTGTCTTTTAAAGCTGGACTTCCCTGCTCTGCTCGTGCCTGACTACTCCTTAAAACCCACTTCTTTGACCAAAATTTTGGTCACCTGTCCTAATATCTCCTTATGGGGTTCGGTGTCAAATTTTGTCTGATAATCGCTCCTGTGAAGCGCCTTGGGACATTTTACTACGTTAAAGGCGCTGTATAAATACATGTTGTTGTTGCTGCTGCATTTCATTTGAGTAGCATTCATACAGTCTCCGATTTTGGACGGGCCTGAGTGCATATTGGGTGAGCTGTGGCCCACCCAAACCCACCTGTGGTACTGCCCTGCAGTATCCATTCCAATGCCTATCAGCGAAGCGATTTGGGTCATTTTTTTTTTAAAGTTAAAAGCCGCTGTACAAATTCACACTGTTGTTGAATATCTTTGGACAGTCATGCTTGCAGCATTCCTTCTCTGGCCTTGGATCTTCTGTGAAGTCCGCGCTGCCCTTGGCCACAAGAAATGGCAGCCAGCAGAGGCTCATACTGGCCGCCCGCAATCACTTGCATTCGATGGCACTTCAAGCTCTGAAGGGTCTTTGTAAAACCAGCTCCTGAGGTGGGTCATGAACCCTACACACACACACCCTCCTCCCCCCTACACACACACACCCTCCTCCCCCCTACACACACACCCCCTCCTCCCCCCTACACACACACACCCTCCTCCCCCCTACACACACACACCCTCCTCCCCCCTACACACACACCCCCTCCTCCCCCCTACACACACACCCTCCTCCCCCCTACACACACACCCCCTCCTCCCCCCTACACTCACACACCCTCCTCCCCCCTACACACACACCCCCTCCTCCCCCCTACACACACACCCCCTCCTCCCCCCTACACACACACACCCTCCTCCCCCCTACACACACACACACCCTCCTCCCCCCTACACACACACACCCTCCTCCCCCCTACACACACACACCCTCCTCCCCCCTACACACACACACCCTCCTCCCCCCTACACACACACACCCTCCTCCCCCCTACACACACACCCTCCTCCCCCCTACACACACACACCCTCCTCCCCCCTACCTTTAGGGCAATAGCGCCACCTTATTTAAAGCACGGCTGCCAAAATTAAGACTATTGTTGGGAAGGATTAGAGGCGGTGAGTCAATAGATGAGGGCACAAGCTCTGTACACCACTGAGGACATGAGAAAGATGGCAGCCCAATGCCAGGGGAATTCTCACTCAACACATTTAAGCAACACAGTGATATATTCAAACTGTCACCGTGTGATTTTCCCATTGGTGTTAGTTTGCAGTTCGCAGTAGTGCTACTGTAATGAGTGATACTCGGGATGGAAGGTCATAACCCCCTCCCCCACCCCTCCCCCCCCCCCCCCCGCCCCCTCTAAAACTACATACAGCATTGGCCCAAGCCTGGGACTAGACTGCTTTCCTCAGCCTCTTGCACTGGAAAATGGTGTGTGGCACAAAGGGACCTAAAGAGGAGGAGAAAGTGAATTTTAATCAGTCACCCACTACAATTAGTGTCCTTATGACATAACAAATGTTGCAAGGATCTTAGAGACTGTTCAACTTGACATCTCCTCCTCCCCCTTTGATGACTGTTTCACTGAAGCCGCAGAACACAATAATTACACATTGATTTCGATAGGATCTACTCTGAGATGAGGCAGCGGCTTGAGTATCTATGGGCATATACGTTCCTTTTGGGTCTTGCAATTATTTGCCATCTTAAGAATAAATGTTAAGCCAAGAGAGGAATTTTATGTCATATTAACCTAGTCTCACCATTAATGCTCTAGAACTGAGTACCTTAGAGAACCTTCAGAGCACACATGACACTTTCACCATATAACCTTTGGCTCTCAAACACTGGACATTATAAACTGAAGAGCTAAAGTAGGATGTGGGCCTGGGCCTGGGCCTGGCACTGATCTGGCCATAAGTCCAAATCTTATATTGATAGGTTTGGATACTAAGGGAATCAATGGATATGGGGATAGTGCAGGAAGGTGGAGTTGAGGTTGAAGATCAGCCATGATCTTATTGAATGGCAGAGCAGGCTCGAAGGGCCGAATGGCCGACTCCTGCTCCTATTTCTTATGTTCTTATGCTGTCCATTGGAAATTCCACTGGGAGGTCATAGAAAGAATCTAAGACGTCCAAATCGGCATTGAGCCAAACCCAGGAAAATCCCTACAGGGAGGGAATATCAATTGGAAGGTGAATCATTCACCGGCAGCCGGTTGACTAGCTTTACTGTCAAGAGCTCAGGACTGAGAAGCAGTTGCTGGTCCTCTCAGCCTGGGAATGCTGTGTTGCAGCAGGGAGGAACCTGAAAGAGGTGAATAAAGCAGAATAACCATTTGAAATAACTGACTAACGCCATTTTAAGAAAAGAAAATCGTTCAATTCTGTTGCACGACAAAAAATAAATTGATTCAAATGTTTTTTACCTATCAGGTTGAAGGTGGATCTGACATTGTCCTGTGTGAAGTTCAGAAACATCAGCTGTGATCTCTGAGTGAGTGAACACAAGGGGGCGCAGATAGCACACCGGAATAGACAGGTAGTGTAGATTATGTTTAACCTGTTCTCGTCAAGCAGCTGGGCCTTTTTTAAAGTTCCTCCAAAAAAATACTTGAATACTAACTTTCTTGAGACCGTTGCTAAAGTGCCAGCTTAGTGTCACACCTCAACATGGTCAGAGCTTGATTGCCTAGTCTTTGGCGACTGAGTGGACATTGCTGATGCAGCGGAGGAACACGTTAATGTCATGTACCACGCAGTGATCGGGTGAAGTTCCATACCCATGACTTCCCCACACAATAAGCTTTCTGTTTTTTCTCAGTGCATGATCTGGTCTATATGGCTCATCTGTGCGTAAACTCACGAGGTCCTGAGCTCGCTGACCTACATTAGCTCCTGGTCCGGGAATGCCTCGATTTCAAAATTTTCATCCAAGGGTTCAAATCCCTCCATGGCCTCCGCCCCTCCAATCTCTGTAATCTCTTCCGGCCCTACAACCCTCCGAGATCTCTGCGCTTTCCAAATCTGGCCTGTTGCGCATCCCCGATTTTAATCGCTCAACCATTGGTGGACGTGCCTTCAGCTGCCTAGGCCCTAAGCTCTGGAATTCCCATCCTAAATCTCTCTGCCTCTCTCTCTCCTCCTTCAAATCGCTCCTTAAAACCTACCTCTTTGACCAAGCTTTCGGTCATCTGTCCTAATATCTCTTTATGGGGCTCGGTGTCAAATTTTGTCCAATAGAGCTCCTGTGAAGCGCCTTGGGATGTTTTACTACGTTAACGGCGCTATATAAATACAAGTTAATCTTGTTGTTGTAGGTCATAGGGCGCTCCATGCATTTATCAGTCATTTTCCTCCCCTACTTTAGCACCACCTCCTATACCTGCAGCATTCCCTGGGCCACAGTAAGCACCAAGTGATCTTCCTTATCAGTGAAGTCAAGGAGTGTCCCTGGAAGGAGGAAAGTTAGAAGCTCTTGGTATACTTGTGTATGTCCTCAGCTGGTTTTACAGTGAACGAGTACCATCGACTGCAGATGTGCTGTACTCCTGCAGTTGTTGGCACTCTTTACATAGGATTAACATAGGATTACAGAGGATATACGGCACAGAAACAGGCCATTCGGCCCAACCAGTCCATGCCGGCGTTTATGCTCCACTCAAGCCTCCTCCCGTCTTTCCTCATCTAAATCTATCAGCATAAGCCCCCACTCCCTTCTCCCTCATATGCTTGTCTAGCCCCTTAAATGCATCTATACTATTTGCTTCAACCACTCCCTGTGGTAGTGAGTTCCACATTCTCACCACTCTCTGGATAAAGAAGTTTCTTCTGAATTCCCTATTGGATTTCTTGGTGACTATCTTATATTGACGGCCTCTAGTTATGCTCTTCCCCACTAGTGGAAACATTCTCTCTGTATCCACTCTATCAAAATTTTTCATAATTTTAAAGACCTCTATTTGGTCACCCCTCAGCCTTCTTTTTTCTAATTTTCTTTTAATATAAAGCAGCCAGTCTCTGGAAACCCAAAAGTAAGACAAGTCATCATTTTCATGGTTCTCGGAAGTTGGGTCTCCAGTTATAATTAAAAGAGCAGAACCAGACTATCTTCCCTTTAGCAATGAGAATGGTGGCAGGAAGACAAATAAATAAAGGCTTTTCAGGGGAGGTGGAGTGGACGGAGGTTGCAGTTGGGATCGGATTGTGTAAAGTAAAAGGGGTACTACTGACTGACTAGAGGTCTAGGCCAGTAGGAAGGTCACTTTGTGCTTATTGTGGCCCAGGGAATGGAGGAGGTAGAGGAGGTGATGCTAAAGTGGGGGAGGAAAATGATGAATAAATGGATGGCGGGCTTAGTGAGTGGCCGAGCTAGTTGGACCAGATCCGTGCTGCGTTAACAGATCACAACCAGAACAGTGATATGATGCTACAACTGACCTCGGCACCGCTGCGTGGGAGGGAGGGAGGGAGGGTGCGGATGTTAGCCATTGTTCCCTGATCCCTATTCAGTGACCTTTACGAGGAGTGTATGTGAAGGTGAGGTTGAGGATAAGCCTCGGCTGTGAGGTCCTCTCCTGTGGTCGAATAGCTTGCTGCCACTTCTTGCGCGCACATGAACCTGGGGAAAGTTATAGGAAACCATCAGGGACTCACATATCCTAGCAAGGAGTTAACACCTTCAGGAAAAGGAAAACAAAAATAAATAGTGGAGGTTACGGCAGATAAAAAGAGTGGGATCCACAACACGGGTTAGTGCGGAGGTCAAAGTTGATGAGAGCACATTCGGGCACTGTATTGTGGAGAGAACTGTTCTTGCACAGGAGATTGGGGCACTTAGATAAAGGTCTCATCAACGAGAGCCTGCCATACCACTCATGCGGCCTGCCAAGGTGATGCGCAGAATTTTCTTCTAGTTCCTCATTTTTATTGTTTTCTGCTTTTGGTTGTGGATGAATGTGCAGCTACTCCTTTGAATAAGAACATAAGAACATAAGAAATAGGAACAGGAGTCAGCCATTCGGCCCCTCGAGCCTGCTCCGCCATTCAATAAGATCATGGCTGATCTTCTACCTCAACTTCACTTTCCCGCCAGAACCCCATATCCCTTGATTCCCTTAATATTCAAATATCTATTGATCTCTGTCTTGAATCTACTCAACGACTGAGCCTCCACAGCCCTCTGGGGTAGAGAATTCCAAAGATTCACCACCCTCCGAGTGAAGAAATTTCTCCTCATCTCAGTCCTAAATGGCCGACCCCTTATTCTGAGACCTGTGACACCTGGTTCTAGACTCCCCAGCCAGGGGAAACATCCTCCCTGCATCTACCCTGTCAAGCCCTGTAAGAATTTTGTATGTTTCAGTGAGATCACCTCTCATTGTCTCATGACAAAGGTGCGGAGTGAGCAGCGGACTAGGCTGCTTCACGATGCCTACGGTATGTTTGATAATGATCCTGGTGGCTGCATGGGCCTTCTTTATCTGTGTTCTGCTGCCGCTCGTGGCTGTCTCAGAGGTGTCAGGGATGAAGAGGGTAGCCATGCCTCCGAGAATCCATCCTGGCGCTCTTTCTTTCTCTTTTCAACTAACCCTGGCACGCTGGATTGCCTTGAAGCAAATGCTTCTTGACTGCAGCCTGGGAAGCCGGCATTCACTTGCATGGTCCTGTTATGATGGTCGAAGCCAACCTGTATGTGAATGGGCTGGGAGTCCTTGTGGCTCGTGAAGGCAATGGGATTATGAGTAGAAGCTGTATGGGGCCAATGTCTGACCCTGACTTTCAGGGAATCTTGCTATCTGAAAAAATTGCGCTGCTCTCCCATTGTACTGCTGACTGCACATTGGGAAAGTGATAGGCTTACTTGCCCCGGGGAACATTACATCAGTTACCTGTTTGATACATCTGTGAGCAGCAATGTGCATCTCCACCTTTTTGTCATTTGTTTCTAAATTAAAGACAAATGGCTAACTTTCGGCATGTATTTTCCTGCAAACTGCTCTTTGGTTCAATATTAGATTATATCGATGTCTTTTCACACCCGGCTACTGCATTCAATTCAGCGCAAGGGACAGGATGAATGTCTCCTGTCCTATAGCTGTCCCAAGTGACCTACCTGAGTTTAGGCAGCCTTTAATTCAGCTCCCCATGGGCGTGTTTACAGCACAAAGCTATCGATACATTAGGCACTAAATGATATTAATCCGGTCACCTTGTCTTGAAAGGTCACAGGAACAGAAAGTGGAGGAATTCATAATGGCACATAGGAGATTCTTGGCTGCAGCTGGAATTAAGCAGACTCAGGAAGGTGCTACCTGGCTCTGCTTTGATAGATCACCTGGACAGGATAGGAGTCTGAGGGGCTGTTCTCCTCGCAGCGCTAGCATCCAGCTCTCTCTATCTAGCCAAAATCTAAAACAAATGGGTTACCGCCGCCACTAAATTAATGTAACCAGAAAAATTACAACTTTTCTTGTCCTTCTCTCTCTTTCTCTCTTTTACCAATACTAATATAGTCAGTGGTCCTCTTCACTTTGCTCCCTTCTTCCTCCTAGTCTCCAAATAAATGGTTGTGCACACTCTTTCTTCTCTTTGCATCCTCAATGTGCTGAAATCAAGAGCTATCGCACCATCTTATACTCATTCTTTCCCAAGACTTCAAAACTGTGGATCTGCTCACCTTGTGTCAGTCTTCTCTTCCTCTTATAATCTACAAGGTTTAAAAACTCAAGCTTGGCATCACTTACGACTACTTCTTGATTTACCTCATCTTATCTCCTACTCTTCTAGAAATGGTTGTAAGAACATAAGAAATAGAAGCAGGAGTAGGTCACTCGGCCATTCGAGGCTGCTCCACCATTCAATAAGATCATGGCCGATCTTCTACCTCAACTCCACCTTCCCGCCCAATCCCCATATCCCTTGATTCCCTTAATATCCAAAAATCTATCGATCTCTGTTGTCTTGAATATACTCAACAACTGAGCATCCACAGCCCTCTGGGGTAGAAAAATCCAAAAATTCACAACCCTTTGAGTGAAGAAATTTCTCCTCATCTCAGTCCTAAATGACTGACCTCTTATTCTGAGACCGTGGCCCTTAGTTCAAGATTCCTCAGCTAGAGGAACATCCTCCTAGCACTTGCCCTGTCAAGGCCTGTAAGAATGTTATATGTTTCAATGAGATCACCTCTTATTCTTCTAAATTCTGTGAAATAAAGGCCAAGTATCCTCAATTTCTCCTCATAGGACAATGGCCCCCATCCCAGGAATCCATCTGGTGAACCTTCGTTGCACTCCCTCTAAGGCACGTATATCCTTCCTTAGGTAAGGAGACCAAAACTGTACACAGTACTCCAGGTGTGGTCTCACCAAGGCCCTACATAATTGCAGTAAGACTTCTTTATTCTTATACTCCAATCCTTTTGTAATAAAGGCCAATAAGGTTGTGTGGGTCTTGGCCATTCCTGTTAGTAAAAAGCTGTGCCATCCCTAATTTGGGCATGACCATTGATGTAGTCACTCATATCCTTGTACCGTAAGATAATGCAAGCAATTGCAAAGACAAAAACACTGTGTTTCTTTCTCTCCCTCTTGTGTACAGCTCAAACACACACAAGCACACATGCACACACGGTGCAGTCATATGTACAAGTGTACACACACAGCTGCATGCACTGTCACACACACATTAACAAGCCAATAATTTATAACATGAATGAATCCTACAGAGCATCTATCACTGGAATATAGGAGCATTAGGGACAGGAAATTCAGCCCCTCAGGCCTATTTCGCCTTTCAATTCGATCGTGGCTGATCTGTACCTCAACTCTATTTTTCCGCCTTTGTTCCATGTCCCTTGATAACCTTACCTAACAAATACCTATCGATCTCATTTTTGAAAGCTTCAATCATTCCAGCATCTGCAGCCTTTTTGGGGGAGAGAGTTCCAAATTTCTACGACCCTTTGAGTGAAAAAGTGCCTCCTGATTTCCTTCCTGAATGGCCCAGCTCTAGTTTTAAGATTATGTCCCCTTGTTCTTGATTCCCCATCAGAAGAAATAGTTGCTCTGTATCTCCCCTATCAACTCCTCTTAACATTTTAAACACCTCGATCAGATCACCCCCCAATCAAGGGATAACAAGCGAAGTTTATGCATCCTGCCCTCATAATTTAACCCTCAAACCCCCTGTTCTGAATCTGCAGAAGCACTTTAGGATTTTCACCATGTAAAAATAGTAACTGCACCACGTGTGCCACTGGTCAGTTCTATTAAAAATTTCCAGATACCCCTGATCCTTTAACATATCAGAACAAACAGAGCTTTCATGTTCTCAGCACGTAGACACTAATAAATATTCTGCACTGCAGCAAGCATTACCTTGCTGTCTTATATGCAAAGGTAAAGCCCCCCGCCAGCTCTGGCTCACTATAGAAAACACAGCCAAGCCTTGAAATAACAACAGAAAGCATTGGAAAAACTCAGCAGGCCAGGCAACATCCATGGAGAGAGAAACAGAGTTAACGTTTCAGGTCGAAGACCCTTCGTCAGAACTGAGAAAAAAGCAGGAAATGAAACAGATGAAAAAGCAAGTTGGGAGGCTGGGGGAGGGAATAAAAGAACAAAAGGGAAGGTCGGTGAGAAGCAAAGAGACATTAAGAGATACTCAAGGCGAGACGAGATGGTAAAGAAACAAAAGATGGCTCTTCAACCTTGTTCATCTTCATTGCTTTCAGTTTCCCTTCTCGTGTTTGATCAGGTATTTGGTTCACAGCCAAGCCTTGAGCAGCCATGGCTCAGTGGGGTGCACTCTCACCTCAGAGTCAGTAGGTTGTGGATTCAGGTCCCACTCCACAGAACTTGAGCACAAATTTAAGGCTGACACCTCCGGTGCTGTACTGAGGGAGCGCTGTGTTGTTGCGATTGGGTGAGACGTTAAACCGAGTCCCTGTTTGCCCTCTCAAGTACCTAAAAGACCTCATGGCACTATTTCGCAGAAAGAGCAGGGAACTTCCAGCTGGTGTCCTGGTCAATACTGATTCCTCAACCAATGCCACAAAACAACTCAGATTATCAGCTCGTTGCTGTTTGTGGGAGCTTGCTGTGCGCAAATTGGCTGCCCGTTTCCTATATTACAACAGTGACTACACTTCTAAAGTACTTCATTGGCTGTAAAGGGCTTTGGGACGTCCTGAATTCGTGAAGGGTGCTATATAAATGCAAGTCTTTTTTTACTCATCTGCTCCTCCAGTTGTTATTTGTAAAGGTAAAGCTCCCCCGCCAGCCCACCTGGCGAAAGGTAAGCTTTCACGTTGCAGCTGATATGTCATTCAAGTTGTGCATCAGAACAAAATCATCTCAGAATCATTTCTCGGGGGATGATGTAACTTATCTTGCCTCAGGCAGTACAGAATAACATTGAGATCTTCAAAGCAATATTATTTCCCAATGTTTGCTTCTTCCTTCGTTCATTCTAAATCTACATTAGATATTCTTGTGGACTAGATTATCTGCCTATTGACTATAAATTCCGCACAAGTTTTGAATTAATTAATTATTTTTTCTTTCCATAAGTTTATTCGTAAAACATTTGAATTTCTTACCGTTGTGAAAAAAAATCTGCAAATACAAATTTATTTTGCGATCGTCACAAATAAAGCCTGCTTGGAATCTAAAAAATCTTGTCCCATTCCAATCCCCACAGGGAGGTCAAAATCTGTAATGTAATAGGTTCAGATCCTGCTCTGGGTAATCTGCGGGGAATCAAAATATTTCCTACATGAGTCCCTTAATACGATGTGAATGGAACATTTTATGTCAGTCACAGTGCACAATGTTCAATGACCTCAGGAGCGACAGGAAGATGATTAATTACTTTCCTGTCTGCCGGGTCCATTAAGTTTGTGGGTTTCACTCCTGGGTCTCTCTAACTAAAGCAATGGCACATATAGGTAGTAATTTATCCCTCCCACCAACTTACTGCATTTGCAAAATGCTCAAACTTTAAAGCCTGACGATCGAAGAGTTAAAAATCAGAGCCCTTGCGTTCCCTAAACTACTTATAGCGTAAAGCAGGAGATGGGGGGACAAGTGATGGGCAGGCAGCTGGTGTGAATGGCTCTCTCAGTAACATGCCAAAGAGAACAGTAACAGCTTCATTTTAAGACATAAGTAAGACGTAACAGAAAGCGGAAATCCCTGAGAGTGAAAACACTCTTCGCCCCCGCCCTCCCCAATCTCCTGTGCGCACCCCGCTTTATCCAGCCTCACTGCAACGTCGCCGACATGCAGCATATTTTCTTTACAGATCAATGTTTAAATAAGGGACCACTTTCATCTGAAACACGCTGAATAGAGAGAAAGAGGTAGGTAGGTAGTTAGATAGGTAAATAAATAGGCAGTGGTTTATAGTTTCATATTCAGATATAAAACATAAATCTGATGTATAAGAAGGCATACGGAATGCTTGCCTTTATTAGCCAGGCATAGAATACAAGAGCAGGGGGGTTATGCTTCAACTGTATAAAACACGAGTTAAGCCTCAGCTAGAGTACTGCGTGCAGTTCTGGTCACCACATTACAGGAAAGATGTGATTGCACTAGAGAGGGTACAGAGGAGATTTACAAGGATGTTGCCCGGAGTAGAGAATCTTAGCTATGAGGAAAGACTGGATAGGCTGGGTTTGTTTTCCTTGGAACAGAGGAGGCTGAGGGGAGACGTTATTGAGGTGTATAAAATTATGAGGGGGCGAGATAAAGTGGATAGAAAGGACCTATTTCCCTTAGCAGAGGGGTCAAAAACCAGGGGGCACAGATTTAAAGTAATTGGTGGAAGGTTTAGAGGGGATTTGAGGGGAAATTTCTTCACCCAGAGGGTTGTGGGGGTCTGGAACTCACTGCCTGAAAGGGTGGTAGAGGCAGAAACCCTCACCACATTTAAAAACACTTCACCTGACGAAGGAGCAGCGCTCCGAAAGCTTGTGATTTCAAATAAAGCTGTTGGACTATAACCTGGTGTTGTGCGACTTCTCACTTTTGTCCACATTTAAAAAGTACTTGGATGTGCACTTGGGATGCTGTAACCTGCAGGGCTATGGACCAAGAATTGGGAAGTGGGATTAGGTTGGATAGCTCTTTGTTGGCCGACGCGGACACGATGGGCCGAAATGGCCTCCTTCCCTGCTGTAACTTTCTATGATTCTATAAGTCACATAAATGTAGAAGTCACACTCTTTTCAAAGTTGCCTTTTTAACAAACTCGCTACAAAGTGCATTGATTTATAAGTCTTATCAGTGGTTCTACAATGTAAATGAAACTGCAGTGCATACACAAGATCTGATGGTCGATACTAACACTAGACAGAAAGGTATTGATATTCCTGCCTATATCTTGACAGATGGAAATTGTTACCAGTGTTCTTGTTGTTATTTTGATTCGAACGCTCGAGGGGCCATATGGCCTACTCCTGCTCTTAATTCTTATGTTCTTAAAAGCTGACAAAATAATCGGTTCTTCACTAAATTTTAAATATGCAGAGAGCTTCATTAATACCCAGTCAACTGAAGCAGTCTATCATGTTGCTATGTTTCCAGCTGTGGATAACACTGGCAATGCTGGCATTTATTGCCCATCATTAGTTGCCCTGAGAGAAGTAAGAGTCAACCGTGTAGTATGTTACTGGAATCACAGGTAACCCAGACCTGATAGGGATGGCAGGTTCCCTTCCCCGAAGGGCAATAATGAACCAGCTGGGTTTTTACAACAATCTGTGGTTATTTTAACTGGTGCCAGCCCACAAATTTGATAAATTCAATTTTCCAATTTACGCATGGTGGGATTTGAACTCACAACGTCTAAGATTGCTAGTCTATTCCCATAACCATTAGGTTGCTGTACCCATCTCAACATGCACCCCCAAAATAGATTAACTGGTCATTCATCTTGAAGCTGTTTGTGGGATCTTGCTGTGTGCAAGATGCTACCTTTGCTTACATAATAAGACCCATTGTACTTTGAAGTAATTCATCATATGTAAGTGTTTGAGATGCTTCTAAATTATGTGATAAGGTACCATATAAATGCAAGTCTTCCTTTTTAACATAGAGTTTAGAAAATATCTATGGGGAATCACTGGACTGTCTTTACATTGTTAATATTCATAAACAGCCGATACTCTCTGGAGTTTAGAAGAATGAGAGGTGATCTCATTAAAACATATAAGATTCTGAGGGAGGTTGAGAGGGTAGATGCTGAGAGGTTGTTTTCCCTGGCTTGGAGAGTCTAGAACTAGGGGTCACAGTCTCAGGATAATGGGTCGGCCATTTAAGACTGAGATGAGGAGGAATTTCTTCACTCAGAAGGTTGTGAATCTTTGGAATTCTCTACCCCAAAGGGCTGTGGATGCTCTTAATTCTTATGTTCTTAAAAGCTGACAAAATAATCGGTTCTTCACTAAATTTTAAATATGCAGAGAGCTTCATTAATACCCAGTCAACTGAAGCAGTCTATCATGTTGCTATGTTTCCAGCTGCTCATGCGACAAGGCATCACACTGGTTATTGGGGCTACCCCATTAAATAAACAGTATGGGTTATGTCTTTCCTTGTGTTGCATTATGAAGCAACAGGAAAAGACAGTCCGACAGATCAAATTCTGAAGCGCTTGACTCCTGATTAGAATGCTCCAGTTTCCAGCCCCGGGGCTGCTTCAGATGGCTGAGCCTCATCTGTTCTGAGCTTGGCTACTCGATGTAATGCCATGTGGAAGTGGGGCATTACATCTTAGGAAGTAAGGGGAGTGGGGAGAGAATGACTGGCACAGCCTCTCTAGACATCACTGAATTGTGTCCCTATTTTAGATCACACAGGCTGGATTATCTGTGTCTTGAGGAGGTCACTTAGCGATGAGAATTGTCGAAAATGCTGAATTGGAGAGCGGAAAGAAATTAAATATATATACTCTGAAGCTCTCTGTGTTAATTTGCTAATGATACATTTTTATTGAAAAACCTGTTTTGTGCGCTAAAGATTATTCATGATTGAATAGGCTTTCTATATCAAGCAGAACATCTACACAGTGCAACATTTACACAAGGGAGCAAGCAGGACTAAAATGAGAAACTTAGTTCTGAATATATTTAAAGATAGATATGTACCACAAAATCTATATTGTAAACCACACCAATCTTTATATTACTGTGACCATTTAGTAATGGTCAAAAAATAACTAGGAGTGAGCGTCATGTTTAAGTTGCTTTCCTATATTTAGAAGGCATCAAAATATACATGAATATGTGACTCATATACAGTATCTTATGTTTACCCCTCAGGCTGAATATGAGAATCAGTTCTAATACCATTTGTTTAACATCACAGCATCTCAGTCTCAGAACCATGCACAGTGATGAAAACCCAATCATCATCTACACATCTACACACAGAGGCAGCATACCGTAATATCCAGTGTAAATATCACAGCTCTCTCTATATATATATATATATAAAACACATCCCTATTTTATGGTTGCAGTTTAAAATACATTATGAATCGACGAGTATAAATTGCCGTCTTACATTTAAAGTACATCAGAGCATGAATGAAAATGTGACTTGTCCACTGGCAATTACAGAAAATAGATAATAGATATAACTACTCTGTATCTTACATTGTGCAACCTAAGTCTTGGATGCATGGTTAGTGTAACCTCTATGTAACAGTAAGAATATGAAAATGGGAAATTATATTTAGTACAATACCGAAAATATAGAGCAGGACAGGTATGTGAAAGGATTATGGGTTGTTACCCCACTTTAGAGCTGACAGGGTCTTCAGACATCACGGGAACTTTCCTCTTTGAATTTTTCATACCATCAGAGCCCCTGGATTGGAGTCTTGCGATTCTTGTTTGGATGTTCCTTTGTTTTTCTCTCTCTCTTTCTCTCTCACTCTCTTTGCTCCTCAATATATGATTTCCCCCCACACAGTTTTAGCTGGAGAAGACTCAAAAACCAGAGAAAAACAGGTCCAAAATCTCATTGTTAGCATTATACTGTGTATTGACTGAAAGCACATGTAGTGACAGAGAGAGAAAAATTAAACTCAACTGGAGGCAGGTAATTATAGGCTCCCACAGAAAAAAGATAACTGAACGAGGAACAACCAACAATGGATACTCAATCAGACTAATTGATCTTCTAAATGCACTTTTACACAACCCTATAAAACACAATAAGACATTTCACAAATGATCAATGTTGCATTCCCAAACTGGCTTCCTGGAAATTCAGACATCGGTTCCCAATTTCTACTTGCTCCACATTAATGATGTAGTGAAACAAAGACCCTGAGCTGAAGCTGGAAATCAGACTGTGTGACTGGAACGCAAAACTGTACTGCTAATATTCTCATCCAGTTTCGATGAAACAAGCTCCCAGTTGCCTGCTTAGGAACAGGTGCAGCTGAAATGTAACATTCTGTAACGTTTCCATGGTATAATTCATTTAGAGAATATACCAGAGTCAACCAATATTATTTATACAACACAACACATTTTGATGCAGATAAACACACATTCCTCATGGTAAACCATTCAAAATAAGAATCCATTCAATATATTAGTGTTGAATAGTGCAGGCAGACTTCAGGACAGTACAGCATAAGGGAATGTTTATTTATAACACATTATTTATCCTATCGAACATTGTTCAGGATTAAGCCCTATTTCTAATGAAAATTTCCATGAATTAATATTTAATTTCACTAGTTCTATACATTACTGAAGTACCTATCCTCACAGGTCCTATGTACGGCATCTGAACATGATAATTCCTTTGAAATTAATGAATATTTTAGGATAGTTTTATCCGAGAATGCCTGGAGGAGGATTTTCATTGTATGCAGACTCCTCTATTGCCAATGGTCCATTGAGCACTGAGTGTTTCTATTAACAGTAGGGATTTGGAACCCATTCGCCTCACTGAGAGAAAATGAACACTCGCAAGGCAGAGATGTGCTCATTCACATCATAAGGTCTAATCCATCAAGCTGGTCTGTATCCTAACAACAGAATCCAGTCTCTAGTGAATGTTGCCTCTCTTGTGAGTGTCACTGTACCTGTGCTATGGTGCTTACTATTCATACGCCACTCAAACCCCAGCGTTCTAGGTCAAAAGTCTTCCAATCTAAAAAGGGCAAATGTGGAATCCTAAAGTTGGAAAGTTTGTTATGAAAAGAAAGCAGCCATCAATTCAACATTTCCACATCTTAGCATTATTGTCTGTAAAAGGACTGTCAGCCGCAGCCAAAATGGAACATCCCAGTGTACAATGAGCGACAGCTGGGTGAGAGAGCTGGAGAACGCTCTATTGGAGCTGTGTTCAGAAGTTTCTGCCTACCTAGACATGCATGTGTCTGTGTTTAAACACGTTTTATGTCTAGAATTGCAAAAATACCGAGGAAATATCCAACTCTGATCATTTTACTGAGGGCTGGTTTCCGTGACATACTTTACATGGCTTGCTACAGGTACTATTCCCATCCACTCCCCAATAGTGTATTATTCATTCAACACACCCAGGTTAACCGGTTCTGTCTGTATGCAAATAACTGTGGATATGTTAATAATTGTGTGTGTGTGTGTATAAGTGACTATTGTCAGTGTGAGCATATTTCTGTGTGCATGAATATGACTGTGTGTGTGTGAGAGAAGTGGTTGTGTTCCTGTGTGAGTTTGTTGGTAAGTGTACGTGTAACTGTGCGTGTATGAAAAAGAACGATCTGAAAGCAGAATGTAAATGGTTGAGTGTTCATTATACTTCAATCAGTTTTAATGACAGCACTTTCACCTTATTATTCCACAGGTTATTTATGAGTGCAACCAGCCATATGAATTACATATGTATGTACAACATGTATATTTGAACATTTTCAGCTTTCGGAATCTCAGAGATAAACAAAAGCTCTCTCATTTTTAAGACAGCCTTAAAGATAAGTCGCTCTCAGTCTTCAGAGTTCCGCTTACTGTAGAGAGCTTAAATGGAAAATCAAGCGGCTGACGGAACTACAGGGACGTTTTACCTGAGAGATGTTTTCTGATGTGAATAATCCCTTTGCTCGTTGCGGTCTGTACTCGCACGTTTCAAAGAAAATGAAACGCCAAGCCATCAAAAGAATCATCATAGAAATTAACTGCAGCAGACAGTCGCAGCCTTGTTAAGCCAGTATAAACATGTCCTTTCATTCTCAACCAGCAACTAGGAAAGCTGTTAAGCTGTAGTGCGATTGCTTAAAACAAGCACTGTGCTCAACACTGAGACACGACCGGGTCCTTTATCAATTCTTAAGTGACTCGGGGACTAAAACATAGTTTAAAATCCTAGTTTCCTATGTAAATTCATTTAAAGGGCTAATCCTTTGAAAGTTATATCAGAGCAATTACTTTGAGCCAACCCCATTATATCCGAGTTTGACACCGCCACTATTTGTCGACAAAAAAAGTTTGTTTAATCTGTGTAATTAATTGCTTTTCATCCCCCTCCCCCAAAAAAGACAGGACACGTTTTGATCCGTCCTTCTAGAATCTGTATCTTACCTTATCGAGCCATAAGATGTCCAAATTCGCTTCCAAATTGGTTGCAAAAAAAAAGTCCTCGTCCCCTGCTGGTAAAATCCAACCACAGATTTGGGCTAAATAAAAGAGGACAAGAAAATAAAGGAAAGACACACACAAAAAAAAAGTCCTTTTCAGCAAAGGTGTAGATCAGGAGGGAAGGTGGGAGAGGCACTTGGCCATGGCTGAGCGAGCTGGCAGCACACGGTGGCGGCTCCGTCCCTCTCTCCCTCTCTGGAAAGGTGCTGAAGAAGTGGAAAGATCAGCACCAGCTCCGGTGGACAGCTCCCAGCCTCTGCGGTTTCCCCTGCGCAGGTGGAGCCGCCCGTGACACGCCTCAGCAAGCCCAGCAACCTGACGGAGAGGGAGGGAGAGGGGAGAGGGAGCCTCCGAGAGAGCGTGTCTGCAACCCGGGACAAGCGCTGCTTAAAAAATAAATAAAGGCAGAGCTGGCAATGCATTGCAGTCAACCCCACGCACACACAGATCGTGATCTGTGCAAAGAAAAAAAGAAAATCCCTGGCAATATGTACAGTAGATCCACATTCTGCTTTGAGCGCTGTTATATAAGCCTGCCGTGTTATGGGGGGTCAGTTTATGTCACATACAAGCTTGCAACCCACCCAGAACCATTGCATATAAGACAGTTTAACATGCAGTTTGTAATGACATGTTTACCTGGCATAAGCAAATATATTGTTTGTACATTGCAATGGCTGAACGTCTCCTTAAAACCTACCTCTTTGACCAAGCCTTTGGTCACCTGTCCTAACATCTCCTTCTGTGGCTCGGTGTCAGATTTTGTCTGATAATCGCTCCTGTGAAGCGCCTTGGGATGTTTTACTACCTTAAAGACGCTATATAAAGGCAAGTTGTTGTTATTGACCCTGTGGCACCAACTTTTCATTTGCAAATGTCTCTTTTGATGGGATTAATCAGTTACACTTGACCTGCTGAGTATTTCCAGCATTTTCTGTTTTTATTTGTTCCCTTCACTCGTTTCAGCAGAGACGTCTTTGTGTTTGTGTTTGATGTACCCCTTCTCTGTCTATACTCGTGGACTGGTTCCTGTTAAAGGAAAGACCCTGGTCAGTGCATCGTAAAAACTGGAAAAATACACAATTCCGATCGACTTTAACAGCCTTGTCTTTCCCTGTTGAAATTTTTAACGTTGTTTAAACAATACATGTCGATGACATCATTGAGGGAGTTGGTTCGGACGAGATGGTAAGCCCCTCAGGATGAGAGAGCTGAATTAGCATCAGTCAGCACAAGTCACGAATCCAGAGGGCAACAATGATCTTACAAGTTCAAGGGTTTATGTTGACTCCGCTCCCTCCCTCACTGCAGGTCAGTCTTATCGTGTTCTCAGCAGCCACCGGAGCCAGTTTTATAGACACCAATCCTGGCTACAGTTGAATCCAAAAAAAAAAGTGTTCAAGTTGATACTTTTTTATTCTCAACAGTCTGATTTTAAAGGAGTAATTGATGTTGAAATTCTCTCTTTAAGAATAAAACTTGAACAGATGCTGAGAATGGCTTCAAGTTTTAGAGCGAGGTAGATGTGATGATTGGGATTAATGTGGGTACATTTGTAAGACTTAAAAAAATACTGTACAATTTTTTTTAAATTCGCTTATGGGATCTGGGCGTCGCCCATCCCTAGTTGCCTTTGAGAAGGTGGTGGTGAGCCGCCTTCTTGAACCGCTGCAGTCCGTGTGCTCCCACAGTGCTGTTAGGGAGGGAGTTCCAGGATTTTGACCCAGCGATGATGAAGGAACGGCCGATATATTTCCAAGTCAGGATGGTGTGTGACTTGGAGGGGAACTTGGAGGTGGTGGTGTTCCCATGCGCCTGCTGCCCTTGTCCATGCGCCTGCTGCCCTTGTCCTTCTAGGTGGTAGAGGTCGCGGGTTTGGGAGGTGCTGCCGAAGAAGCCTTGGCGAGTTGCTGCAGTGCAATTAAATAAGATTGAAACCATTGCATCACAACATAGGCACCTGACACACTTAGAGTTAAGATAGTGTGAGTAAGGCTGAGAGACAGATTGGAAGATGCAGTGTTGGCCATTGTTCAGTTAGAGAGTTATTTAGGGTGCTCACTGGTGTATCAACATAGCCAGGTATTATTTTTTACTTCTTTGTTTAAGTTTTTCCCATGACAAATATTATATCCTAGCTAAGAGGTCAGGGAGAAAACCTGGGTCTAGTCTTCTGCTATGCACTGTCTTCCATGAGATATAGGAGGGCAGCCTGTACTACAGCTCCCCCCTTCTAGACAAACAGGATGGAGGGAAGCTGGAAGAGTACAGTAAGAACTGCTTTTCCTTCTCCAATCTGTGCTTTAGCTAGCGGAGATCCAGTGTGTTGCTTCAATGGAGTAGCAATTTGAAAGGGACAGGTATCCCTTCTGATATCTGCTCCACAGTATCTCAGTAAGCACAGAAGGAAGGTGGTGGCCGTTTAACCAGAAGCTGAGAGTTCAAATCCCAGTCTAAACTGCACTCAAACCCAATTGCCCTGACTGGTTGTATTTAACTGTTTTTCAGCTGAACCACTAGGTGGGGCTCTATGTGGGAATAAAGCATTCCATCTTAGGGTGGGAATATGGGGAGATAAACTAATGGGACTAGTTCCTTCCTGTAGATTTTTTTCCAGCCCATTGACCAACAAAGGGGCAGATTTGAGCAATGGTCAGAGAGTCTCAACAAACATGAGGTAACTATGACAATCTATTTCAATGAAATGTAGGTAATTATCCCTATCAAGGTGGAGTCTCACCATCCAAGCCCCTTTTAAAATTCACCCATTTGCAAAGAATTGTCATGGAATATTTTTTGTGTTCTGTGCTGAATTATTGTGTTGAATTATTTTTATGCTTTTTTAAATTATTTGAAAAATGTCGGTTGATGAAGAGTCTAGGTTCTTGGTGCAGGGCACCACCTAGGTTGAAAACAGTAAGGCACAGAGAGACAAGGCAAACCAGGAAGTCGAGTTTAGATGATGGGTTTTAACAGGTTGGAGCAGCATGGGAAGACTGAGAGATGTAAAGAGCTGCATAGCCTTGAGAAAGAATGTTGGAGTGGGAGGTAGTGCGATGATTTCTCATTTCACACAATGCGGATTGAAAGAGGAGAAGGAGTGTGTAGCACAGAATATTTGGAACTTAGGAGGAACAAGAGAGGGCATTTCAGAAGACCATAGCTCATAGTAATATTAATGAAAGGTTGCATTTCAATGTTAAGTGCAAAAGACTCTATTGAGATTTACCCAGAAAAAAGTTACTGGGTAGATCCTCAATTGCACGGAAAGCTAATTAAATTGTACGGTTGAAGTTTAAAGATCACTAGAAGTACCCTTGACTAATGGCTTCCTCTATTCATTTAGTTCTCTCGCCTGTCAGGCTCTTTGATAGGGAAGATAAGTGACTCTATGATCTACTCATTGAAGCCAGCAACACAGACTTGAGTGTCAAGACAGAGACTTTGGTCTTCTCGATCGCATCTTCTGGCCAGTACTGGCAAAGTTTGTCCTGTAGAAGAAGCTCAAGGGCAAATAATAGTCAGTAGTAGGCTTGTAACTTATACCTCCTTGGTAGGAGCCTAATGTTTGAATGCATTTGCCGTCTGCATGTCAAACATTGAATCTTCTAAGTTATAAAATGATTCTGCAGGCAGCAGGCAGCTTGTCACGACTCTCCTCCCCAGCCCCCCTCAGAAAAGAAGCTTCAGTTACTCATTTCATGTACTGCATATAAATGTTATACTACAATTCATTATGATTGAAGCTTTATCTTGTTCAGATAAAATTAATTTTAAACTGCATCTGGTTATGTAACACTGGGGTAAAATGGGCACAAAAAAGAACGGCAATATCACAACCTTAAAGATCTTTATATCTTCAGTGTACTTTTCATCTTTAATCTAAGTGATTAGATAATCTAACTCCACCAAGGGCTCAGCAAGTTTATACAGTAAGTAGCCGAGCCATACAGACCAGAAATGCCCCAGATGTTCTGTGCCCAGGTGGCCGATGCCAACCAGGGGTGGCAGAAGGGGCTTGCGTGCCCCTCAACTAGAGAGGGGGAGGTTGACGAAGGTTCCTGCTTCTTTCTGATCACTATCCAGTAACTCCCATGTTAAGCTTGCTTGTGCCAGTGTTTGGGTAAAGTGGGCTTGGCTGTGATGCACCTATGGTCGAAGAGCATGCTGTGTGAGGGTACCGCGAGTTACTGGCACCCGTGGAACCGCATCCCAGCAAGGGAGAGGAGGGGAGGTGGTGGGTTGGGGAAAAAACTGGCATGGAAAGAAAAAATAAATTAATTGTCATCCAATACCCACACACATGCAAGATGCAGCAGAGATTGTTATGCAGCAACCCAGCGAATTTGTTTCTCTTCCTAGTCCAGGGGTACTGAGTCTAGTTGTAACACTCTTACAGTTATCACTGCTGAGATGGGCAAAATCAGCACAGACAAGGTTCTGACGAAGCGTCACAGACCTGAAACGTTAACTCCGTTTCTCTCTCCACGGATGCTGCCTGGCCTGCTGAGTGTTTCCAGCATTTTCTGTTGTTATTTCAGATTTCCAGCATCCGCAGTATTTTGCTATTAGATAAAGGGAAGGCTTGGTGTTTCCGGGCCAATATGGCTCTCGACTTACTGGCTAATGTACTTGCCAGAGGTGCCATCAGGGAAGCTCAATGTTCTGTTATATTCTGCATGTAGTTATTCTGCTCCTCAAAATGTTACCCTGTTTCTCCGCAATTGGCGTATTTCACAACGACCCAGAAATTAGGCTCCCTGGCTTCCCGCGGGTGCAAGGATCCCGCGCGCACCTACCTACCACGCCTGCCGTTGACCTCTGGGCCCACGGGGACTTCAGCTCCCGGGCCTCCCCCAACTGCGGGCGCGCAGTGCTTGCGTGTCCCAGGGGCGTAGTTAGTGCGGTGCGTCCCCTGGGATCACGTGGGCCATGGAGAGCCAATGGCAGCAGACCATCTTTCATTCATAGATTTGACAGGAAGACCTGTCAAATCTATGAATTGAAATCGGCCCCAAAACAACACCTAAACTTCAAATAAATTTTTTAAAAAACCATCACATTTATAAAATAACTATAAGTTAAATAAATTAACTACTTTAAACAAAAATTTAAATTTTTGAAAAAGTTAAAATACTTTTTAACAATGCTAAAAATAAACTTACCTTTCTTTAAAGTATCTAAAAAAGATAAACCTGTTGAAATTTTTTTTAAATTGTAATTAATTAACCACTTACCTTGTTGAAAACGGGTCTTGCGCCTCCTTTTTAAAAGCGCAGGTTCTTCAATACTTACCCTCCCGGAGAAACCTGAAAAAAAACCTAAGTTCGCTGCGTGCGCGCAGCCTCTCCCGCGCACGCGGTTCACCTCTATTTTTGTCATTGTAGTTTGGTGTTCTCTGAGCTGAGCTATAGCTTTTCTTGTTATACCATTCTTCATTAAACTGTTGTTCACACTGTGATTCAAATTGCTAAGCTGCTCTTCATCTTGAAGTGCTGTCTTCACCTGGTGATCCTGTGTTACTCTCTTTAAGTACTTTTCTTCACCTGCTGAACCTCCTACTACCTTCCAGTGCTGCCTTCACCTGCTGATCGTAGTATACTT
This sequence comes from Squalus acanthias, assembly GCA_030390025.1. Taxonomy (NCBI): domain Eukaryota; kingdom Metazoa; phylum Chordata; class Chondrichthyes; order Squaliformes; family Squalidae; genus Squalus; species Squalus acanthias. The sequence goes on from CM059445.1 coordinate 57,562,459, forward strand.
TTCTATGCATTGTGTTGCTTCTCTTTATAGAGTAAAGTTTGTGTGGTTCTGCATGCTACCAGTACGTACCAGATACGTGTTAGCTGTGGGTGAGGCAGTGGCATTAGGGCCTCATACAATTTATGCATTTGTTTCTGTACAATTCATAATTCTGCATTGCTCTGCTATCTCTCTACAATGATAACACAGGTGTTGCGGAAGAGATAAAGTAATATTTCCATATCTCCTTCTGAACCAGGCGTTCTTAACTTATGTGTGATCTGAACTGACAAATGCACTTGAGCAATCCCAAGCATAATAATCTATATTAGTAACCTTGTATGTAATCGGAAGTGAGGCGCACTGTTTATTTAATAACCTTCTTCTGAGCCGAGCATTTAAATCTTAGTCACTTTATTGTTTTAATACTTGAGAATAAAAATACATGCAAGCAAGAGTTAAATGAGTCTTTGTGATCTAAGCATTAGGTATTTTGGAACAAACTTACTTGAAAGGGGAAGGACAATCTGTGGGAAGAAATGCATTAAATGGAAAGTACTTTGCCCATTTCATCTCTCTCAATGTTTTCAGGTCAATCTCTTCCAAAAAGCCTGGTTGACTGACATTTGCTGAATCCACCCTTGAGTTCCAAATAGTCTGTGCGATTGCCCTCTCATTCAGAGGCGTATCTTTTATTGTTTGAGCTTCACTTTGCTTTTCTTCTGTCATCACTACTCTCCCAAATGTGGCAACCCGTGTCAGCATTTGGCTCTGTGGGTGATTAATGGCTTTCAGTACCTCGCCAAAGCCCCTTTTCTCATATCTGAGTTTTGACAGTGAGCGACGGTAAACGTTTTGACTGAGAGAGCCATCCTGACACACCCATGCTCTCCTTACCCACATACGAATGTAAGAAATTGACGGGCAGGAAAAGACCAACTGGTCCATCAAGCCTGCCCTACACCAATGATGGCCGGAGCATCATGACTAAACACTTCCTTCCACCCCCCCCTCACCCCTTACCCCCAGTAACCCCTTACCCCCACTCCCCCGCAGCCATGTATTCTCCTTGAAGAGGCAAAATAACCCAGGGCCAATAAAGGAAAAAATACTCTGGAAAAGTATGGGGCCAATTGATAGCGATTAGGTTTGGGAACCCTGACTGATTTTGGCATTGCAGATTTGAACATGTGCCTAGAGATTTTTTTTTAGATTTCATCTTCATTTTTTTCTTTCCCTGCTTAAGGTTTACATATAGTCGTACAACACCAGGTTATAGTCCAACAGTTTTATTTGAAATAAATTCAAATAAAACTGTTGGACTATAACCTGGTGTTGTGCGACTTCTCACTTTTGTCCATCCCAGTCCAACACCGGCATCTCCGCATTAAGGTTTACATATGGATTTGATATTCTCTGTTGGTGCCTCTAAGGTTTTTTTTTTACTGGTGCAAACCACTGTACGATGGCAGCAGCCTGGACGTCTTGGCAGGGGGCTTTGCATCATGTGACGAGAAGCGGCGAGTTTTGCAACATTATCACAGTGTTAGAACAAGGGGATTAAAATAAAGGTGCTGCAAGACAGGGGCCCCGAGACTACTGGAGGCTCAAGGAAACCAATCAGTTTTGTCCATTTTCAGCTCGTGCATTGTGATACTGAAACAAATACTAGTGTTACGGTAATAAAGCTACTTTAACATAGCATTGTGATATTAACTCCAAACCACCAAAAAAAAACACTTAATACATAATGGCGCCAATTTCCTGAATGCACGCTACTGATGGGGGAGTTTTACCTGCTGGCTGTACATCTTGGAATACCACGGGCGGTGCACCTGCTAGTTACTGATGGGCACAGCTCTCTGCAGGTCATGTACATTCATAAGATTGATCACACTCATTTTAGGTTAGGGTTAAGCTACATAGCTAGGACGGAGAGAGAGAGAACTTTACTGAAATAGTTTTTGAGCATTTGTATAAATAGAAAGAAAGACTTGCATTTTTTTGAAGAAAGAAAGAGGCCTTTCACAACCTTGCGCATCCCAAAGCGCTTTACAGCCAATGAAGTACTTTTCGAAGTGTACTCACTGCTGTAATATGGGAAATGCGGCAGCCAATTTGCACATAGCAATTTGATAATGACCAGATATTCTGTTTTTAAGTGTTGTCAAATCCCTCCATGGCCTCGCCCCTCCCTATCTCTGTAATCTCCTTCTGCCCCACATCCCCCCGAGATATCTGCGCTCCTCTAATTCTGCCCTCTTGAGCATCCCCGATTATAATCGCTCAACCATTGGTGGCCGTGCCTTCTGTTGCCTAGGCCCTAAGCTCTGGAATTCCCTGCCTAAACCTGTCCGCCTCGCTACCTCTCTTTCCTCCTTTAAGACGCTCCTTAAAACCTACCTCTTTGACCAAGCTTTTGGTCACCTGCCCTAATTTATCCTTATGTGAATCGGTGTCAAATTTTTTTGTCTTAAAATACTCCTGTGCAGCACCTTGGGACGTTTTACTACGTTAAAGGCGCTATATAAATACAAGTTGTTGTTGATAAATATTGGCCAGGACACTGGGGAGAACCCCCCTGCTCTTCTTTGAAATAGTGCCATGGGATCTTGTCTCTCCACCTGAGAAGACAGACAAGGCTTCAGTTTAACGTCTCATCCAAAAGATGGTACTGCCGACGATGCAGCACTCCCTCCATACAGAACTGGAGTGTCAGTCCAGATTTTGTGTTCACATCCCTGGAGTGGGACTTGAACCCATGACCTTCTGACTCAAAGGCAATAGTGCTACCCACTGAGCCACAGCTGACACAGTAACAACTGTGCATGCTTTCCAAACCAATGCAATAAATTGCTAATTTTATCCCAGTTATTGTAACACTACAAGTGTAAATGATGTAAGTAGGTTTTATATAGAAATATTAATGAGAAAGGTTCAGTTAGTTCAGCATTTGTTGCCCGGTGTGGGTTTGCCATAGGTGATGTCTGTTGGAAGCCAATAATAAATGTGAGGATATGCCCTTAGGCTCTGTACACAGGAGATTCACCATGATGCGAGGATCTAACTTGACAAGTTTCTGAATTATCAATTATGCAGCCACCAACTGGTTGTAAAAAGACCCAAAAGAGATGCTAATAGGCTGAGGCAGGCCGCTCCAAATCCTTCCACGTATGTAACCCGTTGAGTTTAAAGCTCCTTTCGACATAATTTAAAAATGAATTGAACAGTCTGTGAAAGAAAACATCCAAGAGGGCCAAATGGAGGCACTCAACACGTGGTCATCATTTCATCTGTCCTAATATTAATATGAAGGATGTTTAATAATTTCAGAAATGTGGTCTTGCATCCATACCGTTGTAATGTAAATTAATTGCACTGTTTTGGACTCTTACCCAAGGCTTCAAAACTGTTCTTCCTTCCCGCTGTCTCCTGAAGACACTGATTCATGCTGGGGATGATTCTACAATTGCCAGTAGCTCTATGGTATTTCACCTGAATAATGCAGGGTGAAATACCATAGAGCTGTAGTTCAAGTGCAAGGCCACACCATTGAGTCTTGCCTGGATATTTAACTGTGAGAGCATCACAGCAGAGTCCAATCCAGTTCTCATTTGATGAACGTGACAACAGTGAATACACTTCAAAAAATACCTTTTTGGCTGTAAAGCGTTTTGGGACGTCCGGTGGTGGTGAAAGGCGCTACATAAATGCACGCCTTTCTTTTGTCTAAATCACACATGAGCATTTTCCAGCAGAAGTCAGTGAAGAGTGGGAATCCCGTTCCCTAGTCTGAGGCTCACCACCACCTTCTCAAGGGCAACTCGGATGGACAATAAATGATGGCCTTGCCAACGATGCCCACATCCTGTGAATGAATAAAAAAATGCACATTGGTATCATCCCTACTGTTGTCCTGGCTTGAATCAACTAACTCTTCACAGAGTGGGGATTTTGAACCTGTGATCTTCCTGACCTATATAACTTGGTCACCACACCAGGTGGCACTTCTACCTTCTAGGCCATTGGAAACCTAACTTTTTGCTTCTTGATTTACCTAATCTTCTGTCTCTTAGGTTTGGGGGTACCATAGGCCATGTTCCTTTACCCAGATAACTCAATTAAAAACTAACCAATGTAAACAGAGTCAACTCAATGATGATTGTACTGTTGAATAAAGGGGAGGTGCAAGACTGAAAGCTGCTTTCCATCATCTGGTCCCAGATCACCTTGCCACATGTGGCCTGGGCCTCCTGTCTGAGATCCCCCTGGCCTTTGCAGAGGAATAAATGACTAAAGGTTATGCTGATGTCATGCGCCAGGTACCGATCCTGTATTGTGGAAACAGCTATTGCTTCCACACTGGGAAAAATCATACTGGAAGCAGCTAATGCCTGAATACGTTAGGAACATTACAAGTCTAACTGAGTGGCTTTTTGGACACACCAACTATCCGAGTGAAGCCATTTCCAGCCTTCATCTGAACCCTGAAATAAGATTCCTGCTTTGAAATCAGTCCTATTCATCTGTTATTCTTTTCTAATCCCTGTTTTACGTGGAGATTTAGGGTTCTGTTGGTAATTTAGTATCATGTTTACATGTAAAAATCCACTCCATAATCTCTCATAATGAATATAATGTATTTTCGAAGTCTCTTTTTATCTCGGCAATTTTCTCTGCTAATTTTCTTCCATTCGGCAAACATTGACTCCTTTCTGGAGTAGTGTGAGCACTCCCTGGTACCTTGCAACGATGGCACTGTTTGTGATAGAGTCAAGTCAAGGCGTTCAGAGTTGGCAGGCTGTTTGATCACAGTGGGGGAAATCGCGGGTGAACCTGATCCAGTCTCCAGGCTCACTTTCAGCAGCGGGATTCTGGACGGTGATGAGGAGCGAGCACATTGGCCATCTTTCTTCTCCCTGGACCAGAAGAATCTGAGGGCAGTTGCATCACCCATATTACCACACCGGCTGACTCAAAACAGGCTGCGATTGGAATCTGAGCACATTCTTACCTTGGGCTGTATGGCTCGGGCTGGATAAATGTGCTGAGCCACTTTTGAAGGTATTTGAAGGAGTGTAATGGAATACTCTCCACTTGCCTGGATGAGTGTAGCTCCAAGAACACTCAAGAAGCTTGACACCATCCAGGACAAAGCAGCCCGCTTGATTGGCACCCCATTCACCACCTTAAACATTCACTCCCTCCACCACTGGTGTACCGTGGCTGCAGTGTGTACCATCTACAAGATGCACTGAGGCTTCTTCGGCAGCACCTCCCAAACCCGCGACCTCTTCCACCTAGAAGGACAAGGGCAGCAGGCGCATGGGAACACCACCACCTCCAAGTTCCCCTCCAAGTCACACACCATCCTAACTCAGAAGTATATCACCGATCCTTCATCGTCGCTGGGTCAATATCCTGGAACTCCCTACCTAACAGCACTGTGGGAGTACCTTCACCACATGGACCGCAGCGGTTCAAGAAGGCGGCTCACCACCACCTTCTCAAGGGCAACTAGGGATGGGCAATAAATGCTGGCCTTGCCAGCGACGCCCACATCCCATAAATGAATTAAAAAAAATAATAATTTGAGGATGAGGAACTTGCAGGGTTGCGGACAAAAAGCGGGGCCGTGGGACTAAGCACGACTGCTCTTCCGAAGAGCCAACACAGGCATGACGGGCTGAACGGCCTCCTCCTGTGTTGTTCAGTTTCTATGATTCTAAGCCACCTTTTAATGAGTCAGCATCACCATACCCAGGGAATAGCGGGGGGGGGGGGGGGGGGAAAGGGTGGTGGAATCAGATTCCATAGGAGCTTTCAAAAGGCAATTGGACATGTATTTGAAGAGAAGTAATTTGCAGAGTCATGGGGAAAAAGCTGGAGTGTGGGACTAAATTGAACGGCTCTTTCAAAGAGCTGGCACGGGCACGATGGGCCGAATGGCCTCCTTCTGTGCTGTAAGATTCTATGAAAGCTCCAGGAAGAATCTGTTGCTGGAACAGTCGGGAATAGCCCATGCTTGTCATGTGTGGCATTGAGCCATACAAAGCAGGAATATTCCTGTTCTTTTCATTGTCAATTTTACTCTTGTTTCGAAGGCATTCTCCCCACAGACACTGACTGTCCTCTGATAATGCAGGCAAACAGATACTGTTCATGTGTGAGCTTTGATGATGAGTGGCGACAGGCTATAATGTGCAGGTAGTGGCTGATTCTAGCAGCAGGGACACCGGGAGTGTCGTCGCTGTTGTAATGTAGGAAATGTGGCAGCCAATTTGCGCACAGCAAGGTCCCACAAAAAACAATGAGATAATGACCAGATAATCTGTTTTAGTGATCTTGGTTGAGGGATAAATGTTGGCCAGGACACCGGGGACAACTCCCCTGCTCTTCTTCAAATAGTGCCATGGGATCTTTTACATCCACCTGAGAGGGTTTAATGTCTCATCTGAAAAATGGCACCTCTGACAGTGCAGCACTTCCTCAGTGTCAGTCAAAGTTATGTGCTCAAGTATTTGGAGTGCGGCTTGAACCCATGACCTTCTGACTCTGAGTTGAGAGTGCTACCGACTGAGCCAAGGTTATTCTCTTTCAGACGCTGACCTACTGGGTATTCCTAGCATTTTCTATTCCTGTTTCTGACTTGCAACAATCACACAGTTTTTCTTTCAATCCAACCCAATGTTGCTTGCCATTGAAGTTCGGAAAGACGGTTCAGACGGTTGGCTCAGATGAATTTATTTTGCAAGAGTTCATGGAACTCTGACAAGACTGTTAATGTCCCTTCCTCTACGTGTGTGTTTACAATGGTGCAGGTGCATGTGTGGGCAGCGGGCAGAAGGTGACTGGCATTGGTAAGGCAGACGCGCGGATCAGTTCAACGCCATTGCTGGCCACAATCCCAGTGCTATCCAAGGCAACATACGATTCAGTTCAGAAGTGATATTTAATCCCTGTTATTAATTCGGCACGGTTGGATGAGCAATCATCCATCTGGCAACTAACAAGCGCCTGCAAATTGGTAGATTTCTCTCATGATGGTCATTACAATTCAGCAGGATTCAACTTCTTTTGTATGTCGACAATTGATGCTTTTGTCTTGTGGGACGAGAATCTATTTCTTTTTCCCCCCCAGTTTTCTCCTCCCCTGAAGGGGACATGGATACACAGGTGCTGCCTGAACCCTCACCCAAGCAGCTATTTTTCATGTAGGAGCTTCAACGATCAGTATTGGGAGTTGTTTTTTTTTCCCTTAATTTCTTCACCATTTTCCCTTGTAGGACAGCGTGATGTAGTGGAAGGATTCACAGGCTGATTAGCAGTCCGACAGGCAGCAACGTGAACGCTCCTTCCATGGCCGTAACCATCTTTATTTACCAGCCGATGGGGTGGTTGGTCCTAATATGACGGGAGGTTTTTATGGGCTCCAAAACCCATTAATTGGGGGCAGGGGGTGGAGCCATCCATGCCCAATGGACGCGAGTATCCCGCTGGATGTTAACCCAGTATTCCGAGCCGGAGCTCCACCCGCGGGATTCAAACCCGGCACCTTCTGAGTCAGAGGCGGGAATGCTACCACTAAGCCAAAGGCTCGCTCCGATTGGGAGTTAATGGAGTCGGGGTAAGTCCTCACAATCAAGCCCACTCTTCCCTTTACCTGATCTCCTCATTGGCTAGCACTGGGGAACTCCAGCTGATTTGTCCATCTGTAGCCCACAGACGGTGCAGCCACTAATGGATAGAAAGAAAAAAAAAGAAAGACTTGCATTTTTATAGCATCTTTCACGACCTCAGGATGCCCCAAAGCTCTTTACTGCCAATGAAGTACCTTTTGAAGTGTAGTCACTGTTGTAATGTGGGAAACTCGGCAGCCAATTTGCACACAGCAAGCTCCCACAAACAGCAATGCGATAATGACCAGTTTTTTTTATGTTGATTAAGGGATAAATATTGGCCAGGACACCAGGGATAACTCCCTTAGCACTTCTTCGAAATAGTGCCGTGGGATCTTTTACATCCACCTGAGGGAGCAGACGGGGCCTCAGTTTAATGTCTCATCCAAAAGACGGCACCTCCGACAGTGCAGCACTCCCTCAGCACTGCACTGGAGTGTCAGCCTGGATTTTTGTGCTCAAGTCTCATGGAATGGGACTTGAACCCATGACCTACTGAGTCAGAGGCAAGAGTGCGACCCACTGAGCCACAGCTGACACTTACTGCAGCCCTGACTGAGACCAATCAGCCCAGCACAGGGAGAACTCAGATCTAAAAGCTTTCTGGTCCATATGGCTTGGGTATTGCTGCTAGTGTGGAGTTCTCAAAATGAATCATTTGCTCTTTAGCAAAAATACTGCAATATAAGGGCCACACACAAGAGTTAGTCAAAAATGAGAAGTCGCACAACACCAGGTTATAGTCCAACAGTTTTATTTGAAATCACGAGCTTTCGGAGCGCTGCTCCTTCGTCAGGTGAAGATTTACCTGATGAAGGAGCAGCGCTCCGAAAGCTCGTGATTTCAAATAAAACTGTTGGACTATAACCTGGTGTTGTGCGACTTCTCATTTTTGTCCACCCCAGTCCAACACCGGCATCTCCGCATCAAGAGTTAGTCAGACACACACTATTGGGTTGAAGTCGCATATGCAATATTAATGATGGACATGTTAGCACATTTATATGAAATTCTTTTGTCTGTTATTTCACCAAGTTAACACCTCTGTTAAAATAGCAGTCAGAGGGATTTCATATGAATACTTTAGTCTATTTGTTACTGGTATTACACAGTGTGATCACAATCCAAGTGTTGTTCAAATGTGTTCAACTACATAAAACAAATTCTCTCTCTCTCTCTCCTCCAAGCAGTGATGTGTTATGGACTAGACTGGACTGGATGGGATGAGGGTTTGAGTACATGTTCCCAGTGATTGATGCAGCCAGTAGGCAAACATGGTCCATGGTTTCATGGAAACATGGATAAAGGGTAAAGGTTCAAGTCCCAGTCCCAGCTGCAGGCAGGAGCCTTATCTGCTGGCAGCGAGTGTTGAACAATCGTGAGCTGCGGGTAGCTGAATTTCCGCTATGCACTGTTACTCAGACAATGCTCCCTGCCAGCGGCAAGGGATGGGAAATTGACCCCTATAAAATATAAGATGAACACTTAAAGGAGATGGTTAGCTTATAAAGGAAAGTATTCAGCATAAGGTGCCCCATGCAGTTAACATCAGAAAATGGTTATTAAAAAAATCTCCGCTGTAGAGAATATTTGCGACTGTGCAGTTCCCTCTTTCCCTTTTATCTTGGGTTTCCTTTTTTTAACCTCACACAATGTTTGTGTCAATTTTCAAGGTCAGTATCCTTTCCTATCATGGAAGTCAACTGGCAGGTTGGGAAGATTCTGCACTGGCCAGGCACAGCTATGCGTTGAGATTGATTGATTTTTGTCTGAGATTGATAGAGGTAAGGGTATTAACGGATACGGAACCAAGGCGGGTAGATGGAGTTAAGATGCAGATCAGCCATGTTCTAATTGAATGGCGGAACAGGCTCGAGGGGCTGAACGGCCTCCTCCTGTTCCTATGAGGCACCACGTAGCTCGATCAGCAACCCAATATCCCAATTGATTTTCTTTTGAAACCCTTTCAGTTTGTTAAAGTGAAGCAGAGCCAATCGACGCTCGTGGGTCCACGGTCAATTACTGTACAGTGCTTATTCATCTGACGGAAAAGTGGGCCTAGAAAAATAATACCTGCTTCCCTTACACAGCTCTGTAAATGCAAGCTGCAAACACTGTGACTGTCTGAAGATGCTACAGACACACTACATGGAGCTAAAGCATTGGGTGCTAGCAGAGACAGAATAGAAATATTCATCATATTGAAATGCTAATGGTGTATTTATAGGAAATTATATTTAAATTAGGCACAAATAGCCCTCGCAGCCAAATAATGTTGTGGCCAAAAGGCACAAAAGTTGTAATTATATTTCTGAATTAATATCATATTCCTGTGCAGAGTCCAGTTAGCTTATTGAAGCTGCAGACGTCACATTATTGGCATATTTGTAGGGAATATAAATTCTGTAACGAACTAGGAATACATTTAACGTTACACGCACCGCTGCGATGGTCTCAGACAATTTATTTTCTTTTAAGGATCATTTATATGAGTAGTGGTTTGTTTTGCTAAGTGCATCGTCCACTGTGGAACTGAGCAACACAGACCAGGAGGGACTCGAGTTCAACCCCCAATCTGTACTGAGTTCGCTGATTTCAACCAAGGTGGAGTTAGGGAGCAATAATCGGCCTCAACCCCCACTAGGTTAGGGAGGGGAGAAACCAGCCGGGGGGGGGTTCTGCTCCTGATTGCTGTCCGGTGACCTTTGGTGCAAAGTAAACCCATGTGGACGGCAGGTGAGCTGAGAATTGGGCCACTGATGTCTACTTTTGCAAGGATTGAAAACCGCCCTGTTTGCAGGCCCCACACTAGCTTGTCCTGGCTAATCTCAAGCTTCCGTCATCCAATTTCATTGTGGTACCAAAACAGGAGGACAATGCACTGTCACATCAGGAATGAATGCGGATTTGATTCTCTCACATCCTCCTTCAACAGCACTCACAAGAATCAAGTTCAGAAAGTGGCAGGGGAGATAATGGCCCAAAAATTCGGCCGTTCTCGGGTGAGTACTCAGTGCGTACTCATCCGTATTCATTCCCGAAGTGCCGGTTTCCTGCATGCACTGCGCATGCGTGGGAAACCGGAACTTCCGGTATGGTGAAGGGGGCGGTTCCTAGGTGAACCATGTGCGCACTAGAGGCTGCGCACACGCAGCACACTTAGGTTTTTTTTAGGTTTCAACGCGAGGGTAAGTATTGAACATTCTACGCATTTTGAACAAGGTAAGTAGTTAATTAAGTATAATTTTAAATTTTTTTCAACAGGTTTATCTTTTTTAGAGACTTTAAAGAAAGGTAAGTTTATTTTTATAACTTTTAAAAAGTATTTTAACTTTTTCAAAAATTTAAATTTTTGTTTAAAGTGGATAATTTATTTAACTATAGTTATTTTATTAATGTGATGGTTTTTTAAAAATTTATTTGAAGTTTAGCTGTTCTTTTGGGGCCGATTTCAATTCACAGATTTGACAGGTTGTCAAATCTATGAATGAAAGATGGTCTGCTGCCATTGGCTCTCCATGGCCCGCGTGATCCCAGGGGTCGCATTGCACTAACTGCGCCCCGGGACACGCAAGCACTGCGCGCCGGCTCTTGGGAGGGGCCCGGGACCCGAAGTTCCTGCGGGGGCAAACAAGAACGGCAGACGCAGTAGGTGATATCGCGCGCGATCCTTACCCCCGCGGCAAGCCTCCGAATTGAATTTCTAGGCCATTGTGACGTAAACAATGTATTTTTGCCTAGTCTTCTTTTGGTGGCTGTTCCTTTGAACCCAGTCGCAAAGAAAGAATTCAGAGAAAACAGCTGCTGTCAGAAGCTCCATCCCGGCCTAAGAACATCAGAATTAGGAGCAGGAGTAGGCCATACGGCCCCTCGAGCCTGCTCCGTCATTCAATAAGATAATGGCTGATCTTCGACCTCATCTCCACTTCCTAGCCCTATTCCCATTCCCTTGATTCCCTTAGTACCCAAAAATCTATCGATCTCAGCCTTGAATATACTCAACGACTGAGTATCCATAGCTCTCTGGGGCAGAGAAGTCCAAAGATTCACAACCCTCTGAGTGAAGAAATTTCTCCTCAGCTCAGTCCTAAATGGAGGACCCCTTATCCTGAGACTGTGACCCCTAGTTCTAGACTCTCCAGCCATAAGTCAATACAAATGTTGTCTCGTTTGTTGGTTGCCTCCACAGTTACAGGCCTGAAAGAGGAGCCAAGCCACATAATTCAAACATAAACAATGACGTGTAGTTTTCATCATTTGGGCAAGGTACAGGAAGCCAGCCAGTGCCCGTCGAATCAGTTAGTGCCACAGGGATGAGTAGAGTAGAAAAATGATGGGAAGAAAGAAAAAAAACCAGGGAAGGAAATTTTGAGTGGGTCAATGGCTCAACGAAAGAGCCCTCGGGATGGTGAGACTACACTACTCCGATGGGTGACAGTGCACTATTAGTCAAGCACCACCGGTCCTTTACAAATCTATGCTGACAATCCCTAATTAACCCATTCTAAGGGCTGGATTTTGCCAGCCCTGGTGAGGCGGGTTTGGAGGTGGGACTGCCGGGAAAATGGCAGAATCTGGGGGCGGGTGCCCAACCCTCCTCCGTGCCACCTTGCCAGGAGGCGGGTAGCGTCCCGCGCCGGGTCCCGTCTCCTTGGAGGCGGGAAGGGGATTACAGCCACTTAACTGCTTGTTAACAGGTAGTTAACAGGCAGATAAGAGGATTATCCCCATTTTGCCCACACAAGTGCAGGCTTCCTGAAGGCTCCGAAACCCGCCAGGGTCACTGAGGCGAGCAGTGGGTCTGCGGGGGTCGGAGGGGTGCAAATGTGCGCTGTGAAGGTAAGTGATGGGTGCAAGTGTGGAGAGGTGAGTATGTGAGGTAAGTGGAAAGTGTTAGAAAAAGTTTACTTACCTTTGTTTCTTCCTGCAGGCTTCAAGAGTTGGGTATGCGGAGAGTCTCGTACCTCCGCGGCAGAGATGACAGATGGCTGTTGCATTCTCCAATGCAACAACCATCTAATTTCTGCAAAAGAAAGAGGTTTGATGAGGTCTTGAATTCAAGAACTCATCAAACTACAGAGAATATCAGTGTTTGACAGCTTCACAGAGCTGTCAAACAATGACAATTCATCTGTCAAAAACTTTTGACAGATGAAACGTTATACGTTGATGTTCTCTGTAACCGACTTTCCCTTAATTGGCCTGCTAAACCCGCTGGGCGGGCTTAACAAGGTCAATCAAGGGAAAATAGCGTGGGTTGGCCAGAAGTTGATGGAGGCGGGACTGAAACCCGACAAGTGGGAGTCCCGCCTCCAAAAGCTCCCCATTGGCAAAATCGCCCCCTTAGTGTCCATTTATCGTTTATTGCGAGGGGAATTGAATACAAAAGTAGGGAGGTTATGCTTCAGTTATACAGGGCATTGGTGAGACCACATCTGGAGTACTGTGTACAGTATTGGTCTCCTTATTTAAGGAAGGATGTAAATGCATTGGAAGCAGTTCAGAGAAGGTTTACTAGACTAATACCTGGAATGGGCGGGTTGTCTCATGAGGAAAGGTTGTACAGGCTAGGCTTGTATCCGCTGGAGTTTAGAAGAGTAAGAGGTGATTTGATTGAAATATATAAGATCCTGAGGGGTCTGGACAGGGTGGTTGTGGAGAGGATGTTTCCTCTTGTGGGAGAATCTAGAACTAGGGGTCACTGTTTAAAAATAAGGAGTCACCCATTTAAGACAGAGATGAGGAGAAATTTTTTCTCACAGAGGGTCGTGAGTCTTTGGAACTCTCTTCCTCAGAGGGCGGTGGAAGCAGAGTCTTTGAATATTTTTAAGGCAGAGGTAGATAGATTCTTGGTAAGCAAGGGGGTGAAAGGTTATCAGGGGTAGGCGGGAATGTGGAGTAATCGGATCAGCCATGATCTTATTGAATGGCGGAGCAGGCTCGAAGGGCCGAGTGGCCGACTCCTGCTCCTAATTCGTATGTTCGTATGTATTCATTTATCCCGTATTGTGGACTCTAGCGGGGGGGGGTTATTTCTGAGTATACACTTATTGCAAGGAACCTACATGCACTGCCAGTGGGAGAGGGTCCTCAATCCCAGCACATACTTGGAAAATTAGTCCCTGGCACCTTATCCACAACTGAGGTGGACAATAACGGGCAACTCATGGCCGTTCATTACCCGACATTTTGTGGCTCCGGAGGGTGAAAGTTGGAGATGTGAAAAGTGCGGCCCCTCTCTCTCTACTGGCTGTCAAACGGGGATCGGCATCACATGGGTGCAGTAACAAGAGGACAACCGGGCTCAGAGGTCTCCGTTTGAGCATGCTCTCCAAGGAGCATGAAAACCAATGCAAGCTGTTGGGTGTTTTAATGGGATAAGACTCACACTCGCTCTGAAATGGGTGGACACCGATGAGATCGCTTCCATTACGGGCCCTGCAGCCTCACGATAAAGACTACTTTCATTCCATACAGACTGACGTCTGAGGTGAAAAGGTCAGTGCTCCAACCCACCGCACCGCCAGTCCCTTGCGCCTTGAACACGTTAAGAATTTCGTAGGAGGTGGAAGTCATACAAATTTGTGATTATTTCTCATAGTTATATTATTAATAAGGCTGGGCTTCCCTTCCATAGAGGTTCAGCTAACCTTTATGTTGGCCCATTCTCATCATACGAGGCTATATTCTGCCCAACCTGCTGAGTTTTTGTGTTTCAGACGGTTCCAGCGGTGTCATTTATCGAGTAACAGAGCCCCTGAGACTTGACAGAACCGAAGGTTGAGTCCTGCAGCGAGTGATCAGCTCCTGCTGCTACCATCATGACATTTTTTGACAAGTTAAACTGACTATTTTCATAACACAGCGCTTGCAGCAGTCGGAAATGCATTTTTAGCTTGACCTGCAGCCCTCTCTGCCGACACACTGCCGTCTTTGATCAGTTCTGTTCATACATTGGATCACGCTTTTGCCCTAATTTTCTCTCCCCCCCCCCACCCCACCTCTCTCTCCTCTCTCTGAAGATGGGCAACACGGTGGCATAGTGGTTAGCACTGGTGTCTCACAGCGCCAGGGACCCGGGTTTGAATCTGACCTCGGGTGACTGTCTGTGTGGAGTTTGCACATTCTCCCCGTGTCTGCGTGGGTTTCCTCCGGGTGCTCCGGTTTCCTCCCACAGTCCAAAAATGTGCGGGTTAGGTTGATTTGGCTATGATAAATTGACCCTTAGTGTTAGGGGGGGATTAAATATGTGGGGTTATGGGGATAGGATGGGATATGTTAGGGGGAATTAAATACGTGGGGTTATGGGGGTAGGGTGGGATATGTGTACTGTGGGGATTAAAGCAGGGACAGGGTACTGGATTTGGATGATCAGCCATGATCGTATTGAATGGTGGAGCAGGCTCGACGGGCCGAATGGCCTACTCCTGCTCCTAGATTCTATGTTTCTATGTTGACTCACGGTGCAATTTGGTTCCTCGGCCACCAGCAGCCGTAGAATCTCAGAATCGTACAGCATGGAAGCAGGCCATTCGGCCCATCTTGTCCATGCTGGCTCTATGAAAGAGCTATCCAATTAGTTCCACTCGCCTGCTGTTTCCTTTTCAAGTATATATCCAATTCCCTTTTAAAAGTTGCTATTGAATGTGCTTCCACTGCCCTTTCAGGCATTGTAATTCTGTGAGCCCAATCAGTATCACCAGGCTGTTGGGCTGTGGAAGGACACCCTAGTTGACCCTGATCCGTCATCACCTGATGCCCATCGACTCCATAGATCCAAGGCACTGAATCAAATTGTGGCACTCATACTACTACCCTGACTGAGGCCATCTAAAAAGAAAAAAGAAAGACTTGCATTTATGTAGCACCTTTCACAACTTCAGGACGTCCCAAAGCACTTTACAGCCAATGAAGTACATTTGAAGCATAGTCACTGTTGTAATGTAGGAAACGTGGCAGCCAATCTGCACACAGCAAGGTTCCACAAACAGCAATGTGATAATGACCAGATCATCTGTTTTAGTGATGTTGATTGAGGAATAAATATCGGTTAGAACTCCCCTGCTTTGAAATAATGCCTTGATATCTTTTACGTCCACCTGAGAGAGCAGACAGCGCCTCGGTTTAACATCTCAACCGAAAGACAGCACCTCCGACAGTGCAGTGCTCCCTCAGTACTGAAGTGAAGTGTCAGCCTAGATTTTTGCGCTCAAGTCTCTGGAGTGGGACTTGAACCCACAACCTGCTGACTCAGAGGCGAGAGTGCTACCAACTGAGCCACGGCTGACACTAATTCAGCACACGGTGAATATTGAACCTGGGATCTTCCAAGCCATTGGAGAAGGCCTAGTTTATTTCCTAAAATACATTTCTAACCCATTGCCTCCACCTTAAGCTCCAACTCCCATCTCAAAAAGACATTCTTAAGACATTCTCAATCATCCATAATGCTTGTGAATTACACATGATGGCCTGCCTTTCCTTTCATCTCTAACAGGGTTAATTGGGGGCAATTTTAAGCTAACCCGCCCATCGGGAAACTAACAGAATCGGGATGCAACGCTTGTCCATTGAAGCCAATGGAGAGTAATATTGGGCGGGGTGTAGAAGTGGGGTTCCACCCGATCCCGTGGGCTTCCCTCCTGGCGAATGAGGTTAAAATTAGTGTCTATAAACTGCAGTACTTGGTGGAACATGACTCGTGTCTCTTGCTCTGGTGCTTAAAACCGATGGCTCTTCTGTCCCTTTAAATCTCGGAAGGTGATGTTCTTGCACTGGGTAAGTTTAGGTTTTGCACGTGTTAACACACATTATTGATTTCTCCTGCAGGACTGATAGCGCATAATAGACACCCAGGTCATCCCAACCTTGCAGGGGCCTTACAGACAGGAACGCCCACCCAAACATTGGTTTAACAATATAGGAACATGGGAGTGAGCATTATTGGAAGGGATCATTGCAGTTGGCTTGGCTGGTTCCAAAGTTTGCACGGTATCGCGCACTATGGGGCCGTTCATGCAGTCCCAGAGCAGCGGTAACGTACGGTCAGCTCAATTTAGATATATCTTAGAGATGCCAACCCTCCAGGATTGTCCTGGAGTCTCCAGGAATTAAAGGAGAAAAATCATAGAGATATAAAAAAATTGTGTTTTATTTATCTTCTTTGAACACTTTTATTTATTAGTTAGAAAAATGTTAAAGATGGGAAACGAGGCTGTTTGACTGACAGTTGTACTGTCCTATCGTGTACCGAAGAATACGTTCACCCTCCAACTGGCCGTGATGATGGCGATGCGCTCCGAGGATGGACATGTCGGGCGACCAATGGCGGGAGTGTGGGGGTGGGATGGTTTGGAGGTAGGAGATCATGTGATGAAACCTCCTGGAGTATGTCCACTCAGAATTGGCAACCCCAGTGATGTTTGCAGCCTGGCGTGCATTACACATGGGAGCGGCAAGGGGTAGGGCATGGAACATCGGGCACTAGCAGCAATGGAAGTGCATCTGGCTGCCGTTCATTACCACCATTTTTCCTACTCCAGCTACTATGAACTTGTATCCCCTTGCAGTATTTGGCTAGTGAAGGCTATAAAAAAAAGGCTCAATAGGTAAGGGTGGTCTAACGCCAAGGAGAAGGCCATCCAGGATCCAAATGTGTGTTTTTTTTATCCCCACCTGCCTCCCGCTGAGTTGCCCTTTCCAAGCAGGTGCTCAACAACTACAGCATTGCTCAGCGGAAACCCCTTAACGTAAGCAACCTCGAGGGCCCCAATGAGGCTCGCTGTGCACTATGTGCTGGAGTGCACCGGGGCACATCAGGTGCCTCAGGTCTCCAAGTCTGATACTACACCGAGCCAGCAATCAATGTGCCACGGTGCAACGTGAGCTAGTCATTGCATTAAAGAAAGACTTACATTTATACAGCGCCTTTCACGACCACCGGACATCTCAAAGCGCTTTACAGCCAATGAAGTACTTTTGAAGTGTAGTCACTGTTGTAATGTGGGAAACGCGGCAGCCAATTTGCGCACAGCAAGCTTCCACAAACAGGAATGTGATAATGACCAGATAATCTGTTTTCAGTGATGTTGATTGAGGGATAAATATTGGCCAGGTCACCGGGGATAACTCCCCTGCTCTTCTTTGAAATAGTGCCACGGGATATTTTACGTCCACTTGAGAGAGCAGACAGGGCCTCAGTTTAACGTCTCATCCGAAAGACGGCACCTCCGACAGTGCAGCACTCCCTCAGCACTGCACTGGGAGTGTCAGCCTAGATTTATGTGTTCAAGTCCCTGGAGTGGGACTTGAACCCACCAATCTTCTGATTCAGAGGTGAGTGTGCTACCCACTGAGCCACAGCTGACATACCCCTCTATCTGTTATGCCCCTCAAACACTTTCTCTGTCCAATATGGTCAAGCATTGCTTATCTTTACTGGGTCTTCCCACTGGACGTTTGCTGCTGGAGTTAATAAGATTCAATAGTGCCACCACGCACAACCATTACAGTGACATCACTGCAGTTCCGTATCACATGATAGGAAGGGGGAGGGAGATTCCAAGTGATCACTAATTGTAGTAAATGTGTTCTTTACAAACAGAGTGGGCAGGAAAAACTCTATCCCGAAGACTAGTTGTTTTACAATGTGACGAGAGCTGGAGGGAGGGTATGATGGGCATGGACTGATAGGAAGAGAGGGCTTTACTAAATAATACCCCAATTTTTACAGAGCTTCAACACTCCTGTGCGTATATATTATGGCCAGTTTTTCAACGGTTCTACTTTGATATTGGCAACTGCGTTTGAGTAGTTTGAACCTTCAGCAGGGAGTTATACTGCTGGCTGCGTCTGTAACACATTGTTAAAGTGGCTTCACACTAAAAGGGGTGGAAATTGGCCTTGGACAGCAGTGCAAAACAGTGCGATAGTTTTACGTGCTGGCTGATTTTTCTTTTCCATGGGAAATGCGTTTTTGCCCAGGATGAATCATAGAAACTTACAGCACAGAAGCTTCCTACATGTTTCCCTACCCTCACATTCCCTACTTGCATCTCTCCATTTCCTAGAATTAGATCCAGCACAGCCTCTTTCCTTGTTGGACTAAAATAATTACTGATCTAGTAAGCAGTCCTGGACAAACAGCTGCTCTTCTGTAATAAAAACAGAAAATGCTGGAAACACTCAGCGGGTCAGGCAGCATCTGTGGAGAGAGAAACAGAGTTAACGTTTCAGGTCGATGACCCTTCGTCAGAACTGGAAAAAGTTGGAGATGGAACAGGTTTTTAAGCAAGTGCAGGGGCAGGGAAAGGGGGGAGGGAGGGGAGGAAAGAACAAAAGGGAAGGTCTGTGATAGGATGGAAGGCAGGAGAGATTAAATGACAAAAGGTATGATGGTGCAAGGCAAAAGAAGATGGTAATGGGACAAGTAAAGAAACAAAAGACAAATCTAGAAGAGGCTTAAATGGGAATGGCAGAATCATCAACAGCTGCCATCTGGAAAGATAGGGTCAGAGGTTATGGTCCGAAGTTGTTGAACTCGATGTTGAGTCCAGAAGGTTGTAAAGTGCCTAATCGGAAGATGAGGTGCTGTTCCTGGAGCTTATTGGAACAGTGTAGGAGGCCAAGGACAGAGAGGTCAGAGGGGGAGTGTGGCGGAGAATTAAAATGACAGGCGACAGACTTTTGTCACTTACGTTACCCAGTCTAGCTATGAGATAATTAAAATCATTCATTATTATGGCCCTGTTGTTTCTGCCCTTTTCTATACATCTCTTCCTCTATCACATGTTCACTATGCCAGTCTGTAATAAAGCCCCAATAGTTCCCTCTTGACTTTCAGCCCTGAAGTTAGTCTGCAGGTTATGTACCAATTCAGTACAAATTTCATTTCAAAACAATGCAACGTGTGCAGCATAAATGGCCCATTAGAGCTCGCTAACACTCAGAGTCCTGTCTATATCTGTGTGTCTGTGGGCTTGTCATCGTTCAAATAAGGACATTATGGATAGAAGCATTGTAATTATAATTTATTGATTTCTCATCAATATTCTCTTTACTAAAGCAGTGAAACATTCAGGCTGATATTTTCCTCTGGGTGTTGGAGTTAACACATCCACAGACACGTATGTAAACAAAATGAATAGATTCCCTATAGCTAGCAGACAGGGAAATATTGAGATAGAACAGGATTTAGAATTTATCGAATTTCAGGCAGTTTAGATCCCTGTTACTAGAGGGCGCTGTTTTAATACAATCTCACACAGTTAGAAAGTCCTGCTTTCTACTATAATTACAGAATCATAGAATAATACAGCACAGAAGGAGGACATTCGGCCCATCGAGTCTGCGCCGGCTCTTTCGAAGAGCAATCCAGTTAGTCCCACTCCCCTGCTCTTTCCTCATATCCCTGCAATTTTTTCTCCTTCAAGTATTTATCCAATTCCCCTTGGAAAGCTACTATTGAATCTGTATCCACCGCCCTATCAGGCAGCGCATTCCAAATCCTCACCACTCGTTGTGTAAAAAAAAGTTTTTCCTCATGTCGCCTCTGGTTCTTTTGCCACTCACCTTAAATCTGTGCCCTCTGGTTATCGACCCTTCAGCCACTGGAAACAGTTTCTCTTTATTTACTCTGTCTAGACACATCATGATTTTAAACACCTCTATCAAATCTCCTGTTAGCCTTCTCTGCTCCAAGGAGAACAACCCCGGCTTCTCCAGTCTATCCACATAAGTGTAATCCCTCATCCCTGGTACCATTCTAGTCAATCTCTTCTGTACCCTCTCCAAATTCTTCACATCCTTCCTAAAGTGCGGTGCCCAGAATTGGACACAATACTCCAGCTGGGGCCGAACTAGTGTTTTATATAAGTTTAGCATAACTTCCTGGCTTTTTTACTCTGTGCCTCTATTTATAAAGCCCAGGATCCTATATGCTTTATTAACTGCTGTGTTAACCTGTCCTGCCACCTTCAAAGATTTGTGCATAAAGAAAATCATTTCAGGTTTAATTTTAATTTACTTCTGGCTGTAGGCCTTGGTGACTGTTGGCACAGTTCAGCCTATGGTAATGAGATTTCAGCGTAATGATTACTATGGTGTTTACAATACATTGGCCAAGAGTTTCTGCCTTGGGCGCAAATTGCGATAGTTTTCAGAAATATATTTTTGCTCAAATTTCCGCTCAAACTCATTTGCATATCGCCGAACGTAAAATCTTCCAGGAACCTGCGCAATCGGGCAGCATTTTAGAACGTAATTTTTAAAAAAAAATTGCATTTAAAAAATAGTCCTTGATATATTTTAAGAGCGGTAACCTGGTGCAGTTTTATTAATACCGCTGGAAATAGGTTTATCACAGAAAAATAAGCATTTTTAGTTCAGAGTGTCGAGTCCAACTCTTGTGAGTAGCCCGATTTTAAATAACTGAAAGTGACTTTTAAAAACAGATTATCTGGTCATTATCACATTGCTGTTTGTGGGAGCTTGCTGTGCTCAATCGGCTGCCGCGTTTCCTACTTTATCACAGTGATTACATTTCAAAAGTATTTCATTGGCTGTAAAGCACTTTGGTATGTCCTGAGGTCATGAAAGGCGCTATCGGAATGCAAGTCTTTATATGCATGAATGATCAGATCAACTGAAATCTGATTTTACATCTGCACCACAAGCCTTCGCTCAGCATCTTCCCATAGCACCTCATTGAAGGCCTTGAGTATGGATCTCCGCATAATGGAGGATCAGGAGGTGTGGTAGAAAGGGGTAGAAAGCCCCTCCTCCTGTGAGAGGTAACTGTCCAAGTCGATGCAACGCCTAATCCCGACTTACCTGGGTGCAAATGGAAGAAGAAATTTGCTGGTATCAGGAGGATGATAAAGGTAGACGCACCAGCTGTACACACGGTCCACTGTGTGCAAACACCAACACGGATTCTAGCTCCCTGCAGCATTTCGCGAGGAGGATGAGGAGGGGGACTTTGGGAAGCATGTACCACAACTAGGGAGGAGCCCTATTATTCAAAGAATCCTATAAGGTTGCTCTTTACTTTGAGAAATCCATGTTGACATGTCCCTAATTAGCCAATATTTCTCCAGCTGCTTAGTACTTTTATCCTGTATTATATAGGACTGATTTTACAAAATCACGCTTCCAGCAGGGAGCATATGTCAAGAAACTGCAGGCATACTCCACACGACTTTCCACTATCCTTTTCCACAGAATCTTCGAACATGATAGTCAGAGCTGCTATCTCTTCCCGAGTTTCCCTCAGGATCTTCAGATGTAAACCAACAGCTCCCAGCCATTGTTTGTGTTAAGTCTGAGTCCATTTTCCAGTACCATCTCTTCAATAACCTCCCTTATACCCACCCCTTCTGCTCCTCCAATCCCAATGCCAACCTTCTCTGTGGAGGCAAAGGCAACGGTACCTATTTACTATCTCTGCCGCTCTCTCGCTCTTCACTTACCACAGAACTTAACTACTGCCGGGATCAGAAGCTCCCCTAATTCGATCACTTGTATTTGAAGCATTAGGGCATCTATTTTTTTTTAATGGATGTTTGAATCACGGGCCCCAGTGTCACTCAGCACTTCACCTTTGGGAGATTGGCCACAAACGAGAAACTGGAATGAGACTAAGAAAAAACATTTTGTACTTCATACATTTTATGTATCAGCACTTTTGTTAATAGTACGTTTCAACCTGGTGATCGGATCATCACAGCTCAATGTTCCTGCTGCATTGGAAAGGAAAATGGGCCAGGGCTCTTGTTCATGGCTGCTGGAAGCACAGGCGATTGGATGTTGGGTTAGGGCAGGATTGTGCTCAACTATGGTTCCCCTCCCCCTCCCCAGTACATTACAATGGCTTGCTGATGTTCACAGTTAAAGCTCAACCATTAATAAAGGTCAATTAGCTCCTGCAGGACCTTACCCAGTAGGAGTCAGCATCTTCCTGTAGGACCTTACCCAGCACGAGTCAGCACCTTCCTGTAGGACCTTACCCAGTAGGAGTCAGCATCTTCCTGTAGGACCTTACCCAGCACGAGTCAGCACCTTCCTGTAGGACCTTCCCCAGTAGGAGTCAGCACCTTCCTGTAGGACCTTACCCAGTAGGAGTCAGCACCTTCCTGTAGGACCTTACCCAGTAGGAGTCAGCACCTTCCTGTAGGACCTTACCCAGTAGGAGTCAGCACCTTCCTGTAGGACCTTCCCCAGTAGGAGTCAGCACCTTCCTGTAGGACCTTACCCAGTAGGAGTCAGCACCTTCCTGGAGAACTTAATTCAGTAGAAGTCAACACCTTCCTGTACACATTACCGAGTTGACTGCCTTCCTGCAGGACCATAACAGCAGGAGTCTGTGGCTTCAGAAGAATTCACTGGTAAAGAGAATGACTTGTCTGAGCAGCAGTTGTTGCCCCATCGCTGTGTATCAGGAGACTACCGCTGGGACCTCGGCAAATCACCTTTCAAAGCAATTTTAAATCATAGCAACAGTGAGCTTTACGGTCATTTCAAATCATTAACCTCTTTGCTTTGCGTCCCAAGCCATGAGTGTACTATGATGAAACCAAAGCACGTTCCCCATTTTTTATGACATTCTTGCTTATTAATATTTAAATGGGACACACCACAGAATAACATCATTTGGAGCCTTTCTGCTGCTGCAGGATGATTATTAGATTAGTGCAGTTATTACAACAGAATAATAATGGGCATTATGATTCATTCTTAGCAATAGGATGTACACAGAAAGCTCAGGCATAACACCTGGAGCCATTGGATGGGACTGGAAAATGCCAACAGGTTAATTTCACACCTCGCATTTGCTAAATTTCCCTGCAATTGTTCTGGTAATCTCTAATTGAAGATAAGTGAAGTTCTTGATTTATCTTCTATCTGCAGTTCAGCTGCACTTCCATTAGGTTAGATGACTATATTATAATATTAGGAGTGACACAAAGGGTAGTGGAAATTTCCCTCAAAAAGCTGTTGAGCCTGGGGGTCAATTGAAAATTTCAAAACTGAGTAGAAAGATTTTTGTTCGGCAAGGGTATTAAAGGGTTCTGGAACCCAGGCGGGCAGATGGAGTTAAGATACAGATCAACCATAATTGAGAACAGGCATGCGAGGCTGAATGGCCTGCTCCTCCGATGTTCCTATAAGTCCTCAACAGCCCCGCAATATTACAGGGTTGCTGCTAATGCCTCTGGTTGTATGGAATACCACTCCACCAGGTGGTTTCTGCCTCAATGACATAATAATAAGCCGGAGCCCTGCAGCCTGGAGTGGACCTTATCGAGGTATCTATCACCACGCTCATACTGACGCTTGTTTAAATTGGATTGTGGGACTGGCATTTGACACCAGTCGTCGTCCAGTTTACATTAATTAACAAAAAGCATAAAACTGAAGGTCGTAATTTTGACTTCGTGCGATAGTGTAAAACAGGATGATAGCGAATCGGCAGCCCGTTTTACATCTCTCCTGATTTTTATTTTCCTTGACTTCAAAATCGGAAGAGATGTAAAACACTTTAAAAAACACTAGTTCGGCCCCAGCTGGAGTATTGGGTCCAATTCTGGGCACCGCACTTTAGGAAGGACGTGAAGGCTTTGGAGAGGGTGCAGAAGAGATTGACTAGAATGGTTCCCGGGAATTGGGACTTCAGTTACGTGGATAGACTGGAGAAGCTGGGGTTGTTCTCCTTGGAGCAGAGAAGGATAGGAGGAGATCTGATTGAAGTGTTCAAAATCATGACGAGTATAGGTAGAGTAAATAAAGAGAAACTGTTTCCAGTGGCTGTAGGGTCGGGAACCAGAGGGCACAGATTTAAGGTGATTGGCAAAAGGAGCAGAGGTGACATGAGGAAAAACTTTTTTAGGCAACGAGTGGTTAGGATTTGGAATGCGCTGCCTGATAGGGCGGTGGATACAGAGTCAATAGTAGCCTTCAAAAGGGAAACAGACTCAATAGCCTTCAAAAGGGATACTTGAAGGAGAAAAAATTTCAGGGATATGGGGAAAGGGCGGGGTAGCGGGACTAACTGGATCGCTCTTCGAAAGAGCCGGCGCAGACTCGATGCCCTCCTTCTGTGCTGTATTATTTTATGTGAGAAGTCGCACAACACCAGGTTATAGTCCAACAGCTTTATTTGAAATCACAAGCTTTCGGAGCGCTGCTCCTTCGTCAGGTGAAGTGAAGAGATGCATATAGGCACAGCATATATGCATCTCTTCACTTCACCTGACGAAGGAGCAGCAGCTCCGAAAGCTGCTGGACTATAACCTGGTGTTGTGCGACTTCTCACATTTGTCCACCCCAGTCCAACACCGGCATCTCCACATCATGGGTATTATTTCATGATTCAATGTAAAATCAGGACAGATGTAAAACGGGCTGCCGATTTGCTATCACCCATATTACACTATTGCACAGTCAAGATCTACCCCAAGATAACAACAGAAAACGCTGGAAAAACTCAGCAGGCCAGGCAGCATCCGTAGAGAGAGAAAGAGAGTTGACGTTTCAGGTCGATGACCTTTCATCTACCCCAAGATGTTGGAAATCTGTAACAAAAAACTTAAAAGGCTGTTAAAGCTCAACAAATGTGTGGAGAGAGCTGATCGAGGTTCCTTCCACATCTGCAATGTTAACTTCTCTGTTCTCTCCAGTTTGTTTGGCTTGAAAGCAGCATTTGTCTGCAATAACAACAAAAACTTACATTTCTATAGTGTCTTTAACGCTGTAAAACGTCCCAAGGCGCTTCACAGGATGGTAATCAGACAATAGTTGACACCGAGCCAAAAAAGGAGACTTTAGGACAGTTTGGTTAATGAGGTAGATTTGAACCAGCGTCTTAAAAGGAGGTCATGATGCGGAGATGCCGGTGTTGGACTGGGGTGGACAAAAGTGAGAAGTCGCACAACACCAGGTTATAACAGTTTTATTTGAAATCACGAGCTTTCGGAGCGGCTGCTCCTTCGTCAGGTGAAGTGACTTCACCTGACGAAGGAGCAGCAGCTCCGAAAGCTTGTGATTTCAAATAAAACTGTTGGACTATAACCTGGTGTCGTGCGACTTCTCACTTTTAAAAGGAGGTGGAGAGGCAAAGAGGTTTGGGGAGGGAATTCCAGAGTTTAGGGACGAGAGGGCTGAAGGCACCACCAATGGTGGGGTGAATGAAGTGTGGGGGGGAGGGGGGGTGGGGGTCCGCACGGGGCCAGAGTTGGAGGAACGCAGAGTTCTCTGAGGGCTTGTAGGACTGGAGAAGGTTACGGAGATGGGGAGGGGGCGAGGCCATGGAGGGATTTGAACACGAGGATGAGAAATTTTCTAATGGAGACTGATTCAGCCACAGCTTAGGGATCCTGTAACAATAGACTAATGTCTTCTTTCTTCTGTCATTCTTTGCATTCTGCATGATGGTATCTTAAAAGATTGCCTTGATCAAACAGGGTTCTGCCACGGGAGCCAACATTACAACAGTTTGTTGGTAATGATCAGCTTCAATTAACTTATGTAAATGAGTGTCCAGCTGTGAATTAGGAATTAGCAGCTTCAGTCTTCTCAGTTGAATCTCCCTCCCACCACACATGCTAAACAGCTATCTGCTTTGCTTACAATAAGCGCTGAAATTAATGCAGATGAGCTGCTTATTTACAGTGGAAATTACATTTTAATGGAGAGCTTATTGGATGTTCTAAAATTAAAACATAAAAAAGCCTGGGAGCTTGTTGTTTTTCCCCCCAAGGTTTCCGCTGCTGAAACCCTCATCCATGCCTTTGTTACCTCTAGACTATTCCAATGCACTCCTGGCTGGCCTTCCACGTTCTACCCTACGTAAACTTGAGATCATCCAAAACTCGGCTGCCTGTGTCCTAACTCGCACCAAGTCCTGTTCACCCATCACCCCTGTGCTCGCTGACCTACACTGGCTCCCGGTTAAGCAGCGGCTCGATTTCAAAATTCTCATCCTTGTTTTCAAATCCCTCCATGGCCTCACCCCCTCCCTATCTCTGTAATCTCCTCCAGCCCCACAACCCCCCGAGATATCTGCGCTCCTCTAATTCTGCCCTCTTGAGCATCCCTGATTATAATTGCTCAACCTTTGGTGGCCGTGCCTTCAGCTGCCTGGGCCCTAAGCTCTGGAATTCCCTCCCTAAACCTCTCCGCCTCGCTACCTCTCTTTCCTCCTTTAAGACGCTCCTTCAATCCCACCTCTTTGACCAAGCTTTTGGTCACCTGCCCTAATTTATCCTTATGTGGATCGGTGTCAAATTTTTTGTCTTAAAATACTCCTGTGCAGTGCCTTGGAACGTTTTACTACGTTAAAGGCGCTATATAAATACAAGTTGTTGTTGTTGTTTTAGTCTCTGAAGTTGTTTTTTTCTTCTCCCAAATTATTTCCTCCTCTTTGTTCTTGGACCTCAGCTCTGAAGGTTGTAGATTCAAATCCTGCTACATAAAAAGTAGGCTCAAATTTCAATAAAGTGTGAGAGTGCTCTGTGGCTGGAGATCCTTTGAATAAGACATTAAGGGGGGAAAAATTCGTCAGCGACCATTCTGGGTCGCTAACATCGCCTGGACGCTAAATTTAGGGCCCGGTGAAAAATAGCGCCGGCGATCGCTAACTTCAGTTTTAGCGCCCCAAGAGGGAGGTGGAGCACTAATTCAAGCTACCCCAGCGCAACATGCACCACATGTCGTGTGCAGCAGAAAAACGTTCAAATACCGTCCATTATTCTACGTGGCTACTGGAGGTGCACAGAGCGTTGCAGGTGCAGCCATTTTAGCGCTGGGCCGCCACCATTTTATCAGCTCTGCAATCTTGGTGTTGAGCTTTGCCTGCTGGGAGCGCATATGGGGGAATTTGGGCACATGTCCCGGGCTTCCAAGGGTTACATTACGAGGAGAGATTACACAAATTAGGGTTGTATTCCCAAGAATTTAGAAAGGTAAGGGGTGATTTGATTGAAGTTTTCAAGATATTAAGGGGAACAGATAGGGTAGATAGAGAGAAACTATTTCCGCTGGTTGGAGGACTAGGGGGCTTAGTCTAAAAATTAGTGCTAGACCTTTCAGGAGTGAAATTAGGAAACACTTCTACACACAAAGGGTGGTAGAAATTTGAAAACGGCAATAGATGCTCGATCAATTGTTCATTTTAAATCTGAGATTGATAGATTTTTGTTAGCCAAAGGTATTAAGGGATGTGGGGCAAAGGCGGGTGTATGGAGTTAGGTCGCAGATCAGCCATGATCTCATTGAATGGCGGAACAGGCTCGAGGGGCTGAACGGCCTCCTCCTGTTCCTATGTCATCTTTGCTAAATGGAGTGCACCCAAATTCCTGATATTTACTCCTTGCTGGGCAGGAGCCACACTGGGAGTGTGAATGTGCAAAATGATCCCTTGTATAGAAAAGCTCTTTCTCTGTTGACTCGTCGATGTTGGGCTGTGCTGTCTCTGTTGCACTCGCCCGATCTGGAGTTGTGTGTCACAGATCTCAAGGCCCCATGACAATTTTCCTGGTCTGTTTTATTTTTGGGTGAAATTATTTAAATTCCAAAGATGGCAATAAAAAAGTAATAATGGTTAATCCATAAACCACGTGAGGAATATTGATCAAATGATATCAGATGAATCTTCAACCCCTCATTTTACCCCAAATCCTCTTAAGGGAACTGGCTTAAGATTGACCACAACATCCCAGGGTTATTAGTTGTCTAATTTTGTAGCCCGCTACCAGTCTATGTAACAGCAACCAGATCAGATAATGATTGCAGTTAAACAAACCAAACTTACTACTTGTTAAATGCAGTGCACTATTGGGGATGAAATTGGACACGGCTGGATTCGCCTCAGTCACCCGTTATACCACAGGCCCAATACTCAGTCATATGGAGCTAAATATGGAACTGAACTATTTTGAAGAAGAGCAGAGGAGTTCTCCCCGGTGTCCTGGCCAACATTTATCCCTCAACCAACAAACAGATTTATCTGGTCATCATCACCTTACTGTTTGTGGGGTCTTGCTGTGCGCAAATTGGTTTCCGATATCACAACAATGACTACACTTGAAACATGTACTGTGTTGGTATATGGAACTCGGCTAATTTGGCTTCTGAAAAGTGTTCATGTTTAGCTCATTCAATCGAGAGCAAAGAAGAAGAGAGAGAGATACGGATACAGTCAGTTTGTTCAAGTGACCAGTTTCAAGACCTTGGGATTGACACTGGGAGTCCTGCCAATAGGATGTTCAACAAGGACGTTACAACCTATGTGAAAGAATGTTGATGTATGTATGTTGTAGAGAAATGTAAACCTGTGTACGCAAGAATCGGCTGAAGGACTAGGCATTGACCGGCGACCACCATATCAGGCAAAGCCATTTCCAGTTTGATAAGGAGAAACCAGTGTATAAAAAAATAAGCTTTTGTGTTAAGTTTTAGAAGGAGCGTGTGCCTACGTTCAAATCTGCTGACAAAACTCCGCTTGTAAATTACGTTATACTCTGTAGAAATTATACTCCGCTTTTAGATTGACTTTTTTTGTTAAAGTAGAAAAACTAAAGTGATTATGACGATAAAACTGAATTCATTAGTTCTCAAGTGAACAACGGAAGATTGTTTAAAACAACATGCTGTAATGCCCTAAATGCTTGGTGCTTTCAATTTTGTTTTACCGTTGTTCTCCCCTTGCCTCTACGCATGAGAGACTGAAACTCTTAGGGGCACCAGCTTATTTACATAAATTACTGGGGAAGGCACTGTATAAATACAAGTCTGTCTTTCTTTCAGTCACTGCTGGTTAGTATTCGTGTGCTATCCTTGACAATGAATGTTTGTTTGTGGGATGTTCGACCATGGTGAGCATCGCAATTGCCCTCGGCTCCCCTGGGAGAGGAGAGTTGTCCTGATCACTATAAAGTGACTGCTTTTACTCAGTCACGGGATGTGGGCATCGCTGGCAATGCCAGCATTTATTGTCCATCCCTAATTGCCCTTTGATACAACTGAGTGGCTTGCTAGGCCATTTCAGAGGGCTGTTAAGAGTCTGGAGTCACATATAGAGCAGGATTTCCTTCCCTAAAGGGCATTAGTGAAGCAGATAGATTTTTACGACCATCTGGTAGTTTCATGGTCGCCATTACTGAGACAAACTTTTTATTCCAGATTTATTTATTAACTAAATTTAAATTTCCCAGCTGCTGTGGTGGGATTTGAACTCACGTCGCTGGATCATTCGTCCAGGCCCCTGGATTACTATCCCAGTGACTTTACCACTTTGCAACCATACCCTGCTGTTGTCTTCACCTATGTCTGCAAATAAGAGCTTTTAAAAGGAGACTCTTTGCAAGTGCTCAGGCCTGGAAACATGGGCTGATTTTTATTTCCCCTCCCTGCTGCACTGTCGCATCGGATGAGACGTTAAACCGAGGCCCCGTCTGCCCCCTTAGGCGGACATTAAAGATCCCATGGCACTATTTCAAAGAAGAACAGGGGAGTTCTCCCCCGGTGTCCTGGCCAATATTTATCCCTCAAGCAACATCGCTAAAAACAGATTATCTGGTCATTATCGTATTGCTGTTTGTGGGAGCTTGCTGTGCGCAAATGGACTGCCGCGTTTCCCACATTACAACAGTGACTACACTTCAAAAAAAGTACTTCATTGGCTGTAAAATGCTTTGAGACGTCCGGTGGTCGTGAAAAGTGTTATATAAGTGCAAATCTGTCTGTCTTTCTTTCTCTTTCTCTTTCTTTCTCTCTCTCCCTCACTCTCTTCCTCTCCCTTTCTATCTATCTATCTATCTTTCTTTCTCTCTTTCTCTCTTTTTCTTTCTTTCTTTCTCTCTTTTTCTTTCTTTCTTTCTCTCTTTCTTTTTCTCTCTCTTTCTTTCTCTCTCTTTCTTCCTCTCTTCCTCTCTTTCCTTCTCTCTTTCTTTTTCTCTCTCTTCCTCTCTTTCTTTCTCTCTCTCTTCCTCTCTCTCTTTCTCTCTCCCAAAGAGCATTAGACAAACCGTAACATCCATAACATTGCAGTTACATTTTGCATTTTTTCTGTCCTGCTGCAGTTGTGGTTTAAGTTCTGAAGAGCACATTGAACATACCGCGCTATCTGCAGTGTCAGGGAACCTCGGGGGATAATTCCTTCCATCAACAGTTTCATTCCTTGCTACTGATTTATTGTCTTTAGGGCAGAGAGCTGCTGCAATGAACATTTAAATTTTTGCGTGTTTGCACTTTCTTTCGCTATAATAAGACCATTCTGACCCATTTCGCTGAACCTTGAGAGCAATGAATCTACCAAAAGGCCAAATTCATAAACTATCTTATCATGCCTGTTTAAGCATCTAGTAAAGATGCCTCATTTTCAGTGAAACAGTTGCATACTTTTATTTACTGGTTATATGAGATCTCCCTCAATGGATCAGTAGGTGAATGCACTGCTGGGTGCCAAACAGACCAGCATGGTTCCCTGATCATTGCCGAGTTGAGTAGATTGGGCCTATACTCTCTGGAGTTTAGAAGAATGAGAGGTGATCTCATTGAAACATATAATATTCTGAGGGGGATTGACAGGGTAGATGCTGAGAGGTTGTTTCCCCTGGCTGGAGAGTCTGGAACTAGGGGGCATAGTCTCAGGATAAGGGGTCGGCCATTTAAGACTGAGATGAGGAGGAATTTCTTCACTCAGAGGGTTGTGAATCTTTGGAATTCTCTGCCCCAGAGGGCTGTGGAAGCTGAGTCATTGAGTATATTCAAGACAGAGATCGATAGATTTTTGGACTCTAGGGGAATCAAGGGATATGGGGATCGGGCGGGAAAGTGGAGTTGAGGTCGAAGATCAGCCATGATCTTATTGAACGGCGGAGCAGGCTCGAGGGGCCGTATGGCCTACTCCTGCTCCAAATTCTTATGTTCTTATGTATTCCTATGAGTTAGCAGATCTCAGCCGGGGTGGCATTTTGCTGTAATTGACCTCAGCATTCCCCGGGCTAAAGGAGGATCAAAAAGGGTTTCCTGCTTCTGATTATTAATCGGTGATCCTTGTTGGAAATGTCTGCTGTGCGCACAACAGACGAGGACAGGGTCAGGTTCAGCTCTGATGCCTCTCCCATGGTCAAATAGCCTTGCTGACAATCACCGATGAAGATTGGCTACTTGAATGAGGTTTGGTACTGGTTAGCCTGGCATCCGTCATGTCGAAACCCATCACCATGTTTAAGAGAGTCTGAACTGAGCTGTCGAATTTTGGTCTTTGCCCACTTGGTATACATCCAGGGAGCTTAGGTTGGCAAATCCAGGGCTCAGGGAACCCCAGGCGCATGCAGGTAGCATTGCTAGAAGCATGCAAACTACCAACAGAGTCCTGGGAAAATTCCCATTACTTGTCCAGCTAGGACTACCGTACGTGGAATTATATAGAATGTACAGCACAGAAACAGGCCACTCGGCCCAACAGGTCCAAGCAGGTGTTTATGCTCCACGCAAACCTCCTCCCACCCCTCAACCCCCACTGACAGTGCGTGAAGGTCAGGCGAGGGCAGAAGCAGTCTTGGCTGTGAGGTCCCTGCAGTGGAATAGCCTGACAACACTCAGTGCCAATGTAAAATATGAAGAATTGCCATTTGATGAGGCATTAGAGGAGAACAGGTGCCTTCAGAACTGTGCCCCAGGAAGGAGTCACTGCTTGAGGAGGGGACGGGAGAAAACAGATGGAAAAGAAACAATGAGGGTTCGATCCTATAAAGGGCTATTGTCCCCACAAAAGGTAGGTGTTTTTTTTTGTTTGAAAAGAAAGACTTGCATTTCGACAGCATCTTTCATGACCACCAGATGTCCCAAAGCGCTTTACAGCCAATTAGGTACTTTTTGAAGTGTAGTCACTGTTGTAATGTAGGAAACGCAGCAGCCAATTTCCCAACACACGGCAATGTGATAATGACCAAACAACCTGTTTTTGTGATGTTAATTGAGGGAAAAATATTGGCCAGATCACTGGGGATAACTCCCCTGCTCTTCTTTGAAATAGTGGCCATGAGATCTTTTACGTCCACCTGAGAGAGCAGACGGGGCCTCGGTTGAACGTCTCAGCTGAAAGACGGCACCTCCAACAGTGCAGCACTCCCTCAGTACTGCATTGAAGAGAGCCTAGATTTTTGTGCTCAAGTCTCATGGAGTGGGACTTGAACCCACAACCTACTGACTCAGAGGCGAGGGTGCTACCAATTGAGTCATGTCTGACACACACTGAGGAACATTCAAAATTGACAGGCAGGAAAAGACCAGCTGGTCCATCACGCCTGCCCACACCATGATGGCCAGAGCATCATAACTAAACACTTCTTCTCTCCACCCTCTCAGCCATGTAATCTCCTGGGAGAGGCAAAAAGACCGAGGAAAAACCCGGGGCCAGTAAGGGAAAATTCCTCACTAACTCCCTTATGAGATCACATGGACCAAGTGTTATCTAGAAAGCCATTTACCTTCTCTAACAGGAGCTCAAAGAGCTGTCCTTCTCTTGTGATTTAAAAAAAATTCATTCATGGGATGTGGGCGTCGCTGGCAAGGCCAGCATTTATTGCCCATCCCTAGTTGCCCTTCAGAAGGCGGTGGTGGTGAGCCACCTTCTTGAACCGCTGCAGTCTGTGTGGTGATGGTGCTCCCACAGTGCTGTTAGGGAAGGAGTTCCAGGATTTTGACCCAGCGACGATGAAGGAACGGCCGATATATTTCCAAATCCAGATGGTGTGTGACTTGGAGGGGAGCTTGGAGGTGGTGGTGTTCCCACGCGCCTGCTGCCCTTGTCCTTCTAGGTGGTAGAGGTCGCGGGTTTGGGAGGTGCTGCAATTTAGTGCCACTTACGTCATTCACATTATGAAACAAAAATAGGTTCGCCCAAACACTTTCACAGAGACAGTGCCATTTAAGACTAATTGGCAGTGCATGGCTCTGAATTTTTCTACTGCACACAAACAGATCAATGATTTCCATTTTCAGATTTGAAATGTTAAATCTGCCGCTGATCAAAATGGCTCAAATAACTAACTACCGGTCTGTCCAGTGTAAATGCCTCTGTCTAAGTAAGCTCCTTAACTGGAAAATTACAAGCCTAGAAAAACTCCCAGTGAATCAGCCGAGCATGAGTGCGGTATTTAGGCCAGTGATATCGATCAGCTTTCGGTTGAGAGCCACTCCAGAGAATCCAGCAACGTGCTGCCTCACAGGGCAATAGGAAGGGCACCTGCTCCTGTGATCCCACACACACAGCTCCTGATTTCGGTCACACCTCTTTATGCCTATTCCTGGAGGTTCCATTGCATGACCTCCCGCCTCCAACCGTCCCGCCCAGTTAAACAGCTTTAAATCCCATCACCAATATTTTCATGACTAATAAACGAAAGTGTTTCGTGCAAAAAAACACTTTTTTTTAACGGAGTATTGACTCCACTGTGTCAGCCAATGAGTAGGAGGTGGGACAGGATTTACGGCGAGACTTAACATCAAACAGGGTCTATCTTACAGCAAACAGAGTCTATTTAAAAGCAAACAGAATCTATTTTACAGCAAACAGTGTCTATTTTACAGCAAACAGTGTCTATTTTACAGCAAACAGTGTCTATTTTACAGCAAACAGTGTCTATTTTACAGCAAACAGTGTCTATTTTACTGCAAAGTCTAGTTAAAAGCAAACAGTCTAGTTAAAAGCATGATGTGGAGATGCCGGTGTTGGACTGGGGTGGACAAATGTGAGAAGTCGCACAACACCAGGTTCTAGTCCAACAGCTTTATTTAAAATCACAAGCTTTCGGAGCGCTGCTCCTTCATCAGGTGAAGCTGTTGGACTATAACCTGGTGTTGTGCAACTTCTCACATTAGTTAAAAGCAAACAGAGTCTAGTTAAGCAGAGTCTTTACGAACTACAGCAAACAGAACTCATGGCCAAAACTACGGTAGGGTATCCCGATAAAAGCAGGATTCTTTCTCCAGCAAAATGCAGGGAGTGGATGATAGTTGCACAATACAAATGATGCGCGTGAAAACAATCCCAGTCACTTACAGCAGTGATTGGCAGGGGAATTACCCAATCATCTTCATTCTGGATCAACAGGACAGCAAGCAGTTCACACTGCGACAGATCGTACACAGAAAATCAATCAAAAAGCCTTTTTGGGGATGACAGAAAAGCCTGGACTCATAACTGTGGTACTTGTAAACTAATTAGCACTGTAAACAATGAAAAAGTGACAAGCGTGCAAATATGCCTGAACTTGTGGAAGCACCAACCAACCTGTATGTTTAGTTGAGAGACAGTTTGATACGTCACAACCTGTAAGTACATCGGTAAACACAGGCGTCGGTCTTAGTTCCACAATGGGAATGGCTGTGTGCTTTGGAAAGGTTAAATTTCCCCAGATCCATGCTGATAAGCGGGCTGAAATTCAGCAGTTGTAGTGAATGTTAGCAGTCCCGTTGATCACACTGTTCCTGTGCACATAATCATCCAGGATGCACAGTTAACATTTTTGCGCGACTACTTTTCATCTTTGTCTTTTTTTCCTTTTCTTTCTTCACTACTAGTTGTCTCTTCAACCCATTCATGCTGTCCGATTTGATGGGTTTCTCATGATAACATATCCCACAAATTGATTTCCCTTTGAGTGAAAAGATTCCCCCACCTCTCCTCCTCACTCTTAGCTTTCACTGTGTCTGTCTCTTGCATTCTAAGAACTGCCATTATTC
This sequence comes from Squalus acanthias, assembly GCA_030390025.1. NCBI lineage: Eukaryota > Metazoa > Chordata > Chondrichthyes > Squaliformes > Squalidae > Squalus > Squalus acanthias. The sequence goes on from CM059445.1 coordinate 57,597,864, forward strand.
TGTTACTACAAGCAAAGAGTCAGCCAGATAAGCCTCTTCCAGTAGAAGTTCTCATCAGGAAATGTTTGCTTGGTTGAATCTGATTATAAGTTACACAGTTATTTTCTCAGAAACTTTAATAATGAGTTCACCCCAGTGTCACTACAATATAATACATTTCTAAATCTAAATTCGATATGCACTGATGCAAAGAATTTCAATGATTTACGAACCGTCATGTTAAAATAAGCTGAGCGCTTAAAGGTAGAAACCTTGTTGGTAACGCAATGGTCAGATGACACTCCTTTTAATCTGAAAAAGGAATAGGAATACAGGGCCAGAAAAAGGTTATAGTCCATTGAGTTTAAGTCCACATTTTGGATGGAAACAGGTTATTTTGCGCCCCAGTGTCGAGCCTGGATCCTTCGGGCTGGATTTTGTCAATGGGGACGTGATGGAGGCGGGACTCCCACTTTTTGGGTTGTAGTCCCGCCTCCATTGACTTGTGGCCAACCCACTGTATTTTCCCTTGATTGACCTTGTTAAGCCCGCCCAGCGGGCTCAGCAGGCCAATCAAGGGTCCCTTGGATACAGGTGACGTCAGCCATTGAAATTTCATCTGTCAAGAGCATTTGACAGATGAAATTTCAGCGGTTGACAGCTCTGTGAAGCTGTCAAACACTGACAATATGATTTCTAACGTGAGTCCCTGAACTTAGACTCAGTTAGAAATCAATCCAGCACAGAAAGCAGAGGGGGAGAGTGAACAGCCAGAGGTCGTGGTCCATATCGGTACCAACGACATAGGTAGAAAGAGGGACGAGGTCCTGCAAGCAGAATATAGGGAGCTAGGAAATAAATTAAAAAGCAGGACCTCAAAGGTAGTAAACTCAGGATTACTCCCAGTGCCACGTGCTAGCGAGAGCAGAAATAGGAGATCAGACCAGATGAATGCGTGGCTGGAGAGATGGTGTAGGAGGGAGGGATTTAAATTCCTGAGGCATTGGGACCGATTCTGGGGAAGGTGGGACCTGTACAAGCTGGACAGATTACACCTCGGCAGAACCGGGACCAATATCCTCACAGCGGCGTTTGCTAGAGCTGTTGGGAAGGATTTAAACTAGTTTGTCAGGGGGCTGGGAACCTAAGTGTGGACCCAGAATGGAAAGAAACAAAGCTGGAAGTGCAAGTTAGAAAAGTAGTCAGCAAAACTAGTAGGGAGCAGACACAAAGGCCAACGATAAAGAGGGTCAAAGTGCAGAAAAATATTAAACAGGCAAAGTTGAAGGCACTTTATCTAAATGCACGTAGCATTCGCAACAAGGTGGATGAATTAATGGCACAAATAGAAGTAAATGGGTATGATGTAATTGCCATTACAGAGACATGGTTGCAGGGTAACCAAAGCTGGGAACTGAATGTTCCAGGGTACTCAACATTTAGGAAGGACAGACAAAAAGGAAAAAGAGGTGGCGTAGTGCTGTTAATAAGGGATGAGATCGATACGGTAGAGATAAAAGATTTTGGCTCGGCAGATCGTGATGTAGAACTGGAATCAGTTTGGGTGGAGCTAAGAAACAGCAAAGGGTGGAAACATTGGTGGGAGTTGTGTATAGGCCACCAAACAGTAGTGGTAATGTAGGGCACAGTATCAATCAAGAAATTAGAAGTGCATGTAACAAGGGCAATACGGTAATCATGGGGGACTTTAATCTAGATATTGACAAAGCCATTCTCTCTATTCCCTTCAGGAGCTTGAAGTTAGAACTGACCCGTACCCTAGTGTTTCAGTTTATTACCCCCGTGCCCTCAACACACACGCACACGTCGCACACAAAATCACACACTCACGCACACATACTCTCTCTCACTCACTCACCTTCACTCACTCACTCACCTTCACTCACTCAGCTTCACTCACTCACCTTCACTCACTCACTCACCTTCACTCACTCACTCACCTTCACTCACTCACCTTCACTCACTCACCTTCACTCACTCACCTTCACTCACTCACTCACTCACCTTCACTCACTCACTCACCTTCACTCACTCACCTTCACTCACTCACTCACCTTCACTCACTCACTCACCTTCACTCACTCACTCACCTTCACTCACTTACCTTCACTCACTCACTCACCTTCACTCACTCACCTTCACTCACTCACTCACCTTCACCCACTCACTCACCTTCACTCACTCACTCACTCACCTTCACTCACTTACCTTCACTTACTCACTCACCTTCACTCACTCACCTTCACTCACTCACTCACCTTCACCCTCTCACTCACCTTCACTCACTCACCTTCACTCACTCACTCACCTTCACTCACTCACCTTCACTCACTCACTCACCTTCAGCCACTCACTCACCTTCACTCACTCACCTTCACTCACTCACTCACTCACCTTCACTCACTCACCTTCACTCACTCACTCACCTTCACTCACTCACCTTCACTCACTCACTCACCTTCACCCACTCACTCACCTTCACTCACTCACCTTCACTCACTCACTCACTCACCTTCACTCACTCACCTTCACTCACTCACTCACCTTCACTCACTCACTCACCTTCACCCACTCACTCACCTTCACTCACTTACCTTCACTCACTCACTCACCTTCACTCACTCACCTTCACTCACTCACTCACCTTCACCCACTCACCTTCACTCACTCACTCACTCACCTTCACTCACTCACCTTCACTCACTCATCACCTTCACTCACTCACTCACCTTCACTCACTCACCTTCACTCACTCACTCACCTTCACTCACTCACTCACCTTCACTCACTCACTCACCTTCACTCACTCACCCTCACACAACAGTGATGTTGATGGTAACATTCTCACAGATAGCTACGTAGACCCTTCATAAGACTTACCTCCTGTACCTCTTTTTTTCCCCAAAAAAATCAACCCTCTGTAAAGAATTATAGCCCAGAAATTATGCTGTGTGACATTAATGTATGAAACCTAATGGGTTTGAATTAAATCACTTTATTTGTTATTTTAATATTGGCGTTAACCTGTTAACTTTAACACGCAAATGTTTTTTCCGTCTCTTTATTATCTTGAATATTTTGGTGGAGTGACGAGTCTGGATGGCACCATTAGTGAGATGGCTCGGGGCAGGTACTGATCTCAAGAATGAGAGAAGGTGAAATAACATCTGCCGATTTATAGTCCAGTCATCTTTGGTGAAGTTGCCCTCCTAACTGCACTATGCTAGTTCAGCTCCTCTCACAATCAGGAATGAATGGCAGATTGTGCCCTAGTCATTGCAACTCAGAGAGTGAGCTCCAGCAGTCTACTGCTGCCCACTTCCTCGTGATTGGTAATAAGGTGGCACTGACAGAATCTTGGCAGCATCCATTTCCACTTGGTCAAGGTATGGTGCACGCCATGGGGAAACATAAAGAAAAGGAGAAAAATGCTGTGTACTTAGAAAATATATAATTAGAAAAGAACCACACATCTACCTCACAGAAAATTAGTTCCCCCAATAACTTAAATGCCCTACATGGTGTGGGGTAATTGTAGTGTGTTGATCCATTCCGCAGTTTCTATCTGAAGAGGTGGGGCCTGGCAGTCAGGGCACGCCATACTGGTTGTACAGTAAAGTTGAACTGTTCTAAACTATCTGTGCCTGGAGTCTTTATTCACTACAGTACTGATACCGAGATCAAAAGGTCTCCGGGTCAGTTCCTGGTCTGTGCTGAGTTACCTGAGCTCAACCACAACAGCTAGGTTGCTACAATTGATCTTTGCCCCCCTGTGAGCAATCAGCTGGCGTTCCCACTCTTGATTGCAATTTTTTTTATTCATTCCTGAGATGGTGGGCGTCGCTGGCAAGGCCAGCATGTATTGCCCATCCCTAATTGCCCTTGAGAAGGTGGTGGTGAGCTGCCTTCTTGAACCGCTGCAGTCCGTGTGGTGAAGGTGCTCCCACAGTGCTGTTAGGGAGGGAGTTCCAGGATTTTGACCCAGCGACGATAAAGGAACGCCGATATATTTCCAAGTCAGGATGGTGTGTGACTTGGAGGGGAACTTGCAGGTGGTGGTGTTCCCATGCGCCTGCTGCCCTTGTCCTTCTAGGTGGTAGATGTCGTGGGTTTGGGAGGTGCTGTCAAAGAAGCCTTGGCGTGTTGCTGCAGTGCATCTTGTAGATGGTACACACTACAGCCACGGTATGCCAGTGGTGGAGGGAGGGAATGTTTAAGGTAATTCAGTGATTCACTGTTGGAAACATGTGGGGGTGTTGATGTTGGATGAGGTGAGGTTTGATCTTGGCTGTGCTGCCCCCACCCTCACTTAGATAAATAGTCTACCAATGCTTACCCATGGAGATAGCCACTTGAGTAAGATAGTAGAGGGGTCTGAAGGATATGCAGATAGGGTTAGATGAAGTAGGGTGGGAGGAGGCTCGAGTGGAGCATATTAACACTGGCACAGACAAGTTGGGCCGAATGTCCTGTTTCAGGTGCTGTAAATTCTATGCAATCTTACTGCATGGGTCTGAACCTTTAGGCGACAATGGGAGAAAACTGGGAAATAAAAACAGAGAGATATCAACATAACAGAAATGTCAAATGGACCTGCCATTATGTTGGTCCGTTCAATTAAATGATTTGGGCTGGATTAGCAGAGATATGCCAGACAAAAATAAGTACAGAAAGGAGATCACACTGGAATAAGTAAGTAAAATAAATGGATCCAGACTGTCTTCAATAGATGCAAATTCATAATGAGGAGCTTAAAAGCACTTGTTCTGTAATATCTTTATTTAAAAGTAAAATTATCCTTTGTCTCCTGAAATCTAGTCTTAACTACATCTCAGCTATGCTTTGATGGTGCTCTGTGCAAGTGGTGCACCTGGTTATGAAGTGAAATGAAAAGACAATGATTGCACTTTGGAATACGAAATGAGTGCATACAAATGAATTATGTCCTTTTGAAGGTTTTTTTTCTCTCTGTCAGGCGCTTAATGGACAGGAAGACATAAACAGACAGCCTGAAGTATAATTAATGTCTCTGTGCCATCATCTCACGCACTCCCAGCTCAAACTTTGCATGCATTGCTGTCATATTTACTGGCTGCTTGTTATTCTGGGTCTCACCATCAGGATTTTTTTTCTTTTTAAAAAAAATCAAAGCGTTACAAAGAAATATAATTAACATCATTTTTTAATTCTGCCTATTTCAGGGATGAGGGATTACAGTTACATGGATAGAGTGGGGAAGCTGGGGTTGTTCTTGCAGCAGAGAAGGCTAAGAGGAGATTTGATGGAGGTGTTCAAAAACATGAAGGGTTTTGATAGAGTAAATAAAGAGAAACTGTTTCCAGTGGCTGAAGGGTCGATAACCAGCGGGCATAGATTTAAGGTGATTGGCAAAAGAACCAGAGGTGACATGAGGGAAAACTCTTTTACGCAACGAGTGGTTAGGATTTGGAATGCACTGCCTGATAGGGTGATGGATACAGATTCAATAGTAGCCTTCAAAAGGGAATTGGATAAATACTTGAAGGAGAAAAAGTTGCAGGGATATGGGGAAAGAGCTGGGGGGGAGTGGGACTAACTGGATTGCTCTTCGAAAGAGCCGGCACAGACACGCTGGGCCGAATGGCCTCCTTCTGTGCTGTATCATTCTATGGTTTCCTTCACCTTTTAACATATTTTGTTTACAGAGGTCTTTATTCCAAGTGTTAGCCAGACCGTTTTGCTCTTGATTAAGGACACAACACAGAGCTAAACTGTCTTCCGATACATCCTTTCCTACTCGTACATTGTGTCATTGTTAAATGGGATTGGCAAATATCACCAGGTAAATTGACTGAGGCCGTGCCTTGGTGGTCGGGCCTCTAGGGGTTGCCAACACACCAGGATTGGCCCCGGAATCTCCGGGAATTGAAAATTAATTGCAAGCAAAACCCTGGAGAAAAATCTTAGGGGGCATTAAATCAAATTGTGTGCTTTTATCATTTTCGTTGAACATTTCTGTTTATTAGCTATAAAAATATTGGGAGGTGGGAAAGAAGTCTGTTTGACTGACGGTCAAGAATCATCCAATTGGGTAATGAAGAGTCTATTCGCTTTGCAATTGGCCGTGGGAAGGTGGTGGACGGTGAGGATGGACGTGTTGGGCGACCAATGGCGGGAGCACGGGGGGCGGGGCAGTTGGAGGCAGGCGGTCATGTGAGGAAACCTCCAGGATTACATTCAACCAGAGCTGGCAAGTCTCGGGGCCTTGCATGCAGCCAGACTGTGGGCATTGTGTGGGGGCTTTGCAAAACTTACCCTCGTCCATTCAGGCAACACTGGGGACATTTTACCGTTGGACCAGGGTTACAATTAAACATGAGGTATGAGCTGAAAACTATTATTGTCTGGTTAAGTTATAAACTGTCCAGACCGTATTGCTCCTCATTAATTATCTAAGTGGTCACTGATGAACGTCTCTTTATAAAAGCATCAATTCAATGATGTCTCAGTGCCGGCACTTGTACATGTACAATGCAAATTGGGTACAAATTGGCCATTCATTCACGTCAGGCATTGCACAGGTTGTGTGACTCATTAATTAGCTAAGCAAATGTATAGTACAGAGCGAGTAAAACCGGACTGTTCACTCACTGCTGGTATTGCAAGGGTGGTGTGCCTCCCAAGAACAACTCATCAAAATGATTGGTATTAATCATAGGCTTAGGAGAATAATGAGAGAACAGGAAAAGCTATACTGGTACTCATTTCTCAAACAATCCCAATAGGAACAGCAGCCACCGAGAGGTCACCCATTTCCACTGTGCAAACAATGTCCTCGTCCAGTAACATCTACCTATGCTACTCTTCTATATCAAATACTGAGTCTCTGGAATGTTTCTCAAATTGAATGAAAGACTCCCTTTGGCAGGATTTGTTGACTGAAAGGGTTTAACCCCTATGGTGTCAGCCGTGGCTCAGTGGGCAGCGCTCTCGCCTCTGAGTCAGAAGGTTGTGGGTTCAAGTCCCACTCCAGAGACTTGAGCACAAAAATCTAGGCTGACACTCCCAGTGCAGTACTGAGCGAATGCTGCACTGTCGGAGGGGCCGTCTATCAGATGCGACGTTAAACCGAGGCCTCATCTGCCCTCTCAGGTGGACGTAAAAGATCCCATGGCACTGTTTTGAAGAAGAGCAGGGGAGTTCTCCCTGGTGTCCTGGGGCCAATATTTATCCCTCAATCAACATCACAAAAAACAGATTATCTGGTCATTATCACATTGCTGTTTGTGGGAGCTTGCTGTGCACAAATTGGCTGTCGTGTTTCCTACATTACAACAGTGACTACACTTCAAAAAAGTACTTCATTGGTTGTAAAGCGCTTTGGGACGTTCTGAGGTTGTGAAAGGCGCTGTATAAATGAAAGCCTTTCTTTATTTCCAAAGGACACATTAAGCCTGAGAAAAATGAACGGAACATTCACTTCCCCTTTCACTTAAGTAGAAATAATGGCGCACAGGAAAGAATAGGAACTCGTTAACACTCAGCTGAAGAGAGGCTACAGAATTTTACTGAATGTAATGCTGAGAGTTAACAAGGCCATGCTAAGGCAAAGAGTGTTGTGATGTGAGATGTTGCAGTGCTAGACTTTGCTAGTATTGGCATTGCAAGTTAGGTGAGGCATCACTGCAGCCTTGGGAGGACCTAAAACCTACCTCAAGATATCCTTTCCCCAGGTTCCTCTCGAGGGTGAAGCACTGGAGATGACTGCCTGTAATGGCGACAGGCCCTTTTTTCTCTACACAGAAAAAGGAGCTGGTTTGCTTGCTTCTTTTTTTTTTGTTCTTGCCAAATCTTGCGCTCCAGTGTCAACTGAAAAACCAAGAACTACAGCCAGACGCTCACTGTGATTAATGAACAGCACGGTTAGTGAGAGCGATAGAGAGAAAAATGATTCACTTCTTCACAGCTGCTGTCCTGCACCTGAACATGAATGTTGGGTGTGAGGCTTCCTGCAGTTGAATAGCTTGCTGACACTCATTGACAAGGTTGACCCATGATAGTGGCCACATGGAGGGGACGACAGAGGACGAGCAGAGCCTGCAGAACCATACCCCAGGAAGGAGAGGAGGGAAGGGAAGAAAAGAATTACCATACCCCTGGCATGAGTCACCCATGTAGCCATGCCCAAGCATGAGTCAATTCTTGAGGTGCCACAGGAGATATTTTGAGGGGGAAGAACAAAGCAGCCCGCTTGATTGGCACCCCATTCACCACCTTAAACATTCACTCCTCCACCACCGGCGTACCGTGGCTGCAGTGTGTACCATCTACAAGATGCACTGCAGCAACTCACCAAGACTTCTTCGGCAGCACCTCCCAAACCCACGAACTCTACCACCTAGAAGGACAAGGGCAGCAGGCGCATGGGAACACCACCACCTCCAAGTTCCCCCTCCAATTCACACACACCATCCTGACTTGGAAGTATATCGGCCGTTCCTTCATCGTTGCTGGGTCAAAATCCTGGAACTCCCTCCCTAACAGCACTGTGGGAGCACCTTCACCACACGGACTGCAGCGGTTCAAGGCGGCGGCTCACCACCACCTTCTCAAGGGGCAATTAGGGATGGGCAATAAATGCTGGCCTTGCCAGCGACGCCCACATCCCATGAATGAATAATAAAAAAAGAAATACAAACAAAGCTTCTCCTCTTCCTGAAGCCGCAGCATCACATACCTGCTCATTGATACCAAAGGTAAGTTCACTCATCAGGTGCCCTGACTTCCTCTGCTCCTCCTTCCCAGTAATCTCAATCACACCCACTTCTGTCAAGATTCATTTGATAAATCCTGGCACCGGTAATAACAACCAGCATTATAAAGTTGCACAAAGCAATTTTCAGTAAAGAAAGACTTGCGCATTTTTATAATGCCTTATCTCATCTCTCGAGAACATTCCCGCATACAATCAATTGCCTTGAAGTGCAGTCACTGTTGGAATGTAGTAAAGCATTTCCATTGGCAGGATAGGCGCACCAACGTCAGTGTTCTCGCTCAGGCCAACATCCCCAGCATCGAAGCTTTGACCACACTCGATCAGCTCCGATGGACGGGTCACATCGTCCGCATGCCCGATACGAGACTCCCAAAACAAGTGCTCTACTCGGAGCTCCGATACGGTAAGAGAGTCCCAGGTGGGCAGAGGAAACACTTCAAGGACACCCTCAAAGCCTCCTTGAAAAAGTGCAACATCCCCACCGACACCTGGGAATCCCTGGCCCAAGACCGTACAAAGTGGAGGAGAAGCATCCGGGAAGGCGCCGAATACCTCGAGTCTCTTCGCCGGGAGCAAGCAGAAGCCAAGCGCAGGCAGCGCAAGGAGCGCACGTCAACCCAAGCACCCCACCCACCCGCCCCTTCAACCACCGTCTGCCCCACCTGTGACAGAGACTGTAGGTCCCGCATTGGACTCATCAGTCACCTGCGAACTCATTTTTAATGTGGAAGCAAGTCATCCTCGGTTCCGAGGGACTGCCTAAGAAGAAGAAGTAGTAAAGCAGCAGCCATTTTGTGCACATCAATGAATCACAAAAAAACAGGGGTTGGATGACGGGACCAATATTGGGTGGGCGGTGGGCCTACCCATTCCGGCTCAGGCCGGTACAAACCAATCTCTAGACCGCTGTCTTCATGAGAGGAGCATAAAGGCGCAAAACCAAGAGTTGCTCAAAATAATGTGAAGCAGGGAATCATCACACATTTTTTGCATCTAACCCAATCCTTTGGTTGATTCTCCCTTTTCCATTATGGCCCATAGCTTATCTATTGGCCTTTAGCAGGAAACAAAGGCCTCCACATCGCAGCCTTCTCCCTGTTTGCCACCACCAAGGTAGGGGTTGACCCTGTACAACATGGGAAGAATATTTTCCACTTAATAATTAACTGCAAAAAAAAGAAAGACTTGCATTTATCTAGCACCATTCACAACCACAGGACATCCAAAAGTACTATACAGCCAATGAAGTACTTTTTGAAGTGTAGTCACTGTTGTAATGTAGGAAACGCGGCAGCCAATTTGCGCACAGCAAGCTCCCACAAACAGCAATGTGATAATGACCAGATAATCTGTTTTTTGTTGTGTTGATTGAGGGATAAATATTGGCCAGGACACCGGGGATAACTCCCCTGCTCCTCTTCGAAATAGTGGTCATGGGATCTTTTATGTCCACCTGAAAGAGCAGATGGGGCCTCGGTTTACCGTCTCATCTGAAAGACGGCACCTCCGACAGTGCGGCACTCCCTCAGCACTGCACTGGGAGTGTCAGCGTAGATTATGTGCTCAAGTCACTGGAGTGGGACTTGAACCCACAACCTCCTGTCTCCGAGGAGAGTGTGCTACCCACTGAGCCACGGCTGACATCAAGGTGAACAGCAGAGTGCTTTACGAGGCTCTGGGGGGGGGTGGGTAATTCAAATGTTGTCACACGTTACAGAGAGGAAAAGAGGACCCAACCAAAGACAATGCATGACCGCCATGTAATGTACCGCCAACTAGTTTGTATTATCATTGGTGCTAACAGATCTCCCATGGCATTGCTCGTGGTAACATGTTTTATAACAACAGGAGCATCTTACGATGTGTGTTATGCAGCTGTGCGCAATTTGGACAACCCCTTTAAGCCCACAAGCTCTAATTGCTGCTAATGGGCACATCTGCGGTCAAGTAGAAGGTTAATGTTTCTCTGTACATTGGCATCTAAATCCCCAGCTCCTCTGCAAAGGCACAACAACCAGCAGGAAATGACTGTCTTTCTCGCTCTCCTTTTTATTCAAGATCGTTTTTGCATCTTTAACAAAAATGTGACACTTTGAAGTGTTGCATCTCAAGTGTGACGAACACGCAGCATAGATACATGATATAAATAGATGGGAATTGACGAGGAGGAGGAGATAGTCATTAACCTACAAGGTTTCAGCAGTTAAAGTCCTAACTTTACACGGCAGCAAATGACAAGAGTAAATTTATACTTCTGTCGAACAACAAGAATTGTAAGCCAAAGTTAAGGGAATGCAAGTTAAATATTTACAACAGTAATTTCACAAATTACATATATATATTTCCCAGCAGATTTCAAAAAGAGTATGTGGATTTGAGAGGCATATATTCTGTTTAAGCGCATTTATTCCTTTTAACTGCATCTCTGCTAAACAGGGACTAGGGACTAAAGACAAATAGCACATTCATTAAGTGAGTCTTACCCAGGACTGGAAAATGAGGAAAATGCTGAATGGAACAGTACCTGACAGTCCAAGGGGAATTAAACAAGCGGCAAGGGTAATGAAGAATAATGTGATCAATAATTGCAGAACACTGCCAGCTGTGGCTTAGTTGCCAGCACACTCGCCTCTGAGTCAGGAGGTTGTGGGTTCAAGTCCCACTCCAGGGACTTGAGCACAAAAATCTAGGCTGACACTCCAGTGCAGTACTGAGGGAGTGCTGCACTGTCGGAGGTGCCGTCTTTCGGATGAGACGTTAAACCGAGGCCCCGTCTGCTCTCTCGGGTGGACATAAAAGATCCCATGGCCACTATTTCGAAGAAGAGCAGGGGAGTTCTCCCTGGTATCTTGGCCAATATTTATCCCTCAACCAACATAACAAAAACAGATTATCTGGTCATCATCACATTGCTGTTTGCGGGACCTTGCTGTGCACAAACTGGCTGCTGCATTTCCCACATTACAACAGTGACTACACTCCAAAAGTACTTCATTGGCTGTAAAGCGCTTTGAGATGTCCGGTGTTCGTGAAAGGCGCTATAGAAATGCAAGTCTTTCTTGTTTTAACTGTTTCATTTTAATAAGAACAGTGCCTGGGCTGGAAACCCCACCACTCAATCTGTCCAAACTCCATTTTTACCTTCAGGGCATCATTCTAAATTACTTTTGAGCTGACAAACTTGTCCTAGCTGTAACTCTGTCCTGTGGGGATGCTCAGAGTCCCTGTTCTAATCAGTCACTCTTCCAGTGCTTTTCTCAAACAAATATTTATCTGGACCACAATCTCATGACAGCAGAAGGAACATTATCTGTTTGAGAATGTTCTTATATTTTAAACTTGTTTCTTCATGTTTTATTTTAAAGAGGAGACTTGCCTGCGGAGTTCCTTTTAAAAGAAAAAAGCAGAGTGAAGTTCCTCTTATCAATAATTTTAGTGAACGTCTCGGTGTGAATAGAATCAGAGAATGGTTACAGCACAGAAGGAGGCCATTCGGCCCGTCGAGCCCGTGCCGGCTCTCTGCAAGAGCACTTCAGCTAGTCCCACTGCCCCGCCCTTTCCCCGTAGCCTGCAAATTTTTTTCCTTCAGGTACTTATCCAACTCCCTTTTGAAAGCTGTGATTGAATCTGCCTCCACCACCCTTTCAGGCAGTGCATTCCAGATCCTAACCACTCGCTGCGTAAAAAAGTGTTTCCTTATGTCGCCTTTGGTTCTTCTGCCAATCACCTTAAATCTGTGTTCTCTGGTTCTCGACCCTTCCGCCAATGGGAACAGTTTCCCTCTATCTACTCTGTCCAGACCCCTCATGATTTATAACACCTCTATCAAATCTCCTCTTAACCTTCTCTGCTCGAAGGAGAACAACCCCAGCTTCTCCAGTCTATCCACGTAACTGAAGTCCCTCATCCCTGGAATCATTCTCATAAATCTTTTCTGCACCCTCTCTAAGGCCTTCACATCCTTCCTAAAGTGCAGTGCCCAGAATTGGACACAATACGAGATGGAGATCTTGTCTTCTATTCCTGTTTCATAGTTCACTATCAGGCCGCAAAGAGTTTAACGGAATTATGGATCCATTTGAAAATAAGAGTCTCATAATTTATATGTTGTTTCGTGTGACGGGAAAAGCTTATGTCTCATTTGGCTCTCCATTCGATGGCCTCCTGAGATGCCGAGTCGAGAAATGAGGTGTTCCATGGTCTGGGACTCACGGCCACAGTCGCACTTTGGGTCGTCCCTCTTCTTCCACTTGGGGAGCAGGTGGCCGTGTTGTCCATGCCCTGTGCGGATTGGGTTGAGCGCTGCCCACTGTCTTCGAGGGAGGTCGAAGCCGGGGACCTCTGCTGTTGGGTCAGTGATGAGGTGTTCGTTCTTTCTGTTGTGTGCGTCCCACGATTCCGTCCTTCGGGATAGTGGGTCGACACCAGCTGCGTGAATGTTGGCTGCTGTTTCCCAGAGTGGCCGGGGTGATTTTAAGCGCTTTCGTGGTGGGTTTTTCAAGCCTTCGTGAATGGGAAGGTCGGTGTTGCTCATGATTTTTTCCACCTCAGTGGCGCTGCGGCGAATGGCAGGCGGGGCAATGTGGGACAGCACCGGGAGCCACTCAGTTAGAGTGGACTTGAGCGTCCCTGACTCTGTCCTCATGGCAGAGTTTAGCTGCATGTCCTCTGATGACAACCTAAACGTGGTCTCCCTGTGTATGCTAGTTCACCGAGAACTTGCCAGCTAATGTCATCAAGAAGATGACCAAACGGCCAAAAGCGGCCTCCCAGTCTGAAAAACATGAAAGCTTCGATAATTTATATAGCGCTACAAATATCACTGTAGGATTGTCTTAGAAACATCTCAAAGTGCTTTGTGTACAGTTAATGACTTAGAAACATAGAAACTAGGAGCAGGAGTAGGCCATTCGGCCCGTCGAGCCTGCTCCACCATTCAATACGATCATGGTTGATCATCCAAATCCAGTACCCTGTCCCTGCTTTCTCACACAGAATCCCTATCGAGCCTGCACCGACACATATCCCACCCTATCCCCGTAACCCCACGTATTTAATTCCCCCTAACATATCCCATCCTATCCCCATAACCCCACATATTTAATCCCCCCCTAACACTAAGGGTCAATTTATCATAGCCAAATCAACCTAACCCGCACATTTTTGGACTGTGGGAGGAAACCGGAGCACCCGGAGGAAACCCACGCAGACACGGGGAGAATGTGCAAACTCCACACAGACAGTCGCCCGAGGTCAGATTCGAACCCGGGTCCCTGGCGCTGTGAGGTACCAGTGCTAACCACTATGCCACCGTGTTGCACTTCAAACGGTAGTGAGTGTGGTCATGCGGGCAAACACAGCATTCAGTTTGCACACAGCAAGATCCCAGTTAATCTGCCTTTTAGTGGTGTTGGTTGAGGGAGGGAAAGCAGGAGATATTTGAAGAGTGGGGTCTTTCAGATGAGATGTTAAACCAAAGTCCCGTCTGCCTTCCTGGTGGACTTGAAAGATCCCATGCCACTATTTGAGGAAGCGCAGGGGAGTTGTGTCAGTAAAATTAATGGGCATCAACATCATTTTTTTTTACCGAGAAAGACACAGTACTTTTTGACGGAACAGGCAATGAATCACAATCCCAGTAGGAATGCTCATCAACCCTGCACCAGAGTAGCTGTCCTGGTGCCAAAGAAGATGTTTTTTCAGGCAAAGTATTTTGACACTGCCAGCAGACACATTGGGAGATGTGGCTGACTTTGAGGGACATGGACATGAGACATTGCGAAGGGGGATGTGAGAAAGCCATTTGAATTTACCGATCAGCATCATTTTAATTTGTGCAGTAACCCACAAAAGTCGATCGGACTGCGTCTAAAAGTTTTTGAAGGGAAAACTGGAGCTGCATTCGCTGCAGCGAGACATTTAATTCATTGCATGTTAATTGAGCCATTTTTTTTCCCACATTCAAGTTAGTCCTCGTCAGTTTCTCTTCGAAGTGCTGAGACAACAAAATATGGTTTTGGGATTTACAAGAAACGATAATCGAGATTGTCCGAGGCATTAAAAGATCTTTGTAACTTATTTATGACTCTTGTAATTTAAAGTTTATAAAGCGTTCCTTTTTATTGAACTCCTGTCTGAGTCAGTCGCACTGGGAAAATATAGAAATCCTCAACAAACACAAAGCAATGCCTCTGTGGGATAGTGACTTTATGGGAAATAATAGAAGTGATTTCATATTTGTTCGGGGGAGTTCAGATGGTGCTGCTGCATTTTCAAGATACACTCCTGAGGTTTATGATTCAATCTAAAACCCCTGAATAGACCAGTACTTCAGTTTTAATATGAACTTTGCACTTTTTTTTTGATGGTTGCTGATTTTTTTTTTATTCGTTCCTGGGATGTGGGCGTCGCTGGCAAGGCCAGCATTTATTGCCCATCCCTAGTTGCCCCTTGAGAAGGTGGTGGTGAGCCACCTTCTTGAACCACTGCAATCCGCGTGGTGAAGGTGCTCCCACAGTGCTGTTAGGGAGGGAGTTCCAAGATTTTGACCCAGCGACGATGAAGGAACGGCCGATATATTTCCAAGTCAGGATGGTGTGTGACTTGGAGGGGAGCTTAGAGGTGGTGGTGTTCCTACGCGCCTGCTGCCCTTGTCCTTCTGGGTGGTAGAGGTCGCGGGTTTGGGAGATTTGTCAATTTGTCTGCCAACAGTGGGTGATGCCATTTGTTCTTATTGAGCAGTTGAATACCAGGGGGGTGAGGGGGTGCACTGTCAGTACAATGAACTGGGGGGTGAGGGGGGTGCACTGTCAGTACAGTGAACTGGGGGGTGAGGGAGGTGCACTGTCAGTACAATGAACTGGGGGGTGAGGGGGGTGCACTGTCAGTACAGTGAACTGGAGGGTGAGGGGTGCACTGTCAGTACAGTGAACTGGAGGGTGAGGGGATGCACTGTCAGTACAGTGAACTGGGGGGTGAGGGGGGTGCACTGTCTGTACAGTGAACTGGGGGGTGAGGGAGTGCACTGTCTGTACAGTGAACTGGAGGGTGAGGGAGTGCACTGTCAGTACAATGAACTGGAGGGTGAGGGGATGCACTGTCAGTACAATGAACTGGAGGGTGAGGGGATGCACTGTCAGTACAGTGAACTGGGGGGTGAGGGGGGTGCACTGTCAGTACAGTGAACTGGGGGTGAGGGGGTGCACTGTCAGTACAATGAACTGGGGGGTGAGGGGGTGCACTGTCAGTACAATGAACTGGGGGGTGAGGGGGGGGCACTGTCAGTGCAGTGGGCTGGGGGTGCAGAGGGGGGGTGGCAGTGGCCTGGGGTGGGGGGGGGGGGGTGGCAGAGGGGGGTTGCAGAATGCTGGGGGGGCAAAGGGGTGGGGGCAGAGGGCTGGGCTACGCTGTATCTCAGTGAATTTATTCCAGTACCCCTTTAACTTGATTATCACTGATAATTTGTGCTAGTAATAACGCATCTTGCTGATATATTTGCTTACAGTGCATTAAGTCATCTGAACTCTTTATCACACCGTTGACAGATTATACATATTCAACCAAATACCCCCGGTACTGACTGAATTTAGAACAAAAGTCAAAATTACCATATTGTGCTCTTTTGTTAAATTATCTACAAGTGAATGTTTTTTTACTTTTGATTAACTAGACACCGGATTATTTCTTAGGCTAAGCGATGCAAATGAGTGGAGAGTACGTGTGTTTCCTGGACTGTGCGGAGTTCGTAAATCTAGATCAACTGATTGTGGGGAAAAAGACGGATGTATAAACCCGATCAAGTGTCTAAGAAGCATAAAATCAATTAATTTGGAGTGTAGTGACTGTTATGAAAGCAAATGAAGGAGGCAATTTGCATACCGCAAAGTCCCACAAATAGTAATGAGATTAATGATCAGTTAATTTTGTTTTTGGTGATGTTAAGTAGAAAGTGGAACGTGTTCTTTAGTATCCACCTCAGCCAGGCAGACAAGGTTTCAGTTTACTGCCTTACCTTGAAGGCAGCACCTCCACTAATGCATCACTCCCTGAGTACTGCACTAGAGTCTTAGCTTAGATCAGGAACTCAGATTCTGGAGTGGAGCAAAACTTTCTGACTCACAGGCGATTATGCTATCAGCTCAGGTCAAGCTGACTACAACAACAACTAATACGATAGCAAAATACTGCAGATGCTGGAAATCCGAAATAACAACAGAAAACGCTGGAAAAACTCAGCAGGCGAGGCAGCATCCGTGGAGAGAGAAACAGAGTTAACGTTTCAGGTCGAGACCTTTCATCAGAACTGGAGACAGCAGGAAATCAAATAGATTTAAAGCAAGGATAAAGCTGGGAAAAGGGGGAGGGGATGAAAGAACAAAAGGAGAGATTAAGAGACATTAAGAGACAACAACAACTACTTGCGTTTATCTAACATCTTTAACATGATAAAACCTCCCAAGGTGTTTCACAGGAGAGTAATTGGACAAAAAGTGACACTGAACCAAAGAAGGAGGCATTAGGACAGGTGACCGAAAGCTTGGTCAAAGAGGTCGGTTTTAAGGAGCATCTTAAAAGGAGGAGAGAGAGGTAGAGAGATGGAGAGGTTTAGGGAGGGAATTCCAGAGCTTAGGGCCCAGGCCGCTGAAGGTACGGCCGCCAATGGTGGAGCAAAGAAAGTGAGGGGAGACACAATAGACCAGAGTTGGAGGAATGCTGAGCTATGGGAGGGTTATAGGGCTGGAGGAGGTTCCAGTGATAGGGAGGGGCGAGGCCATGGAGGGATTTGTACATGAGGATGCAAATTTCCTAATAAGGATGCATTCATACTCCATCGTGGAAACTCTATTCGCGCTGATCTATCACCAAAGTTACAGCAAAAGATTGGGGACCCCCGGAAGAAATTGTACACCCTCATCTTTAGCATTGTTGTAAAACAGGAAGCACTTTACAATGATGTTAAAGATGGTGCGTGAATGCATCCTATAGTGCCGTTGTTCTCTCTTTCAGCCTTGTTGTCTGCCAGCCTTATATCAGTGACTCTCGCTTTTGAGTCAGAAGGTCATGGGTTCATGTTCCATTCCAGGGATTTGGGCACATAATCTAGGCTGACACTTCAGTGCAGTACCGAGGGAGTGCTGCACTGTCGGAGGTACTGCCTGATCCATTAAACCGAGGCTCCGTCTGCCCTCTTAGGTGGTTGTAAAAGATCTCATGGCATATTCAAAAAAGAGCAGAAGTGTTTCTCCCAATGTCTTGGCCAATATTTATCCCTCAACCAATACTACTAAGCAGGCCATCTCGTCATTTATCTCATTGCTGTTTCTGGGACTTTGCGATGTGTGAATTGACTGCTGTGGTTCACTACATTAACAATAGTGACTACATTTCAAAAGCACTTTGTTGCCTCATCTGCACTTTGGGACATGCTGAGGTTGTGACAGGTGCTATATAAATGCAAGTTCTTTCTTACTGTCAATGCTGTGAAATCCACCCGCAATGCAACGATGACATCTTCCACGGTACAGGCAGCTGGAACTAGTTCTACTTGAACTAATTCGGTGTAATAGAAAGATGACTTGCAGCTCTACACCACCTCTGTACAATGACTTTCAACAGTTCTCAGTAGGAAACAGATGGTGTAGCTCACTTTTTATCGAACACATCATCTTTCTCCTGTTAATAGCGTTTGTGCACTCCTGTCAACGCTGACATTGGAAGATGTGGAGAGGTCAGCTAACTGCTTTGGCCGCTTACTAGGTAACGGAGGACGTGCAAGGCGATTGTGAGTCACTGTGATGCGTCGACAATTAAATAAAGGAAAGAAGAAAAAGCAGATGATAAGAGAATTGTTTCCTCAGACAATATAGTCTATCTTTATCCGATAAGTACATGTATGAAGAGGGCTCATTAACTCGCAAAATCTTCCAATGACTTAATAGATCATTGAATTTCTGAGTATGGTGCTGAGCCATACAAAATAGGAAGATCCCAGGTTGAATACTCAACGAACGTTGAGTTAGCCGATTTCAGATGGCGTAGCGGTAGGGGTATCCTCTTGGGACTATCCCCCCTTGGGACTCTCCCCCCTGAGCTGGGGAAGGGGCAACATCAGCCCCTCCTGATCACTATCCAATGACTGCTGCTAGAAACTGTGTCAGTGTTGGGTACGGTAGCATAGTGCTTATGTTACTAGTAATCCAGAGGCCTGGACTAATGATCCGGAGACGTGAGTTCAATTCTCACCACGGCAACTGGGGAATTTAAATTCAGTTCATTAAAAAAAATCTGGAATAAAAAGAAAACTAGTATCAGTAATGGTGACCATGAAATTACCTGATTGTCACTAAAGTCCTTTAGGGAAGGAAATCTGCCGTCCTTACCCGGTCTGGCCTATATGTGACTCCAGACCCACAGAAATGTGGTTGACTCTTAACTGCCCTCTGAAATGGCCTAGCAAGGCACTTATTCAAGAAGATGGCTCACAATTAGGGACGGGTAATAAATGCTGGCCTTGCTGGCGACGCCCACATACTGTGAACGAGTAAAAAAAAAGGTGGGTCGGGATTGGCTGTGAAGCCCATTGGTTGAAAAGCCCGCTGGCACTTACTGATCAGGCTGACAATTGAAGATTGGCCATTTGGGGGAGGAATCAGAGGGCAGCAGGCACCTGTGGAACCAACATGAGCTAACATCTTCAGAAGAGGAAGGGGGAATATCTCTGCCTATTGTTGACCAAAAGGTCTCTACTTGAAGTGTCAGTTCTTTAAGATGCTGATGAACCGGTTGTGCATTTCTAGAATTTTTATGTTTATAATTTTAGAATATAGAAGGCTTGCAGTGAAGAAAGAGTAACTATTAAGTACTGAGGGAAATATTACTCTGGGAAGGTAAATATCTGAAAATTACTCTCTGGAAATTACTCTGTCAGTTTGACACTCCTGCCTCTGTTGGTGGTTCAAACCCCAATATGAGAAATTTGATCTCGTAATGCAGGCTGGCACTCCAGCACAATTCTGGGGGAGAGCTGCATTGCCAGAGGTGCCATCGTTCCTTGAGACTTTAACCAAAGTCCAGTCTTTCTGTCCTGATAGTTCAGGTAGATATTGGGCCGGATATTCCGACCCCCACGGGTGCGTACGAGGTGTGTACGCACCCGTAGGAGCCTTGCAAGTGCCGGTTTCAGGCATGCAAAGCGCACGCGCTGAAAACCCTGCACTTCCGATCCGTCAAGAATCCTCTTGACAGATCCTCCGCCTGCCCGGGAGAAGGGCCTCCGCGGGCGGAGAGTTTCGCTTTCTGCACAACCTCCGCCCGCTGAAAACCTTTAAAAATCTTACGCCCGGTAAAAGCCTGCGTCAGGCCTGCTTTTACCAGCATAAGAGTTTAAAAAAATAAAAACATAATTTTTTTTTCACTCATTTATAATTTAAAAATACTTTTAAAAAAGGAAAGTTTATTTTTAGCCCGATAAAAAAACTTTAATTATTTTTTTCCAAAAACTAAATTTTTTTTATAAAATATTTAATTTAATGTAATTTTAACTAATTTTAAATACGTGATTTAAAAAAAATGTATTTAATGTTTAACTGTGTTTTTAAATGTGATCCCCATTCATACTTTTGACAGATCTGTGTGTAGACACCTGTCAAAAGTATGAAGGGGGATTCCCTTCTTTGATTGGTTCCCCATGGCCCACGTGATTCCAGGGGCGCTTGCGAACCACCTGCGCCCCTGGGATACCTGAGATACCTGGGCCTCTGCGCGTGCAGACCAGGAGAGGCCCAGGATCCGAAGTCTCGGGACCCACGGAGCCAGCAGGTAAGTGCGTAGATTTTTTTCTGATCGGAGGCATCCGCCCGCAGGAATCCTCCGATTGGAAAATGCAGCCCATTAAAAATCCCATAACACTAATTGAAGAAGAGCAGGAATTTCTCCCAGTGCCTTGGCCAACATTCCTCCCTCAACTAACACCACCATAACCAGATTAACCAGCCGTTTGTTGCTGTTTGTGGTGATTTGCTGTATGCAAAATCGCTGCCACATTTGCCTGCATAGCAACAATGACATGTATTTCAGTCTACCTGAAGCACATGCATCATAGACTAGGCTTGGATTCCCTTGAGTGTAGAAGATTAAGGGTGATCTAATTGAGGTGTTTAAGATGATTCAAGGATTTGATCGGGTAGATAGAGAGAAACTATTTTCTCTGGTGGAGAGTCCAGAACAAGGGGGCAGAACCTTAAAATTAGAGCCAAGCCATTCAGGGGTGATGTCAGGAAGCACTTCTTCACACAAAGGGTGGTGGAAATCTGGAACTCTCCCCCTCGCCCAAAAAAGCTGTTCAGGCTGGGGGTCAATTAAAAATTTCAAAACTGAGATTGATAGATTTTGTTAGGCAAGGGGTCTAAGGGCTACGGAACCAAGGCGGGTAGATCGATATAAATCAGCCATGATCGAATTGAATGGTGGCACAGGCTCGAGGGGCTGAATGGCTTACTCCTTTTCCTAGGTCCCTATGATAAGCTGCTTTTTAAAATCAAATCTTCCTTTGTTAATTAGAGAATTATATTTAGATGTCAGTGAAGTATCCACGCCACATTTAGACCTGTAGACAAGTCAACATAGTCACCAAAACCAAAAATGGTACTGACTGTTAGAATGTAACAACAGTCTCTTATACTGTGATGACTTCAGTTTAACATCTGGATCTGACACAAGACTCATTTATATCTGCATGCCTGTGTGAGTTATAGAGTTGTTTTAAACCATAATAACGCCTTTTGTCAATTGATTTGGGGTCATTAAGAACCCTAACAATAACATAAAGGCAGTTAAAGGCTTCAAGTACACAACACTATCATTTTGAAGATTCCACTTTACCTGAAGTGATGTTGAAGAGGGACGATTGGCAGTAGGTTATAATTGAGGTTCCCGGCTTGATTGAAAGCCTTCTGTCCAAACTCGTCCCCAAGGCTTGGCCTTCATTAAGCTGTCTATTCTCCATTGGAACCAACCGCGCCACTGCCTGTCAACTGTTTCCGATTCATCAAGCCTTAACCCTTGGGCTCCGGGAACTTCAGGGAATTCTTTCCTGCCTTGGCCAGCTATTTTTTTTTTTAAGTTTCAGTTCCTGCACCAAGTTGCTGAAACATCTCCACGCAGCGCAGCAACTGTGCTGCAGCAGCTCCAGTCATCATTAATATACATATTTCAAAATTGCTCCACCTCTCTTCCTCTTCCTTCTCATTCTCCCCTTGTCACCATTCCTCTATAAATTTTAACTTTTAGTTTCGATTAGGCCATCTGCCCGAATAGCTCCTTATGTTGCTCGGTGTCAAATTTTGTTTGATAATCGCTCCTGTGAAACGTATTGGCACTATTTGGAAGAAGAGCAGGGGAGTTATCCCCGGTGTCCTGGCCAATATTTATGCCTCAATCGTAGTGCCAATACGTTAAAGGCGCTATATAAATGTACGTCGTTCTTGGTGGATTAGTTCTCACCAATATTTAACTTTAATTTTACACTTTTTCTTATTTATTTTATGTTTAAAGATGAGAATTCCTATTAAATGATACACATTTCCCCGCCCCCAACTCCCCAAACATCTCCCTGTGCCTCCACCTTCCTGCCACTCATTCAACCTGGGTATGGCCAAAACCCAGTTACAAAGGCTGTTTTTTTTTCTCGGTCCTTCAGAAGACCAAAGCTTGACCTGGCCATGGTACCTGAGGAACCAGGTCAAACCTTGAATCGTTTCCAGGTCGACAGTTGAACAGCCAAAGTAGCAAACGTGGCAAACCGGGGTAAATTGTCAACTCCACGGTTACCGGGGGGTGGGGAGGGGGGGAGGGGAGCCTCATCCATCGGCAGTGCCGACGGAAAATCCTGCTTAGCGCGCCTGTAAATTTCCAAAATGCACCGCTAGTGAGTGAGGCCCCGCTCCAGGAGAGCCAAGTTGCAAAATGACCTCGGTACTCTGGAAACAAGTTACCTCTGGACTGAAAAATGCCGCACCGCACCTCAGGAAGGATATCTTGGTCTTGCAGGGGGAGCAGCGCAGATTCACCAGAACGATACCGGGGCTAAAAGGGTTAAATTATGAAGACCGGTTGCACAGACTAGGCTTGTATTCCCTTGAGTATGGAAGATTAAGGAGTGATCAGATTGAGGTGTTTAAGATGATGAAAGGAGTTGATAGGGTAGAGAGAGAGAGAAACTATTTCCTCTGGTGGGGGGAGTCCAGAACAAGGGGTCATAACCTTAAAATTAGAGCCAGGCCGTTCAGGGGTGATGTCAGGAAGCACTTCTTCACACAAAGGGTAGTGGAAATCGGGAACTCTCTCCCCCAAAATGCTGTTGAGGCTGGGGGTCAGCTGAAATTTTAAAAACAGTTTGATTTTTGTTGTGTAAGGGTATTGAGGGATATGGAACCAAGGCGGGTAGATAGAGTTAAGATACAGATCAGTTGTGATCTAACTGAATGGCGAAACATGCTCGAGGGGCTGAATGGCCTCCTCCTGTTCCTATGTACCTGGAGTATCTCTGTGACTAGTGGCAGGGGGAACTATTTCTCTTGCCCTTGAAGCAGGGAAAGCAGAACTCTGTGATTACATCTTCCATGTCAGCCGTGGCTCAGTGGGTAGCACTCTCCCCTCTGAGTCAGAAGGTTGTGGGTTCAAGTCTGTAAAATTCACAAATTATCGCAATTCAAAAATAACGAGAGAGAGATACAGTTTCGTTCAAGTAGTTTTATTTCAGCGAAATGCTGTCATGATTAAACAGAAATGAGAAGTCGCACAACACCAGGTTATAGTCCAACAGATTTATCTAATTTTACAAGCTTTCGGAGCAGTTCGCTCCTTCGTCAGGTAAGTTTAGCAGTGAGAAGACGAAGGAGCGAACTGCTCCGAAAGCTTGTAAAATTAAATAAATCTGTTGGACTATAACCTGGTGTTGTGCGACTTCTCATTTTTGTCCACCCCAGTCCAACGCCGGCATCTCCACATCATGATTAAACAGGACACAGAAGCCTGTAAAATGGCCACCGCGCCTCGTGGCAGAAGCTTCCAGAAATTTCATTGGGCAGACAAGATGGCATTCGAATAAACATTTCAGTATAAGATTGGATTATACGCAGCAAACACTGATAAAGACAGGATGCAACCTGTCTGCATTCGACACAATAGCAAAGATATAAGTGCTGGAATCGTTTTCTATGTACAAGTAAGGACTATTGTACTGGGCAATCAGAGGCCCATCCAAAAGACATCAATACGCAAATTCCCCGCAGCTCTACAATGAGAGAGCCATTCGCGGGTGCTTACACAAATATTTCGGAGGCCCCCAAAACACCGCCAGGGAGACTCCTAGCCGGTTCCACAATGGGAGAAACATTAACGGGTATTTGGCCAGTTACAAGTGTCACCGAAACCCATTACAAACAAGAATCACCCCATACTGAGAAGTTTGAGCGCCAAGATTTTACAAAAGATGAACATTAAGATTGGGCGGGAGATAAGGGAACCGAGTACTATAACTATAGACAACAAACGTCCATCGCGCTCTTATCTTTTCATTCGCTTGGAATCGACTCTCGGCTCTTATCCCGGACGACCGTTATTTTCTCTTGTTCCGCTGATCCCTTTTGGGGTCGACCTCGTGGCGTGCTGCGAAATCGGGTGCACCATCCCGAAGGTCGGTAAACGGTGTCTGGACCCGAAGGCCCGAGGAGATGAGATGAGATGAGAAGAGAAGAAGAAGAATCCACGTGCCGCCGCGGTCAGTAAACCCTGACCGCGCCCGAAATATATGAACATTGTTGAGCTCTATAGGTTTTGATCAGGAATCCGAGGTCAACACAGATCTTCATAACAGCAGACGATTTAGCCTGCTAGCCGGAGCAGAGCAAATAAACAAGTGGGGTACAGAGACCCCTGGTCAACACGTGAACGGTCAGGTGTTGCAGCGAAAACAGCCGAGCACCGTTTTTAGAATTCTCCGAGGTATTACGAGTGGTGAGCATGTTTCTCGATCCTACAGATCTAGATTAGTGTAGGTATTGATAGGGGAGGGTGTCTTTCATTAAGGATAATTATAATGTGTGCCCCTTTTTACGATGTGTCGTGCGCTCCTCGTTTCCCTAAACCTAGTTTAATAAATGTATGTAAGCTTGTACTGTCATTAATCTGTGCTTATGACATGTATTTCATAATTCTGAACAATATGCAATAAAGATTTCCATTTCGTACTATTCAACCGAGTCTACCTGAGTTTTCTCTGCATTACTGCTCTCGCACCTAAGTCCAGTGTCAGAACCGTAAGGGCGAGTAGGTCGAACCACTCACAGGTGTTTAGTGCTACAAGGCTGGCTGGAGACCAGAGCAAGCAATAAGGCCTAACCCTGCACAAGCACCCTGAACCGTAACCCCTTACAAGTCCCACTCCAGAGACTTGAGCACAAACATCTAGGCTGACACTCCCGGTGCAGTACTGAGTGAGTGCTGCACTGTCGGAGGTGCTGTCGTTCGGATAAGACGTTAAACCGAGGCCCCGCCTGCTCTCTCAGGTGAACGTAAAAGATCCCATGGCACTATTTCGAAGAAGAACAGGGGAGTTCTCCCCGGTGTCCTGGCCAATATTTATCCCTCAATCAACATCATTAAAACATTATCTGGTCATTTTCACATTGCTGTTTGTGGGAGCTTGCTGTGAGCAAATTGGCTGCCGCGTTTCCTACATTACAACAGTGACTACACTCCAAAAGTACTCCATTGGCTGTAAAACGCTTTGGGACGTCAGGCTTATCTTTTTTCCATCTAATTCTTCACTTTCCAGCCTCGGCTTGCTCGTGCAATTTCAGATCTTGGGAAAGGGTTGCGGACATTCAGTTTTCTTTCTAACATTAGAAATTCAATGGTTTGCTTGGTTCTAATAAAAAAAAACAAGTCTGCAACACACAGGTTGCAGTTACCCTGCAGCTGGCACTGGTGTCAGGAGGCTAACGCTTCAATTTACTGATATTTGACAATGTTGTAGTGCAACAGCTCATACTAGACTGAGGCCAAATGTTCAACGTAACCGGGGCATTATTACCATGCAGAATGCTACCAATCAACCTTCTCCATTCTGCTGGCAAATGTTAAACAACCTCCTTTCTCCTCTGGTTCACAACAACACGTTTCGAGTAAGCACAAGGCTTTGTAGTGGAGTACATGGAACAGACTTTATTGATACGCAGTAAATGTGGTCAGCCTTAACTGCACACAGAGAGTGAATTTACCGGTTTCTGTCTCTTTCTGACAAACTGTTGAGAACCATGCTCCTTTATACACCATATTTTGACGACATCGAAGGAAAATGTCAAAATGACATATCTATTTCCCAAATCCTCTGTAAACAGATTATCTATGTAAACAGTTTATAATTGTTTACCTCAGAACCATTTCCCTTAAACGAGACTTCCTGACGTAACATTTTCTAGCAGCTTTGAGCAGTTGTTATCTGTATCTAATGGATACCTACTTCCCATGTTTATCACCCCAAGACTAAACATTAGCCATTCATGGGTGATGCCATTACTAACACTTAATCCCTTACACAAGCACTTTACATTTCAGAAAACAAGCAATGCCTTCTCCTCAGACACTTCAATGTCATCCTGTTTATATTGGAAAGCCTGACAATGAATTCCTTTTGCGACACTTCCAGGAAAAGCTGTTGCTGTAAGATACGAAGTAGTTCGACTATTAAACTTTTTAACTTTCACGATGTCCAACAGCAAAGTTCAGTTGATTTTTTGAAACAAAAATAGCTAGTCCCTACAGACTGTCTTGTGATTATAACTGGCGCTTACAGCTCTTAAATCTGAAATACAAGCTTTGCAGACTAATGCACATTCTCTCTCAGCCGCATCCGCATTGAGGGAGCTGCACAACATAACTGGAGTAACAGAGAGTTGGTTGAGACTTCGGCTGGGCAATTAAAACATCGCAGTAGCAAATTTACAGGAGGGTCGGAAGATCAAAAGGGTGATATGGGGAGTGGGGATTTTATATTAATAGGAATAAATGATGTGTAAGTATTTTGGCTGAGCAGATTAGATAGTTTGGATGACGTGAGGGAAAAGGAAGAAAAAAGAGATTATGAGCATATCAGGAAAAGACCAGGTGGCCCATCGAGCCTCTTGGATACTGCTGTAGAACTCTAGGACAGATGGGAAGGTAGGCCTGGGAATGTTTTTGCACATTGGGGAGGTCTGTAATGAGACCACAGTATCGAACATGAACATTTCAACTACCTAGACACTTGTGAGAAGTCGCACAACACCAGGTTATAGTCCAACAGCTTTATTTGAAATCACAAGCTTTCGGAGCGCTGCTCCTTCATCAGGTGAAGTCAGGTGACTTCGCCTGATGAAGGAGCAGCGCTCCGAAAGCTTGTGATTTCAAATAAAGCTGTTGGACTATAACCTGGTGTTGTGTGACTTCTCACATTTGTCCACCCCAGTCCAACACCGGCATCTCCACATCATACCTAGACACTGACTGCAATTACAGCAGCACAGTAACTGGAAGGTGTGTGTGATTGTGTTGCATAGTCAACAGCAGAGGCTGCTGCGGACAGAATTATGGGAGATGGCCCAGATTATATGGTAATTTAAGGTTAAATCTGTCAACATCAAGTTCAACAATTTCAGATCATAACCTCTGCCCCCATTTTTTCCAGACGGCAGCTGTTGATGATTCTGCTATTCCCATTTACACCTCTTCCAGACCCATCTTTTGTTTCTTTACTTCTCCCATTACCATCTCCTTTTGCCTTGCACCATCATCCCTTTTATCATTTAATCTCTCCTGCCTTCCACCCTATCACAGACCTTCCCTTTTGTTCCTTCCTCCCCTCCCCCCTTTCCCTGCCCCATGTACTTGCTTAAAACCTGTTACATCTCTAACTTTTCCAGTTCTGACGAAAGATCAGCGACATAAAACGTTAACTCTGTTTCTCTCTCCACGGACGCTGCCTGACCTGCTGAGTATTTCCAGCATTTTCTGTTTTTATTTTATAACTTAAGGTTAAAGTTGAGGAGCATCTACAATCCAGCGATCTTCATATCATCGAATTTGATATAATTGATCTAGACAATGACAAAGGGTTGAAAACAGGGACCTAATTTTTAAAATTGAAAATTAGGAGTAAGTAGGGTAATTATGCAGACCCATCACTCAAAAAGGATAAACGATATATGCGGGGAAGATTATTGAAGCCAGCAGTATAAATGAATGCAAGAGACAAGTAGCTTTTTTTCTGTTGGGTAAGGGTATTAAGGGTTATGGAGCCAAGGCAGGTAGATGGAGTTATGATACAGATCAGCCATGATCTAATTGAATGGCAGAACAGGCTCGAAGGGGCTGAATGGCCTCCTCCTGTTCCTATGTAGCTGCATCTTTGGAGAAAGAGATATGATAGGAAGACTGGGTGAGATCAACCAAAGGAGCAATAGCTAGTTGGACCAAAAGGCCATTCTGTGCTTCTAAGTCTCCCTGGGGGAGAAATTCAGTATCGCCCCGTTTGGGGCGCGATTATTGGCTGGGCACAAAGTTTAGCACCTGGCGCTAATTATCGCCTCCGACTGCAAACTTGGCTTCCATCGCCCCTGGAGGTGATTGGAGCGCTAAATCAGGCGTTACACACCTCTCTTAAGGTGCTAACGCCAAGGAGCGAGGCCCTACCTCAGAGCGCTGGCGAAGCTCATGTGATGTCAGTCAGCAATTGTCAGACACACTGGCGCCGGCCAGTTCTTAAAGGGGAGGGTCGATCTTGCTCTCCATCCACACCCTGCTCATTGCAGCCTTGAATCTCAGCCTGGAGAGACCTGTACATCAAATCTGTTGGAAAGAACAATGGAGAGGCCCAGGGAAAGAGCTCAGAGTGCAGCCCCCACAGTCTCTTCTAAATCGATGCAAGGAAGATCAAACCAGAAAGAACCTACAAAGTGCTGCTCAGTACCCAAAACTCCTCAACACAGCTTTGAATATCTCCTGCAGTCTCTCTCTCTCACTCAGAATGCGTGGTGCCAAAATGTCGCCGACAAAAAAAGGCAGGAAGCGGTCGCCTTTAAATAGCGCTCCCCCAGTCCCTTCCCGACTGCAAAACGCTCCCCTCAACCTGTCGTTGCTAGCGGCAGGCGGTAAGACAGGGGGCGCCACTCAATATCCGGTCCGGGGCGCTACCGGGGCATTGCACACTCGACTGACGTCACGATCTGCGAGCGCAGGAGATCGTGGCGGTAGTGTTTAGCGCCGCCGCAAAATGTCTAGTCAATTTCGTGAGCGGCACAAACATCACCGTGCCTGGGCGCTAGTTGCTTTGTGCCTCATTAGCGCCCTCTTAAGGCGCTAACGGGAGGTGCAAACCAACGAATTTCCCCCCCGGGTTTTGAAATAACGCTGTGGGATATTAGTCTATGAATGCTCTTGTATTTGTACGGAACTCTTTTATTTGCTGTGCTAGCAGAGATGTTAATCCACTTACATGGCTGAAGGGTCAATAATCAGAGGGCGCAGATTTAAGATGATTGGCAAAAGAACCAGAGGCGACATGAGGGAAAACTTTTTACACAACGAGTGGTTAGGCTGATAGGGTGGTGAGTACAGATTCAATAGGTGCCTTCTAAGGGGAATTGAATAAATGCTTGAAGGAGAAGAAATTGCAGGGATATGGGGAAAGAGCGGGGGAGTGGTATTAACTGGATTGCTCTTTGAAAGAGCCGGCGCAGACTCCTTCTGTGCTGTATTATTCTATGAGAAGTCGCACAACACCAGGTTATAGTCCAACAGATTTATTTAATTTTACAAGCTTTCGGAGCGGTTCGCTCCTTCCTCAGGTAGGGTAGCAGTGAGAGAATCTCCCAGAATTCACAATATAAACACAGACAAAATCTATTCAAATCTTTCTCCACATCATGACGAGTATTATTCTATGATTCCAATGTTTTTGTAATGGGTGTCAGCCTTATCTTATTGCATCTCCTCTTCCTTCAGAAATGCATCTAGTTGAACCCATTCATACTACTTGCTTCAGTGTCCTTCCCTGGTAATATCTTGCAACACAATTTCAAAGGACTCGGTGTCAATTTGCACCCTCATTTGCACCATGCCTTTCTGGAGATGAGGATGCAGCTTTCAGTTGAATCGAACACTCTTCTTCTGTTGACTGAAGTCCGAGACCAGATTGAGACTGACAGCGACTCATTTCACTTGTAACCCTCGACAACCTTTTGTCTGCTCACAAGATTAATATCTATTATACCACCTCCTAAACTGAGTGGTTTTCCCAGACTTGGAAGGTGGAATTGACTCTTAATTTTTATACTGTTAATAGAATCTATCTCCCTCTCACACATGCATGATCTCAATTGGAGATTAAATTATGCATGAGTTTTCTGGGATGTTAAACAGAGGACCTCATTATTATTAATAGGAGTAGATGATATATTCCTGGCTTTTGAAAAGAATTGATAGGGTAGATGGGGAGAACTTTTTCTGCTGGTTGGGGAGTCTAAGACAAGAAAGAGGACATAACCTTAAAATCAGAGCCAGGCCATTCAGGAGAGAAGTTAGGAAACACTTCTTCACACAAAGGGTGGTGGAAATGTGGAACTCTCTCCCACAGAAAGCAACAGATGCGAGCTCAATTAATAATTTTAAATCTGAGATCGATAGGTTTTTGCTAGACAAGGGTATAAAAGGATATGGAGCCAAGGCAGGTGGATGGCGTTGAGGTACAGTTCAGCCATGATCTCATTGAATAGCGGAGCAGGCTCGAGGGGCTGAATGACCTACTCCTGTTCATATGTTATTAACTATTACAGATTATTTCCTACTGATCTGTGCCTCTTATGGTCAGGTGGTTGCTCAATAGCATGTACCTACTTTGTTTCAATTCCAATAGAACATCAAATAAACTGGACATGCCTTAATCTAGTAAATGCTGGGCAGAAGGCAGATCTAGTCAGCACCCTTGTAAGAACATACCGTTTGACTGAATCTAAAGTGACCAAATGTACCGACAAGCTTTGAGGGCAAGAGACTGCTTGGCTAAAACATTGGTAAAATAAATGATGTGCTTGCAAGCTGGTTTTTTTCCTCCAAAAGATCAGATCTTGAAAATTCTGTGAGAACCAGGAGTCAACAACCTTCAGGTGTAAAAACGACGACTCTCTCCAACCCCTGAACGTTTGGCCTTGGTTAACTAAGCGTCAAAACAGATAGGAGAGAAAGTGAGAGAGAGAGAAAACAACGCTGTTCACATGGGCCCATATTTTCCGATGCCTACAAGAATCCTCTTGACAGATCGCACGCCTGCCCTGGAGAAGGGCCTCTGCGGGTGGAGAGTTCCGCTTTGAGCCTCCACCCGCTGAAAACCTTTAAAAATCTTATGCCTGGTACCAGCATAAGAGTTTAAAAAAGTAACAAAAAAATTTTTTTCTTCACTCATTTATAACTTAAAAATACTTTTAAAAAAGGTAAGCTTATTTCTAGCCCCGTAAAAAAACTTTAATTATTTTTTTCAAAAAATTGCATTTTTGTTTAAAATATTTAATTTAATGTAATTTTAACTTATTTTAAAAACGTGATGGTTTTTTAAAAATGTATTTAATGTTTCGATGTCTTTTTGGGGTGATCTCCATTCATACTTTTGACGGGTCTATCTGTTAAAAGTATGAAGGGAGATTCCCTTCTCCTATTGGCTCCCCATGGCCCACGTGATCCCAGGGACGCTTGCGAACCGCCTGCGCCCCTGGGATACGTGGGCCCTGCGCATTTCGAGTTTGGACAGGCCCAGGATCGAGAGCCCTCGGGTAATTGCGTAGATTTTTTTTCCGATAGGAGGCATCCGAATGCAGGAAACCTCCTGTCGGAAATTACGGGCCAAGATCTTGAAAATTCTGTGAGAACCAGGAGCCAACAACCTTCAGATGTAAAAACTACGACTCTCTCCAACCCCTTAATGTCTGGCCTTGGTTAACTAAGCGTCAAGACAGATAGGAGAGAAAGTGAGAGCGAGAGAGAAAACAACGCTGTTCACACGGTGCGGGACATGAATGCTGTGGGGGAGTCGGCAAGTTTTGGGGTATAAAAGATGATGTAAAATGACCACTGGCGGCTGCAGTCGTGGGCGAATAGTCATCGCTGAATTGACCTCTCACTGGTGTTAGTGCGTATGTGGTTGCTTATGATCACTTGAGCTTAAAATAAATGATTTTAGATTTGTGCGTGCTTACTTGTAATAAGCAAATGAATTGAGTGCGGTTTGTTTTTGGTACCGACTTGTAACCACTTGCTGATTTTAAGTAAAGAATAGTTTACCCTGAAATCTTTGTCTCGAGTTGTCTGTTCCACGGTTCTGAACTCTATAAACTGTCAGACAATCGGAATGTCTTACACCCTGAAGGGTCTCCGTCACATTATATATGCGTGTGATTTCCTTGTGGCTCAACACCAGGCCATACAGATCAGAAGGTTCCAGGTTCAATGCCTAGCTCTGTGTTCAGTTTTCAGACCAAAGTAGTGGTGGGGGACACTAAGATTGGCCTCAGGATCCACTGGGTAAAGGAAGAAAAACACAACTAAGGTCCCCACACCTGTTGGCTATCCAGGAATAATTCCTGGAAAGTGTGCTGTGTGTGTAATGGATGATATACCACACAGAAGGTGTTAGAAATTTGGAATTCTCTCCCCCAAAAGGCTATGGATGCTAGGACATTTGAAGACTGAGTCTGATATATTTTTACTGGGTAAGGGTATCAAGACATGATGGAACAAAGGCAGTAAAGAGCTGTAGATCAACAACAACTTGTATTAATATAGCGCCTTTAACGTAGTAAAACATCCCAAGTGGCTTCACAGGAGAGTTATCAAACAAAATTTGACACCAAGCCACATAAGGAGATAGTCGGACAGATGTCCAAAAGCTTGGTCAAAGAGGTAGGTTTTAAGGAGCGTCTTAAAGGGGGAGAGAGAGGCGGAGAGGTTTAGGGAGGGAATTCCAGAGCTTAGGGCCTCGGCAGCTGAAGGCACAGCCTCCAATGGTGGAGCGATTAAAATCAGGGAAGCACAAGAGGCCAGAATTGGAAGAGCGCAGTGATCTTGGAGGGTTGTAGGACTGGAGGAGGCTAGAGAGACAGGGAGGGGGCGAGGCCATGGAGGGATTTGAAAACAAGGATAGAGAATTTTAAAATTGAGGCGTGGTCGGTCCGTAAGTAAACGTGGGTCAGCGAGCACGGGGGCCATGATCAGCCATGATCTAATTGAATGGTGGAGCAGACCCAAGGGGCTGAATAGTCTGCTCTTGTTTCTAATGTTCTTGTGTTCCTATGATGACAGAATTGGGTTTAGCTGTGAGAACGGAAGGAAGAAATGAATAAATTAATTTATATAGCACCTCTCACGACCTCAGGATGTCCCAAAACGCTTTACAACCAATTAAGTACTTTGAAGTGTAGTCACTGTTGTAAGGTGGGATAAATTTGACACAGACAATAATGAATAGTTCAGGGACTAGAGAATAATATAAAAATTGGAAAATATGGAGAATTTAGGCAGAACTATTTCTCACGTAGGGTAAAAATGTAGCAATAGGTTGCCAGGGAATACCACTGAAATTATGGATCAAACATGAAACCTTCTAGATCTCTATGATCTAGTATCGCAGTTATTTGACCCGTCAACACTCACTCTTTAGGCTTGATGCTGAAGGACAGGTACTTGGGTGAGGTAACGGAGGGCGCTTAATACTTTTCGAATTGTACCCCAGAATTAATTGACTGTTCAGGAGAAGTCCCTGTACCACATTGATTTTAATGTGCGTTTTTATCTATTATTTTGCTGCATAATTCACATATTACCTCTGCAGTTCCTTCTCTATTATATTTTTCCAGGGTTCAACACAACCAATTATTTAGAGCTCCCTTGTGATATAAAGTGGCATATTTGTAACCATTTGCATAATTTTCTCTATGCAACCGTCTAATGAAGTTAAAATAAACAGTCTCAGAGCCTGTCTCACAAGAGATGAACTCTCCAACATTGCAAGCGCTGGAAAAACTGTCAGCCGTATTGGAGAATAAAGAGATAAATATAAGTCGTGTATGACTTTTACATAGAAACATAGAAGATAGGAGCAGGAGTAGGCCATTCGGCCCCTCGAGCCTGCTCCGCCATTCGATGAGATCATGGCTGATCATCCAAACTCAGTACCCTGTACCTGCCTTCTCCCCATATCCCTTGATACCTTTAGCTTTAAGAAATATATCTAACTCATTCTTGAATATATTTAATGATTTGGCCTCAACTACCTTCTGTGGTAGAGAATTCCACAGGTTCACCACTCTCTGGGTGAAGAAATTCTTCCTAATTTCTGTCCTAAATGGCTTACCCCTTATCCTTAGATTATGACCCCTGGTTCTGGACTCTCCAACCATCGGGAACATTCTTCCTGCATCTAGTTTGTCCAGACCTGTCAGAATTTTATATGTTTCGATGAGATCCCCTCTCATTCTTCTATACTCCAGCGAGTATAAGCCCAATCGACCCAATCTCTCCTCATATGTCATTCCTGCCATCCCAGGTATCAGCTTTGTGAATCTTCGCTGAACTCCTTCCATGGCAAGAACATCCTTCCTCAGATAAGGCGACCAAAACTGCACACAGTACTCAAGGTGTGGTCTCAAGGATTTGAGACAATTTGAGAGGTGCAAGCTTTCCTTTAAGTGTGTCACCTGGTAGAAGTTGTACTTGACGCCATTTAGTCGTCTCTCTTGAATATTCCTGTACTCCCTCTGCCAAACTGATTTTGTTCTGTGCTCTTTCTGTCCTTGTGCTGCACAGTCCTTATATTACCACTCTAGAGCTGATGAAAAAGAAAATTATTTATTTATTTATACAGCATCTTTCACGATCTCAGGACGTCCCAAAGCGCTTTACAGCCATTGAGGTACTTTTTGAAGTGTAGTCACTGTTGTAATGTGGGAAACATGGCAGCCGGTTTGCGCACAGCAGGATCCCGCGAACAATTAGCTAAATGACCAGATAATCTTAGTGAAGTTGGTTGAGGGGAAAATATTAGCCAGGACACCGGGGAGAACTTCCCTGCTCTTCTTCGGAATAGTGCCGCGGGATCTTTTACGTCCACCTGAGAGGGCAGACCGTACCTTTGGTTTGGACACGGTCTCCTGTTTCCACATTTTATCCTGCCAGCTACAGGCTTTACCAGCTACTTTTTATTTAATCCAAGCAGCCTTTGCAAGGGCTGAAGTATACATTGAAAATATTAACAGCCCTTTGTAAAGTCTACTGACATCTTTTGGGCTTACCTTTACGTGGCTGCATCCCTTTGCGTCTACTCATGATCCCTTTAAGAGCTGCTTTCTCCCAACTGACATTAGGCACATTACCCTGTTGTTTCCAAAGTAACATTCTATATAAAAATAAAATTCTTGTCTGGTTGCTACAATTAGCTTCAATTCTCCTACGATAAACAGTCAAAGAATATTTTTAAGGATCAGTCTGGTTCTTACTCCTGATGGCTGCTCCTGGGAAGTGCAATGTGTGTGGCCGGAAAGGATCAGGTTTAGCTGTGATACCCCACAGGTCAATAGCCGACACTCGCTCTTTGGGCTAACACGCTCGTGTGTCAGCCGTGGCTCAGTGGGTAGCACCCTGGCCTCTGAGTCAAGAAGGTTGTGGGTTCAAGTCCCACTCCAGAGACTTGAGCAGACAAATCTAGACTGACACTCCCAGTGCAGGGCTGAGGGAGTGCTGCACTGTCAGAGGTGCCATCTTTCAGATGAGACATTAAACTGAGGCCCCGTCTGCTCTCTCAAGTAGAAGATCCCATGGCACTATTTCAAAGAACAGGAGGTGAGTTATCCCTGGTGTCCCTGGGGCCAATATTTATCCCTCAATCAACATCACTAAAAAAACAGATTATTTGGTCATTATCACATTGCTGTTTGTGGGAGCTTGCTGTGTGCAAATTGACTGCTGTGTTTCCTACATTACAACAGTGACTACGCTTCAAAAAATATACTTCATTGGCTGTAAAGCGCTTTGGGACGTCCGGTGGTTGTGAAAGGCGCTGTAGAAATGCAAGTCTTTCTTTCTTTTTTAACACATAAGGTTATGGATGTTTGGGCAAAGTACTGGAAGGCTTCTAATGCCCATGCAGCAAGAGTCAGGAGACAAAGGTAGACAATCGGTGTGTGTTTGTGGGGAGAGGGGGTGTAAATTACTAATTATAATGCCACAAAGACAGAACAGACAGGTGATAACCGAAGCGATATCTATTCTGCAAGATTCTGCAAGAAAATTGGTGGAGTGGTAAATAGCGAGGAGGGAAGCCTCAGGCTACAAGACGATATAGACGGGTTGGTTAGATGGGCAGAACAGTGGCAAATGGAATTTAACCCTGAAAAGTGTGAGGTGATGCATTTTGGGAGGACTAACAAGGCAAGGGAATACACAATGAATGGTAGGACCCTAGGAAGGACAGAGGATCCTAGGGACCTTGGTGTGCATGTACATAGATCCCTGAAGGCAGCAGGACAGGTAGATAAGGTGGTTAAAAAGGCATATGGGATACTTGCCTTCATTAGCCGAGACATAGAATATAAGAGCAGGGAGGTTATGATGGAGCTGTACAAAATGCTAGTTAGGCCACAGCTGGAATACTGTGTGCAGTTCTGGTCGCCACACTATAGGAAGGATGTGATTGCATTGGAGAGGGTGCAGAGGAGATTCACCAGGATGTTACCTGGGCTGGAGCGCTTCAGCTATGAAGAGAGACTGGACAGGCTGGGGTTGTTTTCCTCAGAGCAGAGAAGGCTGAGGGGGGACCTGATTGAGGTGTACAAAATTATGAGGGGCATAGATAGGGTAGATAGAAAGGAACTTTTCCCCTTAGTAGAGGGGTCAATAACCAGGGGGCATAGTTTCAAGGTAAGGGGCCAGGAGGTTTAGAGGGGATTTGAGGAAAAACTTTTTCACCCAGAGGGTGGTTGGAATCTGGAACTCACTGCCTGAAAGGGTGGTAGAGGCAGGAACCCTCACAACATTCAAGAAGCATTTAGATGAGCACTTGAAACGCCATAGCATACAAGGCTACGGACCAAGTGCTGGAAAATGGGATTAGAATAGACAGGGCTTGATGGCCGGCGCGGACACGATGGGCCGAAGGGCCTCTTCCTGTGCTGTATAACTCTATGACTCTGAGATGAAATTGGAGGAAAAAAGCCAAAATTATGCAGCATTTTTGGACAGCAAAGTCCAAATTGAGAGAAAAACAACATTTATTCTAATTCAAATCGGCAGAAGCGGAGTCCGTCAGGTGGAAAGGGAAACAGCTGCAGGTGCAATATACTGATTACATTTTCCACAAAACTCTTTTTCCTCTCAAACTAATCGCACTGACATTTAATAGGCCAAGTCTGTCCAGAGCACGCAGACCGATGATTGATGACTGAAAAGTGCAGCGTGTTTCTCTTCAGTTACTCGTGACTCCACGGCCCCTACAAGGTGCTGGCAGCTGTTGAATACTAGAACTTTCCGTGTAGCAGAATCCTTCAGCAATCCCTTGACCTGGTCATTTCTTCCTTTCCCTGATTTTTTTTCAGCGGGTCCAGTGATTGGGTGACCGCTTTGCCGAACACCTCCGTTCAGTCCGCAAGCGTGACCTTGAGCTTCCGGTCGCCTGTCACTTTCATTCTCTGCCCCACTCCCACACTGACCTCTTTGTCCTCGGCCTCTTACACTGTTCCAATGAAGCTTGAGGAACAGCACCTCATCTTTTGATTGGGCGCTTTACAGCCTTCCGGACTCAACATCGAGTTCATCAATTTCAGATCATAACCACTGCTCCCAATTTTGCAGACAGTAGTTGCTGGTACTGAGTCTGCTGTTCATTTAATCTCTCCTGCCTTCCACCCTATCACAGACCTTCCCTTTTGTTCTTTCCTCCCCTCCACTCCTTTCCCTGCCTCTGTACTTGCTTAAAACGAGTTACATCTGTAACATTTTCCAGTTCTGGCGAAAGGTCATCGACCTGAAACGTTAACTCTGTTTCTCTCTCCACAGATGCTGCCTGACCTGCTGAGTATTTCCAGCATTTTCTGTTTGTATTTGGTGTTTCTTATGTTGCTTTCCCCCCCCCTCAAGTGATCTTATTTGACATTCCCACTGCTTTGTATTCTGCAATGCTTTTGACTCATTAATAACCTTGATGTTCTCCCATTCTGTAGTGTGACTTGAACTGTCTCTCTAATGTGTTTTATCAGCTCCCCTGCCATGCTTACGCTTCTGTGTTGGCTTCACGGTTCCAAATCTTTAAATTTCATTTCATTTTTCCACTATGTTTATCTTGGCATTTGTGATAGAGCCAGGGTTATTATACTTATCTGCTAAACCTAAATTTTAAAAAAAAAATCAATATTTTACTCTTGTACAGTAACGAAAGTTAATTAGACTTCAGGAGAACAGGGGAAATGAAACTTCTGTGGGAAAGATTAGTATTAAATTTTAAATGAATATTTTGCATCTGTGTTCACTATGGAGAAGGACGACGTAGGCGTAGAAATCAGGCAGGGGGATTGTGATATACTTGAACAAATTAGTATTGAGAGGGAGGAGGTACTAGCGGTTTTAGCTGGCTTAAAAGTGGACACAAATTTTCAGAACCTCTCTGGCTACAGGGGAGGTGCCAGAGGACTGGAGAACAGCTAACGTAGTACCATTATTCAAGAAGGGTAGTAGGGATGAACCAGGGAATTACAGGCCAGTGAGCCTAACATCAGTGGTAGGGAAATTATTGGAAAAAATTCTGAGAGACAGAATTAGTCTCCACTTGGAGAGGCAAGGATTAATCAAGGATAGTCAGCATGGCTTTGTCAGGGGGAGATCATGTCTAACCAATTTGATTGAATTTTTCGAGGGGGTGACTAGGTGTGTGGATGAGGGTAGTGCAGTTGATGTAGTCTACATGGATTTCAGTAAGGCTTTTGACAAAGTCCCGCATGGGAGACTGGTCAAGAAGGTAAGAGCCCATGGGATCCAGGGCAATTTGGCACATTGGATCCAAAATTGGTTTAGTGGCAGGAGGCAGAGATTGTTTGTCTGCAATCACCCGGGTTTCTGAAATGGTGATATGTAAGTCCATGTAGTCATTTCCCATGTTCCTTAAGATACCTGGAACCAGCTTGAAGCGTAGAAGAATTTTACCTATAGTAAACTGTGGAACCCCTTAACTCCCTCAGTTTTGCTGCCTTCCTACATCTTTTGGTTTTAAAACTCAATGTTGCCATCATCAAATCACAACTTGATTTAGCTTACCTTCCTTTCTATTCTTTTCAACTTAGGGTGTCCTGTATTATGAAGCTTGGTACTTTCCTTAAGTTTCCTAACAAAAACAAGTCTGTCACATCAATCAGACTGGCATTGTTTCCTACCCATGTGGCTTTGCCTCACTGAAACCTGGGGTCTGGATTTTGCCAATGGGGAGCTTTTGGAGGCGGGACTCCCACTTGTCGGGTTTCAGTCCCGCCTCCAACAACTTCTGGCCAACCCACGCTATTTTTCCTTGATTGACCTTGTTAAGCCCGCCCAGCGGGCTTAGCAGGTCAATTAAGGGAAAGCCGGTTACAGAGACCGTCAATGTATAACGTTTCATCTGTCAAACATTTTTGACAGATGAATTGTCATCGTTTGACAGCTCTGTGAAGCTGTGAAGTGCTTCGATGTGATAATGCTATATAAATACAAGTATTTCTTCATATTTAAATAACTGTGACATGGCCATTACTCAATTGTGTCATAAACATTTGCACGCCTAATTTTCTAATTTAATTTACAAGAATCAGAAGGAAATATCAAAATGCTGGGCAGTGAAGAATACCCCTCAGGCCATTATAGGAGAATCAGATAATTGTAAACAAATATAAATATATTACTTTCAGATTGCATTGAGAAATGCTTTGCTTAACTTCATTTGCTACAGCGCTTTCACAAATGGAATGCCGTAATTCCCCAGGTGGGCTGGTAAGAATCCGATTTATTAATGTACCTTTCACCATCGACACACGAGTCTCTGCTCTAAAGGAACAGGCTGAAATGTTATGAGAAAACAGTGAAGAAATGGCCAAAAAAGCCATTGGGAAATGAAAATAGAAAATGCTGAGAATGCACAGCGGCAGCGAGAAGGAGAAGGGTATGGATCTTTCACCAGGCTGGAATTCTCTTCCCGGCCCCAACCGTCTCCTCTTCACTATGGACGTACAATCCCTCTACACCTCCATTCCCCACCAGGATGGCCTGAGGGCGCTCCGCTTCTTCCTTGAACAGAGGCCCAACCAGTCCCCATCCACCACCACCCTCCTCCGCCTGGCTGAACTTGTTCTCACATTGAACAACTTCTCCTTTGACTCTACCCATTTCCTCCAAATTAAAGGTGTTGCTATGGGTACCCGCATGGGTCCTAGCTATGCCTGCCTTTTCGTGGGATATGTGGAACACTCTTTGTTCCAGTCCTACTCGGGTCCCCTCCCTCACCTCTTTTTCCGGTACATTGATGACTGTATCGGTGCTGTCTCCTGCTCTCGCCCTGAACTAGAACATTTCATTCACTATGCTTCCAATTTCCACCCTTCCCTCACCTTCACATGGTCCATCTCCGACTCTTCCCTTCCCTTCCTCGACTTCTCCATCTCCATCTCTGGGGATAGGTTATTGACTAACATTCACTACAAGCCCAC
Organism: Squalus acanthias; assembly: GCA_030390025.1. Lineage (NCBI taxonomy): Eukaryota > Metazoa > Chordata > Chondrichthyes > Squaliformes > Squalidae > Squalus > Squalus acanthias. Next base: position 57,638,418 of record CM059445.1, read on the forward strand.
CGACTCCCACAGCTACCTGGACTACACTTCCTCCCACCCCGCCTCCTGTAAGGACTCTATTCCATTCTCCCAGTTTCTCCGTCTCCGCCGCATCTGCTCTGATGATGCCACCTTCCATACCAGTGCTTCCGACATGTCTTCCTTTTTCCTCAACCGAGGATTCCCCTCTACCGTGGTCGACACGGCCCTCGACCGTGTCCGTTCTATCTCCCGCACATCTGCCCTCACCCCTGCCCCTCCCTCCCGGAACCACGATAGGGTTCCCCTTGTCCTCACCTTTCACCCCACCAGCCTCCACATTCAACGGATCATCCTCCGCCATTTCCGCCACCTCCAGCGTGATTCCACCACCAAACACATCTTCCCCTCACCTCCCCTTTCAGCATTCCGTAGGGACCGCTCCCTCCGCGACACCCTAGTCCACTCCTCTACCACCCCCAGCACCCCTTCCCCTTCGCCCGGCACCTTCCCGTGCACGCGCAGGAGATGCAACACATGCCCTTATACCTCCCCTCTTCCCACTGTCCAGGGCCCCAAACACCCCTTCCAGGTGAAACAGCGATTTACTTGTACTTCCTGCAATTTAGTATACTGTATTCGCTGCTCACGATGTGGACTCCTCTACATTGGGGAGACCAAACGTAGATTGGGTGACCGCTTTGCGGAACACCTCCGTTCAGTCCGTAAGGGGGACCCCGAGCTCCCGGTGGCCTGTCACTTTAATTCACCGCTTCACTCCCACTCTGACCTCACCGTCCTCGGCCTATTACACTGTTCCACGGAAGCTCAGCGTAAGCTCGAGGAACAGCACCTCATCTTTCGTTTAGGCACGCTACAGCCCTCTGGACTCAATATCGAGTTCAACAATTTTAGATCATAACCTCAGCTCCAATCACATTTATATTTTATTTTATCCACCCTTTTATTTGTCCCCCCCCCACCTTTTTTTTTCCTCCTTGAAGCTGGCAGCTGTCCTTCATTCTGCCAGTGGATTTCACACTTCATTCAGCCTTAATCTGTCACATTAACACCACCTCTAGCCTTGCATATCTCTTAATGTCTCTTCATCTCCTCCTTTGTTCCTTTATCCCCTCCCCCTTTTCCCAGCTTTACCCTGGCCTTAAATCTATTTGATTTCCGGCTCTTCCCAGTTCTGATGAAAGGTCATCGACCTGAAACGTCAACTCTCTTTCTCTCTCCACGGATGCTGCCTGGCCTGCTGAGTTTTTCCAGCGTTTTCTGTTGTTATTTGGAATTCTCTGCACTGTGTTTTTACGGTCGGAATATGAAATTCTTGCTGGGTATCTGGCAGGAACGTTGCGGCAGAAAGTGTGGAACAGGATCTTTACCGGCGTTAAGCTGTCTCTTCGCTATTGGCAGCATTGTATTTTTGCCAGCATTTATTGCTCTTATTTCAGTTTTAGAAAATTTGCAGTTGTTTGCTTTTTTTTTTAATCCCAAGCTATTCCAGGGGAATATACTCCCAATTTTTACTCTCGGTCCCCATAGAACGTTAAAAAATTAGAGAGGGTGCAGAGAGGAGAAACAGGATTCCAAGTCTAATGGATTGACCTGTGTGGAAAGCTTTAAAAAGCTCAATCTCTATTTCCTAGCAAAATAAGGAGAAGTCGTTTCCACTGGCAGGATGGTCGGTAACCAGAGGACACAGATTTACAGTAATTGGCAAAAGAGCCAGAGGGGAGATGAGAATTTTTTTTTTACGCCGCGCCTTGTTGTGATCTGGAACGTGCTGCCTGAAAGGGCGGTGGAAGCAAATTCAATAGCAACTTTCAAAAGAGAACTGGATAAATACATGAAAGGGAAATAAATTGCAGGGCTATGGGGAAAGAGCAGGGAGTGGGACTAATTGGATAGTTCTTTCACAGAGCTGGCACAGGCACGATGGGCAGAATGGCCTCCTTCTGTGCTGTATCATTCTATGTCAAAGACAGTAATTGAGCTCATATAGAACTAATTTTTTTCAAGGTATTTTGATAGAGGCTACAGCTTTACAAATACTATGAAAATATTTCCCTGTGTAAATCAGTGGACTGAACCTGTCTCTACTGGCTTCCTGTGTTTGTTCTTCACTTTAAAAATAAGGTCTATTGGCGGCTTTGCGAGAACATTCCTGAGTAAGTCACTGCTTGGAATTCTGCCTCTCGGCCAAGTGTTAGCGACCGAGAAATTCGAGTAGCGCCAGAAACCGGCGCAAAATAGCCGTCGGAATCACGCTACGTGCTCAAAGACATCGACCCGAGACCCGCTTGGCATTGGCCCTCATTGAACCGGTGAGCTGCCGGCTCCAATCAAGCGTCACGATGCAGCTTGTCGATCTAGGCCTTAGGAAATCTGGCTCCCTCCGATATTGAGCCAGCCTGCAGATCTGACTTAGCGGGGCGGGGTGAGGGGGAAGTGGGAGGGAAGGTGAACACAATGGGGCGAGTCCAGACTGGCAGCAGTGCGCAGTATTTTTGAGGTGCCAGGCAGAGCACTCCTGCTCAACCTGGCTCCACTGAAACAAAGTTTTTGTCACCGGCCTCCAACAGTTTCCTTTAAAGACTGCTGATTAGGTTGCTGAAGACCCGCTTAAACTGGGTGGAGTATGCGCAGTGCAAGTTCCGCCCAGTTGATGACGAATTTTGATTGGGGTCCTAAAATTGGCGTTAGTGTCAGCTGTGGCTCAGTGGGTGGCGCTCTCACCTCTGAGTCAGAAGGTTGTGGGTTCAAGTCCCACTCCAGAGACTCGAGCACAAAAATCTAGGCTGACACTCCAGTGCAGTGCTGAGGGAGTGCTGCACTGTCGGAGGGGCAGTACTGAGGGAGTGCTGCATTGTCGGAGGTGCCGTCTTTCAGATGCGACGTTAAACCGAGACCCCGTCTGCCCTCTCAGGTGGACGTAAAAGATCCCAGGGCACTATTTTGAAGAAGAGCAGGGGGAGTTCTCCCCGGTGTCCTGGCCAATATTTATCCCTCAATCAACATCACCAAAACAGATTATCTGGTCATTATCACATTGCTGTTTGTGGGAGCTTGCTGTGCGCAAATTGGCTGCCGCGTTTCCTACATTACAACAGTGACTACACTTCAAATAGTACTTCATTGGCTGTAAAGCACTTTGGGATGTCCGGTGGTCGTGAATACCATAAGTAAAACATTCTGAAACTTGAGAATGATTCATTTATATTCCTATATAAAAGCAAGTCTTTCTTTAGGAGCCCGATTTGCATATTCAAAGGCACCGAAAGCCTGTTTCAGGCGAGCACCCTGAACACTTGGCGGACTCCCGGCTTCCAATTTGGCACTTGGTTTGGTGAGCTGGCACGCGAGATTGCAACTCAAAATCCGTTCTGTCACTGGTTATTTTTCGCCCAAGAAACGGGTGCGACCTGGCCCAATTTCGCCCCTCCTGTTGAGAGCTCCACGCCTAGAGATATTCATCATCATTTCTTGTCCGGCTTTGGTTTAAGGCTGTTGTCACTGAGGCCTCGCGATAGCCCAGCACCACTCATCCCACCCCTGCTCGGTCTGCAGGGCCAACTGTCTCCCATTCCCTGTTTCTCTAATAGAATCAATCTATTACATGCATTGAATTCAGGAACATTTGGTACCACTGGTGGGAATTTTCATTGCAGTCAATCTGTCCATTCATATGCACAGAACATTGCACCTGTCTTGTCTCTATCTTAACAATGTTTCCATACTGATTTATAGGCTGGAGCCCGGATCCCATGGTCATCATAAACTATTTATACCCTAAGTAAAACATTCTGAAACTTGAGAATGAGAATCATTTATATTCCTACTTTAATGCTAACAACTCGCTGCCGTGTAGAATGATTGGGACAAGGAGAAACTGATACAACCTTGACTTCAGTTGCACCATCGCCACTTTTGAGCAGATGGTATCTGTTTTTTTTTACAATTTTCCTGTCAAGTCATATTCTCCAATTGATGTCTCCTAAGCAGTTCAGGGATCTAAAAGCATGTCAAGATCTTAGAGAGGGTGCAGAGGAGATTTACTCGAATGGTACCAGGGGGGTGAGACTCCAGTTACGTGGAGAGACTAGAGAGGCCGGATTGTTCTCCTTGGAGCAGAGAAGGTTAAGGGGAGATTTAATAGACATGTTCAAAATCATGAAGAGTTTTGATAGAGTAAATAAGGAGAAACCGTTTCCACTGACAGAAGGGTCAGTAACCAGAGGACACAGATTTAAGGTAATTGGCAAAAGAACCAGAGGGGAGATGAGGAGAATTATTTTTACGCAGCAGATTGTTGTGATCTGGAATGTACTGCCTGAAAGGGCGGTGGAAGCAGATTCAATAATAACTTTTGAAAAGGAATTGGATAAATACTTGAGGAAGAAATATTTTGCAGGGATATAGGGAAAGGGCAGGGAAGTGGGACTCATTGAATAGCTCTTTCAAAGAGCCGGCATGATGGGCCGAATGGCCTCCTTCTGTGCTGTATGGATCTATGAAGATCTTTGCACCAAATGTTTTGCATATGCTACAAAATTGCCCGTGGTGTTGCTTACAGTCAGTTGATGAATATGTTTTTTTATATATACAATATGTTGATGGAGTTGATAGTCTTCAGAAACTTAATCGACAGTGCCAGTGTCTATATACTGGAGCCTACAGCAGCAACGCTGCGGGATTTCCATTCTGAATGTCTATGGATAGTGTCTCAATGTTAAAAGAAAGACTTGCATTTACGTAGTGCCTTACACAATCTCAGGGTGCCCCAAAGCACTTTTCAGCCAATGAAACACTTTTTGAAGTGTAGTCACTGTTGTAATGTAGGAAGCGCGGCAGCCAATTTGACAGCAAGCTCCCACAAACAGAAATGGGATCTTTTACGTCCACCTGAGACGGCAAATGGGACCTTGGTTTAGTGTCTCTTCCGAAAGACGGCACCTATGACAGTGCAGCACTCCCTCGGTATTGCACTGATGTGTCAGCTTGGATTATGTGCTGAAGTCTCTGGAGTGGGGCTTGAACCCACAACCTTCTGACTCGGAGTCGAGAGTGCTGCCCACTGAGCCACGGCTTGTTATATGGTGACGTAAAAGTGTGACCAAAAGTAATGACAACAATAAGTGCAAGCATGCATAAGGTTTTTAATTTTATGCATATATATAATACATGTGCAAACAATTAATAAGATGATGATGTCTAATTCTGAACAGTATTTTGACACATTGCTTGCCTCTTTCTATTCTATCGACACCACAATGGTCATTGCTCCTCTGAGTTTTCCTCTTGCTCCACCTAAGCTTCAAATACATTGTCCTACATGGTCTTCCTTTTGCCATTGGTGGCCGTGCCTTCAGTTGCCTCGGCCCTAAACTCTGCAATTCCCTCCCTAAACCTCTCCGCCTCTCTCTCCTCCTTTTAAGATGCTCCTTAAAACCTGCCTCTTTGACCAAGCTTTTGGTCGCCTGTCCTAATATCTCCTTATGTGGCTCGGTGTCAAATTTTGTTTGGTAATCGCTCCTGTGAAATCTAATTTGAAATCGACATTCCTTTTGCCAACTGTTACTCTAATGCATTCTTTCCAAGGATCTAAAGACTGTGAAACTTCTCACTTCCCTTAGCCTTTCCTTTCTTCTGCAATCTACAGACTTTGATGACCCAAGGCTTGATATTACCTAATCACTGCACCTTGACTTATCTTGTCTTACACTTTTTTCCAACCTTGGCTCTTCTGGTTTAATTTATAATTAAAAAAATGTTAATTTGAACTCAAAGCATTTTTGTTTAATCAATTTCCTTGTTAAGTCCTTTTTGCAGACTTGCTATAACATGCTAATATTACTTTCAGTCCCGCTAGGTCATAAATTAATTTTCATTATATCAGCCAACGCATAACTAATTAGAAAAGGGGAAAATTCAAAGCAATTTTGTTGCATCACTGTACAGGTTTTGTAAATATGTTGAATCCCACACTTAATAAGCTCTATTACAATCTAGGCTTAATTAGTAAAATTTTCCCAATGAATATTAGCTTACAAATCACATCCTCTTCAAATATTGACTGTAATGTGAAGAAGATAAAGATGGACAAGTTCTTGACTGAAAAGACTATGGGCCGTATTTTTGCGACCCCCTCGGGTGCGTACGAGGTGTGTACGCGCCCGTGGGGCCGCGCAAGTGCCAGGTTTAGGCATGGGAAGCGCAGGCGCTGAAGCCCGGCCCTTGCGATCTGTCAAGAATCCTATTGACAGATCCTCCGCATCCCCGGGAGATGGGCCTCTGCGGGTGGAGAGTTGCGCTATTTGCACAACTTCCACCTGCTGAATGCCTGTCAAATTCTTACGCCTGGTAAGGCCTGCTTTTACCAGCATAACAGTTTTAAAAAATAGAAAAATAAAATTTTGTCACTCGTTTATAAATTAAAAATATTCTTCAAAAAGGTAGGTTTATTTTTAGCCCCATAAAAACATTACATTTTTTTTTCTCAAAAATTACCATTTTTGTTTAAAATATTTAATTAAATGGTATTTTAATTAATTTTAAATATGTAATTAAAAACATTTTTTATTTCATGTGTTGGTGTATTTTTTAAGTGATCCCCATTCATACTTTTGACAGTTCTGTCAAAAGTATGAATGGGGATTCTCTTCTTTTATTGGTTGGGCCGGCCCACATGATCCCAGGGGGCACCTATGAACTGCCTGCGGCCCTGGGATACGTGGGGCTCTGCCCGCGCGGAGCCGGAGAGGCCCAGGAGTGCAAGCGGCCATTCTTCCCGGGCCACCAGGTACTTTTGTAGGAATTTTGCAGGTCGGACGCGTCTGCCCGCGAGAATCCTCCAATCGCAAATGTTGGCCCGATGTAATTGCGTCTGGAGATCTTTTGGGAACCTGAATGACGAGAATGAGAACATTAAGTTAATCCCAAGAGCAGTTGGAACTCAGTATCACTAAAGGGTTCAGCAGCACTCAATCTGGGAATGCAGCTTCCGATTGTGATCGCAACTACCAATCCCAGTGAATGAACCAATTTACAACATTGAACCTTAGTTTAATTACATATATGTTTGTCTTAAATTTGTTAAAAATATAAATATTTAACTGCAGAATTCTTACAGATAATTCCTTCCTTCCTTTCCTCCCCTTTTTCCTTCCTTCCATTCCCTTCTTTTTGCCTTCATTTATTCTTCCCTTCCTCATACCCTCCTTCCCTCTAATTTCCTTCCCTTCCTACCTCTGTCACTCCTACCTTCCTTTTGTCCCTCTTCTTTCTTTTCTGTTTTTAGCTAGTATTGGCCTGTCCCTAAAACAAAAGGCAGATACAGAATCCTCCCCTTTGTAATGGTGATATCAAAAACAGAATCCCACCATTCTCCTTCCACTTTGTGGTATTTTGCAGGTGATTGGTGGTAGTCCGTCACTGAACTATAGCAACAAAGATTTTCCTTTTCCTGTTGTGTGCATTTGGTGCTGTAGAGGAGCAAAGCGCTAGATGTTCGATTTTTTTCCCAGTCGAGCATATCTCTTTCCTCTGCCAATCTACTGTGCAAGGTGATGTATCCATGTTCCCTGTCAGTATGGGCTGGACGCTTGTTCCAGGGAGAAGTGGCGATCTGCGTCTGACTCTTGCCTGTGCGAAGGGAAGTAGACACCAATAATCCTGCAGCCCCAATGATTCAGAGAAATATTGGACGGCAACAATGGAAGAATTGGCTTTGACAATGGCACAATATCTGCATTATCATTTACCTTCCTCCCTCCACCAGCTTTCAGTCCATTCAGAGAGTCCTCTGACGTTGTACCATGAAGCCTAGCTTTGGTTGGGAGCGGCGTTATTTTTAAAAAATTCATTCACGGGATGTGGGTGTCGCTGGTAAGGCCAGCATTTATTGCCCATCCCTAATTGCCCTTGAGAAGGTGGTGGTGAGTCGCCATTTCAGGGGGCAGTTAAGAGTCAACCACATTGCTGTGGGTCTGGCCAGGCTTAGTGACGGACTACCACCTGCAAAATACCACAAAGTGGAAGGAGAATGGTGGGATTCTGTTTTTGATATCCCCATTGCAAAGGGGAGGATTCTGTATCTGCCTTAGTGGGTTTTTACAACAATCTGATAGCTTCATGGTCACCATTACTGATACTAGCTTTTTTATTCCAGATTTATTTAATTAACTGAATTTAAATTCATCAGCTGCCGTGGTGGGATTTGAACTCACATCTACATTAGTCCAGGCCTCTGGATTATTAGTCCAGTAACATAACCACTATGCTACCATACCCAGTTATAATTTATGAGACTCAGCGCGCTACTTGCACTCTGTGTAGGTGTTAACAGCGATTGAGGTAGATGGGTGCCCTGCTGGGATTTTCATGGAAAAGAATTGGGAGCAGCTTTGCTCACAGCACATTGGTACCGGGAGCTACAAGAAGTCCACACGGGGCTTGGTGAGCGATATAAAGAGGGCCAGCTGTTTGAAAGATCACCTGTCTTGCAGAGCCCCATGAGTAAGGCTTAACGAGACAGAAAATCCTTCACAGAGATGAGTTTCTGGTCGGCGAGTGGTGTGTTGGCCGTTTCTTGGGACTGGCAAATCTCGAGTTCACTCATTATTGTCAGATTTGATCTCCTGCTCCAAAGGCCTATCTCACAGGTGGGCTTGTAATCATCAGTAAAAAAAAAATTCCCAGATTAATAAACACGATCTAAAACACATTTGGAGTAAAATTTCTCTCAGCTCTAATGCAATTAAAAAAAGCATTTGAGCTTTAACCAAATAAAATGCTCATTATGGTGGTAATGCGTAATAATTCATCCCTCCGGGTGAAGGTAGAATGACTTTTGTAGGACTCATTTTTGCATCAGTATCATTTTCCATTCAATAATTCTGAGCGATTATGAAGAATCAGGCAAGCCAATGATTAGTCATTGTTTGTGTGCAAAAATATTGGAGCTGATTTCACGAAATCCTTCCCACAGATAGGAAATTGAGGAGACCACACCTGGGATTTCCAGATTGTGCTCCTGGTGGGTGAGGATCCCTGCCGCAATCGCGATTTTTCAAAATTGGCCCTGTTAGTTCAGAAGGCAGTTCTTTTCAATCCAAACAGGAAAACGATCAAACATTTAACTATTAACAGTCAAGGTGCAAACATCGTTTTTGGGAATTCTTGCAAAAAATGAAGATAGAGCGGAAGAAAGAAAAGGAAAGAAAGTGTTTTACAGCCAATGAAGTACTGTTGAAGTGTTGTCACTGTTGTAATGTAGGAAATGCAGCAGGCAATTTGAGCACAGTAAGCTCCCACAAACAGTAATATGATAATGACCAGATAATCTGTATTAGTGATGTTGCTGGAGGGATAAATATTGGCCAGGACACTGGGGAGATCTCCTCTGATCTTTTTCGAATAGTGCCGTGGGATCTTTTACATCCAGCTGAGAGAGCAGACGGGGCCTCGGTTTAACGTCTCATCCGAAAGACGGCACCTCTGTGCTCAAGAAGTGTGGTTTGATCCCAAAACCTTCTGATTCAGAGGTGAGAGTGCTACCACAGAGCCCAGGCTAACACTTAGCAGGAATGATACCGATGGATCAGTACCGATGGGCCAGTACTGTCATAATTCCTACATTTATCAGTGATGATACTGACCTATAGAATTATCTTCACCTTCAAGAAAATGTTCACAGGTCATAATGCCCCAATAGAATGGACTCCTAATAATTTATTCCAATATATATAGAATGAAGCGCGCGCTGGAGTTAGTGAACCTTTAGGGTTCCAGTGTCATTGTATAACACAAGAGGGATGCTGAAACATCTTATAGATTTTCTATAGGCTCAACAGTGTGACACAGCTTACAGTATGTGCATTTTACTCTATGTAATGTTTAACTTCTCCCATTAATATTTCTCTCTCAATCAACATAACAAAAACAGATTATCTGGTCATTATCACATTGCTGTTTGTGGGAGCTTGCTGTGCACAAATTGGCTGTCGCGTTTCCCACATTACAACAGTGACTCCACTTCAAAAATACTGAATTGGCTGTAAAGCGCTTTGAGACGTCCGTTGGCCTTTCTTTCTTTCTTTCTTTCTTTCTTATTAGTATACTATCTGGTAGCTTTCTGCTTCCCATTCTGAGGTGACCATGAGGTAGAAATTCATCTTGCATGGTAGCGGAAAATGGGGGTTATCGCATCGGCGACCCGTTGTACATGCCACTCGATATTCAGTTCCACTGCAGTCAGGGCGATTCGATACTGCCCGTTTTGAGCAACCACCCAAGACAAATTTCTACCCTACTCAATTGAGGCAAGCCCATCGTAGCACATTGTGCTTACTGTACTCCTGATGTACGCAGCAGTCTGTAATGTAAAGGATTCAGACCGCTGGAGATCTAGATTCCCCCTGGCTTGGCCCCTCTCTCTAAAGGAAGAACCAAGCAGCTACCATTCTACAGAAACTTCCCTCAACAATGAATTTCTAATTGACCTTAGAACGTGTCTGTCTGGTCAGGAACAGGCCAGGTTAAAACACAATTCTGTGTTGGCAGCTAAACACCACAACTGTGCTCCAGACCCTACACTACCCACGAACTGGTATTTCATAAAGGTTTCAAGCAATTATTATGATATTTGTTAAAACAATTTTTTTTCCACTTAATGGTGGTTTTAGAAGTCATTTTTTTGGGTCATCTTTAAGAGATGTACAGTTCAGTCTGTGTGTGGGTGGTAAGAAAGTGCCTGTGGTGTTTTTTCAATCATTTCATGTTGACTTTGTAAACTGCAGATAAGATTTAGTGCTAGGCAGAAGCCGTGAACCTTTTTTATAAGTTCACTTTGGAATGAACCCAAGCGAACTTGCACCAGGAAGCTTCTAAATGTCCTTATTGCCTCATCAAACTGAAAGCTTAAGAAAGTCAATCGATGGTTTCCCTTGTCAAATGAAGACTGATAGATGGAATGAACAATCAATAACGGCTCCGCTGGCGAGGAGGTTTGGTAACAACGCACAGAATCATGGCTGCATCAAGCATTCCAAGCTAGATCATTCATGCAATAGTAGAGCATGGGCTACAGTTTGACACTTTCAATGAATGTTTGATGGAGCTGATAGGCATTTATTTGTCCGGGAAGCAAGATTTGTACCGTTACTTCTCTCTATATTTTTTTTCTTTTTATTTATTGTGCTGCCTTTCTCAATCATCTGTTCTAGGACCTCCTTACCTCTTTAAAAGGAAACCTTGTTGTTGACCTTGAAGTTTGCTAAGGCACCATCTGATGTTCTACTGGGCCTCACAAACTAGGTAGGTGCCACCTCTCATCAGCTGACAGTATCAGGGAAGGATTGTTACCATTCACCTCAGCATCCTTAGCTAGGCAGGGGAGGGGGGGAGATTAATCACCAATTGTTGGATCATGGCCAGTAATGGGGATCCTGTTGAAATTGTATGCTCCTGAGGACAAGGACCAAGCTTGGCTGCGATTCTTCCCACTATTGAGTTGACCATTTAATGTCCGGACTCAAACGTGAAGCATAGCCATTGGGGCAAGTCGTGTCAAGACCCCAATATGAATTACTGCACTCAGAAGAGAAGGATGGGAGGAAGAAAATAAGAACTAATGTGCATGTATCTCGGCTGGTTCTTACACTTCTGACATGGGCATTCTTCATTCAAGCTTGATACCATAGATAACTTGTAATGTTACTGCGTCTATAACACGGTGGCATAGTGGTTAGCCCTGTTACCTCACAGCGCCAAGGACCCGGATTCGAATCTGGCCTCGGGTGACTGTCTGTGTGGAGTTTGCACATTTTCCCCGTGTCTGCGTGGGTTTGCTCCGGTTTCCTCCCGCAGTCCAAAGATGTGCGAGTTAGGTTGATTTGGCTATGATAAATTGACCCTTAGTGTTGGGGGGGATTAAATACGGGGATAGGGTGGGATATGTGTCGGTGATGGGCCGAAATGGCCTCTATCTGCACTGTGGGGATTTTGTGAGATAAGGAGATAATTGCAGAAACAAATTCATGTGTGATACTTTATTTAGCATTATTGTGAGAAGTAATATCTGGCATTGCTTGTTTATTTTGTTATCTATTCTGAGTGATTGAAAAAAGTGAAATCTTTTTTATTGAATGTGTATCTGATTTTATTATATGAGAGCAGAAGAACAGGAATGGCAGAGAAAGATTCAGCTTAAAGGAAGGAAATCTTGTAAGGACTGTATCACTATTCAAATAAGGAAGGGAAGTCAATATAAACTACTGAATACAGATGTGGAATATGGGCAGAAGCTCCTTGAAAATAAATAAGTCTAGGGCGTTATGTTTAGCATCTTTAGTCATGCAAGAAGCATGGGAGGAATTGTAAAGCACGATCCAATGGAAGTGGTCAGATTCATAGTGGAAACTCAAAGTGCCTTTTTCCCATAATGCTCCCAAGGAAGACAGAATTCAATGTCAATGCAACATCTGTATTCTTACCAGGTCGTAGCTACATAAGAATTAGGAGCAGGAGTAGACCATATGACCCCTCGAGCTTCCTCCGTCATTCAATAAGATCATGAATGATCTTCTACCAACTCCACTTTCCCGGCCTATTCCCATATCCCTTGATTCCCTTAGTGTCCAAAAATATTCCCTTAATGTCAAAAAAAAATCCCTTTTTGTCCAAAGGGGCCACCAGGGAAGTCCAGTATATTGCTAATGTTGCTTTAAGATTAACGTGGGATCATTTCATCCTGTGTGTGCCTGCTACATAAGCAAGCGACTTGATATGCTTAAATACCAGTTGTATTAAGAGCCAAGGAAAAGTGAGTTAATGGTCTAACCTCCACAACTTTGGAGTCCCAGCATAGATTGGGCCAAAAGTTCATCCCGGTGCGCGAGAGTACGCACTGCGTACTCTCGCGTATTCCCTCTGCAATTGCCGGTTTTCTGCATGCCCTGCGCATGCGCTGAAAACCAGCAATTGGTCTTTTGAAAAGGGGGCGGTTCCTCGGTGCATCGCGTGCGCGCTACAGGCTGCGCGCACGCTGTGCACTTCATGCTTTGGACGCGCAGGTAAGTACTGAAGATTTTAGAAATGGAAAAAGGAGGAGTAAGACCCACTTTTAACAAGGTAAGTAGTGAATTAAGTATTTTTTTGAATTTTTTTTAACAGGTATATCTTTTTTAGAGACTTTAAAGACAGGTAAGTTTATTTTTATAACTTTTTAAAAGATTTTAAATTTTTTCAAAAATTTAATTTTTTATTTAAAATGGTTAATTTATTTAACTATACTTATTTTATTAATGTGATGGTTTTTTTAAAAAATTTAATTGAGGTTTAGCTGTTATTTTGGGGGGGTGTAAGATTCATAGATTTCACAGCACGTATGTGAAACTTATGAATGGAAGATGGTGTGCTGCCATTGGCTCTAACTGAGTCACGTGATCCCACAGCTCGCACGAATTCACTACGCCGGTGGGATACGCAAGCACTGCCCGGCTGATGTCTGGAACATCAAGTTCGTGCGAGCTGGATCTGAAAAAGCACAAGCGAGGTGAGAGATCGCGGGGAAGGCTTACCCCCACGGGAACAGAGCGAGATCAATTTCTGGGCCATTATTAATATGTTTCTATGAAGTGCAGGCACGCATTACTGCCCTTGCTCTCTTACAGTTGGCTTGCCCTCCTATGCAACGGTTTCCCTCTCTGTCTAGATAATGGCTGAAGAAATAGTCAAACAAAGGTTTTCAGTTATTGATTTCATTTGTAGATTGAGAGTGACTAAGGGAAGAATCATGGGAGGGGGAGGCAGCTTTGAGAAGGTGAGGGTAATTGCCTCCTTAGAGCAGAGATGGTTAAGAGGAGATTTGATAGAGGTGTTCAAAATCACGAAGGGTTTTGATTGAGTAAATAAGGAGACACTGTTCCCAGGGGCAGAAGGGTCAGTAACCAGAGGGCACAGATTTAAGGTAATTGACAAAAGAACCAGAGGCGAGATGAGGAGAATTTATTTTAAACACAGCGAGTTGTTGTGATCTAGAATGCGCTGCCTGATAGGGCGGTGGAAGCAGATTCAATAATAACTTTCAAAAGAGAATTGGATAAATACTTAAAAAGGAAAAGATTGCAGGGATACAGGGAAAAGGGCGGGGGGGGGAGTGGGACTAATCGGAGAGCTCTTTCAAAGAGCCGGCACAGGCACGATGGGCCAAATGGCCTCCTTCTGTGCTGTATCATTCTATGATTCTATAAAATGAAGTGGAAGGCTCAGAACTGATCTGACGAAAGGTCACAGTGAAAACATTAACCAGTCTTTTGCTTGGAAATGCTGATCAACCCACTGTGCATTTCTAGCACTTTCTGTTTACTGCATATTGCTATTTAAATGTGCATTTTTTGATATACTATGCAGCATTACATTGTAGAACTCATTGTCAAGATTACGCACCCTATAATTTCTATTACTTGTCTGAGAAAATTACATTGAATCACAATTTCAAGCAAAACACGATTGTATATGGATTTTATATCCTCTTGTGGTTCGCAAAGAAATCTGATGTGATATATTTGTGAATCAATATTATTCATGAACATTCACTAGACCAGACGATACCACAGTTTGATTTATATTAACAAGAAGTCTAATATTCAGATCTGAAGGTTTTTTAGATTGATCAAGCTGTGCCAGCAAAAACCTAGAGCAAACAATGGCTCCACGAAGGATGAGCATGTTTCCGTCATGAGACATCTGTCACATATTGTTGACCGACATTCAACCCCTCTGGTTTTAAAATATTTTTAAATTCATCTGTTAGTTATTCCTGACTCTCTTGCACAATTGTAAAGAGTTTTAATAAGACCCGAACTTGCGTTTCGAGAGCACTCATGGTGTACAGAGATGGGTATGATAGTGTAGTGGTTATGTTACTGGACGAGTTAATCCAGAGGCCTGGACTAACAATCCAGTAGAACGTGCAGTTCAAATCTCACCACGGCAGTTGAGTATTTGAATTCAATCAATAAAAATCTGGAAATTCAAAGTTGGTGTCAGTAAAAGTGATCATGAAGCTGTTGAATTGTTGTAAAAACCCAACTGATTCTCTAATGTCCTTTAGGGAAGGAAACCTGCCGTCCTTAGCCGGTCTGATCTATATGTGACTCCAGTCCCACTCCAATGTGGTTGACTCTTAACTTCCCTCAATTGTATCAAGAAGGCGGCCCACCACCACCTTCTCAGGGCAACTAGGAATGGGCAATAAATGTCAGCCTTGCCAGTAATGCCCACATCCCAAGAATGAAAAAGATGTCCCGGAACACCTTACTTGGGTGGTGAGTTATTGAGTAGACACTGACCCAGAGGAAGGAGGGAAGTGGTCCAAGATCAGGACTGGTGAAAGCACAGTGAAAGGGGCGGGTCCTCAGGAAGTTTTTGAAGGGACGGAGGAGGCAGCAATGCAGAGATACTGAGGGAGGGAATTCCAGTGGGCGAGGACAAGGTGGCTGCAGAAGTGGCCACTGATGGTGAGGCTGAGAACGAGAAATGGGCCCGAGTCAGAGGACTGGAGGGTTTGTGAGGACACATGGAGTGAGAGGAGATCGCAGACACAGACAGAGGCAAGGCTATGGAGGGGTTCAAAGGTGAGGCATGGGAAGACTTTAATTAAAATCTTCCTGATTCTTTCTGATTAAACAATGCAGTTGGCTTTTTATGAACTTTTGCTCAAATAAAAGAATCGAATGTCACCAGATGAGGCTCATTTGGCCCAGCCTAGCTCATCCATCCAGAAAAGTTCTACAGTAGCCCTCTCGCTCTCGTTTTTCCTTATTAATCATTCTCTATGTGTTCGAAATCGTAACACCAAGAACAACTACATTTATATCGCGCTTTTAATGTCGAAGCACATCCCAAAGCACTTTGCAGAGGCACAATCAGAAATAAATGGACGACAAAGACAAAGAAGGCGATATTAGGAGGGGTGACGGAAAGCTTGGTCAGAGAGATGGGTTTTAAGGAGGGTCTTACAGGAGGAGGGGGCGGCGGAGGGGTTTAGGGTGTGTGGGGCTAGAGAGGTGAAGGCACGGCCGACAAGGCATGGGGGGGGGGAGTCGTGCGGGCAGTACACAAAAGAGCAGAGTCAGAGGTATGGAAAGTTTGGGTGGCATTGTAGAGCTGGAGGAATTACAATAATAGGGAGGGACAAAGCCATGAAGGGACTAAACACGAGGATAAGAATTTTTAATTGATTTTTGCTGGGGACAGTGCATCAAAGGTGGAGGTGCGGGAGTGGTTGAGCAGATCAACAACTGCAGAAATATTATGGCAAACGGAGGGCCAACGGTTAGGGAATTAGGAATCAGGAAGTGCAGTTGTAAGTGACGCGGTTGGAAGAGGGTAAGGGAGATGTGTATGGTGAGGAATACAAGGACGTGGTCGGAAATGGCCTTGTCTGTGATGGAGGCCATGAGAGGGACCATGGAGATGGCAAAGAATATGGGCAGGAGAGTTCTATGGAGACAGAGGTTCAGGGAGGACAATGAGTTCAGAGGTCAGACAGTTATAGCCAGGTGGGGAGGCTTCAGTAAGGGTCAAAGGTGCCGCCACCCGTGAGCCAGTTTTCAGTCAAAGCCAGGATGTCAATGCAATCGACCACAATAAGGTCGTGGGTGGCAAGGGGAAGAGATAGGAGAAAAGAGGCCAAGAGGAGCCAAGAGAGAAAAAAAAGATGGAATTAACGGACAGAGGTCCAGAGTGGCGGTCAGAGCGCGCACATGAATGGCCAAGGAGGGAATTCAGGTTACAGAGGCATTCCAGAGAAGAGACAACAACTTACATTTATATAGCACCTCTAACGTAATAAAATGTCCCAAGGCGCTTCACAGGAGCGTTATCAAGAAACAAAATTTGACACCGAACCATATAAGGAGATGTTAGGGCAGCTGGCCAAAAGCTTAGTCAAAGAGTTAGGTTTTAAGGAGCGTCTTAAAGGAGGAGAGAGAGGCGGAGAGGTTTAGGGAGGGAATTCCAGAGCTTAGGGCCTCGGCAGCTGAAGGCACGGCCACCAATGGTGGAGCGATTAAAATCGGGGATGTTCAAAAGGCCGGAATTGGCAGAGTGCAGAGATCTCGGGTGATTATAGCGATATTAGAGATATGTCCTAGTCATAAGCAGAGGAACTTCCCCCTTCCTCTAGGTGCCTTATATCAAATGGATCAGAATAGGTACACTCGGTACCTTAATAATACAATAAAATATTGCAATATCTGTCAGCCACAGTGCAAAATTTCACTGGATCAACCAGCTCACCAAACATTAAGACACTCCACAAAGCGCGGCTCACAAATTCAACAGATGTTGCTCTTTTCTTTAATGTGGTTTCTCTGTAGGTTCAGAGGGTAAAAGCACCGATTCCAGGTCTGTCCTGATTTCCTAATGGTTTACTGGGTAAAGGCCCCGATCCCTAGTCTGTGCTGATTCATCAATGGTTTACCTGTGGATTTGCTGTTGTGTGTGTGTGTGTGCGTCTCTCTCTCTCTCTCTCTCTCAGTAGGTGTGCAGCTCTTTCTCTTGTTCAGTGTGACAACCTGGGCTTCATAATTCCCATGATTGTCTGTTTATATGATCAATTGCTTGCATTTCTTACTCCTAATTGGTTTTGAAAGGACAGAAGTATCCTGGAGCGATGCAGGGGAGCCGGATGAATTTCTTTGTTTCTGATAGAAGAGCTCGAGGCTTTCGAGGTTGAGTCGAGGCCAGTGAGTGATTTTCAGCCTAAATCAAAATTGACTTCATTGCTCATAGCTCGAATTTGTTACTGTTGTGACGAGTATCTAGATTCAGTAAGCTTCTGATTGACAATCCATAAGTCCAAGCAATTGAGCTAATCCACTGCCCACAGCAAACCAACAGATATGCAATGTTTAAGTGTTCAGAAAGGAGGTCAACATTGCCACTGACCTCCAAATAACCTTACCTAGGGACCAGAGGCAAATCAAAAGCATCTTGCAACACTGCTGTAACTCTGAACCAGATTTGGTTGAATACACAGTCAACAGCTATGCAGGCCTAGAAATTCAATGGAGCCCTTCCCGTTATTCAAGCGCTAAACGGGCACCCAATCCTCCAATATGGCGGGCAGGAAGCGCACGCTCATTATGAGCCGGAAGTGTACTGCGAACCATATTGGTATATACATTAAAATATATGCCTCCCCCCTCCCGATCACTGCCCTGAACCCCCTCTTGATCACCGCCTTTATCTGCCTCCCGATCGCTGTCTCCCCCCGTCCCCGATCATTGCTTCAACCCCCCTCCTGATCGCCCCATCTACACTCCTCTCGATCGCCGCCTCACTCCCCCCTTGATCACTGCCTCCCCCCCACCTCCCAATCGCGCCCTCTCCCAGCCTCCCAGTTAAATGAGGCCCATTATCGGGTGCACATCGGAAAAGCAACTTAGAGCTCCAATGGAACCCGTGTGCGGAACCTAAGCATCAACTCTACCTAAGTGAATCCATATCTATCTGTGAACATATTAAAAACTGTACATCTCGTTCATGCCAGTGTCACTTCGTAGATGTCACACTCCAGATGTCACGCAATCTCAAAATGCTGACTGTTTCTCAACTGCAGCCTGAAACTGACAAGTGCATTCCAATCTGTTGGTTGGGTTAAGTATTGGGGTTTGGTGAACGAACGATACAGGCTATGACTTCTGTTTAAAGCAATGGGCGCCTGTTACACTGCTGCCCATTATACCGTTTGTGGCTGATGGTTTTGGGGCAAAAAAGAGCCAAGACAAAATTGTGCCCGGTACAATAAATGGAATCAATATCCCAGCAGGTTTTGTTTGCGTTAGGGCAACTCTAAGCTGATTGAAGTACAAGGGTAGATCCAAAAGCTTTTATAAGTTTGAGGTCCTGTATTCTGTCACAGTACTGGAAGATGCACTAATGTGTTGGACCTAAGAGAAGTTTTTTTTAAAATCACTGTTATGAACATAGGAACAGGAGGAGGCCATTTAGCCCCTCAAACCTGTTCCGCCATTCAATGAGATCATGGCTGATTTGCGACGTAACTCTATGGGGGAGAAATTCAGTATCGCCCCATTTGGGGCGCAATTATCGGCCGGGCGCAAAGATTAGCGCCTGGCGCTAATTATCGCCACCGACTGCAAACTTGACTTTTATCGCCCCTGGAGGTGATTGGAGCGCTAAATCAGGCGCTTCACACCTGTCTTAAGGCGCAAAGGCCGAGGAGCGAGGCGCTACCTCAGAGCGCTGGCGAAGCTCATGTGATGTCAGTCAGCAATGGAACACACACACAATGGCCCGGGCCAGTTCTTAAAGGGGATGGTTAATCTTGCTTTCCATCCACATCCTGCTCATTGCAGCCTTGAATCTCGGCCTGGAGAGACCTGCACATCAAATCTGCTGGAAAGAACAATGGAGAGTACCAGGCAAAGAGCTCAGAGTGCAGCCCCCACAGACTCTTCTAAATCGATACAAGGAATGGCAGATCAAAATGAACCTGCAAAGTGCTGCTCAGTACCCAAAACTCCTTCACACAACGTTGAATCTCTCCAGAAGTCTCTCTCTCTCTCTCTCAGAATGCGTGGTTCAAAAATGGCGCCAACAATAAAAGGCAGGAAGCGGTCACCTTTAAATAGCACTCCCCCTTTCCCTTCCTGACTGCAGAACGCTCCCCTCAACCTGACGTTGCTAGCGTCAGGCGGTAAGGCAGGGGGCGCCACTCAATTTCCGCTCCGGAGTGTTACCAGGGCGTTGCGCACTCGACTGACGTCACGATCTGCCGGCGCAGGAGATTGTGGCGGTAGTGTTTAGCGCTGCCGCAAAATGTCTAGTTAATTTCACGAGCGGCGCAAACTTCGCCGCGCCTGGGCGCTAGATGCTTTGCGCCTCATTAGCGCCCTCTTAAGGCGCTAACGGGAGGCGCAACCAACTGAATTTTTCCCCCTATATACCTGCCTTTGGCCCATATCCCTTAATACCTTTGGTTAACAAAAATCTATCAATCTCAGATTTAAAATTAACAATTGACCCAGCATCAAATGCCATTTGCAGAAGAGATTTCCAAACTTCTACCACCCTCTGTGTTTCCTAATTTCACTCCTGAAAGGTCTGGCTCTAATTGTTAGACTATGCCCCCTAGTCCTAGACTCCCCAACCAGTGGAAATAGTTTATTTCTATCTATCCTATCAGTTCCCCTTAATATCTTGAAAACTTCGATCAAATCACCCCTTAATCTACTAAATTCCAGGGAATACAACTCTAGTTTGTGTAGTCTCTCCTCATTAGACAAGATCTCCAAGATAGTCCATAAGGCTCTATTTACATGTATTGTGCTTCCGAGATGAGGCCTTGGTGAGACCACACCTTGAGTATTGTGTGCAGTTTTGGTCGCCTTATCTGAGGAAGGATGTTCTTGCCATGGAAGGAGTTCAGCGAAGATTCACAAGGCTGATACCTGGGATGGCAGGAATGACGTATGAAGAGAGATTGGGTCGATTGGGCTTATACTCGCTGGAGTTTAGAAGAATGAGAGGGGATCTCATTGAAACTTATAAAATTCTGACAGGACAGGACAAACTAGATGCAGGAAGGATGTTCCTGATGGTCGGGGAGTCCAGAACCAGGGGTCACAGTCTAAGGATAAGGGGTAAGCCATTTAGGACAGAAATGAGGAGGAATTTCTTCACCCAGTGAGTGGTGAACCTGTGGAATTCTCTGCCACAGAAGGCAGTAGAGGCCAATTCATTAAATAGATTCAAGAAGGAGTTGGATATATTTCTTAAGGCTAAAGGGATCAAGGGATATGGGGAGAAAGCAGGGACAGGGTACTGAATTTGGATGATCAGCCATGATCTCATTGAATGGCGGAGCAGGCTAGAGGGGCCGAATGGCCTACTCCTGCTCCTATCTTCTATGATTCTATGATTCTATGAGATCACTGATGGTTCAGCGAGTTGAATAGCTGAGCCCTAAAGACCGGGAAGGTCTCAGGTTCCGTCCCTAGTGTACACTGAATTCGCTGATCCTAGCCAAAGGGGCAGCCGGGGCAGGACATTAGATATCGGAACTCCTTGGGTTAGGGAGAGGAAAGGTGATGAGGGTTGCAGAGGACCTTCTGGAAGTGCACGTATCTGCTTGTCGTGTGAGGACAGAGTTGAGCCTGCCTGTGATTCTCCTCTCTCCAACCCCCCTCCCAGTTAACATGGGCATGGCACCAGAGAGAGAAATGCACCCATAGAACCGACGATATTGTTCAGTAATGACATGCTGCAACATGACGGGATGGGGTGATGGGATGTAACTGTTGTTTCCATGGTGTCACGCTCCCAACGAGGGAACAATGCTTGCCTGGAGGATGGGGCTGCAGGATTGCAAACTCACCCCTAAGTATCTACTAATTGAACGAGAGATGTATCATGGTTGAATATCAATACTGTGGGAACTTTAGTTTTAAAGAACAAGATTAACTGGCTTAACAACAGAAAATGCTGGAAACACTCAGCAGGTCAGGCAGCACCCGTGGAGAGAGAAACAGAGTTAACGTTTCAGGTCGATGACCCTTCGTCTGTCCAGCATTTTCTGTTGTTATTTCAGATTTCCAGCATCCGCAGTATTTTGCTATCGTATTATTAACTGGCTGTCCAATTTAAAGACTTTTAAACCTTTTTATGAAGGCCTTTTTATCCCCCTCTCTCATTGGCTTATCTTGGAATGCAGTTATTTGGGCACTTCCTGTACCTTGGCCTTATGGGCATTCTACATACATCAGCATAGACAGTGAATGTCAGCTAGTCCCCGTGGGGAACCTGGCACCTCTCCATGCAGTGCTATATTTCGTATAACGCACAAATTAGAGTAGGCAAACATCTGGGATCATTATGGTTCGTGCAGCTACTGAAGGTCAAGATATATTAAGCACACAACTCGATTGTCCCAGTACATGGACTCACTGTTGAGATTGTCGGACTAATTCCATTGGTCCGGCTCTCCTGGTTCAGAGCGATGTTCATCTGGAGAACTGGCCAGGATTTCAGGGGGCGTGCAGTGCCTGATCAGGCCCGCGATTTGCCAATGAAAGCTCCCTGCGGGCGCCACTCCATGCCAGGAGCACACGGACACAGGATCAGCACTTGTTTGTTTTTATGAAATCAGAAAAAAACCAGAAAGCCACATAGCAAAGAAGCTCGACACCATCCAGGACAAAGCAGCCCGCTTGATCGGCACCCCATCCACCACCTTAAACATTCACTCCCTCCACCACCAGCGCACCGTGGCTGCAGTGTGTACCATCTACAAGATGCACTGCAGCAACTCGCCAAGGCTTCTTCGACAGCACCTCCCAAATCTGCGACCTCTTCCACCTGGGAACACCATCACCTCCAAGTTCCCCTTCAAGTCACACACTATCCTGACTTGGAAATATATCGGCCGTTCCTTCTTCGTCGCTGGGTCAAAATCCTGGAACTCCCTCCCTAACAGCACTGTGGGAGTACCTTCACCACACGGACTGCAGCGGTTCAAGAAGGCGGCTCACCACCACCTTCTCGAGGGCAATTAGGGATGGGCAATAAATGCTGACCTTGCCAGCGACGCCCACATCCTATAAACTAATTTAAAAAAAGCTACTGAGTATGTTGTGAACAGGAGACATCATTAAACCCAGATTGGGCAAAACTGAAATCATGAACTCACCATAGGGGGGAGTCATGGCTATGCCACCCCAGGACTGGTTTTTGATTAATTAAAGATTCAATTTCTGCAGTAACAGGCTTCATAGATTGGGACGCTGATTTTACAAAGTGAATATTCATCATAATAAAGTTCGATGTTAATCAGTGGTTCTACCTCAGGAGATGATTCTGGCAGTTTTCCATCTACTGCTTTTGTCTTAGGAATTCTCGGGGCGTTAGTAAACTTCAAACACTGGCTCACTACGGGTTTCTTGTTCGTCTTTCTCGTGAAAGTTGATTGACAGCTTTCCCAATTAAAGGATCTGTGCAGGTTAGAACACCTTCTATCACAGACATATCATTTTATCAGCTCATCTACACAGAAGAAAGATGCTTGTTCCCTTCCCCCCTCCCCACCCACCGCCCCCTTTACTAGAATTGGCCACTTTTATTTCTTTGAATCCGAACAGACTGAGACAAGGATATCGAGGCCGCCCATTTTCTATTTTAGACCCATAACTGCACATCTTTACTCATTGGGCTGGATTTTCTCAGCCCCGAGGAGGCGGGTATGGAGGCGGGACTGCCGGTAAAGTTGCAGGATTTGGGGGCGGGTGGCAAGCCCGCCCCCAACCCGTGTCCGTGCCCTCTTGCCAGGAGGTGGGAAGCCATCCTGCCCCGGGTCCCGTCTCCTCGAGGCAGGAAAGGGATTAAATCCTATTAACATAGAAACATAGAAACATAGAATCTAGGAGCAGGAGTAGGCCATTCGGCCCGTCGAGCCTGCTCCACCATTCAATACGATCATGGCTGATCATCCAAATCCAGTACCCTGTCCCTGCTTTAATCCCCACAGTACACACATCCCACCCTACCCCCGTAACCCCACGTATTTAATTCCCCCTAACATATCCCATCCTATCCCCATAACCCCACATATTTAATCCCCCCCTAACACTAAGGGTCAATTTTTTTATCATAGCCAAATCAACCTAACCCGCACATTTTTGGACTGTGGGAGGTAGTTAATAGGCAGAAAATAGGATTATCCCTATTTTTTGCTCCGAAGTGCAGGCTTCCCGACCTCGGAGAACCCCGCCAGGGTGCAGGAGACGAGAAGGAGGTCTGCGGGGGTCGGAGGGGTCTGAAAGTGCGATGTAGAGGTGAGTGATGGGTGCAAGTGTGGAGTGGTAAGTATGTAAGGTGAGTGTTAAGTGTTATAAAATGTTCACTTACCTTTGTTTCTGCCTACAGCCTTCAGCTGCTGTGGATCCGGAGTCCTGACATCTTCATTGTAGATTTCACAGACTGGCTGTTGGATCCTCCGAACCATGATTTCTGCAAAGTTGAAAGGTTTGATGAGTCCTGAACATAAGGGCTCATCAAACTACACAGAATGTCAGTGTTTGACAGCTTCACAGAGCTGTCAAACGCTGACATTTCTTATTTCAAGAAATCTTGAAAGATGGCACGTCAGACGTTGACGTGCTCTGTCAGTGACTTCCCCCTAATTGGCCTGCTGAGCCCGCTGGGTGGGCTTAACAAGGTCAATCGGGAAAATCCCGCTGGTTGGCCAGAAGCTGATGGAGGCAGGATTGAAAGCCGGCAAGCAGCAGTCCCGCCTCCAAAAGCTTCCCATTGACAGAATCCAGCACTTTGACTTTAACAACAATACCTTTTCTCACTGATGCTGCTTTGCTGATTACGGATGACTAAAGCACACAAATGAACTCGGCATGTCACGCCTGCTTTTCACCAGTTGGGATAGGTCTTTGGTCCAGCCCAGAAGATGGGCAAGAGTGTTTCCTCAACACACAATCAAACAGGACCGTGTATTGCTGCCTCCTGGACCTCCCCCACAGTGATCCCCCAACCCAACCTCATCCTAACCCTAGAGCGGCTGTGAATCGCACCCAGGTGGTGACAGGCTGACTCTACCGCCCAGTCCTTGTGGATTGATCATTTGGAAAATGTCTGAGAAGATCAGGTACTTGTTGAGGCTACAACCAGAAGAAATATTCCAAAACCTGATTTGTGGACCTAACTTGCTGGCAGCAGGCTGGCTGGCACGTGAGCAACACTCGCCACACAACCTTGGCATAAACCCACCAGAATAATCGCTCAGAGGGCATAGGCATGTGACACCCTCACTGCGCTTCAAATCAAACCCAGATCTGACTTCAAACTAAGCCACACTGCAAGGCTCCATCACGGTCACACAGCACCTTGTAACTGCACATAGGAATTGCTAGACGAACAAAGACCAAGGTCCATCTAATTAGCCTTCTCCCATCCTGGTAGTCGCATGATGCAACGATAATGGAGTTGTTGACTAATCACAGCAATCAATCTCTATCAATGAGTCTACAACAGACCCAGACATGAGGCGAGGAAAACCCCCAGTGGTGGAGAGCTTTGGAAACCTTCTCTTCTTCTTAGGCAGTCCCTCGGAACCGAGGGTGACTTGCTTCCACACTAAAAATGAGTTCTCAGGTGACTGATGAGTCCAATGCGGGACCTACAGGTGGGGCAGACGGTGGTTGAAGGGGCGGGTGGGTGGGGTGCTTGGGTTGACGTGCGCTCCTTGCACTGTTTGCGCTTGGCTTCCGCTTGCTCCCAGCGAAGAGACTCGAGGTGTTCGGCGCCTTCCCGGATGCTTCTCGGTCCAAAGTCACCCGTTCCTCCCGAGCACGCTACACTCACCACACGTCATGTCTCAAATTATTCATATACTAATTTGCATTTGAATGAATCAACACTAACTGCTTCCGTCGTCTCCCTAGGGAGCCTGATTGACCACTCGCTCACTGAAATATTGTTTCCGCAGATTAGTTTTGAATTTATCCCCCTTCAAATTCACCGTATAAATTTAAATATTCTGAATATAACCCTGTTATGTATCACAAGGTTCTGTAAACCAAGAACAATTTCATCACCATTTTGCTGTTGACACAGAGGAGACGTTTCCCTCCAGAGTCTTTTAAAATTAGATTGTGCGAAACAGATTCCAATTGCTGATTAGTGTTGATAACAGGATTATTCCATTTGTGAATGGGTATTGAGCACGCTGATGAAAGCAAAAAGATTTAATTTAATAGCCTCTCGGATTTGCATATGATGTCAGCTATTTCCTTCTGTAGTATCAGACTTTTGAGAACGTAACCTGGCAACAGGTGGCTGCAGGTGGAAAAAATTCAACGGCTGCACACAGAAAATGGGAAACATCCATCTTTGAAACCTTGTTTTTTTACGATGCAGAATGAAATTATAAAAATGAATTGGTGCCAGAGCCGAGCCATATCGACCAGATGTTCTGTGCTTAGTTGTTGGAATCTGGCGTTCGAGATCTCTGCGCTCCTCCAATTCTGGCCTCTTGAGCATCCCCGATTTTAATCGCGCCACCATTGGTGGCCGTGCCTTCAGCTGCCTGGGCCCTAAGCTCTGGAATTCACTCCTTAAACCTCTCTTCCTCTCTCTCCTCCTTTAAAACCCTCCTTAAAGACCTACCTCTTTGCCCTAATATCTCCTTATGTGGTTCAGTGTCAAATTCTCTTTGATAACGCTCCTGTGAAGCGCCTTGGGACGTTTTACTACATTAAAGGCGCTATATAAATACACGTTGTTGCTGTTGTTGTTGTTCTAAACAAGAACAGATACACTTTTAGTTATTAATTAATAGTCCTCCTTTGACATTAGTCATGGCAGTTCAAAGGAACAGATTTGATAAGGGCTGCGGATTATGTATTATTCTGCTGCGATGGTGGATCTGTGTGTAATGGTGTGTCGCTTTCAGGCCACAAGACTTAATTGTTGTAAGTAACCACCTCTTCGCAAGAGGGTGGATCAACTGGAAAATTGTGAGCATCGTGAATCAGGAGTGCTGACCTCTCCACTCGATTCTTTTATCCACCCTCTCAGTATTACATAGTCTACAGCACTGAAACAGGCCATACGGCCCAACTGGTCTATGCCAGCATTTATGCTCCACACGAGCCTCCTCCCATCTCACCCTATCAGCATATCCTTCTATTCCTTTCTCCCTCATGTACTTATCCAGCTTCCCCTTAAATGCATCTACGCTATTCGCCTCAACTACTCCTTATGGTAGAAAGTTCCATGTTCTAACCGCTCTCTGGATGAAGAATTTTCTCCTGAATTCCTTATTGTTTTCATAGATTTGCTGACTTATTTCTTCCTCCAATTCCCTTCCACTATTGGGTGCTCTGTAGAGTAGCCCTATTAGCGTAATCTGTCCCTTCTTAAACGTTATCTCAATCCATATGGATTCTGATTCTATCTGTTTCGAATCAGTAAGCAAGGCTCTGAGTATGGAAAATTAACCCACGTGTTTTACTCTCCACCACCCAGTCCTCAGAATCTTACTTTAAGCAACACTTCGCAGTCGTATATGTGCAGACACGCATTAGTCTCAGTGACAGGGGCAGCACTCGTTTATTGTTTAATGTAAGTAGATTTCCTGTGGAGTCGCTCATGGGGAGGCAGCATTAAGAGTCAGGATCAGGTCAGGAAGAAGGCGGGGGGGGAGGGGGGTGAGGGTAGACTTCTGCGGCTGAGCGGCTATGAGGGAGACTGAGCTTTTCCATACATGGAGCCCGGGAAATATTGGGAGTGAAGGCAAAAGTGAAAACCACTGCTTCTGGGATTGGAGCAGAATTGAAGCCTTAGTCACCTGGGGAGAAGCGCAGGCTGGATCTGGGGTAGTGGGTCTGGAAAAAAAACACATGGCTGCTTAAACAACTTTCAACAAATCTTTTGAGTGATTTGATTGGTTTGCTTCGTGCTATTTGCTGGTTACTAGGTTGCCAGCCATGGCTCAGTGGTATCGCCCCCGCCTCTGAGTCAGAAGGTTGTGGGACATAAGAGATCCCACGGCACTATTTCGAAGAAGAGCGGAGGAGTTCTCCCCGGTGTCCTGGGGCCAATATTTATCCCTCAACCAATATCGCTAAAACAGATTATCTGGACATTATCACACGGCTGTTTGTGGGATCTTGCTGTGTGCAAATTGGCAGCCACGTTTCCTACATTACAACAGTGACTACACTTCAAAAAGTACTTCATTGGCTGTAAAGCGCTTTGGGACGTCCTGAGGTCATGAAAGTCGCTATAAATGCAAGTTCTTTCTTAGTAATTGGAGCTCTTCATACCAGCTGTGTATGACTTCCTTATTGTTTAGGTTCTAAGTGCCTTGGAATGTTTTATTACATTAAAGGTGCTATAAAAATGTAAGTTGTTTGCTTTGCATCTACTCAATGGGATATTTGAGCCGATCAGGATGCTAATTAGACAGGCAGCAGCTCGTTGAGCTACTTGCTATTTTTGGCCGACATTCACTTTGAGATGTGAAATCTTATAAACATTTTATTTAGATTTCATCTCCACGATATCGGGCAGCGCTGTGTGTGCGCGCACACAAGGGTGTGCATGCATGTGTATGTTAAGTGCATGCGTACCTGAGAGTGAGTGAGTGTGTGCTTGTGTGAGAATCAGTGTGCATGCGTGCGAGTCTCCATGACACAAGGCAGTGCACCCTCGATAGAATCATAGAAACTACAGCATGGAAGGAGGCCATACAGCCCATCAGGCCAGTGCCAGTGCCAGTTCTAGCTCTTCAGCTGGAGCTGTCTATTCTAATGCCCTTTCCTTATATCCTGTTTTATTCTTCCTTTTCAATGTTGTTATAGTCTCTGCCTCAATAGCCTTTGGGATAAAACATTCTACATTCCAATAACCTTCTATGTGGAAATAGTATTAACTCCCCCTTTCATTCTTCTATCAATAATCTTAATTTATTTAAGATTTGCCAACCAGTAGAGGCTATTTATCCTCTCAAAACCTTTCATAACTTTGAAAGCCTCTTACTTACTTATTATTCAGTCTCTGACACGGGACAGTGCTGTGCGTGTGTATGTGTTACTCTTGTGTCAACACGGGCTATGTTTGCTAGTGTCAGTGATAAGAGGCTGTACCGTACATGTGTCTGATAGAGTCTTGAGGAAGCAGAAAAGTGCATGCCTTGGCATATTTCAAGCTCAGAGGGAACAGGAGAAGAATATTCAGAGGAGTGATGACCAGAGGGGTATTGAGTAAATTAATGAAAGACAAGAAAGTTTGCAGTAGAGGTGGAGAGGTAGAGGCTAGAGATGAGAGAAGGATTGCTATCAGATGGTGAGCTAGTATCCTGGCTCTGAGTGCTGGGCATGTAGAGAGATGGCACTGAGATACCTTACAGTACAATATGATACTGCACTAAAGAAGTGTGGATTGTCAGACTTTATGTGTGTGTTGTAGATAAAAGAGTTGATTGAAGAGAGAAAATATTCATGTGGTGAAGCAGAAATACCCATCAAACCAAACCCACAGGACAATCTTTGCCATCAGCTCCCTCTAATGCAAAAGCATAATTTATCAAACTCCCACAGACCACACACTTATCGTTTTGTTGATTTGAAAAGTTCAAAACTACAGTGAATTTTTATTGCATTTTTTAGTAACTTATTTTTCCAAAAAATACAAGTTTTGGCAGGGGCAGCTTTACCTGATGTGTTGGGGATACTCAGAAAGCACGCAGTTGTTTTTTAATTTATCGCCCTTGTTCCTCAATCATAGATAAGGGAGTGAGAGAGAAAAGCAATCTGAGGGAGAGTATCAAATGTGAACAAAATTCTAACCATTCAATGCTGTTGAGATGGCTTTGCACATGGGGCAGGGGTGGACGATGTTAACTTGTCCCAACTGGTGTGAACAGGACGGTGATACTTTTGTTGGCGTCTCCGTTACAGCCACTGCCACTTTTTAAAAAATTGGTTTGTAGGATGCGGACGTCGCCGGCAAGGCCAGCATTTATTGCCCATCCCTAATTCCCCTTGAGAAGGTGGTGGTGAGCCGCCGCCTTGACCCGCTGCAGTCCGTGTGGTGAAGGTGCTCACACAGTGACTTTGTGTAGCAGTTTGGTGGAACTGAGTGGTTTGCTAGGCCTTTTCAGTGGGCAGTTAAGAGTCAACCACATTGCTGTGGTTGCGGCGAATAGCATAGATGCATTTAAGAGGAGGCTAGACAAGCATTTGAGGGAGAAGGGAAGAGAGGGTTACACTGTTACACCATAGGGGGGGTGGGGGAATGTCATGTCTCACCATTCACTGGAACTCACT
This sequence comes from Squalus acanthias, assembly GCA_030390025.1. Lineage (NCBI taxonomy): Eukaryota > Metazoa > Chordata > Chondrichthyes > Squaliformes > Squalidae > Squalus > Squalus acanthias. Next base: position 57,668,252 of record CM059445.1, read on the forward strand.
AAGACACTTCCAACGATGCACACAGATCTGTCCAAGAACGCAAAGTGTTCAAAGTAAAGATTTCAATGTTTGACACCACATTACCAGAAACTTCACATGACCATTGGATAAACCACCCAAGTGCCTACCCTTGTGTGTTGTTAGTTGGTATGATTGGACTAGGATGAGGGTGAGTGTGAGGGGTGGCTAGTGAGATGGCAAAGTGATAATGTAGATAGAGAGGGATGGGTGGAGGTGCAATGTAAGTTGGTGTGATTAAGGATGTGCAGGAGTAGGGTAGGGAAGGCAGAGTGATGGGGAGTGGCACAGCAGGATGAAGTTGAGTGTGGCTTGGCAGTAACGTTTCGTGATCTACTGAGATCAATGAAAGGTTTGCGCCACTGCAGCCTGGTCCTCCTGATGACATCCCTGCTTGTGTCCTCCTGTGCAATGTGCAACCAGGCTGCGTTGGTCTCCTGGGGAGGTCTCTTCCGCTTATTGGAAAGGAAGAGAACCTCCCTATGTGTTGTGACTCCCTCCATAAGCGTATGGAGGGAGTCATGGGAGAGCCTGGGTGCAGCCGTGCACCTCTGTGCAGTGCTTGTCAGTGTTTGCAGCACCTCAATGCTGTAGAACAACTGACAGCAGAACTGTCAAAATGAAGGTGGCCATGGTCCCTTTAAGGAAAACCGGCTGATGACGCATCATCAGATGATGTCATCAGATCCGCTTGATGCTGGTTTCTTTCCCGTTTCCTGATCGCTGGGCTCTCAGGAAGCGGGAGCGGCAGGGATTCTGTTGCGGGAAGCCAGCCCTGCCTCCTTATAAGAACATAACATAAGAAATAGGAGCTGGAGTCGGCCATTCGGCCCTTCGAGCCTGCTCCACCATTCAATACGATCATGGCTGATCTTCTACCTCAACTGCACTTTCCTGCACTATCCCCATATCCCTTGATTCCCTTAATATTCAAACATCTATCGATCTCTGTCTTGAATATACTCAACGGCTGAGCATCCACAGCCCTTTGGGGTAAAGAATTCCAAAGATTCACAACCCTTTGAGTGAAGGAATTTCTCCTCATCTCAGTCCTATGATGCATACGCCTTCGAAATGGGGCGGGTGGAAGTTATGTCCATCTTAGGCTCTGGTGAGAATTGCCAACAGTGCTTATTTGTGGCATTTCTACGTCCTGCCTGATTTTTCACCACTATGGGTCCTCTCCATCACCCCTAGTTGCCCCCACCACCTGAATATTTCTCTGCCTTCCCCCGGTGTGGTGGATCTCGACACCCACCCAGAGCCCCTTGAAGATGAGGGTGAGTGGGTAGACTTGGGTGTCCAGGATTTCTCTCTGCTTCTGCCAAAGCTTCACCTCACAGGTTTTGAAATTCCTGGGACTGAAGAGGGTCGTATTTACGGCGGGCGGTGGCACGGGGGAACATGGGCCATATCCTGGCTCCGTCAGGATTCCGCCACACTGGACCCTTTAAATTCCAATCCGAGGGAGCCTTTCTTCCTAGGAAGGTCTTCCTAACTCCCACCCCGCCCTGGCAGGGAGGCAAGTTGGAGGACATTCCTGAACTTCCCCAGGAAAATCCTTTTATTCACCCCCTTTGAAAGGCCCCAGCAGAAATCCCGCCATTTGAGACCCTTATAGATGACCGCTGGTTATGTAAAAGAAAGGCTTGCATTTCCATAGCGCCTTTCACGACCACCGGATGTCCCAAAGCGCTTCACAGCCAATGAAGTACTTTCTTTGAAGTATAGTCACTGTTGTAATGTAGGAAACAAAATTGAGGGATAATCAGAGGCCAAACCATAAGTAGGACAAGAAATCAGAAGAACTGGTTCTAGTTGAAGTCATTCTCTACCATCATTGAACAGTGGCCCAATCATTCACCCTAGTGGAGGCTCCACAGTACTTTGCTTCCTGTATTGCAAGTGATTGATTAGAACACTAGGATTTAATAGATTCCTTAACTGCTCAGTTCAACAAAAACAGTTTTAATGAAGTCTAGACATTCTATATCATCTCTGATCTCTTGCTGCCTTCAAAACGAATATTTTTTTTAAACTGGTGAAAGGACTTTCATACCAGTCATTTATCATTTACTAGAAATAAGCCTTGGTACGGCCAATCGGGCTTCAGTCTCCTTCTCTCACTCCCCCCGCACCCCCACCCCACCCCCAACCCCTCTCTCTCTCTTTCGGAGCAATTTTAACATAGCCCGCCCATCGGGAAACTGACGGGATCGCGAGCAACGCTGGTTTTACACCTTGCCCGATTTTACTCTCCACCGGGCCGAGAAAGAGCCATCCAGCCTAATCCCACTTTCCAGCTCTTGGTCCGTAGCCCTGTAGGTTAGGGCACTTCAGCTGCATATCCAAGTACGTTTTAAATGCAATGAGGAACCAAGGTCCTTGAACCTATCTCAGTAGCTGACGTTCTATAAGATCGGAATCATTATTGTAGCTCTCCTTTGGACTTTTCCAAAGCCACGATATCACCCACTGTAGGGGACCAAAACTGAGTATTCCAGATGTGTTCTGACCAGCGACCTATAAAGTGACAAAATGGTGTCCTTTGATTTATACTGAATGGTTCTATTAATACAGGAGATCAATAAGAGGGGCAGCGTTAAGGCTAATTGCATTGTACACTTTAGGCTGCCTTCTGTAAGGATTCACATTTGATACAGATGGAAAGATTTGCATTTCTATAGCGCCTTTCACGACCTCAGGATGTCCCAAAGCACTTTACAGCCAATGAAGTACTTTTGAAGTGTGGTCACTGTTGTAATGTAGGAAACACAACAGCCAAAATTGCGCACAGCAAGCTCCCACAAACAGCAATGTGATAATGACCAGATAATCTGTTTTTAGTGATGTTGATTGAGCTATAAATATTGGCCCCAGGACTCCCCTGCTCAACATGGTGGCATAGTGGTTAGCACTGGTACCTCACAGTGCCAGGGACCCGGGTTCGAATCTGACCTCGCGTGACTGTCTGTGTGGAGTTTGCACATTCTCCCCGTGTCTGCGTGGGTTTCCTCCGGGTGCTCCGGTTTCCTCCCACAGTCCAAAGATGTGCGGGTTAGGTTGATTTGGCTATGATAAATTGACCCTTAGTGTTAGGGGGGATTAAATATGTGGGGTGATGGGATATGTTAGGGGGAATTAAATACGTGGGGTTACGGGGGTAGGGTGGGATATGTGTACTGTGGGGATTAAAGCAGGGACAGGGTACTGGATTTGAATGATCAGCCATGATCGTATTGAATGGTGGAGCAGGCTCGACGGGCCGAATGGCCTACTCCTGCTCCTAGATTCTATGTTTCTTCGAAACAGTGCCGTGGGATCTTTTACGTCCACCTGAGAGGACAGACGGTTCCCTCTTCCGAAAGGCAGGACCTCTGACAGCGCAGCACTGCACTGGAGCGTCAGTCTAGATTTTTGTGCTTCAAGTCCCGGGAGTGGGACTTGAACCCACAACTTTCCGACGCGGAGGAGGGAGTGCTGCCCACTGAGCTGACACATAATTGGATGGTAGAATCTGTGGGGAGAGGAAGGAAGGAAGGGTTAACATCACCTGACCTGCTGAGTGTTTCCAGCATCTTATTTCACATTTGCAGTATTTTGCATAATTGGATGGGTTAGGACACCGCCCTTTCATCCTTGGGATCTGCTTCTAAGTGAAGCTGAGCTGGAATGAAAGCTTTCTTTCTAATGACTGCTGAGGTGTCGAGTAAAATAAGATTTGTTAGTCTCAGTAGTGGTAGCCCATAATTTGGTGCTAATTAGACAATCTCCTTCAGACAGGCAGGTGTGGAAATGAGACATTGCAGTATACACAAAGGCCTCATCGCACAGGACTGCCAATTAGGCAACTGGATATTTATATCTGACTAGATGATTGGAAATACAGATCTAAATGATCCAATTGGATAGCTGGAGCTCCACCTCCCTCCTGCCAGGTTAAATAGTTACAGCAGTGTCAGCCGTGGCTCAGTGGGTAGCACACTCGCCTCTGAGTCAGAAGGTTGTGGGTTCAAGTCTCGCTCCAGGGACTTGAGTACATAAAGATAGGCTGACACTCCCAGTGCAGTGCTGTGGGAGTGCTGCATGCACGCCTTTCGGATGAGAAGTTAAACCGAGGCCCCGTCTGCTCTCTCGTAAAAGATCCCATGACACAATTTTGAAGAAGAGCAGCGGAGTGCTCCCTGGTGTCCTGAGCCAATATTTATCCCTCAACCAACATAATAAGAACAGATTATCTGGTCATTGTGGGAGCTTGCTGTGCGCAAATTGGCTGCTGCGTTTCCCACATTACAACAGTGACGACACTTCAAATAGTACTTCATTGGCTGTAAAGCGTTTTGAGACGTCCGGTGGTCGTGAAAGGCGCTATATAAATGCAAGTCTTTCTTTTTACAATAGAGGGTGTAAAAGGACGTTAGTTTACTATAATACAAAAGCAAAATGGATGTTAGAAATCTGAAATAAAAACAGAGAATGATGGAAAGACTCAGCAGGTCAGGCAGATCTAGAATCATAGATTGATACAGCACAGAAGGAGGCCATTCGGCCCATCGTGCCTGTGCCAGCTCTTTGAAAGAGCTCTCCGATTAGTCCCACCCCGCCCTGCTCTTTCCTCATAGCCCTGCAAATTTCTCCTTTTCAAGTATTTATCCAACGGAGAGGGAAACAGACTTAACGTTGCAGGTCAATGACCTTTCATCAGAGATTTAACAGTTTATAAGCGAATATAGATCCAGAGGAAAAGGTGGTGCGGGGAGGAAAGAACAAAAGGGAAGGTCTGTGATAGGGTGGAGGGCAGGAGAGATTAAATGACAAAAGGTGCCAAGGCAAAAAGGGGGTAGTAATGGGACAATAAAGAAACAAAAGATGGGTCGAGAGGAGTTGTAAATGGCAACAGCAGAACCATTACCAGAACATAAGAACATAAGAATTAGGAGCAGGAGTCAGCCACTCGGCCCCTCGAACCTGCTCCGCCATTCAATAAGATCATGGCTGATCTTCAACCTCAATTCCACTTTCCCGCCCGATCCCCATATCCCTTGATTCCCCTGGAGTCCAAAAAATCTATCAATCTCAGCCTTGAATATACTCAAAGCACCTGCTGTCTGGAAAAATGGGAGCGGTGGTTATGATCTGAAGTTGTTGAACTCGATGTTGAGTCTAGAAGGCTGTAAAGTGTCTAATCACAGAATCCCCACAGTGCAGATAGAGGCCATTTCGGCCCATCGAGCCTGCACCGACATATATCCCACCCTATCCCCGTAACCCCATGTATTTAATCCCTCTAACACTAAGGGTCAATTTATCATAGCCAAATCAACCTAACCCGCACATCTTTGGACTGTGGGAGGAAACCGGAGCACCCGGAGGAAACCCACGCAGACACGGGGAGAATGTGCAAACTCCACACAGACAGTCACCTGAGGCTGAATTCGAACCCAGGTCCCTGGCACTGTGAGGCAACAGTGCTAACCACTATGCCACCGTGTTGCCCCTCGAAAGATGAGGTGCTGTTCCTCGAGCTTGGGTTGAGCTTCCTCTAACGCGTGCTGTACATGGCCTGGGACTGTTTGATACCGACACACTCCAGAGACTTGAGCACAGTAATCTAGGCTGGCACTCCAGTGCAGTGCTGATAGAGTGCTGCACTGTCGGAGGTGCCATCTTTCGAGGCCCCGTCTGCCCTCTCAGGTGGACGTAAAAGATCTCATGGCACTATTCGAAGAAGAGCAGGGGAGTTCTCCCTGATGTCCAGGCCAATGTTTATCCCTCAACCAACATCAAAAAAACAGATTATCTGGTCATTATCACATTGCTGTTTGTGGGAGCTTGCTGTGCACAAATTGGCTGCCGCGTTTCCTACATTACCTGAGTGGTGACTACACTTCAAAAGTACTTCATTGGCTGTAAAGCGCTTTGGGACGTCCTAAGGTCGTGAAAGGTGCTATATGCAGTGCCTTCTTTCCGGGCACTGGGAGTTGCGATGTTCCCCATGCTGCTGCGATGCTCATCGTGTGGCCCAGGGCCCACTTGACTATACAACAGACCTGCTGTGCCATGCTCTCATGGGCCACCGCAGTCCAGCTGACTGGGATTCGGTTCTGTTTCCCGGCTTTTTAGAAACATAGGCCATTCAGCCCCTCGAGCCTGTTCCGCCATTCAATGAGATCATGGCTGATTATCTGAACTCCATCAACCCGCCTTGGTTCTGTAACCCTTAATACCTGACATGAATCTTGTCATTCATGACTTATGACATAATACTGGGCGGCCTGCTGGCGGCGCTGTCCAGGGAGAGTATAAATACTCGGGCATGGGCCCAGCTTGCTCAGGACATTCTTTAACAGGAACTAGTGAAGGACAACTAGACCTCCATGTTGTAAAACAGTTGATTAAAGCTTTGTTTAACGCTTAGACCAAGTGCCTAGTAGTTTTCTTACGTCAATACCCTTACAACAACAACAACTTGTATTTATATAGCGCCTTTAAAGTAGTAAAACGTCCCAAGGAGCTGCACGGAGTATTATAAGACAAAAATCGATCAATCTCAGTTTTGAAATTTTCAGTTGACCCCAGCCTCAACAGCTTTTGGGGGAGAGAGTTCTAGATTTCCACTACACTTTGTGTGAAGAAGTGCATCCTGACATCACCCCTGAACGGCCTGGCTCTAATTTTAAGGTTATGCCCCCTTGTTCTGGACTTACCCCCGGCCCCCACCCCCAACCAGAGGAAACAGTTTCTCTCTACCTACCCAATCAACTCCTTTAATCATCTTCAACACCTCAATTTTTGCTGTCTAGCGAGAGACAGCAAGAGGGAATGCTACTGAGGGGGGGGTGGGGGGAGGTTCTCCCAACATCCATAAAGCAAGTGAAAGAGGTCTGAGAAAAATAAAAGAAAGAAAGAAAGACTTGCATTTCTATAGCGCCTTTCATGACCACCGGACGTCTCAAAGCACTTTACAGCCAATGAAGTACTTTTTGGAGTGTAGTCACTGTTGTAATGTAGGAAACACGGCAGCCAATTTGCGCACAGCAAGCTCCCACAAACATCAATGTGATCATGACCAGATAATCTGTTTTTGTTATGTTGGTTGGGGGATAATTATTGGCCAGGACACCGGGGATAACTCCCCTGCTCTTCTTCGAAATAGTGCCCTGGGATCTTTTACGTCCACCTGAGAGGGCAGACGGGGCCTCGGTTTTACGTCTCATCCGAAAGACGGCACCTCCGACAGTGCGGCGCTCCCTCAACACTGCACTGGGAGTGTCAGCCTAGCTTAATGTGCTCAAGTCCCTGGTGTGGGACTATGAACCCACAACCTTCTGACTCAGAGGCGAGAGTGCTACCCACTGAGCCACGGCAGTATTAGCTGTGTTTTTTCTTTTCTGTACTCAATTCTGTGGGGAAAAGTCTGGCATCTGCCCGGTTGACATATTTGAATCAGAAGTTTATTGTCTGGCAATTATAGGCACAGAACCACATGGCCCAGTGTTTTCCAGTCATTCTCAGCAGTCCTTTGCTCAAGACCATTCTCCAGCCTTCACAGATAACACTTCTGAGGATCAAAAGCTAGTGAATAACACGGCTCCATGGGTAGAATATTATTAACTTCCCTATTCCTTCACACCTGAAAAAAATCAATTTGGAAACATCTGTCAATGTGAATTCCATATTACATTCATCCTACATGAGTTTGCTCTTCCGTATCTAACAGTGAAATGTCAGTATTACCTCTTTATATCACACACTGCTTTTTAAGAATTAATTACAGTTATAGACCTAGCTGTCCTTGCTTAAACCGCTGCAGTCCATGTGGCGAAGGTGCTTCCACAGTGCTGATAGGTAGAATGTTCCAGGATTTTGAACCAGCGCCGATGAAGGAACGGCAATATATGTCCAAGTCGGGATGGTTTGTGATTTGGAGGTGGTGGTGTTCCCATGCGCCTGCTGTCCTTGTCCTTCTGGGTGGTAGAGGTCGTGGGTTTGGGAGGTGCTGTTGAAGAAGCAGTGTAGTCATTGTTGTTATCGAGACAAATGTGGCAACCAGTTTGCAATCAAGGTCCCACAAGCAGCAATGAGACAAGTGAGCAGATAATCTGATTTTTTGTGGTGTTGGCTGCGGGATAATTATTTTCCAGGAGATCTTTCCTCCCTTAGTAGGATCCGGAATGGGGCTTGAGCCCACACCCACTTGATTCAGAAATAAGAGTCCTACAACTGAGCCAAGCTGACACTTGTGCAATTGTGGAAGAATAATTCAGAGAGAGTAGAACAGAACTAATCCAAACACCCCAGCCCACAGAGGCTGACAATGGGATGATGACATTAAAAAGACATTGCCTATCGTCAGTAAGACCACTCCCTATTAGTGGGAGCAGTAATGTGTATGCACATTTCTTTGTAGAGCACTTACTGATCTGATACTCCTTCTCCTTGTCCCTACAACAACTTGCATTTATATAGCGCCTTTAATGTAGTAAAACATCCCAAGGAACGATTATCAAACAAAATTTGACACTGAGCTACATAAGGAGGTATTAGGACAAGTGACAAAAAGCTGGGTCAAAGAGGTCGGCTTTACGGAGCGTCTTAAAAGAGGAGAAGAGCAGCTCAAGGCATGGCTGCCAATGGTGGAGTGATTCAAATCGGGGATTCGCAATAGGCTAGAATTGGAGGAGCGCAGAGATCTCGGAGGCTTGTAGGGCTGGAGAAAGTTATAAAGAGTGCGAGAGAGGGTTTAATATTTAAAAGTTTAATATTTACCAGTGGGGCTGGGGGAGTGTGAGCGAGAGAGAGATCAGATAACCTGCTCCATTGGATTCTACTACGACATCTGCGTAAACTGCAGCAGAGAAGGATAGGAGGTGACTATCTTAAGTACAAGCAATGGGTATGGGAAAGAACATGGTACCAAACGTGTAGTGCAAGTAGGTAAGCAGGGGGAGACGATGGGCTGGATTTTGTCTTGGGGTCGGGTTGGGGTCGTGTAATCCGCATTTCGTGTTTCCCCCCCGACTCCAGATTAATGTGGGTGCCTGATGCAATTTTCACTTAATTGGGCAATTGAGTTGGAGCATGTGGGAACCCATGAACTAATTAGTGGTTTCAGTCTGAAAGTCGCCTCTGATGATGTCATCATTGCTGACTGCCTAGTCTCTGAGACTGTTGGTGAGAGAGGAGTTGCCTGGCTTGTGATGTGAGTGGACCTGGATGCAAAAAAGGGGAGAGAGAGAGAGAGAGAATTTTTTGCCAAGTAAGTCCTCCCAGGCAGTCTCTGAAGACATTCAATGCAGCAGCATCAGAGGCAATGTTCAGACCTAATACTACTACTACCTTCATCACATCTCCGTTGTAATAGTGGACCTGCAGCCGATAGTCAGCTATCCACTTGTGCTCCCGCCAGGTTTCACTGGAGTGTTTCACACCAGGCGTGCTTCATGGCAGAAGAGGGTTAAACTAGCTACAGCATTTCAAAATCGCATTACAGAGCCAATTTAAAGCTTGTTAAGGGCTTTAATGGCCTCTCCCGCCTCTTGAAGGCGGGACGGAATCGGGAACCCTGCGACTGATTATGTCAAAATTGCGTGGAGGCGGGATGGAGTCGGGATGGAGTCGGAAACCCCGACCCCGCAAATTTAACCCCCCACACGCCTCCAAACCCGACTCCATGGGTCATTCAAAATCCAGCCCTAAATGTGGCTGCTGGAAGTTTCAAATGAACTGTGTTGCTAATCCGAACAAATTGCTAGTCTCAGTGTTGACCACTTCAGATTCCTGATGTCAAACCTAGTATTACATTTATCCAATCAATGGTTTCGGGTAATACAGCTTTCTTGTCAGTTTCAAGTACCATTCAAAATTGATGAGAGGAGATCTAATATCTTGAGGCCCACGAAAACCTCTTACGAGTAAGTGGTGTAATTGTGTTCGGCGCATTGCTAACACCGGATAATCAGCTGTGCTCATGACCGCTGGTCTAACCTCAATCAAAGAACAGTGATTCTCGAGAGTTTTCTGTTCGTTAATTAAGTTAAATGCATTTACAAGCATGATCTGGATTGAAAACTGGACAAGATGTTTAAAGCATTTCCTGGTGTGATTGGTAACTAATTAGTTCAGTGATTTAACAAGGGTTTATTAACCTTTAGCAGCATATCTCCATCATGGGTATGTACCAAGTATGTGGCCCACACGCAGAATTATACAGTGAATAACTAATGGGCGAGAGAAGTCGCAAGACACAAGGGTCAGAACATGGTTGTAAGAATGATAATTAAGACATTACGTTACTGAGTAATTTTCTTCCCCCTTCCCACTGACTCTAAACGTACAGTGCCCATTGAATAATGGTCACTTTGAGATAGCAGAGGGCTGCTGTCTCCCTATGGAACTGTACATTGACGCCGAGCTATTACCTTCAGGATGGGAGGGGCAAAAATTGGAAGAGAAAAACACAACTGTCTGTTTATTTAAGAAAATAACCTATTTTAGAGTCACAGTAAAGGGGAATCAGAATGCTGGACACCAATGCAAGGCTCCTTATCTGAAGAAGGATATACTTGCCTTAGAGGCAGTGCAACGAAGGTTCAGTAGATTGATTCCTGGGATGAGAGAGTTGTCTTATGAGTCAATGGGAATCGGGGGGGAAACGCTCCACTGGCTGGAGTCATACCTCGCACAAAGAAAGATGGTTGTGGTGGTTGAAGGTCAATCATCACAGCCCCAGGACATCGCTGCAGGAGTTCCTCAGGGCAGTGTCCTCGGCCCAACCATCTTCAGCTGCTTCATCAATGACCTTCCCTCCAACATAAGGTCAGAAATGGGGAAGTTCGCTGATGACTGCACAGTGTTCAGTGCCATTCACAACTCCTCAGATAATGAAGCAGTCCATGCCCGCATGCAACAAGACCTGGACGACATTCAGGCTTGGGCTGATAAGTAGCAGGTAACATTTACGCCACAGAAGTGCCAGACAATGACTATCTCCAACAAGCGAGAATCTAACCACCGTCCCTTGACATTCAATGGCATTACCATCGCCGAATCCCCCACCATCAACATCCTGGGGGGTCACCATTGACCAGAAACTTAACTGGACCAGCCACATAAATACTGTGGCAATAAGAGCAGGTCAGAGGCTAGGAATTCTGCGGTGAGTGTCTCACCTCCTGACTCCCCAAAGCCTTTCCACCATCTACAAGGCACAAGTCAGGAGTGTGACGGTATACTCTCCACTTGCCTGGATGAGTGCAGCTCCAACAACACTCAAGAAGCTCGACACCATCCAGGACAAAGCAGCCCGCTTGATTGGCAACCCATCCACCACCTTAAACATTCACTCCCTCCACCACCGGCGTACCGTGGCTGCAGTGTGCACCATCTACAAGATGCACTGCAGTAACTTGCCAAGGCTTCTTTGGCAGCACTCCCAAACCCTGTGACCTCTACCACCTAGAAAGACAAGGGCAGCAGGTGCATGGGAACACCACCACCTCCAAGTTCCCCTCCAAGTCACACACCATCCTGACTTAGAAGTATATCGGCCGTTCCTTCATCGTCGCTGGGTCAGAATCCTGGAACTCCCTACCTAACAGGCACTGTGGGAGCACCTTCACCACACGGACTGCAGCGGTTCAAGAAGGCGGCTCACCACCACCTTCTCAAGGGCAATTAGGGATGGGCAATAAATGCTGGCCTTGCCAGCGACACCCACATCCCACAAACGAATAAAAAAAGGAGAGATTGAGTAGATTGGGCCTATACTCTCCTGGACAGTTATAAGCCCATTTGTATGAGTCCACGGTGTTGGTAGGAAGCTTCGGCCAAAACGCATATTAGAACGACATGGACATCATGTACCCATGGTTCCGCTATGCATTGCCAAAGGGTAAAACTCTCCGCTGGCTGTAGGAGCCCACCAAATCAATTCTAACGTAGATCCAATACAAGTAGACACCAAACATGGCACATTGAGTAGATTGAGCCTCTACTCTCTGGAGTTTAGAAGAATGAGAGGTGATCTCATTGAAACAAGTAAGATTCTGAGAGGGATTGACAGGGCAGATGCTGAGAGGTTGTTTCCCCCTGGCTGGAGAGTCTAGAACTAGGGGGCATAGTCTCAGGATAAGGGGTCGGCCATTTAAGACTGGGATGAGGAGGGATTTCTTCACTCAGAGGGTTGTGAATCTTTGGCATTCTCTACCCTAAAGGGCTGTGGATTCTCAGTCGTTGAGTATATTCAAGGCTGAGATCAATAGATTTTTGGACTCTAGGGGAATCGAGGGATATGGAGATCGGGCGGGAAAGTGGAGTTGGGGTCGAAGATCAGCCATAATCTTATTGAATGGCGGAGTAGGCTCGAGGGGCTGTATGGCCTACTCCTGCTCCTAATTCTTATGGTCTACTGCACCACACCTGAGGCAGCAGAGTTAGTCCCCTGTGCTGTTGAGGTCCTGATCTCAGTGCTCCAGTGGCCAAGGGAGAGGAGGTCAGGAGCTTTATCATAGGAACGACGGAATGATAAAAGGGTTAAATTATGAGGACAGATAATTAGGCTTGTATTCCCTTGAGTAAAGAAGATTAAGGAGTGATCTAATTAAGGTATTTTAAGAGGATGAAAGGATTCAAAATGGGCTTGAGCAAAGCACTGCTGAGAATTGCACACTGTACCACATGGTGCTGGAACATGGCTCTGTGCCTTTGATTGTCACATGATAAATGTCTGATTCAAATATGCCACCTGGGCAGATGCCAGGCTTTTAGCTGCAGAACCGAGGAGAGAAAATAAACAACACAGCTAATGCTGTTGTAGTTTTCACACATCTCTTTCACTTGCTTTATGGATGTTGGGAGAAACCTGCCCCCAGTAGCATTCCCTCTTGCTGTCTCTCGCTAGACAGCAAAAATTGAGATGTTTAAGATGATTAAAGGAGTTGCTGGGGTAGGTAGAGAGAATCTATTTCCTCTGGTGGGGGAGTCCAGAAAAAGGGGGCATAACCTTAAAATTAGAGCCAGGCCGTTCAAAGGTGAAACAACAACAGAAAACGCTGGAAAAACTCAGCAGGCCAGGCAACATCCGTGGAGAGAGAAACAGAGTTAACGTTTCAGGTCGAAGACCCTTCATCAGGGTTTCGACCTGAAACGTTAACTCTGTTTCTCTCTCCACGGATGTTGCCTGGCCTGCTGAGTTTTTCCAGCGTTTTCTGTTGTTGTTTCAATTTTCCAGCATCCGCAGTATTTTGCTATCGTTCAAAGGTGATGTCAGGAAGCACTTCTTCACACACAGGGTAGTGGAAATGTGGAACTCTCTCCTCCAAAAACATGTTGAGGCTCGGGGGGAGTGTCAATTAAAATCTTAAAACTGAGTTTGATAGATTTTTGTTAGACAAGGCTATTAAATGTTATGGAACCCAGGCAGGTAGATGGAGTTATGATACAGATCAGCCATGATCTAATTGGATAGCAGAATAGGCTCTAGGGGTAGAATGGTCTGCTCCTGTTCCTATGACATTAAAATCGGAGCTGAATCCTGATAGCCAGCTCAGAGACAGCAACCTTCAGAGAGGTCTGGGACCACACGAGCCAATCACAATTGATTCAGTTGATAAATAGCCCAGATTGAACAAAGGGGCCTTAAGCGATTTCGGATCTACAAAAATAAGCTGGACATTTATATTTTGCACTATGGCCCATAGAGGTCTTTAAAATTATGAAAGGGCTTGATAGGGTAGACGTAGAGAAGATGTTTCCACTTGTGGGCGAGACCAGAACTAAGGGCCATAAATCTAAGATAGTCACTAATAAATCCAATAGGGAATTCAGGAGAAACTTCTTTACCCAGAGAGTGGTGAGAATGTGGAGCTCGCTACCACAAGGAGTAGTTTAGGCGAATAGCACAGATGCATTTAAGGGGAAGCTAGATAAACACATGAGGGAGAAAGGAATAGAAGGGGGAGGGGGAACAGCCAGTTGTCGTGATACATGTTGGTACCAACGACGTAGCTAAAAAAAGGGAAGAGGTCCTACAAGTAGAATTTAGGGAGTTAGGAGCCAAGCTAAAAAGTAGGACCTCGAAGGTAGTAATCTCTGGATTACTACCAGTGCCACGTGCTAGTAAGAGTACAGAGAACAGGATAGTTAGGCTAAATACGTGGCTTGAGCAGTGGTGTAAGAGGGAGGGTTTTAAATTTTTGAGGCATTGGAACCAGTTTTGTGGTAGGTGTGACCTATACAAAAGGGACGGTCTACACCTGTGCAAAGATGGAACTGATGTTCTCGGGGTAATTTTTGATAAAGCAGTTCGGGAGCATTTAAACTAGTATGGCAGGGGGCTAGAAACCTATGTAGTGAAATAGAGGAAAGTGAAAGGCAGACAGAAATAAATGGTAAAAGGCTGAGGAACAAAAAACAAAGGGCCAAACTAATTCATAAAAAATGTGAGCATAAAAAAAGCCTGAGGGTTTTATACCTTAATGCGAGAAGCATCAGGAACAAGGTAGATGAATTAGCTGTGGAAATAGAGGTTAATAATTATGATCTAATTGGGATTACGGAAACATGGTTGCAGGGTGAGCAGGGCTGGGAGCTTAACATACAGGGGTATTCAGTATTTAGGAAGGATCGACAAAAAAGAAAGGGAGGAGGGGTAGCATTGCTGGTAAAAGAGGGGATAAATGCAATTGAAAGGAAGGATATTAACTCAGTTAATACAGAATCTATATGGGTGGAGCTAAGAAATAGCGAGGGGCGAAAAACATTAATACGAGTGGTATATAGGCCTCCAAATAGTAAAATAGAGGTTGAGGAGGGCATCACGAGGGAAATTAGAGAAGCGTGCAATAAGAGCACAGCTGTCATCATAGGTGACTTTAACTTACATATAGATTGGACTAGCCTAATCAGTAAAAATGATGAGGAGGAGGAATTCCTTGAGTGTTTAAGGGATGGTTATCTGGATCAATATGTCGAGGAACCAACTCGGGAACAGGCTATATTGGACTGGGTACTGTGCAATGAGAAGGGACTAATTAGTAATCTTGTTGTACGGGGACCCTTGGGTCAGAGCGATCATAACATGATCGATTTCTCACTCGAAATGGAGAGCGAAGAAATTGACTCAGAGACTAAGGTCCTGAATTTAAACAAGGGGAATTATGATGCCATTAGACGGGAACTGAGTAGGTCTGATTGGACAACGTTCCTGGGAGGACTGGAGGTAGATAAACAATGGCAAGCATTTAAAGATAGAATGATAAAATTGCAAAAATTGTTTATACCAATCTGGCATAAAAGGAAATCTAAAAAGGTGACTCAACCGTGGATAACAGGGGAAATTAGAGACAGCATAAAATCCAAAGATAGGGCGTATAAAATAGCCAAAAAAAGCGCCAGAGCGGAAGATTGGGAACAGTTTAAGATAGAGCAAAGGAGGACAAAGGGCTTAATCAAGAGGGGCAAAATAGCTTACGAAAGCAAGCTGGCGGAAAATATAAAAACTAACTCCAAAAGCTTTTATAAGTATATCAAGAGGAAAAGACTGGTGAAAACCAAAGTTGGTCCATTGCAGTCAGATACGGGGGAATATATAACGGGAAATAAGGAAATGGCAGACCAACTAAATGCATACTTTGGGTCAGTCTTTACGAAGGAAGACACAAAAAACCTCCCTGGGATATCGGGAAAAATAGGGACATTGGCAAAGGAGGAACTGACGCAAATCAATATCTCTAAGGATATGGTGTTAAGGAAGCTAAAGGGATTGAAGGCGGACAAATCCCCAGGGCCTGATAACATGCATCCTAGGGTACTGAAGGAGGTGGCCCTAGAGATAGCGGATGCACTAAGTATGATTTTTCAGAATTCATTAGACTCGGGAACAGTGCCCATGGATTGGAGGGTAGCTAACGTTACCCCACTATTCAAAAAGGGGGGTAGGGAAAAAGCAGGTAATTACAGACCTGTAAGCCTTACATCAGTTGTGGGCAAAATGCTGGAGTCCATCATTAAGGATGAAATAGCGGAGCACTTAGCAAATGGGGACAGGATAGGACAGAGTCAACATGGATTTACAAAGGGTAAATCGTGCTTGACTAATCTATTGGAATTTTTTGAGGGAGTAACTGGTAAAATAGATGGGGGAGAGCCAGTAGATGTGGTGTACCTGGACTTCCAAAAGGCCTTCGACAAGGTCCCACATAAAAGATTAGCATGGAAAATTGAAGCTCATGGGATAAAGGGGAAAGTATTGACGTGGATAGAGAACTGGCTGTCAGATAGAAAACAGAGAGTTGGAATAAACGGCTCATTTTCTGAATGGCAGGCAGTAACAAGTGGGGTACCACAGGGATCTGTCCTGGGTCCCCAGCTGTTCACAATTTACATTAATGACCTGGATCAGGGAGTCAGATGCAGCATTTCCAAATTTGCAGACGACACTAAACTAGGAGGGTGGGTGGGCTCAGAGGAGGAGACCAGGAAGCTCCAGAGCGATTTGGACAGACTGGGTGATTGGGCGGATAAATGGCAGATGCACTATAATGTGGACAAGTGCGAAGTTATCCACCTTGGGTGCAGGAACGGGAGGGCAAATTATTATTTAAATGGCAATAAATTGGGAGAGGGGGAAGTACAGAGAGACCTGGGTGTTCTTGTACACCAGTCACTGAAGGCGAGCATGCAGGTGCAACAGGCGGTCAAGAAGGCAAACGGTATGCTGGCCTTCATAGCAAAAGGGTTGGAATACAGGAACAGGGATACCTTGCTGCAGCTGTACAGGGCACTGGTGAGACCACACCTCGAGTACTGTGTACAGTTTTGGTCGCCTCATCTGAGGAAAGATGTTCTTGCCATGGAGAGGGTGCAGCGGCGATTCACCAGGCTGATACCAGGAATGGCGGGATTGACCTATGAGGAGAGACTATGTAGTTTAGGGATGTACACACTGGAGTTTAGAAGATTGAGAGGGGACCTCATAGAAGTGTATAAAATTCTGACAGGTCTAGACAGACTAGATGCAGAAGGAATGTTTCCCTTGGCGGGTGAGAACAGAACTAGAGGACATAATTTAAGGATAAGGGCTAAACCATTTAGGACAGAAATGAGGGGGAATTTCTTCACTCAGAGGGTGGTGAACCTGTGGAACTCATTGCCACAGAGGGCAGTGTACGCCAGCTCATTAAATATATTTAAGAGGGAATTAGATATATTTCTACAGGCAAAAGGGGTTAAGGGTTACGGAGAGAAGGCGGGGACGGGATACTGAATTGGAGGATCAGCCATGATCTCATTAAATGGCGGAGCAGGCTCGAAGGGCCGGATGGCCTACTCCTGCTCCTATCTTCTATGTATCTATGTATCTATGATATGTTGATGGGGTTAGATGAAGAAGGTGGGGAGGGGGCTCGTTTGGAGCATAAACACCGGCATGGACCAGTTGGGCTCTGTGGCCTGTTCCTGTGCTGTAAATACTATGTAATACTATGGCCCGGATTTTCCGATTGGAGGCTTCCTGCGTGCGGATGCCTCCAATCTGGAAAAAATCGACGAACTTACCTGCTTGCTCCATGGGTCCCGACACTTCCGATCCTGGGCCTCTCCTGGACCGCGCGCGCAGAGGCCCAGGTATCCCAGGGGCGCAGGCGGTTCGCAAGCGTCCCTGGGATCACGTGGGCCACAGGGAACCAATCAAAGAAGGGGATCCCCCTTCACACTTTGGACAGGTCTCTCAGCTCAGACCCATCAAAAGTATGAATGGGGATCACTCAAAAAGCACACTAAAACATTAAACAATTTTTTTTTTAAATCACCTATTTAAAATGAGTTAAAATTACATTATTTTAAGCAAAAATTTAATTTTTTGAAAAAAGTAATTAAAGTTTTTTACGGGGGCTAAAAATAAACTTACCTTTTTTTAAAAGTATTTTTAAATTACAAATGAGTGAAAAAAAAATTTTTTTTAAACTTTTTTTAAAACTCTTATGCTGGTAAAAGTAGGCCAGGCGTAAGATTTCTAAGGGTTTTCAGCGGGCGGAGGTTCTGCAGAAAGCGGAACTCTCCCCCCCGCGGAGGCCCTTCTCCAGGACATGGCGGAGGATCGTGACAGATCGGAAGTGCCGGTTTTCAGCGCGTGCGCTTCGCCTGCCTGAAACCGTCACTTGCGAGGCCCCTATGGGTGCGTACACGCCTCGTACACACCCGTGGGGGTCGGAAAACACGGGCCCTTGTAACCTCCTTCTGTGCCGTACGGTTAGCTGAGGTTGTGACTGGGGTGGCATTTCCCGTGGCAGAATAAAGGCAGCTTTTAGCCGAATCGATCAGCGCTGCACCTGACCTGGAAATGCTTGACGCCGCCACTGGATACCAAGAGTGGAAAACTGTTCTCGCTTTCAGCTCTGACATCCCTCAACTTCATCCAAAAAGGAAGAACGGAAATGTAGAAAGCAAGAACAAAAAAAAATATAGAGAAACAAAAAACCAGAGAGTAAATTGAAGTAAGCAAAATGGATTCTGAGCTTGAGGTTTAGAGAGAGCAATAACAGATTGTATCCGCGTGCGAAGAGCCACTGAATTGCAAACTTATTTGCCTAGAAATTCGTCCCGGGAGGTATCGGATGTGCCGCCTGTTATACGCAGCGGCTGATTGACTCCAATGAAACTGAATATCAGCCGCTGCCTATAACGGACGGCCGATCCGAGACCGCCCGTCTTGCGCCCCCCCCCCCCCCCGAGACGAATTTCGACGCCGTTGTACTTTACTCTACACTCACATTTCTAGCTATTCTCTCTTTGGGCTAAAAATCATTAGACAACTGCTGTAAAACTCAACTACCATCCGAGCCTCCTATCCTAGCTAATCAGTGTTCAATGTATTATTTAGAGCTTTATTGTATCAGAGTTTCAGGCTTTTTTTAATGTATTAGCAGCCTCTGG
Organism: Squalus acanthias; assembly: GCA_030390025.1. Lineage (NCBI taxonomy): Eukaryota > Metazoa > Chordata > Chondrichthyes > Squaliformes > Squalidae > Squalus > Squalus acanthias. The sequence goes on from CM059445.1 coordinate 57,687,203, forward strand.
TTTTAGCTATGGAATCATAGAAATTTACGGCACAGAAGGAGGCCGTTCGGCCCATCGTGTCTGTGCCGACCGAAAAAGAACCATCCAGTGTAATCCCACTTTCCAGCTCTTGGTCCGTAGCCCTGTGGGTTCCGGCCCTTCAAGTGCATATCCAAGTACTTTTTAAATGTGATGAGGGTTTCTGCCTCGACCACCCTTTCAGTCAGTGAGTTCCAGACCCCCACCACCCTCTGGGTGAAAAAAGTTCTCCTCCAGTCCCCTCTAATCCATCTACCAATTACGTTATATCAATGCCCCCTGGTTTTTGACCCCTCTGCTAAAGGAAAGAGGTCCTTCCTATCCACTCTATCTAGGCCCCTCATAATTTTATACACGTCAATAAGGTCTCCCCTCAGCCTCCTCTGTCCCAAAGAAAACAACCCCAGCCTATCCAATCTTTCCTCATTGCTAAAATTCTCCAGCCCTGGCAACATCCTCGTAATTCTCCTCTGTACCCTCTCTAGTGCAATCACATTCTTCCTGTAATGTGGTGACCAGAACTGTACGCAGTACTCTAGCTGTGGCCTAACTAGTGTTTTATACAGTTCAAGCATAACCTCCCTGCTCTTATATTCTATGCCTCGGCTAATAAAGGCAAGTATCCCGTATGCCTTCTTAACCACCTTATCTACCTGTCCTGCTACCTTCAGGGATCTGTGGACCTGCACTCCAAGGTCCCTCTGTTCCTCGACACTATAGGGGATAGTACAGGTATGTAGAAGCCATATAAATAATGCATTTCTCAATGGTTAGCCTAACTGTAGTGATTGTACAATATGCATTTTAATGTCTTTCTAGCCCTATAACCTGCACTCCCACTCCCAACTAGACATTTATCCAAAAGCAAAATCCTACATATGCTGGAAACCTGAAATAAAAACAGAAAATGTTGGAAATACTCAGCAGGTCAGGCAGCATCTGTGGAGAGAGAAACAGAGTTAACGTTTCAGTTCGATGGCCTTTTGTCGGAACTGGAAGAAGTTCGAGATGTAACAGATTTTAAGCGAGTGCAGGGGCAGGGAAAGGAGGGAGGGGAGGAAAGAACAAAAGGGAAGGTCTGTGATAGGGTGGAAGGCAGGAGAGAGTAAATGACAAAAGGGATGATGATGCAAGGCAAAATGGGATGATAATGGGACAAGTAAAGAAACAAAAGATGGGTCGAGAGGAGGTGTAAATGGGAATAGCATAACCATTACCAGCACCTGCTGTCCGAAAAAATGGGAGCAGTGATTATGATGTTGTAAAGTGCCTAATCGAAAGATGAGGTGCTGTTCCTTGAACTTCCATTGAGCTTCATTGGAACAGTGTAGGAGGCCAAGGTCAGAGTGGGAGTGGAACGGAGAATTAAAATGGCAAATGTCCAGAAGCTCAGAGTGATGCTTGCGGACTGAACGGAGGTGTTCTGCAAAGCGATCACCCAATCTGCATTTGGTCTCCCCAATGTAGAGGAGACTGCATTGTGAGCAGCAAATACAGTATACTAAATTGAAAGCAGTACAAGTAAATCAATACTTATCCAGCTCTGTTTTCAAAGAGTTAAGCGACACAACATCAATTGCTTTTGTTGGGAGATTCTTCTACACTTCGGACCATATCTGTTGCACAAAACTCGGCTCTTCCCAGTGTCTGGATTTGGTGGATCCATCAAGCTTACATTGGGGCTGCTACTTGCTGTGTGAGATGCTTGTGCATTGAATAATAGCGCAAGGACCCTCCAAGGCTGGTATATAAGCAGCTTTTAGGGGAACAGAAAAGTTCTTTCGATCTGCAATCTAACTTCAGCTTTTTAACATTTTTAAACCTCTGTCCTTAATGATCAATGTCCAAATCAAGCAGTTTACTGGCAATAAGTGAGAACTGAAGAGCTTATCTTATCATATGTTTTAGAATAATAGAATCATAGAATGGTTACAGCACAGAAGGAGGCCATTCGGCCCGTTGAGCCCATGTCGGCTCTCTACAAGAGCGCTTTATCTAGTCCCACTCCCCCTGCCCTTTCCACACAGCCCTGCAATTTTTTTTCCTTCAGGTACTTATCCAATTCCCTTTTGAAAGCCACGATTGAGTCTGCCTCACCACCCTTTCAGGCAGTGCATTCCAGATCCTAACCACTCGCTGTGTAAAGAAGTTTTTCCTCATGTCGCCTTTGGTTCATCTGCCAATCACCTTAAATCTGTGTCCGCTGGTTCTTGACCCTTCCACCAATGGGAACAGTTTCTCTCTATCTACTGTGTCTAGACCCAACATGACTTTGAATACCGCTATCAAATCGCCTCTCAATCTTCTCTGCTCTAATGAGAACAACCCCAGCTTCTCCAGTCTATCCACGTAACTGAAGTCCCTGATCCCTGGAATCATTCTCATAAATCTTTTCTGCACCCTCTCTAAGGCCTTCACATCCTTCCTAAAGTGCGGTGCCCAGAATTGGACACAATACTCCAGTTGAGGCCGAACCAGTGTTTTATAAAGGTTCATCATAAATTCCTTGCGTTTGTACTCTATGCCTCTATTTATGAAAATGAGAAGTCGCACAACACCAGGTTATAGTCCAACAGATTTATTTAATTTTACAAGCTTTCGAAGCAGTTCGCTCCTTCGTCAGGTAAGTTAGCAATGAGAGAATCTCCCAGAATTCACAATTTAAACCCAGACAAAATCTCCACATCATGACCTCTATTTATGAAGCCCAGGATCCAGTATGCTTTTTTAACCGCTTTCTCAACCTGCCCTGCCACCATCATCGATTTGTGCACATATATCCCCAGGTTTCTCGGTTCATCCTTTCGGATTGTACCCTTTAGCTTATATTTCCTCTCTTTATTCTTTCTACCAAAATGTATCACTTCACACTTTTCTGCATCAAATTGTGTTTACCTCCTCCCCAAGAAGGATAATAACGAGTTGGTCTTCTACTGTATCACGGCTTCTAAGAAGAAACTGGCCATGTCCATTGGCCATGTCTCTTGAAGAATGCCCATGCTCTCCAATTTGTCAGACTGGGGTACAAGACTGATTACTCAACAAGGCAAGTTTAATTAAATAATCGTCTCACAGCCAAGCTCATTGGAACAAGAGCCTCTGGCTTCTCACAAACAAAGTTGTCTTCCAACTGTAAGATGCATACTGTTAAAAAGATAGCAATGGTGGTGCATGAAAAATAGCAAAGCAATAGGGCAAATCAAGCTGTAGTTTATAGTCAAACCTAGAACTCAATCAAGGGTCATGTTGGTTTTTTTTGTCTTGATTTTTTAAAGCATGCTTTGGGTATCTTTAATTATAAGAACATAAGAACATAAGAAATAGGAGCAGGAGTAGGCCAATCGGCCCCTCGAGCCTGCTCCGCCATTCAATAAGATCATGGCTGATCTGATCCTAACCGCCAATCTACTATCTATCACAGAACCATCTCCTGCATCTAACAGAATTGCACACACGAAATAGGAGCAGAATCAGGCTACACAGTCCCTGGGCCCGCTCCACTACCCACAGGGCCATGACCGATCTGAACCTAGACTCATGTCCAAATTCCTGCCCGCTCCCCGTAACCCTTAATGCCCTTTACTTCTAGGAAACTGTCTATTTCTGTTTTAAATTTAATTAATGTTGTAGCTTCTACAGCTTTTTGTGGCAGCATATTCCATGGACCTACCACCCTCTGAGTGAAGTAGTTCCTCCTCATCTCAGTTTTGAAAGAGCAGCCCCTTATTCTAAGACTATGTCCCCTAGTTCTCGTCTCACCCGTCATCGGGAACATCCTCCCCGCATCCACCCGATCCAACCCCTTCACAATCTTATATGTTTCAATAAGATCGCCTCTCATTCTTCTGAACTCCAATGAGTAGAGTCCCAATCTACCCAACCTCTCCTCATATGACCACCCCCTCATCCCCGGGATTAACCGAGTGAATCTTTTTTGCACTGCCTCGAGAGCAAGGATGTCTTTCCTTAAGTAAGGGCACCAAAAATGTATGCAGTATTCCAGGTGCGGTCTCACCAATACCTTGTACAACTGAAGCAATACCTCCCTATTTTTATATTCTATCCCCCTAGCAATGAAAGCCAACATTCCATTTGCCTTCTTAATCACTTGCTGCACCTGCATACTAACCTTTTGAGTTTCGTGCACCAGGACCCCCAGATCCCTTTGCACTTCAGTACTCTCCAGTTTCTTGCCATTAAGATAATAAATTGCTCTAGGATTTTTCCTGCCAAAGTGCATCACCTCACACTTTCCAGTGTTGTATTCCATCTGCCAAATCTCTGCCCACTTACTTAGCCTGTCTATGTCCCCTTGCAGGTTTTTTATGTCCTCCTCACTCACTACTTTCCCTCCCATCTTTGTATCATCTGCAAATTTTGATATGTTACACTTGGTCCCTTCCTCCAAATCGTTAATATAGATTGTGAAGAGTTGGGGACCCAGCACTGACCCCTGTGGAACACCACTAGTTACTGATTGCCAGTCTGAGAATGAACCATTTATCCCAACTCTTTGCTTTCTGTTAGATAGCCAATCCTCTATCCATGCCAGAATATTACCCCCAATCCCGTGATTTTTTACCTTAAGCAATAATCTTTTGTGTGGCACCTTGTCAAATGCCTTTTGGAAGTCTAAATACACTACGTCCACTGGTTCCCCTTTATCCACTCTATATGTTACTTCCTCAAAGAACTCCAGCAAATTTGTCAAACATGACTTCCCCTTCGTAAAACCATGCTGACTTTGTCCTATTAAATTATGATTATCCAAATGTCCTGTTACTGTTTCCTTAATAATGGACTCCAAAATTTTACCTACCACAGATGTTAGGCTAACCGGTCTATAGTTACCAGCCTTCTGTCTACTGCCCTTTTTAAATAAGGGTGTTACATTAGCAGTTTTCCAGTCTGCCGGGACCTTAAATTACAACAGGAGCCAGCGTCCAGAATATGGAAAATCCTTGATTGGGTGACATCAAATATTTATAATGGCACAAAAGCGTAATTGGAACAGCACCACAGAACAAATCTGTTTAACCAAATTACACACACACGCGCACAAACCACACACGGTAATTGTCCCCTCAATCAATAAGCACCACTTCAATATGGAGTTTAATGATGCTGAATGGAATGAAAATGGATTGATTAGGGTAAGGAAGAATAACAAGATGTACAAATTGATTCGATAAATTGCAAGGATTTCCAACTAGATAATGGAATACTGTCGTGATGAAAACAAGACGCATAATACCAAATATGGGAGATATTATTAATCAAGAACATCTAGGAATCTGCAGCATGAAAACTTCAGATTAACGTGGAGGAAAATGTTAGAATCGTAGAAGCTTACAGTACAGAAGGAGGCTATTCGGCTTATCGTGCCTGTGCCGGCTCTTTGAAATGGCAAGGGCACATTGATTAGCCATGTCGAGTTGTTTTCCGAAATTAAATGCTGACTTCTAGTTAAAGGGGGACTGCCTTTGTGAAACAGTATTGGGGGAGGGGCGTGGGGGAGGGCTCTTTATTATTAAGGAAAGAGCCATGGGTCATTTTCATTGTGATGGTAATATTTGTATTGATATAGTACCTTCAGCTGCTTCATCAATGACCTTCCCTCCAACATAAGGTCAGAAGTGGGGATTTTCGTCGATGACAGCACAGTGTTCAGTGCCATTTGCAACTCCTCAGATAATGAAGCAGTCCGTGCCCGCATGCAACAAGACCTGGATGACATTCAGGCTTGGGCTGATAAGTGGCAGGTAACAATCGCGCCACACAAGTCAGAAATGGGGATGTACGCTGATGACTGCACAGTGTTCAGCACCATTCACAACTCCTCAGATAATGAAGCAGCCCACGTCCGCATGCAACAAGACCTGGATGACGTTCAGGCTTGGGCTGATAAGTGGCAGGTAACATTCGTGCCACAGAAGTGCCAGGCAATGACTATCTCCAACAAAAGAGAGTCTAACCACCTCCCCTTGACATTCAATGGCATTACCATCGCCGAATCCCCCACCATCAACATCCTGGGGGTCACCCTTAACCAGAAACTTAATTGGACCAGCCACATAAATACTGTGGAAACAAGAGCAGGTCAGAGGCTAGGTATTCTGAGGCAAGTGTCTCACCTCCTGACTCCTCAAAGCCTTTCACCATCTACAAGGCACAAGTAAGGAGTGTGATGGAATACTGTCCACATGCCTGGATGAGTGCAGCTCCAACAACACTCAAGAAGCTCGGCATCATCCAGGCCAAAGCAGCCCGCTTGATTGGCACCCCATCCACCACCTTAGACATTCACTCCCTCCACCACCGGCGCACCGTGGCTGCAGTGTGTACCATCTACAAGATGCACTGCAGCAACTCGCCAAGGCTTCTTCGGCAGCACCTCCCAAACCCTTGATCTCTTCCACCTAGAAGGACAAGGGCAGCAGGTGCATGGGAACATCACCACCTCCAAGTTCCCCTCCAAGTCACACACCATCCTGACTTGGAAATATATCGCCATTCCTTCATCGTCGCTGGGCCAAAATCCTGGAACTCCCTCCCTAACAGCACTGTGGGAGTACCTTCACCACACGGACTGCAGCGGTTCAAGAAGGCGGCTCACCACCACCTTCTCAAGGGCAATTAGGGATGGGCAATAAATGCTGGCCTTGCCAGCGACGCCCACATCCTATAAACTAATTTTAAAAAAGCTGCTGAGTATGTTGTGAACATGAGACATCATTAAACCCAGATTCAAGTCTCTGGAGTGGGACTATGAACCCCCAACTTTCTGACTTAGAGGTGAGAGTGCTGCCCACTGAGCCACAGTTGACGCCATAAAAGACAGGAATCCCTGCAGAGGTGGGATTGATATTTCAAAATACTTTTGTTTTTTTCTTATGCCAAAACCAAAATTTTCAAGAATGTTGTCAGGAGGCTTGAATAAAGCTGCGTTGCCCTGTGTTTGGATGTTGCAAATCCCAGATTTTAAAATGGTAAAAGTAATAAAATTGCCATAGCCCTCTCAAGTGGACGTAAAAGATCCCACGGCCACTATTCAAAAAAGAGCAGGGATTTTCTTCCCTGTATCCTGGCCAATATTTATCCCTCAACCAACATCATTAAAAACAGATTACTTGGTCATTATCACATTGTTGTTTGTGGGAGCTTGCTGTGCGCAACTTGCAACAGTGACTACGCTTCAAAAAATACTTCACTGACTGGAAAGTGTTTTGTGGCACCCTGATGTCGTGAAAGGCATCATTTAAATACAAGACTTTCTTTCTTTTCTAAACCGAGTCCCCGTCTGTCTGAAGGTGGACATAAAGGATCCCAGGGCACTATTTTGAAGGACGGTCTCCTGGCCAATATTTATCTCTCGACCAACATCAACAACAACAACAACTACTTGCATTTATATAGCGGCTTTAACGTAGTAAAACATCCCAAGACGCTTATCACTAAAACTGATTATCTGGTCATTATCACATTGCTGTTTGTGGGAGCTTGCTGTGCGCAAATTGGTTGCCGCGTTTCCTACATTGCAACAGTGACTACACTTCAAAAATAGTTCATTGGCTGTGAAGCGCTTTGGGACGTCAGAGTGCTGAGGTTGTGAAAGGTGCTATATAAATGCAAATTCTTTCTTTACAGGAAAAATGTCAAAGTTGGATATGGATTAGAAAAGCGGCCACTGTTTTAGGTTGCTGGTTGTTTTGCTCAATTTTAAAGAGTTTTAACAGCACTGTGGGAGTACCTTCACCACACGGACTGCAGCGATTCAAGAAGGCGGCTCACCACCACCTTCTCAAGGGCAGCTAGGGATGGGCAATAAATGCTGGCCTTGCCAGCGACGCCCACATCCAAATAACGAATAATAATAAAAGTGCTTTTGAAGTGTAGTCACAGTGATAATGTAGGAAATGCAGTAGTCAATTTGCGCACAGCAAGATCCCACAAACAGTAATTAGATAAATGAGCAGATCATCAGTTTTTTAGGTATTGGTTGAGGGATAAATATTGGCTTGGAGAACTCCCCAGCTCTGTCTTCAAATCGTGCCATGGCATCTTTCACATCCATCCGAGAGGGCAGTCGGGGCCTCGGTTTAACAACTCATCCGAAAGACAGTTCTCCCTCAATGCTGCGTTGAAGTATTAGCCTAGATTATGTGCTCAAGTCTCTGGAGTGGGACTGTGAACCCACAACCTTCTGACTCAGAGGTGAGGGTGCTGCCCACTGAGCCACAGCTGACACTTTAGATATACAGTTATTTTACATCAGGAAGTATCTACTAACAGAATTTGCATGGCTTGACAGAGTTGGTGGGTGGGTACTGTCAATAAAATGAATAGGGAATGCAGTAGTCAGGGGCGGCATTTGCCTTGTGAAGAGCCCTGTGCAAAGGTTTGGTTCGGGGGCCCCTGCTAGACAGTGATACTAAATACTACCTACTTTATGAAAAGGCCTGAAATAGAAACAGAAAATGCTGGAAACACTCAGCAGGTCAGGCAACGTCTGTGGAGAGAGGAACAGAGTTAACGTTTCAGGTCGATGACCTTTCGTCAGAAAAGGCCTGTTTGCAACAGACTGGCACTAAGGTTATGTAAGTGTAGCCTGCTTTGCCATGTCTTGTACTGTGCACAGCGTGATTTACTTGCAGTGCGACAGGGAGAGCACCAAGTGTTTTGTTTAATAAAACTGATTAATTGTCGATGCATACAATTCCAGGGAAAGGGGCATGTTGAAATACCACTCCGACCTTTAAATCCTTCTATCACTTTATACGCAGCATACATATTGCATTAACTCATCGGTCTCACTATTGTAGCTTTGACAGATTCCATAAGCTTTAGAAGACTATTGGGAATATAAGAAGATTTAAAGTAATGCTCAGGGAATATTGCTCCTGCGATTGTCAAAAGAATATGATCAGGCTGTTATCACAGGATCCTTGCCACTCAGTCTGTGTGCATTACTGTGAGAATCCATGTGTTGTGGATTTAATTTACTGTAGTGTATGGAATATTGATACTGGAGTACTGTGTGCAGTTTTGGTCTCCTTACCTAAGAAAGGATATACTTGCCATAGAGGGAGTGCAGCGAAGATTCACCAGACTGATTCCTGGGATGGCAGGACTGTCGTATGAGGAGAGATTGGGTCGACTAGGCCTGTATTCACTAGAGTTTAGAAGAATGAGAGGGGATCTTATTGAAACGTATAAAATTCTGACAGGGCTAGACAGACTGGATGCAGGGAGGATGTTTCCCCTGGCTGGGGGGGTCGAGAACGAGGGGTCACAGTGTCAGGATATGGGGTAGGACATTTAGGACTGAGATGAGGAGAAATTTCTTCACTCAGAGGGTGGTGAACCTGTGGAATTCTCTACCACAGAAGGCTGTGGAGGCCAAGTCACTGAATATATTTAAGAAGGAGATAGAAAGATTTCTAGACACAAAAGGCATCAAGGGGTATGGGGAGAGAGCGGGAATATGGAATTGACATAGAGGATCAGCCATGATCATATTGAATGGCGGAGCAGGCTCGAAGGGCCGAATGGCCTACTCCTGCTCCTATTTTTCTATGTTTCTATGATAGCTTTTATTTGCTTATTTTTGGGCCAGGCTTCATCATTGTAACAAAACCATCGACCCATTTATTTTAACCAAGAAATTTCAGCGAATGCTTCAATTCCTTACAAAGTTAAGACCTGAACTGAAGTCTTGGTGCTTCCCTTGTCGACATCCTGGACTCTATAAAAAGGGGGGGAGAGGGGCGGCGGGTTGTGGGGGGGTGTGGCGGGTGCTATCTTTGTAACCTCCTCCAGCCTTACAACATAAGAACATAAGAAATAGGAGCAGGATTAGGCCACTTGGCCCCTCGAGCCTGCTCCGCCATTCAATAAGATCATGGCTGATCTTTGGCTCAAAGCCACTTCCCTGCCCGCTCCCCATAACCCTTCACTCCCTTATCTTGCAAAAATCTGTCTATCTCCACCTTAAATGTATTTAATGACCCAGCCTCCACGGCTCTCTGGGGCAGAGAATTCCACAGATTTACGACCCTCTGCGAGAAGAAATTCCTCCTCATCTCAGTTCTAAAAGGGCGGCCCTTTATTCTGAAACTATGCCCCCGAGTTCTAGATTTTCCCACGAGGGGAAACATCCTCTCTGCATCTACCTTGTCGAGCCCCCTCAGTATCTTATATGTTTCAATAAGATCACCTCTCATTCTTCTAAATTCCAATGAGTACTCTGCGCTCTTCCAATTCTGGGCTCTTGTGCATCACCGACTTCCTTTGCTCCACCATTGGCGGCCGTGCCTTCACCTGCCTGGGCCCTAAGCTCTGGAATTCCCTCCCTAAACCTCTCTGCCTCTCTACCTCTCTCTCCTTATTTAAGACCCTCCTCAGCACCTACCTTGGTCAAAGCTTTTAGTAACTTGGCTCGGTCAACAACCAGGCTTGGTGCACCGAATGGCCTTTTCTCAATCTCTGCTTATATTCTCATATCTAAAGTTTATCAGTATATGTTATTTTCATTAAATGGGGTAGATTTTGACTTTGTGCCATAGTGTAAAACAGGTGACAGCAAAATCGGCAGCAAAGTCAAAATCTACCCCGCTAACGTTTGGGAGGTATAAAATTTGGGTGACGTGCATTAGGGAGCAGGTCAGGCAGCTCGAAACAGAGATACAAGAAACAAAAGGAGGAGAGAAACCAGAGAATGCCACTTTTCCAGTAGGGCCTTTATGCTGACGGAGAGAGGAGACTCTCATCCTGTCACCAGATTTCAAACCCAGGTCTTAAAACTGAACAGATGATCTCTGAAACAAGTGCCTTGTCTCGCAGTACATTTCAGTTTAATCACAAATAAAAGCCTTTTGTATAAAATCTTTAAAAATAAAACCACATAAGGTTGCCAACTCTGGCTGGATGTATTCCTGGAGGTTTCATGACATGACTTCCTCCATCCAACAGCGTGGCCCCCCCCCCCCCTCCCAAGCATTGGTCGCCCAACATGTCCATTCTCGCGGTGCAACGCCTTCCCCCCGGCCAATTGGAAAGTGAACAGACTCTTCCATTACCTGATTGGATGATTCTTGACTGTCAGTCAAGGAACCTTTTCTTTCCCAACTCCAACATTGTTATAACTGTTGAAAGAAAATTTATTTTGTCTAAATCCCCAATGATTTTCCTCCCGAGGTTTGCTCCCAGCAGTGTCCTGGAGATTAATCTTCAAGTCCTGGAGGCTCCGGGGCAATCCTGGAGACTCGGAAACCCTACACCTCACACCGTGATATTTTCTAGTTTTTCATATATTTTAGACAGTAGAAATTTGCTTCCTAACAGATTCATTTGGTGATCTTAAGGTCCATGAATGATCTCTCTCAAGCACCTGACGACTGTTCTCAAAACAGATGGAAACAGGTTTCAAGCTCCTCTCGCTGAGTAACGAAACGTTATTACAGCTCAGAACATGATGTTACAGAAGTCATGAGTTTGGCAACACAGCAACAACAACTTGCATTTAGATAGTGCCTTTAACGTAGTAAAATGTGCCAAGGCGCTTCACACGAGCACAGAATCCTCTGACTTTCCCAATAAAACTATGGCTTCAAGAAAATGGACTCGCAGAGTTGCAACCACTGCAACAAGTAACATTATGCATTTAACCTTATTTCATACTAAGCTTCTCATTACAACCTGCTGCAAGTGACTTGAGATAAATGGATACCTCATCCACAGATAGATTCAAATGACGAGAACCTGTGCTGGCTCACTCCTGTTCCATAGTATTCCAGTGGGCCCAATCGCTTCCTATTAGAAACATAGAAACATGGGAGCAGGAGTAGGCCATTCGGCCCTTCGAGCCTGCTCCGCCATTCAATATGATCATGGCTGATCCTCTATCTCAATTCCATATTCCCGCTCTCTCCCCATACCCCTTTGATGTCTTTTGTGTCTAGAAATCTATCTATCTCCTTCTTAAATATATTCAGTGACTTGGCCTCCACAGCCTTCTGTGGTAGAGAATTCCACAGATTCACCACCCTCTGAGTGAAGAAATTTCTCCTCATCTCAGTCCTAAATGTCCTATCCCGTATCCTGAGACTGTGACCCCTCGTTCTAGACCCCCCAGCCAGGGGAAACATCCTCCCTGCATCCAGTCTGTCTAGCCCTGTCAGAATTGTATACGTTTCAATGAGATCCCCTCTCATTCTTCTAAACTCATATTCATTTATATTGTATGGTGTTCTACTGAATCAAACCACTGCTTCCTCAATCTGATTGTATGGAATTCCAATGCATGAAGCCCATCTATGTATTGATTTCCTGAAGTAAGGATAAGCATCAATTAGAAATTCAAATTGAATCATTGTTTCCCCCCCTTCCCCCCAATTACCTGGTTTTCAGAAATAACAACAGAAAACGCTGGAAAAACTCAGCAGGCCAGGCAGCATCCGTGGAGAGAGAAAGAGAGTTAACGTTTCAGGTCGATGACCTTTCATCAGAACTGGGAAGAGCCGGAAATCAAATAGATTTAAGGCCAGGGTAAAGCTGGGAAAAGGGGGAGGGGATAAAGGAACAAAGGGGGAGATGAAGAGACATTAAGAGACATTAAGAGATATGCAAGGCTAGAGGTGGTGTTAATGTGACAGATTAAGGCTGAATGAAGTGTGAAATCCACTGGCAGAATGAAGGACAGCTGCCAGCTTCTAGGAGGAAAAAAAAGGTGGGGGGGGGAACAAATAAAAGGGTGGATAAAATAAAATATAAATGTGATTGGAGCTGAGGTTATGATCTAAAATTGTTGAACTCGATATTGAGTCCAGAGGGCTGTAGCGTGCCTAAACGAAAGATGAGGTGCTGTTCCTCGAGCTTACGCTGAGCTTCCGTGGAACAGTGTAATAGGCCGAGGACGGTGAGGTCAGAGTGGGAGTGAAGCGGTGAATTAAAGTGACAGGCCACCGGGAGCTCGGGGTCCCCCTTACGGACTGAACGGAGGTGTTCCGCAAAGCGGTCAGTCCGTAAGGGGGACCCCGAGCTCCCGGTGGCCTGTCACTTTAATTCACCGCTTCACTCCCACTCTGACCTCACCGTCCTCGGCCTATTACACTGTTCCACGGAAGCTCAGCGTAAGCTCGAGGAACAGCACCTCATCTTTCGTTTAGGCACGCTACAGCCCTCTGGACTCAATATCGAGTTCAACAATTTTAGATCATAACCTCAGCTCCAATCACATTTATATTTTATTTTATCCACCCTTTTATTTGTTCCCCCCCCCACCTTTTTTTTCCTCCTAGAAGCTGGCAGCTGTCCTTCATTCTGCCAGTGGATTTCACACTTCATTCAGCCTTAATCTGTCACATTAACACCACCTCTAGCCTTGCATATCTCTTAATGTCTCTTAATGTCTCTTCATCTCCCCCTTTGTTCCTTTATCCCCTCCCCCTTTTCCCAGCTTTACCCTGGCCTTAAATCTATTTGATTTCCGGCTCTTCCCAGTTCTGATGAAAGGTCATCGACCTGAAACGTTAACTCTCTTTCTCTCTCCACGGATGCTGCCTGGCCTGCTGAGTTTTTCCAGCGTTTTCTGTTGTTATTTCAGATTTCCAGCATCCGCAGTATTTTGCTATCGACCTGGTTTTCAGTGCTCAGTTCACTGATGACAGCAGCATATATTGGGAATCGTTATTCTTGTAAAACATGTTGCTCTGTTTTCTGTTGGTTTCTGTGCGGATTGAATTGCTAAATAAATGTTCAAATGCGCAAATTGTCTCTGCAGGGTTCAGGTAACTCCTCGTCTCACCATTTTCTGTTCCTTGGCAAGCCAGTGCTCTGGTTATTAGAATACAACTGTGTATGTATTTATTTTGTGCTGGGCAAATTTGGAAATAAGAGCCCATACAATCTAATTACATAGGATTACATAGGATATATGGCACAGAAACAGGCCATTTAGCCCAACCAGTCCTAAGACATAAGAACATAAGACGTAGGAGCAGGAGTAGGTCATTTGGTCCCTCGAGCCTGCTCCGCCATTCAATAAGATCATGGCTGATCTGATCTTGGCCTCAACTCCACTTCCCTGCCCGCTCCCCATAACCCTTGACTCCCTTATCGTTCAAAAATCTGTCTATCTCCACCTTAAATATATTCAATGACCCAGCCTCCACAGCTCTCTGGGGAAGAGAATTCCAAAAGATTCACGACCCTCTGAGAGAAGAAATTCCTCCTCATTTCCGTTTTAAAAGGATGCCCCCTTATTCTGAAACTATGCCCCCTAGTTCTAGATTCCCCCACGAGGGGAAACATCCTCTCTGCATCTACCCTGTCAAGCCCCTTCAGAATCTTATATGTTTCAATAAGATCCCCTCTCATTCTTCTAAACTCCAATGAGTATAGGCCCAACCTGCTCAACCTTTCTTCATAAGACAACCCCTTCATCTCCGGAATCAACCTCGTGAACCTTCTCTGAACTGCCTCCAATGCAAGTATATCCTTCCTTAAATCAGGAGACCAAAACTGTACGCAGTACTCGAGGTGTGGTCTTACCAACGCCCTGTACAGTTGTAACAGGACTTCCCTACTTTTATACTCCATTCCCTTTGCAATAAAGGCCAACACTCCATTTGCCTTCCTAATTACTTGCTGTACCTGCATGCTAACTTTTTGCGATTCATGTACCAGTCCATGCCGGCGTTTATGCTCCACTCGAGCCTCCTCCCGTCTTTCCTCATCTAACTCTATCAGTATAACCCTCTATTCCCTTCTCCCTCATATGTTTGTCCAGCCTCCCCTTAAATGCATCTATACTATTCACTTCAACCACTCCCTGTGGTAGCGAGTTCCACATTCTCACCACTCTTTGGGTAAAGAAGTTTCTTCTGAATTCCCTATTGGATTTCTTGGTGACTATCTTATATTGATGGCCTCTAGTTATGCTCTTCCCCACTAGTGGAAACATTCTCTCTGTATCCACTCTATCAAAACCTTTCATAATTTTAAAGACCTCTATTAGGTTACCCCTCAGCCTTTTTTCAAGAGAAAAGAGACCCAGCCTGTTCATCCTTTCCTAATCATTGCAGAGGAGTCTTTCTTTGTGGTAGAGTAATCCCTTATAATGCTGAGTCTTAGGCTGGAATATATGTAACTAATGTATCCTATACCTTAAGCCATTACTGGTTCCAATCAAACCATAAGAATAGGGTACTATCAGTAAGTGGCCTCCCTTTCTAATACTGATTCCAAAACAAACCCTTAAGGGGACAGATTAGAGACCAGGAATGTTTTTTTAATGATTTAATCATGGCCTTTCAATCAACAATTGTATTAACTTGTCTCCAGTAACAATCCTACAGCAATGCCACAAGGGTAACAATGTAATCTCTGGGTTAACCAGATAAACTGTATTAGGATGATAACTGTATTCCAAAAGGTCATATGGGTAATTGCTATTTTTCATGCGCCAAATCTCCATTGGTGCGTCGCCTCCCGCACCATATCTACTCCTTGCACACGATCACTAAGGGCTATAGATTTAAACTTGAGCCAACTGCTGACATGTATATCCACAGCGTGGGATACCAGTGCAATAAATATTCATTTGATTTTTGAAATATTAATTTTACTTGAATAATCATTGCAGCACCAGCTCTATGGTAATAGTCTCAAATGAACAGGAATCCAAAAGTGACTATCCCCAGAGTGCTGACAGTCCCATACATTTTTAAAATGGTTTTCTTTCATGTTTTGGTGTTTGAATTACAGTAAATTACCACATATCGCTAAGCGAACCTTTGGCTTAGTGATAATGTTCCCATCTCTGAGCCAGAAGGTACAGGGTTCAAACCCCACTCCAGACAGTCCTGGTGAGCGGAGACCGGAGCTCTGTAATTCTGGGTTGACCTCCAGTGGCCAACCCTCCTCCCTGTATTGTGTCGACTGTGGCTCAGTGGGCAGCACTCTCGCTTCTAAGTCACAAGGTTGTGGCTTCGCTCCAGAGACTTGAGCACAAAAATCTAGGCTGACACTCCCAGTGCAGTACTGAGGGAGTGCTGCACTGTCGGAGGTGCCGTCTTTTGGATGAGGCGTTAAACCAAGGCCCCGTCTGCTCTCTAAGGTGGACGTAAACGATCCCTTGGCACTACTTAGAAGAAAAGCAGGGGAGTTATCCCCGGTGTCCTGGCCTATATTTATCCTGATGCGGAGATGCCGGTGTTGGACTGGGGTGGACAAAATTGAGAGGTCGCACAACACCAGGTTATAGTCCAACAGTTTTATTTGAAATCAAAAGCTTTCGGAGCTATCGATTGCCCCTTCCTCAGGAGGCAAACACGGGACACAACCAACAGGGTACCCTACGTCGTCCAGTACTTCCCCGGAGCGGAGAAACTACGCCATGTTCTTCGCAGCCTTCAACATGTCATCGATGACGACAAACACCTCGCTAAGGCCATCCCCACGCCTCCACTACTTGCCTTCAAACAGCCGCCTAACCTCAGAAGTACCATCGTTCGCAGCAAATTACCCAGCTTTCAGGATAACAGCGACCACGACACCACACAACCCTGCCACAGCAAACTCTGCAAGACATGCCAGATCATCAACACAGATACCACCATCACACGTGAGGACACTAACCACCAGGTACATGGTACATACTCATGTGACTCGGCCAACGTTGTCTACCTCATACGTTGCAGGAAAGAATGCACCGCGGCATGGTACATCGGCGAGACCATGCAGACACTGAGACAACGTATGAACGAGCACCGCGCAACAATCGCCAGGCAGGATTGTTACCTCCCAGTCGGGGAACACTTCAGCAGTCAAGGACATTCAGCCTCGGATCTGCGGGTAAGTGTTCTCCAAGGCAACCTTAGAAACACACGACAACGCAAAATCATCGAGCAGAAACTGATAGCCAAGTTCCGCACTCATGAAGACGGTCTCAACCGGGATCTTGGGTTTATGTCACGATACATGACGTGATCCGGACTCGAGTCGTCGTTGGCTTGTTCACAGATGTGATTCCCAGTAAAAAAGTAAAAATTTTCCCAGTAAAAAAGTAAAAATTTTAAAGCTTTTCGTTTTACATACAGACGGCAGCTTTTGACACGTTAGAACCCCTGCGACTACACCTCATTGTCTCAGTTGTATCTTGCTATGTCTTTGATGTGGTACCTTCCTGGCTGACTTGATTAACTTTATCACACCTCGGCAGATAGTCAGGATGATTTAATTTAGTGGTCTGCAATTGTAAGGTACACATGCTTTGTTCTCTATCTATATATGCTTTGGCGATTCTGTATCTAATTTACTTCACCTGAGGAAGGAGCAATCGATAGCTCCGAAAGCTTGTGATTTCAAATAAAACTGTTGGACTATAACCTGGTGTTGTGCGACCTCTCTATATTTATCCCCCAGCCAACACAACTAAAAACAGGTGATCCGCTCATTATCACATTGCGGTTTGTGGGAGCTTGCTGTGCGCAATTGGCGGCCGCGTTTCCTACATTACAGCAGTGACTACACTACAAAAAAAGTCCTTCATTGGCTGTAAAGCACTTTGGGACGTCCTGAAGTCGTGAAAGACGCTATAGAAATGCAAATCTTTCTTTCTTTTCATCATATGGGTTGTGGGAGCCCATAAAACCTTCCTGCTGTGTAGGACTAACCACCTTATCGGCTGGTATAAAGATGTTTACGGCCATGGAAGGAGGGGGTCATATTGTGGCCTAACAGACTGTTAGTCAGCCTGCGAATCCTTTCACGCCAGCCTCCAAAGGAAGGGTGTGAAGATATGAAAACAACAACCACACATTGCTTTCTGAGTGTTTAAGGTGAAGTGTGACAGCTTGTGCATACTTCAAAGTGACTTGCAACAGATGACCCTGCCAGTTAGCTGCTGCTACATTGCTTGCGGCTGTGTTAGCCCCTCGGTTAGTGCTGCATCCTGAGGTTTTTTTTGAGTCAGGTAATTTCAGCTGTGCCTTTTAGAAAGAAACATTTGCATTTCTACAGCGCCTTTCACGACAACCGGACGTCTCAAAGCGCATTACAGCCAGTGAAGTACTTTTGAAGTGTAGTCATTGTTGTAATGTTGGAAACGCAGCAGCCAATATGCGCACAGCAAGCTCCCACAGACAGCAATGTGATAATGACCAGATCATCTGTTTTTGTTATGTTGATTGAGGGATAAATATTGGCCCCAGGACACCGGGGATAACTCTCCTGCTCTTCTTCGAAATAGTGCCGTGAGATCTTTTACATCCACCTGAGGGAGCAGACGGGGCCTTAGTTTAATGCCTCTTCCGAAAGACGGCACCTCCGACAGTGCAGCACTCCCTCAGTACTGCACTGGGAGTGTCAGCCTAGATTTTTGTGCTCAAGTCCCTGGAGTGGGACTGTGAACCCACAACCTTCTGACTCAGAGGCGAGAGTGCTACCCACTGAGCCACAGCTGACACTTTTAGAGGTAAGAAAAGTTTGTAACTATTCCAATATTTGACTTGCTTTTCATGTTTTTGAATCACAGATCTGAGTGACACTGAAATCTACAGGGACTGCTATACTTGCTAATTACGAGACTGTGGGAAGCATTAGAGGGAAAGCAGTTTAGATTGATTGGGCTGGATTTTCAATGACCCGTGGAGTCGGGTTTGGAGGCGGGGGGGGGGGGGGTTAAAGTTGCAGATTTGGGGGTCCCGACCCCATCCCGACTCCAACCCGCCTCCATGCCAGTTTCTCTGGCGGCGGGTACCCGACCTGTTCTGAGACCCGACTCCCCGAGGCGGGAAGGGATTAGTGACAATTAACTGCCTGTTAACAGGTAGTTCACAGGCAGTTTTTTGCATAATCCCTATTTTATAAAGAAAACTGTGGGCTTCCCGACAGGTGGCAACCACGCCAAGTTATCGGGGCGGGCCGTGGGTCTGCAGGGGTTGGAGGAGTCGATATGTCCGGTGGGCAGGTGAGTGATGGGTGCATGTGTGCAGAGGTAAGTGTGTAAGGTAAGTGCTAAGTGTTGGAAAAAGTTTTACTTACCTTAACTTCCTCCTGCAGGTGTCAGCCCTTCAGTTCTTGTGAGTTAGAAATCTCACCGGCACAGAAAGCAGGAAAGCCGTGGTTCTGTCAAAAACTGCAGCCTTCTGTTTTCTGTGCTGGAATGATTTCTACCTCAGCCTGAAAGGAAGGACTGAAGTTAGAAATCATATTGTGAGTGTTTGACAGCTTCACAGAGCTGTCAAACGCTGATATTTCATCTGTCAAAAGCTCTTGACAGATGAAATGTCAATCTGTGACGTCACCTGTTGCCGGGTGGCCCTTAATTGGCCTGCTGAGCCCACTGGGCGGGCTCAACAAGGTCAATCAAGGGAAAATACAGTGGGTTGGCCACATCTCGATGGAGGCGGGTTCACAAGCCAGAATGTGTGATTCCCGACCCCAACCTGACCCCAGATTCAAAATCCAGCCCATAATGTCTGGAAGCTATTGCACCATTCTAGCCATGAGCTAAGCTTTAAATTCTGGTTTATAGTTATAGCATTAGGACACTTTAGGGGTGCATACACAGTGCTGACATTTGCTGGCTCGACTGTAGCAGATACTGACTGACCAGTCCTTAAAATTATAAATAGAGAATGGAGGCCATTAATCTGTTGTGGGCGTGGAATGCAAAATTATACATAGGTTAAAATTAGGAGAACTCTAGATGAAGGCAGAATTCTGGCTTGCAGGTGTAATTAAATGTTAAATAGAGGAAGTTACATGTGTTTCACTGAACAGGAAGCAACCCTAACAGGCAACCAACATTTCCAGCTGATTTTAATCCATTTGCTTATTCCTTTTAATCAGAAGTGAATGTGTGGGTCCCAATACTCACAATGGCGGGAAGAGAGGAATAAGGAGACAATTAAAAAAATGAACCATTAAGGGACTGAGTAACACAATGGCTTGCACACGGTCCTTTCACCATCGCAAAGAATGGGATTTTGTGCCCGACCTCATTTGAATGAAACTAACGTCAGTCAGACTATTAAAATGATGCTGTCCCACATTGAACAGTTTATATTGGCCAGAAAGCCCTACTGGAAATTTTATGCGCGGTGTGCATTCAAGCAAGGATGCAGCAAAATGGATCCTCACCAAATTACCATGGCAACACTCGCTCATTTCGAATCGGCGCAAATATTTGCGCTGAGCGGAATTGATTCTCCGAGGTGCCTGAACTGGGAAAGTGTTCAATTCCCTAGTGCTAACATCCCTTAAAGAACTTGCTTTTTCTATAGAACTTGCTTTCTTTTTCTAATGCAGCTTTCACGACCTAGGGGCGTCCCAAAGCGCTTTACAGCCAATGAAGCCCTTTCGACGTGCCGTCACTGTTGTAAAGAGCACAAAGAAAGTACATATTATTACAAAGGGAGTGGGTTTTTTTTTACAAACCAGCCAGTGAAAAAGTTTTAGCTCCTGAAAGTCTGAACTGAAGAAATGTTGCTCGCTGCGTTAGATGTTCCACTGACAGTTCAGTTCTTGCTTTTTCATTGACGATGCTGTCAAATTCAGAGCAACTTTATACCCAGAGTGAGAGGTACTGGAGCAAGAGATTAGCACTGCCAGAATTCAACTAATATTCAGTTCCCCATTGACCCATAACTGTCATCAGTGACAGCTCGATCTTCAAATGCTGCAATGGAAAGAGTCAATGAAAGGGAATGCAGTTTGCCTGCAATCATTAAGCTAATATTCAGAGGCACCCCTCTGTCGGCTTCAGTTATTTTATATCAGTGCTAAGCTATAATGATTAATGACAGCGTTGCCAAGTAATGAAGTTTACCTACCCTCCGAGATCTCTGCGCTCCTCCAATTCTGGCCTCTTGCACATCCCCGATTTTAATCGCCCCACCTTCAGCTGGCCAGGCCCTAAGCTCTGGAATTCCCTCCTGAAACCTCTCCGCCCCTCTCTACTTCTCTTTCCTCCATTAAGATGCTCCTTAAAACCTACCTCTTTGACCAAGCTTTTGGCAACCTCTCCTAATATCTCCTTATGTGGCTCGGTGCCAAATTTTAGATTGATAATCGCTCCTGTGAAGCGCCTTGGGGTGTTTTACTACGTTAAAGGCGCTATATAAATGCAAGTTATTGCTGCCCGTAACAACAGTCACTGCACTGCAACGTACTTCATTGTATGCAAGGTATTTTGAGATGTTTCTGAAAGACTGAGGGTTCATTTTAACGTAACCCGCCCATCAGGAAGCTGCTGGGATTGGGTGCCACACTGGCTTTACACCCCGTCCGATTTTACTCCCGATTGAACGGAGAGCAATTTTGGGCGGGGTGTAAAACCGATGTTCCACTTAACTTAAAATCAGCCCCTGAACCTCAGCTTGATGAGGCTGCTTAACGTAGCAACAGGAAACAATTATTTTAGCTTCAGACAAGTGTGCTAATTTATGCAGTTAATGGCAATTAGATTACAACGGTGTAACTGACTAACTCTTTGTTAGACCGGCCGATGGTTCCACTCGAGGGTTGCTCTCTGGAATGGTGCACCAATGGAGCGATGGGACACGGATCTGTGCCTGCAATTTCCCCTCTGTTAGGGGGCCTAAACTGTTAAGCTAAGTCTTAACATTATGACCCAGATAACAGAAAGCACAAAGTCTGTAGACAGCTCAGGTGACAGACAATAACTTGTCTGTGGTTTTTCTAAGTTACGCGTACGTGCAAAAAAACAACATGTTGATCTTTGCAGTTTTCAAGCATAAAAGCAGTTGCTTTTTGCTGTAAAAACAGAAATTCCCGTACCGAAGTCCCCGCTGAGTCCTTTTCAACCACAACACCCTCAAACAGCGAGCTCTTGGTTTCAGTCAAGCCGCTGGGGCAGTTGGCAGGTGGAGACCAAGCACCTTCTCACAGAGAATGTTTAGGGCCAATGGTGTTGGGCGATTCCTTCCTCATCCTTTAAGTAGATTCGTACAACTGGAGACAGTAATGTGTTCGCTAATTCACTTTGTTTATTACCGGCAAAACATTAATCTTAAACACCCTAACCAACCATACAGCATAGCGCACGTTAGCCCTGCATCCAAAGCTTACTGTGCGTGGATTTAATAAGAAATCGTGAAGATGCCTTCTCCGAGCCTGTTCACACCCCAGGGTATCGATCGCAGCTTTCTCTCCTTCTTTCTAACTAAGTAAAACACGGCATCTGTCTTATACTCTCTCGGTTTATTGTTCTCTGCCTGCCGAATGCAACCCTTACCTCATGATTCACAACGACCCATTTGTTTCAAATAGTTTGCCAAACAGAGATGAGAGGCCTCATACTCTTTTCACACCAGACTGTTGCCTCCCTATTTATTGCCCCCTAAATCATGGATGCACTCATGGCACTCCCTGCTGCGATAAAAGCCTGTGTTTCCAAAGCTTTTCTAGTCAGAGGTTTTGAGAAGGGCTTGTAAGAACACCCGACAGGGAAACGAGAGGCTTTTTCAAGAACACCCATTGAAGACTAAAGCGATGTAAGAACATAAGAACATAAGAAATAGGAGCAGGAGTAGACCAATCGGCCCCTCGAGCCTGCTCCGCCATTCAATGAGATCATGGCTGATCTGATCCAACCTCAACTCTAAAGAACACAAGAAGTAGGAGCTGGACCAGGCCACTTGGCCCCTGGGCCCGCTCCGCCACCCACAGGGCCTCGACCGATCCGAACTCAAACTCACGTCCAATTTCCAGCCCGCTCCCCGTAACCCCTAATTCCCTTTACTTCTAGGAAACGGTCTATTTCTGTTTTAAATTTATTTAATGAAGTAGCTTCCACAGCTTCCTGGGGTAGCAAATTCCACAGACCCACTACCCTCTGAGTGAAAAAGTTTCTCCTCATCTCAGTTTTGAAAGAGCAGCCCCTTATTCTAAGATTATGTCCCCTAGTTCTAGTTTCACCCATCATTGGGAACATCCTCACCGCGTCCACCCGATCAAGCCCCTTCACAATCTTATAAAAGCATGTCGATATTCTTACAAATGGTTCTATTAAATAATTCTATTTTAATAGGGTCCTTTACTACATGAAAGCTGGAAGGACCCTGGCTCCCAATACCAGGTTCTTCTCTTTATTTGCTGCAGACCAAGAATAGGAGAAGTACAGGCAGTGGATCCCAGCTCAATCAACATCCCACCTCCTGCCAGGCCGTGAATCCCAGCTCAATCAACATCCCACCTCCTGCCAGGCCGTGAATCCCAGCTCAATCAACATCCCACCTCCTGCCAGGCCGTGAATCCCAGCTCAATCAACATCCCACCTCCTGCCAGGCCGTGAATCCCAGCTCAATCAACATCCCACCTCCTGCCAGGCCGTGAATCCCAGCTCAATCAACATCCCACCTCCTGCCAGGCCGTGAATCCCAGTTCAATCAACATCCCACCTCCTGCCAGGCCGTGAATCCCAGCTCAATCAACATCCCACCTCCTGCCAGGCCGTGAATCCCAGCTCAATCAAATTTCCACAATCTGGCAGGACGTGCTTTGCAGCTTAATCAATAATGAAAGTCTTGCGTTCATTTAGCTCCTTTCACAACCTCAGGATGTGCCAATGCGTGTTACAGGACACCAGGGAGAACTCCCCTGTTCTTCTTCGAAATCGCGCCATAGGATCTTTTACGTCCACCTGAGAGCGCAGGATAAATGTCTCATCCGAAAGATGGCACCTCAGACAGTGCAGAGCTCCCTCAGTACTGTACTAGGAGTGTCAGCCTAGATTATGTGCTCAAGTCTCTGGAGTGAGTCTTGAACCTACAACCCTCTGACTCAGGGATGAGAGTGCTACCACTGAGCCACGGCTGACACCGTCTTGACAATGTCCCAGGTAGATCATGAATGGACATGTTGAGACAGAGGAAATAATAAATCTGCCAAGAGTCACAGCAGAAGAGGAGAAATACCTCCAGTGCCATATTTTGAATATCACAGGCCTAAAATATTGAGTTAACTTATGTACAAAGGGTTCCTTGATTTGGTCTTTATACAACATATATTCTGTTGAAACTCCCCGGTATAACAGTTGCTTCCTCAATCCAACCCTGTGGTTTAAACCAAGAGGTTCCCCCTGATTTATCCTGCATCCCAAACCTGTCTAGTGGTGTCTCTGATTTTAGCCCACTGTGCTTTAAAAAAAAAATGTGGCCCTTCAAGCTTTGGCCCATTTCAATGGAAGATACTCCCACTATACACTAACACAGCCAGAGTATCTGCTCTGATGGATTACTTCCAATAGAGACAGCAGATGGATTGAGGACTATGGCAGTGAGCCCTTGAATTGTGGGCAGCCTATTCCATAGTGCATTGACTAAGACTGATGGATTAGTGCTGAATACAACCATGTGGTGCACTGTGACTTCCAGACATTGCTTCACTTAGGGCCTTTTGGTGAGTTTATAAAATCCATTAGGAATTACTTATTTAAAAAACAAAGTACAATCATTGTATTCCACAGCGCAGAGGAGGCAATTCTGCCATCGAGCTTGTACTGACTCTACGAAAGAGCTATTCACTTAGTCCTGTTCCCCTGCCCTTTCCCCAGTCTCTCTTAAATGATTCTTTTTCAAAAATGTATCCACTGCCCTTTTAAAAGCTATTGTGGATTCTTTTTCCACGGCTGTTTCTGGCAGGGCATTCCACGTCCCAATAACCCTCAGTGCACAAAATATTCTCCTCGCCTCTCCCTTTGTTCTTTTGTTAAATTGGCGCCCTCTATTTACCGACTCACTCACCAGCGGAAATACTTTTTGCCCGATTTATTTCATCAAAACCTCTCATAATTTTGAACACCTTCATCAGGTCTCCCCTTTACCTCCATTGTTCTGATGACAAGAGCTCCAGTTTCTTTAGTGGCTCCTCATAGCTGAAGCCACTCAAATAGTTATATGCGTGTATTTGGCAGGTGTACATTCCATTCAGGCTTTTGCCTGGAGCACAGCATGTAAAGTCACGATCATTCAGGGAAGAGAGGGAAGTTATGATGAACCTTTATAAAACACTGGTTTGGTCTCAACTGGAGTATTGTGTCCAATTCTGGGCACTGCACTTTAGGAAGGATGTGAAGGCCTTGGAGAGGGTGCAGAAAAGATTTACAAGAGTGGTTCCAGGGATGCGGGACTTCAGTTACGTGGATAGACTGGAGAAGCTGGGGTTGTTCTCCTTAGAGCAGAGAAGGTTGAGAGGAGATTTGATAGAGGTGTTCAACGTCACGAGGGGTCTAGACAGAGTAGATAGAGAGAAACTGTTCCCATTGGCGGAAGGGTCGAGAACCAGAGGACACAGATTTAAGGTGATTGGCAGAAGAACCAAAAGGCGGCATGAGGAAAAACTTTTTTACGCAGCGAGTGGTTAGGATCTGGAATTCACTGCCTGAGAGGGTGGTGGAGGCAGACTCAATCGTGGCTTTCAAAAGGGAGTTGGATAAGTATCTGAAAGAAAAAAAATGAGCAGGTCTGTGGGGAAAGGGCGGGGGAGTGGGACTAGCTGAAGTGCTCTTGCAGAGAGCCGGCACGGGCTTAACGGGCCGAATGACCTCCTTCTGTGCTGTAACCATTCTATGATTCTATGAGAGACCACTGGTCGGATAGTGGGACAATGCAACTTCCTTAACCAATGCAGAAAATCGGTCACAAGACACATTGGGTAGGATCTTCCTGGAAAAATAATGGCCCGTAATTTGAGGTAGGTAATAAAAGTGAAAGAACAGCGTTCACTGTTATTACCCCTTTGAAACTGACCGCAACTTCAGGATGTAGTGCATGCGCATCCTAACACGGAAATCCTGAAATTGCAGTCAGTCATTCACTGCTCCGATACTGGCTGCGCTGTGAATCCCCCCCTCCACCCACCCCCCCTCCCCCCAATAGCTGACAATCAGTGTAATCTATGAAACTTGACAAAAACTTTGGCTTTTCCGCGGTAATATCGCTGTTAAATACCCCATTAAATGTTAGACCTTGTTGGATTAGGTGTAACTTGGGTTTTAACAGCGTATTGACTGCTAAACAAACGTTATGGTCCTGAAAAACTCATTTTAATTTTGTGGAGTGTCAAATTTTTCCATTATAATAAAAATGATAATTAAAAAAATATATATATCTTTTAAAAGTTTGTTCATATTTATTTCAGGTTTACCTTTTCCCTGTGTGAGAGCCTTTGTTTTGCTCTCTGTAGCATTTTTAAAAAGTCCCAATAAAAGGAGATGCTTCACTTCCTGGTTCCTGGTCTGTGAGAATCCTGCACTGTGATTGGCTGCTTAGACAGCTTGTTGAAGTCACAGCAGCTCGCGCTATGGGATTCCCACTACACTGCACTGATCTCAATTGCACGTCGAAAAAGCCAAACTTCTCGCCACAGAGGTCGCGAGATCTCTGTGGGCAGCTTTCTTTGGGGGCCAGCGGCGAATGCCTTGGCTTCACCGCTGACCGCAAATTCCGGGTCAATGGTGTGTTAACAAGGCACAAATCGGCCAGCTGGTTCAGAGGATTATAGAGACACGCCGTGAGTTGCGAATCTCCAGAATTGCTGGTCGATTTACACTGCTTTGCCGTTTACTTCACACACACAGCATCTCGTCCTCAACCTCCCCATTATTTTTAAGAACTTGCTGGATTTCCACTTTAATTGCCCGTTAAACTCGCCGCAGAAAGTTACATCTGGTAATTAAGAGAGTAATTACCCTTTTAACAACGTGATAATTGGCAATGCAGTGCCAATCAACCTCTCTGACCCAGAAAGGGAACAATTTAAAGTGTTCAATCTCAATCTTCCAATTGTTGGAGATTTCAAAAAAAAAATTAAATTTAATTTTTTTCCTTATTTTTCCTTTGTCTCTTTTTTTTCTCTCTCTCTCAATCCAATCTTTCTTTCCTTCTCTTTATGTATCTGATTTGACTCTAATTCACCCACTCTAATTCAACCTATTTCCTGCACCCTCCTTGCTGTTTCTCTATCCTTAAACTACATTTGGTTAAGGAGATGGACTGTAGATCCCGCCGTTCACTAATGTTCCAGATGCCCCGCTGCCCTCGCTGCGCCATTATCAGCTCACACTTCCAACAGTGGAATTCAATCCGGAGAAGTATGGAATTCAATCTGGAGAAGTGTGAGGCAGTGCATTTGGGGAGGGCTAACAAGGCAAGGGAATACACAATAAATGGGGGGGATACTGAGCGGTGTAGAGGAACAGAGGGACCTTGGAGTGCATGTCCACAGACCCCTGAAGGTAGCAGGACAGGTAGATAAGGTGATTAAGGAGGCATATGGGATACTTGCCTTTATTAGCCGAGGCATAGAATATAAGAGCAGGGAGGTTATGCTTGAACTGTATAAAACACTAGTTAGGCCACAGCTAGAGTACTGCGTACAGTTCTGGTCACCACATTACAGAAAATATGTGATTGCACTAGAGAGGGTACAGAGGAGATTTACCAGGATGTTGCCAGGACTGGAGAATTTTAACTATGAGGAAGGATTGGATAGGCTGGGTTTTTTTCCTTTGGAATAGAGGAGGCTGACTGGAGACTTAATTGAGGTGTATAAAATTATGCGGGGCCTAGATAGAGTGGATAGGAAGGAACTATTTCCCTTAGCAGCGAGGTCAATAACCAGGGGGCATAGATTTAAAGTAATTGGTAGAAGGATTAGAGGGGACTGGAGGAGAAATTCTTTCACCCAGAGGGTGGTGGGGGTCTGGAACTCACTGCCTGAAAGGGTGGTAGAGGCAGAAACCCGCATGACATTTAAAAAGTACTTGGATATGCACTTGAAGTGTTGTAACCTGCAAGGCTACAGACCAAGAGCTGGAAAGTGGGATTAGGCTGGATAGCTCTTTTTCGACCGGCGCAGACACGATGGGCCGAATGGCCTCCTTCTGTGCCGTAAAATTCTATGATTCTATGAAGTTATAGCACAAATTGTATTCGATCTGAAGTCTAACTAACGACGTACGTCGCGAGATGCCCCCGTTCCAGCAAGGTTCGGCCCAATAAGGGAGATGATGTGTGGCACACTTGCCTGCCGAATGTGTAAGTTAAACTCTGATTCCATTCAATTATTTATTAGGCACAAGTCACTGCCCCAGTACATTCACTGCAACCTCTGTATAATTATAGGCTGACTCTCTCAAGTTACACAGCCCCGGGACTCAAAGCACATAACATTTCACAAGGACTAAAAGAACTTTGTTCTATGCAACAAGGAAGGGATCAGATGCAGTTTTAATTAATACACAGGGGCAGTGTGCTGATTTCATGTTGGCATTTTTTAACCCTCCTGATTTCTCCATGAAGATTTGGGCCTTGCTCTCTCCAAGGTTGATGAAATCTTCTTGCATATTATCATTCACTGCCACTGCAGCCGCCAATTAACATCGGATGCCCCACATTACATTTATTCATTAAATCAGTAAAGAGACCTGTAATTTAAACTTTGTTGCCTTGCAGAATAACAGTTGCACAGATTAACTCCCTTCAAAGTGGAGCATAGACCCCAGGGAGGCCAACTTGCAAAGTTTTTCAGATATTAGTTTCTGTGCTATCTTCTCCATTGTTGAAGGTGGTAACCTGGTTACACAAAGGTGAAATCAAGAGCTTGCATAGAATTTACAAGCACAGAAGCAGGCCATTTGGCTCAACTGGTCTATGTCGATGTTTATGCTCCTCCCACCCTACTTCATCTAACCTTATCAGCATCTCCTTCTCGTCCTTCTTCCCTCATGTGTTTATCCAGCTTCCCCTTAAATGCATCTCTGCTATTCGCCTCAACCACTCCCTGTGGCAGCGAGTTCCACATTCTCACCACTCTCTGGGTGAAAAAGTTTCTCCTGAATTCCCAATTGGATTTATTAGTGACTGTCTTATATTTATGACCCCTAGGGGGCGATTTTGCCAGCCTTGGGGAGGCGGGTTTGGAGGTGGGACTGCCGGGAAAATGGCAGAATCTGGGGGCGGGTACCCATCCCGCCCCCAACCCGCCTCCGTGCCATCTTCCCAGGAGGCGGGTACCCGACCCGCGCCGGGTTCCGTCTCCTGGAGGCGGGAAGGGGATTACAGCCACTTAACTGCCTGTTAACAGGTAGTTAACAGCAGTTAAGAGGATTATCCCCATTTTTCCAGCAGAGGCGCGGGCTTCCCGACGTCGGGGAACCCCGCCAGGGCCACCGAGGCGAGCAGTGGGTCTGCGGGGGTCGGAGGGGTCCAAAAGTGCGCTGTGGAGGTGAGTGATGGGTGCAAGTGTGGAGAGGTGAGTGGAAAGTGATAGAAAATGTTTACTTACCTTTGTTTCTTCCTGCAGGTTTCAACAATTGGGAAACCGGAGACTCTCGCATCTCACCGGCAGAGATGACAGAATGGCTGCTGCATTCTCCGATGCAACAGCCATCTGATTTCTGCTCAGCAGATAGGTTTGATGAGTCTTGAATACAAGGACTCATCAAACAACAGAGAATGTCAGTGTTTGACAGCTTCACAGAGCTGTCAAACGATGACAATTCATCTGTCAAAAATCTTTGACAGATGAAACATCATACGCTGACGTTCTCTGTAACCGGCTTCCCCTTAATTGGCCTGCTAAGCCCGCTGGGCGGGCTTAACAAGGTAACTCAAGGGAAAATAGCGTGGGTTGGCCACAAGTCAATGGAGGCGGGACTAAAACCCGACAAGCAGCAGTCCCGCCTCCAACGCGCCCCCATTGGCAAAATCACCCCCCTAATTTTGGACTCCCCCACAAGCGGAAACATTATCTCTATGTCTACCTTATGAAACCCCTCCGTAATTTTAAAGACCTCTATTAGGCCACCCCTCAGCCTTCTCTTTTCTAGAGAAAAGAGGCTCAGCCTATTCAGTCTTTTCCGATGGAAATAACAACATAAAAACTTAAGATTAGGTGCAGGAGTAGGCCATATGGCCCCCTCGAGCCTGCTCTGCCATTCAATAAGATCATGACTGATCTTCGACCTTAACTCCACTTTCCCGCCTGATCTCCATATCCCTTGATTCCCCTAGAGCTCAAAAATCTATCGATCTCAGCCTTGAATATACTCAACAACACAGCATCTACAGCCCTCTGGGGTAGAGAATTCCAAAGATTTACACCCTCTGAGTGAAGAAATTCCTCCTCATCTCAGTCTTAAATGGCCAACCCCTTATCCTGAGACTGTGCCCCCTAGTTCTAGACTCTCCAGCCAGGGGAAACAACCTCTCAGCATCTACCCTGTCAATCCCCCTCAGAATCTTATATGTTTCAATGAGATCACCTCTCATTCTTCTAAACTCCAGCGAGTATAGGCCCAATCTACTCAATCTCACCTCATAGGACAACCCTCTCATCCCAGTTATATAACCTCTCAGTTCTAGTATAATCCTTGGAAATCTTTTTTGCACCTTCTTCTATATCCTTTTGTAACTCCTGATTAACGGTAGTCTTCCGCATCCTTTAGTAAACAACATAAAGTTACATCTGTAACTTCATATCCATACACATAGAGGGCAATTTTGACTTTGTGCGATAGTGTAAAATGGGTGACAATGAATCAACAGCTTGTTTGACATCTCCCAATATTTATGTCTATTGAAGTCAATGGAAATAAAGATAGGGAGAGATGTAAAACGGGCTGCCCACTCGCTACCACCCGTTTTGGACCCAGAGGGTGGAGTATTAGCATGTGTCCATTGTTGTTTAAACACTGAAGCCTAGAAATGACTGTTGATGACATTAGCGGACGATTGCTTAACGAGTTCTTCTGCAATCTCTGCTTTGTTTTAGTGGAAGCACCAACCCGTTTATGTTAAACAGGTTAACACCTATGTTGAAATAGCAGAGAGAGAGGAGTTTCAGGTGAACATGTTAGAATCGAAGTGGCAAATGAAAATCCATGATGCAAAGTGATGAGACCAGGGAAGAAGAAGAAACATTGGAAAGTATAAAACTACAGGACACTATAAGCTACCGTTAGTCAACAGGATGCAAAAATGAGAAGTCGCACAACACCAGGTTATAGTCCAAGTTTTATTTAAAATTACGAGCTTTCGGAGCTCCGCTCCTTCTTCAGGTAAAGGTACAGTGAGGGAATCGATTACACAGTATATATACACAGAGAGCAATTTGTCTGCAGAGACACAATCTGTTAGGGAGGCATTACATCAAAGACACATCAGAGTACAGCTAAGACAATGAGGTGGGTCACAGGGGGTCCAACGTGTCAAATGCTGCCGTCTGCAGTTAAGCTTTTAACATTTTTTTTGGTGTTTTTTTTTAAACTTTAAAGACAGACAACGATGTCAAGTCACGTTCTGTAGCGTGACATGAACCCGAGATCCCTATTGAGGCCGTCCTCATGGGTGCGGAACTTGGCTATCAGTTTCTGCTCGATGATTTTGCGTTGTCGTGTGTCTCGAAGGCCGCCTTGGAGAACGCTAACCCGCAGATCCGAGGCTGAATGTCCTTGACTGCTGAAGTGTTCCCCGACTGGGACGTAACAATCCTGCCTGGCGATTGTTGCGCAGTGTCCGCTCATACGTTGAACAGGATGCAGCAGAGGGAAAGGATTTGGGGGTATTGACAGAAAGATCATTGAAACCACCTGCACACTGTGTGGGAGCAATAAGACAAATAGGCATTTGGAACAACACTCAAGAAGCTCGACACCATCGACAAGCAGCCCGCTTGATTGGCACCCCATCCACCACCTTAAACATTCACTCCCTCCACCACCGTGCAACCGTGGCTGCAGTGTGTACCATCTACAAGATGCACTGCAGCAACTCGACAAGGCTTCTTCGGCAGCACCTCCCAAACCCGCGACCGCTACCACCCAGAAGGACAAGGGCAGCAGGCACATGGGGACACCACCACCTCCAAGTTCCCCTCCAAGTCACACACCCTCTTGACTTGGAAATATATCGGCGTTTCTTCAGTCGCTGGGTCAAAATCCTGGAACTCCCTCCCTAACAGCACTGTGGGAGCACCTTCACCACACGGACAGCAGCGGTTCAAGAAGGTGGCTCACCACCACCTTCTCCAGGGCAATTAGGGATGGGCAATAAATGCCGGCCTTGCCAGCGACGCCCACATCCTGTGAATGAATAAAAAAAAGTGCATGGAATAAAGATGTGATACTGAGCCTATAACGGGCCTCTGAGTGCTGTGTGCAGTTTTGGTTGCCTCAGTACTGGAAGGACATTGTGACTCAGGAAAAGGTGCTACCTGGCATCAGACAACAGCAACTTGCATTTATATAGCACCTTTAACGTGGTAAAACATCCCAAGTCGCTTCACAGGAGCGTTATCAAACAAAATTCGACACCAAAAGCTTGGTCAAAGAAGTAGGTTTTAAGGAGCATCTTAAAGGAGAGAGAGGTAGAGATGTGGAGAGGTTTAGGCAGGGAATTCTAGAGCTTAGGGCCCAGGAGCTGAAGGCACGCCCACCAATGGTGGAGCGATTAAAATCAAGGATGTGCAAGAGGCCAGAATTGGAGGCGTGCAGAGATCTCGGAGGGGTGTAGGATTGGAGGAGGTTACAGAGATAGGCAGAGGAGAGGCCATGGAGGGATTTGAAAAAAGGATGAGATTTTAAAATCAATGCATTGCAGGACTGGGTGCCAATGTAGGTCAGCGAGCACAGGTGTGATGGGTGAACGGGACTTGCTGTGGGCAGCAGAGTTTTCGAAGTGCTCCAGTTTACGGAGGGTGCAAGCTGAACTATCGAAGCTGAGTTTATTTACGGTAAACAGAAGAGAAGACCAAAAGGGGATCTCACTGAGATAATCAAAATCCTTAAGGGGCTCGACAAATTGAACCATGAGACTGGTTACCATGGCTATGAGGATGACATTGAGGGGACACGGGATGAAAAAAAAGAGGAAGGTAATGGGCAGGTCAGATATAACTCATTTGCATAGGGTGGTGAATGCTTGGAATGGATTATGCAGGTAGGAGATCGAGGTTGGTAACATTGGGAGTTGGACAAAATTCTCATTGTTGTTTTCAAATCTCTCCATGGCCTCGTCCCTCCCTATCTCTAATCTCTTCCAGCCTCACAAGATAGAGCCCCGAGATATCTGCGCTCCTCTAATTCTGTCCTCTAGATCATCCCTGATTTTAATCGCTCAAACATTGGTGGCCGTGCTTTTAGCTGTCTCGGCCCTAAGCTCTGGAATTCCCTCCCTAAACCTCTCCGCCTCTCTTTCCTCCTTTAAGACGCTCCTTAAAACCGACCTCTTTGACCAAGCTTTTGGTCACCTGCCCTAATTTCTCCTTATGTGGCTCGGTGTCAAATTTTTTAGTCTTATAATACTCCTGTGAGCACCTTGGGACGTTTCACTACATTAAAGATGCTATATAAATACAAGTTGTTGTTGTTGTTGTTGGGCAAGTATTTGCCAAGGTCGTCAATTGAAGGATAATGATACTGAAACTGTGAGTTCTGTGTATTCTGCTTTTGATCGATTCCCATCCAGTACATTCCTATATTTCCATCCATTAATTTCTGGTCTTAAATTACTTGGCTTAGAATTAGCTTTTAAAAACTGAGAGGTGAATCTTCATCTTCCCCGTTTGTCAAATAATGATTTGCTTTTTGTTGTGATTGAATCCAGGGCTTTATTTATCCTCAAGATCCAGAAATCAGAATTTTATTTTTAAATGAAGGAGTCTATAATGCAAGGTGGCTCTGAATCCTGAATTTTCATTTTCTGTTTGGGGATAGAGGTTAGATGCACCGCCCAACCCTCTCTGGTTAAAAGACCATACAGTGCACAATAATCAACACAGTTCAGGGATCAAACTCGGCACGTTCTTCCTCCTCCCACCCCCGCCCGCTACAGACCTTACACCTCAATCAAAAATAGTACCCGTCATCTTAGCTCTGTGGTAGCATTCTCACCTGAGTCAGAAGGTTGTGGGTTCAAGCCTCAATATGGACTTGAGCACATAATCGAAGATGACATTTGCGCAGTACTGAGGGAGTGCTACATTATGAGCGGTGTCGTCTTTCAGATGAGGCATTAAATGGAGGAATGTCTGCCGATTGAAGTAGATTTAAAAGATCCCGTGATTTTTTTTTTTTAAAAGAGCGAAGTTCTCCAGCTGTCCTGGCCAACATTCGTCCCTCAACCATAGGAACATAGGAATTGCTAGACGATAAAAGACCAAGATCGATCTAGTTCGCCTTCTACCATCCTGGTAGTCGCACGATGCAACGATAATGGAGTTGTTGACTAATCACAGCAATTGATCTCTATCAATGAGTCTACAACAGACCCAGACATGAGGCGAGGAAAACCCCCAGTGGTGGAGAGCTTTGGGAACCATCGGTCCAGTCATCTTTTTCTTCCCAAGCATACTACACTTATGTCATGTCTCAAATTACTCATATATTGGATCCCAAAATATTATTTTCTAAAAGGACTCTATCTAATGTACATTTGAATGCATCAACACTAACTTCTTCCACCGTCTTCCTAGGGAGCCTGTTCCAATGATTGACCACTCGCTCACTGAAATAATGTTTCTGCAGATTAGTTCTGAATTTACCCTTTCAAGCACAGGCTGACAACCACACCACCAGAGCAGATTGACTGGTCATTTATCCCATTGCTGTTTGTGGGATCTTGCTATGTGCAAACTGGCTGCTGTGTTTGCCTACAAAACAATGACTACACTTCAAAAAAGTAATTCATTGGATGTAAAGTGTTTGGGAACATCCTGAGGATGTGCAAGGTGCAATATAAATGCAAGTCTTTTTGATTTACCTGAAGTGTTGCTGAAACTCCTTAATGTCATCTTCAGAGATCAAATATACACAAGTTTTTGCCAAACCTTTTATTAGTTGGGGAGAGAAAGTGAGCAAAGTGTACAAGACATCATTAGTCACCACAATGTTATATGCAATTATATGTTCAAATGTGATTTACATCATTTGTTTATAAGTAAATGGCCAAAAAAAAACACAAGTATGGGTATCAAGATATATGAAACAAAGGCAGGTAACTGGAGTTGAGGTACAGATCAGCCATGATCTAATTGAATGGCGGATCAGGCTCGAGGGGCTGAATTTCCTTTTCCTGTTCGACAAACCTCCCCCCAAGAACATTGCCTCCTTAACAGAAGTCAACTTCGCAGCTGTACTGTATTCACCAGCTATTGAGTATAAACATAGGCCAAGTTTTCTTGGTTCTTTCTCCAAGAAATTAGTAAAATTCATTTTTTTAGTTACAATGAAAGCACAAATTCTACTTTCCCACCAGATATTGAACTGGGCTATTTTTTGGCACATTTGACAAAGGAATTTTGATACAAGGAGGTTGAAAATAGAGTGTAGGATAAGAGAGAGAAGTACTTGGGATCGAAGACACATTCATGCCCCACCACAAGTTATGAATATCATCAGTTTTATTGTGACCACTTTAATTGGTTCAGCATTACAATAAAAGACATGTCCATTTATTCCAGCACATAACATACTGAGGATGGAAAAGTAAATCCCTCAGAATAGTCTTACAGGGGAAAATGTTAGTTGAAGGGGCTTCTCTACAAACCCCCTCCAAACACTCGCCATTGATGTCAACTGATGATCCTTGTGAACCAGATTTTCTAGCTTCTATCTCCAGAGTGTAAGATCACAGAAGGACACTGGTTCCAAATGATTCGAGGTTGACCTGTATTGGGGACTATGATTTAACTTTATTCAGCACAAGCAAAACTTACATTACAGTATTTGAGCAGCAGTTTACAGAGAGTTATATTACCCAGTTATCCTCTGGGTTGAAGCGCAACCGTGAGTAAGCTGTCTCTCATCTCTTTGTCTCTTCCTGAAACCTTCTACCCTTGGTGGCTGTTAAAACGTCCTTATACCCTTACTCTCATTCAAAAACCTATGGAGTCTTACTGAACCAATCACTGGCTTACACCCAAAACCCAATCATAAAGATGCCACAGCCGCAGCACCTTGGCTTACGCAGGTTCTAGTCTTGTGACACCCTTAGGTCATCTGTTTTTGACTATATCTGGGGTAGTGATGGCAACACAAAAGGAACATGTCTCCATAGTGTAGAGATATAGCGTCCTTGCTGTCCCCGAGAGAGGCCTATGCTTTTCATTCACCGCAGACGTCATAACATTCCAACACAGTGACAGCTACACCCGAGCTTGCTTCCCTGGCTAGCTGCACTGACATCCTTACTGTTGGCCAATATCCAACTTTCACTCACAGCTTCCCTATTCGACCATGGCAATCTTCTCTCTCACCCCAGGCTGTCTGGTTACAGCTTACTCAGACTTATAATTATAAACAAAAGGCTTACATGTCATATATAATTCGGGTTATCATTGCATACTATTGATGATTACAGACTTCTATATTTAATTCTTACACATGATTATAAATCCATCACTGCTAATAAGATAGTGAGGAAAAATAAAGATATTAAAACAAGTATTCTAAAAACCTAATCCATGATAATCTTACAAGAGTCCCACTCTATTTGACAATTCAGAGCAGTCTCAGTTTCATTCTCCCCCCCCAACCCCTCCCCCCACCCCCCCAAATCCCTCCATTCCCCCCCCACCCCCCCAAATCCCTCCAACCCCACCAAATCCCTCCAATCCCCCCCACCTCCCATCCATCCACTCCCACCAATCCCCCCACCCTATCCCTCCCAATCCCCTCCATCCATCCCCATCCCACCCAATCCCCCCCACTCCCCATCCCTTCCCTCCAATCCCCCCCACTCCCCATCCCTTCCCTCCAATCTCCCCCACTCCCCATCCCTTCCCTCCAATCCCCCCCACTCCCCATCCCTTCCCTCCAATCCCCCCCACTCCCCATCCCTTCCCTCCAATCCCCCCACCCCATTCCTCCCCTCCAATCCCCCCACCCATAGACCTAAGCCTGAGTTAACATTGTTCATTGGCAATAATAAGAGGATAAGCAGTATTCCTCACCTCAGGAATCCCTGATCTTGGCTACAGGTAGAAGGAAACCATACTCTCAATGGAAAAGGAAAAAAGTTTAAGTGTAACTCAATCCTTCCCTTCCAGGCCAAAGAACTGGTGGGAGTTCCTGCAGAACTTTATAGAAGAAATGATTGAACTCTACTGTTATAAGCCACCCTCTGCACAAGATTTAGGAATAGTTACTAGTTCACCAGATAGATAACCTGAAAAAGGAGCATTTACAATCTTTACGTTCTTAATTCAGCTATTTAGATGCATTTTCACTCCTCCAGCTGTTGCTGCTTCCTCAATATACAATTCAAGTGATAGTTTAGGGACATTACATTTTCCTATGAAAATGTACAGTTTTAAACAATTCCCATCACACCTTGCAGTTATGGCTACCTTGGCAACAGCTTAAAGATTGTTATTTAGCAACCTCTTTATACTTGTTATAAAAACAGAAAATACTGGAAACACTCAGCAGATCAGGGAGCATCAGGTCGATGAGGAAAGGTCACGGAGCTGAAAAGTTAACCCTACGTTCCTCTCCACAGCTGCTCCCTGACCTGCTGAATGTTTCCAGCATTTCATGTTTTTTTAGATTTCCAGCGTGTGCAATATTTCACCTTTTGCTATTATACTTGTTGCTGTCTCAGTAGCCAAACCGTCTGCTATTATTTAACAGCTCGTCTCAACAGTTTTTTTTAGTTATCTCTGAAGCTGTGAAAAAAGTTTTTTATTGAATTTATTTATTTTTTAATAATTCTGTAGTGAGTGGCATATAACCCATTTTTTGACATCCCTCCTCAACAACAATCCTTGTCTAAAAATATTTTGTTTTTAAAATTTAAAAAAAAGAGTAAGTTTTACGATTCAGCTTACCCGGTGAAGAGCTTCACGTGATGGGAGTGCATAAAATCAGGAATCTGGGTACCGAGCAACATTCCCTTTAAGCCAATGGTCTGGAGCTCCTGCGCAGCCAGCTCACCGGCTATTAAATGCAAAAACCGCGCGTGCGTGATTTTCAGAATGGACCGCGCAGCCAGTCAAAGGGGCCGCACGCGCGACCCCCCCCCCACCCCACCCACCCAAATTTTTTTTTTTTAAAGAGGGAACGTTGGTACCGTAGGATTCGCGGCCAGTGAACATTTTCTTCCATTAAAACTAACGGAGGGGGAAATCATTTGGGCCACAAATTGGAGCTCCTGATATGCTCTCCTGTTACTCAAAGCTTTATGCCAGAAGTGCTAGACCGTAAATTTTACTCTTAAATTCCAAACATTCCAAGTTGCAATTTTTCGCTCATGTATTCTACAGTGGAGTTTCCAAAACCAGTGTGTTATTAGTCGCTGGGCCTGCAAGCCAGCAGGCAGGACAGACAGGCTCTTTAAATGCAACAACATATTTATGTAGCAGAGTTACACTATCAGCGACTGAATAAAACGATACAGAACCACCGTCAAAATCGAGACACACCCTGAGAGTTTCAGGGATCACCAATGCTAATGGCTGTTGTATTCCGTTGTGCCAAGCTGAGAGGCTGTTGTTGTTGCACTGGATGCACCAAGATTTTGCACTGCCGTTCAGGTTATCTGATACTGTGATGCTTTTGTACGCAATCCCAATGGTCCAGCCAGGACGGCCCTTGGTGCCGATGTCCCAGTAATGACAACCATTTGCGAACTTCTGCGAGCACAGCACTTGCATGTAATGTGTAAATCTTTCAG
Source organism: Squalus acanthias (assembly GCA_030390025.1). Classification (NCBI taxonomy): domain Eukaryota; kingdom Metazoa; phylum Chordata; class Chondrichthyes; order Squaliformes; family Squalidae; genus Squalus; species Squalus acanthias. The sequence continues at coordinate 57,725,920 of CM059445.1, forward strand.
GATTAGTGTCATAGGGCTGTGCATAAGCAGAACAGAACACCTGCCTGTTTCCTTCTGACAAAATGACCTGTGTGTGTGCTGTCTTTGGGTCAAAGGTGAGCTCGCAGGCTTCTGGAATCAAAAGAAAAATAGTTTGAGAAAAGGTGGTACAATGAGAATGATATTACCTGAACCCACCCACTCCTCATCCCCAGAACATAGGGCTTGCTAGATGAAAAAAGACCAAGATCCATCTACTTTGCCATCTGCCATCCTGGTAAAGAAAGAACTTGCACTTATATATAGTACCTTTCCCAACCTCAGGTTGTCCCAAAGCATTATACAGCCAATGAAGTACTTCTGAAGGGTAGTCACTGTTGTAATATAGGAAACACGGCAGCCAATTTCTGCACAAGCCATGTGATAATGACCAGATAATCTGTTTTAGTGATGTTGGTTGAGTGATAAATACTGACCAGGACTCCAGGGAGAACTCCCCTAATCTTCTTTGAAATAGTACATGAGACTTTCTACGTCCACCAGAGAGGGCAGACGGGGCCTCGGTTTAACATCTCATCCGAGAGACGGCACCTCCAACAGTGCAGCACTCGCTCAGCACTGCACTGGGAGTGTCAGCCAAGATTATGTGCTCAAGTTTCTGGAGCGGGACTTGAACCATGAACCTTCTGTCTCAAAAGACGAGAGTGCCAGCACTGACCCACAGCTAACACCTCATTGTTTAATTGTTGTGGATGGTTGGATTCCAGCTTGGGAGAGAGACGGATTCATTTTAGGCTGCTGAAGACCAGCTTCCTCAGTAAAAAGTATTGAAACCAACATTCTACACTGTACGGAGTACAAGGACATAAAAATTCTCACCTCCATATTTGAGTATTTCCTGCCAAAAATTGTCCAGCTGAGACTTGAGTTTTGAGATTAGCTTTAAAGCAGAGTTACACTTAATCTGTAGTCCTCTGCTGTACACTTCCACAGCTTCTTCTGAGGCAGGAAGACGTGTGACTTGATTGGGAGTCAATGCAGCGGCCTGAATGAGTAAGTCAGTCAATAAACGGAAATGATTAAAATAGAATTCTAAAGTTTTAGCTTTTGTTTTAATTAACGTGCAGGGTCCGAGACCACCCGCTGTCCTCCCTCATTTCGCCCCACCCCCAATTCTAGCCGCACAAATCTTGGTTTCCAAGTGGATGGGAAATCCTTTGGGGCCTCTGGGCTTCTACAGTGGATTTCCTGAAATGTGGTCCCAACGTGTGAAGCTCCCTCCAGGAGTGTAAATTTGTCACAACTGCCCGATAATATTCTCCTCATAAATGATCGATCCCGTGTCTTTCATACCTTGCTTCTGATTGACCAGCTCCCTGTTCCTCTTCAGAGAGTGAGGCAGCTGGAGACACAAGATCCACCCAGACAGGACCTCCCTATCTCATCCTGCCTACTCCCCTTGAAAGATTCTACAGCTACTGTGTGTGCAATTTGCCGACAGATTCCAGATCAGATATCTCACTCACCGGACCACTTGACATCAGATGTCCACCTCAACACCAGCAGTGAAAACATGCACACGCCCTCATTAAAACATGAAAATATAAAGGGCTACCTTTGCTATGGATCTACCAACACCTTATATCGTACACTTATGCAAGACAAGCCAATGTTTTCATGGGACAAGACAGGATTTTAAGCAAGTGTCCCATTAACTGTCAAGACGTTATAAAAGTACACAGCTATAGCAGGGATTTTTTTTTAAGACACGGGGTGGAACAACATATGAAAAAAGGACAGAGAAAGACAATCTAACCTGTCCCATGCAGACATGGTGCAGTTCCCCAACCCTCCCAACACACAACCTCCTGAGGTCAATGACTCTGAAAAATACCTCTTAGCATCTAACCTAACTCCATGTTTTAGTATTTTATACTGGCATCCTACTTCGCTCATCCCGATCTAGCTGACATAACCAATCCACCTGAACAGAATCTATTTTGTTCATCATTGCAAAGGCCTCATCACACCAGAAGTCTACACTTCAATGAAAAAAGCCCAAGTTCCCTGAGCCCATCACAATACCAAAGAGCCCCAAGCCTAAGTATCATTCTGGTTGCCCGCCTCTGGACCTTCTCCAAAGGCCTTAATATGCATCCACATTTAACTTTCTACGCAATATGCTTCTCGCTCAAATCTTAATCTGAAGTAAGTAAATCAATGCCTTACACTTTGGCAAACAAGCACATCTTAGCCTGAGACAACTTAATTGTCAGTCGAGGTATGTTTTACCTTCATAAACCTCCACTGGTCCTTCTCCTTTGCCAAAGGTTCGATCTGACTTTTGATCTTGTTGAGTTCTGCAATTTGCTCATGAAGTTGTCTTGAAGCTGCTTCAATCTTTGTCTCAACGTCGAGATACTCTTCATCTATTAGCTCCCTCATAGACTCTTCTTTTATTACAAGAAGCTTTTTGACCTCCTTAAACCTCTCACCCGTCAAAATCTTCATCTGGGTTGTCGTTTCCTGGATTTCAACAAATAAAGTAAATCATATTTTCTGTTGACTACTAATTACAAATATCTAGATTACTGGAAAAAGAAAGCAAAATGGGTTTTTATAGATCAACTGGGGAATAGACCAACGGAGGTTGTTCCGCTTTATGTATAATTTTTGCTTTGCTTATAGATGCTGTCAGGGCAGCATGTTGCCAACGCAGGGTACCACAGAGCATCGAGATGTAGGTCCATCCCCAGGGATTCACATACAACAAACACCCAGTTCAGTGCTGCCATCAGAGGCAGCTGGTGACTGAATACCAGGCGCAACGCTGCAGGGATACTTGTCCAAGGCTGCTCTTGTAAACCAGCTTGGTGACTGGTTGAAAAGCTGCATTGGTGCACACTTGGCAGCAGAATACAAGAGAGGGAATCACAGAGCGTAGGGCCTAGATAGCTGACGTCACAGCCACCAATGGTGGGGCGAAGTAAGTCGTGCCTCATTACATCCTCAGGATTTTGCAAAGCATTTCACAGCCAATGAACTACTTCAGAGCCACTGCGGTTATTAATTGGATCTTAGTGGCTCAGGTTGGCAGTCCCTAGAGAACAAAGAGGAGGAGGGGGGGAAATGAGGCAATTAGATATTGTTCGGTTTCTGGTTGAGTGGCGTGGTACTATAAACATGCAGAAAGAAAAAAAAACATCTGGTCAATCAAGCTCATCCCATCCAGACATGTGCAGTCTACGCTCATCATTAATCATCCTCCCGCCCAGTCAGGCAATCTCCTGGGAGAGGCAAAAAAGAAAAAAATATACACTTTGGCCAATTTAGGAAAAAAAGGGAAATTCCTCACTGATCCTCCCCAAAAGCAATCAAGCTAGGCTCCTGGAGCCTGCAGTTACTGAGATCAATAATCCGGACTACTCTGCATCCATTTTCTATCTGTTAACTTGTCCTCCACTCAGAACTCATCAGATTCTTTTTCACTCTATGGCGCAGAGTGATAGGAAAACTTCATGTTGATCAGAGCAAGTTTGCCATCAGGTTTTTTAAAAAAAACTGATGCAATATTTTCTGTTATAGGACATTTACAGGGAACCTGCCCAGCTTGTCAGCCTGACCTAGATTGCCAACTCCAAATTAGACACCATCTCCCAGAGTCAAACAACACTCTGGTACAGGTTGTCTGTCCATGTTCTATCTTCACAGATCCAACTCCATGACAAAAGAACACAGAAAACCCCAAGGGCACTTAAGAACATAATAAAATACTTGGGACGGAGACCTAGATCACCAGGCAATGGAGGTAAAATTCAGGAGATGCAAGGAGACAAACCTCACAACCAACAGGTTGTAAAATGTATGAAGGCGCTAGATACATACTGCACCCCACAGAAAATGCAAATTCCACCCTTCCTCAAGAGCTTGCCATTGCAGGGGTTGCAGTTTCTGCCACTTACTTCCTAGGCATGTCTCCACAGCCAACCAGTCTGGATTGCAATGCAAAGAAACACAGTTGCCTTGTAAGCGTAGTGCAATCAGATAGCACCATAATACAATTTCTGTAACTTCATTAAGAAACCATATTGCGCAGGTCTATACTTACTTTGACAGAACGGTGTTCATTTGCCAGAGCGTCAAGTTTCCCTTCTGAGACTTTTATTTCTTCAGCTAGCTCTCCAAGAATCCTTTGAAGATCCATCTTAAAAAAAATTGTGAAATGCAACAGTTAGCTTAATTGATTGCTCACATGATGACCCGTTTCCGTGGTTCAGTTTGTAAGCTGTCTCATCTACTTTCTCTCCTATTCGATAGGGTAGATACAGAGAAACGATTTTCTCTAGCGGGGGGAAATCAAGAACAAAGGGACATAATCTTAAAAAGTTAGTTAGAGCTAGGCCATTCAGGGGCAAAAATCAGAAAACATTTTTCACATACAAGGTAGCGGCAATCTGGAACTTTCTCCCCCAAAAGACGATGGAAGCTGGGACAATTGGAGCTTTCAAAATTGAGATTGATAGATTTTTGTTAGGTAAGAGTATAGAAACATAGATGCGGAGATGCCGGTGTTGGACTGGGGTGGACAAAAATGAGAAGTCGCACAACACCAGGTTATAGTCCAACAGATTTATTTAAAATTACAAGCTTTCGGAGCTGTTGCCCCTCCGTCAGGTAAAGGTACAATGAGGGAATCTACAGTATTACACAGTATATAAACACAGAAAGCAATTATAATCTGTTGGACTATAACCTGGTGTTGTGCGACTTCTCATTTTAGAAACATAGAAGATAGGAGCAGGAGTAGGCCATTCGGCCCCTCGAGCCTGCTCTGCCATTCGATGAGATCACGGCTGATCATCCAAACTCAGTACCCTGTACCTGCCTTCTCCCCATATCCCTTGATACCTTTAGCTTTAAGAAATATATCTAACTCATTCTTGAATATATTTAATGATTTGGCCTCAACTACCTTCTGTGGTAGAGAATTCCACAGGTTCACCACTCTCTGGGTGAAGAAATTCTTCCTCATTTCTGTCAAGTGATATGGAGCAAGAGCAGGTAAATAGAGTTGATCAGTACAGATCAGCCATGATCTAACTGACTATCAGAGCAGGCTCGAGGGGCTGAATGGTCTACTCCTGTTCCTTATGTTCCCTTCTGTACCTACAGCGCCTTTCACGACCTCAGGGCACCCCAGAGCGCTTTACAGCCAATGAAGTACCTTTTGAAGTGTGGTCACTGTTGTAATGTAGGAAACGGGGCAGCCAATTGGCGCACAGCAAGCTCCCACAAATAGCAGAGAGATAAATGACAAGAAAACCTGTTTTAGTGATGTTGATTGAGGGATAAATATTGGCTAGGACACCAGGGAGAACTCTTTGTTCTTTTATCCCCTCCCCCTTTTCCCAGCTTTACTCTGGCGGAGAACTCCCCTGCTCTTCTTGAAACAACGCTGTGGGATCTTTTACATCCACCTGTGAAGGCTGCCTCAGTTTAACATCTCATTGGAAAAACGGCACCCGACAGTGCAGCACTCCCTCGTGCTCAAGTCTCGAGTGGGACCTAAACCAAAGATCTTCTGACTCAAGAGAGAGAAGAATGCTACTACTGAGGCAAGTCTGACCACACTTTAGGAACCAGGTCAAGGCTTTGGAGAGGATGCAGAGCAGATTTACTAGAATGGTATCAGGGATGGGGGACTTAAATCATGTGGAGACACTACAGAAGCTGGGATTGTTCTCCTTAATGTAGAGAAGGTTAAGAGGAGATTTAATAGAGTTGTTCAAAATGATGAAGGGATTTGATAAATTAAATACAGAGAAACTGTTTCCACTGCCAGGAGGGTTGATAACCAGAGGACACAGATTTAAGGTAATTGGCAATAGAGGAGATATGAGAAGAAATTTGTTTCTGCAGCAAGTTAATCTGGAAGGCACTGACTGAAAGGGTGGTGGAAGCAGATTAAATAATAACTTTCAAAAGGGAATTGGATATACCTGTGCACTTGAAAAGGAAAAAAGTTGCAGGGTTATGGGGAACGAGCAGGGGGAGTTAGGAGGTTGTGGGTTCAAGTCCCACTCGAGACTTCAGCACATAATCTAGACTGACACTCCAGTGCAGTACTGAGGGAGCGCTGCATTATCGGAAGTGCAGTGTTTCTGATGAGACGTTAAACCGAGGCCCTGTCTGCCTACTCGGGTGGACATAAAAGATCCTTTGGCACTATTTCGAAGTTGAGAGGTCGCACAACACCAGGTTATAGTCCAACAGTTTTATTTGAAATCACAAGCTTTCGGAGCTATCGATTTGCTCCTTCCTCAGGTGACCGCATCATGACTATTTCGAAGAGCAGGGGAGTTCTCCCAGTGTCCTGGCCAATATTTATCCCTCAGTCGACATCACTAAAGATTACCGTGTCATTATTACATTGCTGTTTGTGAGATCTTGCTGTGCACAATTGGCTGCCACATTTCCTACATTACAACAGTAACTACACATCAAGTACTTCATTGGCTGTAAAGCACTTTGGGACATCCTGAGGTTGTGAAAGGCACTATAGACGTACAAGTCTTTCTTTTACTCTAGACCTTGACCAATGCTACTCCAGCAGCGTCTGGGAGGTGGTGGCGTGTGATTGTCCAAGACTCCTTTGATTTTTTTATAAGCCTTGCACCTCTGTGTACACTTTGTCCTAATGCCAGAACAAAGACCGAGGATGAATCATGAGGGAACATGGGAACTGGAGTAGGCCATTCAGCCCCTCGAGCCTGTTCTGCCATTCAATGAGATCATGGCTGATCTGTGACCCAACTCCACATACCCACTTTTGCCCCATATCCCTTAATACCTTTGGTTAACAAAAATCTATCAATCTCAGCTTTAAAATCATCAATTGACCTAGCATCAATTGCCATTTGCTGAAGAGATTTCCATTATTCTACCAGCCTTTGCATGTAAAAGTATTTACTAACTTCACTGATGAAAGATTTGGCTAAAATGTTTAGGCTATGTCCCTTTATCCCAAATTCCCCAATCAACAGAAATAGTTTCTCTCCATCTACCCTCCGTTCCCCTTGAAAACTTCAATCAAATCAGCCCATAATCTTTTAAATTCCAGGAAATACAAGCAGAGTTTGTGTAATCTCTCCTTGTAATTTAACCCTTTGAGTCCAGGGAGCTCAGTACTGAGCTCTTCCGTGCTGCAGAACAGTTTGGCCAAAACATGGCAGTTTTCATTGGTGAGGTACAATTACACATTTCTGTGAAAATTGTCTTACCTTTTTCACTTTGCACTGTTCCTCCAGTGAAGTCGTTTTGCAATTTGCATGCAATATTTTACAAGAAGCACATACAAAAATGGAGTGATTTGTACAGAACACATCCTGGATCTTTCTGTGTTCTTTGCATTTCCATTCTTGCAGGTCTTTGATTGGACTTGTCACTTCATGATCCTGGTAAGCAGCATTCTGAGTGTGAGGCCTGAGGTGGGGGAGACAGTAGGAGGCCATGCAGGTCAAACAAGTCTTTTCAGCCTTGTGAATTGTTTCATAACAGGAGTCACAAGGAACATCATCACGATCTCCTGAAAATACATCTGGCTCTTTGGTGAGCTGCTCGATAACATTACTAAGAAGTATGTTTCTCTTTAGCAAGGGCTTCTCAGTGTAGCTGTGCCTGCACTGTGGGCACTCGATCTTCTGATTTAGATTTCCAACTTCGCTCCATACCTCCTCAATGCACTTGGAGCAGAAATTATGCCCACAGTTTGTAGTCACAGGATCGCTCAGCAAATCCAGACAAATAGGACAAGCCAGTTCTTCCTTCAAGAACCTTGAGGCAGCCATTCTCCAGTGTTGAAACCACCCGGCAATGTGGCTGCTCCAGGAAATAGGCTGCAAAGTGAAAGTGAAACCGAACGTCTCAAGCAGACTTTTGCCGCCAAGCTATTCCCCAACGCGCTTTCCTGCTCTGACGCCCTCAGCAAAGGACATCTTTGCGAGGAAAACGAAACCTTTATTTGGAATGAACATACAATTAAACCAATAAGCACTGCGTGTGGCAAAGCCAACCATGCAGCCAGTTTACAGCACAATTGGTCGGGTTGTGCAAACGGGGAAAAGTTCCTCTCTCTGCACTGGGTGTACTCTTTTGTGCTAATAAATAAACTGTACTGAGTTCCCTGCCTTGTAGGCAATGATGGCTTGTGACTTTGTATAAAGAGCTGAACTTGAGCTCTGTAATGTCATTCACTGTAAATAAAATGTTCAAATTTAAAAAAAAAATAACTTCTTAGCAACTGACCCTCGGGCCCATTGCACTCACTTTCTCTGCTCTAGTGTCAGAAGTTGTGGCCTGGAGTCTCCCTGCAGGATTTTTAAAAAAAATCACATCTTAGCAAAAACAAATCACATTGGAGGGTGAGGAGAGAGGTGCTGCTGGAGAGAGGGTGAGAGAGCGTGTGTAGTGAGTCTCTAAAAAATAAATAAACTGTACTGAGATCCCTGCCTTGTAGGCAATGATGGCTTGTGACTTTGTACAAAGAGCCGAGATTTGAGCTCTGTAATGTCATTTACTGTAAATAAAATGTTCAAATTTTAAAATTAAAAAATACCAACATTAAAAGGAAATTTAAAGAATTACATTAGAATTCAATTTCCTGCTGAGATTGCTCACTCTTATTGGTGGATATCACCAATTTAGAGTTAAGCATGTGCCCCCCCCCCCCTTAAAGGGGCACAACCAATAAAGACTGTAACGTAACCAAAATTAAAAGGAAACTTAGCAAATTAATTAGAATTCCTTTTCCTGGGGTGATGATGCACTCCAGTCCCTCCAGTCGCAGAAGGCCTCGAGCATGCCGGTGGACACCACGTGCTCCATCTCCAGGGTGCAAACGTAGCCGCAGAAGAGAGGCAGGCAGTTGGCCGAATGACCCCCTCGACTGCCCGCTGCCTGGACCTATTAACGACCACCTTGGCCAGGCCCAGGAGCAGTCCTATGATGAGGACCCCGACCTGCCCACTGCGGGTCCTGCTGAGATACCTCACTCTTCTTATTGCACTGGTGGATTGCAACTGCCATCACCAATTTTCTGTTTTTATTTCAGATTTCCAGCATCCGCAGTGTTTTTCTTTTGTTCTCATTCAACTTAGAGTTTCCTTTTTGATTTAATAAAAAAAAATAAACTGTACTGAGATCCCTGCCTTGTAGGGAATGATGGCTTGTGACTTTGTACAAAGAGCTGAGACTTGAGCTCTGTAATGTCATTTACTGTAAATAAAATGTTCAAATTTTAAATGGAAAAAAAATAAACCTTTAAATAAAACTTAATAAATTAAATTAAAAAAAATAAACTGTAACAACTTAAAACATTAAAGGAAACTTAATAAATTAAAATTCTGCACTGGGTGTAGCCAAATCACTTAGGCTTTCTTTATACAGATGGTTCCGATTTCACTACAGCTGTGGACCCCCTTCTCCCCAGTGGGAGCAGAGCTGTTGCCAAGGTGGGGACCACTGATGTGAGATTCATGCTCAAAGCAGGCCACACATTCTCTTTAAAGATTTTTCCACTGCGGTGACTGTAATGCCAGCAGTAACACTGATTGACAGATCTGGATGTGGAGTTGTGTTACATTGTGGGAGTGACAGATGTAAAACTGCATTTTTTAAACTAAAATATAGGAGTCTCACTCTAAATGACTTGAGTTTTGACAGGTCTTATTGGAGGTTTTCTTTTGAAGCCCTTATACTTCGTACAGCGCAAGGTGATAATTATAGTAATCGTCTGAAGTCGCTTCATTCACATTTTTATTGCGGTTCTTTAAAGCCTGGAAGGGATGTATGGCATTGTTTTTAAACTAAACCTTTTGATGGGAGAGCCAATAAACAACAGGAAAAGTGGCACAAACAAATCCACAATCTGTGAGGGGAAGGAGAGAAAGAGAGAGAGAAGGATGGAAGAGAGAGAGAAAGGGATGGGAGAGAGAGAGAGAAAGGGATGGGAGAGAGAAAGGGATGGGAGAGAGAGAAAGGGATGAGAGAGAGAGAGAGAGAGAAAGAGATGGGAGGGAGGGAGAGAAAGGGATGGGAGAGAGAGAGAGAGAAAGGGATGGGAGAGAGAAAGGGATGGGCGGGAGAGAGAGAAAGAGATGGGAGAGAGAGAGAGAAAGGGATGAGAGAGAGAGAAAGGGATGGGAGAGAGAGAGAGAAAGGGATGAGAGAGAGAGAAAGGGATGAGAGAGAGAAAGGGGTGAGAGAGAGAAAGGGATGGGAGAGAGAGAGAGAGAAAGAGATGGGAGGGAGAGAGAGAGAAAGGGATGGGGAGAGAGAGAAAGGGATGAGAGAGAAAGAGATGGGAGGGAGAGAGAGAAAGGAATGGGAGAGAGAGAGAGAAAGGGATGAGAGAGCGAGAAAGGGATGAGAGAGAGAAAGGGATGAGAGAGAGAGAAAGGGATGAGAGAGAGAGAAAGGGATGGGAGAGAGAGAGAGAGAGAAAGAGATGGGAGGGAGTGAGAGAGAGAGAAAGGGATGGGAGGGAGGGAGAGAAAGGGATTGGAGAGAGAGAGAGAAAGGGATGAGAGGGAGTGAGAGAAAGGAATGGGAGAAAGAGAGAGAGAGAGAAAGGGATGGGAGGGAGGGAGAGAGAGAAAGGGATGGGAGGGAAAGACAGGAGAAAGAGGAGGGATAGAGAAAGGAGAGGGTGAGAGAGAGACTGAGATAAATAGAAGAGGAAGAGTAGATAAGTATTAAGAGGAAAAGAACAATGCCAGGTTTTTGCTGCCTGACAGTATTTAATGGGGCCTCAGTGATGCTGGCAATAAAAACTCACATTATCGTGAATTTGAAGAAAGCGGAGTTTGGTGGCCCTCAGATACACAGCAGTGTGATCTTCAATCATTGAAAACAACTGATGTTTTAGCTGTTTTTAATAATCAAAGCGTGAATGTTGTACAACAGATACCGGAGTGTGTTTGAATTAAGTCATCTGGCAGGGCTTTTGATTATCTATTTATAGCCAATGTCCATCCTTCCAGGGGTGAGAATACGTCATCCAGGTAATTTCTGATCGGTGATTGGCTGAAAGCACTTCTTCCCGTGGTTACCAAGAGATATCACTCAGCTATTCTACTGATAAGTGAGGAATATTATTCAGTTGGAACATGTGCAGCAATATGGTAATAGGACTTGGAACTGAGATTCTGTCAGGGATGGCCCATTCTCTGTGACCTGGTGAGGGATACATCTTGCCTGTTTTAACTATGTTTGTGTTTTTGGCATGAGGAGATGCCTCAGATATTGGCTGACTCTTGGCCGTACATCTCGCACTTGGGGTTTGCCTAATGTTGACACCTCTGTTAGATTGTCCACTTCAGTGACCCCGCATTTTGAACAGAGGCTTCAACCACCACCTGCCAACGGGAACTCTCTTCCTATGGATCTCTGACTCACCACCTTCAAAATAGCTATCTCTTCAATCATGTCTTTGGTCATCTCTAACTCTTCTTCTACCTCCTGCTGTCTGTCCATTTCCCCCTTTGTTGTGAAGGGTCTTGGATTAGTTTTACTATGTTAAAGACACAAGCTGTTCTCGTTGTCATCTGATATTTGAACTCTCCACTATGAAGAACAGTTGGCCTGAATAAGCCTTTAATCTTGGGTCACCTCAAAGTTTCCTCTTTTTCAAAGAAAACAAGCTCAATTTTCTTAACTTTTCCTTGTAACTTAAATTCCTGGTACTCAGCATCATCTTTCATTGCTCATCTCTGTAAACTGTCAAGGCGAAACCATCTGTGATGCATCTTGGGTCTCCGTATCATGAGAATGGCATCAGAATGAAAATGACAGGTTATTCTGGTACATCTCCCTGCCTGTTGATGGGCAAGTGTTCCCTTAACTGAAAGGCCATGATACTGTCAAACCCTTGTTTCTGTGAGGTCACCATGAATCAGCCAACTACCACATTGTATGCAAGAACACCGTATAATGAGGTCCCTATTCATTCCATTGCCGGCACTTTATTGAATTGTAATAAGCTGGTGATGAGTTCAGGGTTGCTGTTTTGGGTGTCGTAAATAATTTAAATCAAGAGTTTTTTTTAATAAAAAGGAGAACCAGGCAAGACAGACTGACTCCATCAATTATTGTAACTGTGAATTTTATGTACATTCCGCAGAACGCAAATTGAAAACTTGAGACGAAGTCAAACAGCCACAAATTGTTCTTTGCTTTGATTGCTTTTCACCTGGTTGACAGACATCGAAAGGATCAAAAATGACCTGTTTTCAAACCAAAAGACTCATTGGGAGCATTTTTAACCCTACTCGCTCAGCAGAAACCTGGCGGGCGGGCGGTTAAAATCGCCCTGGCTCTTACCTGTCCGAAAGCTGCCATGATCGCAACATCTTTATAATTGGGGGAGGGGTAATTATGATGCGATTAGGCAAGAATTAGGGAGTATAAGATGGGAACAGAAACTATCAGGGAAAGGCACAAACGAAAAGTGGAGCTTTTTCATGGAGCAATTACTGCGTGTCCTTGATAGGTATGTCCCTGTCAGGCAGGGAGGAAATGGCCGAGTGAGAGAACCATGGTTCACAAAAGAGGTTGAATGTCTAGTCAAGAGGAAAAAGGAAGCGTATGTAAGGATGAGAAAACAAGGTTCAGTTGGGTTGATTGAGGGGTACAAGGTAGCAAGGAATGAGCTAAAAAAAGAGCTTAGGAGAGCTAGGAGGGGGCATGAGAAGTCCTTGGCGGGTCGGATCAAGAAAAACCCCAAGGCTTTTTACTCTTATGTGAGAAATAAAAGAATGACCAGGGTGAGGGTAGGGCCGGTCAAGGACAGTAGTGGGAACTTGTGCATGGAGTCAGAAGAGATAGGAGAGGTGATGAATGAATACTTTTCGTCAGTGTTCACCGAGGAGAGGGGCCATGTTCTTGAGGATGAGAGTGTGATAAAGGTGGATAGGCTGGAGGTGGTAGATGTTCTGAGGGAAGATGTTTTAGCAATTTTGAAGAACCTGAGGGTCGATAAGTCCCCTGGGCCAGATGGGATATATCCTAGGATTCTTTGGGAGGCAAGGGAGGAGATTGCAGAGCCTCTGGCTTTGATCTTTGGGTCCTCACTGTCCACGGGGATGGTGCCAGAGGACTGGAGAGTGGCGAATGTTGTTCCTCTCTTCAAGAAAGGAAATAGGAATGACCCTGGTAATTATAGGCCGGTTAGTCTTACTTCGGTGGTTGGTAAGATAATGGAAAAGGTCCTGAGGGATAGGATTTATGACCATTTGGAAAGGGGTAACTTAATCAGGGATAGTCAACACGGATTCGTGAAGGGTAAGTCTTGCCTAACAAATTTGATTGAATTCTTTGAGGAGGTAACTAAGTGTGTAGATGAAGGTAGAGCAGTTGATGTCGTATACATGGATTTTAGTAAGGCGTTTGATAAGGTTCCCCATGGTCGTCTCATGAAGAAAGTAAGGAGTTGTGGGATAGAGGGAAATTTGGCCGATTGGATAAGTAACTGGCTATCTCATAGAAGGCAGAGGGTGGTGGTGGATGGAACATTTTCGGACTGGAGACCAGTTACCAGCGGTGTGCCACAGGGGTCGGTGCTGGGTCCTCTGCTGTTTGTGATTTTTATCAATGACTTGGAGGAGGGGACTGAAGGGTGGATCAGTAAATTTGCTGATGACACCAAGATTGGTGGAGTAGTGGATGAGGTGGAGGGCAGTTGTAGGCTGCAAAGAGACATTGATAGGATGCAGAGCTGGGCCGAAAAATGGCAGATGGAATTTAACCCTGATAAGTGCAAGGTGATTCATTTTGGTAGGGCAAATGTGAATAAGGATTACAGGGTCAACGGCAGGGTTCTGAGGAACGTGGAGGAGCAGAGGGATCTGGGGGTTCATATCCACAGATCTCTGAAGGTTGCCACTCAAGTGGATAGAGCAGTAAAGAAGGCCTATGGTGTGTTGGCGTTTATTAACAGAGGGTTTGAGTTTAAGAACCGTGAGGTTATGCTGCAACTGTACAGGACCTTGGTGAGACCACATTTGGAATATTGGGAGTGTGATAGCTTGATCTTGGTCTCGGACAATGCTCGGCACAACATCGAGGGCCGAAGGGCCTGTACTGTGCTGTACTGTTCTATGTTCTATGTTATCTGCAATTTTAACCTTCTCTCCTGAGCAGGCGGCAAGGACAGGTGCCCGGAGCCAACAGGGTCCTTCTTTACATATGCATGTTGCGGCCCACTGACATCATTGAGACCCGACTGTAATTTTAACTCAGGCCTGAGCGGGGAATCCACCTGGAGTTAAAATCGGGGCCAACTTTTGTTTCCAGGCCCCATCAAGTAGATGAGAGCAGTCATTCACAAGTCGCTGCAATCTAATTACCACATCGTAGACCGTGTTATTGCACGAAACAAGTAGATTTTCTTAACGGAGCCCAAAGCAGTAACAGTTCCCAAGTTAAAGTCATCTGTAAAGCACAATAGTTTCTGGTGACAGTAAAATGTCCCATTTTGTTTCAAAAAAAAAGACTTGCATTTATACAGTGCCTTTCACAACCTCAGGACGTCCCAAAGCGCTTTACAGCCAATGGTGTACTTTTGATGTGTAGTTAGTGTTGTAATGTAGGAAACGCGACAGCAAATTTGCGCACAGTAAGCTCCCACAAACAGCAATGTGATAATGATCAAATAATCTGTTTTAGCGATGTTGATTTAGGGATAAATATTGGCCAGGACACCGGGGATAACTCCCCCTCCTCTTCTTCGAAATAGGTGAGTTTCATTCCTTCTCTGATCTACTCCTGTCCTCACATAACACCTGTGCCACCTAGGACAACACGAATAAGGTGGCACAGTAAATGGTGCAGATGGCAGCAGAAAGTTGCAAAGGGACACTGATAGATTAAGTGAGTGGGCAAAATTGTGGCAGATAGAGTTCAAGGTGGGAAAGTCACAAAGACCACCTTTGGAACATAGCCTGCCTCTGCCCCTACCTCAGCACAACAGACATTGAAACCCTCATCCATGCCTTGGTCATTTCCAGCCTCGATTACTGAAGTGTCAGTCCAGATTATCCAATCAAGTCGCGAATGGTGCAGGGAGGTGATCTTCATCGTTAGTGTGAATCAGGTGGGCGAGACCTTCGTTGCGCTTTCTGTGGCTGGGCCTCATTTACATTAATTCAGCGTGCTTATAATGCAAAACGTTCTCACTGTGAGCAGTTCTCCAATCTGGAGGTGAGATATCTGCTAATGTGTCTCAAGGGAATGGTAGCGTAGTGGTTCTGTTACTGGTCTAGTAATCCAGCAATCCTAGACTAATGAATCTGGTGACCTGAGTTCAAATCCCACCATGGCAGCTGGGGAATTTATAATTCAATTAAGTAAATGTGGAATTTAAAAAAAAAATGCAATTAGTAATGTTGACCATGAAACTATTGGATTGTCATTAAAAACCCATCTAGTTCATGAATGTCCTTGAGGGAAATCAACCGTCCTTACCCGGTCTGGCCTATATGTGACTCCAAACCCACAGCAATGTGTTTGACTCTTAACTGCCCTCTGAAATGGCCCAGCATGCCACTCAGTTGTTCAAGGGCAATTAGGGATGGGTAATAAATGCTGGCCTTGCCAGCGATGTTCACATGTAAAAGAAAGATTTTTGAAGAGCCTGCAGCAGCACATTAATACAGTCGGGTCGGTAACATCGGAAGTGAAAGAATGCACCAGTCGAGGCGGAGGTAACATGAGAGGGTGCAGAAAAGATTGACAAGAATGGTTCCAGGGATGAGGGACTTCAGTTACGTGGATAGACTGAAGAAGCTGGGGTTGTTCTCCTTAGAGCAGAAAAGGTTGAGAGGAGATTCGATAGAGGCGTTCAAAATCACGAAGGCTCTAGGCCGAGTAGATAGAGAGAAACTGTTCCCATTGGCGGAAGGGTCGAGAACCAGAGGACACAGATTTAAGGTGATTGCCAGAAAGATCCAAAGGCGACATGAGGAAAAACTTTTTTACGCAGCGAGTGGTTAGGATCTGGAATGCACTGCCTGAGAGGGTGGTGGAGGCAGACTCAATCGTTGGATAAGTACCTGAAGGAAAAAAATGTGCAGGGCTACAGGGAAAGGGCGGGGGAGTGGGACTAGCTGAAGGGCTCTTGCAGAGAGCCGGCACGGGCTCGACGGGCCGAATGGCCTCCTTCTGTGCTGTAACCATTCTATGATTCCATGATTCTATGAAGCACCTACAGCAGCAAGCCTTTAAGTCCAAAACTCAGAGGTGACTGCAAAGAACAGTGTGCCAAACCTTTTATCAGCTTTCCCTCACTGCAACTGAGGATCCCTTTAATGGCCTCCTCTTGCCTATGTTTGGTGGGAGGGAGCAGGAATTGGCGGTAATCCCTCCAGGCGGAGATGAAAATGGCGTTGGGTTTGTAACTACATCATCTGACCTCGATTAACATATATTCCTGAGGCTCCCGCTTCTTTCCGGTAGGAGCTCTGGACAACACGATCGAGGCCACCTGAAAATCAGAACAGGCGGGGAACGCAGTGCTTCCATTTCCCTTGCTATTCCGGTCCAGCTACTGCCTGGGGAGGTCGGGATATTAAAATCATCCCTCGAGGATCAGTGTGGGGCTGGAACACACAACCTTCTGACTCAGGGGTGAGAGTGCAACCAACGAACGCAAAGCCAATGCACAATTGAGGAAGAGAGCTCCCACACAGCTCTGTGACTAAATGCACTACCTGATGTGTTACTGCGTCATATAGTCCAGGCGTGCTGTAGCTTTACTCCCGACGTGTTGAGTTAACTAATCTCAACTGGGGCATCTAAAGTAGTGATACAAATAGCCCAATTGTCTCCTAATTAGCGAAGTGAAAGATCAGCCAGGGTGCTTGCTCTCGATCACTATGAAGTAACCCGTGCTCAAAAGCACGTGTGTGGATGTGGACATTGGGTGAGGACAAGACTGACCTCTGGCTGTGCTATCCCCATGATGGAATAGCCTTCGAACAATCACTGGCAGATGTGACCGCAACCACTTGGATGGATACAAAGATCGTTTAGAACAGGTGGAAGTCATTCGGCCCATCTTGCCTGCCCTGGGAATGGCATCCGTGGAACTATATCCCAGCCGGGGTCACCATCTTCAGGGAAGGAGCGGAAAATTGGTGGAGGAAAAAACTGAAGAACTGTACTCTGCTTCGTCAAAAAAGTGCATTTCCATGCAATAGAGAAGCCTGCAAATAATTTGGGGAAATATATAGGTGTTTTTTTTATAGACCCATATCTACAATCCCAACCAAATGGATGGCAACGGTTCAAAATACATCGTGACAGGAAGATTACTACTTTCCATAGAACGTTGCTTTTTAGGTTTGCTTCAGACCCAGGGGATGAGGGGTGGGGGGCGGAGCGGGGCGGTGGAGCATATCATTAATGCCACCATAAGGGGCAAAATGCACTTGTGTTGGCATAAACCCCCTCATTTCCACCAAGGGCAAAAAAAAAAGGCCGATCCCCAAAACAGATGACAGTCCATTCTTACAATGACGATGAAATGATTAACTCAGCACCAGGGACACTAATGCTCGCTTCTTTTGAATTAGCAAATTTCCCTTCTCCTCAGTAGGCATTGCCGTACTGGAGAGTAAGGGGAGTTTTGGCTGGTACAGTTGTCGCTTTACCCCATGTGCTCCTGCAGTTGGTAGTGATAATTAAAGTGCCAAAAATAAAGCGAACCTGAGATTATAAATTTACAATGAGTGTAATAATTCAGAGGTGAGACAGCGTAGCAGTCTGTGTTATATAAATAGGCATCAGTCTGTAACAATTTGCACAGAAATAAGAGAAGAAATTAGCGCCTGACTTGCCATTAATATTCTCCTTAAAGGAGTCGAGCAATGCATTGAATTGCCCTTTAAGGCCGAGTTGTGTAGAGGGCTCTGTACACTCACCAGGGTTTCTTGGTCCCCCTATTTAATGCTTTGGAATTGCATCGTCCATACATTCTTTGAAAAGGGAATTAGATAATTGCTTGGGGCGGGTATCCTTGCTGCCTGCCATGTAAAATGTGGGTACGTTCCCCGCTCCAGTTTAACTGCCACCCCCACGGCCTGGTTTGCGCCAGGTGGGAGGAGTTAAACTCCAGCCCAAAGTGTCAGCCTTGGCTCAGTGGTAGCACTTTGAACTCTGAGTCCGAGGGACATGGGTTCAAGCCCCACTCCAGAGACACAAGCACGTAGAGCCTGGAAATTTTGCCGTGCGGCGTCATTTTTCGGGTGCCAAATGTTCTCCTAAGCCTCCAATATGGCGGGCAGGAAGCGCACACTCATTACGAGTCAGAACTGGGCCACCTGCCATATTGGTAAAGGCCCAAAAATATCGGCGTTCAGTGGCCTTGCCTGAAACAGGCGTTAGACCCTTTACATATGCAATTGAAGAATGGGTTATCAGTGCCACACTACATCCCCTTGGTACGGATACTGATGTTTAAGTATTTGATCAGCTAGTTCATTAATGACTTTAAGAGTAAAGGAGTGAATTAATGAACTGCTTTAACTCTCCAGAGGTTTTCTTGCTGTATTTTTATTCGGCAGAATGTTGCGTTGAGCTATTTGGCAGGTCTTGGGGTGAGGTGTTAGCCATGGCTCAGTGGCAGCCATCTTACCTCTAGATCAAGGCTGACACTCTCAGTGCTGTACTGAGGTATTGCTGTGCTATCGGCGGTGCCGTCTTTTGGATGAGACGTAACTCACTTTGGTCTTTCCCTAAAGTGGCCCGTATTTTCCGATGCCTGCGGGTGGGTACGCGCTGTGTACACACCTGTAGGGACATCAGAAATGCCGGTTTCAGGCATGCAAAGCGCATGCGCTGAAAACCGGCATTTCCGATCTGTCAAGAATGTTCTTGACAGATCGGACGCCTGCCCGGGAGAAGGGCCTCTGCGGGGGGGGGAGAGTTCCGCTTTCTGCAGAACCTCCGCCCGCTGAAAACCCTTAGAAATCTTACGCCTGGTAAAAGCGTGCATAAGGCCTGCTTTTACCGGCATAAGAGTTTAAAAAAGTAAAAAATATATATTTTTTCACTCATTTATAATTTTAAAATACTTTAAAAAAAGGTAAGTTTATTTTTAGCCCCGTAAAAAACTTTAATTATTTTTTTCAAAAAATTTAATTTTGGTTTAAAATATTTAGTTTAATGTAATTTTAACTCATTTTAAAAACGTGAAGGTTTAAAAAAAAACGTTTTAGTGTCTTTTTGGGGTGATCCCCATTCATACTTCTGACGGGTCTATCTGTCAAAAGTATGAAGGGAGATTCCCTTCTCCTATTGGCTGGCCTGACCCACGTGATCCCAGGGATGCTTGCGAACCGCCTGCGCCCCTGGGATACGTGGGCCCTGCGCATTTCGACTGTGGAGAGGCCCAGGAGCAGAAGTGTCCGGACCTCGGGAGCCCTCAGGTAAGAGCGTAGATCTTTTTCCGATAGGAAGCATCCGCACGCAGGAAGCCTCCTATTGGAAATTACGGGCCAGTGTGTCAGCTGTGGCTCAGTAACTCTGAGTCAGAAGGTTGTGGGTTCCAGTCCCAATCCAGAGACTTGAGCACAAAAATCTAGGCTGGCAGTCCAGTGCAGTGCTGAGGGAGTGCTGCACTGTCGGAGGTGCCGTCTTTCGCATGAGACATTAAACCAAGGCCCCGTCTGCCCTCTCAGGTGGAATTAAAAGATCCCACGGCACTATTTTGAAGAAGTCCTGGCCAATATTTATCCCTCAATCAACATCACTAAAACAGATGATCTGGTCATTTATCACATTGCTGTTTGTGGGAGCTTGCTGTGTGCAAATTAGCTGCTGCGTTTCCTACATTACAACAGTGATTATAACTTGAAAAGTACTTCATTGGCTGTGAAACGCTTTGGGATGTCCTGAGGTGGAGAAAGGCGCTACATAAATGCAAATGATTTATTTTATTTGGACAGCAAATCATGCTACCCGTGGTAAGTGTAAACATTCGGGGGATGTTGCAGCGTGAAAAATCACTTGCCCTATGCCATTGGCAGCCCTTCCTGAAGTGCTTCTTCATTCTAAGTGACTACATAATGATCATATTCATAACCATCCCTCTGTATCCCAGTATTTCTGTTGGCAAAGGTAGGGCTGACTGCTTGCCAATTGAAATACAGAGAGATTGAGGCAGCTCAGTCCATTATTTTCCATTAATGTCGCTAAGTTTTTATGGATTGTCCAAAGTTTCTAATTGGCCCCTTGCCACTAAGTAATGAAAGATTCAGAGGGCGGTGTCACGCGGCATCTATCATAGTTTTTAACTGGCGCACTCGGCCAGCAGAGCTCTCCTTTATGTCTAGAAAGTTCTATTTGCACCAGCTGTCGCTGCATCGCCAGAAAGCTGTGTCTCTGGTTTCCATCTGTGCCTGTTTGAGTAGTTAAAGAAAAAAACCTTAAACAGTGACTGAAGATCAAGTGTCAGTCGGGGCTCAGTGGGCAGCGCTCTTGCCTCTGAGTCAGAAGGTTGTGGGTTCAAGTTCCCACTCCAGAGACTTGAGCACAAAAATCTAGGCTGACACTCCAGTGCAGTGCTGAGGGAGTGCCGCACTGTCGGAGGCGCCGTCTTTCAGATGAGACATCAAACCGAGGCCCCATCTGCTCTCTCAGGCGGACGTAAAAGATCCCATGGCACTCTTTCGAAGAAGAGCAGGGGAGTTCTCCCCGGTGTCCTGGAGCCAATATTTATCCCTCAATCAACATCACTAAAAACAGATGATCTGGTCATTTATCACATGCTGTTTGTGGGAGCTTGCTGTGCGCAAATTGGCTGCCATGTTTCCTACATTACAACAGTGACTACACTTCAAAAAGTACTTGATTGGCTGTAAAGCGCTTTGGGACGTCCGGTGGTTGTGAAAGGCGCTGTAGAAATGCTAGTCTTTCTTTCTTTCAAGTCTAATTGGAGACGTGCGTTAGAGACTTGAGAGATAATTTTGCAAGGTCAATTCAGGTCCCCCTCCTCCCCACTATTTTCCAACCATTCATTTTAATGGATAGACAATCACGGACAGCGTGTGTGCGGATTCCCGATATACGCTCCCGATGGACATGGCTTCCCCTTACCAATCTGATTTCATAACATTACCACTTTACTGTGTCCTGTTTTCAGCCTCCCCTCTCCTTCGTTGTAGACAGTGTCTCTCTGCTGGGATATGGGCAGCGGCCGCACCCCTTTATCTTGGCCAAGTGACCGTCCCTCACGTGAACAACGAATGCCAGTGGGTTATTGATAATGAGAACATAGGAACAGGAGGAGGCCATTCTGCCCCTCGAGCCTGTTCCACCATTCGATGAGATCATGGCTGATCTGTACCTCAACTCTATCTACCCGCCTTTGTTGTATATCCCTTAATATCCTTGCCCAACAACAATCTATCAATCTCAGTTTTGAAATTTTCAGTTGACCCCCAGCCTCAACAGCATTTTTTTGGGGTGTGGGGGGCGCAGGAAGAGAACCAGATTTCCACTATCAATCTGGGATCGGGGTTATTACACGCACGCCCAATCTGTCCTCACGCAGCATCCACATGTGCTCATATTCCAGCAAGGTGGCGGGGTGCCACTGGAGAGAAATCAGCAGTGGGGACCCTCCTTGATTTTTATTTCCTTTTCTGTTGAGACTAGTGGCTATCCAGTAGAAATTGACCAGACTGTGAATCGAACCTGGGACCGACCGTGCTGCTCCCCATGACATAGCACCACACCAGTTAGTGCATTTACCCACTCAGGCATCAGTGGCGTTTCTAACTCCTTATCCCTATTAGAAACCAACTGCACAGCATCGTGTGCCAGCTTTTCTTTGCTTCTTTTGGCTACATGCAATCAGCGAGAAATGTCATGTAGCGACCAATGCAACTTTAGCCGTGGCTCAGTGGGTAGCACTCACACCTCTGAGTCAGAAGTTTGTGGGTTCAAAGTCCCACTCCAGATACTTCCTAGCACAAAAATCTAGGCTGACACTCCCAGGGCAGTACCGAGGGAGTGCTGCACTGTTGGAGATGGCATTGTCGAATTAGATGTTAAACAGAGTCTCTGGGCTCAATTTTCACCGGCCCGTGGAGGCGGGTTTGGAGGCGGGAGTGGTGTGAAAATAGCAGATTCGGGGGTCCCGAACCCATCCCGCCCCCAACCCGCCTCCATGCCAGTTTCCCAGGGGGCGGGTACCCGACCTGTGCTGGGACCCACCTCCCCGAGGCGGGAAGGGGATTAGTGCCAATAAACTGCCTGTTAACAGGTAGTTAACAGGCAGTTTTTTGCCTAATCCCTATTTTTAGCCCTGAAGTGTGGGCTTCCCGATAGGTCCGAACCACGCCGATTTAGCGAGGCGGACCGTCGGTTTGGAGAGCTTGGAGGGGTCGAGATGTCCAGTGTGCAGGTGAGTGATGGGTGCATGAGTGCAGAGGTAAGTGTGTTTGGTGTGTGTGTAAAGTGTTTTAAGAACTCTTACTTACCTTTACTTTGTCATGCAGGCTAGCTTCCTTAAGGTGTTGGGAGTCCCTCACATCCATGGCACAGAAAGCAGAATGGCTTCCGAGCTGTCAAAAGCTGCAGTCTCTGCTTTCTGTGCTGGATTGATTTCTAACTCAGTCTAAGTACAGGGACTCAAGTTAGAAATCATATTGTCAGTGTTTGACAGCTTCACAATAGCTTTTGACAGATGAAATTTCAATGGCTGACGTCACCTGTATCCAAGGGACCCTTGATTGGCCTGCTAAGCCCGCTGGGCGGGCTTAACAAGGTCAATCAAGGGAAAATACAGTGGGTTGGCCACAAGTCGATGGAGGCGGGACTACAACCCAAAAAGTGGGAGTCCCGCCTCCATCACGTCCCCATTGACAAAATCCAGCCCTCTGTCTGCCCTCTCGGGTGGACGTAAAAGATCCCGTGGCCCTATTGCGAAGAAGAGTGGGGGAGTTATCCCTGGTATAAAAACAGAAAATGCTGGAGATACTCAGCAGGTCAGGCAGCATCTGTGAAGAGAGAAACAGAGTTAACGTTTCAGGTCGTCAGAACTGGAAAAAAGCAGGAAATGGAACAGATTTTTAAGCAAGTGTAGGGGCTGGGAAAAGAGGGAGGGGATGAAAGAACAAAAGGGAAGGTCTGTGATAGGATAGAAGGCAGGAGAGGTTAAGAGACATTAAGAGATATTCAAGGCAAAAGGAAATGGTAATGGGACAGGTTAACTCTGTTTCTCTCTTCACAGATGCTGCCTGACCTGCTGAGTATCTCCAGCATTTTCTGTTTTTATTTCAGATTTCCAGCATCTGCAGTATTTTCTTTTTGTATTAGAGTTCTCCCTGGTGTCTTGTTCAATATTTATCCCTCAATCAGCACCACCAAAACAGATTATCTGGTCATTATCATGTTACTGTTTGTGGGAGCTTGCTGTGCGCAGATTGGCTGCTGCGTTTCGTACATTACAACAGTGACTACACTTTAAAAAGTACTTCATTACCAATCAAGCAGTTTGGGACGTCCTGAGGTCATGAAATGTGCGATAGAAATGCAAGTTCTTTTTTCGTTCTTTCTAAAAGATGAATCCCTTCTTCCATCTTAAGTGGAGCTTTCATCAGGTTGAGGAAGGGTGGTTGTACTAATGAGAGAGTTGTAGTATTGCTCCTCCCTCTTAATGCCACATATTAGACTGGAGACTTTAATGTAAATTTAGTAATCTGCACTGAAATGAATATGGAGAGATCAGAACCACACCACATTCCCTTGGTACAGATACTGATGTTACATGCAATTAGCGAGAAATGAGATGTAGCCAGAACTCTGGGAGCAGCGCAACTTTAGCTGTAGCTCAGCAAGTTCATTAAAGACTTCAGACGAAAAGGAGTGAAATAATGTACTGGGTTAACTCTCCAGTGGTTTTCTTGCGGTATTTATATTCTGCAGAATGTTGTGGTGAGCTATTTATCAGGTCTTGAGAAGAGGTGGGGAATCTGGCACAGTCCGATGGCATCACAAGATTGAAGTGTCAAGCATTATCTGTGAGAATCGCTCTAAAAATATTTGTTTTATGGAAATAGATTCATCAAATAAATGGGTTACATTCACATTAGGGCTGATTTTAACTCCCAGCGGGAGCAGATGCCTGTGGGGAGGGTTAAAATCGAGGCTAACATTCGCCCTTTAGAAAATATAAAGGAACTGTGCAGCGCAGTGGTTTGGACACTGGTCTTTCATCTCTGACCCAGAATCGTAATTCAACCTAGACAGTGGGGATGAAAGTATCTTCTGCACAACTAGCTGTAGGGCAAGTATATGTGAAATGCGTATGGGCAGTTTTGATCCAGTCCCTAGTGGGCAAGTGCCTGCAGCTCAAAACATTCCTAATTTGGCACTATTGATAATTATACTCAGGCAGGCATATCAATGGTTGGTGTCGGAAAT
The DNA here is from genome assembly GCA_030390025.1 of Squalus acanthias. Lineage (NCBI taxonomy): Eukaryota > Metazoa > Chordata > Chondrichthyes > Squaliformes > Squalidae > Squalus > Squalus acanthias. Next base: position 57,750,382 of record CM059445.1, read on the forward strand.
GGGGGGAAAAAAATTTCACACTTGTGCAGTGGGGAGTGTTCGTTGAAGGCTAGAGCTTGTGGCTGAAATGAATAGGGGCAGATTGGAGAGAGCTTTGTTCCGCATTTAGTTGCACGACACCTGAACTTGACGGTGCTTGATGCTGACACTGAGGTGCCTGAAATGGAAAGTGTTCCATGCCCCAACACCAACATCCCTCACAGTCACTGGCACAAACAATTCAAAAATATAGAGAAAATTGAACTTTACACTCACACAATTGAATGACTTTCAATTAAGTGCTTGGCATTGCAACTGTTTTAATTAATCCTGTAGACAGTACTCCTTGTAAAATTCAGTTACTAGTTGATTAAAAACTACGGCAGCTCCCCCTTTTTACAGGCGTAAAACGGGCAACTAAAATGTTTTGTATGGAATTTCTTTGCATATCATTATAAATGGTTTAATACCACCATTAGAATTGAAGACAGACCAATCTGGTACCATTGTGTCAAGTAATCTTACGTTGACCTTCACAGAACCCAAGGTCAAAAGCCTGTTTTTCCACTTACTTCAATAGCTTACGGAGCTGTTAGATATTAAAGGTTTCCAGCGAATTTTCACCTTCAGTTTTTAAACATTTAATCTCAGGATGTGGGCGTCATTTATTGCCCATCCCCTAGTTGCCCTTGAGAAGGTTGGTGGTGAGCCGTCTTCTTGAACCGCTGCAGTCCCGTGCGGTGAAGGTGCTCCCACAGTGCTGTTAGGGAGGGGAGTTCCAGGATTTTGACCCAGCGACGATGAAGGAACGTCCGATATATTTCCAAGTCAGGATGGTGTGTGACTTGGCGGGCAACTTGGAGGTGGTGGTGTTAAACACCTCAGAACTCAAGCTATGACATTATGCCACCCCTGCCCAGCCTCAGTGTTGCCTCCTGTTCAGTTTGGGGACTTAGTGGGGATAATTTTCAACCTCACTGCCTGCGGAGTAACCTGGCAGAGCAGAATGTCCACTTTTTATAGTAATCATAGAATGATACAGCACGGAAGGAGTCCAACTCCCCCGGCTCTTTCCCCATAGCCCTGCAACCTTTTTCCTTTTCAAGTATTTATCCAATTCCCTTTTGAAAGTTACTATTGAATCTGCTTCCACTGCCCTTTCAGGCAGCGCGTTCCAGATCACAACAACTAGCTGCGGGGGAAAAAAAAATTCTCCTTACGTCGAAAATCTTGCGGGTTCTACAATGGGCGGCTGATTCCTTGTAACTCTACGTTGGTGAGGCAACCCCTTTCAACACATTGGCTGTCTGTTCAACAAGTGCGGTTAGGGCTCCGCAAACAGCTATTAATTTGTGTATACACAGAGAAGATAAACCAGGAAGATTAAAGTGGTGTTTATTGATTGTATAATAATTTATAAAAATGCTAATCAAAATCTCCCCATGTCCTCTAAAGCCTATTTAACGTAGACAGATCTGCACCGTACAAGCAGATTCAGTGAGATCTTCCTGAATAGGTATGAACATTAATCCCACATATGAAAGCTCAGAGTGATTGTCGAGATAATATTTGATGGCGTTCAGCATATGTTGTTATGTGATTTGAATGGCATTAGACGCTGGATAAATTGTCAAATAAAAACAATGTTATCGGTGCCCAGAATGTCATGAATCTGTTTTGCATACAAAATTACCACTGCATAGACCAACATTTAACTCCTTCCGGTGCGTAATTCTTCATGAAATATTTAACTTACTCGGAACGCAAGTTTCCTCAGCGATAAATCTGCCACTCACTTAGGATAGACACCGTACTGATTGCGGAACTTGGAGGGTTGGGAAATGAGGAAATATTGCCTACCTTGGGACTTTATGGGGAGGAAGAGGATGAGGGAAGATTTGTGGGGCTGAGCCGCTTGAACCAGATAGATCCGTGGTTCAATTCCTGGCATGAACTGAGTTAGTTGATCTCAACCGTTGTGTGTTATAATTGAGGTCATGATGCGGAGATGCCGGTGTTGGACTGGGGTGGACAAAAATGAGAAGTCGCACAACACCAGGTTATAGTCCAACAGTTTTATTTGAAATTACGAGCTTTCGGAGCTCTGCTCCTTCTTCAGGTACAGTGAGGGAATACAAATCGATTACACAGTATATATATGCTGTTTTTATATATATCTCTGTCTATATATACTGTGTAATCGATTTGTATTCCCTCACTGTACCTGAAGAAGGAGCAGCGCTCCGAAAGCTCGTAATTTCAAATAAAACTGTTGGACTATAACCTGGTGTTGTGCAACTTCTCATTTTTGTTATAATTGACTTCAATTCCGCCTAGACTAGAGTAGTGGGCAAAGGTTCCCACTCCTGATATCTAACCAGCGACGCCTTCTACTGGAATGTTGGGTGAGGGCAAGATATTCTCCCCCGCAACCTTCACCCAGGTAGAATAACCAGAAGACCCCCAATATCTGGGCTCACACAAGAAGGCCACTTGGACGAGGTATTGGAGGGTGGTTGGCACCTATGAAGTTGTATGTAAGCATGAGTTCATACTTGTAGGAGAGGAAGGGAGAAAATTACTTAGGAAGAGAAAAGATCAGTACAGCTGCTGATCACTTAGTGCAGGAAGAACGACAGAGCAGAGTAACCTGGTAACGCTTTGGGCAGGAGAAGACCATTGATCCATCTGGCCTACTCTTCTAAACCTCCCATCAGTTCCGTAAGCCTGATACTAGAACTAATAGCACTGGATCTTATTTGCTAAAAGGAATTCACACGGGCTTTGTTTTAATATCTGCTGTGGGTCTTTTGTGCCACTGAAAATCCGTTCCATAAAAAATGTTGCCTAAATTTCTCATTTTCTTTTGGCAAGATCTTTCCTGGATTTATTTTCTCCAAATCCCTGCAGTTTTTTAAAACCTCTATCAAGTGCCTCCCTCGTTCTCCTCTCTCAAAAGATTAAAGTCCCAGGAAAGTCAATTTTTCATTATAACGCAGTCCTCTAAGTTTGGAAATATGCTCCTCTCGACTCATCCAGAAACTCCCCACAGATTAAGTACGGATTGAATGTAAGGTATTTGTTCCAAATGTGTTTGGTGTGATAGCTTTCTCTTTATGTAACAAAGAATGCAAGCCACTGAACTCAGCCAGGAGTACCTCTGCAGAACACATCTGGAGCCAATATACCCAGAGCAATTCCACGGCAATTTGCAGCCTATTTTTCATAACACAGCCCCTGCGGTTTAGCAAATCCTCACTAGGTTTCAATTACTTCTGATTAGTCTGATATTAGTCCAGAAAAGAGTGCTGTTAAGATCTCAGCTGAGGTCATCAAAGACCATTCTCTTGACCTCCTCCGACAGGAGATAGGCATCTCTGAGGAACCATTGAATTCTGTTTTACAAGTGTGTATATTACTGACATCTATATCTCATTCCTTTGGTACATATTGGAACAATGCCCCTCCATGTCAGTAATGCCATAGCAACCAGGAGGCTCCTGGGATCCAACTCTGGAGGGAAATCTGACTCTAAGGCCACGATTTCGCCTACCGAGGAAGGTCCGAGACAGCTGCTGCCTGCTCCAGCCCGCTCTGTTGAAGTGATTTTGCGTTAATTGGGCTTGTTAAGCCCGCCCAGCGAGGTTCTCGGCCAATTAAAAGAAAGCGGGTCATCAGCCAGTTTCCCTAAAGGGGCCATCCGCAGATTTACTTTGACGGTTGTGCTGTCAGTTGTTCTACAACATGGAGGTGCTGCAAACACTGACAAGCACTGCACAGAGGTGCACGGCTGCACCCAGGCTCTCCCATGACTCCCTCCATACGCACACAGGGAGATTTTCTTCCCTTCCAATGGGCGGAAGAGACCTCCCCAGGAGACCAACACAGCCTGGTTGTACATTGCACAGGAGGACACGAGCAGGGATGTCGTCAGGAGGACCAGGCTGCAGTGGCACAAACCTTTCAATGTTCTCAGTAGATCACAAAACGTTACTGCAAAGCCACACTCAACCTCATCCTGCTGTGCCACTCATCACATCCCCATCACTCTGCCTTCCCTACCCTACTCCTGCACATCTTTACTCACACCAACTTACCTTGCACCTCCACCCATCCCTCTCTATCTACATTATCACTTCCCCATCTCACTAGCTATCTCTCACACTCATCCTCATCCTAGTCCAATCATATCAACTAACAACATACAAGGGTAGGCAATTAGGTGTTTTAGCCAATGTTCATGCGAAGTTTCTGTTAATGTGCTGTCAAAAATTGAAATCTTTATTTTCAACACTTTGCGTTCTTGGACAGATTTGTGTGCACCTTTGGAAGTGGCTTAGTGAGTTGCGGTGAATGGTGAGACATAACGGTACCCTGCCTCCTCCCCCCCCCCCCCCCCGCACTGGTGATGAGTGTGAAAGGAATGGCTTGGGCATTGTAGGGATGCTTTATGGTGTTGGTGTGGGTTGGTGCCAACCTGGCACATCATGTGGCAGCCAAGTGAAGTAAATCTGGCCATGGTGAGGCCATCCCTGGCATCCCGGGCAGTAATGTGGTCGGGTGTTGATGCCCTGTATCCTGTGCAGCATCAGTTGATTGCGGAGAAGGTTGGTGTTGTTGTTGGTGCTGCTGGTGTGCCCATTGATGCTGGTGTTGGGGCTGATCATGAAAGGATTCTGAGGACCAAGGTGAGATTTTTTCAAGGGCACCGATGCTGATGGAATAGCTGGCAGGTGAGGTTGAGATGACAGAAGTAATCTGTCAGTGGTGAGAGAGGTTGTTCCAATGAGGTGACACTGGATAGAGAGTTTGCTCCAAATACTTGGGGGACGATTTTGCCAGCCCTGGGGAGGCGGGTTTGGAGGTGGGACTGCTGGGAAAATGGCAGAATCTGGGGGCGGATACCCATCCCGCCCCCAACCCGCCTCCGTGCCATCTTCTCAGGAGGCAGGTACCCGATCCGCGCCGGGTCCCGTCTCCTGGAGGTGGGAAGGGGATTACAGCAACTTAACTGCCTGTTAACAGGTAGTTAACAGGCAGTTAAGAGGATTATCCCCATTTTTCCAGCAGAGGCGCGGGCTTCTCGACGTCGGAGAACCCCGCCAGAGTCAGCGAGGCGATCAGTGGGTCTGCGGGGGTCAGAGGGGTTCAAAAGTGCGCTGTGGAGGTGAGTGATGGGGGCAAGTGTGGAGAGGTGTGTATGTGAGGTGAGTGAAAAGTGATAGAAAATGTTTCCTTACCTTTGTTTCTTCCTGCAGGTTTCAACAGTTGGGGAACCGGAGACTCTCGCATCTCACCGGCAGAGATGACAGAATGGCTGCTGCATTCTCCGATGCAACAGCCATCTGATTTCTGCTCACAAAATAGGTTTGATGAGTCTTGAATATAAGAGCTGTCAAACGATGACAATTCATCTGTCAAAATTTTTTGACAGATGAAACGTCATACGCTGACGTTCTCTGTAACCGGCTTCCCCTTAATTGGCCTGCTAAGCCCGCTGGGTGGGCTTAACAAGGTAAATCAAGGGAAAATAGCGTGGATTGGCCACAAGTCGATGGAGGCGGGACTAAAACCCGACAAGCAGCAGTCCCGCCTCCAACGTGCCCCCATTGGCAAAATCACCCCCATGCTAGCTGTATAAAGCTCAATCTGTCTTACAAATGCAGTAAGCAACAGCTTCTAACCTTGGAAAGTGAAGACCTATGAAATGGAAGCTTTTATAGACCATTTGTAGCTGTCAAGTTAGTAAATCATCCCATGCTGACACAACACCCGACCTCCTTACCTGACGTGATCCTCGAACAGCGGGAAGCCGTTGGCAAACGCTAAAAATCTGAAGGTGAGCATAAAATAACATTTAATTTCCTCTTAACAATCCAGCTAATGATCTAAATTGCCTCCCCCGCCACTTGGTGTTGGGTCTGTTCAGCGCTGACAGACCCAACACCTGGGAGACCAGCGTGGAGGCGGGTTGACAGCGGGGTCCCAACTTCAAATTTCACAGCTGACCCACCTTCGATCCCGTCCTCTCAGTGCCGGTAAAATTCCGGCCTAAGTTTTGGTTGCTGTTCCATCCTATTGGGATGATTTTGGAGGTTGTATCCAAGCAGCCTTGCAACAAAAAGAAATATATAATTGGATTGGAGTAGATGGCGAGTTTACCCAATGTGCCAGAAAGGTGAGTCTGAAATCTTCTCAGCACCAGTCTGTATCATTACTTCAGCCATTAACAGCCCACAGTCATATGGGTTAATTGCCTAGTCATGTAAAGCTGAATTTGGGCAGATGATATATTTCACTTCATGAGGATGCCCAGATTTAAAAATTAGGGTGAAGACTTTATAAAACGTCTGCTTTCATGTTGCTGCTGATTAAAGCCTGGTTATGGGAGGTCGCTCCAAACCCAACCTATCAATGCTGTTCCCTCCTGTTTATTGTGTCTGGTGCTCTCCATAATCCAATGGGATGCCCATTGACAACACAGAGACCCACTGCCTGAACTTACACGCAGCATAGGGACAACATTACTGGTCTCTGCACACTTTAGTCACCTTTGACATCGATAACAATGCGATACTAGTACCGTCAGATGCACTAGGCAGGCTCCTTGTTTTAAGTGGGCCAGAAGATGGGCCTGTGGGTCTAGCAATAACTCAACAGCCACACAACAAACTGCAGCCAGAAGAATGGAGGTCAGGTCCTTTATAAGTAGGGAGGCTGTGTTCCATAACATTGTAAACTCCCGTTTAGAATGCATGTCGGTCTAGTAGAAGTGTCTTGAGAGGAGTGCCGAAAATCCATGGCTGTAATCCCAGCAGTTAGGCCAGGGTAACATCCTTCAATGCCCTCCAGCACTGACCCTGATGCAGTTTGTGGAGCCAGCACGGATTTGTTAAAGGCAAACCGTGTTTAACCAACTTGATCGAGTTTTTTGATGAGGTAACAGAGAGGGTTGATGAGGTTAATGCGGTTGACGTGGTGTACATAGATTTCCAAAAGGCGTTCGACAACGTGCCACATAATAGGCTTGCAAGCACAGTTGAAGCCCATGGAATAAAAAGGACAGTGGCAGCATGGATACAAAACTGGATAAGTGACAGGAAACAGAGAGTAGTGGTGAACGGTTGTTTTTCGGACTGGAGGAAGGTACACAGTGGTGTTCCCCAGGGGATGGTTCTAGGACCACTGCTTTTCTTGATATATATTAATGACTTGGATGTGGGTGTGCAGGGCACAATTTAAAAATTTGCAGATGACACAAAACTTGGAAGTATAGTGAACAGTGAGAAGGATAGTGATAGACTTCAAGAGGACATAGACAGGCTGGCGGAATGGATGGACATGTGGCAGATGAAATTTAACGCAGAAAAATGCGAAGTGATGCATTTTGGTAGAAAGAATGAGGAGAGGCAATATAAGCTAAATGGTACAATCCTAAAGGGGGTGCATGAACAGAGAGACCGAGGGGTATATGTGCACAAATCGTTGAAGGTGGCAGGGCAGGTTGAGAAAGCGGTTAAAACAGCTTACGGGATCCTGGGATTCATGAATAGAGGCATAGAGTACAAAAGCGTGGAAATTATGACGATCCTTTATAAAACACTGGTTCGGCCTCAACTGGAATATTGTGTCCAATTCTGGGCACCGCACTTTAGGAAGGATTTGAAGGTCTTAGAGAGGGTGCAGAAAAGATTTACGAGAATGATTCCAGGGATGAGGGACTTCAGTTACATGGATAGACTGGAGAAGCTGGGGTTGTTCTTCTTAGAGCAGAGGAGGTTGAGAGGAGATTTGATAGAGGTGTTCAAAATCATGAGGGGTCTAGACAGAGTAGATAGAGAGAAACTCTTCCCACTGGCAGAGGGGTTGAGAACCAGAGGACACAGATTTAAGGTGACTGGCAAAAGAACCAAAGGCGACATAAGAAAAACTTTTTTACTCAGTGAGTGGTTAGGATCTGGAATGCACTGCCTGAAAGGGTGGTGAGGCAGATTCAATCACGGCTTTCAAAAGGGAGTTGGATAAGTACCTGAAAGAAAAAAATTTGCAGGGCTATGGGGAAAGGGCGGGGGAGTGGGACTAGCTGAAGTGCTCTTGCAGAGAGCCGGCACGGGCTCGACGGGCCAAATGGCCTCCTTCTGTGCTGTAACCATTCTATGATTCTATGAGTCATTGGGAGAGCAGCAAAAGTGGGCGCCCAGACCTCTACAGACACATCTCAGTCATCTACCTGTCCCATGTTGGCAAAAAGACCAACACCTGCCAACTATCTGGGAGGGGAAGAGGGGAAGGAGGCACAAGTCCACCCCCAGAAACCCCCTTCTGGCCCCCTGTGTAAGGGGTCCAATTCTGAAAACGTTGCCCCATCTTTAAGGGTCTTGGATGCTTCCCTGGCCTGGAACTACCTGCCTCCTCCCTCTCCCAATATGCCCACTTGCACCCTTCTGGAGGTTGGGATACATCATCTGACTTGGCAAACCAGCCTCCACTTACTCTAGAGCCCGTGTAGATCGGGGAAGTGGGAACTCCAGCACAGGGAGTCCTGGGCCCCAGCTCCGCCCACTCTGGCATGCCCGGCCTTGAAAGAAGTGGGTGAAGATGATTTCCTTTACAAGGCAAAGCTGGAAATTGAGAATGAGGTGGGGACCCGCCGTACCCAGATCCCAAGCTTGGTGCCAAGCCTCTCCACTGGACTGCGCTGGAGTTATTGGGGGGGACTCTGGTGGAATAGCCAAAGAAATTCAGCTTTGTTGAAGTGCAGTAGAGTCTAATATATGCTGCAGTAACTGTAGAGCGCAGGTACCTGTGTTTAGAATGGTGGGTGCAGACAGCACAGAGTTAAACCATCCTCCTCTCCAGTCAGGGGATTTAAACACGTGCACGGGTCTGTCCTCACAGGCTCCTGACCAATAGACTAGTGTGAGCAAAGAGCGGACTGCGCCATTGGAGTTTTTCTAATATTAGAAACTTAAAGGCAGCCCCGTGGGACCTGGGCTCTTTTCAAACTTACATTTTAAATCAAATTGAGGCAAATTCTGCAGTACAACTGGGGGCTTTAAAAATATCGACAGTAAGGAAGGGTCTGTTGTAGAACAAAAGGAGCTGAATTTTGTGCCCAGAGCTTCTAATTTTGGAGCAGGCCGCTCCTTTGACAAAAAAAAAGCCTCCGGTCATGAATTGAAGGAGAAATTAAAGGTCTTTTCGACTCCTGGAAAGAACTTTGGAAAGGAAACTGTTTGAATTTGATCGTTCTTGATTATTACTTTAGAAAGAATGAAACACTTGCATTTATATAGCACCTTTCACAACCACCGGACGTCCCAAAGCGCTTCACAGCCAATGAAGTACTTTTTGAAGTGTAGTCACTGTTGTAATGTAGGAAATGCAGCAGCCAATTTGCACACAGCAAGCTCCCACAAACCGCAATGTGATAATGGCCAGATAATCTGATTTTTTAGTGGTGTTGATTGAAGGATAAATATTGGCCCAGGACACCGGGGAGAACTCCCCTGCTCTTCTTCAAAATAGTGCCATGGGATCTTTTACGTCCCCCTGAGAGGGCAGACGGGGCCTCGCTTTAACATCTCATCCAAAAGACGGCCCCTCTGATAGTGCAGCACTCCCTCAATACCACACTGGAGTGTCAGCCGAGATGTTTGTGCTCAAGTCTCTGGAGTGGGACTTGAACCCACAACCTTCTGACTCAGAGGCGAGTGTGCTACCCACTGAGCCACAGCTGACACACTTTAGGGAAAGACCAACGTGAGATACAGAAATTAGTGAAAGAAAAGGAGCACACTTGTAGTTTCACCGCTTTTGCAAACCGAGTCTTCAGAGCAACAATTAACTTCGGCAGCGAGCTGTTAAATAACAAAAAGGCCAAGTTACTAAAACAAGCTGAGTGTTATTGTCTAGATAACCCCTATTTGCGTGTGAGGCATAGGCAATTAAAGAAAGGAATATGAGCAGGCTGTAGACAAGAAATGGAGCTAAGCAGGTCAGGTGTGTTTTGCAAAGCTATTCCAATTATCCCAAGCAGGGTAAAGAGTATCATTGTGCATTAAGGATTAGGCGGGATAACAGGATTAACACGATGGAATCAATAGCTGATGAGGTGGGAGGTGGCAAAACAACTTGGGTTTAAATTAGTTATGATATGTGATTGGTAACGATTGCGGTTTTAACTCGATTTTAACTCGGGGCGGGTTTGGTGCGTGTGTGGGGGGGGGGGGGGTGGGGGCTGTCAGCGGGGCGAGCAACTTCGAGATTTTAACCAGGAGCGATTTTAACTCCCAGGCCTCATATTAATATTCAGGCTCCGGCTTCTGGCCAAACCCGACTGGAATTACTGCCTGGCGAGCGGGCGGGAGCGGGAATTCCAGGCAGCAGGAAGCCAGTGCAGAGGACCAGCGGGAACGGTGCCCCGCCGATCAGTCAAGTAGTGAGGATTGGTGGGGGCGGGGGTGGTGGTGATGGTCCAGAGGTGATCACGATCGGGGTAGGCGGAAGCCCAGGGGGCAAGGGGAGGAGCAAGGTTTCCATGTGGGGCCCACGAAACGCTACAAAGAAGTAAAATAAAAACTTACTGAAATGAAGAAGAAAGAGAGACTTGCATTTATATAGCGCCTTCCACGACCTTAGGACGTCCCAGTGCGCTTCATCTCACGTCAGAGCCACACAGGCAACAGACAGACTTTCACCCACATCAGCATGGGCGGGTTACAAATCCCGGTTCCAGAGGTGAAAGGCTAGTATCTAACTCACAGCACCACCCAAACCCCTAACACATGTTTTACATAAGAACATAAGAACATAAGAAATAGGAGCAGGAGTAGGCCAATCGGCCCCTCGAGCCTGCTCCGCCATTCAATAAGATCATGGCTGATCTGATCCTAACCGCCAATCTACTATCTACTATCACAGAACCATCTCCTGCATCTAACAGAATTGCACACACGAAATAGGAGCAGAATCAGGCTACACGGTCCCTGGGCCCGCTCCACTACCCACAGGGCCATGACCGATCCGAACCTAGACTCATGTCCAAATTCCTGCCCGCTCCCCGTAACCCTTAATGCCCTTTACTTCTAGGAAACTGTCTATTTCTGTTTTAAATTTATTTAATGATGTAGCTTCTACAGCTTTTTGTGGCAGCATATTCCATGGACCTACCACCCTCTGAGTGAAGTAGTTCCTCCTCATCTCAGTTTTGAAAGAGCAGCCCCTTATTCTAAGACTATGTCCCCTAGTTCTAGTCTCACCCGTCATCGGGAACATCCTCCCCGCATCCACCCGATCCAACCCCTTCACAATCTTATATGTTTCAATAAGATCGCCTCTCATTCTTCTGAACTCCAATGAGTAGAGTCCCAATCTACACAACCTCTCCTCATATGACCACCCCCTCATCCCCGGGATTAACCGAGTGAACCTTTTTTGCACTGCCTCGAGAGCAAGGATGTCTTTCCTTAAGTAAGGACACCAAAACTGTATGCAGTATTCCAGGTGCAGTCTCACCAATACCTTGTACAACTGAAGCAATACCTCCCTATTTTTATATTCTATCCCCCTAGCAATGAAAGCCAACATTCCATTTGCCTTCTTAATCACTTGCTGCACCTGCATACTAACCTTTTGAGTTTCGTGCACCAGGACCCCCAGATCCCTTTGCACTTCAGTACTCTCCAGTTTCTTGCCATTAAGATAATGGGCCAAAAATTCATCCCGCATGGGTTTTCTGCATGCCCTGCGCATGCGCTGAAAACCGGCACTTGGTGTTTTGAAAAGGGGGCGGTTCCTCGGTGCATCGCGTGCGCGCTACAGGCTGCGCGCATGCTGTGCACTTCATGCTTTGGACGCGCAGGTAAGTACGGAAGATTTTAGAAATGGAAAAAGGAGGAGTAAGACCCACTTTTAACAAGGTAAGTAGTGAATTAAGTATTTTTTTGAATTTTTTTTAACAGGTATATCTTTTTTAGAGACTTTAAAGACAGGTAAGTTTATTTTTATAACTTTTTAAAAGATTTTAAATTTTTTCAAAAATTTAATTTTTTATTTAAAATGGTTAATTTATTTAACTATACTTATTTTATTAATGTGATGGTTTTTTTTTAAATTTAATTGAGGTTTAGCTGTTATTTTGGGGGGGGTGTAAGATTCATAGATTTCACAGCACGTATGTGAAACTTATGAATGGAAGATGGTGTGCTGCCATTGGCTCTAACTGAGTCACGTGATCCCACAGCTCGCACGAATTCACTACGCCGGTGGGATACGCAAGCACTGCCCAGCTGATGTCTGGAACATCAAGTTCGTGCGAGCTGGATCTGAAAAAGCACAAGCGGAGTGAGAGATCGCGGGGAAGCCTTACCCCCGCGGGAACAGAGCGAGATCAATTTCTGGGCCATTAAATTGCTCTAGGATTTTTCCTGCCAAAGTGCATCACCTCACACTTTCCAGTGTTGTATTCCATCTGCCAAATCTCTGCCCACTTACTTAGCCTGTCTATGTCCCCTTGCAGGTTTTTTATGTCCTCCTCACTCACTACTTTCCCTCCCATCTTAGTATCATCTGCAAATTTTGATATGTTACACTTGGTCCCTTTCTGACTTGTAGATTTGTTATGGATTACCAATGCGGCTTCATCCTTTGAGTGCCACTCCTGAGTTTCCTTATGGTCAGGCTGAGGGAGCAACGGATGAATATCTATTACCAGATACTGTTGGGTTGCAGAGGATGGGGATGGGTAAATGGTCATCGCCGCTGATGAATATATTCGTCTAGATATGGTTCGGCCTCCATTGCCCTTAAGAAATGGATTCTCGGCCAACAGAAACCCTGGAAGCTTAAATAAAGGAAGGAAATAGATAGGTAAAAGGCAATGTGATAATGACCAGATAAACTCTACCACCTAGAAGGACAAGGGCAGCAGGCGCATGGGAACACCACCACCTCCACGTTCCCCTCCAAGTCACACACCATCCTGACTTGGGAATATATCGCCGATCCTTCATCGTTGCTGGGTCAAAATCCTGAAACTCCCTCCCTAACAGCACCTTCACCACACGGACTGCAGCGGTTCAAGAAGGAGGCTCACCACCACCTTCTCAAGGGATGGGCAATAAATGCTGGCCTTGCCAGCGACGCCCAGATCCTGTGATTGAATAAAAAAAAATTTTTTTTAAGTCCTGCCTGACCATCTTGGTGAGATCTTCAGAACGAGTTTCTGAAAAAAACAACTTAGTGAAACCAAATAAATTTCATGGTTTGTTAGCTAAAGAACATTGAGGCTTAAAAGGACCAATTTAAGTACAAAATGGTATCGACGACCTGAAGTAACCTGGCTGCTCCAAATAGAAGCTTAGCAGCACCAGGCAATCAGATGGCCTTATTGGATTCTGTCTTACATTTTAATACCAATTTACTCCTTAATTTAAAGCTTGAGCACTTTCAGGGAATCGTGCTTTATCACTGTTCTGATGATTACTGTCTATCTCCTCAGGACTGGCGGGACATATTGAGAGAGTGGTTAGCAAAGCATATGGGATCTTGGGCTTCATAAATAGGGGTATTGAGTACAAAAGTAGATAAAGTATGCTGAACCTTTATAAAGCGCTGGTTAGGCCACAACTGGAGTATTGCGTCCAGTTCGGGTCACCACACTTTAGGAAGGATGTGAAGGCCCTTGAGAGGGTGCAGAGGAGATTTACCAGAATGGTTCCGGGGATGGGGGATCTAAGCTACAAGGACAGGTTGGAGAAACTGGATTTGCTTTCATTAGAGCAAAGGAGGTTGCGGGGTGATTTGATAGAGGTGTACAAGGTTATGACGGGTTTGGATAGGCTAGACGGGGAAAGGCTGTTCCCACTAGTTGATGGTACAAGGACTAGGGGACACAGATTTAAGGTTTTGGGCAAGAGATACAGGGGGGAAGTGAGGAAAAACTTTTTTACGCAGCGAGTGGTGAGGACCTGGAACTCGCTGCCGACGGAAGTGGTGGAAGCGGAGACACTCAATGTTTTCAAGGGGAGACTGGATAGGCACTTGAGGGAAATAAACTTGCAGGGTTATGGGGATAGAGCGGGGGAATGGGACTGACTGGATTGCTCTACAGAGAGCCGGCACTGACTCGATGGGCTGAATGGCCTCCTTCTGTGCCGTTATGACTGTGGGGGAAAAATTTGGTTGCTTTGCGCCTCCCGTTAGAGGGCGCTAATGCGGCGCAAAGCAACTAACGCCTGGGCGCGGCGCCGCCAACACCTCCCGCGAAATTCAGCGGTAGGTTAGCGGTGGTAACATTAGCGCCCTGCGGCGCTGTGCCGCCAGCGATGACGTCATCGCCGTGCGCAGCACCCCGCTCGCGTTCCGGCCGCGATCTTCGGTAGCACCCCCTGACTTACCGCCGGACGCTATGTCCGACGGGGTTAGGGGGGCCTGCCTGCGGCCGGGGCAGCGCTATTTAAAGACGAGGGGCCGGGCGGCCATTTTTGTTGCTGGCCACCTGCCAGCACCTGCCTCCGCTGCCGTCCCCGACCTCCTGACCCGCCCCCCCGCGGAGTGCCGGCTGCGCTCCATGAGCCTGGCACTTCTCTTGAGTGCCGAGCTCTTTTGCCGGCACTCTGATCCCTGGTGGCCCAGCTGGGCCCCGGGTCGCGCTGCGCAAGGATCCTCCCCTTTAAGAAGGGGAGGAAGGCCGGCAGTACCGCAGCACAACGTGCTGCGATATTCCCTCGCAGCGCCCCAAGAGGGAGGCGGGGCGCTTCCAGTAGCACTCCACTTCCCTCTTGGGACGCTACCACTCAATTTCGGCCACGGGGGCGCTAATTTTTCCAGGATAGCACCCCGGCGAAGTTAGCGCCCCAAAGGGGGCGCGACTCAATTTTTCCCCCATGACTCTAATTCTCAGTTCATTTTTCTATCTTTCTTCTCTCCTCTCCTGAAAGTGCCGACTCCTTGAGGGACACACAGCACCACAGACATCGCCAGCGCTCCGGCACCTTGCCCAAGTCTTCACTCTTCAACATGGGAACCTGCGAGGATGTGAGTTGCCAGGCTGTTCTCCAAGGAAGACATCACAACCAAACAGGACCCTTTTCCTCACCCGACATGCACTTTCTAGCAGAGTTTATTGGGAAGGGAACCGGAGTGGGACCCCGACGGATTATTTCCCATGGCCATTTGTTGCATCTCTGTAGTTGTCCTGGCTGAGATTATCTGCACCGACGAGGGGGGGTCAAAGCTTGGACCTCTGGTTTACTGCTACCCCGTGCAGTGCCTTTTCCCACTGGGCCTTTATGGGGGCCTGTAATGGTAATTGTTTTTCAAATAAGCCAGATAAATTATACGCAACATTTGCTTTTTATTTCTCAACAGTTGGAGCTGTCTTCTCCAAATTTAAAGGAAGTTAACTGCGTAAAAGAATGGTGTTCTGACAACTTTAAATAGGTGAAACTCCTGTCTTTGCTTATTTTACTGATAAATGGGCACAAGTAGATCACTTGACACTCCAGAAGTACCAACATTTTTGTTAAAATTAGTAGTTTCACCGCCTTCCTTAAGAGTATTACATCGTATTTAAAGCACAGAAACAGGCCGTTCGGCCCAACTGGTCCGTGCCGATGTTTATGCTCCACACGAGCCTCCTCCCACCCCTCTTCATCTAACCCCATCAACATGTCCTTCTATTCCTTTCTCCCTCATCTGTTTACCTTGCTTTCCCTTAAGGTCCGGCGTTGCAGCTTCCCACAGCCAATGGGAGCGAAGCTGTGGAGCTCCCAAGGAATTTTGGGAAATGAAGAGGTCTGAGATTTAAAGGGGCCATGCACACTGACGCAATACAAAATAAAATGCAGTGAATCAATACATTTTTCAGCCCTTTCTGCCTTTTAAGAAATATTCAATATTTACAGAAGTTCCAAATGTGAATATTCAGCTGTTAAAGCTGGATTACCTTCCTTACCTCAACAAATGGGAAAACTGCCTCAGCACTACCACAAATGGCTCAGCAAGCCAGGGAAGGGGCACCCAGGGTCTCGCACGCAGCACTCCAGCTTTGTGCAGGGGGTCAACACGGCAAGAGCGGCCCTCTACCCACAGGGGCCAGGAGGCCCTCTGGAAAGAACGATGTGGGAGTACATCACCAAGTCCGTCACTGCCAGCAGTGTCGCCCCCCACCACCTGGCTCCAGTGCCCAAAGAAGCTTCATGACCTCAGACCACTGGTCAAGGTCAGTGAATGCATCTTCAAAAGCTGTCTCCTACCAACTACACCACTAGCCTCGCACACTGCTCAATGCACAACCCCCAATCACTCACCTACCAACAATCTGCAACAATGACAAGGCACATCTCCCATTCTAGCCTCACCTCACCCCCTTGGAGGAGAGCTTGGCAGGGGCATGGTTGAGCCCTTGGCCAGCGGCGGGGTTGAAAGGATACAAGATGCGGGTATCCTCGTACGTTATCCTCCTTCTGGCATGTACCTCTAGGTGTCCCACCCTCCCATCAGCACAGCTCCACCCTTGTGCCTTCCTCATTTCACACACCCAAGAAATGCAGCCTGCCCAGCCAGCGGGCCAACAAGAAGAGGCAGCCTGCCCAGCCAGTGGGACCGCAGGTGGATGATTCCATCCCAGATATTCATTTTGTCCCTTTTAAGAAGAAGGAAAGAATGGGTATTCTGTTGTCTTCTCTCTTTGAATCCAACCTAGATGGATGGAATGGCAGATTCTGTTTTCTGAAAGCTGTTCACAGCTAAAGATAAGAGCTGGTATAAAACCCAGTGAGACTGTAGCAAACTCAGTTAGCTTGTGCAAACAGCAGGGAATCTTGACAACTCACTCACGTCCAATATTGAATGGTGTCTTCCTTACCGTTGTCAGGTTAGTGCCATGGGATCTTTTACGTCCACCTGAGACAGGGCCTCGGTTTAACGTCTCATCCAAATGACGGCACCTCCGACAGCGCGGCGCTCCCTCAGCACTGCACTGGGAGCGCCGGCCTAGATTATGTGCTCAAGTCTCATGATTTGAACCCACAACCTTCTGACTCAGCGGTGGAGAGTGCGACCCTCTGAGCCACGGCTGACGTGTTGGGCTGTCAGGGGGAACGGGCAGTAGAACTGTACTCCGGAAGAAGGAAGGAAAACAAATCAGAGGCTAAAAGTGAGAAGTCGCACAACACCAGGTTATACAAGCTTTCGGAGCGCTGCTCCTTCGTCAGGTGACTTCACTTGTGATTTCAAATAAAGCTGTTGGACTATAACCTGGTGTTGTGCGACTTCTCACTTTTGTCCACCCCAGTCCAACACCGGCATCTCCGCATCAAAATCAGAGGCTGAGTAACCTCTGGCCAGCTGTTGCTCAGCCACTGTTATCTGGTGCAGGAGCACCTTGGCGGAGACCTTAATGGATAGCCTGGCCTCCATCTGTGGCTAGTGTGTGGCACTGGGAGGAGGGACAACGAAGGCGGCGGAATACAGTGAATTTCAAATGGAGCCACACAAAAAAAATGTCGGCCTAAAAAGAGCCTTTGACAATTTCAATTTGAGCTCACAGATTTAAAGACACTTCTGGGAAGTCTGAAGTGCAAT
Organism: Squalus acanthias; assembly: GCA_030390025.1. Classification (NCBI taxonomy): domain Eukaryota; kingdom Metazoa; phylum Chordata; class Chondrichthyes; order Squaliformes; family Squalidae; genus Squalus; species Squalus acanthias. The sequence continues at coordinate 57,767,950 of CM059445.1, forward strand.
ATAAAATTTTTAGATTTCACGTTTTAATGAGAACATTAAATTTCTCTTAACTCCTCTGTATTGTTGCTTGCAGCCGTTTGTTCTGCAAAAGACGCTTTAATTAATTGATTAATCACTATGCTGTTTAACTATAAGCATGACTGGTTAGGCCACTGTGTTGCGAAGTGAAGTAATAAAAGACTTTTGTCAACACTTAACAACCGATGTTATGATGCCATTAATCAATAGACTACATCTACCCAGGGATTCCAGGGCAATGACTAGCACGGGAATATTCAATGACACGCTTTCATAGTATGCGTTCTGCTTGGTCTTAAGGGGAATTGTCTTTGTGGAAAATGTATGGCGAGAGCAGTACTCTATTTCCTTGTGACACTATTTTATACGAATAAAGGAATAATGCATTTTGACATGCTTGATGTTACTGTGTCATGTTTTAAGTAGAAATATAAAAGGCTTATCAAGGATATATATGCGGAACTTTATGACTTTCTTGCAAGGACTAAATTGGATCCATAATACTTAAAGGTCCACCTTACATCAGGTTTTTGCCCATTTCGATTTAATTCCAAATGATTTCAATGTTCAAGTCCTACAGCCTTAAACTTAACAGTTTAGTTTGAAAAAAAAAAGAAAGGAAGACTTGCATTTCTACAGCGCCTTTCGCGACCACCGGCCGTCCCAAAGACCTTTACAGCCAATGAAGTACTTTTTGAAGTGTAGTCACTGTTGTAATGTAGGAAACGCGGCAGCCAATTTGCGCACAGCAAGCTCCCACAAATAGCAATGTGATAATGACCAGACAATCTGTTTTAGTGATGTTGATTGAGGGATAAATAATGGCCCCAGGACACCGGGGATAACCCCCCTGTTCTTCTTCGAAATAGTGCCAGGGGATTTTTTACATCCACCTGAGAGAGCAGATGTCCTTGGGGAGATGTGTGTAGTTTCTTCCCTCACAATGTTCTCTCCCCATCTCCTGAAGTTATTGATTCTTGCTGGGATATAGTTTGCCAGACATCAGCAGCCACTCATACCTCAAGCCAGTGAATGCTAGCAAGCTAATCAACTGTACAGGCATCACAGCCAAATCTGATCCTGCCCTCACCCAACACACACACGCACCTGCACATACGCACACTCACTTTTCAGAGGGGTCACTGGATAGCTGTCACAAGCAGGAATTGATGTTTTCCCTCCCTAGTTTATGGATGTTGAATCTTTTTAATGCTTTATAGGCAAGCATCTTGTAGACAAGGATGAACAATCAGCCTACTAATTTGTTGCTGTCCAAAGCAAGTGTCTGATTAGTAGAAAATAGCCCAGTTCTTCCTAATAGTCCTTCAGATATGCAGTGTCAGAGATGATAATTATTCAGCAAGTCTGCCGAAGAATAATGAACAGAAATTTAATTACCAACTCAATTATATTTTTCTTTTAAATATTCAATGCAGAGATATATAATGGTATAAAATGACATTTAAACATTTATGCTGCAAATGCTGAGTTTACATTGTTATAGAAACCAAATTAACAAAAGTGTATTCAGACACATCAAGGCATTAATAGCAGGTCTATTGAAGAAAATGAACCAGTCCAAGTCCCTCCAGTAGTCTTCAGTGTTTACCCATTAGATGGCTAGCAGGTACAGGAAATGGGCAAAAACAGTAAGAGAGACAGTAAGGTGGACCTGTCTCTCTGGGCCAACCAGTTCCAGATGTTTTCAGCTCATGTACAAGGACAATGAAAGCAATACCAATATATAACAGTACCAAATCTTTTCTGTCTTTACTTTTAGCGATTTAGGATTGATGTTATTCCCAGTAATTTAAATAACGTTAACCGAAATTATTACTTAATATGCAGGAGCCACAAACTGGTTAGACCAGGGGAGCAGGAATTTCCCTCAAGCAACAACAGATCGCCCAGCAGGCCCATCGAACACCTGAGAGGTGAAAAGGCAGGTTGGTGTTTCAGCTCAAGGCCCTCGATCAGAACTGGATGAAGGGTCTCTACCCAAAATGTTAACCCACCTTTTCTTTCTTCGGATGCTGGGTATTTAGTCTGCGTTTTCTGTGAGTTTTTTTTTTCAGATTTCTAACACTTGCAGTTGTTTTTTCTGCTTCTTTCTTTCTACCCCACTCATTTCTCTGAGACTGCATGCGGTCAAAGGGTTAAATACTTTCGATTCCCTTCCTCCGCAACAGTCTCCGACGCTTTCATGTGATCGATGCCAAATTAATAGGTCAACCATTCCCAGGCCCCTGTTTTTTGACCTTAAAAAACCATTTCAGGCAACGCTGGCTGTTTTCCGAACCATTAGTATAACCTTAACTTTTGCATTTAGCGAGCTTTGAAAAATGCCAACTTCTAAAGTGAAAGTGTTGTTTGAAAAGAATCCGTTTGCTACCTCAAACTGGTAGTTTTCAGGGGGCAGCTAGTTCTTCAATGCCTTGCTGTTTTTCTAACACACTCAAAGATGCTCTTTTTATCGCCTTAATATCTTTTGCAATTTCTTTCTCCCATTCTTCTCCTTTTCATTCTGCATTATCTTCAGCGGATTATAATTCATTTTTTAATCTCCCTCTCGCCTGGTTTTCTTTCAACGTTTTGCATTTTACTTTTATTTTTGGAATTCTGTATTTAGCCATTCAGGTCAAAGTTTTAATTTTTGTTTCTTAACAGTATTCAATGAACTTAGAAAAAAAAGATTTTTTTGTGGTGATTTTCCTTTATGGTAATTTTTCCCAATTTATTTTCCTCACTTCATTTCTCGGAATTTTCCAGGTTCTCTGTGCCAACTGTTTTTGTTTGTTCTCATCTCATGTACTGTAATGCTGAAATAAGCGCTGGTAGTAAGCTAACGATACAATGTCAGAAGTTGCTTTACGACTAGGATATTAAGCTGAAATTTTTATAGCCCCATTCATCACCTCAGAATTGCACAGTATTTACAGCACAGAAACAGGCCTTTCGGCCCAACTGGTCCATGCTGGTGTTTATGCTCCACACGAGCCCCCACCCACCCTTCTTCATCTCACCCCATCAACATAACCTTCTATTCCTTTCTCCCTCATGTGTTTATCTGGCTTCCCCTTAAATGATCTGTGCTATTCGTCTCAACCACTCCCTGTGGTAGCAAGTTCCACATTCTCACACCACTCTCTGGGTAAAAAAGTTTCTCCTGAATTCCCTATTGGATTTATTGGTCCCAAACCCACGACCTCGACCACCTAGAAGGACAAGGGCAGCAGGCGCATAGGAACACCATCACCTCCAAGTTCTCCTCCAAGTCACACACCATCCTGACTTAGAAGTACATCAGCCGTTCCTTCATCGTCGCTGGGTCAAAACCCTGGAACTCCCTCCCTAACAGCACTGTGGGAGCACCTTCACCACACGGACTGCAGCGGTTCAAGAAGGCGGCGCGCCACGACCTTCTTAAGGGCAATTAGGGATGGGCAATAAATGCTGGCCTTGCCAGTGATGCCCACATCCCAGGAGCAAATAAAAAAAATCTTACATTTATGGCTATTAGTTCTGGTCTCGCCCACAAGTGGAAACATCTTCTTTACGTTTACCGTATCAAACCCTGTTATAATCTTAAAGACCTCTATCAGGTCATCCCTCAGTCTTCTCTTTTCTCGAGAAAAGAGCCCCAGCCTGCTCAATCTTTCCTGATAGGTGTAACCTCTCAGTTCTGGTATCATTCTTGTAAATCTTTTTTGCACCTTCTCCAGTGCCTCTACATCCTTTTTATAATATGGGGATCAGGACTGTTCACAGCACTCCAAGTGTGGTCTAACCAAGGTTCTTTACAAGTTTAACATCACTTCTCTTCTGTTCAGTTGGGATTTCCCAAAGTGCTTCGGAGCCAATGAAGTTCTTTTTGAAGTGTAGTTACTGTTGTAATGTAGGTAAAACACTGCTTTTAAAGCAAAACATGCTTAATCTTCTTCCACCTCACTCTAAACATCTATTTAGTAGGTGGAAGCAACTGCCAAAACATGTTGTTTTCACTGGCCAAATATCAATTTTAAAGGCTTATTTTCCAACCAATCAAAATCCCTAGGACTTAAAATTGACATGTGACCAAACCAATCTATGGACACACATGAAGTCCTTTATAATAGATGTCATTGGATGTCGAGCTCAGTGGGATGTCATTCTCAACCGGATGTTGTTGAACTTTGGGGAAAAAAATTGGAACAACATTAGTCACCTCCCAGCGAGCACGGTCTGTAGCAATTCCCAGTTACTGAATTCCTCTAGTAGAGTTAGAAAAGGAAAGAAAACTGCAAAGTTGCTGGAAATCTGCAACAAAATAGAAATTGTACAGCAGATTGGTCAGCATCTAGAAGAGAAGGCAAGGTCACACCTTTAAGACGCTCCTTAAAACCAACCTTCATCTGTCCTAATAACTCCTTAGGTGGCTTGGTGTCAATTTGGTCTGATAACGCTCTTGTGCAGTGCCTTGGGACGTTTTACTACGTTAAAGACACTGTATAAATGCACGTTGTTTTTGAACTGAGTCACATTCAAATTATTAAATGGCCCCTGTTCAAAATTTGTGGATGGTGAGCTCAATATTCTTCAACAGCCGCCAACAACAGAAAACTGTAAAAATTATTTTTTAAATATCACCCCATAGACTCTAAGAGCAGGAGTGTCCCTCCGACTCCACGAAAGTACATAAGAACATAAGAAATAGGAGCAGGAGTAAGGCCCCTCGAGCCTGCTCTGCCATTCAATAAGATCATGGCTGATCTTCTACCTCAACTCCACTTTCCCACCCTATCCCCATATTCCTCGATTCCTTTGTAATGTAGGAAACGAAGCAGCCAATTTGCACAGCAAGCTCCCACAAACAGCAATGTTATAATGACCAGATAATCTGTGTTTTTTTGTGATGTTGATTAAGGTAGAAATATTGACTAGGACACTGGTGATAACTCCCCTGCTTTTCTTTGAAATAGTGCCATGGGATCTTTTACGTCCACCTGAGAGGGCAGACGGGGCATCGGTTTAACTTTTCAACTGAAAGACGGCACCTCTGACAGTGCAGCACTCCCTCAGTATTGCACTGGAGTGTCAGCCCAGATTTTTGTGCTCAAGTCTCTGGAATGGGATTTGAACCAACAACCTTCTAACTCAAAGGCGAGAGTGCCACCCACTGAGCCACGGCTGACACATAGTGAGGTAGATTTTGGTCTGGGCCTGATTTTGGAAACTCACAGCTCCATAGCCACCTATGGTCTGACGAAAGGTCTTCGACCTGAAACGTTAACTCTGTTTCTCTCTCCACGGATGCTGCCTGGCCTGCTGAGTTTTTCCAGCGTTTTCTGTTGTTATTCCATAGCCACCTCGCTTGAGCGAAGGCATCAATGCCAGGCCGTCTACCTGGACAGCAGCCCTTGGATAAGGCCTAGGAGGCGGAATTGGAGCGGGCTATGGAGGGGGCGGAGGTGAAGAGGGATCCATCGTGATTTCCACCCCAGAGGGCTGTGGATGCTCAGTTGTTGAGTATATTCAAGACTGAGATCGATAGATTCTTGGGCACCAAGGGAATCAAGGGATATGGGGATAGACTGAAATCGATAGACTTTTAAAGCTTAACAAATTTAAGAAATCTTAAATGACTGAAAATGCAGATCATTATACAATTGTACATAAATAGTTATTATGAACTGTACAGAAATAATTGAAAGGATGAAAGAAATTAAAAATTATGCTACTTGACCTTAAACTCTATATGGCTTGTAACCAAAATTGTGTGAGTACATTTTTATTGGTTATAAGAATTGTGTTTTCAACTAATAACAGAAATGACAGGTTTTGTTATTTATACATTTTTTTTTATTAGTTCCTGGGATGTGGGCATCACTGAAGGCAGCATTTATTGCCATCCCTAATTGCCCTTGAGAAGGTGGTGGTGAGCTGCCATTTCAGAGGGCAGTTAAGAGTCAACCACATTGCTGTGGGTCTGGAGTCACCTATAGGGCCAGACCAGGTAAGAACGGCAGATTCCCTTCCCTAAAGGACATTAGTGAACCAGATGGGTTTTTACAACAATCCGATAGTTTCATGGTCACCATTACTGATTCTAGCTTTTTATTCTAGATTTATTTAATTAACTGAATTTAAATTCCCCAGCTGTCGTGGTGGGATTGGGAACTCATGTTTCTGATCATTAGGCCTCTGAATTACTAGTCCAGTAACATAACCACTATGCTACCGTACCCTATAATATATATTATATACTGAGTTCTAAACAGAATCAATACCTTGCAGCTAAACTAGTGGGAAAAATGTCAATGAGAAAGAGCAGAGGAGCTAACAAATTAATCTGATTAACTTTGATCAATGGATCAACACATGGTGCAGAGCTTGTTTGTTTAGCTGTTGATATTGTTCTTACTTTCAGTAAATACATATCATCAGAACCAGCTTGATGATACAGACTTTTCCCCAGGGGTTCACTATAGTTTAACACTTTTCACTGGTGAAAGAAAGAGTGATTAATTCAAAAGCTACATCGAGCTCAACAATTTCAGACCATAACCTCCGTCCCTATCTTTTTTTTCATTTTTTTTCCTCTCTCTCACATGGCAGCTGTTGATCATTCTGCCATCGCCATTTACACTTCATCTAGAGCCATCTTTTGTTTCTTAACTTGTCCCATTACCATCTCCTTTTGCCTTGCACCATCTCCCTTTTGTTTCTTAATCTCTCCTGCCTTCCACCCTATCACAGACCTTCCCTTTTGCTCTTTCCTCCCCTCCCCCCTTTCCCTGTCCCTACACTTGCTTAAAGACCTGTTCCATCTCCAGCTTTTTCCAGTTCTGACGAAGGGTCATCGACCTGAAACGTTAACTCTGTTTCTCTCTCCACAGATGCTGCCTGACCTGCTGAGTATTTCCAGCATTTTCTGTTTTTATTTAAGATTAATGATTGATTGACTTAGAGCCAATGAAGTACTTTTGAAGTGCCGTCACTCTTGTAATGTAGGAAATGCGGCAGCCAATTTGCGCACAGCAAGCTCCCACAAACAGCAATGTGATAATGACCAGATAATCTGCTTTAGTGATGTTGGTTGAGGGATAAATATTGGCCAGGACACCAGGAGAACTCCCCTGCTCTTCTTCAAAGTAGTACCATGGGATCTTCTACGTCCACCTGAGAGGGCAGACGGGGCCTCGGTTTAACGTCTCAACCAAAAGACGGCACCTCTGGCAGTGCGGCACTCCCTCAGCACTGCACTGGAGTGTCGGCCTAGATTTTGTGCTCAAGTCTCTGGAGTGGGACTTGAACCAATGACTTTCTGACGCCGAGGTCCAAGTGACAGGATTTGAGAGATGGCCATCAGTGGAACATTGAAGATAAATCTGTACTTTCATTGCTGGGATTGAAATTTTCATTGAAGCAGTTTTTCTCTTGTACAGCAAGTATTAGAAGGAGCTGCTTGAAAGATTTTCATGCCAGATAAAGGGTAGGAACAACATTTGTCACCTAATATAATGTACACAAAGCTGCAAAATGGAATAGCAAATCTATGGAGCACAGCACATACCATTACAGAAATATTACTGAGCTTGTATAACTTGATGTACCACAAACAACGATGGAAATCAATATAATCATGGACTATAGATAATTCATAGATCATTAGACAAATACAGTAATCTGTTCCAAATAAGTAAGCAGTGGATGACCTTGGATGGACTGAAAAGATTCAGTGCTGCTCCCTCTCCTTTCCTTCCGCCAGTGAACGAAGGTGACGGAATTCAGCAAGTGAAAGGGGCTCAATTAAAATAGACCCATTTAATAAAATTATTGGTCTCAAAGTGGTGAGTTCTCAATCCCGTTGATGACTGAGTACTTCAAGCACACGTATAGAGGGACCTCCAGTTGATATTGGGCAGATCTGCAGTGATTGTGAAGAATTACAGGCTTCCCATTAAACCTAAATGAAACAGAGATAATGGAAAGGGCCCTGCAGCCTGTCACTGCTCCATAAAAACACCCATCAGACACTTGAAATCGAGCCACTGCAGCTCTTTGATCAAGAAGTGTTTGAAGGTTCTCGAAATTGAGTTATTCTCGGGATGTGGGCGACACAGGCAAGGCTGGCATTTATTGCGCATCCCTAGTTGCCCTGAGAAGGTGCTGATGGGTCCTTTGTTTGATACAACTGAGTGGCTGGCTAGGCCACTTCAGAGGGTACTTAAGGGTCAACCACATTAGTGTGGATCTAGAGTCACGTGTAGGCAGAACATTCAGGACATTAGTGAACCAGATCGCTTCACGGTCACTTTTACTTCCAGATTTTTTTCAACTGAATTGAAATCCTCAAACTGCCATGGTGGGCATTGAACTCACGTTCTCTGGATTAGAAACAGAAATATAGAACATAGAAAAATAGGAGCAGGAGTAGGCCATTCGGCACGTCGAGCCTGCTCCGCCATTCAATATGATCATGGCTGATCCTCTATCTCAATACCATATTCCCGCTCTCTCCCCATACCCCTTGGTGCCTTTTGTGTCGAGAAATCTATCTATCTCCTTCTTAAATATATTCAGTGACTTGGCCTCCGCAGCCTTCTGTGGTGGAGAATTCCACAGGTTCACCACCCACTGAGTAAAGAAGTTTCTTCTCATCTCAGTCCTAAATGTCCTACCCCATATCCTGAGACTGTGACCCCTCGTTCTAGACCCCCCCAGCCTGGGGAAACATCCTCCCTGCATCCAGTCTGTCTAGCCATGTCAGAATTTTATACATTTCAATGAGATGCCCTCTCATTCTTCTAAACTCTAGTGAATACAGGACTAGTCGACCCAATCTCTCCTCATACGACAGTCCTGCCATCCCAGGAATCAGTCTGGTGAACCTTCGCTGCACTCCCTCTATGGCAAGTATATCCTTTCTTAGGCAAGGAGACCAAAACTGCACACAGTACTCCAGGTGTGGTCTCACCAAGGCCCTGTACAACTGTAGTAAAACATTACTAGTCCCGTAGCATAATTAATGCAGTACCGAATCTGGGATGTTTAACTTGTGTCACCTCAGATCCTTCCTGCATATTAGATGGTGGGTCTACATTACCACTTGTGAGATGCTGACACATGGAAAATCAATTAAGAGAAGACAATCGGCATTAAGATAATCGGCATGATCCTGCACTCCCAGCACCAACAGGAGCACAGGTCAGAGATATGACTGCAGTACTGTAGCTCCAATCCTCTGACCACGCTCCTGTCTTGCGAGGTTTAGTGCCAGAGCCTGGGATCGTTACTTTTCTCCGAATGCTAAGAAAAGAACATCTCTGCTGTTCTACATAAGAACATAAGAAATAGGAGCAGGAATAGGCCACTTGGCCCCTCGAGCTGATCTTGGGCTCAAAGCCACTTCCCCGTTCGCTCCCCAGAATCCTTCACTCCCTTATCTTGCAAAAATCTGTCTATCAAATGATGAAAGGACAGCTGGCTTGCCAAGAGCGTTTTTTGCACGGCGAGCTTGTCCGTACCAAGCCTGTGGGGTTGGCAGAGGAAGGGATTCTAAGGGTGGACTGAGACCGTGTGGCATTGACACAAGGAACTGGGAGATAATTGCAGCAGACCAATCAGAATGGCGTTCAGCACCCTGACACAGAGTGGACAACTTTGAAATGCAGCACAGGTCAACAGCAGCGAGTAAAGTAGTTGCTGCAGAAACACCGTCAACAACCGCGGCATTAATAGCTGAATTTACCAGAACGGGGGGATTTGTGTACACAGACTGCTGGAAGCCCAATACCTTCATGGTTTTCCTTTCACAGCCACCAATGGGTCCACAGACAATGAATAACTTTTGACTGCTGCTCTTAAGGATCAAACTAATGTCAATTTTAAAAATAAATTTGTTCATGGGATGTGGGCGTCGCCGGCAAGGCCAGCATTTATTCCCCATCACTAATTGCCCTTGAGAAGGTGCACTTAGCAGCACTATTGGTGCAATAGTTATTTCTTCCTCTCTCATCCAAAACTCACTGCCCGTGTCCTAACTCACACCAAGTCCCGTTCGCCCATCACCCCTCTGCTTGCTGATCTACATTGGCTCCCGGTTAAGCAGCGCCTCAATTTCAAAATTCTCATCCTCGTTTCCAAATCCCTCCATGGCCTCGCCCCTCCCTATCTCTGTAATCTCCTTCAGCCCCACAACCCCCCGAGATATCTGCGCTCCTCTAATTCTGCCCTCTTGAGCATCCCTGACTATAATCGCTCATGATGCGGAGATGCCGGTGTTGGACTGGGGTGGACAAAATTGAGAGGTCGCACAACACCAGGTTATAGTCCAACAGTTTTATTTGAAATCACAAGCTTTCGGAGCTATCGATTTGCTCCTTCCTCAGGTGAAGTAAATTAGATACAGAATCTCCAAAGCATATATAGATGGAAAACAAAGCATGTGTACTTTACAATTGTAATTGTACTTGCAATTGTAAAGTACACATGCTTTGTTTTCCATCTATATATGCTTTGGAGATTCTGTATCTAATTTACTTCACCTGAGGAAGGAGCAAATCGATAGCTCCGAAAGCTTGTGATTTCAAATAAAACTGTTGGACTATAACCTGGTGTTGTGCGACCTCTCAATATAATCGCTCAACCATTGGTGGTCGTGCCTTCAGCTGCCTGGGCCCTAAGCTCTGGAATTCCCTCCCTAAACCTCTCCGCCTCTCTACCTCTCTTTCCTCCTTTAAGACGCTCCTTAAAACCTACCTCTTTGACCAAGCTTTTGGTCACCTGTCCTAATTCATCCTTATGTGGATCGGTGTCAAATTTGTTCTCGTAAAATACTCCTGTGCAACTACGTTAAAGGCGCCATATAAATACAAGTTGTTGTTGCTGTTGTTGAAGTACCCGAGAAAGTTTGCATTTGATGCAAATGCAAGCTATCATTGTTGCCTCTCACCATTACATGTTACTGGTGGCATTTTCAGTGGTTTATCTCAGGAAAGCTCTGCACTTTTCATCGGCACACAGATGAAGACAGCTGGCAGATGGGTTATATGAACCCTGCCATCGCTTTGGGCCCAGTTGCCTGGGAATTAAGGTCAAAGCTTGCTTTCTTCTGCCTTGTGTCACTAGCAAATATGAGGATCTCTGTCCTCTTCTGTCCTTAGACTTCTGACCCAGTACATTTTCTCAACTTTAATTTGAGAAACAGTGCCCTCTTAAGTTTTGTTTGATATGCACAGCCTATTCATTAGGGGACGGGAGATTGGAGTCAACAAATCAGGTCATTCCATAAACATTCTATAGGTCCCTAAAATTATAATGTGATTCGATAGGGTAGATACAGAGAAGCTTAATTCCTCTGGTGGGCGGAATCCAGAACAAGGGGGCAGAATCTTAAAATTAGAGCCAGGCCACTTAGGAGTGAAATCAGAAAGCACTTTTCACACAAAGGGTAGCGGAAATCTGGAACTCTCTCCCCCAAAAGACTGTGGATGCATGCTAAACAGCGGGAGCAGCATGCTATAGACAGGGCTAAGCGATCCCACAATCAACGGATCAGATCAAAGCTCTGCAGTCCTGCCACATCCAGTTGTGAATGGTGATGGACCATTAAACAACTAATGGAAGGAGGAGGCTCCATGAATATCCCCATCCTCAATGATGGTGGAGCCCAGCACATGAGTGCAAAAGACAAGGCTGAAGCATTTATAACCATCTTCAGCCAGAAGTGCCGAGTGGATGATCCATATCGGCCTACTCCTGAGGTCCCCACCATCACAGAAGCCAGACTTCAGCCAATTCGATCCACTCCACGTGATATCCAGAAACGGCTGAGCGCACTGGATACAGCAAAGGCTATGGGCCCTGACAACATCCCGGCTGTCGTGCTGAAGACTTGTGCTCCAGAACTAGCTGCGCCTCTAGCCAAGCTGTTCCAGTACAGCTACAACACTGGCATCTATCCGACAATGTGGAAAACTGCCCAGGTATGTCCTGTCCACAAAAAGTAGGACAAATCCAATCTGGCCAATTACCGCCCCATCAGTCTACTCTCAATCATCAGCAAAGCTGTCATCGACAGTGCTATCAAACGTCACTTACTCACCAATAACCTGCTCACTGATGCCCAGTCTGGGTTCCGCCAAGACCACTCTGCTCCCGACCTCATTACAGTCTTGGCCCAAACATGGACAAAGGAGCTGAATTCCAGAGGTGAGGTGAGAGTGATTGCCCTTGACATCAGGGCAGCATTTGACCAAGTGTGGCATCAAGGAGCCCTAGTAAAACTGAAGTCAATGGAAATCAGGGGGGAAACTCTCCACTGGCTGGAGTCATACTTAGCACAAAGGAAGATGGTTGTGGTGGTTGGAGGTCAATCATCACAGCCCCAGGACATCGCTGCAGGAGTTCCGCAGGGCAGTGACCTAGGCCCAACCATCTTCAGCTGCTTCATCAATGACCTTCCCTCCAACATAAGGTCAGAAATGGGGATGTTTGTTGATGACTGCACAGTGTTCAGTGCCATTCACAACTCCTCAGATAATGAGGCAGTCCATGCCCGCATGCAACAAGACCTGGACGACGTTCAGGCTTGGGCTGATAAGTGGCAGGTAACATTCGCGCCACACAAGTGCCAGGCAATGATTATCTCCAACAAGTGAGAGTCTAACCACTGCCCCTTGACATTCAACGGCATTACCATCACCGAATCCCCCACCATCAACATCCTGGGGGTCACCATTGACCGGAAACTTAACTGGACCAGCCACATAAATACTGGCAACAAGAGCAGGTCAGAGGCTGGGTATTCTGTGGCGAGTGTCTCACCTCTTGACTCCCCAAAGCCTTTCCACCATCTACAAGGCACATGTAAGGAGTGTGATGGAATACTCTCCACTTGCCTGGATGAGTGCAGCTCCAACAACACTCAAGAAGCTCGACACCATCCAGGACAAAGCAGCCCACTTGATCAGCACCCCATCCACCATCTTAAACATTCACTCCCTACACCACCGGCGCACTGTGGCTGCAGTGTGTACCACCTACAAGATGCACTGCAAAAACTCGCCAAGCTCCTTCGACAGCACCTCCCAAACCCGTGACCTCTTCCACCTAGAAGGACAAGGGGCAGCAGGTGAATGGGAACACCACCACCTCCAAGTTCCCCTCTAAGTCACACACCATCCTGACTTGGAAGTATATCGCCGATCCTTCATCGTCGCTGGGTCAAAATCCTGGAACTCCCTCCCTAATAGCACTGTGGGAGTACCTTCACCACAAGGACTGCAGTGGTTCAAGAAGGCGGCTCACCACCACCTTCTCAAGGACAATTAGGGATGGGCAATAAATGCTGGCCTTGCTAGCGACGCCAAGATCCCATGAATGAATTAAAAAAATGCTGGGGGTCAATTGAAATTTTCAATACTAAGATTGCTAGATTTTTGCCAGGTAAGGGTATCAAGGGATTTGGAACAAAGACGGGTAAATGGAGTTGAGGTACAGATCAGCCATGAGCTAATTGAATGGCAGAACAGGCTCGAGCGACTGAATGGTCTCCTCCTGTTCCTATCTTCCTATGTTATGATTTACCTCAATAGACAAGATCAGAATGGATGTGTGGAATGCTCAGTCTGTACTTGAGATAAACCTGGCTAAGAGATAACTAAATATCAGCATAAAAACACACAAAAATCCCAGAAATTAATAAAAATGCTCCTTTTCAAAAATATTACCAGGCTATAATTAAAAAAAATACATTACCAGACTCCATAAACACAACCGTGTAATATTTTTGCACTTCTCCCTCCATGGCCTCGCCCCTCCTATTCTCTGTAATCTCCTCCAGCCCTATAATCCTCCTAGACCTCTGCGCTCCGCCTTTTAAACTTCCCCAATTTTAACTGCTCCTCCATCAGCTGCCTAGGCCCTAAGCTCTGCAATTCCCTCCCTCTCCACCTCTCCACTTCTCTTTCTTCCTTTAAGACGCTCCTTAAAACCTACCTCCGACCAAGCTTTTGGTCACTGCCCTAATGGCTCAGTGTCAAATTGTTTTTTTTTTTGATAACACTCCTGTGAAGCGCCTTGGGATGTTTTATTACGTTAACAGCGCTACATAAATATAAGTTGTTGTTGTCACATGATGCACTCTAGCCCAGGTTCACCCCCAAAGCTAAGATCTACTCCCAAGTGTCCGGTTGACTGAGCGGTAGCCCACAATCTAAGCTGCCACTGTTGAGGGTATTTTGTATTGTCAGAGGAGCTGCCTTTCAGGTGAGATGTTCAACCACGGCTCCATTTGCCTGTTTAGGTGGACATAAATAATCCAATGGCACTATTTGATGAAGAGGATGACGTTCTCCAATATTTGTCCCTCCACCAACATCACCAAAACTAATTATCTGCCCATTTTCTGTTTGTGGGACCTTACTGTGTTAGAAAGGAAGAATTTGCATTTATATAGCTCCTCAGGACATCCCAAAGCGCTGTACTTTTGAAGTGTCGTCACTGCTGTAATGTAGGAAACGCATCAGTAAATTTGCGCACAGCAAGCTCCCACAAACAGCAATGAAATAAATGACCAGATCATCTCTTTTTAGTGACGTCAGTTGAGCGATAAATATTGGCCAGGACCACAGGGGAGAACTCCCCTGCTCTTCTTCGAATAGTGCCATGGGATCTTTTATGTCCACCTGAGAGGGAAGACGGGGCCTCGGTTTAAAGTGTGATCTAGAAGACAGCACTTCCAACAATTTATAGTCTGAATAAAGATGGTGACTGTAAGACTTTTTCCCCTCTACAGGTTAGCCAAGGCCATAGCGTTGTGGCTGGAGGAGCAGGAGGTTCTGGAGAAAATCTAGACTAGATACTTCTCCATTATCGCAAACGTGACAGGCATGATTTTAAAAAGGAGCTAGCCAAATAATCTATGGTTTCATGAGGTACACCCTCTCAGCATCCCCACTGAGACCCAATGAGTCATAAAAATGAGACAACCCACCTTTATACCATGGACAGCTATGCGGACGTGAATTCCATCCGATATTCATCTGCAGTATCCAAATCCAGATCCCCGACAGCTTGAGTTAGTGTCAACTGTGGCTCAGTGGGCAGCACCCTCGCCTCTGAGTCAGAAGGTTGTGGATTTAAGTCCCACTCCAGAGACTTGATCACAACAATCTATGCTGACGCTCCCAGTGCAGTACTGAGGGAGTGCTGCGCTGTTGGAGGTGCCGTCTTTCGGATGAGACGTTAAACCAAGGCCCCGTCTGCTCTCTCAGGTGGACGTAAAAGATCCCATGGCACTATTTTGAAGAAGAGCTGGGGAATTATCCCCGGTGTCCTGGCCAATATTTATCTCTCAATCAAAATCACTAAAAGCAGATTATTTGATCATTATCACATTGCTGTTTGTAGGAGCTTGCTGTGCGCAAATTGGCTGTCGCGTTTCCTACATTACAACAGTGACTACACTTCAAAAAGTACTTCATTGACTGTAAAGCGCTTTGGGACGTTCGGTGGTCGTGAAAGGCGCTATATAAATGTAAGTCTTTCTTTCTTTTCACATGCCGTGCAGAAAACAAACAAATTCAGGGTTTCGACTGCTGTAGACTGACAACCCTTTCCAAGTAGGAACATACACCTCTCCCGGGGTGCAGGCGAATCTCGTTTGCTTAATATTTCTCACCATCAGCTAACTGCTGTGTTTACCAATTATATCGAGAGGATCTTGCTGCCAAAAATTGCCTCATATAGAGATTTACATAATAAAATGTATCTTTCGAAATGGAAAAAAAAGATCATTCAATTTGCATATAAATTGCCCACACAGCTATTCCTAGTGAATTGTATTGCAAAGACACATACACACACATTCAGGCTACTGTTCATTGATCAATTATTCATATTATTCCCAAACAATGTACTCGGTTCAATAGAAAGTCAATGAGATGAGAGCATTTGTCTTAAAGGGCCACTGTTTGGCAAAACTCTGTTTCTTTGCAAAGATAGATTACATATCATAGGAGCACAATAATGTATCTCAGCAGAAGACCATCAGTGTCCACCACTGATGCTGCATTGCGTTGCAGGAGGTTTAAAACATCGCTTATTATAATGGCGAGGACCTTGAATTTGCATTGGGGTTCTCCCGATCTCCTTGTCGTAACTTGGGCAGAAGATTGATTGATGGACCTCTCGATGAAATGGTCCTGATCTCCAGAAGTAATAGAACAAAATTTTCATCTGCAGTATCCAAACTAGGTCTCCTGCTTTCCATGGACCACACTTTCTGTCCCCCATTCCCACCCTCATTTGCAAAGGATCATTGAGTCTTTTGGAATAAATATGATGCAATGTGGTATTTCCCAACCGTTGCATTGAATGCCAGTTCTGCACCAAGTTTATATTTCAATCATGTTGATGGAACTGTGCAGGTGCCAGCGTATCTCATTGGCATGTTGGCCTTCCATCAGAGATATGTCAAGACTAGCTCTGGTTTACAGTGTTCATGAAAGACATAGCCTTGTACGAAAGTAGCAAATCTTATAGGAGCTGCCCTTGTACCAAATTTCTTGCTCGCTTTCAATAGTGTACTCCTGGCAGCGCTGATCCCTGATTGTAAGTCATAATTGATGGAACACAACGTTGTGTTCCATCACTCATCAGAATAAGCCCAGTACTTATTATTCATCATACTTTGACTGTGGAGGGATCTGCAGCTTCCTTGAGTTTCTGGCGGTGCTTTGCTGTGATTATTTCCTATGATCGGGTGAGACAGCTGAGGAAAGCAGTTAGGCTAAGAGATGTTTATCAGTTTAAGAGGAAGCTTGCCTTGTGCGAAGAGACACACTGCAATTTGCATTTCTAAATGTGCCGACTGTGACGTAACTTCGGGACGAGCAAAGGCCATCTCACCCGACAAATTCAGTTTGGATTAAGCAAAGGGAAATAGGGAGGCGAATGAATGAGGATCGTCAGCCAGTACGCGCCCCTATTAGCAGCAACGAGGCTTGCCCAATCCTGTGCTAGATGAGGCTTGGCATGGGGTCATGCCAATCGTTAGGCTGTGAGGCTAAGACACTGGGCTGGATTTTGTCTTGGGGTCGGGTTGGGGTCGTGTAATCCGCATTCCGTGTTTCCCCCCCGACTCCAGATTAATGTGGATGCCTGATGCAATTTTCACTTAATTGGGCAATTGAGTTGCAGCATGTGGGAACCCATGAACCAATTAGTGGTTTCAGTCTGAAAGTCGCCTCTAATGATGTCATCATTGCAGGTCAGAGACTGCTCTCAGAGATTGTCTGGCTACTGGTGAGAGAGGACCTGTCTGCATTGCTTCTGTTGTAACTGGACCTGGATGCAAATATGAGAGAGAGAGAGAGAGAGAGAGAGAGAGATTTTTGCATCCAAGTCCTCTTACACCAAATGCCATGACATTCAATGCAGCAGCATCAGAGGCGACTTTCACACCTAATACTACTACTACCTTCATTACATCTCCATTGTAATAGTGGACCTGCAGCCAATAGTCAGCTATCCACTTGTGCTCCCGCAAGGTTTCACTGGAGTGTTTCACACCAGGCGTGCTTCATGTCAGAAGAGGGTTAAACTAGCTACAGCATTTCAAAATAGCATTACAGAGCCAATTTAGGGCTTGTTAAGGGCTTTAATGGCCTCTCCCGCCTCTTGAGGCGGGACGGAGTCGGGAACCCCGCGACTGATTTTGTCAAAATTGCGTGGAGGCGGGATGGAGGCGGGATGGGGTCGGAAACCCCGACCCTGCAAATTTAACCCCCCACACGCCTCCAAACCCGACTCCATGGGTCATTCAAAATCCAGCCCAGAGTCTCAACAACGTGAACCCAGGTGTCAACTTGGTTTGGCCAGGAATTGAAATCGAGGAAGTGAGCAATCTGTGGGATGTGGGCTCAACTGGTTTTGCTAAATCCATACCATGCATGCGTCTTATTGGGGCAGAGGTTAAGGACTCTCGCCGAGAATAAACAGGGTGCAACCAGCCTGAAAATGGCATTGAATCACTCACAGCCTTGGTTATGCTGGTGTTCTGGTCATTGCCATCTTAGGTAGGGTCCTGAGATGGGTGGCCAGAAGTCCTGCCTCTTTCAGGTGGGTGGCCACTTGTTTTTTTGTTTATTCATTCATGGGATGTGGGCGTCGCTGGCAAGGCCAGCATTTATTGCCCATCTCTAATTGCCCTTGAGAAGGTGGTGGTGAACCGCCTTCTTGAACCGCTGCAGTCCATGTGGTGAAGGTACTCCCACAGTGCTGTTAGGGAGGGAGTTCCAGGATTTTGACCCAGCGACGATGAAGGAACGGCGATGTATTTCCAAGTCAGAATAGTGTGTGACTTGGAGGGGAACTTGGAAGTGGTGGTGTTTCCACGCGCCTGCTGCCCTTGTCTTTCTAGGTGGAAGAGGTCGTGGGTTTGTGAGGTGCTGCTGAAGAAGCCTTGGCGAGTTGCTGCAGTGCATCTTGTAGATGGTACACACTGCAGCCATGGTGTGCCGGTGGTGGAGGGAGTGAATGTTTAAGGTGGTGGATGGGGTGCCAAACAAGCAGGCTGTTTTGTCCTGGATGGTATTATGCAGATTGGGATCCTATGACATATGTAGCTCACCAATTGTAACTTCGAGGTACAAATGGGTGGAGCTTGCGCCGGGCATGCTCGGCCCACTTGTACTGATGCTGAGTGGCCTAACCAGCGGTCTTTAAGGAAACTGCTGGAGGTTGCTCAATAAAACTGCCAAAGTTTCTTTTTGTTTGTGGGGCCGGGAGGTGCATGTTTGCTCCTCCTAGACTGGCAATAAAACTCTGGCCCGTTGTGAAGGATTTCTCGCCCTTCCCGACCAGCGAGCTGCCTCGGAGCGTTGACATGGTGTCCGCAGCTCGCTAACTGCACGTCAGCGGACCTTACAGCGGTAGCGATGGGCGGCTGCCCTCCACCCACTCACCGCTCGTCGTTGCGCCTCAAGTTAAAATCACCCCTTTTCAGTGTGTCTCAGTAGCCTGTACAACCCCTGGTATAGTAAGTATCTGCCCCAAGTGTGCATGCCACAGTGTGTCTTCAGAACCTGTTACTGTTGCTTCTCCAAAACTTTCACGCAATCCTTTTGACTGCCTGCCATGCGAGGCACACATACAGGCTGCAAGCTGCATCTGACACTGTTGTCTCACTGGAATCTTAATGCTACTTTAGGCAGCGCACCTTTCCACCGCAGTCTAGCTGCATGATGCATGTTCAGTTGCTGACATAAAAGAGGGTTGGCCACAAGATTGCTAGCAATAATTCCCCTGCACTATTATAAATGCAGTAGTGCGGTGAAATCGTGCAATTGTGTTATTTCACCATTGCAGTTTGCTGGGAAAGAAAGATGTAAGTTCTGGCTTTGTTCTATAGAATTACTTAGAATTTACAGCATTCAAACAGGCCCTTCGGCCCAACTTGTCTGTGCTGGTTTTTATGCTCCACACGAGCCTTCCTCCCACCCTACTTCATCTCATCCTATCAGCATATCCTTTTATTCCTTTCTCTCTCATGTAGCTTCCCCTTTAAATGCATCTTTGTTGAACAAAGTATCAGTCAGTTGCTTAATACATCCGTGGGCAGCCACTTGACCAATACTGTAGCCTAGCCTTGAAGGGGGCAGAGGCAGAGAAGTTGAGGAAGAGGGAATCCAAGTTTGCTGACGATACAAAGATGGGAGGAAAAGCAGTGAGTGAGGAGGACATAAAAAACCTGCAAAAGGACATAGACAGGCTAAGTGAGTGGGCGGAAATTTGGCAGATGGAATATAATGTTGGAAAGTGTGAGTTTATGCACTTTGGCAGAAAAAAATCAAAGAGCAAGTTATTATCTAAATGGAAAGAAACTGCAAAGTGCTACAGTATAAAGGGATCTGGGGGTCCTGGTGCATGAAACACAGAAGGTTAGTATGCAGGTACAGCAGGTGATCAGGAAGGCCAATGGAATCTTGGCTTTTATTGCAAGGGGGATGGAGTATAAAAGCAGGGAAGTCTTGCTTCAGTTATACAAGGTACTGGTGAGGCCACACCTGGAATACTACGTACAGTTTTGGTTTCCATATTTAAGAAAAGATATACTTGCTCTCGAGGCAGTTCAGAGAAGGTTCACTCGGTTGATTCCGGAGATGAGGGGGTTGACTTATGAGGAAAGGTTGAGTAGGTTGGGCCTCTACTCATTGGAATTCAGAAGAATGAGAGGCGATCTTATCGAAACATATAAGATTGTGAGGGGGCTTGATCGGGTGGAGGCGGGGAGGATGTTTCCACTGATGGGTGAGACTAGAACTAGGGGGCATAATCTTAGAATAAGGGGCTGCCGTTTGAAAACTGAGATGAGGAGAAACTTCTTCACTCAGAGAGTAGTAAATCTATGGAATTTGCTACCTCAGAGAGCTGTGGAAGCTGCGACATTAAATAAATTTAAAATGGAGATAGACAGTTTCCTAGCTGATAAGGGAATTAAGGGTTATGGGGAGCGGGCAGGGAAGTGGACGTGAGTCTAGGTTCAGATCAGCCATGATCCTATTGAATGGCGGAGAGGGCCCGAGGGGCCGTATGGCCTACTCCTGCTCCTACTTCTTATGTTCTTATGAATGGTTTGATGGTCATCAGCAGTGCTGTCCCTATTGTGGCGGTTGGATGCGGGTCTCCTTGCAACAGATGGCACAGTTTTGCAACTGGCCCCCTGCGGAGCTGGAATCTGCGGAGGCAGTCTCCCCTCGGTCATTGGCAGGTAGGTGTGCCAGAGACTCTAGCTACGGTTGGCAGCATAATGGTGAGTACGGGTAGTCCAGCTCTTGTGCCAGGAGAACCTCTTGTTAAGCTTTCTCTGCTCTTGAGCATGAAAACTTGTGTGAAGGGAGCTTTAAGAGCAAACCTAGTCTTTATAGAGAAACACCAGTATCTAAAAAAAATGGCAGTGTATCTTTAACAGCTCCCTTCCTGATAGGCAATAATGCTACTGCTCTTTAATACCTATTTTAATGTATGGACGTAGCACTGGGCAAGGTTCTCAACAATAACAACTTGTATTTATGTAGCACCTTTAACGTAGTAAAACATCCCAAGGTGCTGCACAGGAGTATTTTAAGACAAAAAATTTGACACCGAGCCACATAAGGATAAATTAGGGCAGGTGACCAAAAGCTTGGTCAAAGAGGTAGGTTTTAAGGAGCATCTTAAAGGAGGAAAGAGAGGTAGAGAGGCAGAGAGGTTTAGGCAGGGAATTCCAGAGCTTAGGGCCTAGGCAACAGAAGGCACGGCCACCAAAGGTTGAGCGATTATAATCAGGGATGCTCAAGAGGGCAGAATTAGAGGAGCGCAGCTATCTCGGGGAGGTTGTGGGGGCTGGAGGAGATTACAGAGATAGGGAAGGGGCGAGGCCACGGAGGGATTTGAAAACAAGGATGAGAATTTTGAAAACGAGGCGTTGCTTAACCGGGAGCCAATGTAGGTCAGCGAGCACAGGGGGTGATGGGTGAACAGGACTTGGTGCGAGTTAGGACACGGGCAAAAATAACATGGAAAATTGAGCGAGACTGCATAGTGACTACATACAGTGAGACTCTTGCACCGTCTCTGATGGAGACCCAGCACGACTGGTAAGAGCCGACGGGCTGGTCCCAAGTCAGCCATTTATCCAGCATCTGCTTTAATGGAGAGTAATTTAAATCCTATTAAACCCAATGAACACGAGCGTAATTCCTTACATAATAAAATGACTGTGATTTTCTTTACATATTTATGCTAAAAATTAATTACTGAGCTACAGGAGACAGTACATTGCCTCTTGACTGAAAAGTTTATTTTCTGAGAGCAGTAATGGATTTATTCCTGTAAGTAAACATGCAGGTGGAGTTGTAGTACCCACTGCAATGGGGATTATTATATTTGGAGTTAGTATACACAGTTATCAATACCAGATCTGAGAAGAAGAACGATAGGTATTGTTTCCCTAAGGGAATTTACCTCTTGAAATTGACACATCAGCAATACACATCACTTAAACGGGAATATTTGCTAAAATAAATAATTCAGTTACTGATTCACAAATTGGATCTGCTGCCCAGATGTGTGCAGCTGTGTGGTGAAGGATGAAGAGAAAACAGTAATGTTATGCAGTGGTATTGGGGAATCTACACATCTTTCTTTGATGCCGGCTGACTGTATTTCTAGCATTTACTGCCTTTATAGTTATGTTGACTTAGCATCGTCTATCCTTACAGTTGATGACCCAGCGAGAAAAGAAAGAAAGACTTGCATTTCTATAGCGCCTTTCACGACCTCAGGACCTCCCAAAGCGCTTTACAGCCAATGAAGTACTTTTGAAGTGTAGTCACTGTTGTAATGTAGGAAACCCGGCAGCCAAATTGCGCACAGCAAGCTCCCACAAACAGCAATGTGATAATAACCAGATAATCTTTTTGTGAAAACAACAGAAAAGGCTGGAAACACTCAGCAGGTCAGGCAGCATCCATGGAGAGAGAAACAGAGTTAACGTTTCAGGTCTGTGACCCTTTGAACAAGGTTGAAGAGACAAACGGAAATTCCATCGGAGAGAAGAGCAAAGTGGGCATTCCTAGAAGAGAAGGGGCAGTGAACCAAACACTTAGGGGGAAAAATTCAGTTGATTAGCGCCTCCCATTAGTGCCCTAAGAGGGCGCTAACGGGGCGTAAAGCAACGAGCGCCCGGGTGTGGCGATGTTTGCGCCGCTCGCGAAATTGACCAGACATTTTGCGGCTGCGTTAAACACTACCGCCACGATCTCCTGCGCCCACAGATCATGACGTCAGTCGAACGTGCAACGCCCCGGTAGTGCCCCGGACCGGATATTGAGTCGCGCCCCCTGCCTTTCCGCCTGCCGCTAGTAACGACAGGTAGAGGGGAACGTTTTGCAGTCAGGAAGGGGCTGGGGGAGCGCTATTTAAAGACGGCCGTTTCCTGCCTTTTCTTGTCGGCAACGTTTTGGTACACGCAGGTTGAGAGGGAGGAGACGTCTGGAGAGATTTAACGCTGTCCTAAGGAGTTTTGGCCCTCAGCACCACTTTTGAGCTTCCGAAGTGCTGAGCTCTTTCCCTGGGCCTATCCATTGGTGGTTCCAGTACAATTGATCTACAGGTCTCTCCAGGCCGAGATTCAAGGCTGCAATGAGCAGGGTGTGGCTGGACAGCAACATGGACCCTCCCCTTTAAGAACTGGCCGGTGCCAGTCTGTCTGTGTTCCATCGCTAACTGACATCACCTGAGCTTCGCCAGCGCTCTGAGGTAGCGCCTCGCTCCTCAACGTTAGCGCCTTAAGACAGGTGTGTAGCGCCTGATTTAGCGCTCCAATTACCTCCGGGGGCGATAGAGGCCAAGTTTGCAGGTCGGAGGCGATAATTAGCGCCGGGTGCTAAACTTTGCACCCGGCCGATAATAGCTCCCCAAACGGGGCGATACCGAATTTCTCCCCCTAAAAGTTCTGCTCTTCTCTGCGACGGGATTTCCGTTTGTCTCTTCAACCTTGTTCGAAGGGTCACAGACCTGAAGCGTTAACTCTGTTTCTCTCTCCACGGATGCTGCCTGGCCTGCTGAGTGTTTCCAGCATTTTCTGTTGTTATTTCAGATTTCCAGCATCCGCAGTATTTTGCTATTGTATTAATCTTTTTGTGATGTTGATTGAGGGATAAGTATTAGCCAGGAGACCGGGGAGAACTCCCCTGCTTTTCTTCGAAATAGTGCCATGGGATCTTTTACAGCTTAATTTATTATCTAGAGGGAAGCATGTGCCTGTGGAACAGCATCCCGGGCAGGAGTAAACTCGCTTAGGAGAGAAGGGGATGGAAGAAAATTGGTGAGAATAAAAAGGTAGTGAGAGGCTGGAGAGGACTTGAGATAATGACCAGTAGAAGTCTTGAAATACTGGGCTATAAAAGACCTGAGGTACTGAAGTGGAGAAGATTTGAGGTACTGGATGGGAGAAGACTTGATGTACTGAGCTGGAGAAGTCTAACTCGCACCAAGTCATAGAAACATAGAAACATAGAAAATAGGTACAGGAGTAGACCATTCGGTCCTTCGAGCCTGCACCGCCATTCAATGCGTTCATGGCTGAACATGCTACCTCAGTACCCCATTCCTGCTTTCTCGCCATACCCCTTGATCCCCTTAGTTGTGAGTGTTATATCTAACTCCCTTTTGAATATATTTAGCGAACTGGCCTCAACAACCTTCTGTGGAAGAGAATTCCATAGATTCACCACTCTCTAGGTGAAGAAGTTCCTCCTCAGCTCAGTCCTAAATGGCTTCCCCTTAATCCTTAGACTGTGACCCCTGGTTCTAGTTTTCCCTACCATTGGGAACATTCTGCCCGCATCTAATTTGTCTAACCCGCTCACCCATCACCCCCCGTGCTCGCTGGCCTACATTGGCTCCCGATCCGGCAGCGCCTCGATTTAAAAATTCTCATCCGTGTTTTCAAATCCCGCCATGGCTTCGCCCCCCCTCCCTATCTCTGTAACCGCCTCCAGCCCTACAACCCTCCGAGATCTCTGCGCTCCTCCAATTCTGGCCTCTTGCGCATCCCCGATTTTAATCGCTCCACCATTAGCAGCCGTGTCTTCAGCTGCCTAGGCCCGAAGCTCTGGAATTCCCTCCCTAAACCTCTCCACCTTTTTACCTCTCCCTCCACCTTGAAGACGCTCCTTAAAACCTAAATCTTTGACCAAGCTTTAGGTCACCTGACCTAATATCTCCTTATATGGATCTGTGTCCAATTTCTGTCTGATAACGCTCCCATGAAGCATCTTGGGACCTTTCACTACGTTAAAGGTGCTATATAAATGCAAGTCGTTATTGTTGTTGAGGTGTACAGCATTGATGAGTGAAATAAGACAGAAATCTAATTAATCATACACAAATTGTCCACCGTGCCAAGAAACATTCTCTCTCCAAAATCTCTTTAAATAGAAAAATGGAGACAAGAGAAACACAACGGTTCATGTTGGTTGGCATTCAGGCTACGGCTATTGCAGCAATAGCAATATTTTGTAGAGATAAGATCAATAAACCATCTATCTGAAGAGCACTCCATTCAAAGACGTTCGGTTTTATCATAGATTGCAGCAGTCTGATTGTCCATCATTGTGTTGGACAGGGCCAAACTAAAAGAGCTTGTTACTCCTTATAGCCAAAGTGATAAACCACCGGTCGAATAGCTCCCTCTCGGTCCTCTCAGCAACACAACAGTTAGCTTCTAACTCCCTGACGGGAATGTTTCTCTCTGCCAAGATTTCATCTGCTGTGCTTATTTATATGGAGTCTGGTTCCGAGCACATACTGGCCCAAAACATCTTTAGATCTCAAGCACTGAAGGAAATACAGTTAATGTGAGACAAAAATTAGAACCAGAATGAGCACAGATGGCAGATTTTATTCCATCAATGAGAGAAGTGTCTGCTTCAAAGCATTTGGAAAGTTAAAGCACTAGAGATGTCAAGCCCATGCTTCAGGTATCAGAGGCAGTTCTAGATTCAGCATTAAAGTGTCAGCTGTGGCTCAGTGAGTAGCACTCTCTAAGTGGGAGGGGCTAGGAGTGAGCAGGTGCTGCTGATTGCCTGATTACTGCAGGGAGTTGAAGTGAGCTTGTAAAAAGTTGGTCCTTTTTTTCAGGTTTTTGGGGCCTTTTTGGCCCATAAACAGCAGCCAGATGGCTGCTGAGGGCCCGGAGTGCCAGGCCGAGCCCCTCAGAGGACAGTGTTCCCAAGATGAATTTAGTCAGGGGAGAAACTGTTGTTGGAAGAGAAAGAAAAAGGCCCAAAGATTTGGGCCAGGACCCTAGGAGGTTTGGAAAAGAAAGCACGGTGGTGGTTCAGTGCGAGGATAAGGAGATACGAGCTTGGGATATTATCCAGGCGGTACATGAGGACTGCGGCGAGGGAAGCTGCTTTGCCTGCCGACCAAAGCCCAATGTTGGGTTCGAGGTGACGCTCAGTGGCCGAGAGGAGGTGGAAAGACTTTTACTCAGTTTGAAGGTTGGTGATAAGTTCTTGGAGCTATCTCTGCTATATTCGGAAGAGGTGGTGGTCTCATTCTTAAACTTGCCGGTTTATATTGAGGACGATGTGCTAATCAAAAAGTTGGAGTCGTGGGACATTAAAATTTGCTTGGCAATAAAGAGGAGATACTATCCAGGAACACGGGTAGCAGATGGAACCTGTTACATCAAGGTGCGGTTCCCAGAGGGGGTGAAGTCATTACCGTACAGCATGAAATTCGAGACAATGGAAGGAGTGCAGTGCTTCCGAGTACTGCATGATAACCAGGTGAAGGTTTGTTATTATTGTCTTGGACACGACCATCTTGTAAGAAACTGTCCGGACTTGTACTGTTATAATTGCGGTGAGTCTGGACACATCGCTCGGAGCTGCAAGGCGGCGAGCTGTGGGGTGTGTCACAAAGGCCCCACCCGCTGTGAGTGTGAGGCAGAAGGAAGCTCTATGAGTGATGAGGAGATGGGAGAAGGAGCAGGAGGTGTGAGTGGAGTGGCCGGAGGAGCGGAGCAGTCGGAGGTCACAGCTGGTGAATTGAAGGAGAAAAGAGCGCAGGAAGAGGCAGAAAATTGCGGAGCAGAGAACAGGATGGAGATGGTGGAAAACACACCAAGTACGATGGAAAAGGACAAAGACAGCAGAGGGCAGCACTGGTCGAGGGCAGAGTCGAGCCATAATACGGTTCAGCTCTCCCTAAAGAGTCTGGCGTCCACGGGGGGAGAGGAGGCAGGAGCGGTGTACATGGTAAATTTAAGTACTCCAAAGAAAGATGGGGAGTCGGACATCTCGGTGAGCAGGAGGGGGCAAGACAAGGAGAGGGTGCAAGAGGCAGGAGCCTTAAAGGGGCAGCAGGACGGGAGCGGCGAGACAAAGACGCCAGAAGGGAGCAATATAGGTGCGCCATTGTCCCAGAGAGAGAAGGATCAGGGAGCAAGGGTCAGCGGTGGAGATGAGGTCGAAGGGAGCGGCACTGTTGGAGAAACCGCAATAGCAGGAAGACTCTCTATGGGAGATGATGTATCTGATGGGGAGCAGGATTATGTATCTGACGGGGAGCAGGAACAGAAGGTTACAAAAGAACTCGAGAGTGAGGAATTAGAGGGGGACAGAGACATGGAAGTGGGGGGTGGGGTGGCATCATGTGGAAAGGGAAAGGTTAGTGAGGGGCAGAAGGAGGGAGAAGGGGCAGCTCCTCGGCCCAAACTTAATGCAAGAAAGAGGCTGAAACATCAGGGAAGGTTCAAACAGGAGGTGAAAAAGAGCCGGAGGCTGCAGGAAAAAGCAACAGCAGGCTGAAAAGTTGGGAAGGAGCAGGAGAGGAGGGAAGGGCTAGAGATTAAATGATGGGGGGATTATCAGGCATACTTCCCTTATTCGGAGCCATGATTACATTGATCTTGATTAATGTGAACGGACTGAGGGGTGAGAAGAAATTGCAGCAGTTGTTGCAGGGTTTTAAAGGCACGGACTTGTGTCTGCAAGAAACCTTTTGGGATGAGGATATCCTAGAAAGGGTTTGGAAGGGAAAGGTGTTTGCAAGTTGTGCAAACAATAACCGTAGAGAGGTGGCTGTTTTGGTGAGTCCGTCCATAAAAGAGAACGTTGCCTTGGTGGACAAGGACACTGAGGGGAGATTTTTACGGCTAAGGGTAAAAATGGAGGATTTAATTGCGATCTCTTTACTATCTATGCACCGAACGACCATTGCAAGCGTCGCGAGTTTTTTCGGGGGTTATTCACTGAAGTGGCAGAGGTGGAAAACCCTTGTATAGTGGGGGATTTTAATGTATTTTTATCTCGGATGGACATTTCAGCTCAGATGACCTTTAAGGATGATAACTCCAGAGGGATGATTGTAAAAATGATGGCAAATTTAAATTTGAGAGACTTATGGAGGGACCAGGAACCCCATAAAAAGGGAGTTCTCCAGAACAGGTTGGGTGGGTGATGTTTTAAAACAGAGCCGAATAGATTTTGTGTTAATGTGGGAAGGGTTAAGTTCTGAGGTGATGGAGATTTAGTACAAAAAAGTATTTTTTAGTGACCACTCGGCTTTGGTTCTTAGAATTAGGAACAGCAGAGTTAGGATCGGTTCAGGGGTGTGGATTTTAAACAATCAATACCTGAAAGAAATTGCTTATAAAGAAGGGATTTAAAATATAATAAAGAATGCTCGGCAGGAACCTTTGTTCCTGAAAGAAAGAAGAGTTTGGTGGGACAATTTCAAATATGAGGTAAAAGTTTTTTCGGTACGTTATGGGAAAGAGAGAGCGGCAGCTAACCGGAGTCGAGAAGAGAATATAAACAAAAGGTTTACGGATGTCTGTAAAGCAGTTGACGGAGGGGATAAGGGAGCTGAGACTAAGTTCCGGGTGTTAAAGGAAGAGTGGGAATTATTGCAAGCTGAAAAATGCAAGGGGGCCATTCTCCCAGCAAAGGCTAGAGATGCATTGGAGGGCGAAAGATGCACTAGATATTTTCTAGTGCAAGAGAAGCTGCGACAGACATTATCATTAATTGGAGAGTTGAAGGTTGAGGAGAAGATCATTAATGAGAAGATCATCAATGAAAGTGGGAAGATTTTAGCGGCGGCTAGCAGCTTTTATCAAGAGTTATATACAAAAGAAGACATTTCCAATTTGGCAATGGAGAAGGTTAGTGCTTTTATTGACAAGGGTTTAAAAGAGGTTGAGAGAAGCATGTGTGACAAAGAAGTAGGATTAGCGGAAATAAAAGTAGCAATAAGTGGAATGAAGGGGGGGAAAAGCCCAGGGTCCGATGGACTAAGTGCAGAATTTTATAAAGAATTTTTCGAGATTTTAAGTCCATTGCTCTTAGAGGTTTTTAAGGAAATTAAAATTGAGGGAAGCCTGGCCCCATCTATGAGGAGAGGTGTCATAAGCTTAGCTTATAAAAATAAAGGGGATAGAAGGGATCTGAAGAATTGAAGGCCCATCACATTATTAAATGTGGATTATAAGATCTTGGTGAGGGTTATGGCAAATCGTATAAAGGAGGTGATGCCAGAGATAGTTTTGCCCCCTCAGTCCTATGGAGTCATAGGCTGGGACATCGCAGACTCTGGTCTCAATCCGAGATGCGATAGAGCTCATGGAAGAGAGTGAGAGGGAGGCTTATGTATTAAAGATAGATCAAGAGAAATCCTTTGAAATGGTCTCTCATGAGTTTTTAATTGATGGTTTTGGAAGTATTTGGTTTCGGGGAAAATTTCATTGAGTGGATAAGGATTTTTTATTCAAACATATTTAGCTGTGTTAAATGTAATGATTTTTTATCCAAGTATTTTCCGATACAGAGGTCAGTGAGACAGGGTTGTCCTCTGTCCCCATTGTTGTACACATTGGTAGCCGAACCATTAGGTTACATGATGCGAAAGAAACAAGGTGTAGTTGGGATTGCGGTTCCAAGTTCCAGGCTGGTGTCGGTGATACACCAATATGCAGATGACACAACCTTAACCTTGAGAAATGGGGAGTCAGTGAGGAAAGCTATGGACGTAGTGGAGGAGTATTGTAGAGCTTCAGGAGCCAGGGTGAATTATAGTAAGTCCCAATGCCTGTTTGCAGGAAGGGGTAGGAGGGAATTGTTGGAGGAAAGTCCCTTTAAGGTGGTGGAGGTTTTGGAAGTTCTGGGGGTGCATATTGGGTGCAAGAAAGACAGGAATGAAGTGGATCGATTTAAATTGGGAACCAAAGGTTATAAAACTTAAAAAGATTTTGGGAAGATGGGAAAGAAGGTGGTTGAAAGTGCAAGGAAGAGCGACAGTGGTGTCCGCTCTCCTGCTATCTAAGCTATGGTACTTATTGACGGTGGAGGATATTCCTGAGTGAGCGGAAAAGTCCATCCGAGAGGCTTGTGTGAGGTTTTTATGGGAAGGGAAACCAGCCTTGGTTGCTTACAATACCATCATTGGACGGAGAAATTAGGGAGGACTCAATTTCCCAGATATTGATTTGAAGAAAAAATCCTTTAGAATCAAATGGGTGAAGAGATTTCTTCAGAAGTCAAATACAAGTTTTTGGAAGAGTTGTTTCAAACATTTTTTAAACGAAGTGGGATAGGAGGGCAGGGGATATCGTATATAGAATATAATATGTTTTTGAAATCAATTAAACCTCTCCCTAGGTTTTATAAGGGGGTTGTAGAGACTTGGGCCCAATTTTAAAAAAGTGTGCAGTTTATGCCCAAGGGTGCTGAGGAATTTTTAGAACAGCCCTTATTTTTGAACAGGTGGGTCAACATTGAAGGAGAGGTATCATTTAATCAAGCTTTTATAAAAGCTGGTATTATATGTGTGAAAGATGTATTATATGAGGTAATTCCAGGTTGGTTGCCGGAAGCGATAGTGAGGGACATGGTGTGGGAGGAGGATCAGGAGGTAGAGGAAAAAGCAATAGGGATCATGTATGAGAACATTGTGAGGGCAATGCCACAGGATTGGATGGAAGAAATAAATGCGGAAATCTCCAAAGGAAGTAAAATCAGTCCCACTTTTCCAAGCTTTCTGCTGGAGAAAGGGGGAGAGTTGGTCCAATTTGACAACTGCAATACTCGAGATTTCTATGAGGTATTTAGAGAATGGAGATACAAGACACCTGCTTGTCAGGAGTTTTGGCAGAGTATATACCCACAGCTGGACTTCAACAAGATTTGGAAGGGAGTGTGGGCGAATTTTAAATGTCCAGAGTGGATTGAACTGGATTTCAAATTGGCTCATAACCGGATTTTTACCATAACGGTCTTGTGTAAGATTGGACGAGTGAAGGGGGCAACTTGCCCATTGTGTCCCATTTACTGGTGTTATGTCCGCAGTTAAATGATTTTATGTACTATGTTCGACAGTTGTGTGAGGTTTTTTTGCTGGGTGGGGACCGAAGAGCAAGAATGGGAATCCTGTGGGACTCAATTTTGAGATGGGGATTGCAGGAGAGTCTGCCCGAGTCTAGCGGAGCAGCAATTAATTTAATATTCAGTTTGGCTAGATTCGTGATTGTGCAAAGAAGGAATGCTCTGTTTTTTAAGGGGAGGAGAATCAATCTAAAAGAGTATTTTAAATATAAGCTAAAAGATCATTGTATGGCTCTGTGGATGTTTTATTCAGAAAGGAATTTAAAGATCGTAAAATACTATCAATTTTTAAAGTACAATCGATTAATATGTTACGGGAGACAAATTAAACTTCAGGTTTTGATGTTGATATGTGGTGGAGGAATGGCTGTGCAGAGCGGCGGTATTGATTTGTATGATACAATGGAATGAGCACGTTGTTGTAAATGTTCTTAATGTTCAATAAATAATTAATTAAAAAAAAAGTGGGTAGCAAAAATAAAAAGTGGGCAGCACTCTTGCCTCTGAGTCAGAAGGTTGTGGGTTCAAGTCCCACTCCACGAGACTTGAGCACAAAATCTAGGCTGACACTCCAGTGCTGTACTGAGGGAGAGCTGCACTGTCGGAGGTGCCGTCTTTCGGATGAGACGTTAAACCGAGGCCCCGTCTGCCCCCTCAGGTGGATGTAAAAAATCCCAGGGCCACCATTTCGAAGAAGTGGAGTTTTCTCTGGTGTCCTGTTTGTGGGAGTTTGCTGTGCGCAAATTGGCTGCTGGGTTTCCTAAATTTCAACAGTGACTACACTTCAAAAGTACTTCATTGGCTGTAAAGCGCTTTGGGATGTCCTGAGATCGTGAAAGGTGCTGTATAAAAGCAAGTCTTTCTTTCTTTATTTAAAGATACAGGACAATTTTTTTTTCAGTGAGCTACATTTAATGAAAGTGTTGATGTGAGTAAACAGGAGACCAGGAGATGGGGCAACTTGACTTTTTCTTCTCCATTTAGTGCGAGCTTTCTTTCCCCACACAAATGTGTGCATAAAAATTAGTGTGGGGCATAATTTGCTGTTCAGATCTTATTAGAGGTTCATGGAAAAGCCTAGTAATATCTTATTTTATTCGTTCATGGGATGTGGGCGTTGCTGGCAAGGCCAGCATTTATTGCCCATCCCTAATTGCCCCTTGAGAAGGTGGTGGTGAGCCACCTTCTTGAACCGCTGCAGTCTGTGTGGTGAAGGTACTCCCACAATGCTGTTAGGGAGGGAGTTCCAGGATTTTGACCCAGCAACGATGAAGGATCGGCGATATATTTCCAAGTCAGGATGGTGTGTGACTTGGAGGGGAGCTTGGAGGTGGTGTTCCCATGCACCTGCTGCCCTTGTCCTTCTAGGTGGTAGAGGTCGCAGGTTTGGGAGGTGCTGCCGAAGATGCCTTGGCGAGTTGCTGCAATGCATCTTGTAGATGGTACACACTGCAGCCACAGTACGCCGGTGGTGGAGGGAGTGAATGTTTAAGGTGGTGGATGGGGTGCTGATCAAGTGGGCTGCTTTGTCCTGGATGGTGTCGCGCTTCTTGAGTGTTGTTGGAGCTGCACTCATCCAGGCAAGTGGAGAGTATTCCATCACAGTCCTGACTTGTGCCTTGTAGATGGTGGAAAGGCTTTGAAGAGTCAGGAGGTGAGACACTCGCAGCAGAATTAACTAGCCTCAGGGAAGGGGATAGAAACATAAACTAACTTATCTGAGATTCAGATCTATGTATTAATTATACAACAAAGAGCCTAATAATCAGTTAGTGGACAAACAATTATGATATTCCTCTGTGTATACTTTAACATGATAAATAACTTAAATATCTTAACATCTCCATTAAAACAGAATGAGGAATGTCTGCAAAAGTGTTGAACAATCAACCACAAATTTCACCAAAAGCAACTTCTTAGCACTCGGCCAGAATGTTAAAACAAACCTTGAAATAAAATTATAGTGAAAACTAATTAAATTTCTGAATAGAACAGTGCATTTTCCCAAAAGAGAATTTAAGGAGCTATATTAACATGACATTTGATAGTGTTGGGTATATTTTAATAATTGTGTAGAGTAATTCTCCTTTCAAGTGTGTTGATGCGATAGTAATAGTGGCAACATGCATCTGGTGAGGAGAGCCAGATAATCAATCAAGGGTTATCTGAAACCCATTCACCTGACATGCCGCTGGCTGGTGTTGTGAAGGAATAAGCCATATTCAGAAAAATACACCATTCTATGAAAGAATTCTAGCCTTATTAAAACATGACAAACTAGGTCTGGAAATCTAGAAACCTGGCTATGAAAAGCTGTATTAACAGCATTCAGGCTATTGGGATAAGATAAGTTGTTGACACTGAATCAATAACCTTATTGAAACAGGAGTTTGGAAGCTCCTGAAGTCTGAAGCTTTGGAAAAGAACATAATGGTACACCCTGTTAAGGTGTCCTAAATTACACTTCAGAAAGAAACACAGAAAATTAAGAAACATATGCCTTCGTAAAAATGACATCAAATGAAACACAGGAGACACGATTCTGTGTTGCAACCAGCTGAGGTAACTAAGAATTGCAAAGATCACCCTGGTTGAGGTGTTTTAATTTACACGTCGTAAAAAGACACAAACAGAAGACCTTGGTAAATATGACATCAAATAGATGCACCTGCTGTTGCACCGTTTTTTATGATAAGCTTCAAACACCTAAAGGAGAGACACTAGTCTGCATTGCTACCAGCTGAACTGACTAAGAATAGCAGGGGTCAGCAGAAAAATGACGAGATAATTAGCTTACATCAACAGAAAACGTCAAAGGACATACCACTGAAAAAGGATATAAATATTGAACTTTCAAATGGGATGATAGATTCGCTGTAAAGGGGCAAAGCGATTCTCAGGCTTCAGAGGCAAGCTCTAAGTCTACAACTCTTTGTACCTCGGGGATCAAGGTATTGTACTGTATTTGATTTTGGTGGATATCCTGGAATAAAGACTAAGGGGTAAAAATTCACTTGGTTGCGCCTCCCGTTAGCGCCTTAAGAGGGCGCTAATGGGGTGCAAAGCCGCTAACGCCCGGGCGCAGCGATGTTTGCGCCGCTCGAGAACTTAACTTGAGATTGTGCGGCGGCACTAAAACTTACCGCTGCGACCACCTGCGCGCGCAGATTATGACGTCATTCCACGGTGCAACGCCCTTGGGGCGCCCCGGAGCGGAAATTGAGTGGCGCCCCCTGCCTTACCGCCTGGCGCTTCCAACGACCGGAAGACTGGAACGCTATCAATCGCTGTGGGGCTGGGGGGGGCGCTATTTAAAGGGGGCCTCTTCCTGTCTTTTTCTGTGGTCGACATTTATGCACCACTCGTTCTGAGAGAGAGAGAGAGATTCGGAGAGAGAGAGAGAGAGACTTCTACATTGACTCAACGCTTTGTGAGGTAGTTTTGCCTATTTATCCTAACTTTGTTGCTACTTTAGTTGCTGTCCCTCATTACTTTTCTGGCAAAGAGAATATGGGGGCTGCACTGATTGGGGGCGTCGTCCTGCTCCAGCTGAATCGGAGGATACAGAGACGCAGACAGAGAGTGGCAATGATGGCCAGACGGAGGAGGGCCATCAGGCGCATGTACAGGAGAGCTTACCCTCCCAGGGTATATCGTGAACAGCTCTCCTACATCCATATGTCCGAGGAGCTGTGTTTGCGAAGGCTGCGATTCAGCAAGGAGGTGGTCACTGAGCTCTGCCACCTGCTGCAGCCAGATCTGCAGCCTCAGCTGCGGTCCAGGACGTCTCTGTCGGTGGCAGTGAAGGTCACAGTGGCTTTGAACTTCAACGCCACTGGCTCATTCCAAGCTGCTGTTGGGGACCTTGCCAATATCTCCCAGTTCGCGGTGCATCGCTGCATCCGGCAGGTCACCAATGCCCTCTTCAGAAGGAGACGAGAGTTCATCTCTTTCCCTATGACCCCAGACAAGCAGCGTGACCGCGCTCTGGGCTTTGCGAGGGTAGCGGGCTTCCCCATGGTGCAGGGCGCCATTGACTGCACGCATGTGGCTTTGCGTGCTCCGCGTGAGAATGCAGAGGAATTCAGGAACAGAAAGGGGTTCCATTCCTTGAATGTCCAGTTGGTCTGTGACCACAGACAGCTGATACTCGCTGTCAATGCCCACTATCCTGGCAGCTGCCACGATGCTTTTATCCTGCGCCAGACTACTGTGGCAGAAGTTTTCGAGGCACCGCATCAGCCAGTTGGTTGGCTTCTCGGGGACAAGGGGTACGCATTGAGCACCTGGCTGATGACACCGCTCCGTACGCCAAACACCCCTGCTGAGCTGCGGTACAATGAAAGCCATCAAGCAACCAGGAACATTATTGAGCGCACAATCGGCGTGCTGAAACAACGGTTCCGCTGTCTGGACCATTCCGGAGGAGCCCTGCAGTACTCGCCTGAGCAAGTATCGAACTTCGTAGTCGTGTGCTGCATGTTGCACAACATGGCAATCCTCAGGACCCAGCCAATGCCACCAGGCCTTGTAGCACCACCAGAGGAGGAGGAGGAAGAGGAGGAAGAGGATGAGGACGATGATCAGCAGCAGCACCAAGGCGGGAGGGAGGCCCACAATGGTCAAACTGCAAGGGCCGTCCGTCAACGGCTAATAGCAAGCCGCTTCTAGGGCCCCTGCCATTGCTACCAACATTAATCAACCCAGCACGCAACCCCTAAGCCGGCCAAGGCACCAATAATTCCAACCACCAGCCATGTATATTTTGAATACAGAAACTTATTTATTTTACAAACTCTGTGTGTGTCAATTCCTCATGACAAACTCATAGAAATAAACACAAAAAAACAGTCAATAACATAACTGGTTCTCACAACCTGGAGATAATGTCCAAAACACTAAACAAAAGTTGGACCATGAACCTCGGCCTTTAATAAAAAAATG
This sequence comes from Squalus acanthias, assembly GCA_030390025.1. Taxonomy (NCBI): domain Eukaryota; kingdom Metazoa; phylum Chordata; class Chondrichthyes; order Squaliformes; family Squalidae; genus Squalus; species Squalus acanthias. The sequence continues at coordinate 57,803,832 of CM059445.1, forward strand.
ACCAGCATTTTGTCACACCTCCTACTTTTTGCCCTTCGAGGGTGATCTCCTTCCCTTGCGCACTTCCCCCCTTCTAACCCTACTGCTCCTCCGTAATGGGACCTCAGTGGCTGCAGCAAGGCTGGTGGAAGGCTGCTGCTCGTCAGACCCTGACACTGCAGATGCCCCTGAAGGACGGCCTCGACCACTTCTGGGCCTGGAGGGCCCGGCTGCAGACTGCACCAACTCTGCATGGGCGGCAGCAGTCTGTCCTACAGGCGGTGGCAAGTGCAGTGGAGAAGTGACAGTGTTGGCAGCAGGAATGCTGTCATCGTGAGAGAGGACAGCAATTCCCTGCTCGCCCGACACACTGGCACTCCCACGGGGCAGCACTTCAGCATCCGGAGCAATCTGCCGGAGAACAGATTGCTGGCCTGCTGCGGCGCGGTGACAGCCCCGGGGACATGTGCACGAACCATCGAGGTTGGCAGCAGTCTGTGCTCGCGTGGCCTCCATCTGAGTCTGTATGAGAGCAGTCAGAGATGGGATCACGGCAGCCAGTGACTGAATTGCAGCACTAAGCGTTAGTGTGGCATCCGCCTGTGCTACAGCGAAGTGCTCCACACTCCTTGCCAGTGACTCAATGCATTCGGGCACCCTTCCCACTGCACCCATGAGCTCAGTGTGCATGCCCACCGCCTGGCTGTTCATTTCTGCAATCAGCCGCTCCTCCTCTGCGTCCATTGCAGTAGGAGTGTCTGGCATACTCTCCCTCTGGGGAGAAGGTCCCCGTTCTTCCCTACCCCCCCATGGCGTTGCTGCAGCCCGCTGGGTCCTGGAGCTTCACCCTCATCAGCCCCTTCCCCCCTGCTCCCCTCCGGGGAAGGCGTGTTCCCAGTGTGGGCATGGGCTTCCTCGGGAGAGGGTGGCACTGATGCTCTGGCTTCCTCTTCCTCCTCAGCTGCAGCATCACTCCCAGTGGCAGCTTCAGGGCCCGTCTCCTCAGCTGGTGAATCACCATCTGAAAGCAGGGAGGTACAAGAGTGGCTTTAGCGTGAGGACAGGGTGACAGTAAGGGAGGAATAAGTGCAGCGAGTTAGCAAGTTGGATTGAAAGTGTCAAAGGCTGGTGTTGTGAGGGACAAGTGGAAGGACAGAGGACAAAAAGGTGATGACCTTGCCATTGCTGTCCAGAACGGGGTCGGCGTCTCCAGTGGCGACGGGACCGATCACCCGGCTTGCCACAATCCTGTGGACGCGCTCCTCCAGATCGCTGAGGGGTTGCAGCTGAGGCCGCCCTCCACCTGTCCGTTGCTGCTGTCTCCTATTATGAGCCAGCTTAGCCTGCAAGAAAAAGGACAGCATCTGAGTAAATATACAGCCATGGTCTTGCCTGATGTGCCTCCCATAGGTGAATAGCCCTTACAATATGCAGCCATGGTCTTGCCTGATGTGCCTCCCATAGGTGAATAGCCCTTACAATATGCAGCCATGGTCTTGCCTGATGTGCCTCCCATAGGTGAATAGCCCTTACTGTATGCAAAGTGTGGAATGTGTGTGTGTGTTTGATGAAAGGGCCATAGGTGTTGGATGAGTGTTGTGCATTGGGGTTTTAAGACCCTCTGGCCATAGAGTGAGGTTGAGATGGAGGGATGGAGAGGTATTGAGAAAAAGCCACTCACCCTGACGACCCGAGTGAGGTCGTTGAACTTTTTGCGGCATTGAGTATGGGTCCTGGGCACCATGCTCCTGGAGGAGGCGCTCTGAGCCACCTCCCTCCACACTCTTCTGAACTCGCGTGGCAAAGGCCTCCTGCCACTCTCAGGGAACAGCATACATCGTCTGCGCTCCACTGCGCCAACCAGAGCATCCAAGGCCCGCTCGGTGAAGCGATGAGCGCGTTCTCTCACCCTCTCCATGCTTGGCAGCAAAATGGATTCACAGGTCTCTCCAGGCTGAGATTCAAGGCTGCAATGAGCAGGGTGTGGCTGGGGAGCAAGTGGCCCCCCCCGCTTTAAGAAGTGTCCGGCGCCAGTGTGTCTGTGTTCCCTCGCTAACTGGCAGCAGCTGCGCGGCGCTCGCGCGCTGAGTTAGCGCCTCACTCCTTGGCCTTTGCGCCTTAAGACAGGTGTGCAGCGCCTGCTTTAGCGCTCCACTCACCTCCCGGGGCGGTAAAAGTGAAGTTTCCTGTCAGTGCCGATAATTAGCGCCAGGTGCTAATATTTGTGTCCAGACGATATTTGCGCCCCAAATGGGGCGCGACCTAATTTCTACCCCTAAGAACTGTAAAAATGTAGCGAAGTTAAGATTTGAGAATAAGGATTTCTGATAAGATTGTAAGATTTCTGTTTTTGGAACTGTTAATGTTGCGATTGATACACCTATTGTAATTACATGTCGGTTCTTTAATAAATCTATATATTTTTAGAGTTGTCTCTCAATACTTCTGTATCAAACTCGCAAACTCAATCTCTGTACGCTCTTTGGTGAGGAGTTGCAGAATTCTGAGGGAGTTTTCCGGACCCTCATAATATCCGGAACGTTACAGTCTAGCTAAACTTATTAAAAGTGCTATCTGGAGGATGGTAACATATTCAGGTTGTTCCTTTCCTTTAGGGAAAGATGGTCTGGACCTTTAGACCCAATTAAGCATCTTTAGGATTCGGCTACCTCAAACTTTAGTTGAAAGTGAACATCTGGGGAATACGCCTGATCTGGGGTAGCCCTAAAAGGGCTAAGACTAGTAATTTTCCCTTCAGTGTCACTGGGATTCACGTGAGGATCTGACCGGGCAAGGTGGAGACTGCATGCAAAAGACCTGCATGTAATCCTGAACAGAGCAAGTGGCTTATGCCATAGGTTGAGTCACCATGCAAGACAATAGCAGCTACCTAACATTGTCTGCTAGCTTGAGGACCAAAGGTTAGAAGCACAGGAGGCCATTCGGCCCATTGAGTCTGTGCCGGCTCTTTCGAAGAGCAATGCAGTTAGTCCCACTCCCCCGCTCTTTCCCCATATCCCTGCAATTTTTTCTCCTTCAAGTATTTGTCCAATTCCCTTTTGAAGGCTACTATTGAATCTGTCTCCACCACCCTATCAGGCAGTGCATTCCAAATCACAACCACTCGTGTAATAAAGTTTTTCTTGTGGTGGTGTGTCAGTTACTAACCATCGCAAACTTCCTACTTTTTAAGTCCTAGCATTTGAACCTTTCACCAAAGTGAACATTTGACCTAGATCAACTTTGTCAAGCTCCTTCATAATATTTAAAACTTTACTTAGATCACCACGAAACCCCTTTACCAGAGAGAAGAAAATCCCAACTTCCTGAATCTTTCTTCATAACTCGTATTCCCGATAACCAGTAATTGTCTTCATTCATCACCCTCCCAAGAGCAATAATATTCACGAATTGATTCAGTGACTAGATCTTCACACAGTGGGCTCTTCCTCCCAGTTTCTCTCTTGGTCTCCATCTGCATCTTTCTCTCTCTTTCTGCGGGGCAGCGTAGAGCAGAAATTAACACTCCCCCACCTCACCAGGCTCAGCAAAGATCACAAACTCACCAATCCACAAAAGTTTATAAGTAACACTGTTATGTTTAGATATAAAATGAGCTGAAGATGCCAATTACAAACTGGAGTTTAAAGGCGGTTATCTTGTGCAAAATAGCCAGGAGCTAATGTTGACTTGTTGGGGCTTTGTAAGATTGACACATCTGAGCATCAGCTCACAGTGAGCAGGAAGATTAGCTCCTTTATTACTGTCTTAAGGAGATGATGAACTAACATTTAATCTTGTCAGGAGCTGAAATGTTTTTTGCCAGAGGCCGACTCTATTGGAATGATCCTTTGAAAAATTCAATACTTCTGTGTAATAATGTTAGATCTTCGAGCCTCGACAGATCTCTTCAAAATAACATTCCAAAGATTTCCTCTGCACTTCCTTTTATCTTTGTTTCCATATTTTCCCCCACTTTTCTTCACCCACCCACCCCCCTCCCCCAGAAGGTGTAAACTCAAGCTAGGGTTTGGGCACTAGCCAGTCTCCAGTACCGCACCCGAGTGGCCAATCTTTACCCGCGAGCCGAGACGTTTGACTGTCAGCAGACTGTTCGACTGCACGAGGCTTCACAGATCAACCACATTCCGTCCCCATCCAGCATCCACACACGGGCCGTTTCCAACAGGGGCTGCAGGATAGTAATCAGCAGTGAGAACCCTGGCCAGTGGTGGGGCAGTGAGGCCAATTATTCCTGCGATGCTCAATTCTACCTTTACCAACTTATTCGAGGGGCTCAGGTAAGTTTCTAATGTTAAAGATTATTTCCAGAATAACAATTTCTTTATTCATTGTATAGGTCAGCAAACTGAACAGAAAATAATGGATGCCTGATACAGTGTTTGAAGACCGTTATCTAATTGAATACCACCGATGCCATCTTGAGTTGCTAGTGAAAAGCTGAAGTATTTTATTTCGTTATGTATGTTTGTTTCTGTTACTTACGCATTAATTAATTAAAGGTGAGGGATATCATTAGTAAAAAGATGCAAATGTGAGGACTGTATTTCTGTCTTTTGTAGACTCGGGCAATTTGATCGAGGTTTATAAAATAATGAAGGGACAAGATTGTGTTCATGGGGCCCAATTATTTCAACTGAATAGGTGAGCGAGGACCTGGCTTACAGGTGATGTAAGAGCAGAACTAGGTTGGATGTTAAGCAGTTCTTCTTTTCCCAGAGAATGGAGGACCTGTGGAATTCCTTCCTGTTTCTGGCTGGGGTGGAGATCACCTCGTGCAAGCGGTAGTTAGCCCGTGATGTAAACCAAGGTCAGTGTGATCTTGATCTCCTGGACTGGCCTCGATCACCTAAGTGGGTCAGAAGAGGAATTTGTTCCCTAATTGGCCTGGGTTTTCCATCTGGCTTTCCACCTCTCGCAGGAGATTACAGGGCGGGCGGGGTAGTGTCTGAATCAGGCTGCACTGGGGCATCGCAACTATATGGGACAGGCTGGATGGACCAGTGGGTCTTTTCCTGCTTATCATTTTTCGTACGCTCGTAACTCTCTTGACAACCCAAAGATTCTAGGGCGCGACTGCTGCCAGTGACATAAGGCAGTTCCAGTGGTTTTTTGGTTGCTCTCTCCAGACTTCCCACAGATTAGTGAGAGAGAAAGGTGAGGGGTGGAAATTTTGGGTATTGTGAGGTCTGTAATGAGACTTGAAGGTGATGTTAGGATGTTGTCGGCTTGTGAGTTTTATTGTACTCTCGCCGAGTGTGCTTATCGCTATCAGCTCCTCAGTCAGTCTGTGGTGAACATTAGTTTTTCATATTGGGGACCTGACATTTATGTGCGGAATGCTTCTGCGCAGCTTCCGGTTCGTTGGCAGCAGTCACTCCGAGGATTATATTACAGCCTTGAACTCACTCTCCAGTATCTTTTATTGTTTTTCAGAACACAACCATCCAACCTCATTACTTCATCTAACTTTTCATTCCGACAAACTATTTCCCTCTTGCTGCCTGGGGTTCATTGTAGGAGGTGATAGAAAAAACTCAGCGACCCCAACTAGGTGGTCCTCCTGATAGGAAGGACTACCTGGCTGGCCCTGGGAGTCTGAAATAATGAAAGTTGACTCTACTTGGTGTCATTTAATGGTAGGTCTCAACTGCGCCTGGACCCTCAGCCCACGATCTGCCCAAAGCCACAAACATGACAGGCCTGTCAGTAATCTCCAAATCCACTATTTTCTGTGGGGTTCCCGACTCTGGTTGGATATATTCCTGGAGGTGTTGTCACATGACCTCCAACCACCCCGCCCTTATATTCCCGCCATTGGCTGCCCAACACGTCCGACCTCACGGAGCCCCGCCTTCCCCTAGCCAATCAGAAAGTGAATAGACTCTTCATCATTAATAAAAACAGAAAATGCTGGAAATACTCAGCAGGTCAGGCAGCATCTGTGGAGAGAGAAACAGAGTTAACGTTTCAGGTCGATGACCCTTCGTCCGAACTGGAAAAAGTTGGAGATGTAACAGGTCTTTAAGCAAGTGTCGGGGCAGGGAGAGGGGGGATGGGAGGAAAGAACAAAAGGGAAGGTCTGTGATAGGATGGAAGGCAGGAGAGATTAAGAGACATAAGGGATGATGGTGCAAGGCAAAAGGAGATGGTAATGGGACAAGTTAAGAAATAAAAGCTGGCTCTAGATGAGGTGTAAATGGCGATGGCAGAATGATCGACAGCTGCCATGTGAGAGAGAGAGAAAAAATGATAGGGTCAGAGGTTATGGTCTGAAATTGTTGAACTCGATGTTGAGTCCAGAAGGCTGTAAAGTGCCTAATCAAAAGATGAGGTGCTGTTCCCTGAGCTTATGTTGAGCTTCATTGGAAAAGTGTAAGAGGCCGAGGACGGTGAGGTCAGAGTGGGAGTGAAGCGGAGAATTAAAGTGACAGGCGACCGGAAGCTCAGGGTCACCCTTACGGACTGAACGGAGGTGTTCCGCAAAGCGGTCACCCAATCTGCGTTCGGTCTCCCCAATGTGGAGGAGACCGCATCGTGAGCAGCAAATACAGTATACTAGATTGCAAGAAGTACAAGTAAATCACTGTTTCACCTGGAAAGAGTGTTTAGGGCCCTGGACAGTGGGAAGGGAGGAAGTAAAAGGGCAGGTGTTGCATCTCCTGCGCTTGCACGGTAAGGTGCCGTGGGGAGGGGAAGGGGTGTTGGGGGTGATAGAGGAGTGGACCAGGGTGCCGCAGAGAGAGCGGTCCCTTCGGAATGTTGAAAGGGGAGGTGAGGGAAAGATGTGTTTGGTGGTGGGATCACCAAGAAGACTCTTCATTGCCTGATTGGATAATTCTTGACTGTAAGTCAAACAGCCTTTTCTCCTCCCCCACCATGTCTCCTATTTTTATAATTAATAAACAAAAGTGTTCAAAGGAAATAAAAAGAACACCATTTTTTTTAATGCCCTCATGATTTTTCTCCTGGGTTTTAGCTCACAGCAGTGTCCAAGGCTTTCATCTTTAATTCCTGGAGACTCCAAGGTAAGACTGGACCATTGGCACCCAGCACAAACCACAATCGGTCAGCCCTTAAAGATGGCCTCACTGAAAGGAGTCTACTTAATTAGGCTGTGTGTATAAGTCCATTGTGAGCTCTATAATGTTTAGCTTTGTTGCTGCTGCTGGCGTATGATCTTGGATGGTCACACTTAAAGAGTTACCTTGGTTACAGTCCGTCCGTGCTGCCAGTGTAAGACTAGTTCATTTCTTTCTGAATTTTTTTTTTGCCAACCCTCCAGCATGATTCTTGTTAAAGATTAATGTCCTGGACACTGCTGCCAGAGAGGCGGTAAAGAGAATAATGTTGTGTATTATTTTTTTCATTTTCTTTGAGCACTTTTGTTTGTTAATTATAAATAAAAATTTGAGATGGGGGGGGGAAAATAAAAGGCCGTTTGACCGGGAGAGGCGGTTCAAGGCAGGAGTTCATGTGATGAAATCTCCAGCAATATGTCCAATCAGAGTTGACGACCCTACCTCCAGTACGAGCGGCCATTACTTCATGTACGAACCTAGACATCGCGAGCTGGCCGGCTATTCGACTACACAGGCGTCAAAACTTAGCCTGGTCCCATACACCTCCAATGTCCATACAGACGCACTTTGGAGCAAGGGTGGGGGTTCGGGTGCGCAGCGCGCAGGGTAGTGATGAGGAGCGGGAACCCTGGTTGAATTTTCCCATCCCTAACCATGGGGCACTAGGGAAATATTTAATTGGACAGATTATCCCGTTCCTGTAGCTCAGCGTGTTGGATTGCCTCGAGACAGTGAAAAGAGGAAAATCGGGCACGAGGAGGACACTTGCCCATAAGTGAACCCACCCACTTTTCCATTAATCTGGTTTAAATGGACAGAAAATCACTGTCATGTTTAGGGTTAGGGTTAGGATTACAGGTGCCCACTCTTCCCTTCCCTCTATTATCTGCACTCAGGCAACCCAATTCACCCTATTCGTTCCTGGGATGTAGGCGTCGCTGGCAAGGCCAGCATTTATTGCCCATCCCTAGCTGCCCTTGAGAAGGTGGTGGTGAGCTGCCTTCTTGAACCGCTGCAGTCCGTGTGGTGAAGGTACTCCCACAGTGCTATAAGGGAGGGAGTTCCAGGGTTTTGACCCAGCGACAATTAAGGAACGGCGATATATTTCCAAGTCAGGATGGTGTGTGTCTTGGAGGGGAATTTGCAAGTGATGGTGGTGGATGGGGGGCCAATCAAGCGGCCTGCTTTGTCCTGAATGGTGTCGAGCTTCTTGAGTGTTGTTGGAGCTGCACTCATCCAGGCAAGTGGAGAGTATTCCATCACACTCCTGACTTGTGCCTTGTAGACGGTGGAAAGACTTTGGGGAGTCAGGAGGCAAGACGCAGAATACCCACCCTCTGACCTGCTCTTGTTGCCACAGTGTTTATGTGGCGGGTCCAGTTAAGTTTCTGGTCAATGGTGACCCCCAGGATGTTGGTGGTGGGGGATTCGGCGATGGTAATTCTGTTGAATGTTAAAAAGCAGTGGTTAGACTCTCGCTTGTTGAAGATAGTCATTGCCTGGCATCTTAGCTGAGATTTACAAAGCCTAGGAATTGAATCTGGACTCTTCTGGCTGTGTGTAAATCACTGCCACTCTAAGTGGTGCAGTTACTGGAAAGAGGGTTAAAGAAAGAAAGAACTTGCATTTATATAGTGCCTTCCACAACCTCAGGACGGCCCAAAGCGCTTTACAGCCAATGAAGTACTTTTGAAGTGTGGTCACTGTTGTAATGTAGGAAACGCAGAAACCAAATTGCACACAGCAAACTCCCATGAACAGCAATGTGATAATGACCGGATAGTCTGTTTTAGTGATGTTAATTGAGGGATATATATTGGCCAGGATACCAGGGAGGGCTCCCCTACTCTCTTCGAAATAGTGCCATGGGATCTTTTACGTCCACCTGAGAGAGCAGACAGGACCTCGGTTTAACGTCTTATCGGTAAAACGGCACCTCTGACAGTGCAGCATGCCTGTGCCGGCTTTTTGAAAGAGCTCTCCAATTAGTCCCACTCCCCTGCTCTTTCCCCATAGCCCTGCAAATTTTCCCCTTCAAGTATTTATCCAAATCCCTTTTGAAAGATATTATTGAATCTGCTTCCACCGCTCCTTTCACCCCCTTTAAAATCGTACCATTTATTTTATATTGCCTCTCCTCATTCTTCCTACCAAAATGACATCACACTTCTCTGCGTTAAATTTCATCTGCCATGTGTCTGCCCATTTCACCAGTCTGTCTATGTCCTCCTGGAGTCTGTTACTATCCTCCTCACTGTTTGCAGATGACACGAAACTTTGAAATGTAGCAAACTTTGAAATGATGCCATGTATACTCCAGTCCAGGTCATTAATATATATCAAAAAGAGCAACGGTCCCAACATCGACCCCTGGGGGACACCACTGTATACTTCCCTCAGTTTGAAAAACAATCACTAACCACTACTCTCTGCTTTCTGTCCCTTGGCCAATTTTGTGGCCATGCAGCCACTGTCCCTTTAATGCAATGGGCTTCAGTTTTGTTATCAAGTTTATCAAACGACTTTTGAAAGTCCATATACACAACATCAATGCACTACCCTCATCCCCCTCTTTGTTACTTCATCAAAGAACTCAATTAAGTTAGTACATAACTCTTGGAATATAACTCCTCACGTTTCATATTTTTCCAAGTAAAATATAAATGAAATATATTTTGTTCAGTGACTAAAATCCATTCAATATCTGAACACGTATGGTTATTTAAAGAGCTTTGACATGACAAGTTGGGCAGGTTTTTAAAACAACAACGTCTTCCGGAGTGAGTTCAAACTCTATCATCCAAAAGGTCATGTTTGTAGAATCTTTCCCACTTGGAAATTGTAACTTCCTAGAATTCCTATCAACCTGTGAAGAAAGAAACAGATCTCCGGATTTCCAATGAAGACTTTGCACAAAGTTCCGAGAGAATCTCTGCCCACAGTTTTTCTTTGAGATGGGACTCTCCACAGTACATGCCGTGTCTGATAAAAACCTACAGGCTGCAAAGGAAATTGATTTTTTCAGGGTTGAGCATGACTAGTCTATCATTACAAACTTAGAGTAGTCACACTACCTGCACAGCATGCTGAATATTAGCCTTCGCATTGTCTCAGGAGGAGGTCTCAGTTCAGTAAGGTCATCTGAGGCTTTTACAATCAAGATATAGCTGCCTTTGAGTCGCTTGTCACAGTAACAGAATCACAGAAAAGACAAGGGAGGAGACATTGGGTTTGCTGTTTGGGTTTTCATTGTCTTGTCTCTTCAATTGCTTGTGATAGCCTTTTACTTCTCTGGATTGTTACCTGAGCCACATGCAAATTGGCATAGGGACAAACAGATTAATGGCTCAAAGAGTGGTGTGGGAGGAAGGGGTTTCAGTTCATGGGGCACTGGCACCAGTACTGGGGAAAGAGGGAGCTGTTCCGTTGGGACGGGCTCCACATAAAACGGATTGGGACCAGTGTCCTGGTTAACCGAATAACTAGGGCAGTAGACAGGGCTTTAAACTAATGAAGGAGGGGTGAGAGGATTCAGGAAAGAGTAAATTTAAAAGCAGCAAGAGAAATGTCAAGGCACTCGAGCAGAGTAGAGTTTAGGGTAAAAATAAGCAGAGTGGGTCAGGAAGGGACAGAGAGAGTAACAAGGTGACATCAGGGAAAAATAGAAATAAGTCAAAGCTAAAGGCACTATATCTGAATGCGCGAAGCATTCGCAACAAAATAGATGAATTAATAGCGCAGATAGAATTTAATAGGTGTGATCTAATAGCCATTACGGAGACGTGGTTGCAAAGTGGCCAAGGTTGGGAACTAAATATTCCAGGATACTTAACTTTTAGAAGAGATAGGCAAAATGGAAAAGGAGGAGGGGTAGCCCTGATAAAGGATGGGATAAAGACAGTAGAGAGAAAGGATCTTAGCTCCGAAAATCAAGAAGTAGAATCAGTTTGGGTAAAGCTAAGAAACAGCAAGCGGCAGAAAACATTGGTGGGATTTGTTTATAGGCTCCCAAACAGTAGTTGTAATGTTGGGCAGAGTATAAATCAGGAAATTAGAGGCACTTGTAACAAGGGTAATATAGTAATCATGGGGGACTTTAATCTATATATAGACTGGGCAAGCCAAATTTGCAGTAATAGCGGGAGGATGAATTCATGGAATGTATACAAGATAGTTTTCTAGATCAATATGTTGAGGAACCAACTGGGGAACAGGCTATTTTAAATCTAGTATTGTGCAATGAGAAATGGTTAATTAATAACCTTGTAGTAAAGGGGCCTTTAGGGAAGAGTGACCATAATATAATAGAATTTTACATTTGGTCCCCTCATCCAAATCATTGATGTAGATTGTGAATAGCTGAGACCCAAGCACTGGTCCTTGCGGTACCCCACTAGTTACAGCCTGCCAACCCGAAAATGACCCGTTTATTCCTACTCTCTGTTTTCTGTCCATTAACCAATCCTCAATCCATGCTGGTATATTACTCCCAATCCCAATTGAGTTTGAAAGTGATTTAGTTAAATCTGAAACTAGGATCTTCAATCTAAACAAAGCAAACTACGCAGGTATGAGGGGCGAGTTGGGTAAGATAGATTGGGAAGCTACATTAAAAGGAATGACAGTAGACAAGCAATGACTAGCATTTAAAGAATTAATACATCATTTACAACAAATATACATTCCTTTAAGGCACAAAAACCCTACAGGAAAAGTGGTCCAACCGTGGCTAACGAGAAGTTAAAAATAGTATTAGATCTAAGGAAGAGGCTTATAATGTTGTCAAAAAGAGTAGTAAGCCTGAGGATTGGGAGAATTTCAGATTTCAGCAAAGGAGGACCAAGAAATTGATAAATAAAGGGAAAATAGAATAGGAGAGTAAACTAGCGAGACATAAAAACAGACTGTAAAAGCTTCTATAGGTATGTAAAAAGGAAAGGATTAGCGAAAGTAAATGTAAGTCCCTTACAGGCTGAGACAGGAGAAATTATAATGGGAAATAAGGAAATACTTTGGGCTGGATTTTGTGAATGGAGACGAGTTGGAGGCGGGACTGCTGCTTGTCATGTCAATGTCCCGCCTCCATCCTCGTCTGACCAACCAGAGGGATTTTCCCCTGATTGAGCTTGTTAAGCCCGCCCTGCAGGCTCAGCAGGCCAATTAGGGAGGAAGTCACTGACAGAGCACGTCAACGTCAGACGTACTATCTGTCAAGACTTCTTGAAAGAAGAAATGTCAGCATTTGATAGCTCTGTGAAGCTGTCAAACGCTGACATTCTCTTTAGTTTGATGAGTCATTGTGTTCAGGACTCATCAAACCTTTCAACTTTGTAAATTTCACATGGCTGTTGGTTCGGAGGTTCCAACAGCCAGTCTGTGAAATTGACGAGGAGGATGCCGGCTCTCCCGATCCAGCATGGTTGAAGGCTGTAGGAAGAAAACTTATTACTCACCTTGCATACTTAGCACTCCACACTTGCACCCATCACTCACCTCTACATCTTACTTCCAGGTGCCTCCGAACGCTGCAGACCTCCTTCACGTCTCCTCCAACCCGGGTTCTCCGAGGTCGGGAAGCCTTCACCTGTGAAGGTAAAATGGCACAATCCTTTTTTCTGCCTGTTAACTACCTGTTAACAGGCAGTTAAAAGGATTAAATGCCTTTCCCGCCTCCAGGAGATGGGACCCGAAGCTGCACATCTTCCCGCCTCCTGGCAAAAGGGCACGGAGGCGGGATGGGGGCGGGTTTGCCATCGCCCCCACTTTCTCCGAATTTACCAGCTGTCCCGCCTTCATGCCCGCCTCCTCAGGGCTTGGAAAATCCAGCCCTTTGTGTCTGTCTTCACGGAAGAAGACGCAATAAACCTCCCGGAAATACTGGAGAACCAAGGGTCTGACGAGAATGAGGAACTGAAAGAAATTAGTATTAGTAAAAAAAATGGTACTGGAGAAATTTATGGGACTGGAAGCCAATAAATCCCCTGGACCTGATGGCCTACATCTTATGGTTTTGAAAGAGGTGGCTATAGAGATAGTGGATGCATTGGTTGTCATCTTCAAAAATTCCATAGGTTCCCACGGATTGGAAGGTGGCAAATGTAATCCCACTATTTAAGAAAGGAGGTAGAGAGAAAGTGGAGAACTACAGACCAGTTAGCCTGACATCAATAGTAGGGAAAATGCCAGAATTTATTATTAAGGATTTGGTAACAGGGCACTTAGAAAATAATAATAGGATTGGGCAGAGTCAACACGGATTTATGAAAGGGAAATTATGTTGACGAATCTGACGAGTTTTTTGAGGTTGTAACTAGCACAATAGATAAGGGGGAACCAGTGGATGTGGAGTATCTGGATTTTCAGAAGGCATTCAATAAGGTGCCACACAAGAGGTTATTAAGCAAAATTAGGGCTCATGGGATTGGGGGTAATATACTAGCCTGGATTGAGGATTGGTTAATGGACAGAAAACAGAGAGAAGGAATTAATGGGTCATTTTCAGGTTGGCAGGCTGTAACTAGTGGGGTACCGCAAAGATCGGTGCTTGGGCCTCAGCTGTTCACAATCTATATCAATGATTTGGATTAGGAGACCAAATGTAATATATCCAAGTTTGTTGATTATACAAAGCTAGGTGGGAACATAAATTGTGAGGAGGATGCAAAGAGGCTTCAAGGGGATATAGACAGGCTAAGTGAATGGGCAAGAACATGGCAAATGAAATATAATGTGGAGAAATGTGAAGTTATCCACTTTGGTCGGAAAAATAGAAAAGCAGTGTATTTTTTAAATGGTGAGAGATTGGGAAATGTTGGTGTTCAGAGGGACCTGGGTGTCCTTGTACACAAATCACTGAAAGTTAACATGCAGGTACAAGCAATTAGGAAAGCAAATGGTATGTTGGCCTTTATTACAAGAGGAATTGAGTATAAGAGTAAAGACGTCTTACTGCAATTATATAGGGCCCTGGTGAGACCACACCTGCAGTATTGTGTACAGTTTTGGTCTCCTTACCTAAGGAAGGATATACTTGCCATAGAGGGAGTACAACAAAGGTTCACCAGACTGAATCCTGGGATGGGGGGATTGTCCTATGAGGAGAGATTGAGTAGACTAGGTGTATATTCTCTAGAGTTTAGAAGAATGAGAGGTGATCTCATTGAAACATACAAGATTCTTACAGGGCTTGACAGGGTAGATGCAGGGAGGATGTTTCCCCTGGCTGGGGAGTCTAGAACCAGGGGTCACAGTCTCAGAATAAGGGGTCGGCCATTTAGGACACAGATGAGGAGAAATTTCTTCACTCAGAGGGTGGCGAATCTTTGGAATTCTCTACCCCAGAGGGCTGTGGATGCTCAGTCGTTGTGTATATTCAAGGCAGAGATCAATAGATATTTGGATATTAAGGCAATCCAGGGATATGGGGATAGTGCAGGAAAGTGGCGATGAGGTAGAAGATCAGCCATGATCTTATTGAATGGCAGAGCAGGCTCGAGGGACCAAATGGCCTACTCTTGCTCCTATTTCTTATGTTCTTCCTGGTGGTTGCCAGGTAACATCTGCCAAGGTCTTGAAGTCATGTACACTTAAAGACCTGAATCCTCTTGTATTTTCTCATACCTCACATTTAAATGGTTTTTTTACAATTTTTTTTAGGTTCTCTATCTATCAAACAATATTTTCTTCTTCTATTTCTAGGTTTATCTAACAGACACAAAAAGAGATATTATGAAATGTGCACACCAGGAGGGAAAAAAATGTCTAACTGACCTACTTAAGCTACAGCAGTTAAACAGAGCATACTGTTCCTATTTTGCCAGCCTAGCCTTTGTCTCCCCAACAAAATGAACCCATTAAAAAAAAGCTAAAGGGCAGGTGTTGAATCTCCTGCGCTTGCCCGGGAAGGTGCCCTGGGAAGGGGAGCGGGTGTAGTGGACCAGGGTGTCACAGAGGGAACGGTCCCTTCGGAATGCTGAAAGGGGAGGGGAAGATGTTTTTGGTGGTGGGATCATGCTGGAATTGGTGGAGGATGATCCGTTGAATGGAGGCTGGAAGGTGAGGACAAGGGGAACCCTATCAGAGTTCTAGTGGGGGTGTGGAGGGAAGGGGTGAGAGCAGAAGTGCAGGAAATGGAACAGACACAGTCAAGGGCCCTGTCAAACACAGTGGAGGGGAATCCTCGGTCGAGGAAAAAGGATAACATATCGAAAACACTGGTATGGAAGGTGGCATCGTCAGAACAGATGCGACAGAGACAGAGAAACTGGGAGAATGGAATAGAGTCCTTACAGGAAGCGGGATGGGAGGAAGTGTAGTTGAGGTAGCTGTGGGAGCCGCTAGGCTTATAGTGGGTATTGGTCGATAGCCTATCCCCAGAAATGGAG
Source organism: Squalus acanthias (assembly GCA_030390025.1). NCBI lineage: Eukaryota > Metazoa > Chordata > Chondrichthyes > Squaliformes > Squalidae > Squalus > Squalus acanthias. The sequence goes on from CM059445.1 coordinate 57,819,298, forward strand.
ACAGAGAAGGGAAGAGAAGAGTCGGAGGCGGACCATGTGAAGGCGAGGGAAGGGTGAAAATTGGAAGCAAAGCTGATGACACTTTCCAGTTCGGCACGAGTGCAGGAAATGCCACCAATACAGTCATGAATGCACCAGAAAAAGAGCATTTACTGTTGTTATTTCAGATTTCCGGTATCCGTAGTATTTTGCTTTTGTGTAAGTCAGTGGGAGAGGGTTGCTGATCCAATATCGTCCGTTTAACACGAACACCCACAGTCAAAATTACTCCCGTTGAGTTCACGCATATACAATTGGAGCAGTGCAGGACTTGTGGGGGGAAAACCGATTCCAGAAGAGTTGTTGGTGACAGTGAGGGTTAACACCAGTGTAGTTGTTAAGTTTTCAACTAGATCATTGAACTATTTGCAATTTACTCCTTCTCAAAGGGTATGTAAATGCCAAGGGAAATGCAAACAATCTCTAGCTCCTGATGCCTAAAGGTACTGTATATTAAAATTCCATCATGAAGGACAGCACATAATAAGCTCTGAGGTTAACACTGAATGCACCATTCCCGTACTCCAAGCGGGGAACTGCACTGAAGGGAAGGACGAATCAGAGAATTGGAAGAACAGTTTTGTAGCCTTACCCCCTCTTCAAGTTCACCTTCCTGCTGGCTGCACGGGAGCACTGAATTTACTCTTAAATTAATCATTGCTGGAAGAGTCTAAAAGGAAAATTTGAAGACTTTCCAAGTCAAAACCTAAATAGCTTAAGACAGAATGATAGCCTTTTTTTTCCAAAAGCAAAATACTGTGGATGCTGGAATTCTGAAATAAATACAGAAAATGCTGGAAATACTCAGCTGGTCATAAGAACATAAGAAACCGGAGCAGGAGTAGGCCATTCGTCCCCTCGAGTCTGCTCTGCCATTTAATAAGATCATGGCTGATCTGATCTTGGCCTCAACTCCTCTGTAGCTCAAATATATGTCTATCTCCGCCTTGAATATATTCACTGACTCCGCCTCCACAGCTCTCTGGGGTAGAGAATTCCAAAGATTCACGGCCCTCTGAGAAGAAATTCCTCCTCATTTCCGATTTAAAAGGGTGCCCCCTTATTCTGAAATTATGCCCCCTAGTTCTAGATTCCCCCACAAGGGGAAACATCCTCTCTGCATCTACCCTGTCGAGCCCCCTCAGAATCTTATATGTTTCAATAAGATCACCTCTCATTCTTCTAAACTCCAATGAGTATAGGCCCAATCTGCTCAACCCTTCCTCAGAAGGCAACCCTTTCATCTCAGGAGTCAACCTAGTGAACCTTCTCTGAACTGCCTCCAATGCAAGTATATCCCTCCTTAAATAAAGAGACCAAAACTGTACGCAGTTTCAGGTGTGATCTCACTAACGCCCTATACAGCTGAAGCAAGACTTCCCTACTTATATACTCCATCCCCCTAAATACAATAAAGGCCAATATTCCATTTGCCTTCCTAATTACTTGCTGTACCTGCATGCTAACTTTTTGTGTTTCATGTACGAGGACACCCAGATCCTTCAGTACCTTCTGGTCAGGCAGCATCTGTGGAGAGAGAAACAGAGTTAACGGGGGCGATTTTTCCCAGCCCTGAGGAGGTGGGTTTGGAGGCGGGACAGTTGGCAAAATGGCAAAAACTGAGGGCGAGTTCGGAACCCGCCTCAAACCCGCCTCTGCGCAATTTTGCCGGAGGCAGGTTTGATGGGTGCGATTCGGCCCCGCCTCCATCAGTCGGGAGAGGTAGTTAAGACCCTTAAATAGGGCCTCTATAATCCTATTTTGACAGGCCTTCGTTATTTTACCACTTTTTCAGCATGTTGCACAATCCTCCTGAACCACGCCAGCTAATCCTGGCGGGTTGACAAGTGGGTGGCCTCCTCACAGCTGCAGCGCCACCATTAAAACGGAGCTTTCATCAGGGAGCACTTGCAGGTGGCAGGACTTTTGTTCCAAAGGTCTTTCAGCACACCTACCGAAGTCGGAGGTGCTGCCGCTTCTATCTCTCAACTGTGGGACCTCCTAGGAAGACCCTCTCCCCGCTTGGACTGAGCGCTTCCCCAATGGAGGTATCTGCCAGCAGCATGGGAACCATTTATTTCCTTTCACCATGGAGCTCAGATTCGGATGAGGAGCAGCCACGGCAGCAGCAGAACCAGGCAGCTCAGCAGTAACAGCAGCAGGAGCCCCAACCTCCTGCTCACCCACCTGATGCTGCACAGGGCAGAAGGCACCAGCGCATGGAAGCACGTCGTGCAAGGAATGCACTCATCCTGGCCAGATTTGCATAGGTTGCTCATTGTGGCACATGTGCTTGGCTCCTTCTTAACACATGATAGACAATGGACATGAATCTCTGGCCTCCTTTCACTCTAACCACCAACCTGACCACGCAAGTGTCGCGGAGCCTGCAATGTGGAGCTGCCTAAGCCGAAATAACAGATACCATCACACCAACAGTTTGCCATCACCTAATTTGAATACATTCCCACAGGGATGGTATTTCATCAATAAACAGAAACAATCACCCAATCTGCACACAGATCTGGAGGTTATATCCCTTGCTAGCTGGACCCACACAGCCTTGGTTTCTTTGGGAGGCCTCTTCCTCCCAGATGAGGGGAAGAGCACCTCCCTGCTAGCTCTCGCCCCCTCAACCAGGATACCCAGCGCCTCATCCGGGAACCTCGGGGAGGCCCTTGCCTTGAAGCTGGCCATTCTTCAAGGAGATAACAGCTTGGAGGTGGTGCAGCATCGACCAAAAACCAGTGGAATGAGTCAAGGCAGCAAGCAGCCCCTAAATGAAGCTGGATAAGTGACGTCAGTAGAGGCGAGTTTCAGTCCCAAAACACTAATTGGCCCAGGGGAACCCCCACCTCTGAAATCAACTGGCCAATTAGGGGAAAATCGCAAATTTTTCCCACCTGACAGTGGAGGCGGGTTTGGAACCCACCCAAACCGCAACCCGCCTCCATTGGGAAACGTTTCAGGTTGATGACCTTTTGTCAGAACTGGAAAAAGGGAAATCAGGGAGGGGAGTAAAGAACAAAAGGGAAGGTCTGTGATGGGGTGGAAGGCGGGAGAGATTAAAAGACAAAAGGGATGATGGTGCAAGGCAAAAGGAGATGGTAATGGGACAAGTAAAGTTCAATCCGCAAGCGGGACCCCGAAATTCCGGTCGTCTGTCATTTTAATTCTCCGCCCCACTCCCACTCAGACCTCACTGTCCTTGGCCTCTTGTATTGTTCCAATGAAGCTCAACGTAAGCTCGAGGAACAGCACCTCATCTTTCGATTAGGCACTTTACAGCCTTCTGGACTCAACATCGAGTTCAATAATTTCAGATCATAATGTTTGCCCCCATTTTTTTGGATGGCAGCTGTTGCTGATGGTGCTGCTATTCCTATTTACACCTCCTCTAGACCCATCTCTTGTTTCCCAGTAGATCGTAGGCCAATCACAGGTAGAGTGTTCCTTTTTATGTTTTGTAATAAAATTCTTCCCGATGTTCAGATAGATTTATTACTGTAATGCTAGTGTTTGTTTCAGTGTCAGAGTGCATGAGCTGAAAACAAACAGAATCAGTTGGCCCAGGGAGACAGAAGGTTCCTTGAATCTGTCAGTAGTGTAAAGGTCGATTAGCTATCCAAGTTGAAAATCATATTAGGGGCCATTTTGCAAATCAAAGCACATGGCATAGAACCTCACTGAACAGGAATTTAGGTCGGAGCTAGGGCTACGACAGTATAGGACCAATTCTGAGGCATGAGCTCCAATCTGGCGAGGCTCCATGCTAGCAAAGGATTTTGCAAAATGATCCCATGGGTCTTGACATGGCCGTTTTACTTCCAGAAGTCACGTGACACCAAATACACCAATATTCTGTATTACTTCAAGCCTTGGAAATTGGGCCAACACCTTTGCTATAGAATTTGCTTAATATGTTACAATTTTCATAGAATAAAACATGACGTATGATTGAAGACATCAAATCATTGACATATGACAGCTTTTTTTATAATCTTAACATAGCCTGTTTATCATCATCCCGTTAGTACTTTAGGTCCCCTATGGACCCAGACTATAAGGTCAAGATTTTCACACTGAAAACTGCAGTATTGGTACAGTCATTATATTAATTGCTTTAATTGGGATGGGCATTTTAAACATGATGGCATATATATTAATTAAATGGTTAATGGTTTTTCCACTGGATTTTACATGTAAATTAGATCAGCCAATAGGCACATAATTCTATTACCATATTAGAACATTCTCAGCTCCTTGTAGTAATTAAGTTAATGAAAAGGGCTATTCATTTAATTGCACATCAATATTTTAATTTGACTATTGAGCTCATTTTCTTTGTCCTATAATCCTTATTGTACATCGGAACAGGAGGGGGCCATTCAGCCCCTCGAGCCTGTTCCACTATTCAATTAGATCATGGCTGATCTGTATCTTAACTCCATCTACCCACCATGGTACTATATCCCTTAACACCCTTGCCTAACAAAATCTATCAATCTCAGTTTTGAAATTTTCAATTGACCTCCCAGCCTCAACAGAATTTTTGGGGGAGAGAGTTACAGATATCCACCGCCCTTTGTGTGAAGAAGTGCTTCCTGACATCACCCCTGAATGTCCTAGCTCTAATTTTAAGGTTATGCCCCCTTGTGCTGGACTTCCCCCTCATGACTCTAAATTTGTAGTATATCTTTATTGCTTCTCTCATTTCCCTTTTAATAATAGGCACCCTTTATACTTCGGGATTGTCTCAGACAGCAAGAGTATGACCGCTACTAAAGCTGCTCTATAAATAACCAGAACTTCTTACAGAGTTAAGTGTTCCAATCCAATAAGATGGTGTCCTTGACCTGTGAATGCCAGATACTCACAGTGGATGCAGAAACGTCTATTACCATCTTTCATTTTATTGAGCAGAAGATTCACCTCTGCAAACCTCAGCTGTCTATTAAGGTCAAAGCATAACAGTTTACACAATGTACTAAATGTAAGAAACATGGTTGGAATTTTGAAAACTTTTATAGAGGATGTCCCATCGCATTGCTCAGAGTGAGTCGGAGGTTATGCTTTATGCAGATGGGGTGCTGGGATGTTGTGTTGGAGTGGGATACACATGGCTGCCGAAAGACTTTGGAAAGAAATTTGAGAGAGGTGAGAAGAGATCATGAGCTAGAAATTCAGGCCATAGTGCCTCCCGCTTTCGCCTCTCGGGGACGATAATGGGGTGCTAAGGTCTTACCGCCCGGGCGCGGCGATGTTACCGCCGCCCGCGAAATTCACCTGCTGGTTTGCGGCGGCGGTAGGCCCTAGCGCCACGCCCGCCTGCGGCCGGAAATCGTGACGTCATCCGGCCGCACATCGCCCCGGTAGTGCCCCGGACCCGAAATTCATTTCCGCCCCCGAAGCATCGCCGGGTGAAAACAACGCCAGCTTCAGGGGACGTGCATTGGGCGACCGGCTGCTTCGGGGGGGGGGGGGCGATGCTTAAAGGCGAGGTGGCTGAGGTAAGTAAAACAAAAACTGACCTCTTTTGATCCGTTTTTTTTTGCGGGTTTGTGCCCGCGATCGATCAGCCCGGCACTCACTCAGAGAGCCGGGCTGATCGCACGGGATCGCCGCTCCCTCGCTGGTCCGGGTAGGTGCCCTTTCTTTTGCAGTGCCTGCAGCGATGACCCTTCCCTTTAAGGGCAGGAAGGAGCCTTTGAACGCGGCAGCGCTGCACGGCCCAGTGTGCAACGCTGCTGAACTCACCGCCCCGCCTGCTGCCGATTGAGCTCCAAGAGGGAAATGGAGCGCTTGATTTAACGCTCCACCTCCCTTTTGGAGCGAGAAAAGCGAATTTTTAAAATGTTAGAAAAACAGCGCCTGCCGCTAATTTTCCAAACTTTTAAAATGAACGGCCGATACTCAATTTTACCCCCCACTATGTGGGAAATTTGAGCCAGTTAAGATTTGTTTTGTGTTACAGACACTTCATATGTATGATGAGCAAAGGTTAGCTGATTTTCTATTGCATTACTCACAGATAGTCTGGAGCACAGTTTTGACGTTTAGCTATTAAGCTGGAGTTGCATTTAAGCTGGGCCTGCGCCTTTAAGGGCATTGCTCTCGTGATTGTCCCTCTGGGACAATGTCTAAATAACCAAATCTATTGGTCAAGGAAATACCTCGGAATAACGCCGGCTAAGCGGGAGCAGCTCCGAGGAATTTCTTGGCCCACGTAACTGTAGCTGCTTAAAAACTCCTGTTTCCAGGCAAAGATAGCCCAGAATCTTTTTAAATTGCATTGCATCTGTAACAAAGTGTGACACACTTTCACGTGCAACTTTCAAGTGATGCCTGTACACTGGACACAAGACTTCTACATTTTATCTATATATATTATACACCTTAAACATTCACTCCCTCCACCACCGGCGCACCGTGGCTGCAGTGTGCACCATCTACAAGATGCACTGCAGCAACTCGCCAAGGCTCCTTTGGCAGCACCTCCCAAACCCGCGACCTCTTCCACCTAGAAGGACAAGGGCAGCAGGCACATGGGAACACCATCACCTCCAAGTTCCCCTCCACACCATCCTGACTTGGAAATATATCCTTCATTGTCGCTGGGACAAAATCCTGGAACACCCTCCCTACCAGCACTGTGGGAGTACCTTCACCACACGGACTGCAGCGGTTCAAGAAGGTGGCTCACCACCACCTTCTCAAGGGCAATTAGGGATGGGCAATAAATGCCAGCAATGCCCATTTCCCAAGAATGATCTTAAAAATATGTATATACAGAGAGAGAGAGGGAGTGGAGAGAGAGAGAGAGAGATATGTATGATCAGCACCATGGACACCGCAATGCAGATTCTACAGCCGGAATTTTGCCAGTGCTCAGCGGACGGGATGGGTGGGGGGTCAGCTGTTAAATTGAAATTGCGCACACTGAACTTTCCCGATGTCGGGTCTGCCAGTGCTGAGCAGACCCGACAGGCAGTGGCGGGGGAGGCAATTAAAATCATTAGTGGCTTGTTTACAGCCATTTAACAATGCTTTTTTTCCCAGCTTTTGGATTTGACAGGTTGCCCACTGGTTTTCCACTGTGCTGAGACCTCATCTGTGAAGCTGAGGCAGGAGGTCAGTGGCCATTGAATCAGCTGATGAGTTGACTGCTTCAAATGTCATGTCAAAGCTCCCATTTGATTGAGAAATGTTCCCTTAACCATTAGTATCTCTAAACTGCACTTCCACTGCAGATTCAGAATGCTGCAAGTCTTTACACAAGTCTCCATCCAGTCTGACCTCATTACCTCTCCCAACATTGACAGATCGCTTCTGTCATCTCTACTTCACCTGCCATCTATTCCATCAGCATCAGTGCACTTTATACTTTCTCACCTTGGTCCTCAGAATCCCAGCACGATCAGCCCCAACACCAGCAGCACCAGGCACACCAGCAGCACCAACAACAACACCAACCTTCTCCACAATCAACTGATGGTACACAGGGCATCAGCACCCGACCACATTGCTGCCCAGGATGCCAGGGATGGCCTCACCATGGCCAGATTTACTTGACTTGACGCTGTACACCCTGGCTGCCACATGATGCACCAGGTTGGCACCACCCCACACCAACACCATAAAGCATCCCTACAATGCCCAAGTCATTCCTTTCACACTTATCATCATTGTGGGGGGGTACCGTTATGTCTTACCATTCATTGCAACTCACTAAGCCACTTCCAAAGGTGCACACAAATCTGTCCAAGAACGTAAAGTGTTGAAACTAATGATTTCAATGTTTGACAGCACATTAACAGAAACTTCACATGAACATTGGCTAAAACACACAAGTGCCCACCCTTGTGTGTTGTTAGTTGGTATGATTGCGGTAGGATGAGGGTGAGTGCGAGGGGTGGCTAGTGAGATGGGGAAGTGAGAATGTAGATAGAGAGGGCTGGGTGGAGGTGCAAGGTAAGTTGGTGTGAGTAAGGATGTGCAGGAGTAGGGTAGGGAAGGCAGAGTGATGGGGATGTGATGGGTGGCACAGCAGGATGAGGTTGAGTGTGGCTTTGCAGTAACGTTTCGTGATTACTGAGATCATTGAAAGGTTTGCGCCACTGCAGCCTGGTCCTCCTGATGACATCCCTGCTTGTGCCCTCCTGTGCAATGTGCAACCAGGCTGCGTTGGTCTCCTGGGGAAGTGTCTTCCGCCCATTGGAAGGGAAGAGAGCCTCCCTGCAGGGGAGAGCCTGGGTGCAGCCGTGCACCTCTGTGCAGTGCTGGTCAGTGTTTGCAGCACCTCAATGCTGCAGAACACTGACAGCGCAACTGTCAAAATAAATTTGCGGATGGTCCCTTTAAGGAAACCAGCTGATGACGCGTCATCAAATGACGTCATCAGACCCGCTTCCTTCAATTGGCCGGGAAAACTCGCTGGGCGGGCTTAACAAGCCCAATCAGGGGAAAGTCATGTTGGAGGCTGGGATGGAGACAGGAGCGGGGCCGCGACCCGCCACCGACCTCGCCCGCCACGGACCCGCCGAGGTAGGGAAAACCGCAGCCTACCTGTCCAACAGAATGTGAGGTGGAATTACAGTCACCTCGTAATTGCAGTCAGCTGGGCAGAGAAAGTACAATTTAAACTGCATTGAATAAAATGATTCAGAGCTGATTCCCAATAGATGCCATTTTAATGAAGTATATCTGTTCGACAGTACTTACATTCTGTTTAGCTGCACAGTAGATCCTTGGAGTTAGAGATTCTGGAACCAAAGGCAGTCTTTAGTTCTGAAATTATTTCTTGACGTGTTAATATATTGGATAAAAGCGTTGATTCAATCAAACTTTGACTGTATTGGATAAAAGCACTTGCACCAAAGCATGTTGGAGGAAATTATATTCTGCAATATTAAACAGTGAACAAGCTAATGTCACAGGAACCCGCTAAATATTTCTAGTATCCCTCTGAGTAATTTCAAGACTCATAATATTTTTTTGGAATAAATACGGTGTAAGTGATTTACTACTCAGATAATGGTTTATTTTAGTTTGACCCAGTGCTATAACTATTTGAACAGTTTCGTTTTGTTTCAGGTTTGCAATGCTTCTTTTCCCTGACTGTTCCAACTCCAAGAAAACAGTTTAACAGAACGTTACGCTTTCAAACACCTTAATCACTCATTCGGAACTGTAACCAAAGACTTTGGATTCAATTCCGCTTTGGAATCCATGTGTGACCACGGAGAATCTAGAAAGAGTGTGTGATCTGACTTCCCTTTTCTCCTGGGTTGGTCCTTACACCAAAGTAAAAGAAAGACTTGCATTTATATAGCGCCTTTCACGACCACCGGGCGTCTCAAAGTGCTTTACAGGCAATGAAGTACTTTTGAAGTGTAGTCACTGTTGTAATGTGGGAAACGCAGCAGCCAATTTGCACACAGCAAGCTCCCACAAACAGCAATGTGATAATGACCCGATAATCTGTTTTGGTGATGGTGATTGAGGGATAAATATTGGCCAGGACAACAGGGATAACTCCCCTGCTCTTTTTCAAAATAGTGTCATGGGATCTTTTACGTCCACCTGAGAGAGCAAACAGGGCCTCAGTTTAACATCTCATCCGAAAGACGGCACCTCTGACAGTGCAGCACTCCCTCAGCACTGCACTGTCAGCCTAGATTTTTGTGCTCACATCCCTGCAGTGGGACTTGAACCCACAACCTTCTGACGCAGAGGCAAGGGTGCTACCAACTGAGCCACAACTGACACTTTATTTAGTAAAGTATTTAGAACCTTGAGGCCCATAACTCTGAGGTTCTATACTGCAATCATTAAGTTACACAGATGCGGTAGATTTGTAAATCAGGTGCACCCTGGCTATTTCGGTTTTCTAGGCTTTCCTCAGAAATGGAATTAAACCTGTAAAACGAACAGAGGAACAGGAGTAGGCCATTCAGCCCTTCGAGCCTGCTCCGCCATTCAATGAGATCATGGCTGATCTGTACCTCAACTCCATTTACATAGGATATACGGCACAGAAACAAGCCATTCGGCCCAACCAGTCCATGCCGGCATTTACCCACATTTGCTCCATATCCCTTGATACCCTTACAGAAACAAAATCTGGGGTACGGTAGCATAGTGGTTATATTACTGGACTAGTAATCCAGAGGCCTGGACTAATGACCCAGAGAAGTGATCCAGAGACACCACCGCAGCTGGGAATATAAATTCAATTAAATAAATAAATCTGGAATAAAACGCTAGTGTCAGTAATGGTGACCGTGAAACTCCCGGATTGTTGTAAAAACCCATCGGGTTCACTAATGTCCTTCAGGGAAGGAAATCTGCCGTCCTTACCTGGTCTGGCCCATATGTGACTCCAGACCCACAGCAATGTGGTTGACTCTTAACTGCCCTCTGAAATGGCTTCGCAAGCCACTCAGTTATAGAAGGCGGCTCAACACCACCTTCTCAAAGGCAATTAGGGATGGGCAATAAATGCTGGCTTTGCCAGCAACGCCCACATCCCGTGAATGAATTAAAAAAAAACAAAATCGATCAATCTCAGTCTTGAAAGCTCCATTTGTCCACCCAATAGGCTTGTTTGTTGTGTTTTCAGATGAATGTCGACAGACGGACAAAGGCTCTTTCCCTAAAACATTAACCAGTCTTTTCTCTTTTCAGATGCTGGCTCCGCTGGTTATTTCTGCTATTTTCTGGTTTTTTGTTTCAGATTTTCAACACTTGAAGCAAACAATAACTAGCATTTACATCGTGCCTTTAATGTAGTGAAAACACCCCAAGGAGCTTCACAGGAGCGATGCTTAATACCGTTTGCGAGTGACTGAATGATATTCTTCACACAGATGGTCAAGTTAGTCAAATTAATTTCAAACAGAAGCAATATAAAATGCATGGACACCCGGGGAATAATTACATCGACAATAATGGATGTACCTCCATGGCTAGATGATGAATAATGGATACCATGCATTGATTACATAGAGAATAATGGATACTTGGGAGTGACTTCACGGAGAATATTGGATGTGGGAGAGTAATTATACAGGGAATAATTGATACCTGGGGAGTTATTGCATAGTGAATAGATACCAGACAACGACAAAACAGGTAATAATATTTATCTGGGGTGATTACATAGGAGAACATTCAACACATAAAGCTATACACAAGGAGAATCACACAAAGAGCACCTCATAATAAGCAGTTTCTACGCAGCCCTGGAACAGGAAGTAGCAGAATGTCCCCTAGGCCTTTTAGCCTTGGGTGGTGCATGGCAAAACAGAACCCATTTCAAGGATTGGAGAACCAGTTAAAAAGAGTTTTAACATTGACTAGATAGAGAGAGAGAGAGAAAGAGAGAGAAAGAAAGAGAAATAATTAAATAAATAAACTTCTTTAGTGCCTTTCACAACCTCAGGATATCCCAACGTGCTTTACAGGCAATTAAGTACTTTTGAAGTGTAGTCACTGTTGTAATGTAGGAAACACGGCAGCCAATTTGTGCACATCTAGATCCCACAAGCAGAAATTAGATAATGACCAAATAATCTGTTTGAGGGATAAATATTGGCCCCAGGACACCGGGGAACTCCCCTGCAAAATAGTACCATGAGATCTTTTACTTCTCATCTGAAAGACGGCACCTCTGACAGTGCAGCGCTCCCTCAGTACTGCACTGTCAGCCTAGATTTTTGTGCTGAAGTCTTTGGAGTGGGAATTGAACACACAATTTTCTGACTGAGAGGTGAGAGTGCTACCCACTGAGCCACAGCTGGCAGACACAGACATGGATGGATATTTTGGGCAGGGTTAAGTACGGTTTAAAAACCTGAATGTGGGATTAGACTAGAGGGATCATTTTCTGGCAGGGAGGAGCCCTGCATGCTGGGAAGACCTATTGGAAATTTGGGCACACTGTGATTGTCCACTATGTGCTTCCAGCAAACAAAGTTGCCCCACTAGGAGTGTGACATTAGACAAGTACCCTCAATGTGGCTCAAGTAGAGAAGAACACCAGTGCAATCTTGATGCTCCCAATGGCCTGTTTCTGTGCTGCAATATTCTGTGATCTTCAATGGGTTAAAACACTAACCTAAAATGGAAACATGTTAATTGAAATTTCATTGAGTTAAATATTATAAATGGAGATTTTCCCTTTTTTTCGTGTATCTCAACTCCCTTCTACTTCCTGTATTTTGTGTCCCACAGACTGTTTCTGGTCAGGAGCCTTAAAAGCTTTTTAAAAAAAAAAACGAAAGTGATGATCGAGAGATACTCCAGCATCATGCAGAAATTCAGGGGAAAGCGTTTTGGAGACTATTCAAAAAAACAACTAAGTCTGTAGAGAGCAAGGGCCAAGAACTATCGGTAAGACTCTGGAACAACTTCCGCTAAACGGGAAAGATGCCAAAGCCAGTGACTCGGACAAAAAAGTTTAATGGGAAGGAAATGACTGAACATTACAGAACTCATCAGCGCAGCCGTCACCTGTGAATGTGAACTGCCACATCCGTCAGTATTTCTCCAAACCGTCAGCAGCACAACGGCTGCCAGCTTCAGCAAACCGTCACCCTTAGATCCAAGCGTTGGCAGAAGCTGTCCAAGGTTTATTTCGACCAACTCAAAAGGACCATGTCAGCGGGAATATCACTCCTTACAGCAGTTGCCGCCAGAAACGTCAAGGACGTTCTACGGAGTAAAGATGGCTCATACCTATAATTAGACCGAGCAGATTGCAGGGTGCATTCTTTCAAACACTTACTCCATTTTTCTCCTTTAATTGGTACGTGGACATACCTATAATTTTCTCTATTACACATATTTTATTCCTGTTGGATTTCATGCCCATCAAGCCAAGAGAAAGGAAACTTATACAGCAATTAAGTAAAAGTGCTGCGCTATTGGGTCAAGTGAAACACCCAGGCTGAATCTCGCAACTTCATTTCTGTCGATTTGTCTGGTACCCGTTCCAGAATTCTATTCAGGAAACAAAAGAAAATAAGAAATAGGAGCAGGAGTCGGCCATTCGGCCCCTCGAGCCTGCTCCGCCATTCAATGAGATCACGGCTGATCTTCTGCCTCAACTCCATTCACCGGCCCTATCGCCATATCCCTTGATGCCTTTTCTAGTCAGAAATCTATCGACTTCTGTTTTGAATGTACCCAATGACTGAGCCTCCACAGCCCTCTGGGGTGGAGAATTCCAAAGATTCACCACCCTCTGAGTGAAGAAATTTCTTCTCATCTCAGTCCTGAATGGCCTACCCTTTATCCTGAGGCTGTGGCCCCTGGTTCTAGACTCCCCAGCCAAGGGAAACATTCTCCCAGCATCCACCCTATCAGGCCCTGTAATAATTTTGTATGCTTCAATGAGATACCCTCTCATTCTTCTGAATTCAAGAGAATACAGGCCTAGTTTACTCAATCTCTTCTCATACGACAGTCCCGCCATCCCAGGAATCAATCTTGAGAACCTTCGTTGCACTCCCTCTATGGCAAGTATATCCTTCCTTAGGTAAGGAGACCAAAATTGTGCACAGTACTCCAGGTGTGGTCTCACCAAGGCCCTACATAATTGGAGTAAGACTTCTTTACTCCTGTACTCAAATCCTCTTGTAATGAAGGCCAGCATACCATTTGCCTTCCTAATGGCTTGCTGCACCTGCACATTCACTTTCAGTGACTCATGTACAAGGACACCCAGGTCCCTTTGAGCATCTGCATTTCCCAATCTTTCACCATTTAGGAAATACTCTGCCTTTCTGTTTTTTCTACCAAAGTGGATAACTTCACATTTATCCACATTATATTCCATCTGCCATGTTCTCGCCCACTCACTGAGCCTGTCGAGATCCCCTTGAAGCCTCTTCACATCCTCTTCACAACTGATACTGCCACCTAGCTTTGCATCATCGGCAAATTTGGAAATGTTACACTTAGTCCCCTCATCCAAATCATTGATATAGATTGTGAATAGCTGGGGCCCAAGCACCAATCCTTGCGGTACCCCACTAGTCACAGACTGCCATCCTGAAAAAGACTTGTTTATCCCTACTCTTTGTTTTCTGTCTGTTAACCAATTCTCAATCCATGCTAGTATATTACCCCCAATTCCATGTGCCCTGACTTTGTTCACCAACCTCTTGTGTGGGACATTATCGAAGGCCTTCTGAAATTCCAAATACACCACATCTACCGGTTCCCCTTTGTCTACTCCATTAGTTACATCCTCAAAGAACTCCAATAGGTTTGTCAAACAGGATTTCCCTTTCATAAATCCATGTTGACTCTGCCCAATCTTACTATTAGTTTCCAAATGCCCAGTTATTGCATCCTTTATAATAGATTCCAGCATTTTCCCAACTACTGATGTGAGGCTAACAGGTCTGTAGTTCCCCATTTTCTCTCTCCCTCTTTTCTTAAATAGCGGAGTTACATTTGCTATCCTCCAATCTGCAGGAACCGTTCCAGAATCTATAGAATTTTGGAAGATGACAACCAATGCATTCACTATCCCAATGGCCACCTCTTTCAAAACCCTAGGATGAAGGTCATCCGGTCCTTGGGATTTATCGACTTTTAGTCCCTTTAATTTTGTTAGTACTGTTTTTTAACTTATAATAATTTCTTTAAGTTCCTCATTCTCGCCACACCCTTGGTTTTCTCATATTTTTGGGAGGTTTTTTGTGTCTTCCTCCGTGAAGACAGAAACAAAGTATTTATTTAATTTCTCTGCCATTTCCTCATTCCCCATTATAAATTCTCCCGTCTCTGACTGTAAAGGACCTACATTTACCTTCGCCAGTCTTTTCCTTTTCACATACCTATAGAAGCTTTTACAATCCGTTTTTATAGTTTTCGCTAGTTTGTGCTCATATTCCATTTTCCCTTTCTTTATCAATTTCTTGGTCCCCCTTTGCTGATTTCTAAAAAGATCCCAATCCTCAGGCTGACCGCTTTTTCTGGCAACTTTATAAGCTTCCTCCTTTGACTTAATACTAGCTTTAATTTCTTTTGTTAGCCATGGTTGGATCACTTCTTTTTGGGTTTCTATGCCCTAGAGGAATATATGTTTATTGCAAATTATGCATTATTTCCTTGAATGTTAGCCATTGTATGCCCACCTTCATACCTTTTAGTGTAGTCTCCCAATCTACCATGGCCAACTTGTCCCTCATACCCTTGTAGTTTCCTCTGTTTAGATTGAAGACCTTAGTTTCAGATTGGACTGCATCACTCTCAAACTTAATGGCCCAGAAATTGATCTCGCTCTGTTCCCGCGGGGGTAAGCCTTCCCCGCGATCTCTCACCTCGCTTGTGCTTTTTCAGATCCAGCTCGCACGAACTTGATGTTCCAGACATCAGCCGGGCAGTGCTTGCGTATCCCACCGGCGTAGTGAATTCGTGCGAGCTGTGGGATCACGTGACTCAGTTAGAGCGAATGGCAGCACACCATCTTCCATTCATAAGTTTCACAGCACGGCTGTGAAATCTATGAATCTTACACCCCCCCAAAATAACAGCGAAACCTCAATTAAATAAAAAAAAAACCATCACAATAATAAAATAAGTATAGTTAACTTAATTAACCATTTTAAATAAAAAATTAAATTTTTGAAAAAATTTAAAATATTTTAAAAAGTTATAAAAAATAAACTTACCTGTCTTTAAAGTCTCTAAAAAAGATATACCTGTAAAAAAAAATTCAAAAAAATACTTAATTCACTACTTACCTTGTTAAAAGTGGGTCTTACTCCTCCTTTTTACATTTCTAAAATCTTCAGTACTTACCTGCGCGTCCAAAGCATGAAGTGCACAGCGTGCGCGCAGCCTGTAGCGCGCACGCGATGCACCGAGGAACCGCCCCCTTTTCAGAAGAGCAATTGCCGGTTTTCAGCGCATGCGCAGGGCATGCAGAAAACCGGCAATTGCAGAGGGAATACGCGAGAGTACGCAGTGCGTACTCTCGCGCACCGGGATGAATTTTTGGGCCAATGTAAAATTCAATCATATTATGGTCACTTGTCCCTAAAGGCCCCTTTACCACAAGATTATTGATTAGCCCTTTCTCATTACACAGTACCAGATCCAGAATAGCCTGTTTCCTGGTTGGTTTCTCCACATACTGATCCAGGAAACCATCTCGCATGCATTCCAAGAATTTGTCCTCCACACCATTAGTGGTAATTTGATTTGCCCAGTCAATATGTAGATTAAAGTCCCCCATGATTACCGTATTGCCCTTGTTACATGCACTTCTAATATCTTGATTGATACTGTGCCCTACATTACCACCACTGTTTGGTGGCCTATACACAAGTCCCACCAATGTTTTCCACCCTTTGCTGTTTCTTAGCTCCACCCAAACCGATTCCAGTTCTACATCATGATCTGCCGAGTCAAGATCTTTTATCTCTACCATACCGATCTCATCCCTTATTAACAGCGCTATGCCACCTCCTTTTCCTTTTGTCTGTCCTTCCTAAATGTTGAGTACCCTGGAACATTCAGTTCCCAGCTTTGGTTACCCTGCAACCATGTCTCATTAATGGTAATTACATCATACCCATTTACTTCTGTTTGTGCCATTAATTCATCCACCTTGTTGCGAATGCTACATGCATTTAGATAAAGTGCCTTCAACTTTGCCTGTTTAATATTTTTCTGCACTTTGACCCTCTTTACTGTTGACCTTTGTTTCTGCTCCCTACTAGTTTTGCTGACTACTTTTCTAACTTGCACTTCCAGCTTTGTTTCTCTCCGTTCTGGGCCCACACTTAGGTTCCCAGCCCCCTGACAAACTAATCTAAATCCTTCCCAACAGCACTAGCTAGGGAGTACATGAGGGAGAGGGGTGAGTGGTGGTGGGTTCGTGGGGGGAGATTTTTTAACTGGGAGTGGGTTTCTGGCAGGAAACTTCTCCAGTGAGTTAATTTCCCAAAGGCAACAGGAGGCCTTTGTCAATTTTAACCACCAGACCTCCTTTAAATGCCATTGGTCCCCACGGGTCCCCGACTGCGGCCTCCTGTTGCACACTCGTTCTCCTGCCCGCCAACCAGGCGGTCAATCTGGCTGGGTGTCAGCCGGGATTCTGCAGTGGATTATGTAAATGAGGCCCTGCCGATCTTAACAGCTGGGCCTCATTTAAGATTGGCAGGGTCTCCACGCTCCCAGCCTTGCCGTGTTTCCCCCGCGCTCTGCCCACATCCCGCGCACACCCCTCGCCTCTCCATTTAATATTGGGGCCTATAGACTTCAGCTGGCTATTTTCCCCCAGAATATATGAAGGAAATTACCAACCACATCAGTGCATTGTGAGCAATGACACTTTTCAGAATGTCTCAGCATGCATCAGTTGTGAGTTGAAGTATAAAATATTCTTCCCGCATTCCTGGTTGATTTGCAAAGCAACTAGCGCCCGGGCGCGGCACCGCTAATGCCTCCTGCGAAATTCACGTATCCCGGGGGCGCACGCAGTTCACAAGCACCCCTGGGATCACGTGGGCCGGCCCAGCCACTAAAAGAAGGGGGATTCCCCATTCGTGCTTATGGGGATTCCGTACGTACACGATTACACACCAATTAAATTTTTTAAAATTACATATTTAAAATTAATAAAAATACCATTTAATTAAACATTTAAAACAAAAATGTAATTTTTTGAAAAATAAATTTAAACGTTTTAATGGGGCTAAAAATAACCGTAACTTATTTTACAGTTGTTTTAATGTTATAAATTTTTTAAAAATATTTTAATATTCATTTAAACCTTACGCTTGCTTTTACCAGGCGAAAGAATTTCACGGGCATTTGCTGGGTAGTAGTTGGGCAAATAGCGCAACTCTCCGCCCGCGGAGGCCCTTTTCCCGGGGATGCAGAGGATCTGTCAAGAAGATTCTTGACAGATCGCAAGTTCCGGGTTTTTGCGCATGCACTTCGCACGCGAAAACCCAGAACTTGCGCGGCCCCTACGGGCGCGCACACACCCCTTACGCACGTGTAGGCACTGGAAAATACGGGCCAATAACTATCGCTCATTTTCCATTATTTGCTGTTCAATTTTTACCTCGGGTACAAACAACATCTGTGATTAATAGCACAATGTTTTTTATTTGTTAATACTCAGGAAGTAAATCAACTTTATTGAGAACAGATTTATATTCCTCAATGGAAACGTTTCCCCCAAATGATTTAAACCCAGTTGGAAGAGGAATTTGAATTATTGGGTTCGTCACGATTGGCTGATGTCCATGTCAATCATAACAAGCTCCTCCCCTCTTCATTTTTCTCCAAGTTCAGGAAAAGTATCTTTCCATTTAGTGAATGACAGTCTTTGGGGCTTTGAGGTAATGTTTTTGTGCAAGAACTTGGAAACTGCATAAACAATGAACTTTTGAGTGTTTTATGATGGCTTCAGCTAATACAGGAAACTCTCGTTTAAACGGCACCTAAATATCCGGAATTCTCTAATAACCGGCAGAATTCATACTCCGAAAACTACAGTATACAGTCGTTTATAAGTTTTGTTTTACTGTTAACTAATTAAAGAGTTATGGCTTACCCTCAACTGGCATTAGTGTACTTAATCAAGCATCTTCCACTATCCATTTAACACAACATTCTGTAGGGGAGTACCCAATTATACTGCACATTTCTTGATTTTTTTATTTTTGTTAAAAATAGCCTCGGTAGATATACCTCTCTGTTATCCAGAATTTTTAATCAACCGGCACCATCCCGGTCCCATCGGTGCCGGATACGAAAGAGTTTCCTGTAACATATTGGCCCGTAATTTTCGATAGGAGGCCTCCTGCGTGCGGAGGCCTCCTATCGGGAAAAAATCTACGCCCTTACCTGAGGGCTCCCGAGGTCCGGACTCTTCCGCTCCTGCGCCTCTCCTGGTGCGCGCGCGCAGAGGCCCACGTACCCCAGGGCCGCAGGCGGTTTGCAAGCGTCCCTGGGATCATGTGGGCCAGGCGAGCCAATGGGAGAAGGGAATTCTCCCAGATAGACCTGTCAAAAGTATGAATGGGGATCACTGAAAAAAGACATCAAAACATTAAATACATTTTTAAAAAACCATCACGTTTTTAAAATGAGTTAAAATTAAATTAAATATTTTAAACAAAATTTTAATTTTTTTGAAAAAAATAATTAAAGTTTTTTATGGGGCTAAAAATAAACTTACCTTTTTTAAAAGTATTTTTAAATTATAAATGAGTGAATTTTTTTTTTTACTTTTTTTAAACTCGTATGCTGGTAAAAGCAGGCCTTACGCACACTTTTACCAGGCGTAAGATTTTTAAGGGATTTCAGTGGGCGGAGGTTCTGCAGAAAGCGGAACTCTCCCCCCGCAGAGGCCCTTCTCTTGTGCAGGTGGAGGATCTGTCAAGAGAATTCTTGACAGTTCGAAAGTGCCGGTTTTCAGCGCATGCCTGAAACCGGCATTTCCGATGTCCCTACGGGTGTGTACACAGCTCATACACACCTGTAGGGGTCGGAAATTACGGGCCATTAAAATGGTGCATCTAGCACACACAGCTGTCACACTCCAGTGTCACACTTTGTTAGAAATGTTGGGTGTTTCTAACCTCCAACCTGAAACTGATAAACGCAATCCAAACTGCAGAGTTCCCTGACCTGACTGCAATTAAACTCTGGTTACTCAACTGTAGTTAGACTTTGTGATTTTGAAGAGACCTCAGCGACAACAACAACCACTTGCATTTATACAGCGCCTTTAACATCGTAAAATGTCTCAAGGAATCTTATCAAACAAAATTTGACACTGAGCCACATAAGAAGATATTAGGACAGGTAAAGAAAGAAAGAAAGATTTGCATTTCTATAGCGCCTTTCACGACCACCGGATGTCTCAAAGCGCTTTACGGCCAATGAAGTACTATTTGAAGTGAAGTCACTGTTGTAATGTGGGAAATGCGGCTGCCAATTTGCGCACAGCAAGGTCCCACAAACAGCAATGTGATAATAACCAGATAATCTGTTTTTTGCTTATGTTGGTTGAGGGATAAATATTGGCCAGGACACCGGGGAGAACTCCCCTGCTCTTCTTCAAAATAGTGCCATGGGATCTTTTACATCCACCTGAGAGAGCAGACGAGGCCTCGGTTTAACGTCTCATCCAAAAGACGGCATCTCTGACCGTGCAGCACTCCCTCAGCACTGCACTGGGAGTGTCAGCCTAGCTTTATGTGCTCAAGTCCCTACTTCTGACTCAGAGGCGAGGGTGCTACCAACGGAGCCACAGCTGACACTGTGACACAGGTGACCAAAAGAATAATGCATCATGCTTTCGATGATACAACACTCCTGACTCTGAGATACCCTGGGAGACCAGCCAGTAAGACAGAACATTGGGAACAGTCACACAAGCCAAACCTTGTTAAAAGGAGAAATCTGATTGGCTGAGAATGCTAGTTAAACCCACAATAAGTGAAAACCATTGGTCATTCTGTACCAATCAGACACTCTTTTGGGTTTGAAGATGAAGGAGTGTGCAGTGGGCTCCAATTATAGAATTGCATTATTTATCACCTCAGCCCTAATACTTTTAAATTAAGATGGAAAAGTGTAAGACAAAAACAAAACAAAAGTTGTACACGTCCATGTTGTGGCAGGTGCTCTATCTGGGGTGGGGGATGGGAAAGGTAGAGAGGGCAAGTGGGAGAGAAAAGCAAGACAGAGAGTGAAGGAATGAGCAAGAGTGAGCATGGAGGAGGGGCAGAGGAAAGCAAGATAGAGAGAGGATGAGCAGAGAGAAACAGCAAGGGCCAAAGCCAGAGAAAGAGAGGGACAGATAAAGACAGCGGCACAAAGAGACACAGAAAAGACGGAGAGACAAATGCATCTAGAGTGTGCGGGAGCAATGGGGAACAACATTAACAAGTTCAAAGAGGACTTGAAGAAAGGGCGGTAAACATAAGGATAGAGAAAGAAAGGGAGAGGGGCACGCAGAGAGATAAGGAGGAAGAAGAATGCAAAGAAAGAGGAAGGGAGAACAAGAAAAGGGGGTGGAGAGAGATGGAGGGAGAGGCATGCAGATAGACGTCAGGGAGATTTGTTTTCTGCACAAGCATCAGAACTGGCAGCGACTTTCTTTTAAGCGCTGACGTGAAATTTGCCCAGAATCTCCTTGCCTCACAGACAATCCACGCCCAGCGCAACAATCGCTGCAAAAAGTTGCACAGCTGCAGGAGTGCGACACCTGAGGATCTCTGGCTGTTCTTTTCAGGCTAGCTTTCAATGGGCATCTGGCTGCGAAGTATTGTCAGTGACATTTTCCACCGGCTGGTCTGGACCTGGCAATTAATCATGGTCACATCCCAGTGACTGGGGCTCATCCAAAACAGCTGGAGATGAAATCTGAAACACTTGATAAAGGGGTGGGAAGACTAAGGTCATTGAACAGGAGGCATCGCCAACTCTCTTTTCTGATTATGGGGGGGGAAAAACTAGTCTAAGGAAGAAAAATTGACTCTTTTAAAAAAAAAATGCACTCTTGAGAATTTTCCTGAAGAAAATCATTCATCAGAAACATTTCTGATTTTACAATGACAGTCGCATTATTTACTCACAGGCTGTTTAACCTCAGCAGCTTTCAATCAGTCCTACTGCTCGAGTTGAACGACAAACCAGGGCAAAGCCAACGAACGGCATTTTTATATATGTTATCAAAAAAAACTTTCAAAACCTGTCAGGTAACTTTTAATTGATGCCTTCCTGCTCTGAAGGGTTCATCACCTGAAAGAGAAAGACAGATTCGGGTATAACTTCTCCACTGCAGTTTTACAAACGATCTCAGCCAGAAATGTTAACCCCTCTTCCACTTGCTGAGTGACCTGCTCAGCACATTGAACATTATATGAAAAATAATCTGCGGTACCATATTGACTCATATACAGGCCGCACGTTTTCTTAAAGCGCACTGAGTGGAGGATAGTTACACAATACAAGTGATGGGCGTAAAATCAATCCCAGTCACTTATAGCAGCGCAGTATCCAGGCGTGATTGACGGGGGAATTATCCAATCACCTCCATTCTGGCCAGGAGCTGTGGTGTAACTATAGGCAGCCTTTAAAAAAAGGCAAAATAACAACAGAAAACGCTGGAAAAACTCAGCAGGCCAGGCAGCATCCGTGGAGAGAGAAACAGAGTTAACGTTTCAGGGCGAAGACCTTTCATCAGAACTGGAAATAGCAGGAAATGAAATAGATTTAAGGCAAGGATAAAGCTGGGAAAAGGGGGAGGGGATGAAAGAACAAAAGGAGAGATTAAGAGACATTAAGAGATGATCAAGGCAAGAGGTGGTGTTAATGTGACAGGCGTTGGGTGTTCTGCTGATGTCCTAGCCAACATCCCGCCCTTTAAACACCACTGTGTCAGCCAATGAGTTGGAGGAGGGGATGGACTTGTGGTTTTTAATTTATTGAACTCATGACCGAAACTACAGCAAACAGAGTCTCCCAATTGTGCATCAGCCGTGGCTCGGTGGGTAGCACTCTCACCTCTGAGTCATGAAGGTTGTGGGTTCATAGTCCCACTCCAGGGACTTGAGCACAAAAAACTAGACAGGCACTCCAGTGCAGTACCAAGGGAGTGCTGCACTGTCGGAGGTGCCGTCTTTCGGATGAGGCGTTAAACTGAGGCCCCGTCTGCTCTCTCAGGTGGACGTAAAAGATCCCATGGCATTATTTCGAAGAAGAGCAGGGGAGTTCTCCCCGGTGTCCTGGCCAATATTTATCCCTCAATCAGCATAACAAAAAACAGATTATCTGGTCATTATCACATTGCTGTTTGTGGGAGCTTGCTGTGTGCAATTGGCTGCCGCGTTTCCTACATTACAACAGTGACAACACTTCAAAAAAAGTACCTCATTGGCTGTAAAGCGCTTTGGGACGTCCTGAGGTCATGAAAGGCACTGTAGGAATGCAAGTCTTTTTTTCAAGTAAAGCAGGAGTATATCTCCAGCAAAGCGCATTGAGTGGAGGATAGTTACATAATACAAATGATGTGCGTAAAATCAATCCCAGTCACCAATCCCAGTCACTTATAGGCGTGATTGATGGGGGAATTACCCAATCATCTCCATTCTGGCCAGGAGCTGTGGTGTAACTATAGGCAGCCTTTAAAAAAAGGCATTGGGCGTTTTGCTGATGTCTTGGCCAACATCCCGCCTTCAACCAACACCACCAAAAATAGATTTACTGCTGACTCATCTCATTACTGTTTGTTGTATCTTGCTGTGCATAAAATGGCAGCTGGATTTTGCTACAAAATAACAGGAGCTGTACTTCAAAGTAACTAATTGTTTGTGAAGCGCTTTGAGACATTTCGGCGAGGTTCTGATAGGTGCTACATAAATGCAAGTCTTTGTTTGACAAGCTAAAGGATCAATTTGAGTTGAGGGGGAGTTTGTGATCGATAAGTGAATTAGTAATTATCATTTTCTCTTGAGGGGAAGAGAAAGAGAAGAAGGCACACACATTCCACACACACTTTATGAAGTGCCTTTCCTTCTTCATCAGCTATGTCCCTCTGCGACAATCCATGGCCGTAAAGGCAGGCAGCAGACCTACTCTGAGACTGCCACTCTTGGCTGCATTCTTAAATATTTGAGCAACGGTAGCTGCCCAGTTCCACGGATGCCTGTCACCTAACGTTACCTAACCCAAGTGACCATCCTTTGTATGAGAGCCTAGACAGAGAGTGTGGGCAGGATTTTTGATTGAATCTCATCACATCCTCAAAGACATCCGTGCACATATAATATCGACTGGGTAGTGATCGGAATTTGGAAGAATTACTAATTTCTTTGTTCCTTTCTAGCAGAGGCACTGTTGGTCAATTATAGAATCATAGAATCATAGAATGGTTACAGCACAGAAGGAGGCCATTCAACCTGTCGAGCCCGTGCCAGCTCTCTGCAAGAGCACTTCAGCCAGTCCCACTCCCCCGCCCTTTCCCCGTAGCCCTGCAATTTTTTTTCCTTCAGGTACTTATCCAATTCCCTTTTGAAAGCCACAAGAGTGGCAATACTGTTCCTATTGCCACTCTCGGGGCTAAAAGGGTTAAATTATGAGGACAGGTTGCATAGACTAGGCTTGTATTCCCTCGAGTATAGAAGATTAAGGGGTGAACTAATTGAGGTGTTTAAGATGATTAGAGGATTTAATAAGGTAGATAGAGATTATTTCCTCTGGTGTGGGAGTCCAGAACAAGGGGGCATAAGCTTCAAATTAGACCCAGGCTGTTCAGGGGTGATGTCAGGAAGCACTTCTTCACACAAAGGGTGGTGGAAATCTGGAACTCTCTCCCCCAAATAGCTGTTGAGGCTGGGGGTCAATTGAAAATTTCAAAACTGAGATTGATAGATTTTTGTTGGGCAAGGGTATTAAGGGTTATGGAGCCAAGGCGGGTAATTGGAGTTAAGATACAGATCAGCCATGATCTAATTGGATGGTGGAACAGGCTCGAGGGGTTGAATGCCCTACTCCTGTTCCGATATTTCAGTGTTCGTCCTGTGTTCCTATATTCCCCCTACGTTCCTCTGACTGATATTACCTACCTTGGCACAGACCGCAGATTGAACTGAGGACTCTTCTGGCCTCTGCGGCTGTATCATTACCACCAGTGATATTGTGGAGAGTCTATACATTTCCGAATATAGTATGACATGCAACGTGGTAAAAGCACACAGTTCTGGGAAATTTCAAATAATCCAAGTGTTCTGACAGCACTGTAAATTGGAATTGCCTGGGAGGTTTAGAGTATAATTGGAAGCTTGGGATGCAATCACCTCACATTCACTAAGTGCCACCTCTTATTCTCTGTAATATAAGACACAACTGTATTCGTTGAAACTTGTTTTTTTAAGAAAAAACATTCACCCGAATGAACACATATTTCCTGCTGCTCAGCCCGTCACATGTGGCAGTGAAAGCTATTTATCACTCAGTATCTTTTGACATCAAAGAATAGAAGCTGTCAGTCATGAGTAGTAGAAGGAAAAACAAGTCCCCCAACTCCCCCCTGCCCCACACCTAAAAGTCCGACAGATTTATTCACTATTTATTCAATGCTGATTTGTATTTATGTGAGAAGTCGCACAACACCAGGTTATAGTCCAACAGCTTTATTTGAAATCACAAGCTTTCGGAGCGCTGCTCCTTCGTCAGGTGAAGCGAAGAGATGCATATAGACACAGCAGTGAGTTCAATAAATTTGTTTTTAGTTGAAGAATCTAAATGATAGGACCAAGAACTATAGGTTAGGACCCTACCAAAGTTTAGAAGATCCATAGACCACAGAGCAGGATGCTGCCACAGTTGAGAAGATCACAATGTGTGGACATAATGTGGGGCAGGTTTGATGGACCAGCTGGTCTTTACCTGCCCATCAATTTTGTATGTTCGTTGACACCACCCAAGTGGAGATGAGAAAGAAGCCCATCTCGTAAAAAGTATAAGAGAAGATCTCGCCAAAGTTTGGTTGTATATTGTAGAAGGAACAGAATCTTGAGGGAGGGGAGCAGTTGCACAGTTTGTTTTTATGAATGAGAAGTAGGAGATGGGTCCAGCAAGGCTTGATTTCAGCAGAGTGAGGATGCAGGGAGCAAGAGGAATGTGTAGGGTTCATTATTTAGGATCTAGGAGGAACAAGAGAGGAAAGTTCAGGAGATGAACGACCATATTAGCACTGATAAGAGAGTGCGTGAGAGAGAGGGAAGAATGGCATTGAGAGAAGGATCACTTATCAGATGATGAGCTTTTTCCCGTATCCTGTGCTTGAAATGGGAGACGTCTCCACCAAGAATTGGGAGCAGCTTTCAAGTTTTGGATGGGCCTGGGCTTTAGAGAGAATTGAGTTATTAAGAGTGAAGGTGTTAGCCACATTTTCTCACTCATAGCATTGGATATTGTGTTTAACAACAAGAATATTGGCAGTTCCGAGGATCTCCACTCTGGTTCGGCTGATTTTATTTTAAAATAATGTGACACTGAAGTAAAATTAATATTAAAGTAATAATGTTATCCAAATTACACTAATGGAGTTATTACAATAACAATGTCAAATAACTGAAATATAACCACTTAAAAAATGTAATTAAAAATAAAATGATTAAAAATCTCACTTCTGTTCAATATATTCAATATTTCTAATTTATGATCTTTTCTTTCTAATTCTATCTATTTGAATATCTGTTTCACATTATTTCTCCGATGGAAGGCGCTAACGGGGCGTGAATGGCTTTGCGCCCGCCCGAGGCGATAACTGCGCCTCCCCGCGAAATTCGGCGGGAGGTTAGCGGCGGCACTACCGGTTTTCGCCCCGATCTTCTGCGCCCCGATCTCATGACATCATCTCCGGGGCGCGTCGCCCCGTTAGCGCTCCCGATGCAAAATTTCCCCGTTTTCGCCCGCCTGTGGCGCCTCTGGTTTTTTAGCGACGGGTTCGGCAGGCGTTTTCCAGTCGGGAGGCCCGTGGAGGAGCGCTACTTAAAGGCGTCCACTTCCGGTTGATGCTTGCGTCGGCCAGGAATCCGAACTCTTTGCTGCTCAGAAGCAAAGAGCCCTTTTGATTATTGGAAGCGTTTTTGAGATTTCGGAGTTTGCTGCTGAATAAGGAATCTTCATTCGCATTCGGGTGTGATTTGTTGGTTATTAGGCAGTTCTTCTCAGAGCAATGAAAAGGGTCCTCAGTCTGTGTCTGTTCTCCTCGAAGCAAGCAAAGCATCTGGTGAATGATCGCACCTCCCCTTTAAGAGCTGGGAAGAAGCAGCGCGAGCGATCAAATCTGTTTGGAACTCACCTGAAGTTCGGCAGCTATCTGGTGTTAGCGCCTCTGTAGCGCCCCACTGAGGACATTAGCGCTTGATTTAGCGCCCCTCTCCCTTCCTGGGGCGATGTCAGGGAATTTAGGTGAGGCTCAGAATCATTAGTGCCGGGCGCTAACGTTTCAGACTTTTTCCAAAAGTGAGAAGTCGCACAACACCAGGTTATAGTCCAACAGCTTTATTTGAAATCACAAGCTTTCGGAGCGCTGCTTCTTCACCTGACGAAGGAGCAGCCGCTCCGAAAGCTTGTGATTTCAAATAAAGCTGTTGGGACTATAACCTGGTGTTGTGCGACTTCTCACTTTTGTCCACCCCAGTCCAACACCGGCATCTCCACATCAAAACTTTTTCCAGTTAGCGCCCCAAATGGCCCTCTAGGGGAATTTCGCCCCCTTAGTTTTTAATTTCAAAATCTTAACATGCCTGGTTTCCAGTGCTTCTCAGAACCAGTGTTCCCTCTGAAGTTTCTTGGTTGTGCGCAGCCAGTTTTTTCAATGCGTGATACCTTTACATTTTTTACGCGCTGTATTTGAACACTTGTGAGCGGCCTGCGCCGTACCTGCAAGATTGCTGCATGCCTGCGCACGCGTGCAGCTTAAAGGAAACATTGCTCAGGACCTTCTCAGAACCCTAACTCCCATTCCTGATCTGACACCATGTCAATAAAATGATCTCCCGGATTGATTAAAAATTGGATCCCAAGGTGATATGTTTTCAACCTATCTCAGGATATTAAAGATTGACCTTGTCGAGTCAATCAAACAACAAAATCAATCTTACAATGAAGGCTAAAGGGGTGACCTGATAGAAGTCTTTGAAATTATGAAGGGGTTTGCTAGGGGTAGATGTGGAGAAGATGTTTCCACTTGTGGGGGAGACCAGAACTAGGGGCCATAAATATAAGATAGTCACTAATAAATCCAATAGGGAATTCAGGAGAAACTTCTTTACCCAGAGAGTGGTTAGAATGTGGAACTCGCTACCACAGGGAGTAGTTGAGGCGAATAGTATAGATGCATTTAAGGGGGGGCTTGATAAGTACATGAGGGAGAAAGGAATAGGATGTGTTGATAGGGTTAGATGAAGTAGGGTGGGAGGAGGCTCGTGTGGAGCATAAACACTGGCAAAGACCAGTTGGGCCAAGTGGCCTGTTTCTGTGCTGTAAATTTGATGTAATTCTATGATTTTTTTTTTGAGTGTAATGTTGGTTTTGTAGATGGCCAAGATGATACCTTGTTGATGGCCTAGTAGACTGGGTACTGCTGAAATGTGGTAAGAAATGGACAATACCCCAGGAGTTAAATCACTTTTATTAAAATACAAAAATGCTATTATGGTACGGTCTTCATTACTCTGACAGTGCTGAGATGGCACATACGTTGTAGTTCCAATCTGCCAGGTGATGGAGAGGCAGGAAGTGAGTTCACACTCCTGATTCTCCATGTGAACTTGTTCACAGTTTCAATCGGTGTCACCTTGGCAGAAGCGTCAGGCAGATGCTTCCACAGAGGGGAATTTAAAGGGAGAGTCACCCTGGCTGCTTTCATGGGCAATGTCTACAGCCTTGATGTCACTCGTCTTGGTCGATAATGGTACAGGGTGAGGAGAGCATGGGGAGCAAATAATATTTACTATGAGGAAGAATCAAAGTTTATGGCCTTCTTGCCATAGATTTCAATATCCTCTTCTCATTTCTTAATTCCTCCTTCGCCTTGCTTCAGTCCACTTCTGCAACCTTCTCCACTCCTCCAATTCTAGTCTCTTTGATGCTCCCCTGCCTCGAGTCCACCATTGTCGGCACAGCCGTCTCCAATCACGGCCCTGCGCGCTGAACTTCTCTTCCTAAACACATCTGCCTTGTTACGTTTCTCTCCACCTTCAAAAGCCTCTTCAAAACCCATCTCTTCCACCAGATATTCAGTCACCGCCCATACCTCTTCTACCAAGTCCTGCTTGGTGGCTGATTCCTCCGTAGACGATGGATGGTTAGCAAGTGTGGGCAGAAGGGGATTTTATTCTGCACATAATCCTCGATACCTGACCTTGCAAGCACTTGAGGCAAGCAAGAGGTGACCTCGCTCCGACTGAGGGGCAGAAAATGTAACGACACTTTAAGGAGGATAACAATCCGTTATGCGGCATTCAATTATGACCCACTGTTGTAGCTTCTTTGGAAATACAAGGTTTAAATGAGGAGATTCTGGAGGATTCTGAGTCGAACGTAAATATTAATTAAAAATAATAGAAATAAGTTGCCGATGAAGAATATGGAGTGGGGGGGGTGGGGGGGGAGGGGGGACGAATTGCTTTTCACCAGTAGTGCAATAGCGAATTGGCCACCGGTTTTACTTGAATTCCAAAGAATTTATCTCACAAATCAGCAGCGTGTTTTAACCTCCCTTTCCCACTAGCAGACAAGGAATGAAAGAAAAAAGGATTTATGTGGTGCCCTGTCGTATTTCTCATAAAAGTTTCAAAGTGCTTCAGATAGGATGAATTACTTTTGAAGTTATAGTAATTGTTGTGTGGGCAAAATGAGCAGCAAAGATCGCTTTAAATGAATGTTCCAACTAATGTACTTCACTTGACATGTAATGCGCTGCAAATTTAATCTACCTCCAAATGCTATGATCTTACGCTGCAAATTTAATCTACCTCCAAATGCTATGATCTTACTGGGGCCTCATAAGCCTTCCTACTAATCAAGTCAGTGTAAATGGCTTTTAGTTTGTGTTCCAGACAGATAGTTGGAAAAGTGACCCAGTGGATATTGCACTTTATGGGATAGCAGTTCCCAGAGTTTAATTGTATCATCTATCTATATTTTCAGGATAGGATAAGCAGCTGAAGTTAATGATTTGGGTTTCCTAGCTTCTTGGAAAGTGCTACTCTCCGGACTCGCTTCCCTATAACCAATTGCACTGACACCATGCTGATCCGCAGCAATAGCACCTTCCCTCAGCGCCACCCCACTCAAGTGCTGCCCTCCAGTGCTGGCCCCTCAGTGCCTCCCCCTCAGTGCCTCCCCCTCAGTGCCTCCCCCAGGTCTGCCTCCCAAAGCTGCTGCCTCCCTCAATCCTGCTCCCTCAGTGATGGCCCTAGAGCCACCCATCCAGTGGTTGCCCCCCTCCCCCCCAGTGCTGCCATCTCCTCAGTGGTTGCCCTCCCCAGTGCTGCCCTCCCCAGTGCTGCCCTCCTCAGTGCTGCCCCCCTCCTCAGTGCTGACCCCCAGTGCTGACCCCCCCCAATACCACCACCTGCCCCAGAGTCACCCCCTTCAGTGGTGCCCCCCCTCCCCCCCCCCAGTGCAGCTACCTCCACCAGTGCTACATCCTGCATTGCTCCCTCCCCCATTGCTGCTACCCTCCCCAGGACTCGGGGGCTGCCGGTTGAATACCCCTGAGTTAGGATACTAGAGCGATGCATGTTTCTCATGTTATTTTTCCTTTTCTGTCACTAGAGCTGGAAGTCAGTCGGGAGATATTTCTGGGCAGCAACCATTGTACAGAAAACCAGCAGCTATGCCGAGTAAGGTCAGAACTTACTCTGTTTCTGTCTACTTTCACCTTAGACTTTGTCAAAAAAAAAATTAATAGTCTTTGCTTGCAGCATTTTTTTCCTCACCTGGGCAGAGATCCAGGTTGAGTGCATAACAGGCCGCTGCAGCTCTCACTTAGACAATCTTACGTATGCCTGGCAGGATATGTCAGTACACAACACATTTTCAACGTGTCTGTTTGGCTCAGTGGGTAGCACCCTCACCTTCTGAGTCACTGAAGGTTGTGGGTTCAAGTCCCACATGCTAGGACTTGAACACTTTAATCCAGGCTGACTTGCCAGGGCAGATACTGAGGGAGGGGCTGCACTTGTTGGTAGGTGCTGTCTTTCAGGTGCAACATTAAACCAAGACCCCTGCCTACCTGCTCAGGTAGACAGTGAGCTCTGATGGAAGTAATGGGCCAGCCTTGAGCCTCAGTGTGGTGATTATGACCCTTCCCTCTGAGGCAGGTGCTGCATAGGCTCCCTTCATGGATTCAAATTGAGTTCGCTATTTTTTCGGTTCATTTACAATTGTGCTTTTCCGATTTAGTTAATGAAATTGTTATTTTACAACAACTTACATTTATGTAGTGCCGTTACATACAGAGACATCTCAAGGAGATTTACAAGTCGGCGTAAACAAAACGGCCACTGTGCCAGGAAGAGAGAGACCGGTGACTAAAGGCATGGTCAATGAGAGGGTTTTCAATAAAAGAAAGATTTGCATTTCTATAGCGCCTTTCATAACCTCAGGACGTCCCAAAGCGCTTTACAGCCAATGAAGTAGTTTTTTTGAAGTGTAGTTGTAATGTCGGAAATGCAGCAACAAATTAGGTCCCACAAACAGCAATGTGATAATGACCAGATAATTTGTTTTTAGGTGTTTGAGGGATAAATCTTGGCCCAGGACACTGGGGAGAAATAGAAACATAGAAACATAGAAACATAGAAACATAGAAAATAGGTACAGGAGTAGACCATTCGGTCCTTCGAGCCTGCACCGCCATTCAATGCGTTCATGGCTGAACATGCTACCTCAGTACCCCATTCCTGCTTTCTCGCCATACCCCTTGATCCCCCTAGTTGTGAGTGTTATATCTAACTCCCTTTTGAATATATTTAGCGAACTGGCCTCAACAACCTTCTGTGGAAGAGAATTCCATAGATTCACCACTCTCTGGGTGAAGAAGTTCCTCCTCAGCTCAGTCTTAAATGGCTTCCCCTTAATCCTTAGACTGTGACCCCTGGTTCTAGTTTTCCCTAACATTGGGAACATTCTGCCCGCATCTAACTTGTCTAAACCAGTCAGGATTTTAAATGCTCTGCTCTTCTTCAAAATAGGGCCCTGGGATCTTTTGCGTTCACCCGACAGGGCAGACGGGGCCTCGGTTTAACGTCTCATCTGAATGACAGCACCTCCGACAGTGCAGCACTCAAAGTATCGGGCTAGATTGTGTGCTCAAGTCCCTTGGAGTGAGACTCAAATCCATAACCTTCTGACACAGAGGCGAGATTGCTACCACTGAGCCGTGTCTGACACTCAAGGGGAGAGAAAGGTATAGAGGCTCGATGGGGGGCGGGGGGGGTGGGGGAGCTCCAGAAAGTAGGACTGAGGTGGATGAATTCTCTAGCACCAATGATGGGGCGAAGTTATTCATAAATTGGACATTTGAACTGGAGATCCAGAGACTAAGTGAAATACAGGAGAAAAGACTGCTCACAGCTCAGTGAAGCATGCAAACCTGATGGTTGAATAACGACAATATATCCAACGTCAAATATGTTTAAACGTAATAGTTGAGGCTTCCTGTAAATGCAACACCTGGAGTGGTACTGAGGCGTATGGACCAGGAAAAGAAAGAAAGACTTGCATTTATATAGCGCCTTTCACGACACTGGATGTCTCAAAGCGCTTCACAGTCAATGAAGTACTTTTTGGAGTGGAGTCACTGTTGTAATATGGGAAACATGGCAGACAATTTGTGCCACAGCAAGCTCCCACAAACAGCAATGTGATGATGACCAGATAATCTGTTTTTGTTATGTTGGTTGAGGGATAAATATTGGCCCCAGGACACTGGGGATAACTCCCCTGCTCTTCTTCGAAATAGTGCCGTGGGATCTTTTACGTCCACCTGAGAGAGCGGATGGGGCCTCAGTTTAACGTCTCATCCGAAGGACGGCACCTCCGACAGTGCAGTGCTTCCTCAGCGCTGCACTGAAGTGTCAGCCTAGCTTTATGTGTGCAAGTCCCTGGAATGGGACTCGAACCCACAACCTTCTGACTCAGAGGCGAGTGTGCTACCCACTGAGCCACAGCTGGAGGGGCCCAAGTGCGATCCCTGGGCTGTGCTGAGTTTGATCATCTCAGCTGGGGTGATAGAAAGGGAACTACAATTGGTTTCAGTACCCCCTGAGTTAGAGAAAGGAAGAAAAAAAAGTTCACCTAAGGCTCCTGCTCCCCATCACTACTGACGACAAGTCGGAAGTGCTCATATGTGGCTATCTAAAGGAGACAGGGTTGGGCTTGGCTGCGATCATTCTCATAGTTCAATACCCTACCAACATTCACCGTGAAGATTCATCCGTAAAAAATGGCCACTTTAGTGTAATGATAGATGGCTATTGTCATCCATGGAACTGTAATTCAGCCTGAATCTGTGCCTTCAGAAGAGTGGAAACAAATGTGACCGTTAAGGTGTCTAAATACATGCTTGAGATAAAATAAAGTTCCACAAAAATCTCAGCCTAGCTTTTGTCAACAATGTAGCTTTAACTCCCACGGCAATGGACAACAACCAACAACAACAGCTTGTGTTTATACAGCGCCTTTAACATAGTAAAATGTCCCAAGGCGCTTCACAGGAGCGTTAGCGAACAAAATTTGACACCGAGCCACAGAAGGAGATATTAGGGCAGGTGACCAAAAGCTTGGTCAAAGAGGTAGGTTTTAAGGAGCGCCTTAAAGAGAGGTAGAGAGAGGCGGAGAGGTTTAGGGAGGGAATTCTAGAGCTTAGAGCCTAGGCAGCTGAAGGCACGGCCGCCAAAGGTGAAGCGATTAAAATCGGGGATGCTCAAGAGGCCAGAATTGGAGGAGCGCAGAGATCTCGGAGGGCTGTGGGGCTGGAGGAGATTACAGAGATAGGGCATTCAAAGTTACCGTGGCAACCAGTTAGTGTTGCAACCTTATCCCCTCACCCCGTAATAAAAAGAACTACAAGGGATCAAAATGAAAGGAATGTGTCGTGTAAGTGTCAATTATAGGTGTTGAGCCAAATGGATTTAATAGGCTTTCATGTCTCTGTCAGTCTGTCAGCAGTAGGTGGCAGAAGGCAACTGAACAAATTGGCACCATGCAGGCACTCAAAGATGGAAACTTCTCAGATACAGCAATGATTTGGTAGAGGTTGCCTTGCAGGTTATGTAGCGACTGTCAGTTTGTGCCTTGAATTTCTCTTTAATCTATTTTTGTCTTGTCACAATGAATGTCGGGAAAAGGACAGGTTTTTTTCCCTTGCACCCGTTTCCATTTTATAAACTGCCTGAGGCAATTTAACAATAACTCCAATGGAAGAGCCCTTGCGGCATCAAATCTCCTGCTGACTACCCCTTATAGCAAAGAGGCCTTTCTTGAACCTTTCTGCTATAAAGAAATTTGTTCCAGTCCATCCAAGGAAACAGTTATTAAGGCACAATATTTACAATGACCAACCTGCTGATTGACATCTCTGGCTGGACTAGCGCGAGTCCGAGGAACACTGATGTGGAAAATCAGAAAGTACACCATGCTGCAGAGTATGATTTGAGGAGGTTGCAAGGGCAATTTAACACTATGTCTGATCATTGCTATACCTGACCTAGGAGTGTTTAATACAGAGAGAGAGAGAGGAAGAGAGGAAGGAAGGAAGGAAGGAAAGAGGAAGGAAGGGAGGGAGGAAGGCTTTACAACCAATGAAGTCCTTTTGAAGTGTAGTCACTGTTGTAATGTAGGAAACACGGCAGCCAATTTGTGCACAGCAAGATCCCACAAACAGTAATGTGATAATGACCAGATAATCTGTTTTAGTGATGTTGGTTGAGGGACAAATATTGGCCCAGGACACTGGGGAGAACTCACCAGCTCTTCTTCGAAATAGTGCCATGAAATCTTTTACATCCACTTGAAAGAGCAGACAGGGCCTCGTTTTAACGTCTCATCCAAAAGGCAGCACCTCCGACAGTGCAGCACTCCCTCGGTACTGCACTGGAGTGTCAGCCTAGATATTGTGCTCATGACTTTCTGACTCACAAGGCGAGAATGCTACCCACTGAGCCATGGGCTTCATGCTGGCAGCACAATGAATGAGACCTCCCACAAAAATAGCACAGGCCCCACACCAACCTCTTACAACAACTTACATTTATCCAGCGCTTTTAACGTAGTAAAATGTCCCAAGGCACTTCACAGGAGCGTAATCAGACAAAATTTGACACCGAGCCACA
Organism: Squalus acanthias; assembly: GCA_030390025.1. Classification (NCBI taxonomy): domain Eukaryota; kingdom Metazoa; phylum Chordata; class Chondrichthyes; order Squaliformes; family Squalidae; genus Squalus; species Squalus acanthias. The sequence continues at coordinate 57,854,238 of CM059445.1, forward strand.
TAAGGCGCTAATAGGACCGGTGACCAAATGCTTGGTCAAAGAGGTAGGTTTTAAGGAATGTCTTAAAGGAGGAGAGAGAGGTGAAGAGGCGGAGAGATTTAGGGAGGGAATTCCAGAGTTTAGGGCCTCGGTATCTGAAAGCACGGCTGCCAATGGTGGCGCGATGGAAATCGGGGATGCGCAAGAGGCCAGAACCAGAGGAGCGCAGAGATCTCGGAGAGTTGTGAGGCTGATGGAGGTTACAGAGATAGGGAGGGGGCGAGGCCATGGAGGGATTTGAATGCAAGAATGATCATTTTAAAATTGAGGCGTTGCCGGACTGGGAGCCAATGTAGGTCAGCGAGCACAGGGGTTATGGAACCCTTGGGGTAGAAACAGCACATCCCCCACTCAGCCGATTTACACTTAAACTGAAAATCGCTCCTCTGCATTCTAAAATCAGGGCAAGTTGTTTTTCCATAAAGTTAATTTGTCCCAAATGTATTTTTTAACACCTGACTTTAATTGTCCCATTTTCCCGATCCCATGGAATCAGCAGCAAATTGGCGTTTTTCATTGCTTGCTCCACTGAAACAGGAGTTACCTCGGGCAGATTTGGTATCCCTCTGCGTTCAGAGTAGGCTTACCTCTGCACAGCTGGGTCAAAACCATTTACATTAGCACTGCTCGGAGGTGCTGAGGGGCATCAGTGGTGCTTTACAGCCGAAACGTAAGCTGCCGTTCGTTGTATAATGATGATGGGAGATGTGTTGCTGAGTGAGCAGGACCATCTGTCGGACAGATATTGGAGCTTCTGATGTACGTCAAAGTAAATTGGATTTTTTTTAATTTCACTCCTGTCTTCTAAAGCACAACGCGGTCCCCATCTGGTAGCCTGAGTGTGCACAATAAATATGCATTTCGTGGAGTCTTTATGGATTTCTTTTTAATTTAAAGGGGCACGGGGGGGGCGGGTAATTGTTAACTTTGCTCCTTGGGTGGTAGCCTGGCAGATTGCCCGCTCGCTTTTCATCCCAAGGAAATCAAGGGGATGAGAATCTGGCAGATTCTACAACAACAACAATTTGCATTTTTATATGGTGCCATTAACACAGTGAAACGTCCCAAGGCGCTTCACAGGAGCGTTATCAATCAACATTTGACACCGAGCCACATAAGAAGATATTAGGGCTAGTGACCAAAAGCTTGGTCAAAGAGGTAGGTTTTAAGGAGCGTCCTATAGGAGGGTAGAGAGAGGAGAGAGGTTTAGGGAGGGAATTCCAGGGCTTTGCGCCTAAGCAGCTGATGGCACGGCCGCCAATGGTGGAGCGATTAAAATTGGGGATACGCAAGGGGTTACAATTGGAGGAGCCGCAGAGATCTCGGGAGTGGGGGCGGGGGGGGGGGGCGGCGGATTGTGGGGTTGGAGGAGGTTACAGAGATAAGGAGGGGCGAGGCCGTGGAGCGATTTGAAAACAAGGCTGAGAATCTGTGGCAGAGAAAGTTGAAAATGACTCCCCCTCCATCTTCATAATGCAATGGGAGGTTGGGTGGGACGACAGGTGGGCACAGCGTACTCACATCTTTGGTTACTGAGTTAAACTTCAGCCCAGATTGATGCCTTGAAAGTCTCTTCTTTCTGCTAACCATAAGAGTCCTCAATACAATAAACTTTGGGAAGTTGCAAACACACAGCAAGCTCCCACAAACAGCAATGTGATAAAGACCAGATAATCTGTTTTAATGATGTTGACTGAGGGATAAATATTGGCCAGGAGACCGGGGAGAACTCCCCTGCCCTTCTTCGAAATAGTGGCCGTGGGATCTTTTACGTCCACCTGAGAGAGCAGACGGGGCCTCGGCTTGACGTCTCATCCGAAAGGCAGGCACCTCCGACAGTGCAGCGCTCCCTCAGCACTGCACTGGAGTGTCAGCCTAGATTTTTTGTGGGACTTGAACCCACGACCCTCTAGCTAAGAGGCGATAGTGCTACCCACTGAGCTGACATTTCGGGGACATGACACTGGGGGTGAAACTGGTCTTCCCCAGTAGCGCAAATCGGGCTAATAGCAAATCGCCGTGTCCCCATGTGCTACTGGAGAAGTCCAATTTCACCCCCAGTGTCTTCAGAACGAGAGGGGAGGAAATTACCTCAGAAAGGGGGGAAAAAGCACAACCACTGAAGATGTAACAAATCCAATCTTTGAATAACTCAGAGACACCGTTAATGTATTTGCATTTAGACTAAAATGGAGATCTTAACATAGTTGCAGTCTACTGGTATGAATTATGCTGATGTGACTGATGTTGCAGAATGATTTATGACTACCTGTACCAGACCAGATTGTTTTCAAGCAAACAGTATAAATTACACATTGTGACATAAAAGCGTGTGCGCGCTTTGTAAATAAAACCAGTGGAATCCTATTTAAAGTGACAGCGATCTGCTTCTGTTTAGATTAAAAAAGACAAACCAAAAAAAGGAAATCGGAAATAAAATTGGAAAATGCTGGAAATACACGGGAGGTCTGTTAGCATCTGGAAAGATAAAGACAGTCTGATGATTTAGACAGTGACCCTTCGCTGGAACAGTGCAGAATGCTCCATTGAATGGTCTTCAAAAGTACTTCATTGGCTGTAAAGCGCTTTGAGACATCCTGACGTCATGAAAGGCGCTATATAAATGCAAATCTTTCTTTCTTTTTGCACTCGAAATGTTAGAAACATAGAAACATAGAAAAATAGGAGCAGGAGTAGGCTATTCGGCCCTTCGAGCCTGCTCCGCCATTCAGTATGATCATGGCTGATCCTCTATCTCAATACCATATTTCCGCTCTCTCCCCGTACCCCTTGATGCCTTTTGTGTCTAGAAATCTGTCTATCTCCTTCTTAAATATATTCAGTGACTTGGCCTCCACAGCCTTCTGTGGTAGAGAATTCCACAGGTTCACCACCCTCTGAGTGAAGAAATTTCTCCTCATCTCAGTCCTAAATGTCCTACTCCATATCCTGAGACTGTGACCCCTCGTTCTAGACCCCCCAGCCAGGGGAAACATCCTCCCTGCATCCAGTCTGTCTAGCCCTGTCAGAATTTTATATGTTTCAATGAGATCACCTCTCATTCTTCTAAACTCTAGTGAATACAAGCCTAGTCGACCCAATCTCTCCTCATACGACAGTCCTGCCATCCCAGGAATCAGTCTGGTGAACCTTCGCTGCACTCCCTCTATGGCAAGTATATCCTTTCTTAGGTAAGGAGACCAAAACCGTACACAATACTCCAGGTGTGGTCTCACCAAGGCCCTGTATAACTGTAGTAAGACATCCTTGCTCCTGTACTCAAATCCTCTTGCAATGAAGGCCAACATACCATTTGCCTTCCCAACTGCTTGCTGCACCTACATGTTTGCTTTCAGTTAGCCAATGTTTTCTCCAATTTTACATACATAAGAGAAAGACTTGCATTTATATAGCGCCTTTCACAACCTCAGGACCTCCCAACGCATTTTACAGCCAATGAAGTTACTTTTTGATGTGTACTCACTGTTGTAATGTAGGAAATGCAGCAGCCAATTTTCACACAGCAAGCTCCCACAAATAGCAATTTGATAAATGACCACATCATCTGTTTTAGTGATACTGGTTGAGGGATAAATAAGGGACACCGGGAATAACTTCCCTGCTCTTCTTCGAAACAGTGCCACGAAAACGTCCACCTGAGAGAGCAGACGGGGCCTCAGCTTAACGTCGCATCCGAAAGGCGGCACCTCCGCCAGTGCAGCACTCCCTCAGCACAGCACTGGGATTGTCAGCCTGGATGATGTGCTCAAGTCTCTAGAGCGGAACCGGAACGCACGGCCTTCTGATTCAGAGGCGAGAGTGCTGCCCACTGAGCCAGGGCTGATACTGGAAACGAAAATCCGTCAGTTTCTATAACGGACAGCTGATCCGCGCATCAGAAAATCTACCCCTGCAGCAATTTCAGCGCAGGAACCCAGTCAGCCCACTGTGGCCCCCGTCAGTCCTTCTACCACTTTGAGGTTAACTGCTCTCAACCGACTTCCCTGCTCTTTCCCAATAATAGATCCAGGGAGCGCTTTTGATGTAACTTAACCCTTTCGCAGTGTGTTAGCAACAACAACAACAGCTTGTATTTATATCGCGCCTTTAACGTAATAAAACGTCCCAAGGCGCTGCACAGGAGTATTTTAAGACAAAAAATTTGACACCGAGCCACATCAGGATAAATTTGGGCAGGTGACCAGAAGCTTGGTCAATGAGGTAGGTTTTAAGGAGCGTCTTAAAGGAGGAAAGAGAGGTAGAGAGGCGGAGAGGTTTAGGCAGGGAATTCCAGAGCTTAGGGCCCAGGCAACAGAAGGCACGGCCGCCAAAGGTTGAGCGATTAATAATCAGGGATGATCAAGAGGGCAGAATTAGAGGAGCGCAGATATCTCGGGGGGGGGGGGGGGGGCGTTGTAGGGCTGGAGGAGGTTACAGAGATAGGAAGGGGCGAGGCCATGGAGGGATTTGAAAACAAGGATGAGAATTTTGAAATCGAGGCGCTGCTTAACCGAGAGCCAATGTAGCACAAGGGTGATGGGCGAACGGGACTTGGTGCGAGTTAGGACACGAGACAAAGAGACAAGATTTTGCTGAAACACTTAGGCCTAGAAATTCGTCTTGGGCGGTGGCGCTTAAACGGGCGGTATCGGATCAGCCGCCCGTTACACACAGCGGCTGATATTCACTGCATTGACTGCAATGGAACTGAATATCAGACACTGCGTGTAACGGGGCGGGCGATCCGATACTGCCCTTATAGCGCCACCGCCCGAGACGAATCTCTAGGCCTAGGTCCGCGAGGATGTGAAAACAAAGTGCCCTGCACGTGACATGAATCTTGTCATTCATGTATGAAGTAATACTGGGTGGCCTGCTGGTGGCGCTGTCCACGGAGAGTATAAATACTCGGGCATGGGCCCAGCTTGCTTAGGACATTCCTCAGCAGGAACTAGTGAAGGACACAACTAGATCTCCATGTTGAAAAACAGTTGATTGAAGCTTTATTTAATGCTTAGACCAAGTGCCTAGTAGTTTTCTTACATAAGCATGTGTCCCCAAACTCTGCAAAAGTACAGATTCTGTTACAATTCCACTTGAGACTCTGCCATGCGATTTTTATGACGGGACCATTAGCCGACGATATCTCAGTTCCACAATGCTGTCATTTTATTTTTTTTGAAGTAAATGCATTTCAGTCGTACAGGCATTCTGAAACAGGCTGGTACATAGATGAGAGGGCAGAATATGTAGCGCTCGCTTCTGGTTACTTTAAAATGCAGACTCAACGAACAAAAGGAGTTTTTGTTGTCATGTTGAATGAAGCCGAGTGTGCTAATGCATACAGTCAGGTGACAGAGCGGAACACAGAAAGCTCCCTTTGAAAGGATGAATAGGAAATAATTTAATTTTCTGGAGAGGTTTTTTACGACAATTGTTTAAAAATGGGGTTAAAATAATTAAATTTCAATATATTTTTTTCACTCAGCAAGTGTGCCTTCGTATATTTGTTTAATGAATATTATGCTCATGGAGTTGAGGGATGTTGTGGCTGGGAATGAAAAATTATCTACTGTTTGCCTGGAGTGTCAGCATCAAGTGCTCCTTCGGTCAGGTATACCATAACGTAGATGCAGAGTAAAACACCCTTTAGTCTGTACACAAAACTGTGGCGAACCCCAAACTCAGAAGTGGAGCCCCTTCATCCCTCCACCCCCCCAATGCATCAGTTTGATCTATTTTCATCCCTCACATCAGCTGTTTTGATAGTTTGTTTGAGGTGATCGCCAATTTGCAGCACATTATAAGAACATAAGAATTAGGAGCAGGAGTGGGCTGTACAGCTCCTCGAGCCTGCTCCGCCATTCAGTAAGATCATGGCTGATCTTTTACATCAGCTCCACTTTTCCGCCCGATCCCCATATCTTAGAGTCCAAAAATCTATCGATCTCAGCCTTGAATAGACTCAACGATTCAGCATCCACAGCCCTCTGGGGTAGAGAATTCCAAAGATTCACAACCCTGAGTGAAGAAATTACTCCTCATCTTATCCAACCCCTTATCCTGAGACTATGCCCCCTAGTTTCTCTTTATTCATTCATGGGATGTGGGCATCGCCGGCAAGGCCAGCATTTAGTGCCCATCCCTAATTGCCCTCAAAGGTGGTGGTGAGCCGCCTTCTTGAATAAGGCCGGGGGTGGGCGCTAATGGGGCGCAAAGCCCCTCGCGCCTGGGCGCGGCGCCACTAACGCCTCCCGCGAAATTCAGCGGGAGGTTAGCAGCGGCGGTAGCCAGTAGCGCCCTGAGATGATGTCATCGCCGTGCGCAGCGCCCCGGCCGCAAACTTCGGTTGCGCCCCCTGACCTACCGCCGGACGATATGTCCGACAGGGTCAGGGTGCTGTTTTTGCAGCCGCGGTGGTGCAAATTAAAGGGCAGGTGCCGGGCGGCCATTTTTTTTTGGCCGCTTGCCAGCACCTGCCCCCTTGTGCTTCCTCATGCTGGGTGCCGGCCGCGATCGGTCAACCCGGCACACCACTTGCTCATGCATGTAGCACCGCGATATTAATTGGTCACACCCCCGGCAGGAGGGTGAGCGCCTCCAGTAGCGCCCCACCTCCTGCTTGGGGCACTACCACTCAATTTATGGCGCAGGGGCAGTAACTTTTTTGGGGAGCTAAAAGTAGTGCCCCGTCGAAGTTAACGCCCCAAAGGATGTGCGACCGAAGTTTTCCCCCCATGGAGTCATAACGGCACAGAAGGAGGCCATTTGGTCCATCGAGTCCGTGCCAGCTCTCTGTAGAGCAATCCAGTCAGTCCCATTCCCCCGCTCTATCCCCTTAGCCCTTCAAGTTTATTTCCCTCAAGTGCCTGTCCAATTTCCTTTTGAAATAATTGATCGTCTCCGCTTCCACCACCCTCGTCGGTAGCGAGTTCCATGTCATCACCACTCGCTGCGTAAAAAGTTCTTCCTCACGTCCCGCCTGTATCTCTTGCCCAAAACCTTAAATCTGTGTCCCCTAGTCCTTGTACCATCAACTAATGGGAACAGCCTTTCTCTGTCTACCTTATCCAAACCCGTCATAATCTTGCATACCTCTATCAAATTTCCCCTCAACCTCCTTTGCTCCAAGGAGAATAACCCTATCTTCTCCAACCTAACCTTGTAGCTAAAATCCCTCATCCCTGGAACCATTCTGGTAAATCTCCTCTGCACCCTCTCAAGGACCTTCACATCCTTCCTAAAGTGTGGTGACCAGAACTGGACACAATTCTCTAGTTGTGGCCTAACCAGAGCTTTATAAAGGTTCAGCATAACTTCCCTGCTTTTGCTTCAATACCTCTATTTATGAAGTCTAAGATCCCATATGCTTTGCTAACTACTCTCTCAATATGTCCTGCCACCTTCAAAGATCTATGCACGTGATCCCCTAGGTCCCTCTGTCCCTGCACACTCTTTAGAACTGTGCCATTAAGTGTATATTGCCTCTCCCTATCCCTTCTGCCAAAATGCATCACCTCACACTTCTCTGTATTAAATTCCATCTGCCACTTGTCTGCCCATTCTGCTAGCCTATCTATGTCCTGTTGCAATCGATTGGTATCCTCCTCACTGTTTGTCACAGCTCCAAGTTTGGTATCATCGGCAAATTTTAAAATTTTACTCTGCGTTCCAATATCCAGGTCATTTATATATATATATCAAAAAAAGCAGTGGTCCCAGCACTGACCCTTGGGGAACACCACTGCCTACCATCCTCCAGTCTGAAAAACAGCCATTTACCATGACTCGCTGTTTTCTGTCCTTAAGCCAATTTCTTATCCAAGCTGATACTGACCCACCTATTCCATGAGCCTCAATTTGGTAACCAGCCTTTTATGTGGTACTTTGTCAAACGCTTTCTTAAAATCCATATAGACAACATCCACTGCATTCCCTTCATCAACCTTCTCTGTTACTTCATCAAAAAATTTAATTAGATTAGTCAAACACGATCTACCTTTTACAAATCTGTGCTGGCTCACCTTAATTAACTTAAACCTCTCCAAATGCCTGTTAATTTTTTCCCTGACTATTGTTTCTAAAACCTTACCCACCACTGATGTTAAACTGACCGGCCTGTAGTTACTAGGATTGTCCTTACACCCTTTTTTGAACAAGGGTGTCACATTTGACACTTTCCAATCCTCTGGCACCTCCCCCGTATCTAGGGAAGATTGGAAGATTATGGCAAGCCCTTCCACTATCTCCACCCAACACTTCCCTTAGCAACCTGGGATGCAAGCCATCCGGACCAGGCGACTTATCCACTCTAAGCATATCCAGCCTTTCCAGTACATCCTGCCTATCAATTTTCACCCCATCCATTACCTCCGCTTCTCCGCTTCTACCAATATTTTGTCAGCATCCTCTTCCTTAGTAAACACCGATACAAAGTACTCATTAAGTATTCTAGCCTTGCCCTGTGCCTCTAAGGATATATCACCTTCTTTGTCCCTAATAGGCCCCACCCTGCCTCTTACTACCCCCTTACTATTTACATGCCGGTGGAAGATTTTTGGGTTCCCTTTTATGTTAACTGCCATTCTATTCTCATAGTCTCGCTTTGCCAATTTTATTTTCCTCTTCACTTCCCCTCCCAACTTATTGTATTTGGTCTGGTTCTCACTTGAAGAATTCACCTGACATGCATCATACACCCTATTTTTTTGTTTCATCATATTCTCGATCTCCCCCGTCATCCAAGGAGCCCTGGCTTTGGTTCCCCTACCTTTCCCTCTTGTTGGAATGTACCTGGCCTGTACCTGAAACATCTCCTCCTTAAAGATCACCCATTGTTCCGTTACAGTTTTTCCTGTCAATCTTTGGTTCCATTTTACCCTGGCTAGATCCCCTCTCATCCCATTGAAGTTCGCTCCCTTCCAATTTAGAAGTTCTACTTTAGATTGTTCCTTGCTCTTCTCCATTACTAGTCTAAACCTTATGATACGATGATCACTCTTACCCAAGTGCTCTCCCACAGACACTTGGTCCACTTGGCCCACCTCATTCCCCAGCACCAGATCCAGCAATGCCTCCTTCCTAGTTGGGCCGAGAACATATTGGTCAAGGAAGTTCTCCTGAATACATTTCAGGAATTCCTCCCCCTCCTTTCCCTTTACTCCAGCATTATCCCAATCGATATTTGGTAATTAAAGTCCCCCAATATCACCACACTATAGTTCTTGCACATCTCTGTGATTTCCCTGCAGATTTGCTCCTCTCTCTCTCTCTCTCACTATTTGGAGGCCTATAGAATACCCCCAATAGTGTGATTATACCTTTTTTGCTTCTCAACTCTAACCAAATGGATTCTGTCCTTGCCCCCTCAAGGACATCCTCTCTTTCCAACACTACAATGTCTTCCCTAATCAGTACTACCATCCCACCTCCCTTTTTTCCTTCTCTATCTTTTCTGAACACCTTGTATCCATGATAATTAAGTGCCCAGTCCTCACCATTTTTAAGTCCCGTTTCCGTTATTGCCACATCATATTCCCACACGGCTAATTGTGCTTGTAGCTCACCAAACTTATTCACCACACTTTGTGTGTTTACATACATGCATTCCAAAACCTGTTTTTGTATTCCTCATAGTCCTTCTTAATCTGCTCCTATCTAATATGGCACTACTTCCTTTTCTAGTACTATCCAACACTCTCCCTCCTTCATGCACCTTATTTCTCTTTTCTACTTCTATATGCTGGTGCCCACCCCCCTGCCAATTTAGTTTAAATCCATCTATCATTCCAGCCATCTCTTACCTGTCAGATAATGAGATAGCAGCGGGAGCCTCAGATACTTACACGATGTGATTCATAGGCAAACAAAAAGTAATTTATTTTCCTCTCTTCCTCATTCACGTTATTTCTGACGTCTTTTAAGGAAGGAAACCCGCCGTCCTTAACCGGTACGTCCTATTTGTGACTCCAATCCCACACCAAGGTGGTTGACTCTTAACTGCCCTCTAAAGCAGCCTTGCAAACCACTCAGTTAAGGGCAACTAGGGATGGTCGCTTGCCAGCGATGGCCACATCTCGAGAATGAATAAAACAAAAACGTTATTTAAGTTCAACTAAGGCCAATTCAAAGTCTTTGACATTCCAGGTTTCTTTTACCGCAAATTCCAGCGGAGCACAATTGAACCTTTCTTTTGCTGTTGTGAAATGTAGGAGAAGCTCCGATGGCCCATTGTGTATCTTCCTTGAGGGTAAAATGCCTCTGCGACTCTCCCCTGGTCTCCCTGGGCTATGCGGCAAGCGTAGCAGTCACAGGTACCTGCTACCGATCCTCCGAACTAGGCAATGGGAAGCAGGCAAGATAGGGTATTCCCATGGAAATAGTGCCATGGGATCATTTACATCCACCCAAGAGGGCAGATGGGGCCTTGGTTTAATATCTCATCTGAAAGACGGCACCTCTGACAGTGCAGCGCTCCCTCAGTGCTGCACTGAAGTGTCAGCCTAGATTTTTGTGCTGAAGTCTCTGGAGTGCGACTTGAACCCACAACCTTCTGAGTGCTCCCCACTGAACCACTGTTTGCATATACAAAGGGCCTAATGTCTGCTTCAGGTGTGGGCCCTTTAGGAGCCTTTGCCAATATGGCGGTCAGCGCACCTCCGGCGCCGAATGTACGTGTGACCGCCACACACCATATGGGCCACTTAGGCGCCAATGGATTGCTAGACCAGTGTGTTTAAAATGCTAATTTACGTACTCAGTGGTCTGCTGACGTCTTCCACTTCTCCCACTTTCATCGCCCCACCCTTGGCGGCCGTGCCGTCAGCCGTCTGGGCCCTAAGCGCTGAAATTCCCTCCCTAAACCTCTCTGCCTCTCTCTCTTTCCTCCTTTAAGTCATTCCTGAAAACCTGCCTCTTTGACCAAGCTTTTGGTCACCTGTCCAAATATCTCCTTATGTGGCTCAGAGTTAATTTCTGTCTGATAATCGCTCCTGTGAAGCACCTTGGGACGTTTTTACTACGACAAGGGCGCTACATAAATGCAAGTTGTTTTTGTTGCTGTTGAAGTGATGTCAGAGCTCAGACAGAATTGTGGGTTTTGAAATGTGAACCTGCTTTCCCAAAACATTGCCCACTCTTTTATGATTTCTTGGGACTACTTTATCAACTCATTACTGCTCTACCCTGTGAATGGTGCATGATTTGTAACCTGGAAGCTAGTTGCTAAGGCAGAACTTCAAAATGTTTGGGCAGCTTTCTCTGCATCTGGAAAAAAAAAGCCAGTCATAGAATTATAGAATCATACAGCATAGAAGGAGGCCATTCGGGCCACCGTGTCTGTGCCAGCTCTCTGAAGGAGCTATCCAATTCCCTGCAGGAGCAGGCGTAGCTCTGAAGAACTTCCCAACCACAGGCTCCTGATGTAAACCATCAGGCCTTTAGAACGAGAAACCCTTGTCGCCAAAACCCAAACTTTAACCGTGTTATTTTGGGACAGGCCATTTCCCTAAATTGAGAACAGCAACACATAGAAAGAGGTATGTTGCCCATTCACTAAAGAATTGAAGCGATCTCAGTGTGGGACTTGCATGCTTTTACCTATCCTGGTTCTCTAATGCGCCACAGTCTCATACACGAATCAATTTGTGGAAACCAATCAAAAGCCAAAAACAATTCACACTTTACTTGAAATCACTTTCATTATTATTTCCGTGTTCAGATCAATATCTATTGTAAAAAGAACCCAAATCAATCTTTGGAATAATGCATGTATTTCCATTGATTATCTCCCAGTCTAAACTTAACTACTGAAATAACAACAGTAAAGAACATTGCCTTTGTGCTGAAAAACTAAACGCTGTTTATAAGCCTTCCCTTCAGTCGCCAGCATTATTGGATTTGAAATGTGGTGTACGAATATTACTTATTAATGCTAAAACCGGTTAATGCCCCTGTTAAAATAAAAGGACAAAAGGAATTTCATCATTTAAATTTTCATCTGTTAATATTTGATAAATGTACTTTCAGGGTCATTGGCCTGGAATTTACGGTCAGCAGCGAAGCGATGGTGATCGCTGCTGAACTCGAAGAAAGCTGCCCACAAAGATCTCGCGATCTCTGTGGCGAAAACCTTAGCTTTCTCAACCTTAATTTGATTGTAGCGCTGCCTATAGAGAATCTCCAGCGTACAGCAGCAGTGATGTCATCAAGCTGTCTAAGCAGCCAATCACATTGAAGAATTCGCACAGGCAGCAAACCAGGAAATAAAAAGCATTGATTATCAATTCACTTTTTAAAATTTTTTACCGAGAGTGAAGTAAAGATTGGGACATACACATGGGGTTAAGGTAGAAGCTGAAATATCATAAACAAACTTTTTAAAAAACCCACAAAAAGTATTTTTTATTCTTTGAAAAATCTAGTAATTTTATTATAATGGAGAAATTTGACATTCTACAAATATAAAATTAGTTTTTCAGGGCCAGAATGGTTGTTCAGCAGTCAATACGTTATTAAAACCCCAGTTACACCTATTCCAACAAGGCTTAACTTTTTATTCCAGTGTTTAACAGTGATATTAGAGTGGAAAAGGGGATGTTTTCGTCAGTTCAAGTGATTTGAATGATTGCCGGCTCTGGGGAATTCCACAGCGCAGCCTGTGGCGGAGCAGGGAATGACTGACCGCAACTTCAGGATTTCTGCGTTTATCTGCGCTTGCGCTAAATCCTGAAGTTACGGTCAGTTTCAGAGGGGTAATGATGGCGAACACTGACCATCATTATCCCTGCAAAATCTGGGCCATTGTGTTTTATTTTTCATCCGATTTTCTTCCCCTCTCTCCTGGAGCACCAGTGAAGTATGGTTCCACCCTCTGGCACCTCAGGAGGTCTCCTCACTGTTAGCTCTTGCAATGCACAATAATAGTGTCATGCTGGCATATGCAGTTTAAACAAGTCTGTGAGAACTTGCTGAGTATAATAGCTCATGGGATGAAATTCCTGTCTAATTAATTATAGTGAAGGAAAGACTCACATTTATATCGCGCCTTTCACGACCACCGGACGTCTAAAAGTGCTTTACAGCCAATTAAGTACTTTTGGAGGGTAGTCACTGTTGTAATGTGGGAAACGCGGCAGCCAATTTGCGCACAGCAAGCTCCCACAAACAGCAATGTGATAATGACCAGATAATCTGTTTTTGTTATGTTGATTGACGGATAAATATTGGCCAGGACACCGGGGAGAACTCCCCTGTTCTTCTTCGAAATAGTCCCATGGGATCTTTTATGTCCACCCGAGAGAGCAGACGGGGCTTAAGTTTAACGTCTCATCTGAAAGACAGCACCTTTGACAGTGCAGCACTCCCTCAGCATTGTACTGGAGTGTCAGCCTGGATTTTTGTGCTCAAGTCTCTGGAGTGGGACTTAAACCCACAACCTTCTGACTCTAGAGGCGAGAGTGCTACCAACTGAGCCACGGCTGACACTGGAAGCAGAAACAAGGATAAAATAGTGGACTTTCACCCTCTTAGTGGCGCTACTTTGGAAGTTATAATTTCAACGTGACACACCACCACAAACAACTGGTGCTAGCACACTTTCAGATGGCAGGGTAGCAGGTAAGTTAGGTTGCCCCTCTTAGCCATAGGCTCTATTATGTTACAAAAGGCCAATTGTTTAATTTTAACATCCACAGATTCCAACTTGGAAGGAAAATCGCAAGCTGCACAGAATCTCGTCACCAGTAGAACAGGTCTGAGCTGAAGTGAGTTAGCTGGTCTCAGCTGGGTGGGCGTGCCAGTGCTATAATTGGTCAAAGTGTCTTTGGGCTACGAAGGGGTGGAAATCTTCGACAGCACCTCCCGAACCCATGACCTCTACCACCCGGAAGAACAAGGGCAGCAGGCTCATGGGAGCACCATTCACCTCCAAGTTCCCCTCCAAGTCACACACCATCCTGACTTGGGAGCATATTGGCCGTGTATCATCGTCGCTTTGTCAAAATCCTGGAACTCCCTCCCTAACAGCACTGTGGGAGTACCTTCACCACATGGACTGCAGCGGTTCAAGAAGGCGGCTCACCACCACCTTCTCAAGGGCAACTAGGGATGGGCAATAAATGCCGGCCTTGCCAGCGACGCCCACATCCCAGGAACGAATAAAAAAAAATCAGCCAAGGCTCCTGTATCTAATTGCTATGTAGTGACTCCTGCAAGTGTGAGCAAGCCTCAGGTAAGGACAAGATTGGGATCTACTGTGGTGCCCCCTGTGGTTGAACAGCCTACAGACAGTCACTGTCCAGGCTCACATGGGAGGAGCAGCCTGTTGCGCTTAATGATGGAGGACCACGAGTAGAAATGTGTGTCAGCGCTCTCGGGAGAAGGGGAGAGAAAGGTCAAGGCCGAGAACCAACACGATCAACTCCACCAACTAATTCTCCATAACTACAATGAAGTGAGTCTGTTTTACACCCAGTCTGATTTTACTCTCCTCTGAAGTCAAAGGAAAGTTTTCACACCAACCATTTACTTATTCCCATAGTACAACAGTGACTACACTTCAAAAAGTACTTCATTGGCTGTAAGGCGCTCTGGGATGTCCGGAGGTTGTGAAAAGTGCTGTAGAAATTCAAGTTCTTTCTTTTTAAGATGCATATTATGTGAAACTATTACAAACAAAAAAGCAAGAGGGATAGAGATGTGCATCTAAAAGGAAAATACATTAAAATTCAAATGCATATTTATGGTAATACAACCTCACAAAAAAATTTCCAGTTACAAAGATTATAAGATCTATATTATTTTTTTCTATGATGCTCTAGGCAAAAATTCCATCTTCTTCATATTTACGCTTGGCATGTAAAACAGAATGCCTCTTATAATGAACGAAAACTTTGCATTAAAAATGCATCAGCTCATAATTCCTCAGATATTATAGCTCTTTTATGCCAATCCAGAGAGCCTCGGTAATGCCCACTGAGCCATCCTGGTTTCAGCTATTAAATGCTCAACAGCAAACTTACTCGTTTTGCCGGAACGATATTTTGCTTTCCGCCCTTTTTGTTAAAATGAATTATTCTGTGCGTGTGCTGCAGTCTTTCTGTAAGGTTAGCATATTTACTGACAGTGATGCAAACATCTGTTAAGAGAGACAACTTGGCGAGATTCAACATTCAACAGAATAAAGATCCTAGGGACTGTTTTGGCATGGAGCCGGTTTCAAATTAGTCAACACTTTCTGGATCGGGTCTTGTCAAGAAAAAGCCTCCAAGTCTCCCACTGGCTCAGATGTAAAGAATGACAGAAAGAAGGACCTGCATTTCTACAGCATCTTTCATGACCTCAGGACGGCCCAAAGCCCTTTACAGCCAATGAGGTACTTTTTGAAGTCTGGCCACTGTTGTAATGTAGGAAACGCAGCAGCCAATTTGTGCACAGCAAGCTCCCACAAACAGCAATGTGATAATGACCAGATAATCTGTTTTTAGTGATGTTGATTGAGGGATAAATATTGGCCAGGACACCGGGGAGAACTCCCCTGCTCTTCCTCGAAATAGTGCCATGGGATCTTTTACGTCCACCTGAGAGAGCAGACGGGTTTAACGTCTCATCTGAAAGACGGCATCTCTGACAGTGCAACACTCCCTCAGTACTGCATTGGAATATTCACCTTGATTTTTTTGCGCTCAAGTCCCTGGAGTGGGACTGAACCCACAAC
This sequence comes from Squalus acanthias, assembly GCA_030390025.1. Classification (NCBI taxonomy): domain Eukaryota; kingdom Metazoa; phylum Chordata; class Chondrichthyes; order Squaliformes; family Squalidae; genus Squalus; species Squalus acanthias. The sequence goes on from CM059445.1 coordinate 57,869,992, forward strand.
CCTTCTGACTCAGAGGCAAGTGTGCATGATGATAAGAACCATTAATTTTTGTTGATTCTTCTTCCCCTTAATAGCTGCTAACTCATTTTAGGGTGGTATGGAACTGAGCCCTACTGACTGATAAATTTCTAGGTTTGATTCCCCTATTCCGTGTTTAATTAGCGCCTGAGAACTATGCCCTAACCTGTGGAGTGACTCAACGATTGCATCCAACCTTTGTTCATAATGTGACAATCATGTTCACCATCTGGAACTCACTGCCTTTTAAAAAGTACTTGGATATGCACTTGAAGTGCCGTGGCCTTCAGGGCTATGGACCAAGAGCTGGAAAGTGGGATTAGGCTGAATAGCTTTTTTTCGGCCGGCACAGACAAGATGGGCCGAATGGAGTCCTTCTCTGCCGTAAACTTCTATGATTTTATGAATCTATGACAATTACCTAAATTTCTGGAGAAAAAATGGTTACGTTAATTAATGACTTCCAGTTTACTTGAAGAGGTTGAATGGTCAATATTAAAAAGAAACGCTGTGAAGAGATACCATCTGGTATCATAGACTGTACGAAGCTAGAATAAAGAGCGGTGCCCACCAGACCAAAATGCAGTCTCTTCAAACAGATGTTTCCTTATGTTATGCTATCAGCTCCGAGTCTTTCCACTGTGGACAAGGATGCTCTATCAACCCTGCTTCCCTTATGGTCAGTGAATTACCTTCAGTTCTCATCTATCTCACACACACATCGAATATGAGGATATAATTCTCATAAAGTAAGTCTAACCAATATAATATGGAGCCCCAAATATTTATACAGGTTCCATATACTCTCCTTTTCCTGAAATGGATGACTACATAGCTAGATCGACTGATGGCTAGAAACAGACATATGGCAAAGACTAAAGAGAGACAAGTAGGCAGACAGACAGATACAACTCGCAATCATATAGTGCCATTAATGTAGTAAAATGTCCCAAGGCGCTTCTCAGGAACGTTATCAAACAAAATTTTAACACCGAGCCACTTAAGGAGATTTTAGGACAGATGACCAAAAGCTTGGTCAAAGGGATAGGTTTTAAGGAGCGTTTTAAAGGAGGAGTGAGAGGCAGAGAGGTTTATTGAGGGAATTTCAAAGCTCAGGTCCTAGGCAGCTAGGCACGGCCGCCAATGGTGGAGCGGTGAAAATAGGAGATGTGCAAGAGGTCAGAATTGGAGGAGCGCAGAGATCCTGGAGGGTTGTAGGGCTGGAGGAGGTCACAGAGATAGGGAAGGGTGAGGCTATGGAGGGATTTGAAAAACCAAGGGTGAGAATTATATAAATTGAGGCATTGCCGAACCGGGAGCCAATGTAGGTCAGCGAGCACAGGGAGGGTAATGGGTAAACGGGACTTGGTGCGAGTTAGGATAAGGGCAGCCGAGTTTTGGGTGAGCTCAGGTTAACAGAGGGTGGAAGATGGGAGGCCGGCCAGGAGAACATTGGAATAGTCTGGGTAGCTGAGGCCTTTTAAACTGGGCATTAATCTTGCGGCATTCCTCTGCACTCTTTGCAGAGCCTCAATAGCCCTGACCAGCTCAATTCAAACTCATCGCTCAATGTGGGAAGGGCAAGCCCGCAGGACAATCTGCACCTTGTACCAGACGATACAACAAACACTTGGCTACCAGCCTGCCCGGCAGCATTTCAATTATTTAAGATATAACTCCATTCTTAGCGAAGCTAGGTTTCCAGTTTAATGAAGCCAGCCCGCTTTGAAACAAACATACTTTATTCCTGCATCTATTAATTAGGTGGAAATCATAAATTGATGAGAAATCCGAGAAAAGGCAGTCATTTACATTTTTGTTCAATGAACTGAGTCATAAAATATAAATGAATAATCCAAATTGTTTCAGGTCACTGATTTCTTTCAATATTTGATTTAACCTTTTTAGTGAATCGCAGAATAAGTATTAAACCAGGAAGATGTTTATTAGAACTACTTGGTCAGGAAAAAAAAGACCTTAAGCACCTGACAAAGAATGAGGTCTTCTCGAGTTACTAGTAGCTCTTGGAATAAGTTTTCATACTAACAGCAGCTGCCTTGCATCATTAAAAAATCTTGCGTAGAGCGCCCACACCGGCCCAACAATCCTTATTTCCTGATTTTTAGCCATCCTTTTGAGTCAACATTCCTGGGATGGGGGGGGCGGGGATTGTCCTGTGAGGAGAGATTGAGTAGACTCGGCCTATATTCTCGAGAGTTTACAAGAATGAGAGATGATCGCGTTGAAACATATAGGCCCGTAATTTCCGACAGGAGGCTTCCTGCGTGCGGATGCTTCCTATCGGGAAAAAATCTACGCCCTTAGCCGAGGGCTCCTGAGGTCCAGACACTTCCGATCCTGGGCCTCTCCACAGTCGAATTGCGCAGGGCCCACGTATCCCAGGGGCACAGGCGGTTCACAAGCATCCCTGGGATCACGTGGGTCAGGCGAGCCAATGGGAGAAGGGAATCCCCCTTCATACTTTTGACAGCTTAGACCTGTCAAATATATGAATGGGGATCAGTGAAAAAAGACATCAAAACATTAAATAAATTTTTAAAAAACCATCAGGTTTTTAAAATGAGTTAAAATTGCATTAAATTAAATATTTTAAACAGAAATTTAATTTTTTTTTAAATAATTAAAGTTTTTTACGGGGCTAAAAATAAACTTCCCTTTTTAAAAAATATTTTTAAATTATAAATGAGTGAATTTTTTTTTTAACTTTTTTAAACTCTTATGCTGGCAAAAGCAGGCCTTACGCCTGCGCGTAAGATTTTTAAGTGTTTTCAGCAGGCAGAGGTTCTCCAGAAAGCGGAACTCTCTGCCCTTGGAGGCCCTTCTCCAGGGCAGGCGTGTGACAGATCGGAAATGCCGGTTTACAGTGCGTGCGCTTCGCATGCCTGAAACCGTCACTTGCGAGGTCCCTACGGGTGTGTACACAGCTCGTACACACCCTTAGGCATCGGAAAATACGGGCCATTAAATTCTTAAGGGGCTTGAAAGGGAGGCCCCTTTCTGTGAGGCCCCTTTATGTGAGGCCCGAGGCCTAATATTAGGTGCACCTCGAGCCTCACCGCCCTCCGCACCCATTTCCTAATTTCTAGGCTGTATAGTTTTGGTTCAAACAGGTTAGTTTATTAATTCAGTAACAAAACACTAATAAATCTTGGATTCCATTACTCTATGCACCCTATTAAACAACTGACGAGTTTATTTATTTGCATAATGGAAAATATTTCATTGCAACTTACTAAGTGACTCATATAAATATTTATGGGATGTGCTGATATAACTAAACACCAGAAAGCTCATTCCCTAGACAGGAATGGTAGCATAGTGCTTATGTTACTGGACTAGTAATCCTGTAGTAATCCTTCGGTCGCCTGAGGAAGAGAGTGTTTGAAGACCAGGACCTCAAACCCGGCACCAAGCTCATGGTCTACAGAGCAGCAGTGATACCCACCCTGCTGTATGCCTCAGAGACATGGACCATGTACAGCAGGTACCTCAAAGCACTGGAGAGGTACCACCAACGCTGCCTCCGCAAGATCCTGCAAATCCACTGGCAGGATAGGCGCACCAACGTCAGTGTTCTTGCTCAGGCCAACATCCCCAGCATTGAAGCTTTGACCACGCTCGATCAGCTCTGATGGACGGGTCACATTGTCCGCATGCCCGATACGAGACTCCCAAAACAAGCGCTCTACTCGGAGCTCCGGCACGGCAAGAGAGCCCCAGGTGGGCAGAGGAAACGCGTCAAGGACACCCTCAAAGCCTCCTTGAAAAAGTGTAACATCCCCACTGACACCTGGGAATCCCTGGCCCAAGACCGCACAAAGTGGAGGAGAAGCATCCGGGAAGGCGCCGAACACCTCGAGTCTCTTCGCCGGGAGCAAGCGGAATCCAAGCGCAGGCAGCGCAAGGAGCGCACGTCAACCCAAGCACCCCACCCACCCGCCCCTTCAACCACCGTCTGCCCCACCTGTGACAGAGACTGTAGGTCCCATATTGGATTCATCAGTCACCTGAGAACTCATTTTTAATGTGGAAGCAAGTCATCCTCGGTTCCGAGGGACTGCCTAAGAAGAAGAAGAGAAGAGAAGAATCCCGTAGGCCTGGACTAATGATCCACGAGTTAAGAGCTCAACTCCCACCATGGCAGATGGGGAACTTAAATTCAGTTAAATAAATAATTGTGGAATAAAAAGATTGGGGGCGATTTTGCCAGCCCTGGGGAGGCGGGTTTTGAGGCGGGACTGCCGGGAAAATGGCAGAATCCGGGGGCGGGTACCCAGCCCGCCCCCAACCCGCCTCCGTGCCATCTTCCCAGGAGGCGGGTACCCGACCCGCGCCGGGTCCCGTCTCCTGGAGGCGGGAAGGGGATTACAGCCACTTAACTGCCTGTTAATAGGTAGTTAACAGGCAGTTAAGTGGATTATCCCCATTTTTTCCACCAGAGGTGCGGGCTTTCCGACGTCGGGGAACCCCGCCAGGGTCACCGAGGCGAGCAGTGGGTCTGCGGGTGTCGGAGGGGTCCAAAAGTGTGCTGTGGAGGTGAGTGATGGGTGCAAGTGTGGAGAGGTAAGTATGTGAGGTGAGTGGAAAGTGATAGAAAAAGTTTCCTTATCTTTGTTTCTTCCTGCAGGCTTCAATCGTTGGGGATCGGAGGCTCCGGCATCTCAATGGCAGAGATGACAGAATGGCTGCTGCATTCTCCGATCAATCAGCCATCTACTTTCTGCTCACAAAATAGGTTTGGTGAGCCTTGAGTACAAGAACTCACCAAACAACAGAGAATGTCAGTGTTTGACAGCTTCTCAAAGCTGTCAAACGATGACAATTCATCTGTCAAAAATTGACAGATGAAACGTCATACGCTGACGTTCTCTGTAACCGGCTTCCCCTTAATTGGCCTGCTAAGCCCGCTCGGCGGGCTTAACAAGGTAAATCAAGGGAAAATAGCGTGGGTTAGCCGGACGTCAATGGAGGCGGGACTAAAACCTGACAAGCAGCAGTCCCGCCTCCAATGCGCCCCCATTGGCAAAATCACCCCCCTAGTATCAGTAATGGTAACCATGGAGCTACCAGATTGTTGTAAAAATCCATCTGGTTCACTAATGTCCTTTAGGGAAGGAAATCTGCCGTCCTTACCCGGTCTGGCCTATATGTGACTCCAGACCCACAGCAATGTGGTTGACTCTTAACTGCCCTCTGAAATGGCCCAGCAAGCCACTCAGTTGTACCAAACCGTTACGACAAACCTTCACCACACGGAATAGCTGCGGTTCAAGAAGGCGGCTCACCAGCACCTTCTCAAGGGCGATTAGAGAAGGGCAATAAATGCCGGCCTCGCCAGCGACGCCCACTTCCTGTGAATGAATATGAAAAAAAACCACAGCAGGTTAGCGCACCCAATGTGATGTATTGAACACTGTGGATCAGCAAAGCGAGTTGCTGGAAGTTTTAAGGTTGTAACTGTTTTCCCTGCAAACTGACAGTTCTGCAATCAAGAGGCTCCGTTTTTCTCAAATCCGTGCAGCGTAAATGTGTTTTTTCTCTCCCTTTGAGTCAGGCCTGTTCAATCATAATGTGCTAATCAGACACTCCACCAATACAGCCAATTATTGTACAAAGTAGGGAAATGACACTCAATAGGAGAGACATTGTATTGCTGATAAGATGATGAGCCATGCAACCAATCATCAAGTTATTTGATTAAGAGAGAGAGAGAGAACTGATGTACAGTTTTATGATGCCAATAAAACCAAGGCAAAGACATGATGGAATTGGCAACTGTTCTACCACCAGGTGTTTATTTTAAATATATGACAAGCCGAGCGTTACAAACTAGGTCCTCCAGACTGAACCATTTATCATCATGACTTTAGCAGCAGTTTGTTGCAGGTGATGTATTCCTTAGTTGCTTAAATTTGGATGCGGCCCCCTGTCGCTCACTCGAAATGCCAGTCGAGAATTAATCACCAGCTGATGCAGCGAATCGGTGGTGCAATGGCCATCTGAACTGTAGACTGCCATTGGGCATCAGGCGACATCAGTGGCATCCACAGCGGCGGCTCCAGTTCTGCAAGGCCACAGCACAGTTGAGGCGTGTCTCATCAACATCTGCTGCTCTGGAGTCACAAAAATCACAAGCTCCTTACAGATGAGGAAGTCCACTGGGCCATCCTAATTCATGCATCAAGAAAGACACTACAGTTCCGCCATTTCAAAAGAAAGAAAGACTTGCATTTTCTATAGCGCCTTTCAGATCCGCCCGATATCCCAAAGCGCTTCATAGCCAATGAAGTAATTTTTTGAAGTGTAGTCATTGTTATAATGTGGGAAACGCGGCAGCCAATTTGCACACAGCAAGCTCCCACAAACAGCAATGTGATAATGACCAGATAATCTGTTATTTTTTTTTTAGGGATGTTGTTTGAGGGATAAATATTGGCCAGGACACCGAGGATAACTCCCCTGCTCTTCTTCAAAATAGCGCCATGGGATCTTTTACGATCACCTGAGAGAGCAGACGGGGCCTCAGTCTAACCCTCTCAGCCGAGAGACGGCCCCTCCGACAGTGCTCAGTGCTGCACTGAATACAGAGCCAGGGAAAAGTCGGGGTGGGGGAGGAAGGGAGAGGAAAGTACAAGTAGAGGGTGGCGGGCAGAAGTGATTAAATGACAAAAGGATAATGGTTGTGCTTCATTGGCACAGTGTAGGAGGCCGAGGACAGAGAGGTCAGTGTGGGAGTCCAATGAAGCTCAACCCACGCTCAAGGAACAGCACTTCATCTTTCGATTAAACACTTTACAACCTTACAGACTCAATATTGAGTTCAACAATTTCAGATAATAACCACTGTAAGTTTCGCAAAATTCCCCAGAAACTCGTATAGAACCCTAAAAGGGGTGATTTTTGGATTTTTCATAGGAATTTGGGATGATGGGACCTAAATGAAGTGATTTGAGCCAAAAGCCTCAGTTTTGGACATTTTTAAAGATCAGGGAAGAAAACCCCTGAGGAAAATGACTTTTGGATATGACTATTGGGAAAAAAACACCTTTCACAGACACAAGACAGGCTGCGGAGGGGTGTGGCGAGGCAGTGGACAGCTTTTGGATATTGGGGCCCAGTCGAGCTGTCTGGAAAATGTTTGCACTGCAATCCAAGCAGGAGGAAGAGCCTCACCCAAAACCTCACAAACACATCCAAAATTGAATAATTCAAGACACCTTTTGAATATCCCCAGGCCCAAACAGGATGCTAGAAGCCTGAAAACAATAAAACATCCAGTAAATCCAAAACACGAAACCAATCACCTGTAATCAACCGAAGAGATCGACAGGTCGCAAGCCATTTGACACTTAGTAAAGTCGTTACTGTTAACGAGGTCTTACAATGACCGGGATTTGATTTGGTTTTGACAAGGCCACTTCAATTTAGTATAATTGAAGGCCCATCAAACAGTTACAGTGCAAGTTCTCCAGTAAAAACAGTTCAAGTTCAACAGAATTGAAAGCCTGTGTTGAACAAAAATTTGTGCTGGAGTTACAGAGTTCAGGACAAGCAGGCAGAAGGCAGTTTCCACAGTTCTGCAAGAAGGCAGTTCCACAGCTCGGAAGAAGACAGTTTAAACAGAGGCAGAGTTACAGCAAGAAGTTCAACAAAGAAGGCCAACAACTTCACAAGCAGACCGACACGCAAGAAGAAGCCAGAGCGACTGCCTCAGTGACCATCGGACACCTCGCGGCAACAAGGGCCTTACCAAACCTTTTACTCAAAAGACTCTAAACCCTAACTCTCAACTGTCAAGGATTTGTTTGGTGAGCATTATTCCTGGTTCTCCAGAGTCCAACCTAGCTAGTGAAGTGGGATTGGGAGGGGTGAAGTATTCTTCTAAGGTTATTTCCCTCGCTTGTACCAATGTGTTCCCCAACCTGTGTTTAAGCATTAAGTGTGTTTTAAGTTTGTTACCTTTTTCTTTTAATAAAGTCAAAATTCTTTCATCAGAACCTGTTGTCTACTGCATCTTTGTTCACAACCCCTAAATAAGTCCAAGGTCTAGAACCAGGGGCATGGGAGCGATTCGAACTGCTCACTGAGTCAGAGGTGAGGCTGACCCCATTTGGGCCTAACATAAGGAATCTCAATTTTAAAAGGCTGGAATTCAAGCCCCAGCAAACATTAACATTTGGACAATAGGCCCTGGGAGAAGGCCGCCCCACCCAAAACACAGAACCCATTAAAGAGACGCATAAAGATAGGAGTGCTAGGCCCAGCAAGAAACCCAAAACATGAGGACAATGCAAACTCCGATTATACAACAGATCGACAGGACGCAAGCCATTTGACACTCAGTAAAAAGCCGTTACTGGTAACAAGGTCTTTCAATGACCAGGATTTGATTTGGTTTAGCATAATTGAAGGCCCATCAAGCAGTTACAACAGTTCAGTAAGAAGAGAGTTCAGAACATTTTTAACACCAAGTTAAACCCATCAAAACTTAACAAGCCTGCAAGGAACCAAGACAACGGAATGAACAGGCCTCAACTGAAACCAAATCACTTCAGCATGAAACCATTTTTAGTAAGGGGTTCTGGGAGCGAAGAAAAGAACAAAGGAGCTGAACATGTATAATACCCCAAGGAATTCCCCAAGAGGCTCTCTCTCTCCGGACTCTCCTGCTCAGCCCTGTTCCAGGAGCAGCATGTTCCAGGAAGACACTCGACGACCGGACCACCATCAACTTACCTGGCTGGATTTCGCACTGTTAAAACCCCTGTTTGGTGAGCATTATCCCTGATCTCCTGAAACCGAAACCTAGCTAGATAGTGGGATTCTTGGGAGGGATAAGGGTTTTGTATATTGTCATTCCCTCGCCTGTACCATGTGTTCCCCAACCTGTTTAAGTGTGAAGTGTGTTTTAAGTTTGTTACCTTTTTCTTTTAATAAAAGTCAAAATTCTTTCATCGGAACCTGTTGTCTTCTGCATCTTTATTCACAACCCCTAAATAAGTCCAAGGTCTGAACCTGGAGCGTGGGAGCGATTCGAACCGCTCACTGAGTCAGGGGTAAGGCTGACCCCTACCACCACCACCCCCTACACCACCTCACACCATCATCCCTTTTGTCATTTAATCTCTCCTGCCTTTCACCCTATCACAGACCTTCCCTTTGTTATTTCCGCGCCCCACCACCCCCCACCCCACACCTCCCTTTTCCCTGCCTCTGTACTTGCTTAAAAACTGGTAAAATCGCTTCCAGTTCTGATGAAAGGTCATCGACCTGAAACATTAACTGTTTCTCTCTTCACAGATGCTACATGACTTCCTGAACGTTTCCAGCATTCTCTGTTTTTATTATACACTTTCAGCATGGTTACTCTTAAAAAGGTGACTTTTGATATAACTTGCAGGCTGGTATTCTTTCAGAAAAGAAAGTGTCTATTGACCAAAAGCCGAAATCTTGAGGTGTCTTACGTGGGTGCATTGAAGGTCCCTGTGACATCATTGGAGGGCCGAAGTGCTCTTCACTTCCACTGGTACTTCTTCTTAGGCAGTCCCTCGGAACCGAGGATGACTTGCTTCCACACTAAAAATGAGTTCTCAAGTGACTGTTCAATGCAGGACCTACAGTCTCTGTCACAGGTGGGGCAGTCGGCAGTTGAAGGGGCGGGTCGGTGAGGTGCTTGGGTTGACGTGCGCTCCTTCCGCTGCTTGCTATATCGTAACGTCTGAGCTCCCGGGCAACGATTGTAGTACGGCGTTCCGTCCGGTCTGTCGCTGTTGGGGTTGTCCATGAGGGTCCTGACGTTCCAGGTCCCGAACTTCATTTTAAAGGGTGGAAGATGCCTGTGCGTGAATTCTTTTAACGTGGGGTGGCCGTTGCACACCAGCTACCACACGGGCTTGACAGAGCAAGGTCTTGGCAAGGGGATCCAAGACGATTGGAGACCAGGCTCTGCTACATCGGCCTAGCACTGGTACTACATAACAGATAGTTAACCACCTAGGTCTTCATGGATCAGGTAGTACACTTGTCAGGGCCTCCCTTGTGAGCCTGAGCCTCCTCATACTCAGCTACTCCACATGCCCTTTTGTTTAGTACCTGCGACAAGCCAAACAACAACATTTATTGATATAGCGCCTTTAACATAGTAAAACGTCCCAAGGCGCTTCACAGGAGTGTTATCGAACAAAATTTGACACTGAGCCACATACAGATATTAGGATGTGATCAAAAGTTTGGTCAAAGAGGTAGGTTTTAAGGAGTGTCTTAAAAGAAGAGAGAGAGGTGGAGAAGTTTAGGGAGGGAATTCCAGAGCTTGGCACCTAGGCAGCTGAACGCATGGCCACCAATGCTGGTGCGATGAAAATCGGGGATGCGCAAGAGGTCAGAATTAGAGGTGCGCAGAGATCTCGGAGGGTTGTAAGGCTGAAGGAGGCTACAGAGATAGGGAGGGGCGAGGCCATACAGTTCTGGAGCACTTACTTCTCCGGCCGCACACAATATACCTGTTAATGTCCCATGCTCTCTGAAAGAAAGCTCCCCTGTACTATTCACTTCTTTCACTGCTCTGGTAGTATTTCAAAGTCATCCCTTTTTATTAAAATCAGTGGGAGTAATTTTGACTTTGGGGCGATAGTGTAAAACGGGTGACATCCATGTCTGAGCTGGAGTAAGAAACGTTTTGGTGTGTGTGCAGTTCTGCAATGCTTCACCTATTCATCACGAATGACCTTTAACAACACAGGGCAAAAATTGACTGTTTAGCTAACTGTTCAATGATGTCCATTAATCAATTTTTGGAAGAGTAGGACCCCTCAGAGCAGGGTTAAATAAGGACAGATACGTGGTTAACATTTCCTATCAATGTTATACCACCTTTTACTCCTATGTACATTTTTTTTTACGAATGTTAGTGAAGACAGGATGTCTGCCCTTTGGATTTGGATAAAGTTGATCTTGATCAAGGATTATCACTATGATGTAAAGATTCTTAAGGGATTAAATAAATTGAACTCCAATATATTTCAGATTGCCACAAATGTTAGAGCCATGGGCTCAATTTAGGAGATGGAAGGTGAAAAGTCAGTTTAGAGTTAACTGCTTAACCCAGAGGGTAGAGAATGTATTGAATGGACCACCCAAGGTGGCAGTGGAGGAAGAAGGTAAGGAGAAAATGGACAGATATTTGAAGGAATGAGCAATTGGGAGTTATTGGGTTTTGGAATTGGCCAGATAGATTGTGGAGACCTTTTCCATGTTCACAAAATGAGATAATATGGAATGAACCACAGTCAATAGAGGGAGGCTGTATTTTGCAAAATGTAAAATAAAATACACAAAAAATGTTGTTGGAACCAAAACATCATTAAGGAATGAGTGACCACAATAACCGGTATAAAGCAGGCTATGTATGATCAGCCGGAGGCAGAAGCAAAAAGCCTGCGTGTTGGAAATCGGAAATAACATCTAAAAATGCTGAAAATACACAGCACCTGACAGAGAAAGCTAGGCTAACTTTTCAGATGAGACCTTTCATCAAAACAGGTGGAATTCTTCAATCACATTGGCTTTGATTGAGGAGCAACTTGTTTGTAAACTTCACCTTGCATCTTGTCCACCCATCAATCACTCTCTCCTTAATTACAATTTTTCTGCACTGCAATCTGTCCATTACTGTTTAGCCACATGCTTAAAAATAGAAACAGATTGTGTCAGATAGCAAACAGTTCCGCACTTGACACAGAGGATACGGAAGATCCTTTTAAACATTGGGATGAAAGATGTTTGTAGTAGAACAGGTGTTCTTAGCAGCGTTCTGCAGTAGAAATAAATAATGAAATAATCTGTACATGGAACCAATTTACCCTCATTTGCAGCACAGTTAACAAGCAACACATCTGGACTTCCTGTCAAATAATGTGCGCTAAATAGATTCAATTCAGCCCTTGAATTAATCAAGGGCATTTTTAGTCAAGTTTGTGAACAGGATGACTGATATGTACTTTGACTGAAAGATGTGCTATCCCAGATAAGTAATCTGAGAGCATATACACAGGAACACAGGAACAGGAGGAGGCCACTTAGCCCCTCGAGTCTGTTCCGCCATTCAATGAGATGATGGATGATCTGTGACCTAACTCCAATAAACCTTTGGCCCATATCCCTTAATACCTTTGGTTAACAAAAATCTATCAATCTCAGATTTAAAATTAACAATTGATCTAGCACCAATTGTCGTTTTCGGAAGAGAATTCCAAACTACCACCCTGGTGTGTAGAAGTGTTTCCTAACTTCACTCCTGAAAGGTCTGGTTCTAATTTTTAGACTATGCCCCTTAGTCCCAGCGGAAATAGTTTCTCTCTATCGACTCTATCAGGTCCCCTTAATATCTTGAAAACTTCGATCAGATCACCCCTTAACCTTCTGAATTCTAGGGAATACCACCCTAATTTGTGTAATCCCGCCTCATAACTTAACCCTTGAAGTCCGGGTATCATTCTGGTAAACCTATGCTGCACTCCCTCCAAGGCCAATACATCCTTCCTCAGGTGTGGTGCCCAGAAGTATGCCAGCGGGCTTAGCAGGCCAATTAAGGGGAAGCCGGTTACAGAGAACGTCAGCGTATGACGTTTCATCTGTCAAAAATTTTTGACAGATGAATTGTCATCGTTTGACAGCTCTGTGAAGCTGTCAAACACTGACATTCTCTGTTGTTTGATGAGTCCTTGTATTCAAGACTCATCAAACCTATCTGCTGAGCAGAAATCAGATGGCTGTTGCATCGGAGAATGCAGCAGCCATTCTGTCATCTCTGCCGGTGAGATGCGGGAGTCTCCAGTTCCCCAAATGTTGAAGCCTGCAGGAAGAAACAAAGGTAAGTAAACATTTTCTATCACTTTTCACTCACCTCACATACTTACCTCTCCACACTTGCACCCATCACTCACCTCCACAGCGCACTTTTGCACCCCTCCGACCCCCGCAGACCCACTGCTCGCCTCAGTGGCCCTGGCGGGGTTTCCCGACATCGGGAAGCCCGCACCTCTGGTGGAAAAATGGGGATAATCCTCTTAACTGCCTGTTAACTACCTGTTAACAGGCAGTTAAGTTGCTGTAATCCCCTTCCCGCCTCCAGGAGACTGGACCCAGCGTGGGTTGGGTACCCGCCTCCTGGGAAGATGGCACGGAGGTGGGTTGGGGGCAGAAAGTCCTGCCTCCCCAGGGCTGGCAAAATCACCCCCCTGGACTCAGTTGTCTATTTGAAGTTATATCATAAATGCAGGTTATTTGCAGTTCTTCATTGGGTCAAACAGCAGTCACTTGTCAAGTCATCTTTCTCCCTTAGATGTCCGCTGTGGCTCAGTCGTTAGCACTCACGCCCATCAGAAGGCTGTGGGTTCGAGTCCCACTCCAGAGACTTGAGCACATCATCTAGGCTGACACTCCCAGTGCAGTAGTGAGGGAGTGCTGCACTGTCGGAGGTGCCGTCTTTTGGATGAGACGTTAAACCGAGGCCCCGTCTGCTCTCTCAGGTGGACGTAAAAGATCCCCAGTACAAGCAGGGGAGCTCTCCCCGGTGTCCTGGCCAATACTTATCCCTCAACCAACATCACTAAAAAAATGGATTATTTGGTTATTATCACATGGCTGTTTGTGGGAGCTTGCTGTGCGCAAATTGGCTGCCGCGTTTCCTACATTACAACAGTGACTATACTTCAAAAGTACTTCATTTGCTGTAAAGCACTTTTAGACGTCCTCAGGTTGTGTAAATGGAAGTTCCTTACAGCCTTCTGGACTTAACATCGAGTTCAACAATTTCAGACTATAAATTGGCCCCTGTATTTCTTTATTTTTTTTTCTCTTGTTTCCTCACATGGAAGCTGTTAATGTTGCTCCCATCATCATTCACACATCATCCAGAGCCAGCTTTTGTTTCTTAACTTGTCCCATTGCCTCTCCTTTTGCCTCGCACCATCATCCCTTTTGTCAGTCAATCTCTCCTGCCTTCCATCCTATCACAGACCTTCCCTTTGTTAGAGTCATATAGAGTTATACAGCACAGAAAGAGGCCCTCCGGCCCATCGTGTCCGCGCCGGCCATCAAGCCCTATCTATTCTAATCCCATTTTCCAGCACTTGGTCCGTAGCCTTGTATGCTATGGCGTTTCAAGTGCTCATCTAAATGCTTCTTGAATGTTGTGAGGGTTCCTGCCTCTACCACCCTTTCAGGCCGTGAGTTCCAGATTCCAACCACCCTCTGGGTGAAAAAGTTTTTCCTCAAATCCCCTCTAAACCTCCTGCCCCTTATCTTGAAACTATGCCCCCTGGTTATTGACCCCTCTACTAAGGGGAAAAGTTCCTTTCTATCTACCCTATCTATGCCCTCATAATTTTGTACACCTCAATCAGGTCCCCCCTCAGCCTGCTCTGCTCTAAGAAAACAACCCCAGCCTGTCCAGTCTCTCTTCATAGCTGAAGCGCTCCAGCCCAGGTAACATCCTGGTGAACCTCCTCTGCACCCTCTCCAATGCAATGTTCTTTCCTCCCCTCCTCCCTAACCTTTTCCAGTTCTGACGAAGGGTCCTCGACCCGAAACGTTAACTCTGTTTCTCTCTCCTCGATGCTGCCTGACCTGCTGAGTGTTTCCAGCACTTTCTGTTGTTATTTCTTTCTTACTCGAGGTAGCTTATACCAGTTGTATCAACAGTTTGTACAATGGGAATCCTAAATGTCTGATTAACCCATTGCCACTTTTACAGACACTAAACTGCAATGATTTAACATTTTTATTATTAAATACCATTCCTGTGTTTTCTAAAAGAAAAAATTCATAAAGTCAACCGAAATGTTTCTTTATTCTAAATGAAGATAAATTATGTATTCTCTAGAAAAATTGTAAAACCCTTACTCTGAAAATATTTAAACAGTTTGAAATTACAGAGATAAATCTTTGCTTGAAAAATTTGCCTTCATTTGCTCCTGAAATCCAATGAAAAGTTTTCCTGCTCATGGCCTCTTGATAAGTTGAAAGGTCACTGGACCAGGCCCAGCTTGCGAGTAGGAAACTGCCACAAGATTGGTGTCTCTTTTATCCAATTTTTTTTTAGATATCAATTATGAAGATACAGCAATATATAATGGGGTCTTCAACTTTTTATGAAGAAACACCACAGCTACAGTTGATGTGGAACAAAGTGTGTTTAATAATAAACAATACTGTATCTGGAAAGAGGATTTGAGTACAGGAGCAAGGATGTCTTACTACAGTTATACAGGGCCTTGGTGAGACCACACCTGGAGTACTGTGTGCAGTTTTGGTCTCCTTATCTAAGAAAGGATATACTTGCCATAGAAGGAGTGCAGCAGACTGATTCCTGGGATGGCAGGACTGTCGTATGAGGAGGGGTTGGGTCGACTAGGCCTCTATTCACTAGAGTTTAGAAGAATGAGAGGGGATCTCAT
Organism: Squalus acanthias; assembly: GCA_030390025.1. Taxonomy (NCBI): domain Eukaryota; kingdom Metazoa; phylum Chordata; class Chondrichthyes; order Squaliformes; family Squalidae; genus Squalus; species Squalus acanthias. Next base: position 57,885,486 of record CM059445.1, read on the forward strand.
TGAAAATTCTGACAGGGCTAGACAGACTGGATGCAGGGAGGATGTTTCCCCTGGCTGGGGGGGTCTAGAACAAGGGGTCACAGTCTCAGGATACAGGGTAGGACATTTAGGACTGAGATGAGGAGAAATTTCTTCACTCGGAGGGTGGTGAACCTGTGGAATTCTCTACCACAGAAGGCTGTGGAGACCAAGTCACTGAATATATTTAAGAAGGAAATAGATAGATTTCTAGACGCAAAAGGCATCAAGGGGTATGGGGAGAGAGCGGGAATATGGTATTGAGATAGAGGATCAGCCATGATCATATTGAATGGCGCAGCAGGCTCAAAGGGCCGAATGGCCTACTCCTGCTCCTATTTATCTATGTTCTATGAATGTGAGTCAGAATGCAGCGGTGCTTTGCCTTTCAATTCTCTCTCTCTTCTTTTCTTTTCCTCTGGGTGTTGTCTTAACAAGATCCCATGGCCACTATTTCAAAGAAGAGCAGGGGAGTTATCCCCGGTGTCCTGGTGCCAATATTTATCTCTCAACCAACATCACTAAAAACAGATTATCTGGTCATTAACACATTGCTGTTTGTGGGAGCTTGCTGTGTACAAATTGGCTGCCGCGTTTCGCACATTACAGCAGTAGCCCAGAATCCCAACTTCACGTACAGCAAATCCCCAATCTCCATCAAGGAGATAGAAAAATTGGAAACCATTCTTCCACAGTGAGAAAGGAAAGATCAGAGGGTGACTGATTGTCCCCGAGTCCTTGTACCCAGATTTAAGGTTTTGGGCAAGAGATACAGGGGGGGGGGGGGGGGATGTGAGGAAAAAAAAATTTACGCAGCGAGTGGTGAGGACCTGGAACTCGCTGCCGACGGAAGTGGTGGAAGCAGACACACTCAGGGCAGAATTTTCATTGACCCGTGGAGGCGGGTTTGGAGGCGTGTGGGGGGTTAAAATAGCAGATTCGGGGGTCCCGAACCCATCCCGCCCCCATGCCAGTTTCACAGGAGGCGGGTACCAGACCTGTGCTGGGACCCGCCTCCCCAAGGCGGGAAGGGGATTAGTGCCAATAAACTGCCTGTTAACAGGTAGTTAACAGGCAGTTTTTTGCCTAATCCCTATTTTTAGCCCTGAAGTGTGGGCTTCCCGACAGGTCCGAACCACGCCGATTTAGCGAGGCGGACCGTCGGTCTGGAGGGCTTGGAAAGGTCGAGATGTCCGGTGTGCAGGTGAGTGATGGGTGCATGAGTGCAGAGGTAAGTGTGTTTGGTGTGTGTAAAGTGTTTTAAGAACTTGTACTTACCTTAACTTTGTCCTGCAGGCTTCCTTCCTTCAGTTCTCGGGAGTCCCTCAGCTCACCGGCACAGAAAGCAGAATGGCCGCGGAGCTGTCAAAAGCTGCAGTCTCTGCTTTCTGTGCTGGATTGATTTCTAACTGAGTCTAAGTACAGGGACTCACGTTAGAAATCATATTGTTAGTGTTTGACAGCTTCACAGAGCTGTCAAACGCTGAGATTTCATCTGTCAAAAGCTCTTGACAGATGAAATTTCAATGGCTGACGTCACCTGTATCCAAGGGACCCTTGATTGGCCTGCTAAGCCCGCTGGGCGGGCTTAACAAGGTCAATCAAGGGAAAATACAGTGGGTTGGCCACAAGTCGATGGAGGCGGGACTACAACCCAAAAAGTGGGAGTCCCGCCTCCATCACGTCCCCATTGACAAAATCCAGCCCTCAGTGTTTTGAAGGGGAGACTGGATAGGCACTTAAGGGAAATAAACTTGCAGGGCTACGGGGATAGAGCGGGGGGGAATGGGACTGACTGGGTTGCTCTGCAGAGAGCCAGCACGGACTCGATAGGCCGAATGGCCTCCTTCTGTGCCGTTATGACGACTCTGACTAACCCAAGGCCACTAATCTTTTTAATCGGCCTTTACATCCTCATTTAGAATACAAAAATTTCACCAGAGCTTTCAACCTTGATAGCACTGGAATGTATGATTCAGGGGCTCAGAAAGTGATCTTTTAAACTTTGATCCATAACTCGACATCTCGTCAGTTTACCTGCCCAGAGGCAGAGAGGTGAGGTCCCTGTTTTGAATAAATGCAAGTCTAACATGCCGATCGGACGCTTCAATCACGACACAACAGATACTCAGCTGAATACTCCGTTTAAGCTACACACAAGTCTTTGATTCAAAAAAAGGAAAGTTTAGATTCATTCCCAGCTGGCCATGTTAACAGAGTAAGCAAGGCTTCTGCCTTTAGGCATCCGATACACCTTTAAGTCTGTAATGCTCCTGCGAAATGGAGCAAATCCGGTAGGAAAAACACTTTCAACCTTATTTAAAGACAAGCTCTTCTCATTAATCTATGATGCAACGTGTGCCTTCTTTCCCCGAAGCAACATCATTAACAGAAAATTGCTAAGGATTTAGGAGCCTGTTTCAGATCTTCTGGTAAAGCCCAGTCATTCAAAGGAGACTGACAACGAATTCAAATTCCCAAACCATTATTTTACGGAGGCTGTGTTTAGAAAGGACTTTTGTGACAAACTCTACTGTTATTTCAGACTGGAATCACAGGACACTTTCTTGTGAACATAATGAAAACCTGCATCTCAGTTAGCAAATATTTTAGCACTTGTCATGTAGTTTCCACCAGTCACCTCAGCTTGAGGTGTTCTGTTCAGAATCAGCTCCCACCAGTCAATGCTGGCTCCCATTTAATGTACGCTCACTTAGAAATCCCCCTCTGGCATTTTCTGGCAATATATACAATTGGTATAACTTCATATCATGACTGGATAGCCCTACAATCAGGAGGTTAGTTCTGGCTCAGTTGGTAATACGCTCACCTCTGAGTCAGTAGGTCGTGGGTCCAAGCCCCACTCCAAAGACTTGAGCACAAAAATCCAGGTTGAAACTCCCAGTGCAGTGCTGAGGGAGTGCTGCACTGTCGGAGGTGCTGTCTTTTGGATAAGGGTGTTAAACTGAGGCCCCGTCTGCCCTCTCAGGTGGACATAAAAGATCCCATGGCACTATTTCTCAACCACATAACAAAAACAGATTATCTGGTCCTTATCACATTGCTGTTTGTGGGAGCTTGCTGTGCGCAAATTGGCTGCCAAGTTTCAAACAGTCACTGCACTTCAAAAGTATTGACTGTAAAGCGTCCAGAGGTTGTGAAAGGCACGATATAAATGCAAGTCTTTCTTTGTTAAACTGTCTCTTGTTTCTGTGGGCTGGATTTTCTCAGCCCCGAGGAGGCGGGACTGCCGGGAAAGTTGCAGAATGTGGGGGCAGGTGGCAAACCCACCCCCAACCCGCCTCCGTGCACTCTTGCCAGGAGGTGGGAAGCCATCCGGCCCCGGGTCCCGTCTCCTTGGAGGCGGGAAGGGATTAAAGCCCATTAACTGCCTGTTAACAGGTAGTTAACAGGCAGAAAATAGGATTATCCCCATTTTTCGTTCTGAAGTGCGGGCTTCCTGACCTGGGGGAACCCCGCCGGGGTGTAGGAGGCGAGTAGGAGGTCTGCGGGGGTCGGAGGGGTCTGCAAGTGCGATGTAGAGGTGAGGTGATGGGTGCAAGTGTGGAGTGGTAAGTATGTGAGGTGAGTGTAAAGTGTTAGAAAATGTTAACTTACCTTTGTTTCTACCTACAGTCGCTGTGGAGCCAGAGTCCCCGACGTCTCCACTGTAGAGATCACAGACTGGATCCTCCGATCCAACAGCCAGCTGATTTCTGCAAAGTTGAAAGGTTTGATGAGTCCTGAACACAAGGGCTCATCAAACTACACAGAATGTCAGTGCTTGACAGCTTCACAGAGCTGTCAAACGATGACATTTCTTCTTTCAAAAGTTCTTGACAGATGACACGTCATATGTTGACGTGCTCTGTCACTGACTTCCCCCTAATTGGCCTACTGAGCCCACCGGGTGGGCTTAACAGTCAATCAGGGGAAAATTCCTGCTGGTTGGCCAGAAGCTGATGGAGGCGGGATTGAAAGCCGGCAAGCAGCAGTCCCGCCTCCAAAAGCTTCCCATTCAGAAAATCCAGCCCTATGCTTCTTTTGCAGCATCTGATCATTTTAGCACATTTTAGGTGTGAGACTTCCATAAACATCAACATGGCCAAAGGTGGCAAACTGCGGCCATCCCTCACAAACAGCGCAAGGGACAACCAGTCTATGCTTCAATCACAGAATCCCCACAGTGCAGATAGAGGCCATTTCGGCCCATCGAGCCTGCACCAACACATATCCCACCCTATCCCCGTAACCCCACGTATTTAATCCCCCCTAACACTAAGGGTCAATTTTATCGTAGCCAAATCAACCTAACCTGCACATCTTTGGACTGTGGGAGGAAACCGGAGCACCCGGAGGAAACCCACGCAGACACGGGGAGAATGTGCAAACTCCACACAGACAGTCACCCGAGGCTGGATTCGAACTCGGGTCCCTGGCGCTGTGAGGCAACAGTGCTAACCACTATGCCACCGGTTTACGTCCTGCACGGAGTCATGGATTTCCTCCAGTCACCATAAGATCAGTAAAGTTCTCTCTCCTGGCAATTGTGAGAAAAAGGCACCGTTAGTCAATCACCAATCAGAATTCACCTGGAAAAGATGCTCTCACCATGGGAAGGATAGGCATTGGTTGTAATATAGAAGCAACTGAAGTGAAGCTCCCTCCTCTTAAATTTTAAAAGTTAAAAACAAACAATGTCACCTTCAATGTTTTAAGGACTGGGCAGAGCTGACTAATCTCACTTCTCAGCATCTCCCAAACTATCTAATGTGTCCAGTCACTTTTCTGACTGTGAACCCAATTATCCCAAGTATTAGAAACAGCTGGCACTCTAAGAACAGTGACACAAACTCCCCGTGAATTCAGAAGGTACAACAAGGGTTTGTGGTTGAGTGCATAAAGTAACAGGCACGTTAACAAATGTACGTTCATTATTAACAGTGTGCAGCGCAGCTTCAGTCCCTCTATGTGTTTCCTGAAATGGCAGGAATAAGCTGGGGAGTTCTCTCTCTGATCTGAATCATAGGGTCATGAGTTCAAGCCCCACTCCAGGGACTTGAGCACATAATCTAAACTGACACTTCAGTGCCGTGCTGAGGGAGTGCTGTGCTGTCAGAGGTGCCGTCTTCCTAATTAAAATTTAAAACTGGGCCCAGTCTGCCCTCTCAGTTGGATGTGAAAGATCCCATGGCACTTTTCAAAGAAGAGCAGGGAAGTTCTCCTGGGGTCCTGCTCAAACTTTATTCCTCAAACAACATCATTAACAGATTATCTGCTCATTTATCCCGTTGCTGTTTGTGGGGTCCTGCTGAGCGCAAATTCACTTGCTCGTTTCCTACATTACAACAGTGACTATATTTCAAAAAGTACTTTGTTGACTGTAAAGCACTTGGGGACATCCTGAAACCATGAAAGGCGTGATATGTCAGACGTCAGATGGCAGCCTGTACTTCGTTGACACAGGAGATGAAAAGAAAGATCTGCTCCATTGTAAAGGGAAACTGAAGCCTCTGCGGATCGACCTAATTCTTCTGAAGAGGTTTTTCTTCTTCTAATGTGTTCTTGGATACTACTGAGCTAAAGACGCAGGAATCTTCTTCATACACAAACCAGGGCATATCCATTATTCAGTATAAAATACCCCTCAACCTTTAGAAAAGAGATGGATTAATATCTGATTGAAGGTATAGACAGAGATGATCAAAAGGACACAATGGATCCAGTGACGTATACCTATGGAAATGGGAAACCACAGCCCACCCCATCGCGGAGGCAGTAAAGTTAGATAAATGTTTCAGAGTTTCATTCAAATACCTTTGCGTGTCAGGGAGGAACCTTACTGATCTTTTCCTCAGGAGATTACATAAGTTGGACAGAGTCGCTTAGAAGGCAGTTTGTACATGGACTTTGGAAGGAGGAGGCTTGAAGGGCTGACAAACATTTACCTTTACCATGTTCTCAGGCTTCATAAATTACAGGTGGAATCTACGGCCCAAACATCCATGATTCTAAATATGAACGATGCATCGAGACAAGTGGCCAAGAAGCAGGTAAATGAAGAAGAGGCAGTGAAATAAAATTGCATTCAGTGTCTTAAATATTATGGCTTTGAATACCTACCAAATGTTAAATCCTTCAAAGAATTCTCTTCTTGGTGGGGGTGGGTGCACTCCAGTTGTTTTTAAAGTCCCCAGGCTGGGGATAGGAACATTGGGCTGGATAATCCTGCTCGATTGCTCCTTATGCACAGGTATTTGGAGACCACGGTGAGGGCAGATTGAGGCTGGGTGTTGATGCATCCCATGACTCAATGTGCCACTAAAACTCACTGTCCAGGTTTACATGTGAAGGATGACAAGGAATTGGAGAGCCACTGTCACCTGTCTTTGAAGGGTGGGGATTGAGCAGTAAAAAAAAAAGACTTGCATTTCTATAGCGCCTTTCACGGCCACCGGACGTCTCAAAGCGCTTTACACCCAATGAAGTACTTTTGAAGTGGAGTCACTGGTGTAATGTGGGAAACACGGCAGCCAATTTGCGCACAGCAAGCTCCCACAAACAGCAATGTGATAATGACCAGATAATCTGTTTTAATGATGTTGATTGAGGGATAAATATTGGCCCGGGACACCAGGGATATTCCCCTGCTCTTCTTCAAAATAGTGCCATGGGATCTTTTATGTCCACCTGAGAGAGCAGACGAGGCCTCGGTTTAACATCTCATCTGAAAGACGGCACCTCCGACAGTGCAGTACTCCACTGGAGTGCCAGCCTAGATTTAAGTGCTCAAGTCTCTGGAGTGGGACTATGAACCCACAACCTTCTGACTCAGAGGCGAGAGTGCGACCCACCGAGCCACAGCTGACACTAGTGTAAAAAAGTAAGGAGTGAATCCATCATCTGCTGCTCCCACTGGGAAGGTCAACCTGGGGAATTGTGGTGGTGGTCCATGTAGATCAGTTCGACAAGACAACCAATAGAGTGGCATCAATAATTTTAATGATGACAGTCCAACTAGCTACAAGCAGTAATAAGGCAGTAAGTACGAAAGATGGATTTTACCCCAATTCTTTGGAGAACATAGGAGCCCATGTGTTGAAACCTTTGTTCTTTGCTCCTGGTCTGACCTTTCTCAATTAAGGCAGTTCTTTATATACCCCCAACTCCATGCGGCATCCACATGACCATGACATCTTCCACCCTTGGCCAAGCAGTGACACTGTAGCCCCTCTAACCCATATATGGTCATGCTTCCATTTTGTTTCTCCCTGACTCCTTTCAGCAGTTTTCCACCAAACACATCTTAAAACAAATTACAGTAAGACGGTTTAGGATCACACCCATGATCTTCCATCTGATTTCAATGCAAGGAAAAGCGTGGACTTCATGGTCCTGACATCCCAAAGTGTGTTTCCCACTCCTTCTTAAAAGCTATTCACCTTGTGAATTCAGCAGCTTATTTCCAATGGAATCCAAAACACTCATTCATTCAGTGCCATCGGTGCAAGGAATTCACCACACCCAGCACCTGGTTGCCGCAAATCAGCCAATCATACTCTGTGAGCGAGAGACTTGAGCACAAAGTCCACGCTGACACTCCAGTGCAGTGCTGAGGGAGCGCTGCACGGCAAGTCTTGCGGATGAGACCTAAAAACGAGGCCCCGTCTGCCCTCTCAGGTAGATGGAAAAGATCCCACGGCACTATTTCAAAGAAGAGCAGGGGAGTTCTCCCCGGTGTCCTGGGGCCAATATTTATCCCTCAACCAACATCACTAAAACAGATTATCTGGTCATTATCACATTGCTGTTTGTGGAAGCTTGCTGTGCGCAAATTGGCTGCCACGTTTCAACAGTGACTCCACTTCAAATTGTACCTCATTGGCTGTAAAACACTTTGGAATGTCCAGAGGTTGTGAAAGGCGCTATGTAAATGCAAGTCTTTCTTTCCATTTAACTCATTAATTTTAATTGCAGATAATGGAAGTTGAACGGCAGAAACTAGATACAGGAAACTCTTTGGTATCCGGCACCTACGGGACCGGGATGGTGCCGGTTTATTAAAAATTCCGGATAACGGAGATGTATACCTACCAAAGTACGAGAGCCCTGTTACACGGCCACAGATCCAGGAGTCCCGGTTACACGGCCACAGGAGCAGGAACCCCGGTTACACGGCCACAGGTGCAGGAACCCCGGTTACACGGCCACAGGTGCAGGAGTCCTGGTTACACGGCCACAGATCCAGGAGTCCCGGTTACACGGCCACAGATCCAGGAGTCCCTGTTACACAGCCACAGGAGCAGGAACCCCGGTTACATGGCCACAGATCCAGGAGTCCCGGTTACACGGCCACAGGTGCAGGAACCCCGGTTACACGCCCACTAATATACAGTAAAACTTACCTGAACCTACTCCTGAATTTTGCCGGTTAATAGAGAATTCCGGATATTTAGGTGCCGTTTAAACGAGAGTTTCCTGCACATATTTTGAAAGGCTCTCTGGGGAGTTCCCAACTAAAAATGACAGACAGGAAAAGACTCCGGTCCAGCCAGCCTGTCCCCACAATGTTATGATACATTATGCATCACAATACACACACTCCCCACCCCACCTGGATCAGGTAATCTTCTGCTTCTTGTTGTTGTTCAATTGCCCACCAAAACCTTTGCTCAGCTGAAGTATAGTTTCAATAATTTTTCATTATATAACGTTCACTGGATATTAACACTAGCTGGGCTTCAACTCGAATGGCCGAGTTTCTGTGCTGCACATTCTAGGTAATTCTAGGTAGAGCTTTTGTCCCCAAGGCTGGTCACACACACACATCAAGATCCTTCTGTGGTCTAGCCACGGTCGCAAAGTTATAGTGCAGTTCAACCATGTTTTTAAGAACAGGTTGAGTCTTAGCTAGGGGGCAATTTTAACCTAACTTTCCAGGCGGGAAACCCATGGGGTCGGATGGAACGCCAGTTTTTATACCCTGCCCAATATCGCTCTCGGTTGACTTCAATGTAGAGTAGAATCTGGGGGGGTGTACTCTTTCGGTGTGATCAATAAACAAATAGACTGTAACTAAACTTAAAACATTAAATGAAACTTAACAAATTAAATTAAAATTTGGTTGCCGGGGGTGATGATGCACTCCAGTCCCTGCGGTGCCCACCGGCCGCGGAAGGCCTCGAGCGTGCCGGCGGACACCGCGTGCTCCATCTCCAGCGCCACCCGGGCGCGAACGTGGCCGCGGAAGAGAGGCAGGCAGTCAGGCCGAACGACCCCCTCGACCGCCCGCTGCCTGGACCAGTTGATGACCAATTTGGCCAGGCCCAGGAGCAGTCCCACGAGGAGGTCCCCCCCCCCCTCCCCCGACCTGCCCGCTCCCCTCCGCACCGGGTGACCAAAGATCAGGAGCATGGGACTGAAGTGCAGCCAGAAATCGAGGATCAGCCCCTTCAAATAGTGGAAGAGGGGCTGCAACCTCTCACAATCCACATAAACATGAAACACTGACTCCTCCAGGCCGCAGAAAAGGCAGGCGGCCTGGGAGTCCGTGAACCGACTTAAAACCTTATTGCACGGGGACTGCTCCGTGCAACACCCTCCAGGCCAAGTCCCCAATAGATAAAGGGAGGACTCCCGCGTAGACAGCCCTCCCTTGGGTCGGGCGTGGTGAAAAACCAGCGTTGCACCCGATCCCGTTAGTTTCCTGACGGATGGGTTAGGTTCAAATTGCCCCCAAATTAGTTTATTTCTAAATTCTTGGGGCTGCATAGTTTAATTTAGTGGATGGTTGGGTCACAGAGGTGGGGTCGGATTGGGGCAAGGGGCATTTCTCAAGCTCTTCCATGCAGTCAATGACTGCACCTGAGGAGAGGTACTACAGTAAACTTTTTTTGTGGTCTTAAACTTTTTCCTCATTGTTAGGCAGGTGCTGTAGCTCACAGAATGAGGCTGCCGTATAGTTTCCACAGTGAGCCTGGCCATGTCTTTTAATATTAAATCCCACAGCGCCTAATATAATTCCAATAAAGCATGCAATTTTCATTCCTGTATTTCTTCCAAATATCAGAAAGAATTTTAATCTTTCATTGATATGATATCCCACTGCCACGACTTGCCTGCACAAACATACGCTTTTCGTAATTGTGCAAAAATTATTCTCCTCCAGGACTGCTTGTCCTTGGAATGTCTGTGTCTAGCACACCTGCTATCAGGATCACAGTGTAATGAGTGCTTGATTAGAAAGGAGTGATTCTAGAAGGAGAGCTGATACAACAATCAGGCCGCTTGCAGCTGTTGCTAAAGTCCCGGTCGAGTTGTATTGCACCAGATTAAAGTGAAATTTCAATAGCAATGGCAAAGTCCTGCCCCACTTCATGATCTGCACTGTCGGAGGTGCCTGGTTTGCATTTGCAGGGATCCTAGCGCCTGTTTAAGGCATCTGTCCTGCACATCTGACACTCCAGTGCAGTGCTGAGGGAGTGCCGCACTGTCAGCGGTGCCGTCTTTCAGATGAGACGTTAAGCCGAGGCCCCGTCTGCTCTCTCAGGTGGATGTAAAAGATCCCAAGGCACTATTTGGAAGATGAGCAGGGGGGAAGTTTTCCCCGGTGTCCTGCCCAATATTTATCCCTCAACCAACATCACTAAAAACAGAATGGCCCGTAATTTGCGGCCCCTACGGGTGCGTACGCGTCCGTAAGAGCTGCGCAAATTCCGGGTTTTCGCGCGCCAAGCCCATGCGCAAAAAACACGGAACTTGCGACATTCCTGGGGAAAAGGGCCTCTGCGGGCGGAGAGTTCTACCCACCGAATGCCCGTGAAATTCTAAGGCCTGCTTTTACCAACGTTAGAGTTTTAAAAAAAATTTTAATTATTTTTTTTAGATCATTTATATATTAAAAAACCTGTGCAATAATGTACGTTTATTTTTAGCCCTTTTAAAACATTTAAATTTATTTTTCAAAAAAAAATGTTTTAAATATTTAATTAAATGGCATTTTAATTAATTTTAAATACAGTAACCTCTTTCTTATCCGGCACCTATGGGACCAGGATGGTGCCGGTTGATGAAAAATTCTGGATAACAGAGAGGTATACCTACCAAGGCAATTTTTAACACAAACAAAAATAAAAACCACTGACTAACTCGGCCACCGCGGGAGACTCGGACTCGGCAAAACAAGTGCTGGATGGATTCGGCAAGATTACCGGTTATCTATTTTGCCGGTTATTAAAGTATTCCGGATGATTAAGTGCCGTTTAAACAAGAGTTTACTGTATGTAATTTTTTTAATTTACTTGATGGGTAGATGTATTTTTTGAGGTATTCCCATTAATGTTTATGGGGTTTCCGTACATACATTACTCCCATTAATGATGGGGGATTCCCTTCTTTTATTGGCTGGGCCGGCCCACGTGATCCCAGGGGCACTTGCGAACCGCGTGCGCCCCCGAGATACGCGGGTGCCCGGAGAGGCCCAGGACCCCGAGTCTCCGTACCTCCCGGACCACCAGGTACGCGGGCATTTTATCTCCCTCCGACCGCAAACTCAGGGTCATTCTCTGGTCGTTGTTATATTGCTGTTTGTGGGAGCTTGCTGTGCGCAAAGTGGCTGCCACGTTTCCCATGTTACAACAGCGACTACACTTCAAAAAGTATTTAATTGGCTGTAAAGCGCTTTGGGACATACTGAGGTCACAAAAGGTGCTATAGAAATGCAAGATCTTTCTTTTTTCTTATCAGTGGTTCCAATATAGTACATACTGCTATAGTGGATGGGAAGATAGATGGAGCATCGAGCACAGAGGTCAGTGGACCCGATTTGCGATTTTCAGACTACGATTTTTAACGCTGTTAAGACCATGGGCGTGATCTTACCTTTCGGCGCGAGTTAGGAGTGGGTCAGCTGACTTGCGGGTTCCAATCCCGCCCCCCAATGATGCCCAACGCACAGATGTCATTTTACGTCAATTGGCCTTGTTAAGCCCGCCCTGCGGGCTTGCCGGCCAATTAAGAGAAAGCTGGTGTCAGATGACGTCAGTTGATGAGGCGTCAGCTGCTGGTTTTCTTAAAGGGGACACGCTCATTTTTTTTTGACAGATGATTTTTCAGTGTTTGACAGCATTGAGGTGCTGCAAACACTGCCAATCACTGTGCAAAAGTGAGCCCTTGCACCCAGACTCTCCAGAGACTCTCTCCTTAGGATAAAACAGATGGCAGCTGCAGGTGAGGTTACAGAAGCGATCTGTCACTGGTAAGAGAGGTTCTCCCAATGAGCTGGGACGACACAAACGCTTCAAACCTTATTACCTACAGAAAAGTCTAAATACATTAAAAATGATTTTCCCAGCATTTCCTTACCTCAAACTCACCAGTGCACCATTGAATCCTTCACACCACATCTGCAGCTGTCATCAATGAAGAAACATTACAGTAGACCCACAACACGCCACACTTACCCTGGCGTGGTGTCCGGACATCGTGAAGCCTGCAGTAGACCTGGCAAAATTGAAAAAAGCCTCTTAACTACCTGTTAACAAGTAGTTAAGTGCCTATAATCCTCTTCCCGCCGCTAGGTGTCGGGTCCCTGCACAAATCGGGGACCCGACACTTGGGAAGATTGTATGGAGGCGGGTTGACAGCGGGTTCGGGACCTGCTGTCAATCTTTGCAATTTTGCCAGCAGTCCCGCCTCCAAACCCGCCCCCTGAGCGCCGGCAAAATTCCCCCCCATGAGTCCGTCGCACTAATTGTCAAATCCACCCCTCTGTCAAAACAAGACTCCATAATTTAAATCGTTTCTATAGGTCATACATTTTCTTTGTATAGCTGTGGTTTCTCAGATAGAAGATAGTTATTCACTATAACAGCCTGTTCCATTCCCAATGGACTATTCCATCACTCGAACAGCCGGTTCCATTCCCAACCAGCATTCCATCAATCAAACACATTGGTTCTGCTGTAAAATACTGGCTCCTTTGCAGCTTACAGGTTTATGGCACAGTAGATTATGAAATTGTCACCATTCCATGCATGGGAACAACAACTGGGAATTTTAACAGTCCCAAAGAAAAGATGAAAGACTTGAATTTCTATACTGCCTTTCACAACCTCAAGATATCCCAAAATGCTTCACAGCACTTTTGAAGCGTAGTCATCGTTCTAGAATCTAATGTAGGAAACGCAACAGCCAAATGGTGCACAGCAAGGTCCCACCAGATAATCTCTTTTTTTTAGTGAAGTTGGTTGAGGGATTAATTTTAGCCAGGACACTGGGGAGAACTCACCTGCTCTTCTTTGAAATAGTGCCATGGGATCTTTTACATCCATCTGAAGGGTAGAAGAGGCCTTGGTTTAATGTCTCATCTGAAAGACGGCACCTCCGACTGTGCAGCACTCCTCTCAGCACTGCACTGGGAGGGTCAGCCTAGATTTTTGTGCTCAAGTCTCATAGAGCTGGGATTTGAACCCACAACCTTCCTGACTTAAAGGCAAGGGTGCTGCCCACTGAGCCACGGCCGACACCTGCAACAAATTAATGTATGAGATCAATTATGCAGTTATAAATAAAATAAAGGGCACCAGTAAATGAGGAATTGGGGAGGGAACCAGTAAATGGGAGAATTGGGAGAGAGCACCAGTAAATGAGCTCTTTCTCTATAAAGAGAAGACAAATGACTGATAGAAGTCTTTAAAATTATGAAGAGGTTTGATAGGGTAGACGTAGGAAAGATGTTTCAGCTTGTTTCACTAATAAATTCATTAGGAAATTCAGGAGAAACTCCTTTACCCAGAGAGTGGGGAGAATGTGGAACTCGCTGCCACAGGGAGTGGTTGAGGCGAATAGCAGAGATGTATTTAAGGGGAAGCTCGATAAACACATGAGGGAGAAAGGAGTAGTAGGATATGCCGTTAGGGTGGGATGAATTATGATGGGAGGAGGCTCGTGTGGAGCATAAACACCGGCACAACCTGTTGGGTTGAGTGGCCTGTTTCTGTGCTGTAAAACTCTATGCAACAATGTAATATAGCACCTTTCATGTAATATATGTGGGTAGAACAAATGAAGGACAGAGGCACGATGAGTTGCTAGTCCATGTGCTCGCTTTATTAGGCAAGAGCGAATGGAGCATGCTCATACTAAACCACGAGATAATACATTACATTTCACAACCTCAGGATGTCTCAAAGCACTTTACAGCCGATGAAGTACTTTTGAAGTGTGGTCACTGTTGTAATAAGAACATAAGGACATAAGGAATAGGAGTACGAGTAGGCCATTTGGCCCTACAAGCCTGCTCTGCCATTCAATAAGATCTTCTACCTCATCTCCACTTTCCTGCACTATCCCCATATCCCTTGATTCCCTTAATATCCAAAAATCTATCGATCTCTGTCTTAAATCTACTCAACAACTCAGCCTCCACAGCCCTCTGGGGTAGAGAATTCCAAAGATTCACCACCCTCTGAGTGAAGAAATTTCTCCTCATCTCAGTCCTAAATGACCGACCCCTTATTCTGAGACTGTGACCCCTGGTTCTAGACTCCCCAGCCAGGGGAAACATCCTCCCTGCATCTACCCTGTCAAGCCCTGTAAAAACTTTGTATGTTTCAATGAGATCACCTCTTATTCTTCTAAACTCTAGAGAATATAGGCCTAGTCTACTCAATCTCTCCTCATAGGACAATCCCCCCATCCCAGGAATCAGTCTGGTGAACCTTCGTTGCACTCCCTCTATGGCAAGTATATCCTTCCTTAGGTAAGGAGACCAAAACTGTACATAATACTCCAGGTGTGGTCTCACCAGGCCCTATATAATTGCAGTAAGATGTCTTTACTCTTATACTCAAATCCTCTTGTAATAAAGGCCAACATACCATTTGCTTTCCTAATTGCTTGCTGTATCCGCATGTTAACTTTCAGTGATTCATCTACAAGGACACCCAGGTCCCTCCGGACACCAACATTTCCCAATCTCTCACCATTTAAAAAATACTCTGCTTTTCTATTTTTCTGACCAAAGTGGATAACCACATTTCTCCACATTATATTCCATTTGCCATGTTCTTGCCTATTCACTTAGCCTGTCTATATCCCCTTGAAGCCTTTTACATTCCTACCCAGCTTTGTATCATCAAAAACTTGGATATATTACATTTGGTCCCCTCATCCAAATCATTGATATAGGTTCTGAATAGCTGAGGCCCAAGCACTGATCCTTGCGGTACCCTACTAGTTGCAGCCTGCTAACCCGAAAATGACCTGTTTATTCCTACTCTCTATTTTCTGTCCGTTAACCAATCTTCAATCCATGCTAGTATATTTTCCCCAATCCCATGAGCTCTAATTTTGTTTAATAACCTCTTGTGTGGCAGCAAGAATTTAGGGAGCTAGGTAGCAGATTAAAACGCAGGACCTCAAAGGTTGTAATCTCTGGATTACTCCTGGTGCCACGTGCTAGTGAGTATAGGAATAGGAGGATAGAGCAGATGAATGCGTGGCTAAAGAGTTGGTGCAGGAGGGAGGGCTTTAGTTTCCTGGATCACTCGGTCTGCTTCTGGGGAAGGTGGGACCTGTACAAGTCGGACGGGTTGCACCTGAACCGGAACGGGACCAACATCCTTGCGGGGAGGTTTGCTAGTACTGTTGGGGGGGGGGGGTTTAAACTAACTTGGCAGGGGGATGGGATACGGAGTGGAACTATAGTAGGGGGTGATGCATATAGAGGAAAAAACAAGTCAGCCTGGAAGGCAGAGCAAATATGTAATGGCACAAGGGAGTATGGCAAGGCTGGATGGCATTTATTTTAATGCAAGGAGTCTTGCGAGTAAGGCAGATGAATTGAAGGTGTTGATGAACACATGGGAGTATGATATTGTTGCTATCACAGAGACATGGTTGAGGGAGGGGCAGGACTGGCAGCTCAATATTCCGGGGTATAGAATCTTCAGGCGAGACAGAGGGGGGTGTAAAAGAGGAGGGGGTGTCGCAATATTAATCAAGGAGTCAATTACTGCAGTAAGGAGGGATGATATCTTAGCAGGTTCCTCTAATGAGGCCATATTGGTAGAACCTAAAAACAAAAAGGGGGCAAGCACTTTGCTGGGAGTGTACTATAGGCCCCCAAGCAGTCAGGGGGAGATAGAGGAACAGATATGTAGGCAAATCTCAGAGAAGTGTAGAAATAATAGGGTAATAATAGTAGGGGATTTCAACTTCCCCAATATTAACTGGGATAGTCAGAGTACGAAAGGCTTAGCGGGTGCGGAATTCTTAAAGTGCATCCAGGAGAGCTTTTTGAGCCAGCATGTAGAAAGTCCTACAAGAGAGGGGGCGGTACTGGACCTAATTCTAGGGAATGTAGCCGGGCAAGTGGTAGAAGTGTTAGTAGGAGAGCATTTTGGTGACAGTGACCATAATTCGGTGAGATTTAAGGTAGTCATGGAAAAGGACAAAGATGGACCAGAAATAAAGGTTCTAAATTGGGGGAAGGCCGATTTTAATATGATAAGGCAGGATCTGGCCAAAGTGGACTGGGATCAGCTACTTGTAGGAAAATACACATCAAAGCAGTGGGAGTCTTTCAGAAAGGAAATAGAGAGAGTACAACGGCAACATGTTCCCGTAAAAGTCAAGGGTGGGACCAACAAGCCCAGGGAACCATGGATGTCAAGGGATATACGAGAAGGGATTAGGAAAAAAAGGGAGGCTTTTGGCAGATACAAAGAACTAAAAACAGTGGAAGCCCTAGAGGAGTATAGAAAGTGCAGGGGGGTACTTAAAAAAGAAATTAGGAGAGCGAAGAGGGGGCATGAAAAAACACTGGCGGGCAAAATAAAGGAAAATCCCAAGGTGTTTTATAAGTATATTAAGGGCAAGAGGATAACCAGGGAAAGAGTAGGGCCCATTAGGGACCAAAGTGGCAATCTATGTGTAGAGCCGGAAGATGTAGGTGAGGTTTTAAATGAATATTTTGCATCTGTGTTCACTATGGAGAAGGACGATGTAGGCATAGAAATCAGGCAGGGGGATTGTGATATACTTGAACAAATTAGTATTGAGAGGGAGGAGGTACTAGTGATTTTAACGGGCTTAAAAGTGGATAAATCCCCAGGCCCAGACGAGATGTATCCCAGGCTGCTGTGTGAGGCAAGGGAGGAGATTGCAGGGGCTCTGACACAAATTTTCAGAACCTCTCTGGCCACAGGGGAGGTGCCAGAGGACTGGAGAACAGCTAATGTAGTACCATTATTCAAGTAGGGTAGTAGAGATAAACCAGGGAATTACAGGCCAGTGAGCCTAACATCAGTGGTAGGGAAATTATTGGAAAAAATTCTGAGGGACAGAATTAGTCTCCACTTGGAGAGGCAAGGATTAATCAAGGATAGTCAGCATGGCTTTGTCAGGGGGAGATCATGTCTGACCAATTTGATTGAATTTTTTGAGGGGGTGACTAGGTGTGTGGATGAGGGTAGCGCAGTTGATGTGGTCTACATGGACCTCAGTAAGGCTTTTGATAAAGTCCCGCATGGGAGATTGGTCAAGAAGGTAAGAGCCCATGGGATCCAGGGCAACTTGGCATATTGGATCCAAAATTGGCTTAGTGGCAGGAGGCAGAGGGTGATGGTCGAAGGTTGGTTTTGTGACTGGAAGCCTGTGTCCAGTGGTGTACCGCAGGGATCGGTGCTGGGTCCTTTGCTGTTTGTAGTGTACATTAATGATTTAGATATGAATGTAGGAGGTATGTTCAGTAAGTTCGCAGATGACACGAAAATTGGTGGGGTGGTAAATAGCGAGGAGGGAAGCCTCAGGCTACAGGACGATATAGACGGGTTGGTCAGATGGGCAGAACAGTGGCAAATGGAATTTAACCCTGAAAAATGTGAGGTGATGCATTTTGGGAGGACTAACAAGGCAAGGGTATACACAATGAATGGTAGGACCCTAGGAAGGACAGAGGATCAGAGGGACCTTGGTGTGCATGTACATAGATCCCTGAAGGCAGCAGGACAGGTAGATAAGGTGGTTAAAAAGGCATATGGGATACTTGCCTTCATTAGCCGAGGCATAGAATATAAGAGCAGGGAGGTTATGATGGAGCTGTACAAAACGCTAGTTAGGCCACAGCTGGAATACTGTGTGCAGTTCTGGTCGCCACACTATAGGAAGGATGTGATTGCATTGGAGAGGGTGCAGAAGAGATTCACCAGGATGTTACCTGGGCTGGAGCGCTTCAGCTATGAAGAGAGACTGGACAGGCTGGGGTTGTTTTCCTTAGAGCAGAGAAGGCTGAGGGGGGACCTGATTGAGGTGTACAAAATTATGAGGGGCATAGATAGGGTAGATAGAAAGGAACTTTTCCCCTTAGTAGAGGGGTCAATAACCAGGGGGCATAGTTTCAAGGTAAGGGGCAGGAGGTTTAGAGGGGATTTGAGGAAAAACTTTTTCACCCAGAGGGTGGTTGGAATCTGGAACTCACTGCCTGAAAGGGTGGTAGAGGCAGGAACCCTCACAACATTCAAAAAGCATTTAGATGAGCACTTGAAACGCCATAGCATACAAGGCTACAGACCAAGTGCTGGAAAATGGGATTAGAATAGACAGGGCTTGATGGCCGGCGCGGACACGATGGGCCGAAGGGCCTCTTTCTGTGCTGTATGAGTCTATGGGGTAGAAATTAGGTCGCGCCCCATTTGGGGCGCAAATATCGTCTGGACGCAAATATTAGCGCCTGGCGCTAATTATCGGCACTGACTGGAAACTTCACTTTTACCGCCCCAGGAGGTGAGTGGAGCGCTAAAGCAGGTGCTGCACACCTGTCTTAAGGCGCAAAGGCCGAGCAGTGAGGCGCTAACTCAGAGCGCTGGCGAAGCTCATGTAATATCAGTCAGCAATGGAACACACACACAATGGCACGGGCCAGTTCTTAAAGGGGATGGTTAATCTTGCTTTCCATCCACATCCTGTTCATTGCAGCCTTGAATCTCGGCCTGGAGAGACTTGCACATCAAATGTGCTGGAAAGAACAATGGAGAGTACCAGGCAAAGAGCTCAGAGTGCAGCTCCCACAGTCTCTGCTAAATCGATACAAGGAATGGCAAATCAAAATGAACCTGCAAAGTGCTGCTCAGTACCCAAAACTCCTTCACACAACGTTGAATCTCTCCAGAAGTCTCTCCCTCTCTCTCTCAGAATGCATAGTTCAAAAATGCAACCAACAATAAAAGACAGGAAGAGGCCCCCTTTAAATAGCGCCCCCCCCAGCCCCACAGCGATTGATAGCGTTCCAGTCTTCTGGTCGTTGGAAGCGCCAGGCGGTAAGGCAGGGGGCGCCACTCAATTTCCGCTCCGGGGCGCCACAAGGGCGTTGCACCATGGAATGACGTCACAATCTGCGCGCGCAGGTGGTCGCAGCGGTAAGTTTTAGCGCCGCCGCACAATGTCAAGTTAAGTTCCCGAGCGGCGCAAACATCGCTGTGCCCGGGCGTTAGCGGCTTTGCGCCCCATTAGCGCCCTCTTAAGGCGCTAACGGGAGGCGCAACCAACTGAATTTTTACCCCTATGACTCTATAACTTATCGAATGCCTTCTGAAAATCCAAATACACCACATCCACTGGTTTCCCCTTATCTATTCTGCTAGTTACAACCTTAAAAAGCTCTAACAGATTTGTCAAACATGATGGCCCTGAAATTCGCCTCTCCGGCTTGCTGCGGGGTTAAGGATCACACGCGCACTTACCTACCGCGCCTGCCGTTGTGTTTTGGGTCCACGGGAACTTCAGCTCCTGGGCCTGCTCCAAGTGCCGGCGCGCAGTGCTTGCGTGTCCCAGGGGTGTAGTTAGTGCGATGCGTCCCCTGGGATCACGTGGGCCATGGAGAGCCAATGGCAGCAGACCATCTTTCATTCATAGATTTGAGAGGGAGACCTGTCAAATCTGTGAATTGAAATCGGCCCCAAAAGAACAGCTAAACTTAAAATAAATTTAAACAAAACCCATCACATTTATAAAATAACTATAGTTAAATAAATTAACCACTTTAAACAAAAATTTAAATTTTTGAAAAAATTAAAATACTTTTTAAAAGTGATAAAAATAAACTTACCTTTCTTTAAAGTATCTAAAAAAGATAAACCTGTTGAAATTTTTTTTAAATTATACTTAATTAACCACTTACCTTGTTGAAAACGGGTCTTGCGCCTCCTTTTTAAAAGCGCAGGTTCTTCAATACTTACCCTCCCGTAGAAACCTGAAAAAAAACCTAAGTTTGCTGCGTGCGCGCAGCCTCTACCGCGCACACGGTTCACCTAGGAACCGCCCCCTTCGCCAGACCGGAAGTTCCAGTTTCCCGCGCATGCGCAGTGCATGCAGGAAACCAGCACTTTGGGATGCATTACGGGTGAGTACGCACTGTGTACTCACCCGGCAAGGGCTGAATTTTTGCCCCGATTTCCCTTTCATTAATCCGTGTTGACTCTGCCCAATCCTATTATTATTTTCTAAGTGCCCTGTTACCACATCCTTAATAATAGATTCTAGCATTTTCCCTACTACTGATGTCAGACTAACTGGTTCCCCATTTTCTCTCTCCCTCCTTTCTTAAATAGTGGGGTTACATTTGCTACCTTCCAATCCGCGGGAACCGTTCTAGAATCTATGGAATTTTGGAAAATGACAACCAATGCATCCACTATCTCTATAGCCACCTCTTTCAGAACCCTAGGATGTAGGCCATCAGGTTTTGGGGATTTATCGGCTTTCAGTCCCATTAATTTCTCCAGTACTATTCTTTTACTAATAGAGTACTAGGGAAGATAACTTGTACTCTAATATCTTTCAGGCGAATGCTACCTTTTGTGAATTATATACTCTGTTTGAATCACTAATATTTGCAGATACAAATACCTGAACAAAAACTTTGCAAGAAAACAAATAACTTTAGAAATTATAGTTTTTCGATGCTACCTTTTTCAATTTCCACAGCCCAAAAAGCTGTTGAGGCTGGGGGTCAATTGAAAAGTTGAAAATTGAGATTGATAGATTTTTGTTAGGCAAGGTTAGTAAGAATTATGGAAACAAGGCGGGCAGATGAAGTTAAGGTGCAGATCATCCATGATCTAATTGAATGGCAGAACAGGTTCGAGGGGCAGAATGGCCTCCTCCTGTTCCTATGTTCCTAATGCTAGGACTTGGATTTGAATCCAGCTCGCACTAACGGGATAAACGTCTCCTATTTCCCCTCACTCTGCCAGTCCCGTGTGAAATGAGTTTACACAGCTTCAATCCAGTTGCTAGGGAGTGCTCGTCCGCAACACGTAGCTGTCTGCAAACCGGAATTAATTGGCAGTCGCCCTCAGAGAGACTGCAAGGATGAAAAATGAAAATGCAATGGGGCATGCTGCTCTGAGATCACAGTTAAGGTAGATTGTTAGAGCAGAGTAGAGGTAACGTTACGCTCTGTGTTTGCTTGATGCCAGCACTGGTCGAACAAAAAACAAGAGAGTGCTCCAGTCCCCAGCACTGTTCCCCCTCACATTGATTAACACAATAACTTCATACAAAGAAGCCTTTAAAAGGAATTGGCAACCAGATCTTTTATACAATGGAAATACTGGCATTTCTCAGTATCATTACTGTCTATGCCAGGCTTATTGACGTGACAAGATATTTATATATAATGACATGGTATTTGTACAGTTCCATATCTGGGAAGCTCCTCCAGCATCTCATACTACAAGAATAAAGCTCATCATCCATTCGACATTTTTCTTTCACCTCTGTGTCAGCTGTGGCTCAGTTAGTAGCACCCTTGCCTCTGAGTCAGAAGGTTGTGGGTTCAAGTCCCACTCCAGAGACTTGAGCACAAAAATCTAGGCTGACACTTCAGTGCAGTACTGAGAAGCGCTGCACTGTTGGAGGTGCCGTCTTTCAGATGGGATGTTAAACTGAGGCCCCGCCTGCTCTCTCAGGTGGACATAAAAGATCTCATGGCACTATTTCAAAGAAGAGCAGGGGAGTTATCCCCAGTATCCTGGGCCAATATTTATCCCTCAATTAACATCACAAAAAACAGATTATCTGGTCATTATCACATTGCTGTTTGTGGGAGCTTGCTGTGCACAAATTGGCTGCTGCATTTCCTACATTACAACAGTGACTACACTTCAAAAGTACTTCATTGGCTGTAAAGCACTTTGGGACGTCTGGTGGTCGTGAAAGACACTATAGAAATGCAAGTGTTTCTTTCTTTTCTCCTGCTTCCAACCTCTACCCATCTCTCTCTTCTCCCTTCTCTCTCTCCGTGTCAACTTATCTTGTCCCGCTCTCTTTCACCATTGCTCCTAAGTGCAACTTCACCATCGTACTAGCTCTTCCAAAGGTCCTAGAGAATCTTCACCTGTTCCTCAATAAATAAAAATGAAGAACAAATCCCATGTCGAGGAATATCTGCTCTCTGTACTTAATACACCTGATTGTCAGCCCTGATGCTTGCGCACCTGTGACTGTGTTATTACGATAAGCATTAGATACAAGAAGCCTGGAGCTCCAAGCAGTGTCATCGCTTTGAGAGAAATTGGACGTGAATGAAATACTGACCACTTTGCTCGTCACCTTCTATTGGGAAGGCAAGTAGGAGAACAACCAGCTTCAGATAAAACTCAGTTGTAATCGCAGTCAGAATACTGAGCATCCAACTGACATTTCATTCCAACTGACATTTCATTACACAACAATTGCAGTTCCTTGACCATCTGAGATTATCGTCAAATTCAGAAAGCCAAAATAATGAGCCCCTAAGACAGAACAGCAACAACAAAAATGCACACTGGACCAATCATTTCTCCTTCTTGTTACTATCATGATGATGTTGCAGTCCTGGTGCACTGTCACGCATACAAAAGGAAAAGGGTGAAATAGGCCACAACCATGCATTAAACAGTCGTTGTTTGTATTTCATGTATCGCATTGCAAAGGTACTTAGACAAAAGTCTCCAATAATCTCACTATAAGAAAATAAGAACATAAATAGGAGCAGGAGTCGGCCATTTGGCCCTTCGAGCCTGCTCCGCCATTCAATAAGATCATGGCTGATCTTCTACCTCAACTCCTCTTTCCTGCACTATCCCGATATCCCTTGATTCCCTTAATATTCAAAAATCTATCGATCTCTGTCTTGAATATACTCAACGACTGAGCCTCCACAACCCTCTGGGGTAGAGAATTCTAAAGATTCACCACCCTCTGTGTGAAGAAATTTCTCCTCATCTCAGTCCTAAATGGCTGACCCCTTATTCTGTGACTGTGACCCCTGGTTCTAGACTCCCCAGCCAGGGGAAACATCCTCTCTGCATCTACCCTGTCAAGCCCTGTAAGAATTTTGTATGTTTCAATGAGATCACCTCTCATTCTTCTAAATTCCAGAGAATATAGACCTAGTCTACTCAATCTCTCCTCATAGGACAATCCCCCCATCCCAGGAACCAGTCTGGTGAACCTTCGTTGCACTCCTTCTATGGCAAGTATATCCTTCCTTAGGTAAGGAGACCAAAACTGTACACAATACTCCAGGTGTGGTCTCGCCATGGCCCTATATAATTGCAGTAAGACGTCTTTACTCTTATACTCAAATCCTCTTGTAATAAAGACCAACATACCATTTGCTTTCCTAATTGCTTGCTGTACCTGCATGTTAACTTTCAGTGATTCATGTACAAGGACACCCAGGTCCCTCTGAACACCAACATTTCCTAATCTCTCACAATTTAAAAAATACTCTGCTTTTCTGCTTTTCCTACCAAAGTGGATAACTTCATCATTCTCCACATTATATTCCATTTGCCCACTCAATTAGCTTGTCTATATCCTCTTGAAGCCTCTTTGCATCCTCCTCACAACTTACATTCCCACCCAGCTTTGTATCATCAGCAAACTTGGATATATTACATTTGGTCTCCTCATCCAAATCATTGATATAGATTGTGAATAGCTGAGGCCCAAGCACTGATCCTTGCGGTACCCCATTAGTTACAGCCTGCCAACCTGAAAATGACCCTTTTATTCCTACTCTCTGTTTTCTGTCCGTTAACCAATCCTCAATACATGCTAGTATATTACCCCAATCCCATGAGCCCTAATTTTGTTTAATAACCTCTTGTGTGACACCTTATCGAATGCCTTCTGAAAATCCAAATACACCACATCCACTGGTTCCCCCTTATCTATTCTGCTAGTTACAACCTCAAAAAACTCTAACAGATTCGTCATACACGATTTCCCTTTCATAAATCCGCGTTAACTCTGCTCAATCCTGTTATTATTTTCTAAGAGCCCTTTTACCACATCCTTAGTAACAGATTCTAACATTTTCCCTACTACCGATGTCAGGTTAACTGGTCTGTAGTTCCCCATTTTCTCTCTCCCTTCTTTCTTAAATAGTGGGGTTACATTTGCTACCTTCCAATCTGCGGGAACCGTTCTAGAATCTATGGAATTTTGGAAAATGACAACCATTGCATCCACTATCTCTATAGCCACCTCTTTCAAAACCCTAGGATGTAGGCCATCAGGTCCAGGGGATTTATCAGCTTTCAGTCCCATTAATTTCTCCAGTACTATTTGTTTACTAATACTAATTTCTTTCAGTTCCTCATTCTCGCTAGACCCTTGGTTCTCCACTATTTCCAGGAAGTTTTTTGCATCTTCTTCTGTTAAGAGAGACACAAAGTATTTGTTTAATTTCTCTGCCATTTCCTTAATCCCCATTATAATTTCTCCTGTCTCAGCCTGTAAGGGACCCACATTTACTTTTGCTAATCTTTTACTTTTTACATACCTATAGAAGCCTTTGCAGTCTGTTTTTATGTCTTGCTAGTTTACTCTCATATTCTATTTTCCCTTTCTTTATCAATTTCTTGGTCCTCCTTTGCTGAATTCTAAAATCCTCCCAATCCTCAGGCTTACTATTCTTTTTGGCAACATTATAAGCCTCTTCCTTAGATCTAACACTATCTTTAACTTCTCTTGTTAGCCACAGTTGGACCACTTTTCCTGTGAGGTTTTTGTGCCTTAAAGGAATGTATATTTGCTTTAAATTATGTATTAATTCGTTAATGCTAGCCATTGCTTCGCTACTGTCATACCTTTTAATGTAGTTTCTCAATCTACCTTAGCCAACTCGCCCCTCATACCTACATAGTTTGCTTTGTTTAGATTTAAGACCCTAGTTTTGGATTTAACTAAGTCACTTTCAAACTCAATATAAAATTCTAATATATTGGCCCAGAAATTGGAGTTCGATGGTTGCCGCGGGGGTAAGGATCCCCCGCGATATCGCACTCCGCGCCTACCTTTATGGTTTTGGCCCACACGAACTTCAGTTCCTGGGCCTCTCCCTGGTGCCGGCGCGCAGTGTGTGCGTGTCCCAGAGGTGCAGTTAGTTCGATGCTACCTCTGGGATCACGTGGGCCAGTTCGAGCCAATGGCAGCAGACCATCTTTCATTCATAGTTTTGACAGCAAGAGCTGTCAAAGCTATGAATACAACTTGCCCCCAAAAGAACAGCTAAACCTCAATTAAATTTTTATTAAATAAATTAACCACTTTAAACAAAAATTTAAATTTTTGAAAAAATTAAAATTCTTTTTAAAAGTTATAAAAATAAACTTACCTTTCTTTAAAGTCTCTAAAAAAGATAAACCTGTTGAAAAAAATTTAAAATAATACTTATTTAACTACTTACCTTGTTAAAAGGGGGTCTTACGCCTGCTTTCTTCATGTGTAAAATCTTCAACACTTACCTGCGCGTTCAAACCTGAAAAAAAAACTAAGTGCGCTGCATGCACACAACCTGTAGCGCGCACGTGGTTCACTTAGGAACCGCCCCCTTCGCAATACCCGAAGTGCCGGTTTCCCGCGCATGCACAGTGCATGCAGGAAACCGGCACTTCGGGACCTAATACGCGAGAGTACACAGTGCGTAATCTCCCGTATTAGGTCTAATTTTCGGGCCATTATGGTCACTCTTCCCTAAAGGCCCCTTTACTACAAGGTTATTAATTAACCCTTTCTCGTAGCACAATATGAAGGTTTTTTTTTTCATTTACACTTATAATCTTGGAGGTTGTAATTTAAGAAGAAAAACATTAATCTGTTAAAATTCTCGGTTTTCTGCACTGTTTTCATACAGGTCAAGGGAAGTTGTTTCCATGGCTACAAGCACGCAAGTGTTAGGGAGGGAAATGTCTGTACACTTGGGGGGGGAAACTAGTGCCCGGGCGTGGCGCCGCTAATGCCTCCCATGAAATCCAGCAGGAGGTTAGCGGCGGCGGTAGCCGGTAGAGCCCCGCGGCACTGCGCCTCCGGTGATGACATCATCACCGTGCGCAGCGGCCCAGCCACAAACTTGGCTCACGCCCCCTGACCTACCGCCGGACGTTATGTCCAACAGGGTCAGGGTGGCGTTTTTGCGGCCAGGGTGGCGATAATTAAAGGGCAGGTACCGGGCAGCCATTTTTTGGGGGGCCGCCTGCCAGCACCTGCCCCCTCTGGCCTCCTCCTGTGGGGTGCCGGCTGCGATCTGTCAGCCCGGCACTCCTCTCGCGTGCCGGGCTCTTTTGCCGGCATCCTGCTCCCTGGTGGTCCAGGCCCTTTAATCAGGGGAGGGAGGCCCGCAGTACTGCGGCGATACGTGCCGGCGCGCGTGGTGCTGCTGCACATAGCACCGCGATATTCACTCGCAGCGCCCCAAGAGGGAGGCAGGGTGCTTCCAGTAGCGCCCCGCCTCCTGCTTGGGGCGCTACCATTGCATTTTGGGCGCGGGGGCGCTAAATTTTTCGGGGCGCGCAAGCCAATTTTCCCTTATTGATGTCTCTCTGTCCTCCTATGTTTTATGCTTTAAAAAAAAAACCTTGGGACAAAGACGTAATGCAAGTTGAAGGGGCCTCATCACTGTTGCCGAGTTATTGCTAACTTTCGAATTGTACAGCATTTATTGAATAGCATTGTGAGGATGAGAAATTACAAACACTCAATCAATCTCATTACATATTGCATCAAAGTTGCATTCAAGCAACTGGTTAGATCCAGACTGAACAAGTCCGTCACTCTACAAGATTATAAGTTAGCGATGAGCTGAGTTGTTTTCAACCATAATCAGTCAGAGAAAGGCTTGCATTTATGTAGCACCTTATTGCATCTCTCAAAAACATGCCAAAGTACTTTGCGTAGTACAATGAACTCATTTGAAGTGCAGTGACTATTATTATGAAGGCAAATATGCCAATCAGTGCGTGCACAGCAAGATCCCACAAACAGCAATGAGGCGAATGACCAGCTATTCTGTTTTTAGGTGGTGGTTGAGGGGAAATGCTGGCCTGGATGGCGAACAACGTCCGTTGAGGTGTGATTCCACATGTCCACACACCCATAAAGCTTTGGCCTTAAAATTATACTGCGCGAAGATTAGGTGTACAAGCACCTAATGCGTCTGTAATAAAATCCATATTTTTTTTATTTGTTCCTGGGATGTGGGCGTCGCTGGCAAGGCCAGCATTTACTGCCCATCCCTAATTGCCCTTGAGAAGGTGGTGGTGAGTCGCCTTCTTGAACCGCTGCAGTCCGTGTGGTGAAGGTGCTCCCACAGCGCTGTTAGGGAGGGAGTTCCAGGATTTTGACCCAGCGACGATGAAGGAACGGCGATATATTTCCAAGTCAGGATGGTGTGTGACTTGGAGGTGGTGGTGTTCCCATGCGCCTGCTGCCCTTGTCCTTCTAGGTGGTAGAGGTCGTGGGTTTGGGAGGTGCTGCCGAAGAAGCCTTGGCGAGTTGCTGCAGTGCATCTTGGAGATGGTACACACTGTAACCACGGTACGCCGGTGGTGGAGGGAGTGAATGTTTAAGGTGGTGGATGGGGTGCCAATCAAGCGGGCTGCTTTGTCCTGGATGGTGTCGAGCTTCTTGAGTGTTCTTGACTGTGCATTCACACTCCAAGTTACATGTTAGTGCAAACTGCTTTCAACTTTGTACTGATGCTAAACTTGTGGGACTAGAATTTCTGCCAGGTTCTCCAATCTCTTGCCGTAGCTTTGGCAGAAGAGCTGCTTAAACCAGGGAGAAATGGCGCAAATGGCTCCTTACGCCTTTACTTTGGGGTTTCTGCCAATCCACCGCCAAAGTTATGGCCGTAAGGCGAAAGGACTCCCATGGGAATTCCACCCGCGGCGTGATAGTCAGGGTTAAGGCCCAGACTGACTCCAAAGCGAAGCGGAGCGGAGCAAGATTCCCTCCTCCGGGAACTAGGACTCCTCTGTGCTCTGCTGTCAGACCAAGCCCTGATTCACCACTACAGTCTGCACTTACATTCTAGGGCCTGGAAATTCCTTGCAGCTGCCCCCGTTCCACCACCGAAACTTTGCCGGATTCCGCCGCCCATCGGGTGCCGGAGCGGGAGCAGCTCCGAGGAATTTCCCGGCCCATAATGGCCGTGTCTGGATGCAGCCAAACCGCTTTGCTGCAGTTCTGTGCACCCTTAGTGTACTGTTTTGACGGAGGCCTTGGTGCCTTTCAATATTTTTATATAAAGCCACTCCCTCAGCCTTTACCATAATGTGGCTGCTGTTCTGGCCTCTTGCGCATCCCCGATTTTAATCGTTCCACCATTGGTGGCCGTGCCTTCAGCTGCCTTGGCCCTAAGCTCCGGAATTCCCTCCCTAAACCTCTCCGCCTCTCTCTCTCTCCTCCTTTAAGATGCTCCTTAAAACCTACCACTTTGGCCAAGCTTTTGGTCACCTGTCCTAATATCTCCTTCTGTGGCTCGGTGTCAAATTTTGCTCCTGTGAAGCACCTTGGGACATTTTACAACGTTAAAGGCGCTATATAAATGCCAGTTGTTGTTGCTGAGGGGATCTCATTGAAACTTATAAAATTCTAACAGGACTAGACAGACTAGATGCAGGAAGGATGTTCCCGATGGCCAGAGAGTCCAGAACCAGGGGTCACAGTCTAAGGATAAGGGGTAAGCCATTTAGGACTGAGATGAGGAGGAATTTCTTCACCCAGAGAGTGGTGAACCTGTGGAATTCTCTACCACAGAAGGCAGTAGAGGCCAATTCATTAAATATATTCAAGAAGGAGTTAGATATATTTCTTAAAGCTAAAGGTATCAAGGGATATGGGGAGAAAGCAGGTACAGGGTACTGAGTTTGGATGATCAGCCATGATCTCATTGAATGGCGGAGCAGGCTCGAGGGGCTGAATGGTCTACTCCTGCTCCTATCTTCTATGTTTCTCAAAAAACCCACAATTACTATCGAAACTTAGATACGTTCTAAATCAGGCCTCATCTTAGCAGCTCATTTACTGGTCGACACAAACACTTCTAAAGCCTACTTTAAATCTGACATTTTAAGCGACTTAATAGCGACCAATTTAAATTAAGCTCACAGTTACTTGTAATTGACAGAAATAAGAAGGTGTTCACTTAGGTAGAGTAGATCTCTAATATAGAACTTGACACAGAGAACTAAACACTTACCCTGCTGGTACAATTAGACAAGTACTAACGGCAGTTGAAGGATGTTGTAGTGAACTATTGACCTGTTACTTAGTGCTACACAATTAAAATTACCTTGTCAGAAAGATGTAAAGGATTCGAATAGAACAATTGCTAAATTTCTTAGTGTTTGTGTGTGTGTGTGAGAGTGAGTGTGTGCATGTGAGTGTGTGAGTGTGAGAGTGAGTGTGTATGTGAGTGTGTGAGTGTGAGTGTGTGTGAGAGTGTGAGTGTGTGTGAGAGTGTGTGTGTTTTTCTGTGTATGTGAGTGTGTGTGAGTGTGAGAGTTTGTGCGTGTGAGAGTTTGTGTGAGTGAGTGAGTGTGTGAGTGTGTGTGTGTGTGTGTGAGTGTGTGTGTGTGTGAGTGTGTGTGTGAGTATGAGTGTGTGAGACTGTGTGAGTGTGTGTGAGAGTGTGTGTGTGAGTATGAGAGTGTGTGTGAGTGTGAGTGTTTTTTGTGTGTGAGTGTGAGTGTTTGTTTGTGTGTGTGTGAGTGTGTGTGTGTATGAGTGTGAGTGTGTTTTTCTGTATATGTGAGTGTGTGTGAGTGTGAGAGTTTGTGTGTGTGAGAGTTTGTGTGAGTGAGTGTGTGTGTGATAATGTGTGTGTGAGTGTGTATGTGAGTGTGTATGTGAGTATGAGTGTGTGAGATTGTGTGAGTGTGTGTGAGAGTGTGTGTGTGTGATAATGTGTATGTGAGTGTGTATGTGAGTGTGTGTGTGAGTATGAGTGTGTGAGATTGTGTGAGTGTGTGTGAGAGTGTGTGTGTGCGTGAGTGGGTGTGAGGTAGAAGTGTGTGTGTCGTGTGGAGGTGTTGTGTGTGTGTGAGACTGTGTGTGTGTGTGTGTATGTGAGTGTGTGTGCGTGTGTGAGACTGTGTGTGTGTGTGTGTGAGTGTGAGAGTGTATGAGTGTGTGAGACTGTGTGTGTGAGTGTGAGAGTGTGTGTGTGTGAGTGTGAGTATGTGAGTGTGTGTGTGAGAGTGTATGAGTGTGTGAGACTGTGTGTGAGAGTGTGAAGAGAGTGATGAGTGTGTGAGTGAGTGTGGAGGAGTGTGTGTGTGGCGTGTGAGAGTGTAAGCGTGTGTGTGTGTGTGAGTGTGTGTGAGTGTGAGAGTGTGTGTGTATGAGTTGTGTGTGTGTGTGAGTGTGTGTGTGAGTGTGAGTATGCACACTTGTATATTTACAGGCACAGTCTTGTTTTGATGTTTATTTTAATGTATAGTGACCACTGTGATTCCAGAAGTTTAGAATAGTTTCTTAAAGAGTAATTTCCCTAATTGCGGATCTGTGCACTGGGACAAACTGTTTATACCTAAGGAAATAATTGGTCATTATTTAGCATCAGTGGACTTGAAGTTGAATGTTCAGTCCCTAAAGAATTCTTGTCTTCGTTAACCCAATCATTAGAAACCAGTTTGGAGTTATTTGTGACTTCATCAGGTGGGACCGCTGCAGTGCAGTGCTGAGGGAGTGCTGCACTGTCGGAGGTGCCGTCTTTCGGATGAGACGTTAAACCGAGGCCCCGTCTGCTCTCTCAGGTGCACGTAAAAGATCCCATGGCACTATTTTGAGGATGAGTAGGGAATGTTCTCCCCGGTGTCCTGACCAATATTTATCCCTCAACCATCATCACGAAAAAACATCGCTGTTTGTGGGAGCTTGCTGTGCGCAAATTGGCTGCTGTGTTTCCTACATTACAACAGTGACTACACCTCAAAAGTACTTCATTGGCTGTAAAGCGTTTGGGGACGTCCTAGCACGAAAAAAGGCAGTATAAAAATGCAAGTTTTATCTTCTTTCTTAACGTTTGCACAACTTAAAATTGGAGGAGGAAATAAGGCACCAAACTCAATGCACCACAAGCCCAGCAACATCAGTGCTCAGTGGCAAACAAAATAATCATAATTGAATCAGGGAAAGCAGTGAAGTTCCCAATAGCCCCAGTGATCTTACTCTGAGAAATTCAACATCGTTACGCTCAATTTTGCATGTGAAATCAACAGTAGGAGAAACAATTAAATGCCGCGCTCTCCAGCGCCCGATCTCCCCCGCAAGTACGGCGGCTGCCAAATTGGAAGCCGGCGACTTCTAGATGTGCGTTACACCCGCCTGAAACAGGCACTAGGCCACCTACATATGCAAATCAGAGGTCCTAGTGCCGGTTGCAAGACCCCGCTCAAAATTGGTCCGCCAATGGGCGGGGCTCGCGCCTCACCTCCTCCGTCCAGTTGCTCTGGGCCCTGAGCGGCTGCTGGAGGCTACTTGCGAAACGGCCAGAAAACCTTTTTGATAAGTTTCATTTGCGTGGAGCCCAGAGGAGCAGGAGTGCTCCTCCTGTCTCCAAAATAAAATACCGTGGGCTGCTGCCTGCCCAGGACCAATCCCTCGACCTCTCGCCCCTGGGACCTACCTGGGGGCTGGCTCAGTGTCTGTGCTGGCTGGAATTGGTGAGGCCCCCAACTGGCAAGCTGCATCTTAGGAAGGATATATTGGCCTTGGAGGGAGTGCAGCGTAGGTTTACCGGAACAATACCCGGACTCCAAGGGTTAAGTTACGAGGAGAGATTACACAAATTAGGGTTGTATTCCCTAGAATTTAGAAGGTTTAGGGGGTGGTCTGATCGAAGTTTTCAAGATATTAAGGGGAACTGATAGGGTAGATAGAGAGAAACTATTTCCACTGGTTGGGGATTCTAGGACTAGGGGGCATAGTCTAAAAATTAGAGCCAGACCTTTCAGGAGTGAAATTAGGAAACACTTCTACACAGAAAAGGTGGTAGAAGTTTGGAACTCTCTTCTGCAAACGGCAATTGATGCTAGATCAATTGTTAATTTTAAATCTGAGATTGATAGCTTTCTGTTAACCAAAGGTATTAAGGGATATGGGGCAAAGGTGGGTATATGGAGTTAGGTGACCGATCAGCCATGATCTCGTTGAATGGTGGAACAGGCTCGAGGGGCTGAATGGCCTCCTCCTGTTCCTATGTTCCTGTCTAGTCGGCCAATTGCCGTCTGCAGCTTACCTGTTTAATATAACTGAGGCCCGAGGCCCATTTCGATTGGGCTTCAGGGCGACCTCTTCGGGCTCACGTTCCAATCCCGCCTCTCGTTTCACGGCAGAAACCGGCGCGAGTCGAATTTCTCCCTCCCAAAAGTCTCTGGACCCAGCCCAAAGAGTCAACAACTGCCAAGTTCGATAACAGGAGCAGTGTGTGTGATGGGATCTATCCAGTTCCTGATCAATGCAGCCTAGCATCAGAGCTATTAATGCAAGATGCTCGGACCAGACAAGAAGTGATTTCCCCGACAGAAGCTGATTGATCAGATGGGAGTAATAGCCCCTCACCATCACATCACTCACTAGTAAATAGGCCACCTCTTTATGGATTTGTTCATGGTTGTCAGACACTATCCCATTTCCTAATGGATCTGGTTAATTTCTGTGCTTGAGTGGGATGAGCTTGTCTCTGCTAAAAGATCATTATTACAGTGCAGGATCCATCAGAGGGTTGCTATGAGTTGGAGCTCAATTGGTAAATAGGACAGCCATTTATGTTGTCTAAACACCCAAATAGTTTAGCTTTTAGATGAACGAAGTACAACAGGAGGTAGCATCAGAAATGCAGAGTGTCCAATTCTAATATGCACAAAGAGATAGCCTTTCATTAGGCTCCAAATAGACAGGCTAGCCTAGACCCTGCCAGCCTGCTGAGTATGGTTGATTAGTGTCAGTGGAATCCCTGGATAAGCTGTTATCATGTCTGGATGAAAGTACAAACTGGGCCTTGCTGTAGAGCGCATGTATCCGAGGGACAAAATAAAACCCTTCATCGCAGCTGACAGCTGCTCGTCCAGAAGTAAATCCTTCAGTAACACTGCCCAAAGGCCTCGGTGTACGGAGTCTTCACAGTGCTGGGGAAATTAGGCGCCTTAACCCCTTAAACAGCAAGGAACAATACAGTTAGGGCTGAGCAGGGTGAATTATTAATTCCGTGTAGCTCGGCTTGTGGGCTTTATCTTGGTTTTCCCAAAATGTTATTTTTTTTCAAAACTCAAAGAGGCTTTAGTGCCAAAGGCTAAACTTGATATTTGTGACAAGTTATGTCAGGCAAGGAGGCACTCCTTCTGTGCTGTAAGATTCTATACACGCACTTGAAGAGGACTAATTTGCAGGGTTATGGGGAAAATCTGGGGTGTGGGACTAAATGGGACAGCTCTCTCAAAGAGCCGGCACAGACACGACGGGCTGAATGGCCTCTGTCTGTGCGGTAAGATTCTATACTAAGAGGTAACAGCTCTATCTATAGGGCAAGTTAAACCCTGAATCCTTTAAGGATAGTATTCGTAACAGAGCGGTAAAGTTTCATCTTCACCACATGGGCATTAGGAAGGAACATAGGAACAGGAGTAGGTCATCCAGCCCCTCGAACCTGTTCCGCCATTCAATTAGATCAGGGCTGATCTCCATCTACCAGCCTTGGTTCCGTAACCCTTAATTCCCTTGCCCAAGAAAGGTCTATCAATCTCAGTTTTGAAAGTTTCAATTGATCCTCAGCCTCAACAGGGGAGAGAGTTCCCTTCTGGCAATCCAAATACACTACATCTACTGGTTCCCCCTTATCCACCCTGCTCATTACATCCTCAAAGAACTCCAGCAAATTTGTCAAACATGATTTCCCTTTCATAAAACCATGCTGACTCTGCTTGACTATATTATGATTTTCTAAATGTCCTGCTACCACTTCCTTAATGATGGACGCCAGCATTTTCCCAATGACAGATGTTAGGCTAACTGGTCGATAGTTGCCTGCTTTCTGTCTCCCTCCTTTCTTAAATAGGGGCGTTACATTTGCGGTTTTCCAGTCCGCTGGGACCTCTCCAGAATCCAGGGAATTTTGGTAGATTACAACCAACGCATCCACTATCTCTGCAGCCACCTCTTTTAAGACTCTAGGATGCAGGCCATCGGGTCCAGGGGACTTGTCAACCTTTAGGCCCATTAGTTTGCCGAGTACTTTCTCTCTAGTGATAGTGATTGTTTTAAGGTTCCCCCGCCCCACCCCAATAACCAGCCTTCTATGTGGTACTTTGTCAAACGCCTTCCGAAAATCCATGTAGACAACATCCATTGCATTCCCTTCATCAATCCTCTCTGTTACTTCATCAAAAAATTCAATTAGATTAATCAAACACGATCTTCCTTTTATAAACTCGTGTTGCCTCTCCTTAATTAGCTTAAACCTGTCCAAATGCCCGTTAATTTTTTCGGGCTCTCGACCTACTTTACACTATCGCTGAGTCTGAAGGTGACAAAAGCATGATAGAGGATTTCCATCACGGGTGGGCTGGTGCAGGGGCGGGAGACGGGTGATGTTACAAAAATGGAGGTAGGTTGTCTTTGTGATGGGCAGGATATAGGTCCCCCCCAACCCCCGCTTAGGCCTCAGGTTAAAATCGCAGATCAGGCTCCGATGATGTCGTCCGAGCCCCCGCTCCATTTGAACTGCCCCCTACCCCAACCTAATTTCCGCCAGGCGAACGGGGTGGAAAATCGAGGTCAATGATTCAATAATATCACCACCCACCGAGCTTTCGGGCGCTTTCAACTAATAAAGTATCTTTAATCGGCAGCTGCAGACTGCTGGAAATCATTCCATGAAACAACATATAACCTTGGGAAATAAAGGATTTGCATCGAACAGTTGCATTCAGCCGAGAAGTGTTTCCTGAGCAACTATCAGATGCTCGGGGTCAGACTTAGTTCAAATTAATTTCAATATCAATTACTTCCGTGCTTCTATATCAATAAACGAATGAAATAACTCGAAATGTCTACTTTGATAGCTTATCTTTTTCACGCCCTGTTCTCTGTTGCTGCCTCGTGCTGGATTTCATCTCATCTGTGTCTCTTTTGAAGGATTCATGAAATTCCAATGTAGAGGAGATTAATCTTGACAACAAACCTCGAAAGTTACCATTAACTGCCTGCCCATGTTGTATCAGAGCTGTTAAACAAGGCGACAGACTGGGAAAGAAAGAAAAAAAGAAAGAAAGAAGTACTTTTTTTTGAAGTGTAGACACTGTTGTAATGTGGGAAACGTCAATCGGCGCACAGCAAGCTCCCACAAACAGCAATGTGATAACGACCAGATAATCTGCTTTTTAAGTGATGTTGATTGAGGGACAAATATTAGACACCGGGGAGAACTCCCCTGCTCTTCTTCGAAATAGTGGCTATGGGATCTTTTACATCCACCTGAGAGGGCAGGTGGGGCCTCGGTTTAACTTCTCATCCGACAGTGCAGCCGCAGTACTGCACTGGAGTGTCAACCTAGATTTATGTGCTGAAGTCTCTGGAGTTTAATTGGAACACTAGCCTGTCATTCCTGAGGCCGAGGTTTGAATGCAACTTGTACTAATGGATTGGAAGTCTCGACTCCCTAAGTGGAATATTTATGAAGCACTTCCAATGCAATTCTGGTGGATATGAATCCACAAGAAAAAAAAAGTGTCGTATTTCAGCCCTAATTGCCCCTAAATTGGCAATCTCAGTTAGGGAGACCATATGGATAGCTGATGCAAAAAATTGTAACACTGATGCAATCTGGAGTGCTGTTCTGAGGTTAGAATATAAGCCACATTGTTGGGGCAGAGCAGATGGAGCTTTATTCTCCATCTGGCAATGTCATACCTGCTCTGGGAATGCTTGATGTTGGCCCCAGATGTGCCTCAAGTTGATAAAAGCAAGACGGCCAAAGTTAAATAACTAGCTGCAACCTACCTTAATAATAACTCCTTCACGCATATCAAAAACCTGCCAACAAATCTCTTGCTTACTACAAAAAATATACTTTTTATACTACAACTAATGTAGCCAGACTGCAACTGTAAGCAGGATTCTCATCTTTAACATGTAGGTGGATATGAGTAATAATTGGTGCAGGCATGTTATTTAACTTAAACTACAACCCTCCAAGGACTCTGCGTTCCTTCAATTCTGGCCTCTTGCTCATCCCTGATTTCTTTAGCTCCACCATTGCCAGCCGTGCCTTCAGCTGTCTAGGCCCTAAGATGTGGTATTCCCTTCCTAAACCTCTCCGCATCTCTCTCCTCCTTTAAGACGCTCCTTAAAGCCTACCTCTTTGACCAAGTTTTCGGTCACCTGTCCTAATATCTTCTTGTGTGGCTTGGTGTCAAATTTTGTCTGATAACGCTGCTGTGAAGCACCCTGGGACGTTTTACTATATTAAAGGCGCTATATAAATGCAAGTTGTTGTTGTTAAGCTGTGATCAAAGTAGGAGAAATTGCCCGCCCTAGGTCCCCATAATTTCAGAATCTTGATCTTTAATGATTCCCCGTGGGAAGGGGCAGAGATCTGGTCCCCTCAGCCCTGCGTATATGGGGAGCAAGGACTACTGAAGGCAGAGGGAGAACTGCATGGTCAGGCTTCCTTTTGTGCCTGTATTTATTTCGGGCGTGGAAGGAAAGAGGCGCAGGTCTTTGTTGATGTTGGAAGCTGATGGAGAGGGCAGGAACCAGATGGAGTGAGGAAAATTGAGAGGGAACGGGAGGTCAAAGATAGAGAGAAAGTGATCAAACCTGTTGTATCTCATTGATCTGAAGTGTGACTGCTTCATTTTGATATAAAAAGGTAACATATTTTCATTTAATTCAGAGTGAAACAAAATAAGGATGGCAATCTGTTTCTGATTTATAAATCTAACATTTCCCACAGTGTTGACAACTGTGCAAGTGACTCACAAAGGCAAGCAGCTGGGAAGAGGGGAAAGTAGACAGAGATTGGGAGAGGGGAGAGGGAGAAGCAGGGTCGCCAACCCTCAAGGATTGCCCTGGAGTCTCCCGGGATTGAAGATTAATCTCCCGGACGCTGCTGTGAGCAAAAGCCGGGAGGAAAATCATCGGGAGCATTAAAAACAAATGCGGTTTATTTTCATGTTCTTTGAACACTTTCGTTTATAAGTTAAAAAAAATATCGGAGCTGGGAATAAAGACTGAGTCTAGAATCATCCACTCGGGTAATGAAGAGTCTGTTCGCTTTCCGACTGGCCGTGGAGAAGCAGTGCGCCGGGAGGATGGTCATGTCGGGCAACCAATGGCAGGAGCGTGAGCGCGGGACGCTTGGAGGTCGTGTGGAAGAAACCTCCAATAATTTGTCCAGTCAGACTTGGCAACCCTAGGGAGGAGATGGAGGGAGGAGAATGAACGGTGAAGGAGAGCAGGAATGGGGCAAGGACAACAATGCTCAAGAGGTTGGAATGGGGACAAGAGAGAGGGACTGAGATGGAGGAAAGGACAGGCTGCGTCGAGGACACAAGATGTGAGCCCAAAGTCCTCAGGTTAATAATGCCTGTTGGAAAAAAAACTAAAAATAGCAGCATGATCCAAGATCCTACCCACATCTTGTTTCAAGCATCGTATTGCTTTGTTGAGCTATTTGAGGCTTGATTGTTTTTGTGTTCATCTTTTTTGCATCTGTTCAAAACTCATGTCACGTGCAATAAACTCCTCCATTAACCAAATGAAACATCACGAAAGAAAAACTTAATTGCCAATCGACTAAAGGCTCTTGAGTCTGCTTTTTCAACTGCAACGCTGATTTTCTAAGAGCTGTTTTGAACAGACATGTATTGGGGGGGCTATGCAAGTGCAAGCTCCCTCTTTCTTTCATTGAAGCCAACAGAACGTCTACAAGCCCCCATCTCAAAAGGAGGACACCACTGATAGGATGAAGCTGCTGGTCTGTCTAAAGTAAATCAATAACTAGTAGTACAAATTGACATGAATCTTGTCATTCATGTATGAAGTAATACTGGGCGGCCTGCTGGTGGCGCTGTCCAGGGAGAGTATAAATACTCGGGCATGGGCCCAGCTTCCTTAGGACATTCCTCAACAGGAACTAGTGAAGGACACAACTAGATCTCCATGTTGAAAAACAGTTGATTAAAGCTTTGTTTAACGCTTAGAGCAAGTGCCTAGTAGTTTTCTTACGTCACAAATAACAGTATGATTGGCCATGCCAACGGTCTTGCTTCCTTCACCCCACCATTGGTGGCTGCGCCTTCAGCCATCTAGGTTGCCGAGGCCCTAAGCTCTGGAATTCCCTCCCTAAACCTCTCCGCCTCTCTCTCCTCCTTTAGGACGCTCCTTAAAACCTACCTCTTCGACCAAGCTTCCTGTCCTTGGCTTTGGCTCGGTGTCAATTTTCTGTCTGATTAACGCTCCTGTGAAGCGCCTTGGGATGTTTTGCTACGTTAAAGGCGCTGTATAAATGGAAGTTGTTGTTGTAGGTCTCCTTCTTGCTCCAGCAGAGCTATAATAGAAGCTAATGTTGTAACTGGGGTGAGGGCCACGACCTCACCCAGACCTGAACCTGGAGCAGGAGCTGGTGATTTGTGAACAGCTTGGTGAAATCTGGATGGGGGGGGGGGGTAGGGTATCAACATACGGGTCCCCAGTATTAATGTATGGAAAGCAGCCGGGCAAATAATGATCTGGTTAGTTTGATTGTAAGGTGTTCCAGCTAATGGAAAGAGCTGGGAAGTGCAGCGACAATACCTGTAGCTTTCGATCAGCTGGAGTTATACTGCCCCTGGTGTCGAGGATTACTGTAAACACATTTTAGTGCGTCACACTCTGTCACTCTGCACAGACTCCACACAACAGCAGCAATGGTGCACGAATGAATTCACAGTAGCGAAATTCGTCAGACAAATTCTTTTTAAAGCACATTTAATTGTGTCTCCAGGGGCTGATTTTGCAATGTTGTGCCCCAGGACAGATGTTGCACCGTGAGAATGTGGAGGGGGGAGGTGGGGGGGGGGTGGTTGGTGAGAGAATTGGGAGAGAGACCCTGTGCCCATTTCCTCCTGGGCTGTAATTCTGCAATTGGCTAGGCAGTGTTGGCTCGGCCCATATTCCGCGTCACTGGCGGACGCCTTAAACAGGCGTTAAAGGGAGCGCTGGAGGTGGCCAAAGACAAGGTGATTCAACGTGTTTTCACTTACTCCTGGCTCCACAACAACACTGCGGTTTGCAGTTGGCTCACACGAGGCCCCCGCCCCCCCCACCCCCATTCATCTCTCCCCTTACCCAAGGGCCTTTGCCAGCATCCAATCTTGTTCTGGGTCCTATTAGCACCCGCAGAAGCACATAGATTTTATAGTAATGAGGCTGGAGGACCAGTTTCGGACGATCCTCAGGCCAACCTCTTCGGCTGACCACTGCAGTCAGCCGCCCGTTTCGCACCCTTAAGAAAGAAAGAATTTGCATTTATATAGCACCTTTCACGACCTCTGAACCCCCCAAAGCGCTTTACAACCAATGAAGTACTTTTTGAAGTGCAGTCACTGTTGTAAATTTAGAAACATGGCAGCCAATTTGCGCACAGCAAGCTCCCACAAACAGCAATGTGACAATGACCAGATAATCTGTTTTGATGAAGTTGGCTGGGGGATAAATATTGGCCAAGGACACCGGGGAGAGCTCCCCTGCTCTTCTTCGAAATAGTGCCATGGGATCTTTTACATCCACCTGAGAGTTGGTTTAACGTCTCATCCGAAAGACAGCACCTCCGGCAGTGCAGCGCTCCCTCAGTAATGCACCGGAGTATCAGCCTGGATTTTTGTGCTCAAGTCTCTGGAGTGGGACTCGAGCCAGAATGTTATCCATTAAGCCATAACTGACACCATCGGGCACTAACCAATGTCTCCCTCAAAACGTTCCTTTCTATCAACTGGAGAGTGAAAAAAAATTCTGGAATATACCAGAATGTGCCATTTAATAAAAAAATTCTCCATTTTCCAGGGCAATGGGGAATTGCTCCCTAGCAGTACATGCAAGGCAGGGGAAGGAGGTGGGGCTTAAAGGAACGTGTACAATTTCAAATTTGCTTCCTACGTCCCTGTGAATAATTATTGTCAGTGGCTCATTCTGCACATGAGATTCATAAAGATGAGAACAGTATTACTGCAGGTGAAACAGATGGGAGAACATCAAGCAAACAACAGAATGCCGGAGGTGTTGTCATGTTTGGTGTTGCTGTAGCTCGGATTGCGAGCTAGCAAGCAGCATCCACGCGCGGGCTCCCTGCGGTTATGCAGGTGCCACCGCGAGGAGCCGGTTTCAGGAGGTGAAACGGATCCCCTGCGGTTACAGGGTGGCGAGCAAGATCGGATTCTGTCTCTGAGGCTTCCTATGCTCAAGTAACTCGTCAACGCCCACTGTCCAGCCTGATAAGAAGGTAAGAATTAGGAGCAGGAGTCGGCCATACAGTCCCTCGAGCCTGCTCCGCCATTCAATAAGATCATGGCTGATCTTCGACCTCAAATCTAATTTCCCGCCAGATCCCCATATCCCTTGATTCCCCTAGAGTTCAAAAATCTATCGATCTCAGCCTTGAATATACTCAACGACTGAGCATCCACAGCCCTCTGGGGTAGAGAATTCCAAAGATTCACCGCTCTCTGAGTGAAGAAATTCCTCCTCATCTCAGTCTTAAATGGCCGACCCCTTATCCTGAGACTGTGCCCCCTCGTTCTAGACTCTCCAACCAGGGGAAACATCCTCTCAGCACCTACCCTGTCAATCCCCCTCAGAATCTTGTATGTTATATATGGAGAATGGTCAGTTGGACGATCTACTGGAGGGTTGGTGAGTCCTGATGGTTCTACCCCCACCCCCCCCCGCCCCCCGCCCCCCCCCCCCCCCCAGCATGACTCACCCTCCAGGGAGAAGAGGGGTGCGGGGAATTAGGCTTAAAGGCTAGAAAACCAGTAGACCCCTGTGTGAGCTGGAGGCAGCTGGAGATATCCTCATCATTCCTCACCCTCCCCCAATTGTAAAAATGCACCAACATTTTCTGAAGAATCACAGCTGATTGTTGAAGAGGTTAATGACTTAGTTACATAAACCATCCCTTCTACTAAAATCAAAAATGCATCAGTGAAGATGACTGAAACACGAACCTCACCTGCAGTTACATTCCAGCCTCATTATTAACTAATGCAACTGTAAAGGTCAGGTAGCCAGGCTGAGAGTGTGCGTTGACAGACTCTGAAAACAAGAACAGCAATTAAAAAAAAATACTTCTTTCATTTTTGAAATGTTTAATCTTTAGACTGCATTAGTTTTTCTATCATTTTTACTTCAGGTTACTGATTGTCTGACGGGTTTACTGGATTGCCTCCTGATCAGGAAACAGTAGAAGTAATCTCAGGAATATTTAAGCGGATCAGAGATGGAATGGGGTGCAAGCTCAGCTGGCATATATTGATTTGTTAGTTTCTTGCAATTGCGAAATCAAGTTGGCCAGTTAACAAACAGCTTCGTCATCCCCGTGGGACACAAGTGAATGTTTCCAACTTAGTAAAAAGTTAAGGCTGAGATAGGAACCAAGAAAAGGGTGCATTCAGAGTTCTTGCAACCCCTTTCATGCTTGAAGGGTGCATGGATCAAGGGCCGGACCAGGAGGTGTACTGCCAATTCTCTGGCCCGCGCTTCTTTCGAACAAGGGTTTCTGCTGGGAGTACCAAACTGGCTATAAATTGAAAATCAGAAATTACCCACCCCTGCTCCACCTAAAGGTTGAGCAGATCAAGGCACTTTCCTTGCAATTTCAAGATGTACAGACCAGGAGGTCCCAGCTACCATCCCCAGTCTGTGCTGAGTTGGCCACTTTCAGTCAATGAAGCAGTTGGGACACTACGGGCTGAATTTTGATACTGGGGCGGGTTGGGGTCGTGTCATCCGCATTTCGTGTTATCCACCCGCCTGCAATTGGATGTGGGAGATTGATGCAATTTTCACTTAATTGGGCAATTGAGTTCCAGCATGTGGGAACCCATGAACCAATTAGTGTTTTCAGTCTGAAAGTCGCCTCTGATGATGTCATCATTGCAGGTCAGAGACTGCCTGGTCTCAGAGATTGCCTGGCCTTTGCTGTGAGAGGACCTGGATGCAAAATGAGCAGCATCTCAGAGAGAGAGAGAGAGAGAGAATTTCTTTTGCAATCAAGTCCTCCCAGGCAGTCTCTGAAGATATTCAATGCAGCAGCATCAGAGGCGACTTTCAGACCTAATACTACCACTACCTTCATCACAATACTACTACTACCTTCATCACATCTCCGTTGTAATAGTGGACCTGCAGCTGATAGTCAGCTGTCCACTTGTGCTCCCGCCAGGTTTCACTGGAGTGTTTCACATCAGGCGTACTTCACGTCGGAAAAGGGTTAAACTAGCTAAAACGTTTCAAAATGGCATTACAGAGCCAATTTAGGGCTTGTTAAGGGCTTTAATGGCCTCTCCCGCCTCTTGGAGGTGGGACGGAGTCGGGAACCCCGCGACTGATTTTGTCAAAATTGCATGGAGGCGGAATGGAGTCGGGATGGGGTCGGGACCCCCGAATCTGCAACTTTAACCCCCCCACACGCCTCCAAACCCGACTCCACGGGTCATTGAAAATCCAGCCCTACAGTTGGCTTCTAAGTCCTCTGTTATCCAACATACTTTTACTCCGAGGGATGATGGTTCACTCCACATTTTAGCTTCTACCATCAAGGGATAGCGTTCCAGCTGATCCAAAATTTGAGCTCATCCAAAACTCTGCCGCCCGTATCTTAACTCGCACCAAGTCCTGTTCACACATCACCCCTGTGATCACTGACCTACACTGGCTGCAGGACCAGCAATGCCTCGATTTTAAAATTCTCATCCTTGTGTTCAAATCCCTCTATGGCCTCGCCCCCCTCCCACTCCAGGGACTTGAGCACAAAAATCTAGGCTGACACTGCAGTGCAGTGCTGAGGGAGTGCTGCATTGTCAGAGGTGCCGTCTTTCGTATGAGATGTTAAACTGAGGCCCCGTCTGCTCTCTCAGGTGGATGTAAAAAATCCCACGGCACTATTTTGAAGAAGAGCAGGGGAGTTATCCCCGGTGTCCTGGACAATATTTATCCCTCAATCAACATAACAAAAACATTTGTGGGAGCTTGCTGTGCACAAATTGGCTGCCGTGTTTCCCACATTACAACAGCGACCACACTTCAAAAGTACTTCATTGGCTGTAAAGCGCTTTGAGATGTCTGGTGGCACAAAATAAATCCAAGTCTTTCTTCAGGCCAATCTGACGTCATTGGGACCTAGCATACAATGTCAGTAAGGACCCAGCCAGCTTTGGGCAGGTGTCCTTGCCGCCTGCTCAGTTGAGCAGGTTAAAATCAGGAACCATCAGCTCTCAGCATCTCCCATACGGGTAAATAGCCTGGACGATGTTAGCTGGTCAGCAGGGCGGGTGAGAATATAATCGATCCCATGCTTTTGTTTGCAAGGTATCCCCTACTTACGTCAGTCGGCATTAATTCGTGGGTCGCATTCTATGGTGGGGTGCTTCGAGAACAGAGAGGCACCCTCATGACCCGAGGTCAAGATAGTGTGCCCGCCTTTAATCCTATTAAATAGATGGAAGATCCAGAGGCCTCTGACTTCCAGACCAGTGTTCCCTGCGAGTGCTGTTTCCTCTCTGAGAGCGCTTGACCGTGAAATCAGCTCAACTGGTAGCACTTCCATCCCTAAAAAGCAAAAAAGAAAGACTTGCCTTTATTT
The DNA here is from genome assembly GCA_030390025.1 of Squalus acanthias. Lineage (NCBI taxonomy): Eukaryota > Metazoa > Chordata > Chondrichthyes > Squaliformes > Squalidae > Squalus > Squalus acanthias. The sequence goes on from CM059445.1 coordinate 57,929,677, forward strand.
ATCGCCTTTCACAACCTCAGGACTTCCCAAAGCGCTTTACAGGCACTTTTGGAGTGTAGTCACTGTTGTACTATACGAAACGTCGCAGACGATTTGCGCCTTGCAAGCTCCCACAAACAGCAATGTGCTGATACATTATAAAAATGTAATTGTGGTGATAATGAGGCATTTATCTTTTCTATAAGTATTTACAATTTTTGGCAAGCTTTATCATATTTTTATGGCCTTAATCCAGAAGATGATGGACAATTAGACAAGTAGAAGATCTAAAATTCACCTCAAATAACTTTTTACAGTTATCTTCAAGATTTCAGTTTTTATTATTTGATATCATTTAACAAGCAAATTTGCAGGGCTGTGGAGAAAGGGTCTAGCTGAAGTGCCCTTGCAGAGAGCCGGCATGGGCTCGACGGCCTTCTTCCATGCTGTAACCATTCTATAATTCTTTGATGACCAGATCATTTGTTTTAGTGATGTTGGTTGAGGGATAAATATTGGCCAGGAGAACTCCCCTTCTGTTCTGTTGAAATAGTGGCCGTGGGATCTTTCACATCCACCTGAGAGGGCAGACAGGACCTCAATTTAACATCTCATCTGAAAGACGTCAACTCTCAGACAGTGCAACACTCCCTCAGTACCAGCACTGGAGTGTCAGCCTAGTGCTCAAGTCTCTGGAGTGGGGACTTGAACCCATAAACCTTCTCACATCTAAGAAGCAAGGGTGTTACCCACTGAGCCACAGCTGACACTGGGGAAGGCTGTGTGTTCAAGCCCAGGCCAAGAGTTGAGCACCTATCTAGAGCTGTCACTCCAGCGCCGTACTAAGGGAGTGCCACATTCTTAGAGATACTGTCATTCAGATGAGGTAATTGATGTTATGTTGGTTTGGATGCCTTTTAAGAAAGGTGGCAGTGTTGGCATTCTTCACGGATGAGATACGAGGGGTCAAAGGGAATTTTTCATCTGCTGTCTTTTTATTGCTAAGCTTTCTTTTTTTTGATGGATAGAGACTGCATTAATGTTGCTTCTCTGAAAGTTCAAGCTACAAATTTACCTTTGTACTTTATTACAAACCGTTACTGGTAAAAGAACCAGAGCGGAGATGAGGAGAATTTTTTTTTGCGCAGCGAGTTATTATGATCTGGAATGCACTGCCTGAAAGGATGGTGGAAGCAGATCAGTAGCAGCTTTCAAAAAAGTGGGACTAATTGGAGAGCTCTTTCAAAAAACTGCCACAGGTTGAATAGCCTCCTTCTGTGCTGTATCATTCTGTGATCTACTTTCAAAGAACTAAGGAACTAAGGAAAAGGGACTTCCGTGTCCAGAGACGTGAGTTCAAATCCCACCACGGCAGCTGGGGAATTTAAGTTCAGTTAGTTAAATATCTGGAATAGTATCAGTAATGGTGACCATGAAACTATCGGATTATCGTAAAAACCCATCTGGTTCACTAATGTCCTTTAGGGAAGGAAATCTGCCGTCTTTACCTGGTCTGCCTATATGTGACTCCAGACCCACAGCAATGTGGTTGACTCTAAACTGCCCTCTGAAATGGCCTAGCAAGACACTCAGTTGTAACAAACCGCTACGAATCAAAATAATAAGAATGAAACCGGATGGGCCACCCGGCATCGACCTCGGCAACGGCTACGGACACGGCAACGGCACACCCAGCCCAGTCGACCCTGCAAAGTCCTCCTCTCCAACATCTGGGGACTTGTGCCAAAATTGGGAGAGCTGCCCCACAGACTAGGCAAGCAACAGCCTGACATAGTCATACTCAGACCCACCAGGGGTGGCGGCACAGTGGTATACAGTTGGGAAGGAGTGGTCCTGGGAGTCTTCAACATTGACTCCGGACCCCATGAAGTCTCATGGCTTCAGGTCAAGCATGGGCAAGGAAACCTCCTGCTGATTACCACCTACTGCCCTCCCTCAGCTGATGAATCAGTACTCCTCCATGTTGAACACCACTTGGAAGAAGCACTGAGAGTAGCAAGGGCAGAGAATGTACTCTGGGTGGGGGACTTCAATGTCCATCACCAAGAGTGGCTCAGTAGCACCACTACTGACCGAGCTGGCCGAGTCCTGAAGGACATAACTGCCAGTCTGGGCCTGTGACAGGTGGTGAGAGAATCAACACGAGGGAAAAAGCTACTTGACCTCGTCCTCACCAATCTAACTGTTGCAGATGCATTAGTCCATGACAGTATTGGTAGCAGTGACCACCGCACAGTCATTGTGGAGACGAAGTCCCGTCTTCACACTGAGTACACCCTCCATCGTGTTGTGTGGCACTACCACCGTGCTAAATGGGATAGATTCAGAACAGATCTAGCAGCTCAAAACTGGGCATCCATGAGGCGCTATGGGCCATCAGCAGCAGCAGAATTGTATTCCACCACAATCTGTAACCTCATGGCCTGGCATATCCCTCACTCTACCATTACCACCAAACCAGGGGACCAACCCTGCTCCAGAACTAGCCGCGCCTCTAGCCAAGCTGTTCCAGTGCAGCTACAACACTGGTATCTATCCGACAATGTGGAAAACTGCCCAGGTATATCCTGTCCACAAAAAGCAGGACAAATCCAATCCAGCCAATCACTGGCCCATCAGTCTGCTCTCAATCATCAGCAAAGTGATGGCAGGTGCCATCGACAGTGCTATCAAGCGGCACTTACTCACCAATAACCTGCTCACTGATGCCCAGTTTGGGTTCCGCCAAGACCACTCAGCTCCCGGCCTCATTACAGCCTTGGTCCAAACATGGACAAAGGAGCTGAATTCCAGAGGTGAGGCGAGAGTGACTGCCCTAGACATCAAGGCATCATTTGACCAAGTGTGGCATGAAGGAGCCCTAGTAAAACTGAAGTCAATGGGAATAGGGGGGAAAACTCTCTACTGGCTGGAGTCATACCTAGCACAAAGAAAGATGGTTGTGGTGAATGAAGGTCAATCATCACAGCCCCAGAACATCGCTGCCATTCACAACTCCTCAGATAATGAAGCAGTCCATGCCCGCATGCAACAAGACCTGGACGACGTTCAGGCTTGGGCTGATAAGTGGCAGGTAACATTCGCACCACAGAAGTGCCAGGCAATGACTATCTCCAACAAGCAAGAGTCTAACCACCTCCCCTTGACATTCAATGGCATTACCATCGCCAAATCCCCCACCATCAACATCCTGGGGGTCACCATTGACCAGAAACTTAACTGGACCAGCCACATAAATACTGTGGCAACAAGAGCAGGTCAGAGGCTAGGTATTCTGCGGCGAGTGTCTCACCTCCTGACTCCCCAAAGCCTTTCTACCATCTACAAGGCACAAGTAAGGAGTGTGATGGAATACTCTCCACTTGCCTGGATGAGTGCAGCTCCAACAACACTCAAGAAGCTCGACACCATCCAGGACAAAGCAGCCCGCTTGTTTGGCACCCCATCCACCACCTTAGAAATCCACTCCCTCCACCACTGGCGCACCGTGGCTGCAGTGTGTACCATCAACAAGATGCACTGCAGCAACTCGCCAAGGCTTCTTCGGCAGCAGCTCCCAAACCCGCGACCTCTTCCACCTAGAAGGAAAAGAGCAGCAGGCGCATGGGAACACCATCACCTCCAAGTTCCCCTCCAAGTTACACACTATCCTGACTTAGAAGTATATCGCCGATCTTTCATCGTCGCTGGGTCAAAATCCTGGAACTCCCTCCCTAACAGCACTGTGGGAGGACCTTCACCACACGGACTGCAGCTGGTTCAAGAGGGCGGCTCACCACCACCTTCTCAAGGGCAACTAGGGATGGGCAATAAATGCTGGCCTTGCCAACGACGCCCACATCCCATAAAAACGAACTGAAAAAAAGTAGCAAGCGCAGCACGCTCAGGAAGTTTGCAGACAACAGAATATCTTGTTTGCAAGCAAGCTACTTCTAATTGCTTGGGTCCTTAAAAGTTATGACATAATTTACGTTCATTGATGCCTAAAGACTTGCAAGATTAAACATTTCTGGAGCGAGAATTTCCGATTCAAATGATATACTGGGCATCCCTGGAGGTTTGTAACTCATTGCGCTGATTTGAAGTAACAAGTAAGCCTCATTTAAAAAGCAGCAGGATGATGACATATAACTCTGGTAGAGGCAGTTGCAATGATTTGCATGCTGTAAACACAATTTAACTGTGACAAATGGATTTCCTCTCGTTCCCAACATAAATCGCGATTAATGTGTTTTGCACGGTGAGCATTGAACCACGCTCGGCTCCTAATTACCTCTCCTGTAAAATCCAGGATTGCGTTGTGAGAAGCCAATAATTAGTACAATGAAAACAAGTATAGCAAGATAAATTAGAGCTATCGCCACTAAAGCTCCTGACTAAAGAGTCGGAAATCAGATCGTCGAGTCGCTGCTGGTGAACGATCTTTGAAATATGCAGCATTGTCTCCAATCGGCCCTCTCAAATGGCGGGTTTACGCAGTCTGCATTTAAGCAGGGCTATGGGGAAAGGGAAAAAAAAGATAGAAGGAGAGAATAAAGAAGGAAAGAAGGAAAAAAAGAAGGAATAAAGAAGGAAAGAAGGAAAAAAAGAAAGAAAGACTTGCATTTATATCGCACCTTTCATGACCTCAGGACCTCTCAAGGCGCTTTACAGCCAATGAAGTACTTTTTGAAGTGTAGTCACTGTTGTAATGTGGGAAACGCGGCAGCCAATTTGCGCACAGCAAGCTCCCACCAACAGCAGTGTGATAATGAGCAGATCATCTGTTTTTGCGATGTTGATTGAGGGATAAATATTGGCCCAGGTGAACTCCCCTGCTCTTCTCTCCTTCAGAGTAGTCATGCGGTCTTTTACGTCCACCTGAGAGGGTAGATATGGTCTCGGTTTAACATCTCATTTGAAAGACGTCACCACAAATGGCTCTATCGAAGAGCTGGCGCAGGCACAATGAGCCAACTAGCCTCCTTCTGTGCAGTAGGATTCTAAGAATAGGACCATTTAGAGAACAAGTGGCATGGCCGGTTAGTGCACTACCCTCTCATCTCTGGGTTTGAATCCAGCAAACACAGACAAGATTCCTATTCCTGATGACCCCATTCATCCTGCGTGAAACGAGTTTGAGCAATCTCAACTCAATTCATAGTGGGTGTGGATCCACAGCATGACACTGACCCGCAATTAGCACAAAGAACATAAGAACATAAGAAATAGGAGCAGGAGTCGGCCATTCGGCCCCTCGAGCCTGCTCCACCATTCAACAAGATCATGGCTGATCTTCAACCTCAACTCCACTTTCCTGCACTATCCCCATATCCCTTGATTCCCTTAACATCCAAAAATCTATCGATCTCTGTCTTGAATATATTCAACGACTGAGCCTCCACAGCCCTCTGGGGTAGAGAATTCCAAAGATTCGCCACCCTCTAAGTGAAGAAATTTCTCCTCATCTCAGTCCTAAATGGCTGACCCCTTATTCTGAGATTGTGACCCCTGGTTCTGGACTCTCCAGCCAGGGGAAACATCTTTCCTGCATCTATCCCGTCAAGCCCTGTAAGAATTTTGTATGTTTCAATGGGATCACCTCTCATTCTTCTAAATTCTAGAGAATATAAGCCTAGTCTGGTGAACCTTTGTTGCACTCCCTCTATGGCAAGTATATCCTTTCTTAGGTAAGGAGACCAGAACTGTACACAATACTCCAGGTGTGGTCTCCCTATATAATTGCAGTAGCACTATATTTGCATTTTCGCTCAGATTAGCCGGTGTTGGAAAAGGAGCAGGTGGAGTAGGGTGTGTTTTCTGAGGCACATTGTTGAAACACACCAGAAGGACCTTTACCCCATAATCTGTGCTACACTGTGACCTCCAATGACTTGAGGCTGCTACAACGTTCCTAAACAGGGAAGTGTTCTATCTCGCAGTGCTAACATCCTTCATAGGTCCATTAACCAGTCAGTTGACGTGGCAATGCAATGGGCGCTTTATTCAATCTACTGGTTCTGGACTGGGGAAAGAGATCACAACATATGGAAAGTAAGTGGATAACAAACACAATGGTCCATGAGGAATTCAGGGCTGGTTTCGATTGCCTGAGGGGGTCGGAGAGGAATTTCCCCCTTTATTGGCCTGAGGGTTTTCTCTGGTTTTGTCGCCTTTCCACAGGAGATTACATGCCTGCGGGGGTGGGGGTGGACGTGTCTGGTCACGATGTTCCAGCCAGCATGAATGTGGGGGCAGGCTTGATGGGCCAGCTATTCTTTTCCTGCCCGTCATTTCCGTATGTTTGTGTTCTGGAACATTCCTCTCCGGATATATCGGGGATGAAATTACTCTGAGGCATTAGTGCAAAATGGTTGATGGTGAATTGGCAGCCCCGTTTTGTACTCCATTTAGAAAAGGAAAAAGAATCGGGCGGTGTGTACTCTTTTGGTGCGATCAATAAACAAATAAACTGTAATTTAACAAAAATACATCAAATGAAACCTAACAAATTAATTTAAAATTTGGTTGCCGGGGGTGATGATGCACTCCAGTCCCTGTGGTGCCCACCGGTCGTGGAAGGCCTCGAGCGTGCCGGCGGACACCGCGTGCTCCATCTCCAGGGACACCCGGGCGCGAACGTGGCCGCGGAAGAGAGGCAGGGCAGTCGGGCCGAACGACCCCCCTCGACCGCCCGCTGCCTGGACCAGTTGATGGCCACTTTGGCCAGGCCCAGGAGCAGTCCCACCAGGAAGGTCCACCCGACCTGCCCGCTCCCCTCCGCACCAGGTGACCAAAGATCAGGAGCGCGGGACTGAATCGGGCGGAGTGAAAAACGAGCTGCCGATTCGCTATCACCTGTTTTCCGCTACCACCCGATATGAATCCCATCCCCATTAACCAGCATCAAGAGAAAACCCTGGAGTCCCTTTTAAAAAGCTGACGCTCGCTCCCATCAGGGAGGAGTCCTTCAGCGTTCAATCAGCAATACGCAAGTACAACGCAGATCACTTCATACTGATGGATCACAAAAATTCATCAAAAATGTACACAGCTAGGTCACTGACCCAACTGGTAGGAGATGCGTGAAGCTGAGAACCAGTGCACAGAAACTAGAAAACAAATGGGCAGTAGCCTAGTTATTGCCCCCTGCGCAAACATCCAGCAGAAACGGAGAAATCACTCTCGGAAGAGCCTGCAGCCTTCCAGCGAGCACACGGGGGAAGCCAGCAAGCCGCTGAATTCAGCTGGAACTAAAATCGCGTCATTATAATGTGACGCGCTGAAAATCACACTTTGGCCACTGCACTGAAAACCTCAATCATTTTCTCTCCGGCGTAAGTGTGATCACAAGCGGCGATAGCAATGCAGGCGCAGTTTTGATTTACGCTGCTTTTTGTCGGCATATAAAACGCGGCAGGATATTTCCAGCTCTCAGGACAGAGCCAATACTTGGATCCTGAGGCCCGAGCGCTGACTGCAGGTTAGCCAGTCAGAGCGAGCTGGCATTGGGCAATATTCGGGTAAATAATCTGAAGCGGGAAGAATGTTTTGCAATGCTTTGGTGGGGGAGGATGGATTGCAGACTGTGGGAGTGAAATTACTCCCCTTGGTCTTTTAGCTGAAATTGTCAACAGGAGGAGTTTCACCTCGATTTTTAACATGTAATTATTTTGTAGAATGTATGCAAGATTATCAGTGCAGCCTGACTAGTGACAATTCACACAAAATCAATCCAGATTGCTGTTTGACAGAACCTGGCATTTTATTCTGCAATTTCAAATTTACTCCAACCTGTGATTTAATTGAGAGCTCATCCCTGTGGAAGCCTATCTAGAGCGCCATCATTAATGGGTCTGTGTATGTCTGTGTGTGTCCGTGTATATCTGTGGATGTGTGCGTGTATGTTCCTCCAGATTACCGCCCAGGGGGATCCATTCCACCAGATTACCGCCCAGGAGATCCACCCCACCAGATTACTGCCAAGGAGGATCCACTCAACTAGATTACCACCCAGGGGGATCCACCCCATCAGATTACTGCCAAGGGGGATCCACTCCACCAGATTACCACCCAGGGGCATCCACTCCACCAGATTACCGCTTGGGAGATCCACTCCATCAGATCACCGCCCAGAGGATCCACTCCACCAGATTACCACCCAGGAGATCCACTCCACCAGATTACCACCCAGGAGATCCATTCCACCAGATTACCGCTTGGGAGATCCACTCCACCAGATTAACGCCCAGGGGATCCACTCCACCAGATTACCACCCAGGAGATCCACTCCACCAGTTTACCACCCAGGAGATCCACTCCACCAGATTACCGCTTGGGAGATCCACTCCATCAGATTACCGCCCAGAGGATCCACTCCACCAGATTAACGCCCAGGGGATCCACTCCACCAGATTACCACCCAGGAGATCCACTCCACCAGATTAACGCCCAGGAGATCCACTCCACCAGATTACCACCCAGGAGATCCACTCCACCAGATTAACGCCCAGGAGATCCACTCCACCAGATTACCACCCAGGAGATCCACTCCACCAGTTTACCACCCAGGCCACAACTGGAGTATTGTGTCCAGTTCTGGTCACCACACTTTAGGAAGGATGTGAAGGCCCTTGAGAGGGTGCAGAGGAGATTTACCAGAATGGTTCCGGGGATGGGGGATCTTAGCTACAAGGACAGGTTGGAGAAACTGGATTTGTTTTCATTAGTGCAAAGGAGGTTGAGGTAGAGGTGATTTGATAGAGGTGTACAAGATTATGACGGGTATGGATAGGCTAGACGGGGAAAGGTTGTTCCCACTAATTGATGGTACAAGGACTAGGAGACACAGATTTAAGGTTTTGGGCAAGAGATACAGGGGGGATGTGAGGAAAAACTTTTCTACACAGCAAGTGATGATGACCTGGAACTCGCTACCGACGGAAGTGGTGGAAGCGGAGACACTCAATGTTTTCAAGGGGAGACTGGATAGGCACTTGAGGGAAATAAACTTGCAGGGCTACGGGAATAGAGCGGGGGAAGGGGACTGACTGGATTGCTCTACAGAGTGCCGGCGCAGACTCGATGGGCCGAATGGCCTCCTTCTGTGCCATTATGACTCTATTTAGAGGCATAAATTGTTAAGATTAGGAATTCATTTACGTTCTGGTTTCAGGAATATAAACACAGGGAACTGGTCGTGTATTTGCACTCTGGGTCTCTATTGTGAGAAATATGAAGCAGTTCTGCCTTGTTTTGTTCTGGGAGCTGTCCCTTTAAATCAAACACAATGCATGAAATTTTAAAAAGTAATCTACGGCCGCAAACTTATTTCTTTCCATATATTGCGGCTTGTTGTTATAGTGTCCCTGATAACAGGCTCGAGAGGGAATCCAATGTATGATTTTCAAATATATACAGACTTGATAATTACTTCTGGTAATGATCTAACAGCATGATATTTTTTTCAATGAGGTTGGCAGATATGAATTGATAAAATGAGCTCTGACACCAGCCCTGTAAGTGTAAGTGAATTAAACAAACTGATACCTTCATTGAGAGGCAGGGAGAATTTAGTTTGTACCCACAGCTCATAGGGAGATGAGGAGAAGAGCTGTCTATATAAGCTTATTGAGATCCAGGTGAGCATTTACATTCACATCTTTTGTTGTTTTCCTCTTTGGGGAGATAGATTTCATTTTATATACATACATACATGTGTCAGCTGTGGCTCAGTGGTAGCACTCTCACCTCTGTTGCTGTTTGTGGGAGCTTGCTGTGCGCAAATTGGCTGCCGCGTTTCCTACATTACAACAGTGACTCCACTTCAAAAAGTACTTCATTGGTTGTAAAGCGCTTTGGGACGTCCTGAGGTGGTGAAAGGCGCTGTAGAAATGGCATTATATATATGAAATGCACACATGCACATATAGATGTTACATATTCACGTTGATTACTCGTTTAATATTTTAAAAGTGGATGGAAGTCTTAGGTGATATTTTATTGTTTATCAAGAACTAGAGGAAGGTCTTGTGGAGGCATAAGAATAAATCCGGTTGCTTAAAAACGATTGATTGTCCCCGGTGCATTACTGAATGTTTTACTTAGGCAGTAAGACCGGTGAGGCTCAGGGAGCTGGGGAATTGCTTACCACAGTGATTTAAGGTACGAAAGCTGGGAAATCTTACGTAGAAAAGACCCAAAACCAAACAGGAATCAATGCTTTTCCCTACGGAATTCACCATTTCCATCTCTCCCGGTTGTGTCGCCTTCTATTCAGAACCGTTTAATTATACACTGTTAAATCCAGGTTTTGGAACATATATCACGTAATGTTCCTGACCTCTTCCCCACATTAATTTTCTTGCCTCTGTAATAATTTGCATATCCTTGTATTGGATCTTGTCGTCACAATGACTGAACCATACAACACACAAAGTAATTAATTTAGTATATGTTAACCATCAATTTCTTTTCATTAAAAAGTTATAACTCTCACAGTAGATGTCAGGTATGTTTAATAGGAGATTTATTGCTATGCAGAAGTGATTTAATCCTTTCTCCGAGGTACATTGTCATGCAAATAGCTCTAATCAGCTAACCAGAATTGATGGTGACCTGTGCTCTCGGGTTTTTCAGAGGTAAGCCTAAATTTCATTCTGAACAATTAAAGGGAAGCTATATAAACACATGAGGGAGAAAGGAATAGAAGGGTATGCTGATAGGGTGTGAAGAAGAAAGGTCGGAGGAGGTTCGTGTGGATCATAAATGCTGGCATAACGCCTTTCACGACCTCAGGACGTCCCAAAGCGCTTTACAGCCAATGAGGCACTTTTAAAGTATAGTCACTGTTGTAATGTAGGAAACACGGCAGCCAACTGCGCACAGCAAGCTCCCACAAACAGCAATGTGATAATGACCAGATAATCTGGTTTTTTTTTGTTATGTTGATTGAGGGATAAATATTGGCCAGGACGCCAGGGAGAACTCCCCTGCTCTTCTTTGAAATAGTGCTGTTGGGTCTTTTACATCCACCTGAGAGGACAGACGGGGCCTCGGTTTAACGTCTCATCTGAAAGATGGCATCTCTGACAGTGCAGCACTCCCTCAGCACTGCACTGGAGTGTCAGCCTGGATTAATGTGCTCAAGTCTCTGAAATGGGACTTGAACCCACAACCTTCTGACTCAGAGGCGAGAGAGTGCTGCCCACTGAGCCACAGCTGATATTTGGCAGTTTGTAAAGTCCAACAGCCGACGGAATGCTGTGTAATAGCTAGTTTTGTAATCAATGAGGGAGGAGTAGTTGGGGGATGAGCACTTAAGTGATTAAGATGGAGATCTGTACTGTTCAATATGTAATATCGCTAAATCCTTCCTCTATATTGATGCCAGATGGCACAGCTTGGGACTGCTCTGGGAAGCCTCTCGTATCTGTAAATTAAATTATCACAGCCAATGTTGTAAGTACTTTTAGCCTGTAAGTCATTCAATCCACTGCATGTATTCTATTTGTTCTGTCCAGTTACATCAATTTTGGAACGAGTATTCCAATCTCTCTTCAGGAAAGATAGCTGGACTGTAAATAGATGCACAGGGATCAAACTCTGATTGTAATTTGAGGCTTGCTGAACACCGCAATCTAACGATAATCCAATTTTCACAATCCCCGCTCTCCAGACACACACCATTCCCTGATATAGAGGGCCTGGCCGGGGGTAGGGGGAAGAGAGAAATAGCCTACATTACTGACCTTTTCTAATGCGAGTGACACTCTAAAGCCAAGTGCCAAGGAATGACAGTGGAGTGGAATGCAGTGTACATATCAGTGCTGGGCTGCTGGTTCAGCCTCTCTGTTTACCCAACTCCATTGCATTTCAGTAGGGGGAGCTAAGCACTGTTGCAAACATAAAATCATCGCGCGACTAAATCAACAGAAGACAGCAGGAGGCAATATTTTTCAATCTTGGAAATTTTATTTGAGCTACAAGAGCAAACAAGTTCCCTCAACAGCTCAGTGACTGAAGGCACCAACTGGCACACAAACACACACAGGTCTCTGGTCTATTCCGTATCGCCTGGTCTCAGCTCAGGCAGCATTAAGAGTGCCGTACTTGGCCTCCGCACCGCTCGATTAGGAAGTGGGGGGGGAGAAAGGGAGCTTGAGATCTCCCCGGCTATCGAGTGCTTCCAGTGACTAGTGTGCATCCACACGTCAGGTGATGAAAGGATTGGGCTCAGGTGTGAGGTGCCCCACAGTCGAACAGCCGACCGGGGTTTACTCCCTGATCTCACACGTGATAAATGTCACTTGGGCAAGGCGACAGCCGACCAGAAGGAACAGGTCAATACAGAGCGGGGAGGGGGGAGTGGATACGGAACCGAAAAGAATAAGTCTAACCCAGCATCGAAGCTTTGACCACGCTCGATCAGCTCCGATGGACGGGCCACATCGTCCGCATGTCCGATACAAGACTCCCAAAGCAAGCGCTCTACTCGGAGCTCCGACACGGCAAGAGAGCCCCAGGTGGGCAGAGGAAACGCTTCAAGGACACCCTCAAAGCCTCCTTGAAAAAGTGCAACATCCCCCACCGACACTTGGGAATCCCTGGCCCAAGACCGCACAAAGTGGAGGAGAAGCATTCGGGAAGGCACCAAACACCTCGAGTCTCTTCGCCGGGAGCAAGCAGAAGCCAAGCACAAACAGCGGAAGGAGCGCACGTCAACCCAAGCACCCCACCCACCCGCCCCTTCAACCACCGTCTGCCCCACCTGTGACAGAGACTGTAGGTCCCGCATTGGACTCATCAGTCACCTGAGAACTCATTTTTAGTGTGGAAGAAAGTCATCCTCGGTTCCGAGGGACTGCCTAAGAGAGAGAGAGAGGATCGACACTGATTTAAAAATGCTTCTTTTTTGTGATAAACCCATTTCCAGCTGTATTAATCAAACTGCACCAAGCTACCACTCTTAAATATATCAAGGAATATATTTTTGAAGCAAAATTTTTCTTTAAAAAAATTGACGTTTTAAAACGCTATCCGATTGCGCTGGGTCATGGCAGGTTTTGCGCCCGTCGATATGCAAATGAGTTTGTGCGGAAAACTCGAGAATAAAAAACAACTTTCAAAACGGGTGCAATTTTGCCCACAATTTGCTCCCGTTTTGCCAACTGCGTCCAAAGCGGAAATTCTACCTCAAAGGGGTATTTGGCATCTTGGTGCAGTTTGATTAACACAGCTGGAAATGGGTTTATCACAAAAAAGAAGCATTTTTAAATCACAGTGTCGATCCACCACCTGTGAGTAACCCAATTTTAAATCACTGAAAATGACATGCCATTTACCTTCCTTATTGCTTGCTGTACCTGCATGCTAGCTTTCTGTGTTTCTTGCACGAGGACACCCAAATCTCTCTGAACACCAACATTTGAAAGTTTCTCACCATTTAAAAAATATTCTGTTTTTCTATTCTTCCTACCAAAGTGAATAACCTCACATTTCCCTACATTATACTCCATCTGCACATTACTGCCCACTCACTTAATCTATCTATATCCCTTTGCAGACTCTTTGTGTTCTCCTCACATCTTACTCTCTCACCTAGCTTTGTATCATCAGCAAACTTGGATACATGACACTCGGTCCCTTCATCTAGGTCATTAATATAGATTGTAAATAGCTGAGGCCCCAACACTGATCCTTGCGGCACCCCACTAGTTACAGCCTGCCAACCTGAAAAATATCCATTTATCCCTACTCCCTGTTTTCTGTCCATTAACCAATCCTCTATCCATGCTAATATATTACTGTACCCCCAACCCCATTAGCCCTAATCTTGTGTAACAACCTTTTATGTGGCATCTTATCGAATGCCTTTTGGAAATCCAAATATACTACATCCACTAGTCCCCCTTTATCTACCCTGCTAGTTATATCCTCAAAAAACTCTAATAAATTTGTCAAACACGATTTCCCTTTCATAAAACCATGTTGACTCTGCCTAATCATGTTATGATTTTCTAAGTGCTCTGATACCACTTCCTTAACAATGAATTCCAGCATTTTCCCGATGACTGATGTCAGGCTAACTGGCCTATAGTTCCCTGTTTTTTCTCTCACTCCTTTCGTGAATAGCGGTGTTACATTTGCGACCTTCCAATCCACTGGGACCATTCTAGAATCTAGAGAAGATCAAAACCAAACCCTAGGATGTAGGCCGTCAGGTCCAGGGGATTTGTTGGCTTTTAGTCTCATTAGTTTCTCTAGTACTTTTTCTCTGCTTATATTAATTACGTTAAGTTCCTCACCCTCATTAGACCCTTGGTTTCCCACCATTTTTGGTATGCTTTTTGTATCTTCTACTGTGAAGACAGATACAAAATATTTGTTTAACGTTTCTGCCATTTCCTTATTCCCCATAATAATTTCCCCTCTCTCAGCCTCTAAAGGACCAACGTTTACTTTTGCTACTCTCTTCCTTTTTACACACTTGTAGAAGCTCTTACAATCTGCTTTTATATTTCTTGCTAGTTTTCTCTCATATTCTATTTTTTCCCTTTTTATCAATTTTTTGTTCAACCTTTGCTGGTTTCTGAAACTTTCCCAATCCTCAGGCTTTCTATTATTCTTTGCAACATTATAAGCTTCTTCTTTCAATCTAATGCTATCCTTAACTTCTTTAGTTAGCCACGGTTGGATCACTTTACCCGTGGAGTTTTTGTTTCTCAATGGAATGTATTTTTGTTGAGAATGCTAGCCACTGCCTATCTACCGCCACACCTTTTAATCTATTTTTCCAATCTACCTTAGCCAACTCGACCCTCATGTAATTGGCTTTATTTAAGTTTAAGACTCTAGTTTCGGACTTAGGCAAGTCACTCTCAAAATTAAGGTGAAATTCTATCATATTATGATCACTCTGCCCCAGAGGATCCTTTACTATGAGATTGCTAATTAACCCTGTCTCATTACACAATACAAGATCTAAAATCGCCTGTTCCCTGGTTGGTTCCATGACATATTGTTCTAGGAAACTGTCCCGAATGCATTCCATGAACTCGTCCTCCAGACTACCTTTGCCAATTTGATTTGTCCAGTCTATATGAAGATTAAAGTCCCCCAAGATTATTGCATTACCTTTGTTGCAAGCTCCTACTATTTCTTGATTAATATTCTGTCCAACGGTATAGCTACTGTTAGGGGGCCTAGATATTACTCCTACCAGTGTTTTCTGCCCCTTGTTATTCCTTATCTCCACCCATACTGATTCTGCTTCCTGATCTTCCGAGCCGAGATCCTTTCTCGCTACTGTCCTTGTGTCATCCTTGAAGTGATACATTTTGGTAGAAAGAATGAGGAGAGGAAATATAAACTAAAGAGTACAATCCTAAAGTGGGTGCATGAACAGAGAGACCTGGGGGTATATGTGCACAAATCGTTGAAGGTGGCAGGGCAGGTTGAGAAAGCAGTTAAGAAAGCTTACGGGATCCTGGGCTTCATGAATAGAGGTATAGAGTACAAAAGCGTGGAAATTATAATGAATCTGTATAAAACACTGGTTTGGCCTCAACTGGAGTATTGTGTCCAATTCTGGGCACCGCACTTTAGGAAGGATGTGAAGGTCTTAGAGAGGGTGCAGAAAAGATTTATGAGAATGATTCCAGGAATGAGGGACTTCAGTCACGTGGATAGACTGGAGAAGCTGGGGTTGTTCTCCTTAGAGCAGAGAAGATTGAGAGGAGATTTGATAGAGGTGTTCAAAATCATGAGGGGTCTGGACAGAGTAGATAGAGGGAAACTGTTCCCATTGGCGGAAGGGTCAAGAACCAGAGGACACAGAATTAAGGTGATTAGCAGAAGAACCAAAGGCGACATGAGGGAAAACTTTTTTACTCAGCGAGTAGTTAGGATCTGGAATGCACTGCCTGAGAGGGTGGTGGAGGCAGACTCAATCACGGCTTTCAACTAGATCACCCCTTAATCTTCTATATTCAAGGGAATACAAGCCTAGTCCATGCAACCTGTCCTTATAATTTAACCCTTTTAGCCCCGAGAGTGGCAAAAGGAGCAGTATTGCCACTCTTGTGGCTTTCAAAAGGGAATTGGATAAGTACCTGAAGGAAACAAATTGCAGGGCTACGGGGAAAGGGCGGGGGAGTGGGACTAGCTGAAGTGCTCTTGCGGAGAGCCAGCACGGGCTCGACGGACCAAATGGCCTCCTTCTGTGCTGTAACCATTCTATGATTCTATAACCCTCTGAGATCTCTGCGATCTTGCGCATCCCTGATTTTCATCGCTCCAACATTAGCAGCCGTGCCTTCAGCTGCCTGGGTCCTAAGCACTGGAACTCCTTCCCAAAACCTCTCCGCCTCTCTACCTCTCTCTTCTCCTTTAAGATGCTCCTTAAAACCTACCTGACATGAATCTTGTCATTCATGTATGAAGTAATACTGGGCGGCCTGCTGGTGGCGCTGTCCAGGGAGAGTATAAATACTCGGGCATGGGCCCAGCTTGCTTAGGACATTCCTCAACAGGAACTAGTGAAGGACACAACTCAATCTCCATGTTGAAAAACAGTTGATTAAAACTTTGTTTAACGCTTAGACCAAGTGCCTAGTAGTTTTTTTACGTCACTACCTCTTTGAGCAAGTTTTTGATCATCTGTACTAATATCTCCTTTATGTGGCTCGGTGCCAACTTTTACTTGATGACGTTCCTGTGAAGCGCCTTGGGACGTTTTACTACGTTAAAGGTGCTATATAAATACAACTTGTTGTGGTTGAAAGACAGGAGAGACTTCAGCTTTTCGGCCTACAAAGGAGGCCTCTAAGAAGCGATCTTATAGCAGTATATCAGATAATAAATGGCATGGAAAGGATTAATCCAGAATACTACTTTAAATTAAACTATGGTGGTAGGACAAGTGGACACATGTTCAAACTTGTCCTGACATCAGAAAGTTCTTCTTCACATAGAAAGCAATCAACTCTTAGAATGGACCGCTAGGCAGGGTGGTGGAGGTAAAAACGCTGTAATCATTTTAGAAACGATTAGACGCAGTAATGGGGGGAGTGTAAGGTTCTGGATGGATAAATTAAGATGAGCCAAAATGTCCTTCCTCATCCTTAAGTATCTTGTGATCTTGGATAAGGGGTTGTAGCCATCTAATCAAAGGAAGAATATTGTTCTCTTTGAAAGAGCAACAGAGACAGGCAAAAACCAAGTCGATTGCTAGCTTCAGTCCTCCTGTTCTGAGGAACGTTAAGAAAGCATAGCCTGGCTTCCTTCAAGATTAAGTTTTTAAGATTCTGAAACGAATTGACAGAGTTGATCTGGGCAAATTGTTCACGGTGGTGAAGGATTCCAACGCGTGGGACACAAGTTAAAAATTAAGAAATCAGGAGTAAGAACTTCCTTCCGCGCTGCCCAGATCCATACAAAATATGAAATAACTCACCAAGGAAGCCAACTGAGTTGCTTTTATGCTCTGCGAGTCCTACACCAGCACTGTGACCTGCCAATATTCACTAGGATCACCCACCAGGAAGACTTGTTATAAAAAAAAATCATTGTTGGTTGCAGCTGGTCCTCCAAGATCCATGCATTACAAACCAACGGTGAAAGGAGAGGTCTCCCATAGTGTTAAACGCAACTTTGATACGTTTCTGGAGAGAGATAGGATTTGGGTCTGTATTATTGGGCCTAATTGCCTTTTCCCAACAGTTCTTGTGTTGTAATAAAAACAGAAAATGCTGGAAACACTCAGCAGGTCAGGCAGCATCCGTGAAGAGAGAAACAGAGTTAACGTTTCAGGTCAATGACCCTTCGTCAGAACTGGAAAAAAAAGCAGGAAATGGAACAGATTTTTAAGTAAGTGTAGGAGCTGGGAAAGGGGGGAGGGGATGAAAGAACAAAAGTGAAGGTCTGTGATAGGATAGAAGGCAGGAGAGGTTAAGTGACATTAAGAGACATTAAGAGATATTCAAGAGATATCCGATTACCATCTCCTTTTGCCTTGAATATCTCTTAATGTCTCTTAATCTCTCCTGCCTTCTATCCTATCACAGACCTTCCCTTTTGTTCTTTCATCCCCTCCCCCCTTTCCCAGCTTCTACACTTGCTTAAAAATCTGTTCCATTTCCTGCTTTTTTTCCAGTTCTGACAAAAGGTCATTGACCTGAAACATTAACTCTGTTTCTCTCTCCACGGATGCTGCCTGACCTGCTGAGTATCTCCAGCATTTTCTGTTTTTATTTCAGATTTCCAGCATCTGCAGTATTTTCTTTTTGCATTAGTTCTTGTGTTGTTACATGTTGTAGTGTGTGGAGATAGGATCACAAGCAGTGCTGTGCTGTCCTCTGCTGGATCAAAAATGGATCATGTATGGTATGGTTCATTACTGTAAGAAGACATGCTTATATGTCAAGGAAATATTTGCTGGGCTATGGGGAAAGAGCAGGGGGGAGCGGGACTAATTGGAGAGCTCTTTCAGAGAGCCAGCACAGGCACGATGAGCCGAATGGCCTCCTTTGCTGCTGTATGATTCTATCTTTAATGAAGTCACTGGTACAGTTTGGTCACACAATACTAACAGGAGGTGTACAAAATTATGAGGGGCATAGATAGGGTAGATAGAAAGGAACTTTTCCCCTTAGTAGAGGGGTCAATAACCAGGGGGCATAGTTTCAAGGTAAGGGGCAGGAGGTTTAGAGGGGATTTGAGGAAAAACTTTTTCACCCAGAGGGTGGTTGGAATCTGGAACTCACTGCCTGAAAGGGTGGTAGAGGCAGGAACCCTCACAACATTCAAGAAGCATTTAGATGAGCACCTGAAACGCCATAGCATACAAGGCTACGGACCAAGTGCTGGAAAATGGGATTAGAATAGACAGGGCTTGATGGCCGGCGTGGACACGATGGGCCGAAGGCCCTCTTTCGGTGCTGTATAACTCTTATGACTCTATGATACACTGTACAGGCCACGGTTGCTGCTGGTTGTACACACACGGGGAGCAACAGATAGTCTGGGAAATTAAAATAGGTCAGTAATGTCCCTTTAATAGTTCTTAATAGCAATAGAAGGAGACGCTTTCCGCCCCAGTTCTGGGAGAGCACAGGGAATTTAATGTCCTTCACTGATAATTTCAGTTGTGATGACCAACCTGCCTGAAGCTGGAACTTTCTAACTAGTTTCTATTCTCTCCACAGAAAAGACCCAAATCAATCAGTCAATTTAAGCCGTGGTGAATTTGATAAAACACAAAAGTACAGACCATTCTTTAAAATCAGTAGGAGACTACAGGGTATTCTGTGTGATTGAGAATGCCTATAATTCTCCACCAGTTCAATGTCCAACCTGGAGCATTTTACTTTCAATTTCCTCTTCTCTTCTCTTTCCTTATCTGGAGGGGTTACATGGAAACAGGCCATTCACCCCAGTCAGTGTTGCTGTTTATCTTCCAAATGAGCAGTGGTCTTAATCGCAAGAGCCCACCCTGTTTCCAATATCCCTGGGAGCTCATCGGGAAATCATGGACGCTCTTCCAGCATGGAGCCTTGTCCCCTGGTTGCTCATCAGGAAATCGTGTTCCTTTTCCATCCATTTATTTGCTCTATACTCTCAGGGTGGACGAACCATTATTGATGGTTTGGGGCATTTGTTCTGTTTGGGGGGATTGTTGCCCTAAGCAACTATAGCACAGGCTCTGAAACTGGAGGGTCCGTGGGGGATTCCAAGGGTCAATGACGTTCTCATAGTTCTGTCCTTCTGGGGTCTGGTGAGCTCAGTGTCTTGAGAATTCTTATTGCTTTTGTTGACTCACCAGTACGTTGTTTCTGAGCTGTAAGATAATTAAAACCATTCTCTGAAATGAAAATACTGCTTTCATTTGGGTAGCTGGTGCTGAATTTTGAAAGTTAAGATAGGGGATTTCCAGGAGTGTGCCAATATCTGCATGGGGGGGTCCCCAGGAGTGTGCCAATATCTGCATAGGGGAGTCCCCAGGAGTGTGCCAATATCTGCTGGGGGGGTCCTGAGGAGTGTGCCAATATCTGCATGGGGGGGTCCCCAGGAGTGTGCCAATATCTGCATGGGGGGTCCCCAGGAGTCTGCCAATATCTGCATGGGGAGATCCCCAGGAGTGTGCCAATATCTGCATGGGGAGATCCCCAGGAGTGTGCCGATATCTATATGGGGAGGTACAAGATTGTACTAATACTTATAGGAAGTAGGATGACTAACCAATATAAATCAGGAATTCAAGGTGAAAGGTTGAAGAAGTTGGACATATTTTCTTTGGAAAAGAGATGATTTCAGTTGGGGTACAGTAGCATAGTGGGTATGTTACCGGACTAATGATCCAGAGACATGAGTTCAAATCTCACCACGGCAGCTGGGAGTTTAAATTCAGTTAATTAAATAAATGTAGAATAAAAAGCTTGTAATAGTAACCATGAAACTACTGGATTGTCAGAAAAAACCATCTGGTTCACTAATGTCCTTTAGGGAAGGAAATCTGTCATCCTTACCTGGTCTGGTCTATATGTGACTCCAGACCCACAGCAATGTGGTTGCCTCTTAATCTGCGCTCTGAAATGGCCTAGCAAGCCACTCAGTTGTGACAAAGCAGTATACCGTCACTGCAGCGGTTCAAGAAGGCAGATCACCACCATCTTCTCAAGTGCAATTAGGGATGGGCAATAAATGCCAGCCTTGCCAGCGATGCCCACATCCCATGAGCGAATGCATTTTTTAAAAGTTTTCCAGATTATACGGGGGACTGATGGAACTGACAGAGGGAAACCATTCACTAAGGTGAAAGGTCCAAATACCAGTGGGTAAAAGTTCAAGATTAGGAATATGAAGAGAAGTCAGATGGAATTATGGAATAAGTTACAAGGAAGACCATGGAAGTGGACCATATGGAGTAAATGTTGCAAGTACCTTAGCCAAAGGGGCCTGGTGGATAGCTAGTGCGTATCAGAGACTTGTGGGTATGCTGCACCCGATTTCTCGCCGTGTGCTGGAATCGTGGGGGCCTCACAGCATTTACCTTTAGAACTGCGGCCCAGAGGGTGGTCAATGCCCAGATATTGTCCCTCAGCCTAAAAAGGAGGGAACAACAGCCGTGGCGCAGCTGGTAGCCTTTGAGTCAGAAGGTTGTGGGTTCAAGTCCCACTCCAGAGATTTGAGCTGTAACTCGAGGGAGTGCTGCACTGTCGGAGGTGCCGTCTTTCAGATGAGACGTTAAACCGAGGCCCCGTCTGCCCTCTCAGGTGGACGTACAAGATCCCACGGCACTATTTCGAAGAAGAGCAGGGGAGTTCTCCCCGGTGTCCTGGGCCAATATTTATCCCTCAATCAACATAACAAAAACAGACTGTCACTGTGGTCATTATCACATTGCTGTTTGTGGGAGCTTGCTGTGCGCAAATTGGCTGCCGCGTTTCCTACATTACAACAGTGACTACACTTCAAAAGTACCTCATTGGCTGTAAAACGCTTTGGGACGTCTGGTGGTCGTGAAAGGGGCTGCAGAAATGCAAGTCCTTCTTTTCTAAGGAGGCCGGGGTGGGGTGGGGTGGGGGGGGAGATTTTTTTGTGCATTTCTTGCTATGCTTTTTCTGGATTGCTATATAGGGTGGGCAGCGTGAGATACGATTGATCTACAAGTTGCATTTATGGAGCAACAGCCCTCGACTTGTGCAGAAATTCTATGATTGAGATTCATTTTATTAAGTGCCGCGAAGGATTGATGCTTATTTTTGGACTACACTGGAGACCATTTTATTGGTTGTTGTTCTATGGTTGACTCGTTGCAAATGTCCAGCCCCGACAGACGAGGACAATTATTCCTCTCCGTCCCTCCCCCCACCCCCTCAGAGTTTGGTCTCTGTAGCTCTGTTCTAGAGTGCGCAGGTCTGCACTGAATAAACTTCCCCAATTCAGTACAAATCCGGCAACCTTATTCAGAGGGATTACAAGCATGACTAGTGTGCAGAATGGAAAATTCGGATCATAGAAATATGGAAAATTACAGCACAGAAATAGGCCATCTGATCCACCAATTCTAAACTGTTTTTCTCCATAGTCTAGTGCTACTCTCCTGAACACTCCCCGCACCCTCTCCTGTATGGTGTCCCTCCCTGTACCCTCTCCTGCCCCAGTATCAGTCCCTGCACTTTCCCTTGCTTTCTCCCACATCCTCTCCTGTTTGGTGTCCCTCCCTGTACCCTCTCCTGCCCCAGTATCAGTCCCTGCACTTTCCCTTGCTTTCTCCCGCATCCTCTCCTGTCTGGTATCACTCCCTGCAGCCTGCTTCCCGCACCCCCGTCCCTGCACCCTACCCAAAGCCCACTTTCCGCACCT
The DNA here is from genome assembly GCA_030390025.1 of Squalus acanthias. Classification (NCBI taxonomy): domain Eukaryota; kingdom Metazoa; phylum Chordata; class Chondrichthyes; order Squaliformes; family Squalidae; genus Squalus; species Squalus acanthias. The sequence goes on from CM059445.1 coordinate 57,952,021, forward strand.
CTCCCCCCATCCACTCCCCGCACCCTCGCCCGTCCCTGCACCCTCACCCCGCTTGCTCCTCCTGAACCCTCTCCCCGCCTGATCCCTTTACCCGCTCCCTGCCCCCGCTCCCCACCCGCGCACCCTCTCCCCGCACCCTCTGCTCCTCTTTCAGAGGTAGTGTGTACGATGACAACAGTTGGAGTTCGGGAGCAACGAGAGGAAAGTTCAGAACAGCAATGATTTTGTTCACTAGGCTTTCCACCTGAGAACTCACCTCCAGATGGGGGAGGTTATATTAGCATGATGGGCTAAATTGCCTCTCTCTGTGCCAGAATTTCTATTAATCTATGAAATACGAGGAAACATTGGGGGAGAAATTCGGTATCGTCCCATTTGGGGCGCAATTATCGACCGGGCGCAAAGTTTAGCGCCTGCCGCCAATTATCACGTCCGACTGCAAACTTGGCTTCTATCGCCCCTGGAGGTGATTGGAGCGCTAAATCAGGCGCTACACACCTCTCTTAAGGCGCTAATGCCAAGGAGCGAGGCGCTACCTCAGAGCGCTGGCGATGCTCATGTGATGTCAGTCAGCAATGGAACACAGACACACTGGCGCCGGCTAGTTCTTAAAGGGGAGGGTCGATCTTGCTCTCCATCCACACCCTGCTCATTGCAACCTTGAATCTCGGCCTGGAGAGACCTGTACATCAAATCTGCTGGAAAGAACAATGGAGAGACCCAGGGAAAGAGCTCAGAGTGCAGCCCCCACAGTCTCTTCTAAATCGATGCAAGGAAGGTCAAATCAAAATGAACCTGCAAAGTGCTGCTCAGTACCCAAAACTCCCTCACACAGCGTTGAATCTCTCCAGAAGTCTCTCTCTCTCTCTCTCAGAATGCGTGGTGCAAAAATGTCGCCGACAAAAAAAGGCAGGAAGCGGCCGCCTTTAAATAGCGCTTCCCCAGTCCCTTCCTGACTGCAAAACGCTCCCCTCAACCTGTCATTGCTAGCGGCAGGTGGAAAGGCAGGGGGCGCCACTCAATATCCGGTCCGGGGCGCTACCGGGGCGTTGCATGCTCGACTGACGTCACGATCTGCGGGCGCAGGAGATCGTGGCAGTAGTGTTTAGCGCCGCCGCAAAATGTTTGGTCCATTTCGCGAGCGCCGCAAACATCGCCACGCCCGGGCGCTCGTTGCTTTGCGACCCTCAAGCGCCCTCTTAGGGCGCTAACGGGAGGCGCAAAGCAACCGAATTTCCCCCCTCGGGGCCTTGAATGTTCGTAAGCTGCTAAGTCATTATCTTGCCAATTCAGGATAACTACACGTTTAACAGAAGATAAAAAGTGATGGCAATGGGAGTTTTATTTCCCCAAACCATTTATTCTAATTACTTTCTCAAGACCAACCTATTGTGCTGGATGCTTCGAAACCTTCAGTAATTCCAAAACAATATTTATCAAACAAAAATAGGGGCCAGCATCTCACTCAAAGTAAACCCTCCAACCGATCAGGAAGTCTGTCACCTTCTTGGTTATCACTGATATTTTTTCCCCTTTCCATTATGTAAAATGTATTTGCATTTTGGTCGGTATATCCCCATTTTTTTTGCCATTCAACTAATCCACTTTAGTGTCAGGAGGTGTGCAATGTACCTACGTAACATTTAGTGAGCAGTTAAGATTCATTGTTGATCCTGGGGCACGTGACCTCTGGGGCAGAGATAATACAGTGTTGTGCTTCCAGAGGAAATAGCATCGTGGAGCTCATCATTGTACAGCCGTTGAGAGAGGAAATTGTCTTTTAAGAGGCTGAAGTGCAACAATTTCCATGCATTGTCCATTTAGGCTATTCTGTTCATGGTTTCCTCCCCGAGCAGGCACGAGAACTAGAATCTGCCAAAGATTGCAGTGACACTCACTGCGTGAGACAATCTAATTAATTTCATGCTCTATCCAAGGGATGGTGCAGCTCGAACATTTCTCGGGGAGGACTGGAACCCTAGTGGAAAGAAACCTGTTTATTATGAAGGGTGAGATCAGCACCAGGTGCTCGGAGACTGGAGAGTGAGGGGAGTGCTCACAGCTGCTCCCTCGAAATTGATAATAACCCAGCTTCCATGGCAACGTTGCTCACTATCAAAATTCCCAAATGTTGACAATTTAACCCTTACACCACTCCGGGCCCAGTCAGGCTGGGGGCTGCTAATGAGTGTATTTCTTTGGCAGATCACATTCCTGTTCTAATGCCTGCTTTTCCCCACGGATCACAGATGGGGCTGTTGCTTTGTACATAGTTTCCACTCCAAAACGGGGGCTCACTATATATATAGAGACTGGCAGCTCAGTGTGACACTGAACGAATTGCCGCGCTGCCGGTGGGGCCGTCTTTCGGATGAGGCGTTAAACCGAGGGCCCGGTCTGCCCGTTCCGAAGGATGTTGAAGATTCCGTGGCACTATTCGTGAACGAGATGGGGAATTCTTCCAGTCTCCTGGGCCAACGTTCCTCCCTCAATCTACACCAAATAAAATAACTGGTCACCCATCTCATTTGCTGTCAACAATTTTGGTCGCAGCATTTGGTTAAAAAAAAAACAAAGTGACTACACTTCAAAAGTAATCCATTGGCTGAAGCACTTTGGGATGGCCCAAGGATGTGACAAGGTGCTATATAAATGCAATCTCTTTCTGTACAGTAGCACTTCTACCATGTCCTGCCACTACTTAGTGTGCACACAACTAATGCAGTTTGTCCCTTTCAAACACAAGTCTATTAAATTCAATAACCGCCCTAATCATTGATTGGTGCAGTGTGCAAGGCAACCATAACAATCTTGAGGCTTAGGGCTTTCAGTTGGCTGGCATACCGAGCCAGGATTTTCATTTTCTCCAATCAGCAGCTCACAAATTTACCTCCCACTCATTTTACCTGACCCACTTCACCTGACGAAGGAGCAGCGCTCCAAAAGCTTGTGATTTCAAATAAAGCTGTTGGACTATAACCTGGTGTTGTGCGACTTCTCACTTTTGTCCACCCCAGTCCAACACCGGCATCTCCACATCATTTTAAAATAGGAACAGGAGGAGGCCATTCAGCCCCTCGAGTCTTTTCTGCCATTCAATTAGATCACGGCTGATCTGTATCTTAACTCCACCTACCCGCCTTGGTTCCATAACCCTTAATACCCTTGCCTAACCAAAATCTAGCAATCTCAGCTTTGAAATTTTGAATTGACCCCCAGCCCCAACAGAGGGGAGAGAGTTCCAGATTTCCACCACCCTTTGTGTGAAGAAGTGCTTCCTGACATCACCCTGAATGGCCTGGCTCTAATTTTCAGGTTATGCCCCCTTGTTTTGGACTCCCCCCCACCACCCCCCCCCTCCCCCCACCAGGAAATAGTTTCTTTCTATCTATTCTATTGATTCCTTTAATCATCTTAAACACCTCAATTAGATCACCCCTTAATCTTCTACACTCAAGGGAGTACAAGCCCCAATGGGAGGACATAAAATCAAACGCTGGGGGAGCGGAACTGCAAAATCCCAGCGCTGGTCTTTACGTCGGAGGTGAAAACAAAGAAAACTCAATTTTACTGGAATTTGTATCTACCTTCAAAATGGAGGAGGGGAGCCAAGAGGAAGTAAAATAAATGAGGAGGCAATGACAAGAATTCAACTCACCCAAACTTTTATTTAATGTAGAAATTCATCAAGTTTCAGGTTATGTTGAAATGACGTAAACAGCTACTTTTGCATTCGAATTTAATTAAAAACCACCTTTATGAAAAAAAAAGCCATCATGCTTGGTGTGTGTAATTAATATTAATAAACGCCTAGCCTCCAGAGAATCACTTTTGCTGATCTTGATAAAGTACACTCAGATCTTTAAACACAACAGGGAAATTAAGCAAAAATATCACCTCCCCTGTGCTCTACTGATCTTCTCCTGTTTTCATAGCATGCAGACATTTAATATCTTGCATTCTATAACCTTAGAGAGGGTGCAGAAAAGAATTACAAGCATGGTTCCAGGGATGAGGGACTTCAGTAACGTGGATAGACTGGAGAAGCTGGGGTTGTTCTCCTTGGAGCAGAGAAGGTTGAGAGGAGATTTGATAGAGGTGTTCAAAATCATGAGGGGTCTAGACAGAGTAGATAGAGAGAAACTGTTCCCATTGGCAGAAGGGTCGAGAACCAGAGGACACAGATTTAAGGTGATTGGCAGAAGAACCAAAGGCGACATGAGGAAAAACTTTTTTATGCAGCGAGTGGTTAGGATCTGGAATGCACTGCCTGAGAGGGTGGTAGAGGCAGAATCAAGCGTGGCTTTCAAAAGGGAATTGGATAAGTACCTGAAGGAAAAAAATTTGTAGGGCTACGGGGAAAGGGCGGGGGAGCGCGATGAGCTGAAGTGCTCTTGCAGAGAGTCGGCACGGGCTCGACAGCCTCCTTCTGTGCGATGATTCTATGAACCTTGCAAGATTTGTAATTTGTCTAACAGACAAGATTTTTTTTTACAAATACCAAATGTGTCTGCTAATCTGTACCTTTTTCTTTAATCATGCATTACCTTAAGCTGTGATGCGGAGATGCCGGTGTTGGACTGGGGTGGACAAAAGTGAGAAGTCGCACAACACCAGGTTATAGTCCAACAGTTTTATTTGAAATCACAAGCTTTCGGAGCTGCTGCTCCTTCGTCAGGTGAAGTGAAGGAATACGAATCGGCAAAGCATATATAGACAGAGAACAATGCCTGTGCAGCGTACAATGTCAGACGACTACAGTTAATCTTTCTGACTGCCTTTCATCACACCTCGGCAGAGAAACAATCAGGTCAGTCAGGAAGGCATTATATCAATGACCCTTTTCAAAATTTAGCTTTTCGAATGTATATCCTCTTCCCTTTTATAAGCTATTATGGTTTCTGCTTCCACCACTGTTCCTGGTAGGACATTTCACATCCTAACAGCCCTCTGTGTTAAAGGAGAATCTCCTAACTTCTCCCCTTTGTCCTCTTGTAATCGGAAACTTATGCTCCCTAATTGCCGACTCGCCAACCAGTTGAAATAGTTTTACCCCATTTCCCTTTTATATATATATATATATAGATAGATAATGTAAACTTACATTTCTATAGCACTTTTCACAACCTCAGGACATCCCAAAGCTTTTTACAGCCAATGAAGTACTTTTTTTGGAGTGTGGTCACTGTTGCAATGTAGGAAACGCGGCAGCCAATTTGCGCACAGCAAGCTCCCACAAACAGCAATAATGACCAGATAATCTGTTGATTGAGGAATAAATATTGGCCAGGACACCGGGGAGAACTCCCCTGCTCTTCTTCGAAATAGTGCCATGGGATCTTTTACGTCCACCTGAGAGAGCAGACGGGACCTCGGTTTAATGTTTCATCCAAAAGACAGCACCTCCGACAGTGCAACGCTCCCTCAGTACTGCACTGGGAGCGTCAGCCTCGATTTTTGTGCTCAAGTCTCTGGAGCGGGACTTGAACCAATGACCATCTAACTCAAAGGCAATGGTGCTACCAACTGAGCCACGGCTGACACTTCTCATGATTTTTAATTCTATCAAAACTCCTGAAAGTCTACAACCTTGCCGCTGGTTGAGGATATAACTCCTCTGAATTGGCTCAGTGGCCTTCTCCGGTGATTTGCCGAGTCGTACAGACTAAGACGGTCCTTGGTTTGATCTCCAGATTGTGCCGAGTTGGATAACGTTAAGTGAGGTGGCAATGGGGACATTACTATTGACCTCAGTGACCCTGAGCTAGAGGGGTGTACAAAGAAAATCAGGCAGGGGTCCTGTCCTCAGTGCCATCTATTCGCGCCAGCAGGTGAGGACAGGATTGTCCTCTAATAAGAGATTCTCTGTGGTCAAATCTAAATAATCGCGAGTTCAAATCCCACCATGGCGGTTTGAGAATTTGAATTCAGTTAAAAAAGATTTAAAAAATAAGGAAATAAAAAAAAGTTGGTGTCAGTAAAAGTGGCTGTGAAGCTGACAGATTGTTGTAAAAACCCAGCTGGTTCACTGATGTCCTTTAGAGAAGGAAATCTGCCGTCCTTACCCGGTCTGGCCTATATGTGACTCCAGTCCCACACCAACACGGATGACTCTTAACTGCCCCCTGAAGCGGCTCGGCAAGCTACTCAGCTGTATCAAACTACTACCCGCGGTTTAAGAAGGCCCAACACCACCACCTTCTCAGGACAATTAGGGACAGGCAATAAATGCCGGCCTTGCCAGCAGCGCCCACATCCCGAGAATGAATAATTATTTTATTTTTTTAGCCTTCCATCCCTTATTGCCTAGGTTTGCATGTGGAGAATGGCCACTTGGGAGTCTAACGGGAGGTCGATGTGACACCGCCCGTTTCGCGCTACCGCCCAGGTCGAATTTCTACCCCATACTCTGGTACGAGGCAGCACTTTCAGCAGAAGCAGAGAAAACTATTAAAATACATCTTTAGGAGTTGGAATAAATTGCTGAGCCTTTATCTCGATTCATGACAAGTGCCTAAAACCATTCAGTTAGGCTCGACGTTGCAATTCACTGACAGCTGTCCAATGTCTCGTAAGCAACGCTCTCGGTGTAACTGTGACATTGCAATTATTGCTGTGCTTTCTGAGCAACCCTAATTATCTAATTAAACATTCATCAGTAATGAAATGTATTCTGCCGCACAGAGTCCAAGCGGCAGTGCACCGGGGTGGAGATGTGCCAAGACAAATCTGTCTGCATAAAACCCGATAGAACCCATTTGTACAATAAGAGAAACAGCAGAAGAAATTGTCTCTTCGATTGCTTGCTCCACATGCTGCAGTTATCAAAGGACATCAAGGAACTGGCTACGACAGCAGGTGTGACTGTCAATGGAGCAATAATAGATATAAATGCTACCTTCTGTTCATTTTAAGATGCCAAGCAAGGTGCAGGTTAGCACGCAGGACATCTGCCATTTTTCAACCTGATAGTCCAGCTTTTAATGAAAAATTCGACTGGGTTGATATCAAGCTATGGGCTGTTGGTAACCCCTGTCCATTATTTAATGCGGGTTAATTCTATCATTAAAATCTCAGACGGTGGAATTTCATAAGAACATAGGAATTGCTAAGGAAGGATATACTTGCCTTGGAGGCGGTGCAACGAAGGTTCACTAGATTGATTCCTGGGATGAGAGGGCTGTCCTTTGATGAGAGATTGTGTCGAATGAGCCTATACTCTCTGGAGTTTAGAAGAATGAGAGGTGATCTCATTGAAACATGTAAGATTCTGAGGGGGATTGACAGGGTAGATGCTGAGAGGTTGTTTCCCCTGGCTGGAGTGTCTAGAACTAGGGGGCATAGTCTCAGGATAAGGGGTCGGCCATTTAAGACTGAGCTGAGGAGGAATTTCTTCACTCAGAGGGTGGTGAATCTTTGGAATTCTCTACCCCAGAGGGCAGTAAATGCTGAATCGTTGAGTATATTTAAGGCTGAGATTGATAGATTTTTGGACTCTAGGGGAATCAAGGAGTATGGAGATCGAGCAGGAAAGTGGAGTTGAGGTCGAAGATCAGCCATGATCTTATTGAATGGCGGAGCAGGCTCGAGGGGCCGTATGGCCGACTCCAGTTCTTAATTCTTGTGTTCTTATGCTTGACGAAAAAAGACCAAGGGCCATCGAGTTCGCCTTCTACCGTCCTGGTAATCGCCTGAAACACTGATGATAGAGTTGTTGACCAATCACAGCAATCAATCTCTATCAATGAGTCTACAACAGACCCAGACATGAGGCGAGGAAAACCCCCAGTGGTGGAGAGCTTTGAGAACCATCGGTCCAAAGTCACCCGTTCCTCCCGAGCACGCCACACTCACCACACGTCACGTTTCAAATCGCTCATAGACTGTGAGGAACCCAAAGTGTGCATGCGCTAAGCTCGTCCATTATTAATATCACGCCACATGATTTCACCGCCAAAGAGGTAAACCAGGCGCCAGAGGGAGGATTTTGTGAATGTGCACTGCCAGCACAGAGCTTGCCTGCTGGAGGGCATTGGGAAATCGCGGGAATCGCGAGGTTTCAATAAAGACCGATCCTGCACTGCTGCAACTGAGTGTGTGTGTAATCTGGCGTTTGAAGTAACGAGACGACAAAGATCAAGAAAGCAGTCCCACATTGTCCACACCTTTTCTCATGTTGATCGACCTACCATGTACTTCCAGCATTTTTTGCTGTATTTCATAGAATGATACAACACAGAAGGAGGCCATTCGGCCCATCGTGCCTGTGCCGGCTCTTTGAAAGAGCTCTCCAATTAGTCCCACTCCCCCCTGCTCTTTCCCCAGAGCCCTGCAAATTTTTCCACTTCAAGAATATATCCAATTATCTGTTGAATCTGTTTCCACCACCCTTTCAAGCAGTGTATTCTAGATCGTAACACCGCACTGCGTAAAAAATATTCTCCTCATCTCACCTCTGGCTCTTTTGTCAATTATCTTAAATCTGTGTCCTCTGGTTACTGGCCCTCCTGCCAGTGGAAAGAGTTTCTCCCTATTTACTCCATCAAAACCTTTCATAGTGGTGAACACCTCTATTAAATCTCTCCTCAACCTTCTCCGCTGTAACAAGAACAATCTCAGCTTCTCGAGTATCTATTTGAACTTGGAAGCCATGTCTTTGATGGTTGTCTGGAGAAAGAGTGGTTGAAGCACAAGACAGACAGGGGATGAGCCTGTTCTGAATGGCTCAACACCACACTTCGCATCGCACTCACCAACCGAGCCATTGGTGGTGGTGGGGGTGGGTGCGGGAGGGAGGGCACATTCCTACAATCCTCACGGGCTGGATGGGCTCACCCCACCGCAACAACAACCTGAATTTATATAGCGCCCTTAACGTAGTAAAACGACCCCAGGAGCGATTATCAAACAAACTTTGACACCGAGCCACACAAGGAGATATTAGGACAGGAAAGGGGTAGGTTTTGTGGAGCGTCTTAAAGGAGGAGAGAGGGGTAGAGAGGCGGAGAGGTTTAGGGAGCGAATTCCAGAGCTCAGGGCCCAGGCAGCTGAAGGCACGGCCACCAATGGTGGAGCGATTAAAATCGGGGATGTGCAAGAGGCCAGAATTGGAGGAGCGCAGAGATCTCGGGGGGGTTGTAGGGCTGGAGGTGGTTACAGAGATAGCGAGGGGGGGGCGAGGTTAAGTCTGGCGTTAAGTCATCATCCACTGGGCTCTAAAAGGAGATCACCATTACACCTAGCCTTTTTATTTTTAAATTAAAATCATAAATGCTTTGTTTGCGAACACATTCATTATAAAATTAACCCTGGGCCAGTTACTCCAAAGGGGACTAGACAAAATCTCCTGCACCAGAATTTTGATGAGCTGCCTGTAAATGTGAATATAATAATAATAAACAAACAAGGAAGAAAAAAGAGACCAGCTTGAAATTAAGCCTGATTACGGGCACAGCTGATAACTGTCCAGCGAGTCTTAATTGTATCACATTATTACAAGTCGGAGTGAATGAGTGAAAGGAGGGAATGACTATGTCAGTGCAGCTCTGATTTACTGCTTTCAAATTCAAATTGAATCACGTCCATACCCTTGGGATCCTGGGTGTATTAAAGTATCAATCAGACAGAATCTTTACATAGACTGTGGAAACCAGTTAATCTCTGTGCGAAGTAGCACTCCATCCACCTTGCAGGCTGTTTTACAAAAGAAATTGTTGCAGTAAAGGGGTTAAGTTATAGAGTCGGTGTTCACAGACCGACGGCCCTCGATATTACCGCCCGCCCGCCCCCCACGACGGGCAGGAGAGGGTCGGTGTTGAAGAGTTAAATACGGCGAATGTGATCCTAATGGCGTTGGATATTGAGGTGCCAGAATGTCTCGGGATACTTCACAGGCTTAAGTCGGGCTCCCACGGTGCAATTGGGAGACCGATTAAAAAATTTACTGTTGCTGCTGCGTGGATTTCCCAGGGGTCGGGAAACCCGGCAGTGGAAGGGAGGCGGGAGCAGCCGGCTCCACCAGGTAAATGCCTCTTTCCGTACTCCTTGTGGGCCAGGAGGAGCAGGATTGCTTCACGCCCGCCACCTCCCCCCCCACCCCACCCCCGCCACCACAAGGCCCCTCAAGGAAGCCTTCAGCCTCTCCCCTCACCAAGGTCACTTCAACAGTACCTCCCTCCCGAGCAACCTCTACTACCAAGAAGGACAAGAGCAGCAATGTCCTGGGAACAACATCACCTCCAAGTCGCACACCATCCTGACTTGGGTATATATCCTTCATTGTTGCTGGGTCAATATCCTGGAATTCCCCACCTGATACTGTTCTGGGAGCACCACCACATGGACTGCAACGGCTCAGGAAGAAGGCTCACCACCACCTTCAGAGGGCAACCAGGGGACGGGCAATAAATGTGGCCTTGCCAGCACTGCCCACATTCCGAGAACAAATAAAAATTACTGCTGAAATATGGGTACTTTAGTGCTGAGGACCATTACCCGCTGGGAACTTGCTTGAAGGTAGCTTCCTCATTTCATTTAGGTCCATTCTGGCCAGCAGAATGGGAATGACTTCACCGCATCAATCCAGACCAGATTTGAGCACGTATTCCAGAAGTGAAGGGTCATCGTTTTGGCGCAATGCATCATCCAGGTTGCAATCTTTGTTGTATTTCTGTTGTACAAGAGCTGGTGGACTTGTACATCTTTCTTTCATCCTTCCTAGCTGCTGTCAGTGTCACTTGTCTCTTTAAAGATGTAGCACCGCCTCTTTAGAGACAGTGCAGCACTCCCTCAGTATTGCATGTATAAAAGAGACTTAAATGGTACTGTATGAATCAAAACACTGTTTTTCAGAAAACTAGGTCAAAGATCACACAATGTAGGACATCATCAATGCTGCGCGGAGTACGGGGTAAATTCATCGATCGCACTTTCCCAGCGAGGAGCGAGATACGGAGGGAGCGCAGGCCAGATTATAACACTGCAGTGCCAATTCTCCAACCCGCATGCACTTCGATAGAGCAGAGTCAGTGAGTTTATCCTTATAGAATCATAGAATAGTACAGCACAGGAGGCCATTCGGCCCATCGAGTCTGCACTGGCTCTTTCTTTAGGAGAGAACTTTGGGTAAGTCAAGAAGCTGTGGTTAGGTGACACCAAGCTTACTCTTCATTAGATTCTAGGAGAGATTCTAAGTAATTGCACAGTTTTGAGCTCCTGGGACATGTGAGTCAGTGCAATGAATTGTTTTTTAATCAGTGAGGTTGCAGAGCATGTAACTCACCATATTTGGAGCTTAAGAACAAGAGCAGAACATTAAGAGGAGCAATGATCATGTTAAAGAAAGAATTTGCATTTCTTTAGCACCTTTCATGACCTCAGACGTCCCAAAGAGCTTTACAGCCAATGAAGTACTTTTTGAAGTGTAGTCACTGTTGTCGTGTAGGAAACGTGGCAGCCAATTTGCGAACAGGAAGGTCCTACAAACAGCAATGAGATAATGACCAAATAATCTGTGATGTTCGTTGAGGGATAAATATTGGCAAGGACACTGGGGAGAACCCACCCGCTCTCCTTCAAGATAGTTTCATGGGATTTTTTACGTTCACCTGAGAGGGCAGAGGGGGCCCCAGTTTAACGTCTCATCCGAAAGATGGCACCCCTGACAGTGCAGCACTCCCTCAGTACTGCACTGGAGGGTCAGCCTAGATGTTTGCGCTCAAGAGACGGAAAGACTGCACGGATGATCCAGTAATCCCGCTCTGCCATGAGAATCGTGCTCCCAAGGTAGCGTTGCTCAGATAGGGTTACAACAATATAGTCCTGATTCTCCTGCATGTGCTCCCTATTAGTGAGGATCCTTGCTAGAACCAGCGAGTGATAGAATCATCCCTTGTAGCTTTATAGCCACAATAGCAGACAAGCTGGTACCTGTGGACAGTCTAGCAGTCCTAATAACCGAGAAGCCAATCATTTATCTAGCATCTCAGCCTGACCGATGTATATTGCATGCTGCCTTAGTATGACATGCATTGCAGTACTGTAAATGCCATGATTCTAATGCAAAGAATGTGCCTCTTGCACCGTGTGCGCTGTAATACCAGGCCTCGTCAGGACTCAAAGTTTAATTTTACCGCCAAGCAGGGAATTAATCCTCGAAGGACAAAGAGGACAAATTAAAATGTCAGACAGAGATCTTCGGCAGCACTGCCTCACCTACAGGCACCTGTGGAGGACAACCTGGAAATCACAGCCACTCGCCTTAACATAATTAGCAACAGGGGCAGCCAAATAAATAACTAACATGTGATAATAATTACAACTTAAAATTTGTCAGTATCAATGGGTCAGGTCAGGTGAATTGTTGTGACACCTCCATGTTTCATTGCAAGTGCTCAGGGGCCATCCTGCAGATGTAATTGACAACTCCAGCGTACTAAAGCTGAGGCAGTGATTAAGCCGATTTATCAGACACATTGCTTATTGTTGATAGAAGCTGTCACAATTTGTATATGCCAGTTTTTTGCTGCGTGTTCTATAATCCTGTACTCCCAGGGATAGAATCATAGAATGATACAGCACAGAAGGAGGCCATTCGTACCATAGTGTCTTTGGTAGAGCTATCCAATTAGTCCCACTCCCCTGCTCTTTCCCTATAGCCCTGCAAATATATCCAATTCCTTTTTGAAAGTTACTATTGAATCTGCTTTCAGGCAGCGCATTCCAGATCACAACTTGGAAGGGCGCGGATAGCTCAGAGGGTTCTAGAGCTGCGTGAAAAAAACATTCTTCTCATCTCCCCACTGGTTCTTTTGCCAAACTGCGTTTTGGAAACTCCCGCACCTGTGCAGATAACGATAAGACCACAGTAAACTTGCATGAATCATTAAGACAGGTGGACCTTTTTTTTTTAACAGGTTCTTTTCAGGTCTTGTGAATCTGGTACGTTTCCATTGGTACTGCTCCACCAGCGTAAAACCTGACCATCAGAAAACAGCAGCCCCAGCACAGAACTACACCAATCCAAAACACAGCATCAACACTGCAGCAACTTTGTTACCTTGAAGTTGCAACAACAACAACAACAACAACTTGTATTTATATAGCACCTTTAACGTAGTAAAACGTCCCAAGGTGCTGCACAGGAGTATTATAAGACAAAAAAATTTGACACCGAGCCACATAATGAGAAATTAGGACAGGTGACCAAAAGCTTGGTCAAAGAGGTCGGTTTTAAGGAGCGCCTTAAAGGAGGAGAGAGAGGCGCAGAGGTTTAGGGAGGGAATTCCAGAGCTTAGGGCCCAGGCAGCTGAAGGCACGGCCGCCAAAGATTGAGCGATTATAATCGGGGATGCTCAAGAGGGCAGAATTAGAGGAGCGCAGAGATCCCAGGGGGTTGTTGGGGCTGGAGGAGATTACAGAGATAGGGAGGGGCAAGGCCACGGAGGGATTTGAAAACAAGGATGAGGATTTTGAAATTGCACTCTTCCAACAGTAGCAAATAATTACTCAATAAATTCATATCAGCGTTCTTTTGTTTGCTGTGTAAGTCTATATAGTCCCAAGGATGCAAAGCCTAGCAACAAAGAAACCTCTTTGCTTTCTTTTTCCCTCAATAGACCTCAAGAAACATGGAAAAACAATTCGAGGGCATGTTAACCAACAACAACTTGCATTTATATAGCGCCCTTAACGTAGTAAAACGTCCAAAGACGTTTCACAGGAAGGTTATCGGACATCAACATTGACATGGAGCCAAAGAAGGAGATATTAGGACAGGTGTCCCTAAACTGGATCTCCAGTAATATGTGTCTAATGTACGGCAGACTGGGGGAATGTTTCGCTGCTTGCCTTGTGAGGAAGTCGTGAATGCGCTCGATAAGACTGCGTTAGTAATTCTAGTAGAAATATTGAACAGGGTAAATTTTCCACAAATGCATTCATTGGCGCAGATTTGTCGGAGCAGCTTGCCCGTTTGTTGGATTTGTTCCGGCACCCTTCAGCTCGAACAATTGTTGCGTTGCAAGTTGCTGGAAGTGCGAGCTGACAATGGTGCGGCGAGGGCAACGGGGCATCCGGGACCTTGGCGAATGACAGGACCCACAGTCTATCTCCTTAACCAATGAGATTTTAAGGCTAGGGAAAGAAACAAGGTGGTGAAGGAAATAGGGCGAATTAGAGTCAAATCCAGTACAGAAAGAGAAAATAAAGAGAGGGAAAGAGAGATTGGATTAAGAGAGAGACAAAAGAGACAGAAAGGAAAATTAAGAAGTATAATTAAACATTTTAAAACCTCGAGGGACAATTTACTACCTGTAGGGTTGTGGGGCTGAGGAGATTACAGAGATAGGGAGGGGCGAGGCCATGGAAGGATTTGAAAACAAGGATGAGAATTTTGAAATCGAGGCGTTGCTTAACCGGGAGCCAATGTAGGTCAGCGAGCACAGGGGGTGATGGGCGAACGGGACTTGGTGCGAGTTAGGACCAGCGCACCCAAGCTGTGATCAGCTAATTTAGCACAGATTGGAGATTTTAGTTGGGATCCTCTAGTACAGCACTGGCTCGTGCCTTGATCCACTCGGGCAGGGGGCAGGGGCTGTAGGGGTGGGGACGTTCGATTCCATAGTTTGCACATGACGTGGTGCACAATTACCAACCTCTCAAATTTTCTGAAATAACAACAGAAAACGCTGGAAAAACTCAGCTGGCCAGGCAGCATCCGTGGAGAGAGAAACAGAGTTAACGTTTCAGGTTGAAGACCCTTCGTCAGAACTGGAAAAAAGCAGGAAATGAAATAGATTTAAAGCAAGTTTAGGGCCTGGGAAAGGGGGAGGGGATGAAAGAACAAAAGGGAAGGTCAGTGGTGGGATAAAAGGCAGGAGAGATTAAGAGACATTGAGAGACATTAAGAGATATTCAAGGCAAGAGGAGGTGGGGTAATGGGACAGGTTGAGGCTAGATGAAGTGTGAAATGCGCTGGCGGAATGAAGGACAGCTGCCGGCTTCAGGGAGGGAAGAAAAAAAGGGGGCCAAACAAAAGGGTGGATGAAAAAAATTTCTGTGTGAGTTCAACTCAAGGATATGTCACTATGAATATGAACTGCACGCCTGACAGCATGGATGCCAGCAACACACAAGATCATAGTTGTCAACTATTGTGTTTGGAGTGGAACAACTCACCTTTCCCTACCCTGAGTGACTCATTCGTGTGGTGTAGATCCTCAAACAGTGCTGCTGGGTCCAGAGTGACTCCCACCTCATAGATTGTGCAAATTATATGGGCAAGTACAGAAGGAGCAAAGTAGTAACTTTGTAGAGCAGGAGTCACTTGTTTTGGGGGCAGTGTCGCGATCGGGGGCTTGCGGGTATAAAGTTGTAGCGCAGCATTTACTGTCGAACTGCCCATAGTCTCAGTTGTGTTGTTACCATGGGATCTGTGACAAACAAACAGCAGAGTACAAACAGCAGCGCCCAAGATCTATATGTTTTTGCAGATAAATGCACTGATATTGGAGATTAGCTACGTGGAGCCTCACTGGAGTGAAATACCTCCAAGGTTAAACATTAAGAGACCGTACTAAATAGATGATATCTTCAGCAAACAACTTGCAGCTTTTGTGAGCACCCTACAGGATCTGCTCCAGAGCCAATCATGAGGGTGCAGCTCCCACATCTCCATATAAATGAATAGCTGTCTCCCATATCCATGAAACGACAGCACCCAGTGTCTGAAACTGCGTCAAGTGCAGGTTACACTGCAGCCTGGTCCCTGGCCCAACGCGAAGGCTTCAAACCAGGCCTCTTTGCCATTGTGGATGTGTGGCCAGGTACCACAGCAGATGAGGTCATCTGGGAGAGAGCACAGGTCAGATCGAAACAGCAAATCACTTTGTTCTTGTCTGCCGCGGGGGTGCAAATTTTTTTTTTTTTTCAAAGAACGTTGCCCTTTGTTTCAAAGTAAAGCGAGCTCAAAATCGTCAGGCATTGCGTGGGGCTTTTTAATCTACTCATTAGCAGCAGGTTTCCGTTTTCCTTTTTCATACTCGTTCTCACATCTGAGAAGGTGAAAAATGTCGGTGAGTGCAACCAGCCTGGGAGCTCCACTGCAGTCATTGCAACCAACTCAGAACCTCCGTTGCAGCCTGTTCGTGCAACCAACTCCACTGCAGTCATTGCAACTGACTCAGCCTACAATGCAGTCTGCTGTGCAGGTAAATGCAACTGACACGTAGATCCATTGCAGGTTAGTATCACAGTCACGGCAGGTTATTATATTGATTATATGGGTTACTTTACAATTACAATTAACCCTGTTGCTTGGTGATGGTGGGGATGATTTGCTATCTGTCTAATAATCCCAAATGTTTTACAATGGGGACAACATCCAGGCTTAAGCAAGACAACGGTATCACAAACTCAGTCTTTTCCAAGGCTGCGAAAGTGTGGAATCTTTCCCTTCCTCAAATCGACAGGAATTTAAACCCCAAGCTTGGAACCCCCCCCACTAATCAATATATTTTTGGCTTCAAAACTGAATTACAGTAGAGTTCAAAATGTTGGAAAATTCCCCCCAAACATTGTCAAAAATAAATTTGTTTCTGGGAGGGGTTTGCCCCTATATCTGCCATCAAGTCATTTTTTGCAGCATTGGAACTTGCTTTCTCCCTCAAATCTAAATCAGTCACTGAAAATATTAAACTTTTTGCATATTTCAGCTCTTTTTCTCCCTACAATCCAACTGATGGGTCATTGGGTAAAGCTAATGTATCAGCTTAACAAAGAACGCCTATTTCCACCTCCGTAACATCGCCTGTCTCCGCCCTTGCCTCACCTCATCCGCTGCTGAAACCCTCATCCATGCCTTTGTTACCTCTAGACTTGACTATTCCAACACACTCCTGGCTGGCCTCCCACATTCTACCCTACGTAAACTTGAACTCATCCAAAACTCGGCTGCCCGTGTCCTAACTCGCACCAAGTCCCGTTCACCCATCACCCCTGTGCTCACTGACCTACATCGACTCCCGGTTAAGCAGCGCCTCGATTTCAAAATACTCATCCTTGTTTTCCAATCCCTCCATGGCCTCGTCCCTCCCTATCACTGTAATCTCCTTCAGCCCCACAACCCCCCCGCCGAGACATCTGCGCTCCTCCAATTCTGCCCTCTTGAGCATCCCCGATTATAATCGCTCAACCATTGCTGGCCGTGCCTTCTGTTGCCTAGACCCTAAGGTCTGGAATTCCTAGCTTAAACCTCTCCGCCTCGCTACCTCTCTCTCCTCCTTTAAGACGCTCCTTAAAACCTACCTCTTTGACCAAGCTTTTGGTCACCTGCCCTAATTTATCCTTATGTAGCTCAGTGTCAACATTTTTGTCTTATAATACCCGTGTGAAGTGCCTTGGGACGTTTTACTACTTTAAAGGCGCTATATAAATACAAGTTGTTGTTGCTGTAATGTTTCAGTCGAGGCAAGTTCATGTCTCACTGCGCTCCCACTAGAACCATTCAATTTTTTTTCCACAAGTCAGGTGTGAAACCTTTGGGCTTTCACAGAAAAACAAACTGAACTGTGGAACACGATCCCAAAGCAGCAATAAAAATCCTGAAATTCATTGTCATAAAACAAAGGAATTCAAACATATTCAGCCACGTTGAAACAGCGGCCTTGCTAATGGGCCTAGATTCAGGGCCTAGATTGAGGGCTGGTTTTCATTTGTTCGCTGTGAGTTGTCGGCTTTTTTTGGAATGCTGCATCAGCTTTTTGAACCTGTTCCTCAGCTTTTTTCTTTGAGTTTTGCAAGTCGGCATGTGTGCAAGATAGATACATTTATCTTTAATGACTGCTTGTAGCTGAATAAAATAATAACGGTTGATTATCACAAATCAATTTAAGGCCTTTAAAGTGGTACTGTCATTGACCTCAGCAACTCTGGGTCAGAGAGGTGAAAAGTCAGCTAACATTGTCCCACCCCACCTCCCTACCCCCAACCAACACCTCCCCTGTACCCCCTTCCGCCACCTGGCTCCCCCACCTCCCCCTCCCCCCATCTCTCCCACCACCCCCTCCCCCCATCTCTCCCACCACCCCATCCCCCCATCTCTCCCACCACCCCATCTCCCCATCCCCCCATCTCTCCCACCACCCCATCCCCCACCCCCCCTCACACCCTATCACCCGAAAAAACCTCCCTCATCCCCTCCCTCTCCTCCCAACTCCACGTAGAATTTTTTTTTCCGCTTGTGGGGGAGGGGGAGGGGGAGGGGGGGAGACCAGAACTCGGGGCCATCAATATAAGATAGTCACCAATGAATCCAATCAGGAATTTAGGAGAAACCTCTTCACCCAGAGAGTGCTGAGAATGTGGAACTCGCTACCACAGGGAGTGGTTGAAGCGAATAGCGTAGATGCATTTGAGGGGAAGCTGGATAAACACATGAGGGAGAAAGGAATAGAAAGATCTGCTGATAGGGTGAGAGGAGATGAAAGGAGGGGTGGGAGGAGGCTCGTGTGGAGCATAAACACTGGCACGGACCAGTTGGGCCGAATGGCCTGTTTCTGTGCTGTAAATTCGAGGTAATTCTATGTAACCTCAGTGGGGATGATGCGGTTTCCTATGATGGCAGCTTTTTAAGCTCATTACCCAAAGGCTTTTTGAGAAACAAGACAATTGATTCAGTTAAAGGATTATTTCTTATTTAGCATTGGAACACCTCCGTAGCTAATTAACTCTCACTTCAAAGGGGATGACAGTGACTGCAGGCTGATGGGTGCCCAGAGGACATGGGCCATCAGTTGTGCTGATATAATTAATTCTGTCATGTGCCAATACGATTGGATGAGCACAGCACGAGAAGGACAATCAATTGTTCTATACTAACTGATCTCACGTCATTGAATTAAACCGGCGAGATTAAAGACACCTAAAGAGACAAAACTGGATCAAGGAAACAAACTTTAGGCTAAAAGTGAGAAGTCGCACAACACCAGGTTATAGTCCAACAGTTTTATTTGAAATCACAAGCTTTCGGAGCGGCTGCTCCTTCGTCAGGTGAAGTGAAGAAGTATTTCTTCACTTCACCTGACGAAGGAGCAGCCGCTCCGAAAGCTTGTGATTTCAAATAAAACTGTTGGACTATAACCTGGTGTTGTGCGACTTCTCACTTTTGTCCACCCCAGTCCAACACCGGCATCTCCGCATCATGGCCACTATCGACACCACAAACTTTAGGCTGGGGGAGCACTCAATAGGGCGAGATTCTGATTGGCTGAGAACCACTTTAAGACTTACAATCAAGGCTATCTTTCTCTTCTTCTCTTCTTCTGAGGCAGTCCCTCGGAACCGGGAATGACTTGCTTCCACGTTAAAAATGAGTTCGCAGGTGACTGATGAGTCCAATGCGGGACCTACAGTCTCTGTCACAGGTGGGGCAGACGGTGGTTGAAGGGGCAGGTGGGTGGGGTGCTTGGGTTGACGTGCACTCCTTGCGCTGCCTGCGCTTGGCTTCCGCTTGCTCCCGGCGAAGAGACTCGAGGTGTTCGGCGCCTTCCCGGATGCTTCTCCTCCACTTTGTGCGGTCTTGGGCCAGGGATTCCCAGGTGTCAGTGGGGATGTTACACTTTTTCAAGGAGGCTTTGAGGGTGTCCTTGAAGCGTTTCCTCTGCCCACCTGGGGCTCTCTTGCCGTGCCGGAGCTCCGAGTAGAGTGCTTGTTTTGGGAGTCTCGTATCGGGCATGCGGACAATGTGACCCGTCCATCGGAGCTGATCGAGCGTGGTCAAAGCTTCGATGCTGGGGCTATCTTTCAGGCATGTACTGGACACCTTGGGAGCCATATTGATTTGTCCAAATGAGGTTCAGCAAAGATATTACCAACACTCGGAGGAGAATAGGCTACAAATGTAACTGGAGACCGTATACTAAACATACAAATTGAGATGGATTGAATTTAAATGTACAAACTGCAAAATAAAACAATGACAGCATTGCCCAATCTGGAGCTCCTTAGGATTTTCAAACTCGACAGTCTGGTTTATTGAGAAGTTTCTAAAATCTAAACTGCACATCCAAAGTATAGTTTTAAGTAAAAGTCCGTTTCCCCATTTGCTTCTAACTGGTTTTTTTTTTTCGTTCCTGGGATCTGGGCATCGCTGGCAAGGCCAGCATTTATTGCCCATCCCTAATTGCCCCTCGAGAAGGTGGTGGTGAGCCATCTTCTTGAACCGCTGCAGTCCGTGTGGTGAAGGTACTCCCACAGTGCTGTTAGGGAGGGAGTTCCAGGATTTTGACCCAGCGACGATGAAGGAACGGCCGATATATTTCCAAGTCAGGATGGTGTGTGACTTGGAGTGGATCTTGGAGGTGGTGGTGTTCCCATGCGCCTGCTGCCCTTGTCCTTCTAGGTGGTAGAGGTCGCAGATTTGGGAGGTGCTGTTTATGATATGGAGGTTTTGGTAATTAATACTTAAAAAAAAAGATTTTCAGTAAGTTTCCACAGATGCACCGATCTCCCCTCTCTCCTCGTGTGTAGCTCTGCATTGGAGATGCCTGATTTGTAATATTGACCCCCATAACTCAATCTATAACCCCCTTTCCCCTGACCTGCTCCAATCATGCTCCCATTCAGTTCTGAAACTGGGAGAAACAACTCTATAACTGCACAGTCAGCTTGACACTGCATTTATCATCATGAGACTAGAATCCATCACAACTAAAGACAGGTCCCAAAAGAAAATTAGACGCTTCAATCATCCACAGCTAAATACCAACTTCTCCCATTAGGATTCAAAGGGCTTTGGATTTCAAATCTTTTTTTTGCAATTTGTGCAGAGTCAGCTGTCAATCTTTCTCGTGAGATGAACTGCACATTTCCAATATCCAAGGGCAAACACCCAGCAGCAGTAACCGGATCAGGAGATCAGACGAGTATCTCTCAATCACTGCTCAGCTCGCTTGTACTCCATTTACACTGATACCAGTAATTCACAACCACTGCTAACAAACATCGCAATCACAACAAGCAGCGACATTCAATTCCCCTCGCTTAAAGGGACACTGTTTCCATTGGAAAGAAACGTTTGTGCACAAGCCAAGTGTTGTTAACAGTGGTAGCGACAGCACCTCCCAAACCTGCAACCTCTACCACCTAGAAGGACAAGGGCAGCAGGCGCATGGGAACACCACCACCTGCAAGTCCCCCTCTAAGTCACACACCATCCTGACTTGGAAATATATCGGGCAGTTCCTTCATCGTCGCTGGGTCAAAATCCTGGAACTCCCTCCCTAACAGCACTGTGGGAGCACTTTCACTGCACGGACTGCAGCGGTTCAAGAAGGCGGCTCACCACCACCTTCTCGAGGGGCAATTAGGGATGGGCAATAAATGCTGGCCTTGCCAGCGACGCCCACATCCCGTGAATGAATAAATAAAAAATATCCTTTGGAACTCCCGACCTCATTGCCTTCACTGCCTCATTTCTCTTCCTGCTTTCAAACTCTTCTAATGGCCCTTCTCCTGACTAATATTTTTGCTCCCTAATTTTTCCCCGTATTTGGTCTCCACTTGTTGTCCTCTACCCTTTAAAGCTCAGCCAGGTGTCTCCCTCTACACAGGAGGAGCACTACAGCATCGCAAGTTGTAACTGTTGTCACGTGTTAAATGATGTAATGATTGTTTTCGAACGGTTAAGTCATTGTGTTACATTTTTTGGCAAGCCTTTTTTGTTTCTTTATCCTGAAGGCACTGTCCCTTTAAGGGGAAATGGGACACAGATGCAAATGTGAAACGAACATTACTGGATCGAAAATAACTCGGCGTTTAGGAGGAGTGGCCCAACACAAAGTCCATATTGCGATGTTCAGTGGTCACAACATACTTGCGAACTTGTGCAAACGGTACACAGGGTCACCTCGGCACAGGGCGAAACTTTAAAACAGCTTTGCGGTGTTGCCAAATCTTCATGTTTGTGAGACACAAGACCAAACTCACCAGGAGTCGATGGTTGTCCTGAGTGACTAAAAAAAGGGTGACATTTTTAGCAGGTGCCACTAGGGTTGGACGTATTCCTGGAGGTATAGTCACATGACCCTCTCACCCCCCCCCCCGACTCAACGGTCCTCACGGTGCCCCGCCTCCCCACACCGATTGGAAAGCGAACAGACTCTCCTTTACCTGATTGGATGATTCTTGGCTTGTCAGTCAAACGGCCTTTTTCCCCGCCCCCCCCCCCCATCTCCAATATTTTTATAACTAATGCTCAAAACAAATGGGGAAAAAAAAGCATGTTTCTTAATAATCTTTCTCCGGGGTTGCTGAAAGCGGTGTCTGGGAAATTAATCTTTAATTCCTGGAGATTCCGGGACAATCCTGCAGGGTTGACGACCCCTCCGCTTCACACCAAAAATCAATGAACAGAAAAAAAGCTGTCACGGGCTCCCATTTTCCGATAGGTCCTGGCTGTGTGCAAGAATCCACATAATGAACCCCAAAATGCACAGGGTTGGTTTAATAATGGACCAGGTCAGCAGCTGCCTCTTCAGTTGGTTGCAATCTCAAACTGGGGAGGTATCAGCAGTAGGGAAGGCAGCAACATCAGCATACTGGGGGTCACCATTGACCAGAAACTTAACTGGACCAGCCACATAAATACTGTGGCTACAAGAGCAGGTCAGAGGCTGGGTATTCTGCGGTGAGTGTCTCACCTCCCGACTCCCCAAAGACTTTCCACCATCTACAAGGCACAAGTCCGGAGTGTGATGGAATACTCTCCACTTGCCTGGATGAGTGCAGCTCCAACAACACGCAAGAAGCTCGACACCATCCAAGACAAAGCAGCCCGCTTGATTGGCACCCCATCCACCACCTTAAACATTCACTCCCTCCACCACCGGCGCACCGCGGCTGCAGTGTGTACCAGTTACAAGATGCACTGCAGCAACTCGCCAAGGCTTCTTCGACAGCACCTCCCAAACCCGCGACATCTACCACCTAGAAGGACAAGGGCAGCAGGCGCATGGGAACACCACCACCTCCAAGTTTCCCTCCAAGTCACACACCATCCTGACTTGGAAGTATATCACCGATCCTTTTATCGTCGCTGGTTCAAAATCCTGGAACTCCCTCCCTAACAGCACTGTGGGAGCACCTTCACCACACGGACTGTAGCGGTTCAAGAAGGCGGCTCACCACCATCTTCTCAAGGGCAACTAGGGATGGGCAATAAATGCTGGCCTTGCCAGCGACGCCCAGATCCCAGGAACGAATAAAAAAAAATCTCAAACTGGGGAGGTGTCAGCAGTAGAGTTATTCACTTCAATTAGGTAGAATTTAAAACCTATTTCCTTTTACCTTCACTTTTGGCATCAGATAAGGATGCATGCCTAATAGATTTCCTGTGGATTTAATTGGTAGATTAGAAACTAATACATGTAATAAGGATTTAATTCAATTAAATCTCTCCCAAATATATTGACCCTTCCACTATACAAATCCAGCATAGATCATCATGATCCCAATTGAATATGGTTGCTAGGGATTTGAAGGTGCAGATGCAGCTTTGGACAGATAAATGAAGACAACAAGCTTAGTTTGGCTCCATTGTACTTCCAGTGACTTCACAAGCCAAACAGATGATTACTGAACAGGAAACCAACCAGATTTCAATCTTAACCAAGTCAGCATCATGAAATCATTGTGGACACTGGGGTCTTTTAATACTGGGATTCAAGTTCAAATCCAGCCAGACCAAGCGTTCTACTGAAAGTCTCTGTGGGCTATGAGGGCCCTGTGTTAAATAAGGTTGGGAAGTCTCAAGCCCAACTCATAGTAGGCAAGGGCCAAAGGATAAGATGGTCCCTTAAATTGATCATAGAATCATACAGCACAGAGGGAGGCCATTCAGCCCATCGTGCCTGTGCCGGCTCTTTGGTAGAGCTGTCCATTGGTTCCGCTCCCTCCTGCTCATTCCCCCATAGTCCTGCAATTTCTTTTCTTTAAACTGACACTAAATTGCCAATTTCATTTCGAGAGGACTTTGTGGGAAATGAAAGATTGGTAGAGAATGATCTTCTGAGCTAGAGCGAAGGCAGATTGTTGGGACGGAGTAGAAGGTGCCTCACTCTGCTATACTTGATCTGGGATTGCCTGATGGTGAGGCTGGGGAATCTGAAATAGCAAAGTGTTCTCAAATTATCTTGTTTTTTTTACCATTTTTCTGCAGAAAGGGATTTAGTTTAGATTTCAAATGTTGGGTTTTTAAAGCAAAGTGCATTCACACAAGTTAAAACAAAGGTCACTGAGATGACAGGTGAAAACCTGGGGATCACTTTTAACTCGCAAAAAGAATCTACAACTAGTGTTCACCCCTTGACTGTTCAACGATAAACATTTGGCAGTTTCCTTGTTTCAATTTGCTTATTTATAATGAACGGCTTCTTGAAATAAAGTTTTTATAAGAAAAGTGTGTTGGCAAATTTCCCAAAAACACCAAACAGAAGAAATCTTCGCAAACTCGCTTCCAATATCTTCATGCGTAGCGGCCAGAAGAATTCTTCTAATTGTTCGGCTCAGGAACATGAAGTTCCTTCTTTCTGTTTTCGGGCTGCAAGGGCACTGTTCAGTCGTTGCGCGGCTTCCAACTCCTTCTGCGCACAGTCGGCCCCCCGGCTGCACTCATCAGGAATTCCCAGGACCTGGCTTCATTCGTAGCTTCTCAAACCATTTTCTCAGTCACTACTTTCCACCACGTTCTGAGGTGAAAGCAGGAAGGTCTCTTCAGATGGTTCATGGAATGATACAGCAGAGAAGGAGGCCATTTGGCCCAGTGTGCCTGTGCCGGCTCTTTGAAAGAGTTATCCAGTTAGTTCCACTCCCCCGTCCCTGCTCTTTCCCCACAGCCCTGCAAATGTTTTCACTTTTCAAGTATTTATCCAATTCCCTTTTGAAAGTTACTATTGAATCTGCTCCCAGCGCCCTTTCAGGCAGCGCATTCCAGATCGCAACAACTTGCTGTGTAAAAAAAATATTTCTTCATGTTGCCTCTGATTATCTTAAATCTGATTCTGCCAGTCATACACGCCAAGTCTCCATTGTCATTACCTCCGACAGATTATTTGACTATGGGTGGTGCTGGGAATACTCTGCCAAGCCCAATCCTTTTCTCCCTGAAGTCTACACACATACACTTTTCAGCTGGATTGTGATCAGGAGCCGTTTTTCCCCTCCATGGACTGAGGCCAATCATTGCATCTTACGTTGCAACAGCGACTACCCTTCAAAAGTACTTCATTGGCTGTGAAGCGCTTTGGGACGTGCTAAAAGGGGCTGCATAACAGCACTGCGGGAGCACCTTCACCACACGGACTGCAGCGGCTCAAGAAGGCGGCTCACCACCACCTTCTCAAGGGGCAATTAGGGATGGGCAATAAATGCTGGCCTTGCCAGTGATGCTCACATCCAGGAACGAATTTAAAACATTTTTAAAATGCAAGTTCTTTCTTTCTATTCCCCACTGTCACTGCAGGCAAGGTCAACTGACTGAGCAGAGACTGGGAAATGGAATCTGGGACCTTTTGGTCTCCACGGTTCCGGACCAATCTGCTTGGTCCTTACCATCGGGGGCAACTGCACCTCTTAAAATAATTTTTAATGGAAATTACCAGCAAAATTAGACGGTTGCCCAGCAACAGCTCAGCTATGTTTGCATGGAATGTGTCTACAACACGACATTTGGAAACTGGTTTTACCAGCTGAGTAACTCTCGTGATTGCGCTATGAAAATAGAGCTCATCCTGTATTATAATGCTGATTGCGTTATCTCTGCAGTGTGACACAGGGCTGTGCACTTAGTCTAAAGCCAGGCACCGAAACACTCTCCCGCACACATGAGCTGCTGACAGTCATGAACCGCGTGTGCTGAAAACCTTCAGTGATGGTAAGATTCTAAATTTGAGAAATTGAAATCGCGTGTTTCCGAAGTATTAATTGTTATATTCAAATAAAACTTTTCTTCATAGGAGTTTAAATTGAAAATGCTGGATGTGCTCAGGCAGGTCAGTCTGCATCTGAAAGTGAACAGGGAAGCTGACATTTCAGGTGGACACTATCCACTGGTTCTAATGAGGGGCCTTTACCCAACGTGTTAAGCTGCTCTTTTCTCTTAAGTGCCGAGCATGTATTTCCAAGCATTATATTGCAGTCGTGCTTCAAGTTGAAGGTGTCAGCTGTGGCTCAGTGGGCAGCTCTCTCACCTCTGAGTCAGAAGGTTGTGGGTTCAGAGTCCCACCCCAGAGACTTGAGCACAAAAATCTAAGCTGACACTCCCAGTGCAGTACTGAGGAGTGCTGCACTGTCGGAGGTGCCGTCTTGCGGATGTAGACGTTAAACCAAGGCCCTGTCTGCCCTCTCAGGTGGACATAAAAGATCCCACAGCCACTATTTTGAAGCGTTCTCCTGACCAATTTTTATCCCTCAACCAACATCACTAAAACAGATTATCTGGTCATTATCACACTGCTGTTTGTGGGAGCTTGCTGTGTGCAAATTGGCTGCTGCATTTTCTACATTACAACAGTGACTACACTTCAAAAGTCTCATCTGAAAGATGGCACCTCCGACAGTGCAGCACTCCCTCGGTACTGCACTGAGTGTCAGCCTAGATTTTGTGCTCAAGTCTCTGGAGCTTGAACCCACAACCATAAGCTTATAATGCTACTTGTAAATTGCCTGTGGCAATGCCCACTCAGTTGATGCAGTTCAGTTTATTTTTATACAGAGGACGGCAATGGAGTTAATGCAGTTTGGAGAGACAATTTAGACACTCACTTCACAGAGCCACCTAGTGGCCAGAGCCTACAACTACATCGTGACAGCTGACATCGCAAAGTTGAATGGGACATGTTGGCATAGGAATTTACAATGGTAAATATTGACACAATAGTGCGACCAAAAATCATGAGTACAGAAAGTAAGGTATGGGAACGGGAAGTGAATGCCTTATGAAGCTCTCTGAGATCTCCGCGCTCCTCCAATTCTGGCCTCTTGCTCATCCCCGATTTTAATCGCTCCACCATTGGCGGTCGTGCCTTCAGCTGCCTGGGCCCTAAGCTCTGGAATTCCCTCCCTAAACCTCTCCAGCTCGCTATCTCTCCTCCTTCAAGATGCTCTTTAAAACCTGCCTCTTTGACCAAGCTTTTGGTCATTTGTCCTAATATCTCCTTACGTAGTTCGGTGTCAAATGTTGTCTGATAATCGCTCCTGTGAAGGGCTTTGGGATGTTTTGCTACGTTAAAGGTGCTATACAAATACAAGTTGTTGCTGTTGAAAGATTTTTAATAATATATTATGTATGCTTCTACTATATTTGCTTATTAATTTCCAAATTTCTGAATCAACGATACAGGATTTGAAGGTTGAACCCTCTGGAAGCAGGAGACCTGCCGAACCCCAGGGAGAGTGTGTACCCTTATTAGAACTAACAAAATCTGAAGCATCACCAGCACTGTTTTCAGAAGACCCCACCCCGAGTTCCGAATCAATATTATTGGATTCAAAGGATGACCTTGCCCGCGCCGCTAAACCCGCTGAGCCCCAGGGGCAGAGCGTGCCCTCAGTAGAAGTGACAAGATTGGAAGCATCACCCCAGCTTTGCTCAGAAGACCCCACCCCGAGTTCCGAATCAATATTATTGGATTCAAAGGATGATCTTGCCCGCGCCGCTAAACCCGCTGAGCCCCAGGGGCAGAGCGTGCCCTTGTTAGAGGCGGCAACATCCGAAGCACCAACAGCAACGCCGTCAGAGGCCCCCTCAGAAGCTGTCTGTCGTAAACGCTGGCGCCGCCGATACAGTAAGTATGGAAAAGCCAATCGCCATGTTGCCACCGTACATCTAAGATGCCATGGGTTACTTACAGCCGGTTATTCCTAAACTTGAAAGATAGAAAGAAAGACTTGCATTTATATCGTGCTTTACAGCCAATGAAGTACTTTTTGAAGTGTAGTCACTGTTGTAATGTAGGAAAGTTAAGCTTATTAATCGATCTACCATTGGTGGCCGTGCTTTCAGCTTCTCAGGCCCCTAAGCTCTGGAATTCCCTCCCTAAACCTCTCCACCTCGCCACCCCTCTCTCCTCCTTTAAGATGCTTCGTAAAACCTAACTTTTTGACAAAAGCTTTTGGTCACCTGTCCCAATATCTCCTTATGTGGCTCAGTGTCCATGTTTGTTTAAAATCACCCATGAAGCACCTTGGGACGTTTTACTGCGTGAACGGAGTTATAAAAATACAAGTTGAAGTGATATTACATGACCTTGGATGACCTGGGGATCATGATCTCCATTTTATACACCTGTCCGTTTTCTTCACTAAGACTAGTGAACAGAAGCAAAATAACCCTACATTCTAATGTGCATATAGAAAGCACCGTGTATAGACGTAGAGGACCTTAGCTGTGTTAATTTTTTTCATTCACCAGCTCCTGATCGTGTACAGATTAGGAACATAGGAATTTCCAAACAAAAAAAGACCGAGGTCCATCGAGTTCGCATTCTCCCATCCTGGTAGTCGCAGGATATAACAATAGTGGAAGTTGTTGACTAATCACAGCGATCAATCTCTTATCAATGAGTCTACAGCAGACCCAGACACGAGGCGAGGAAAACCCTCAGTGGTGGAGAGCTTTGGGAACCAGAGGTCCAAAGTCACCCGTTCCTCCCGAGCACACCACACTCACCACACGTCACGTCTTTTTTAATCTAAGGATAAGGGGTAAGCCATTTAGGACAGAAATGAGAAAGAATTTCTTCACCCAGAGAGTGGTGAACCTGTGGAATTCTCTACCACAGAAGGTAGTTGAGGCCAAGTCATTAAATATATTCAAGAATGAGTTAGATATATTTCAAAAAGCTAAAGGTATCAAGGGATATGGGGAGAAGGCAGGTACAGGGTACTGAGTTTGGATGATCAGCCATGATCTCATCGAATGGCGGAGCAGGCTCGAGGGGCCGAATGGCCTACTCCTGCTCCTATCTTCTATGTTTCTATATATGTTAATCGTTCCACCATTGGCGGCCGTGCCTTCTGTTGCCGAGGCCCTAAGCTCAGGAATTCCCTCCCTAAACCTCTCCACCTCTCTCCCCTCATTTAAGACGCTCCTTAAAACCTACCTCTTTGACCAAGCTTTTGGTCAGCTGTTCTAATATTTTGTTTAAAATCACTCCTGTGCAGCGCCTTGGGACGTTTTACTAGGTTAAAGGCGCTGTATAAATGCAGGTTGTTGTTGTTGCATCAAGCAAAAGTTGGTGATAGACAGGTTTCCTGCTTAAGAGGGGGGTGGCTGCATTAAATCCATTTGAAATCTTGTTCTCCAGGACCCCGCAGACGGCCACCCCGTGCAACAAAGAGGATCCTGGTGCTCCTGTGTGCAGTGACCATCTTATCGATGATTGTAGTTGGCCATTTATTTTTTAGGTAAGTCAATGAAAAGTTTCTCTGAACATCACTGCGTAAGTTGAGTATTTTTAAAGGGACCGTCTCTAATTTTAAACTATCAACTTGATTAATTACTAGTGTATCCTTACACGTTTTTATCACAAGGCGATTGCCGTTCTTTCTCCCTGCAGTGCAAGGGGCTAACATCCCAGTGCATCATTTACACGCTACAACAGAACTATATAACTTTACTGAACAACAGTAAATGCAGCTCTAACTTATGCGCCACGGTTCTGTGAAGCATTGCAGAGCGCAATTCTCAATGGTGTCATCTTACCCAATGGGCTGTGGTCATCTCCCTCATCGACCACCAACGTTGCTCCTTGATCAGATGTAGAAGACACTTTGAACTGTTACTCTTTGTCCCTCAACACAAAGGACAACGGTGAAATGTCAGAAAACATTTCGCCTCTTCCTCTCCTGAAGTGGTTGGCGGTGGGGGACAGCTCCATGAATGCCCAGTGGCCTTCAATGTCTTTCCCAAGTGCCTACTCTTCATGTGTGAGCAGATGTTGCTGAAGAGTGACCAGAACCACTAGCTAAATGTATTTCTCCTCCCTGATGGAGGGTAATTGTAACACACCTACTACCCCCCACCCCCCGCCCTCTCCCCCCACCCCCACCCTCTCCCCCCACCCCACCAGCCCCGCCCTCTCCACCCCCCCATCCTCTGCCCCCCACCCCCCGCCCTCTCCCCCCGCCCTCTGCCCCCACCCCCGCCCTCTGCAGAGACTGTGGACCAAACCTGGGATCTGCCTGGTCTGTGGAAAAGATTTGGCTTAACCTGGCAACATAGAGACCTGGTAGCTGTGGGCGTGGCATCGCCAATCTTATTCTTAGCGCAACACAAAAGCAAAATACTGTGGATGCTGGAAATCTGAAAAGAAAACAGAAAATGCTGGAAATACTCAGCAGGTCAGGTAGCATCTGTGGAGAGAGATACAGAGTTAACGTTTCAGGTCAATGACCCTTCGTCAGAACTGGAAGAAGTTCGAGATGTAACAGATTTTAAGCAAGTGCGGGGGCAGGGAAAGGTGGAGGGGAGGAAAGAACAAAAAGGGAAGGTCTGTGATAGGGTGGAAGGCAGGAGTGATTAAATGACAAAAGGGATGATAGTACAAGGCAAAAGGGGGTGATAATGGAAAAAGTAAAGAAACAAAAGATTGGTATCGAGGAGCTGTAAATGGCGACAGCAGAATCATTACCTGCACCTGCTGTCTGAAAAAATGGGAGCAGTGATTATGATCTGAAAATTGTTGAACTCAATATTGAGTCAGGAACACGAAGCCAGATTAACGTGACTTTGGAAATAGTTGGGTTGGGTTTTATTTTTGTTCTTTTTGACACATAATTAATCAACTTATTCACTGAAGTCAGATGATTGTGCAAATAAGGTGAGGTAAAAATTTGAATATTCTCATTCCACCCAACTGTCCCAGGAGCACTCTGGCACAAGGATAAACATTTCAATCAATGCTTCCACGCCCTTCACAGGCTTCCAGGGCTCCAGTAGCATTTCTGCCGCTCTCTCACAACAGCTGCCGTATTTGGGAATGTTCGGATCTGCTCTGGTGTTACCTCGAGTGTACAGCACAGAAACAGGCCATTCGGCCCAACTGGTCCATGCCGGTGTTTATGTTCCTCCCACCCTACTTCATTTAACCCTATCAGCATTTCTTCTATTCCTTTCTCCCTTATGCGTTTATCTAGCTTCCAATATTCCCCCTAATTTATTTTTTTTGGGTGCGCGGCCCAGTCACAGTTTCAACTTACCATTGAAAAAGCTGGTCCCGGCAAACAGCCGCATGGCCCCGCAGCTTATAGGGACTGTCGCTAGCTTCCCCTTAAATACATCCATGCTATTTGCCTCAAGTACTCCTTGTAGCGAGTTCCACATTCTCACCACTCTCTGGGTAAAGAAGTTTCTCCTGAATTCCCTATTGGATTTTGACGTAAGAAAACTACTAGGCACTTAGTCTAAGCGTTAAACAAAGCTTTAATCAACTGTTTTACAACATGGAGATCAAGTTGTCCTTCACTAGTTCCTGTTAAAGAATATCCTGAGCAAGCTGGGCCCATGCCCGAGTATTTATACTCTCCCTGGACGGCGCCACCAGCAGGCCGCCCAGTATTATGTCATAAGTCATTTCCCATGAATGACAAGATTCATGTCAGATTTATTAGTGACTATCTTATATTTATGACCTCTACTTTGGGACTACCCCCCCCCCCCCCACAAGTGAAAACGTTTTCTCTACGATTACCCTATCAAAGCCCTTTCATAATCTTAAAGACCTCTGACAGGTGCTGTCTTTATATTACAGTACGGGCACTGAGGGTATCCCTGAGCCCAGCAGGACTGTAATATATAGTGAGATGGCACTAGTACCCAGCTCACACAGAGTGCCACCTCAAGTCCTGGGAACATGGCGGCACCATGAGCAGATGGAAGTGCTTGTGTTGAATAAAGACGCAGGACACAAGGGCATGGAGTCTCCTCCGCATTTGTGCCCGGATACGCCAGTGAATTGGACGCAAATCAATTACGCCTAGGGACATAGGAACATAGGAAGAGGAGGAGGCCATTCAGCCCCTCGAGCCTGTTCTGCACCATTCAATGAGATCATGACTGATCTGTATCCTAACTTCACCCACCCGCCTTGGCTCCATATCCCCTTTATACCCTTGGCGAGCAAAAACCTATCGATCTCAGATTTTTTAATTATTAATGGAGCGAGCATCTACTGCTTTTTGTGGGAGAGAGTTCCACACTTCTACCACCCTTTGCCTGAAGAAGTGTTTCCTAACTTCTCTCCTGAATGGCACTGGCTCTGATTTTAAGGTTATGTCCCCTTGTCCTAGACTCCCCTACCAGCAGGCATAAAAGATCGCAGGCTTTTGAGCTAAAGTGAGTTATCCGTGTAACTACAGTACGCCCAAGGGGCCGAGATAGAGTAGAGAGGAAGGACCTATTTCCCTTAGCAGAGGGGTCGATAACCAGGGGGGCATAGATTTAAAGTAATTGGTAGGAGGTTTAGAGAGGAGTTGAGGAGAACTTCTTTCACCCAGAGGGTGATGGGGGTCTGGAACTCACTGCCTGAAAGGGTGGTAGAGGCAGAAACCCTCATCACATTTACAAAGTACTTGGATATGCACTTGAAGTGCTGTAACCTACAGGGCTACGGACCAAGAGCTGGAAAGTGGGATTAGGGTGGATAGCTCTTTGTCGGCCGGCACGGACAAGATGGGCCGAATGGCCTCCATCTGTGCCGTAAATTTCTATGATTCTATGAAGTCTCCTCGCTGTTCAATGACTCTATGATTCAGGTGCTAAATGTGGAATGGCTGAAACGCTGATGCAATCATCATTTCTTTCCACAACCGCAAGGTAGCGGTAGAATTATTATTGTGCTGCTGCTTTGCAAACAACTCCCCGCTTCCAGAAATTTACCGTAGGTCCGGTTTCGGTTGAACTGAACACACCAGAATTATTTTACCCAAACCCTTTTGTTTCCAGAGAATGTGGCCTTACTGCAATCCAATACAATGGTTTTGATATTTGCCACCCTGTTTACGTAATGCTGGTCAACCTGAATATTGCTGAAGTAATAAAAGTTGAGCCTCCGCCCAAGAGAAAAAAAGTCAACACTGCACTGACACGTGAGAGGGAAGCACTTTATGTTGAAGTGGGTTGGGAGGCAAACTTGCTGATAGCAGCCACTCCTAAGCTTACTCAAGATCACTGATTAAGTAAATTTAGACACTACAGTTGGCAGATCCAGAAACTCAACAATCAGCAAACTGAATTCAAAGTTCTAATTTAAGTTTCTTTTTTAATTTATTTATTCACGGGATGTGGGCGTCGCTGGCAAGGCCAGCATTTATTGCCCATCCCTAGTTGCCCCTTGAGAAGGTGGTGCTGAGCCGCCTTCTTGAACCACTGCAGTCTGTGTGGTGAAGGTGCTCCCACGGTGCTGTTAGGGAGGGAGTTCCAGGATTTTGGCCCAGCGACGATGAAGGAACGGCCGATATATTTCCAAGTCAGGATGGTGTGTGACTTGGAGGGGAACCTGGAGGTGGTGGTGTTCCCATGTGCCTGCTGCCCTTGCCCTTCTAGGTGGAAGAGGTCGCGGGTTTGGGAGGTGCTGCCGGAGAAGCCTTGGCGAGTTGTCGCAGTGCATCTTGTAGATGGTACACACTGCAGCCACGGTGCGCCGGTGGGTGGAGGGAGTGAATGTTTAAGGTGGTGGATGGGGTGTACCATCTACTGACAGTGTGTACCATCTACAACTTGCCAGCAGCAATCTAAGGTCGCCAAATCTGATTGGAGGCATTGCTGGACCACCCACCACCAACAGCCCCGCCCCCACACCTCCCGCCATTGGTTGCCTGACCCTGTCCATCCTCACAATGCCCCGCCTTCCCACGGCCAATTGGAAAGTGAACAAACTCTTCGTTACCTGATTCTAGACTGTCAGCCAAGCAGACTTTTTTCCCCATCTCCAATACTTTTATATCTAATCAACAAAAAGCGTTGAGAAAAAATGAAAAACGAGCACACAATTTTGTTTAACGCATCCTATAGTTTTTCTCCTGGGTTTTGCTCCCAGCAGTGTCCAGGAGATTAATGTTGAATTCCTGCAGATACCAGGACAATCCTGGAGGGTTGGCGACCGTCAGTAGTGTGAATGTCATTGTGGACAAGATTGGGTTTGGCAGCAATGCCCCCATGCACACTTTCAAACTACCTGCCAACACTCACGGTGTAGGCTCACGTTAGATATTGGTCAGGTGTGAAATCGGCTTTCAAGGGTCAACACCTCCAGGCGTCGGACAAAGTCGGGCCCAGATTCCATGCGAGCAGCGTGCTCCGGAACCAAAAGGCCCGAGGATCGATAGAAATTGGAGGGATGGGGAGGGAGGGGGAGATGGGGAGCGGAGGAGGGGGAGGGGAGGTGAGGAGGGGGAGACGAGGAGGGGAGGGGGAGACGAGGAGGGGAGGGGGAGATGGGGAGGGGAGGGGGAGACGAGGAGGGGAGGGGGAGACGAGGAGGGGAGGGGGAGACGGGGAGGGGAGGGGGAGATGGGGAGGGGAGGGAGAGACGGGGAGGGGGAGGGGAGGGGAGGGGGAGGGGAGGGGAGGAGGGGGGAGGGGGAGGGGAGGGGGAGACGAGGAGGGGAGGGGGAGATGGGGAGGGGAGGGAGAGACGGGGAGGGGGAGGGGGAGGGGAGGGGAGGGGGAGGGGAGGAGGGGGGGAGGGGGAGGGGAGGGGGAGATGTGGAGTGGAGAGGGAGACGAGATGGGGAGGAGGCGCGGGGAGTGGAGGGGGAGATCGGGGGGGAGAGATGGGGAGACAGGGAGAGGAGGAGGAGACGGAGAGGGGAGGGGGAGACGAGGAGGGGAGGGGGGAGGACGGGGAGTGGAGGAGGAGACGGGGAGTGGAGAGGGAGATCGGGGGGGAGAGATGGGGAGACAAGGAGGGGAGGGGGAGACGAGGAGGGGAGGGGAGATGGGGAGTGGAGATGGAGATGGGGAGGGGGAGGGGGGAGAGATGGGGAGACGCGGAGGGGAGGAGGGGACAGGTGGGGATGAGGAGACGGGGAGACAGGGAGGGGGAGGAGACAGGGAGGGAAGGGGGTGATGAGGAGGGGAGGGAGAGATGGGGAGACGGGGAGGGGGAGACAGGGAGATGGGGAGGGGATGGGGAGATGAGGGAGTGATGGGGAGGGGAGGGGGAGATGGGTGAAGGGAGGAAGAGGATTATAATAGATTTTTTTAAGAAAGAAATCATTGTTAAACTTACCTTTAGTTGGAGGCCGCGGGAGCCACTGAGGAATTTGGGGCGGATCAGGATGACCTCACTCATGTGACTAATATTGTAAAGGGGTCCTTCAACAGACATTCGGCTTCTAATTAACATCTGCCCAGGATGCTTGAAGAAAGGAAAGGATTTGCATTTCTATAGCGCCTTTCACAACCTCAAGACGTCTCAACGCGCTTTACAACCAATTAAGTACTTTTTGAAGCGTAGTCACTGTTGTAATGTGGGAAACACTTAAAATAGGCCCCACAAATTTAGCAGTGGGACCAACACCAGCTCAGATCGGGCACGGGCCGTCCCATTCGGGCTAAATTGGAACGCTTTGCGCCCACTTTATGCCCGAAAAAACGGGAGCAACGCATAACAATTTCTCCCGCCCCATTTGTTTCCAGGATGAGTGAGCTTCAATCATTCCTCATTGTTTTATTGCCCGCACTGTGGGGCCCTGCCGGTGCTCGGTGCTGCTCCGAATGCCGCCGGTGTTTGTGGCGTCGCTCATCACAGGGCAAGGGTCGGCGAGAAGGACGGCATCACCTTGTAAACGTTCAACGTAGGAATTCTGATGGAATGGTCAGTCAGTAATATACGGGCAGGTGGCAAACCAGTTTAATTCTGTGCTGATGTATAACGCTGACCTGTGAGATACTCCTTCAAATCTCACATAGATCATAATTAGAAACTGGTCCAACCAATTTTCAGCTGTCAAGATCTGCTCTGTGAAAGTGACTGACTGTAGCATTTCCCCCCCCCCCCCCCACAAATTGGGCTGGTCTCCTTAACCCCATGAAGGACACTTTGATTTTTTTTAAAATACACATATACACAAGACTGCAATTATTGACTAATACAAAGAGAAAATACTGCAGGTGCTGGAAATCTGAAATAAAAACAGAAAATGCTGGAGATACTCAGCAGGTCAGGCAGCATCTGTGAAGAGAGAAACAGAGTTAATGTTTAAGTTCGATGGCCTTTCGTCATCGACCTGAAACGTTAACTCTGTTTCTCTCTTCACCAATGCTGCCTGACCTGCTGAGTATCTCCAGCATTTTCTGTAATTATTTGCAATTATTGACTGCTAGTTTAAGGGGTCTGATGCACTGACTGGGGAAAATTAGATGGGGAATTTAGTTAAATAACTAAAAGAAGCTCTTAAAGCTCCATGAGACAGCTTTCAAATATCTCAAGGCACTTCATCTACTTTGAAGTCCAGGAAAACAGAGCAGCCAATGTGTACAAAGCAATGAGATAAACGACCGCTTAATGGGGTAGATCTTGACTTTGTGCGATAGGGTAAACCGGGTGCTAGTGAATTGGCAGCCTGTTTTACATCTCTTCCCATTTTTATTTCCACTGAAGTCAATCAGGAGAGACATAGTAAGATGGGCTGCCAACTCGCTGTCACTCGTTTTTACACTATCGCACAAACACTGTTTTTGGTTAGGGGGTAGAATGCTAGCTGGCTCCGACACCAGGATAACTCGCCGGTCCTCTTAAAATAGAGCCAATGGGAACAGGTCAACATAGGCCGCGGTTTAACAGCTCACACAACTCACCGAACCTCAAAGAGACAGCACTCATGCCAATATGTTCCCGTAAAGGTTAAGGGTGGGACCAACAAGCCCAGGGAACCCTGGATGTCAAGGGATATACAAGAATGGATTAGGAAAAAAAGGGAGGCTTTTGGCAGATACAAAGGACTAAAAACAGTGGAAGCCCTAGAGGAGTATAGAAAGTGCAGGGGGGGTACTTAAAAAAGAAATTAGGAGAGCGAAGAGGGGGCATGAAAAAACACTGGCGGGCAAAATAAAGGAAAATCCCAAGGTGTTTTATAAGTATATTAAGGGCAAGAGAATAACCAGGGAAAGAGTAGGGCCCATTAGGGGCCAAAGTGGCAATCTGTGTGCAGAGCCAGAAGATGTGGGTGAGGTTTTAAATTAATATTTTGCATCTGTGTTCACTATGGAGAAGGACGATATATGCATAGAATTCAGGCAGGGGGATTGTGATATACTTGAACAAATTAGTATTGAGAGGGAGGAGGTACTAGCGGTTTTAGCGGGCTTAAAAGTGGATAAATCCCCAGGCCCAGACGAGATGTATCCCAGGCTGCTGTGTGAGGCAAGGGAGGAGATTGCAGGGGCTCTGACACAAATTTTCAGAACCTCTCTGGTCACAAGGAGGACAGAGGACAGCTAACGTAGTACCATTATTCAAGAAGGGTAGTAGGGATAAACCAGGGAATTACAGGCCAGTGAGCCTAACATCAGTGGAAGGGAAATTATTGGAAAAAATTCTGAGGGACAGAATTAGTCTCCACTTGGAGAGGCAAGCATTAATCAAGGATAGTCAGCATGGCTTTGTCAGGGGGAGATCATGTCTAACCAATTTGATTTAATTTTTCGAGGGGGTGACTAGGTGTGTGGATGAGGGTAGTGCAGTTGATGTAGTCTACATGGACTTCAGCAAGGCTTTTGACAAAGTCCCGCATGGGAGACTGGTCAAGAAGGTAAGAGCCCATGGGATCCAGGGCAATTTGGCACATTGGATCCAAAATTGGCTTAGTGGCAGGAGGCAGAGGGTGATGGTCGAAGGTTGTTTTTTGTGACTGGAAGCCTGTGTCCAGTGGTGTACCGCAGGGGTCGGTGCTGGGTCCTTTGCTGTTTTTAGTGTACATTAATGATTTAGATATGAATGTAGGAGGTATGATCAGTAAGTTCGCAGATGACACGAAAATTGGTGGAGTGGTAAATAGCAAGGAGGGAAGCCTCAGGCTACAGGACGATATAGACGGGTTGGTCAGATGGGCAGAACAGTGGCAAATGGAATTTAAACCTGAAAAGAGTGAGGTGATGCATTTTGGGAGGACTAACAAGGCAAGGGAATACACAATGAATGGTAGGATCCTAGGGAGGACAGAGGATCAGAGGGACCTTGGTGTGCATGTACATAGATCCCTGAAGGCAGCAGGACAGGTAGATAAGGTGGTTAAAAAGGCATATGGGATACTTGCCTTCATTAGCCGAGGCATAGAATATAAGAGCAGGGAGGTTATGATGGAGCTGTACAAAACGCTAGTTAGGCCACAGCTGGAATACTGTGTGCAGTTCTGGTCGCCACACTATAGGAAGGATATGATTGCATTGGAGAGGGTGCAGAGGAGATTCACCAGGATGTTACCTGGGCTGGAGCGCTTCAGCTATGAAGAGAGACTGGACAGGCTGGGGTTGTTTTCCTTAGAGCAGAGCAGGCTGAGGGGAGACCTGATTGAGGTGTACAAAATTATGAGGGGCATAGATAGGGTAGATAGAAAGGAACTTTTCCCCTTAGTAGAGGGGTCAATAACCAGGGGGCATAGTTTCAAGGTAAGGGGCAGGAGGTTTGGAGGAGATTTGAGGAAAAACTTTTTCACCCAGAGGGTGGTTGGAATCTGGAACTCACTGCCTGAAAGGGTGGTAGAGGCAGGAACCCTCACAACATTCAAGAAGCATTTAGATGAGCACTTGAAATGCCATATCATACAAGGCTACGGACCAAGTGCTGGAAAATGGGATTAGAATAGACAGGGCTTGATGGCCGGCGCGGACACGATGGGCCGAAGGGCCTCTTTCTGTGTTGTATAACTCTATGACTCTATGACACTCCCTCAGTAACTGCATCGCAGCGTTACTCTGGATTGTGTACTAGGGCGTGAACTCACAACCTCTGACTCAGAGCTGAGAGAGCTAGCAACTGAGCTGAGCCGGCACTTTGAGGGGAAAAAAATAAGGAAATTTACAGGAAACCATTCCGGATTTTACAGGGGAAAACTTGGTGAATTTTTCAATTCAAGAAATATCCTTACTTCTGAAACAAATAAACTGATTTATATATATATATATATCAACATCGAGTAATTATATTGCCTTCATTCTGAGGACAAGCAGAATGAAAGTGCTTCTAGGGTAGTATTGGCCCACACTGAGTTTAAATTATCAGGTTTTATTTAACTGTGAGTGATAATCTTTCAAATAAAAATACCATTCCGCAAAGGTCTTCAATTATCTGATTTAAGAGTGCCCAGGTTTAATACTGCACAAGGGATTGTCAAAGCAATGCGATACTGCACCTTGGAGTGATGCAATCTAAATTTTGACATAATAGAACTTTAAATGTCACACACTCCCTTCATTAGGTGAATAATGTCAAGGAGCAGTGTTTGTACAGAGAATTATACCATAATATCCTACTTCAAATAGAATTACTCTTGCACACCATTGCCCCCACCCCCCACCACCTCCTCTCCTGAAGGTACTAACTTATATTGGGGTGCTTTTCTTTTATTTATTCATGGGATGTGGGCGTCGCTGGCAAGGCCAGCATTTATT
The DNA here is from genome assembly GCA_030390025.1 of Squalus acanthias. Classification (NCBI taxonomy): domain Eukaryota; kingdom Metazoa; phylum Chordata; class Chondrichthyes; order Squaliformes; family Squalidae; genus Squalus; species Squalus acanthias. Next base: position 57,991,688 of record CM059445.1, read on the forward strand.
GCCCATCCCTAATTGCCCTTGAGAAGGTGGCGGTGAGCTGCCTTCTTGACCCACTGCAGTCCGTGTGGTGAGGGTGCTCCCACAGTGTTGTTCAGTAGGGAGTTCCAGGATTTTGACCCAGTGACGATGAAGGAACAGTGTGATCTATGTCCAAGTTGGGATGGTGTGTGACTTGGAGGGGAACTTGGAGGTGGTGGTGTTCCCATGCGCCTGCTGCCCTTGTCCTTCTAGGTGGTAGAGGTCGTGGGTTTGGGAGGTGCTGTCGAAGAAGCCTTGGCGAGTTGCTGCAATGCATCTTGTAGATGGTACACACTGCAGCCACGGGGCACCGGTGGTGGAGAGAGCGAATGTTTAAGGTGGTGGATGGATTGCTTTATCCTGGACTGTTCAATGGGCGCCAACCAAAGGGACTTCCATTCCAGTGTCCACCCTTCGCGGACAATCATATTCTTACCGGACAGCCAAATGTACACTTTCCAGCAGGAGTTAGTCAATCAGGAAGAGGAGGATCCCTGGCTGATTTTTTTCCCCACTTACTCATTCGGGAGCATGGAGGCCTATCATAACTCATCCACATTCTCCTGGCAGAGATAAGCCAACTCAGCCTAGACTGCAGATCAACTGTATGCTCTTAATTCATGAGGTGTCAACTGTGGCTCAGTGGGCAGCACTCTCAACTCTGAGTCAGAAGGTTATGAGTTCAAGTCCCACTCCAGAGACTTGAGCACATAATCTTAGGTCAACACTCCCAGTGCAGGACTGAGGGAGTATTGTACAGTCGGAGGTGCTATCTTTTGGATGAGATGTTAAACCGAGGCCCTGTCTGCCCCCTCAGGTGGACGTTAAAGATTCCATGGCACTATTTGAAGAAAAGCAGGGGAGTCCTGGCCAATATTTATCCCTCAACCAACATCACTAAAGCAGACTACCTGGTCGTTATCACATTGCTGTTTGTGGGACCTATCCAGAGGTATGGCGGGAGATCAGGAGAACCCTCCCGGAATCTCAGGGCCACAATGTTATCCTATATATTTCATGCTCCCCTTTTTCCGATTATGGTAGTGTGCATGAGGAGTGAGAGATGAAGATCCCAGCCCGGTGAGTTGTCCTGGTAACTAAAAATCTCCTTTCCTTTAATGTTTTGCTTTATGTTAGTGAGGCATTTGGAGAGACCTATTGAAAACAAAACCTCGATACCAACAGGAGGCAACGCACCCACAACTGACTGCAATGGGACTGACACATATGCCAACAGTACAGCTCCAAGCTCAGGTTGGTGATATGTTGTACTTTTGTTGGATAGGACCTGCTTTTATTTGCAAGCACAAAGTGAAGGTTGACTGGCCTGGAGAACAGTTCTGTTCGTCCCTCTTAGCTATTGATATTTCAGCCAATACGTCTCTTTCTGGTTGGCAAGTGTTGATATTTAGACGGGCCCTTCACACCACTGTGGTAATGAGCTTAATTCTTGGTGACTGATGTGCTGAGTCACACAGGAAGGAAATTAGCGGTGAGTTCCCATCCCCTCCAATAGCTCCGTTGGTTCCAGCACTGCTTGGTGTGAAACTGGGTGATGCAGACCAGATAAATCCCAAGGACAATACTTGGTCTCTACCGATCTCAGCAAGGGCTGTGGTAGGGGTCAGTCTGCTCATAGAGTGAGTGCTCCCGGAGTGAGTCTGCTCCCAGAGAAAGTGCTCCCGGAGTGAGTCTGGAGTGAGTCTGCTCCTGGAGTGAGTCTGGAGTGAGTCTGCTCCTGGAGTGAGTCTGGAGTGAGTCTGGAGTGAGTCTGCTCCTGGAGTGAGTCTGGAGTGAGTCTGCTCCTGGAGTGAGTCTGGAGTGAGTCTGGAGTGAGTCTCCTCCTGGAGTGAGTCTGGAGTGAGTCTGTTTCTGGAGTGAGTCTGTTTCTGGAGTGAGTCTGGAGTGAGTCTGCTCCTGGAGTGAGTCTGGAGTGAGTCTGGAGTGAGTCTCCTCCTGGAGTGAGTCTGGAGTGAGTCTCCTCCTGGAGTGAGTCTGGAGTGAGTCTGGAGTGAGTCTCCTCCTGGAGTGAGTCTGGAGTGAGTCTGGAGTGAGTCTCCTTCTGGAGTGAGTCTGGAGTAAGTCTCCTCCTGGAGTGAGTCTGGAGTGAGTCTGGAGTGAGTCTCCTCCTGGAGTGAGTCTGGATCTGGAGTGAGTCTGGAGTGAGTCTGGAGTGAGTCTGCTCCTGGAGTGAGTCTGGAGTGAGTCTGCTCCTGGAGTGAGTCTGGATCTGGAGTGAGTCTGGAGTGAGTCTGGAGTGAGTCTGCTCCTGGAGTGAGTCTGGAGTGAGTCTGGAGTGAGTGCTCCCGGGCAGCTTCCTTCAATACCCCTTTTGAAGGTACTGATGACAGAGCGGTTTGATTCAATAGAACTCTAACTCAAGTGTATCAGAGAGTGAGATCTGCTTGGAATATTAATGATTTGCGTTCAGTCTCTTTCAGGATTAATACTGAGAACTCCCTACTGGAGATACGTAAACAATCGTGGCAGGCATGGCTTCCTGTGTGCGAGGAGAAGTGGAACTCCTCGCTGGGTAAACTGATGTGCAGATACATGGGACATATGAAGTACGCTGCGATTCCTCGCTCAATATATTATTGTTCTATTTTTAACTCTCACCAAGGAGCTTAACCTTTAACGAATTGACTTAGTATCAATTAAGGTGCATAATTAGCAAATTATATAGAATTACATAGAACTTACAGCACAGAAACAGGCCATTCAGCCCAACTGATTTATGCCGGTATTTTTATACTCCTCACGAGCCTTCTCCCACCCTCTTCTCTCTAAGTTTACCCTATCGAACCCCTTCATAATTTGAAAGACTTCTATCCGGTCAACCCTCAATCTTCTCTTCTCTAGAGCAAAGAGCCCCAGTCTGTTCAGTCTTTCCTGATAGTTATAACCACTCAGTTCTGGTATCATCCTCGTCAATCTTTTTTTATACCTTCTGCAGTGCCTCGATATCCTTTTTATAATATGGAGGCCAGGACTGTGCACAGTTACTCCAAGTGTGGTCGAACCAAGGTTCTATACAATAAGGCTGAATGAAGTGTGAAATCCACTGGCAGAATGAAGGACAGCTGCCAGCTTCATGGAGGAAAAAAAAGGTGGGGGGGACAAATAAAAGGGTGGATAAAATAAAATATAAATGTGATTGGAGCTGAGGTTATGATCTAAAATTGTTGAACTCGATATTGAGTCCAGAGGGCTGTAGCGTGCCTAAACGAAAGATGAGGTGCTGTTCCTCGAGCTTACGCTGAGCTTCCGTGGAACAGTGTAATAGGCCGAGGACGGTGAGGTCAGAGTGGGAGTGAAGCGGTGAATTAAAGTGACAGGCCACCGGGAGCTCGGGGTCCCCCTTACGGACTGAACGGAGGTGTTCCGCAAAGCGGTCACCCAATCTGCGTTTGGTCTCCCCAATGTAGAGGAGTCCACATCGTGAGCAGCGAATACAGTATACTAAATTGCAGGAAGTACAAGTAAATCGCTGTTTCACCTGGAAGGGGTGTTTGGGGCCCTGGACAGTGGGAAGAGGGGAGGTATAAGGGCATGTGTTGCATCTCCTGCGCGTGCACGGGAAGGTGCCGGGCGAAGGGGAAGGGGTGCTGGGGGTGGTAGAGGAGTGGACTAGGGTGTCGCGGAGGGAGCGGTCCCTGCGGAATGCTGAAAGGGGAGGTGAGGGGAAGATGTGTTTGGTGGTGGGATCACGCTGGAGGTGGCGGAAATGGCGGAGGATGATCCGTTGAATGTGGAGGCTGGTGGGGTGAAAGGTGAGGACAAGGGGAACCCTATCGTGGTTCCGGGAGGGAGGGGCAGGGGTGAGGGCAGATGTGCGGGAGATAGAACGGACACGGTCGAGGGCCGTGTCGACCACGGTAGAGGGGAATCCTCGGTTGAGGAAAAAGGAAGACATGTCGGAAGCACTGGTATGGAAGGTGGCATCATCAGAGCAGATGCGGCGGAGACGGAGAAACTGGGAGAATGGAATAGAGTCCTTACAGGAGGCGGGGTGGGAGGAAGTGTAGTCCAGGTAGCTGTGGGAGTCGGTGGGCTTGTAGTGAATGTTAGTCAATAACCTATCCCCAGAGATGGAGATGGAGAAGTCGAGGAAGGGAAGGGAAGAGTCGGAGATGGACCATGTGAAGGTGAGGGAAGGGTGGAAATTGGAAGCATAGTGAATGAAATGTTCTAGTTCAGGCCTTCCATACCAGTGCTTCCGACATGTCTTCCTTTTTCCTCAACCGAGGATTCCCCTCTACCGTGGTCGACACGGCCCTCGACCGTGTCCGTTCTATCTCCCGCACATCTGCCCTCACCCCTGCCCCTCCCTCCCGGAACCACGATAGGGTTCCCCTTGTCCTCACCTTTCACCCCACCAGCCTCCACATTCAACGGATCATCCTCCGCCATTTCCGCCACCTCCAGCGTGATCCCACCACCAAACACATCTTCCCCTCACCTCCCCTTTCAGCATTCCGCAGGGACCGCTCCCTCCGCGACACCCTAGTCCACTCCTCTACCACCCCCAGCACCCCTTCCCCTTCGCCCGGCACCTTCCCGTGCACGCGCAGGAGATGCAACACATGCCCTTATACCTCCCCTCTTCCCACTGTCCAGGGCCCCAAACACCCCTTCCAGGTGAAACAGCGATTTACTTGTACTTCCTGCAATTTAGTATACTGTATTCGCTGCTCACGATGTGGACTCCTCTACATTGGGGAGACCAAACGCAGATTGGGTGACCGCTTTGCGGAACACCTCCGTTCAGTCCGTAAGGGGGACCCCGAGCTCCCGGTGGCCTGTCACTTTAATTCACCGCTTCACTCCCACTCTGACCTCACCGTCCTCGGCCTATTACACTGTTCCACGGAAGCTCAGCGTAAGCTCGAGGAACAGCACCTCATCTTTCGTTTAGGCACGCTACAGCCCTCTGGACTCAATATCGAGTTCAACAATTTTAGATCATAACCTCAGCTCCAATCACATTTATATTTTATTTTATCCACCCTTTTATTTGTCCCCCCCACCTTTTTTTTCCTCCATGAAGCTGGCAGCTGTCCTTCATTCTGCCAGTGGATTTCACACTTCATTCAGCCTTAATCTGTCACATTAACACCACCTCTAGCCTTGCATATCTCTTAATGTCTCTTAATGTCTCTTCATCTCCTCCTTTGTTCCTTTATCCCCTCCCCCTTTTCCCAGCTTTACCCTGGCCTTAAATCTATTTGATTTCCAGCTCTTCCCAGTTCTGATGAAAGGTCATCGACCTGAAACGTCAACTCTCTTTCTCTCTCCACGGATGCTGCCTGGCCTGCTGAGTTTTTCCAGCGTTTTCTGTTGTTATTTCGGATTTCCAGCATCCGCAGTATTTTGCTATCGTATTAAGGTTCTATACAAGTTTAACTTAACTTCTCTGCTTTTCAGCTCTATCCCTCTAGAAATGAACCCCAGTGCTTTGTATATTTTATGGCCTTGTTAACCTGCATTGCTATTTTTAGAGTGGGTTAGAGTGGAGCGATTATTTTGGTGTCACCCTACTTTATTATTTAGCTTCCCCCCTCAACCGCCCCCCCCCCCCACTCCATTTTCCTTGTTAACCTGCATCTCTACTTTTAATGATTTGTAAATCTGTACCCCTCGATCCCTCTGCCTGCTCTACCCCATCTTATTTTCTCTCAACAAATTGGCCTTCAAAAGCCACAGAACAAAGCAACTTGGTGTATGTGCTGAGATGCACCCGCCTGGGACCCTCCCACCACCCACTCCACCAAAGTTCGCGGGGTCAGAGGGGTGGGGGTCTCTTCACTTGCGAGCCAATGATGGGCACCCATGTCTCTAGGGGCACAGCTGGACCACTTGCCAATGGCATCGAGTCAGAAAGTCTGGGGGAAGTGGCCAGCCCGTGGGGGGATGGAAGAGGGGAAGTGTGGGGCTTGTTGTTAAAAGAAAACGAAAGACTTGCATTTCTACAGCGCCTTTCATGACCACCGGACGTCTCAAAGCGCTTTATAGCCAGTGAAGTACTTTTTGGAGTGTAGTCACTGTTGTAATGTGGGAAACGCGGCAGCCAATTTGTGCACAGCAAGCTCCCACAAGCAGCAATGTGATAATGACCAGGTCATGTGTTTTTTGTGATGTTAATTGAGGGATAAATATTGGCCCAGGATACTGGGGATAACTCCCCTGCTCTTCTTCGAAATAGTGCTGTGGGATCTTTTACGTCCACCTGAGAGAGCAGACGGGGCCTCGGTTTAACGTCTCATCCGAAAGACGGCACCTCCGACAGTGCAGCACTCCCTCAGTACGCACTGTCAGCCTAGATTTATGTTGGATTGTTCCCTCACATAAACCACCCCCGCCCCCACCACATAATGACTAACCTGGTAACTCTCATCCTGCCTTATAGTGGGGATGCTTATAAATTTAAAAATATTAAGTGGCTCTTTTTCTTCAGGTTCCAACCTGGACCCCCCACCCACCCGCCCACCCCTCCCCCCCCCCCCCCCTAACCCCCCATCCCAGGTGGTCCCTATAACCACTGGTGGGCTTGGAGATACAACTGGTCTGACTAGGCTAACCTTCCGTCAGCCATCCGCAGGTCTCTATTAAGGCTCCAAGAACTCCCAATGCAGGGGGTCCATGGCCCTAGTCCTGGCCCCGTATGACAATGACCTTATAAGGGTCGGGCGGAGGCTGAACGAGGCCATCTTCAGTCAGGACCTAACTTATCCGGATCTTAGCCTAGTGTCTGGCTATTCCAGCAGACTCCTGTCAAAATTACAAGTGTTAAATATAGGACAACACACAATCTGCAGTGTATATATGGGATAATAGTCAGCCTGCAGAATGTTATAAACAGAATAATCAATAGTTTGTAGTATGTTATGCACAGAACAGTCTGCATTGAACCCAGAAATTGCAGTGTGAGGGTTCGTGCGAGGGTAAGCCCTTCCCGCGATGTCTCACTGCGCGTTGGCTTTTTCAGTCCCAGCTCGCTGGAACTTCATGTTCCAGCCATCAGCTGCGAGTGCATCGTGATCCCACAGTGCGAAGTTAGTTCGAGCGTACTGTGGGATCACGTGACTGAGTTACAGCCAATGGCAGCACACCAAGCTCTCATTCATAGAATTCACAGCGGCCATTGAACTGCTGTGAAAACTAGGAATACAACAAGCCCCCAAAAGAAGAGCTAAACCTCCATTAAATTAAAAAAAAAACCCATCACATAATTAAAATAAGTGTAATTAAATAAATTAACCTTTTTAAACAAAAAAATAAATTTTTGAAAAAATTTTAAATCTTTTAAAATGTTATAAAAATAAACTTACCTGTCTTTAAAGTCGCTACTAAAGATTTACCTGTAAAAAAAAATTCTAAATACTACTTAATTATGTACTTACCTGGTTAAAAGAGTCTCCTGCGCTTCCTTTTTTCTTTTCCAGATTCTTCAATACTTACCTGCGTGCGCAAGCGATGAAGTGCACTGCGTGCGCGCAGCCTGTAGCGCGCACGCGGTGCACTGAGGACCCGCCCCCTTTTCGAAAGATCAATTGCCGGTTTTCAGTGCATGCGCAGTGCATGCTGAAAACCGGCAATTGAAGTCTGGCTGCGTGAGTGTACACTGTGCGTACTCTCGCGCAGCCGGATCAATTTCTGGGCCATTATACAGGATGACTAAACAGGCTCGAGAGTATCCTAAACAGATAATGTCCAGTATGAATGTGATGTACAGGATAGTGCATAGTCTACAGAATATTATATACAGGATAATGCACAGCCTGTGATGTGTAATATACAGGATAACACACGGCCTAATGCATACTATACAGCAGCCAAGCTTCATGGAGATTACAATTGAATCACAAGAGAGAAGCAGACCGTGAGTAAAGGCAGCCTGCAACACTCCAACTTCGTCTCAGCAAAGAGTGACATTGGGGTTTATTCAGCCGCCTCGTAAGAAGGTGTCACAGCTGGTGTAAATCACACTCACAATCTCAGAGCAGACACTTCATAGAATCACAGAAATTTACGGCACAGAAGGAGTCCATTCGGCCCATCGTGTCTGTGCCGGCCGACAAAGAGCTCTCCAGCCTAATCCCACTTTCCAGCTCTTGGTCCGTAGCCCTGTGGGTTACAGCACTTCAAGTGCATATCCAGTACTTTTTAAATGTGATGAGGGTCTCTGCCTCAACCACCCTTTCAAGCAGAGAGTTCCAGATCCCCACCACCCACTGGGTGAAAAAAGTTCTCCTCAACTCCCCTCTAAACCTTCTACCAATTACTTTAAATCCTGCCCCCTGGTTATTGACCTCTCTGCTAAGGGAAATGTTAAACAGAGAGAGTCTCAAACTTCGGTCACACTTTTCAAAAAAATCAAAATTTGAATCCAAAAGGAAAGTCGGTTTGCATCCATACAAAGTGCTTGCACTCAAAGCGCAGCGAGAGGGAAAGAAATAGACAGTAGATATTGGTTGTAAATTGACAAGGATTAGATAAACTCCAGAAGGTGTAACATCAATCTAAACATTTGTGTTTTATTCTGCAGATGCCTGAATTCCAATGTAATGAGTGTGAGCGAGATTGGGCCCAATTACACACAAGGATTCGTTGAAATCACCAATGGACAGGACAACGATTTGGAAAACATCTGGAGCTACAGGTGTGCACCAGTTCCTCAGATCTGTGCTGATTTACAATTACACATGCTTCTGCCGAGAGAAGGAGTTGTGAGATAGGGCGAGAAGGTGAATGGGTGGGATTTGATCATTTTAAAAAACAGACAGCCTTCTTGGGCCTCCTCCTAAAAGTTCTTACTTGACTGGCTCCTGACACAGATTGTCAAGGTTGTATTTGTGCTTTAGGCTCAGCATCACAGGTCACTGTTGGTAAAGGATTGACACGCAGGTCACCTTGAGGTCACACAATACAGAACAAACTCCAGAAAATCTTTATTTAGTGAAATTCCCAAGTGAGGTCCACGTAAACCTCAATAATGGTTGATGCACTTACTGGTGCTTGTTTATACGTTTAGTAAATACTATATTCTATTTTATTAATAATGCACGATAGAATGTCAGGATTACAACAGCCATTTTTCTCTTTGACTCCTTCAAGCTAAGACTTGAAACCTGGAACTCTCTCCCCAAAAAGCTGTTGAGGCTGGAGGTTGGGTGGTGGGGGGGGGGGGGGGGCGCGGTCAATTGAAAATGTCGAAACTGAGATTGATCGATTTTTGTTAGTTAAGGGTATCAGAACCAAAACAGGTAAATGGAGTAAAGATACAGATCGACCAAGGTCTCATCGAATGGCAGAACAGGCTCAAGGGGCTGAATGGCCGCCTCCTGTTCCTATGGTTCCTATTTCAGAAGAAGGAATGTGTTAAGGGGACTTTTCGCTCAAATTTCTCTTCCATTGTCTGTGGAAGCAGAAGTATGGTTTTAAAGGTATGTGTTCCCTTTTAAAATAAAAAGGCATATTTGTCTGTTCTGACAAAGACCCACCAGTTCAGGGCCTCCTTCCCACCGGAGTCCCTCTAGTAACACGACAAGGCAACATCAACCACTTCCCAGAAGTGGCTCCGAAGGGTTGATTTTCCGACTCCTCGCTTCCAGTCCAGAACCTCTCTTGCCCCAGGCAGATATCAGGAACTTCTGGGAGGACACTGGCGATTCCTGACGGGCTATCCTGGCCGGAGAAGCCCGCGTCAGGACTGCACATTTGGAAAAATCAGTTCTCCTTTGTTTTAATGGGAGTCAGAGTGGACCTGGAGGTGCCTGACTCCGAAGGAACAGACTATTGGCAGAGCAGAACGCATAACAAAGTCAGAATTCATAGAGCACATTATCACCAAATCTCTCAATGCACTTCACGCAATGAATTACTTTCGAATTGCAGTGACTGTCATTACCCAGGCAAATTTGGCAAACATTTTACCTCAGCAATGTCCCACCAACAGTGAATAGCCAATCAATCTGGGTTTCTTTTTGTGGTGGTAGTTGAATGAGGAATGTTGGCCAGAACATTGTGACAACCCTCTGCTTCTCTTTGAATTGTGCCAAGATATATTTGCCTTGCTGGAGCCCTGCGTAAAGGTCCGGTTTGGGGGGGGCCCCCTACGTTTCATGAGACAATGATACTAAATACTACCGATTTAATCTGGTGTCAAATCCACACATGTACGGTTGTGACAAATTGATCTGGGATCAGCTGTTTCCATTGCGAAGCTGCCCCTTCACTGGATCCGCCCGGGGCCTCTGACTCGCTTGTGGGCCCCGTGCAATTGTATTGGTTCCACAGTCTTAAGGTGTCATCTGTGGCTTCATGGGTAGTGCTTTTGCCTCATAGTCAGAAGGTTGTGGGTTCAGGCCCACCTCCAGAGACTTGAGCACAAAATCCAGGCTGACACTCCTAGTGCCGTACAGAGGGAGTGCTGCACTGTCGGAGGTGCCATCTTTTGGATGAGATGTTAAAACCAAGACCTCGCCTGCCCTCTCAGGTGGACATAAAAGATCCCATGGCACTATTTTGAAGAAGAGCAGGGGAGTTCTGTCCTGGCCAATATTTATCCCTCAGCCAACATCACTAAAAAATAGTTTATCTGGTCATTATCACATTGCTGTTTGTGGGAGCTTGCTGTGCGCAAATTGGCTGCCACGTTTCCTACATTACAACAGTGACTACACTTCAAAAAGTACTTCATTGGCTGTAAAGCGCTTTGAGACATCCTGGAGCTGTGAAAGGCGTTGTATAAATGCAAGTCTTTCTTTCTTTCTAACAACAGCCCTACTTGCATCAACCTGAATCACCAGAACAGGAAGATACAAAATACATCCATTGCCCACTTACTCGTTAGTTGCCTTTGGTGACAGGTGTTTGCAATCCTCACGGCATCTTAGTGAAAATGGATTCTTGTTGTTCTTTCCTCTAGAGCGAGCTGTGCATCTGGAAAAGTAATAAAATTGAAATGCTCTGGTAAGTACAATTGTTCAAAATAGAATGTTTTATTGTTATTGTTTCGATTCAATGGTTTTAAACTGGGAAACGTACAGCAGGTCCATCACACTGGGAGAGGGTAATGTTTCACCTTCTGAGTTATCCTCAAAAGTCACACACCATCCGGACTTGGACATATATTGGCCGTTCCTTTATCATCGCTGGGTCAATATCCTGGAACTCCCCACTATCATGGAAACCCCAGAATCACAAGGACTCCAGCGGTTCAGTTCTCACAGAAAAAAATGTTAAACCGTTCTCCGTTAACTAGGCAAGCTTTAGTTATTTCTAACTCACCCCACATGGATGGAACAATTGAAGGTGAATGTTTTCTTTGTGTATTTGGGAGTTGATTTTAAAGGGGCCCCACCTTCACTGTGGGACAAGGATGGACCATTCAATAAGATCATGGCTGATCTTGGGCTCAAAGCCACTTCCCTGCCCGCTCCCCATAACCCTTCACTCCCTTATCTTGCAAAAATCTGTCTATCTCCACCTATGCTCCACAGGAGCCTCCTCCCACCCTATCTCACCCTATCAGCATTTCATTTTATCTATTTGAATATACTGGAAGGTTCTTAAAGGTATATCTCCAGTACCCGTCAAGGAATCTGAGGTGTCACCTTGAGTCTTACCACTTGGTGGCGCAGTGGGTCTGTGTACAAACCTGCAGTGACTCCAGTGTGCTTTAGTGGCCTGCGTATCTTTTTAAACCATACAGAGATTTAAAATAATTTTTATTACTGTAATGATCTTTTTTAAACCATTCTTAGAGATATTTTCTCTCCCTTGTATCATGTGCGTGAGAGACTAGAGAAACTGGGATTGTTCTCCTTAGAGCAGAGAAGGTTAAGGGGAGATTTAATAGAGTTGTTCAAAATCATGAAGGGGTTTGATAGAGTAATTAAGGAGAAACTGTTTCCAGTGGTTGAAGGGTCGATAACCAGAGGACACAGATTTAAGATAATGGCCAAAAGAACCAGAGGTGAGATGAGGAGAATGTTTTTAAGCAGTGAGTTGTTATGATCTGGAACGTACTACCTGAAAGGGCGGTGGAAGCAGATTCAATAGTAACTTTCAAAAGAGAATTGGATAAATACTTGGAGAAAATTTTGCAAGACTGTGGGGAAAGAGCTGGGGACTGGGACTAATTGGAGAGCACTTTCAAAGAGCCGGCACAGGCACGATGGGCCGAAAGGCCTCCTTCTGTGCTGTATCATTCTATGATTCTATGTATTCTCCAGGCCGGGGTGACTCATCATCTGATTTCCCCTCCCTCCCTGAGGATGCGACCAGTGTACACTGATTCGCCCCCCGCCCTACCCTTTCCCTTCTCTGCCAGTCTGACGCTGGCTCCCACTGGCCTTTAGCTGCACAGTTGCTGCCCTCTGATACCTCACTCAAGTGGTCATTCCTCATTGTCAGCATTGACAGTGAGTACCAGCACGCTATTCAACCTCATGGGTTGTCACTAGATGGATCCTGTTATCACATGACATTTGCACGCGCACATTCACAGGCACAGACGCACACATACACGCACCCACGACCACACACACATACACACACACAGCTAGGGTCATTGGGATGGAAATCGGAGATGGGAATCCAGGACTGGTTTTCTTCCTATAGACCAGGACACTGAGGTCAACATTACTGCAGTGCCAACACTCTAGCCAAGATATACCAACTCAGCACAGACCAGAGACTAAGCGTGGGATCTTCCTTGCGGGCGGTACATTAGCACATTAATCCACGGAGCAAAATTGGGATCTTTGCAAATCATGAGTCATGAGCATTGATCCCAATATCTCCAACAGTACCCAAAACGGTAGCATAGTGGTTCTGTTACTGGCCTAATAATCCAGAGGGTTGGAATAATGATCTGGAGACATGAGTTCTAAATCTCACCATGGCGGCTGTGGAATTTAAATTCAGTTAATTAAATAAATCTGGAATAAAAAGCCCGTGTTAGTGATGATGACTGTGAAACTACCGAATTGTCATTAAAAACCCATCTGGATCACAAATGTATTTTAGGGAAGGAAATCTGCCGTCCTTACCCAGTCTGGCCTATATGTGACTCCAGACCCACAGCAATGTGGTTGACTCTTAACTGCCCCCTGTGGTTCAAGAAAGCAGATCACCACCACCTTCTCAAGTGCAATTAGGGATGGGCAATAAATGCTGGCCTTGCCAGCGACGCCCACATCCCACTGAATGTATTTTAAAAATCGCGTCTATTGTAAGCAATAAGTATTCAGGCACCCTAACCTTTATATTGCTGTCTTTCTCAACAGACTGTGGAGAGAAGCATGACTTTTCCATGATTGTTGGAGGACAGAAAGCCGCACTGGGGAGCTGGCCCTGGCAGGTCACGCTGTACTATAACTACAGGCATGTGTGTGGAGGCTCCATCATAGACCAGTACTGGATCATTACTGCAGCACACTGCGTGCACAGGTAAGTCAACCCTTAGTCTCTACTTCATCCATGGGCGTTAAGAATCAATTCATGTTCTACGGAAGAGCATATTTTTTTATCTTCATACATATTCTGGAGGAGATTTGATGGTTTAGGGTTTTGACGGCTACTTATAGTGACACCGCTATACCCGGCCAGAATGGAGATGATTGGGTAATTCCCCCCCGCCAATCACGCCTGGAGTCCGCACTGCTGTGACTGCGATTGATTTTAAGCACAGAATTTGTATTGTGTAACTATTCTCCACTCACTGCATTTTGCTGGAGAAATAATCCTGCTTTTACCGGGCGACGTTGCTGTAGTTTCGCTGGTGAGTTCTGTTTGCTGCAGTTCGTAGAGGCTCTGTTTAAATAGACTCTGTAGACTGTTTGCTGCAGTGCGCTGTTCAAATAGACTCTGCTGAGTAATTAGACTCTGTTGCCTGAGTGTTTCCGGCATTTTCTGTTTTTTTTTATTGCATCCTTTATTAGGTGGCTGGGTGAGCCGACAAATATTACGGCTCATGCCCACTAGAACCTGGGCTCAGGCAACTCAAACCCATTTCATGCAGGACCCTCAGAAGAGACTTTTCATCTCATTATGCAGGGTTCCTTTCAAATGCAGATTGCAGAGGTCAAAACCCCAGGTTATACGACTCAGCTGTTGAGGCTGAGAGGTCAATTGAAAATTTCAAAACTGAGATTGATAGATTCTTGTTAGGCAAGGGTTACGGAACCAAGGCGGGTAGGTGGAGTTAAGATACAGATCAGCCGTGATCTAATTGAATGGCGGAACAGGCTCGAGGGGGGGAATGGTCTACTCTCATTCCTATGCTGCGTCCAACCTCTTTGCTTTTAACTGTGGAAGTTTCTAGAGTCTCGGGGCGTTACAAGGTCTCTTTCCGTTACAGGTTACCAATTGCTTACAAATGGCGAGTGTACGCCGGCATCGTGGACAGACAGGTCCTCCTGTTCACCAGCCTACCCACCTACGTGGTCGAGAAAATTATCTACAGCAACAACTATGATCACGACACTCATGACTACGATATCGCCCTCATGAAGCTGAAAAACCCAATTGAATTTTCAAGTATGAACTTTTGTTTAATTCGGTCACACAGATTGTTCCCTTCCTCAGACAGAATCTGCACAATGAATTCCTGGTAAAAGCCCATAGTTTTCTAACAAAAAGCTGTTTTTATTCTCTCTACCCCGACCCCCGCCAGCCCCACATTCTCCAGAAGGTGCTGACTCTTGCTGGGGCCATGGTTCCTTCCCTCCTGACCAACTTTCCTGTATTTCATCCATGTGTGGCCATTCTTAATAGCTCAGCCTAGACAGTGAGTGCCCACTGGCTATTCAACTGTGGGCGGCATCATGGATAAGCTACTCAACCATGGAAGGCATCACAGAGGAGCCGGATCCTGACCCCCTCCTTGGCAAACATAGCTGCACATTTGCCAGCAGGAATTAACCGATAGGAAACAGGAGTAATGACTCTGGTTGGCCCCAGTCATTGATACCTGAGGCAATTCTAATGCCCTAACCTCTGCCCCAGCCATTCTCAGCGCAGACTGGAAATCAAACCGTGGTCTTTCCGCACCTGTACAGCACGATACAAAGAGCTAAGTGGGGAGACCTTACTGGCTCGTTGGGAGAACTCCTCCAAAAGCAACAGCAGAATGTCTATTGGACAATTTGTGAGGAAATTTTCCCAGTTCTGTAGAGCAGCTACAGTAAGAATGACACTGCTGGAGTCCCAATGACCGGAGTATAGCAGCTGGCAGCAATGTTCCCGCTAATTTTTTTTGTATGCGCGGTCCCTTTTAAGCTTGCCGCGGGCCGTGCATGCACGGTATCTTTTCCGCCAGCAGCAGCTGGTTAGTGGCCTGCGCGGGACCTCCCGATCAGGGCGTGGCCACGCGACTGCGCACCTTAGGGGGGGGAACATTGGCTGGCGGTCATTGGACCCATAAACTGTGCTTGTATTCCTTTGAGCAGATTGAAGATTGAGGGGGTGATCTGACCAAGGCGTTTAAAATTTTTTAAGGATTTGATGGGGTAGATAGAGAGAAACTATTTCCTCTGGCGGGGAATCCAGAACAAGGGGACATCATCTTAAAATTAGAGTCCGGCCATTCAGGAGCGAAATCATGAAGCACTTTTTCACAGAAAAGTTAGTAGAAATTTGGAACTCTCCCCCCTCAAAAAGCTGTTGGGGCTGGGGGTCAATTGAAATTTTCAACACTGAGAGCGATAGGTTTTTGTTCAGCAAGGGTATCAGGGTTATGGAGCAGTGGAGTTAAGGTGCAGATCAGCCATGATCTAATTAAATGGCGGAGCAGGCCTGAGGGGCTGAATGGCCAACTCCTGTTCCTACGTTCCTAGGATGCTCTTTGATATTTACCCTTTAACCATATCCATCCCATCCTTCACGTGAGAGCAGGGTGTCCTGGCCAACACTTCTCCCTCAACCAGCTCCAACAAAAAAAACGCATGAGCTGGTCATTCATCACGTTGGTGTTTATGGGACAATGTTGTGTGCACAAAATGGCCGCCACATTCGCCTACATCGCAACAGTGACTAGACTTCAAAGTAATTTATTGTATGAGGTGTTCTTCCAGACAGGTCTGAGAGGAGGGATAAGGCGTTATAGCAATGCAAGTCTTTTCTTTCTTTCGTAAGAATAGAAAGCGATGGAAGTACCCAGGAGGTCTGCCTGCACCTGTAAACTGAGAAGAGGAAGGCTAATGTTTTGGTTGCGTCTCCTGCGGCAACATTAACCTGTCTTTTCTCTTTGCAGAGGCGAGCGGACTTGCTGCTTATTTCCTTTCTCTGCTTTTATTTCAGATTCCCAGCATTTGTAGCGTCTTTACATCATCACCTGTTTTACAGATACGGTGAGGGCAATCTGCTTGCCGAGGTACAATCAGCAGGTCGCACTGGGCAAAAAGTGTTGGATATCAGGCTGGGGCCACGCAAGCGCAGATGCCTGTAAGTATTCGAGACACCAGGATGAAGATTGTTTCAACGGTAGAGGAGTCTTTGGATTTGACGCATTCATTCTTACTTTGTATCTTTCAGTTGAGGTAGAAAATCTGTTAAAGGAAGCTTCTGTCCCTCTCATAAGCACGGAGCGATGTAACAGCAGCTGCATGTATAATGGCGCCATATCTCCCAGAATGCTGTGCGCAGGATACAAGGAGGGCAAAGTTGATGCGTGCCAGGTGAGCTGAGGTCAGAGCAAAGGAAGTCTGCTTTTGTATTTTAATAGCCTGTGGCATCAGTGGGTAGCTCTCTCACCTCTGAGTCAGAAGGTTGTGAGTTCAAGTCCCACTCCAGGCACTTCAGCACATATTCTAGGCTGACACTCCCAGTGCAGTGCTGAGGGTGCGCTGCACTGTCGGAGGTGCCGTCTTTTGGATGAGACGTTAAACCGAGGCTCTGCCTGCTCTCTCAGGTGGACGTAAAAGATCCCATGACACTATTTTGAAGAAGAGCAGGGGAGTTCTCCCCGGTATCCTGGCCAAATGTTTATCCCTCAATCAACATCACTAAAAACAGATTATTGCTGTTTGTGGGAGCTTGCTGTGTGCAAATTGGCTGCTGCGTTTCCCTACATTACAACAGTGACTACACTTACAAAAGTATTTCATTGGCTGTGAAGAGCTTTGGAACATCCTGAGGTCGTGAATGGTGCTGTAGAAATGCAAGTCTTTCTTTTTATTTTATTTTTAAATGATGTTCAAGTGAAAGGATGTCAGTATTGGGAAACGTAACATATTTTCCACCTTTGTTACTCAGTCGCCACGTGAAAAACTTTCAGGTCAGGTAGAGGACAGGCAGATGCAGGGTGCTGTACCTGACCCAGAAGTCGAGTAGAGCTCCCTCTACTCTGCCCTAACAATGCTTACTGACCTTAACCTGAAAAAAAGCGCCTCCTTCCATTCCAATGTGAACTTTCCACATCCGTCGTCTCTGTTGCCTCTCTGAGTTGAGGGGAGACCTTATTGAGGTGTATAAGATTATGAGGGGCATAGATAAAGTGGATAGAAAGGACCTGTTTCCCTTAGCAGAGGGGTCAAAAACCAGGGGGCACAGATTTAAAGTAATTGGTGGAAGGTTATGGGGGGATTTGAGGGGAAATTTCTTCACCCAGAGGGTTGTGGGGGTCTGGAACTCACTGCCTGAAAGGGTGGTAGAGGCAGGAACCCTAACCACATTTAGAAAGTACTTGGATGTGCCCTTGGGATGCTCTAACCTGCAGGGCTACGGACCAAGAGCTGGGAAGTGGGATTAGGCTGGATAGCTCTTTGTTGGCCGGCGCTGACACGATGGGCCGAAATGGCCTCCTTCCGTGCTGTAACTTCCTGTGATGCTATGATTTTGTATGGTCATCCCCATGCCAATGAGATTCATTGAACACTGACTGTGGATGTACGTTGCAGGGAGACAGTGGCGGCCCTCTGGTATGTGAGGAAGTCCAAGCCTGGCACTTGACCGGAGTGGTGAGTTGGGGCATCGGCTGTGCGGAAGCGAATCATCCAGGTGTTTACACAAAAGTCTCTGAGTTCCTAGAATGGATATACAGCGTTATTGAGGTAAGGAACCCGCTTCTAGAGAATGAAAGAACAGTGCAATGGGCTAGGAATTTGTCTCGGGGGGCAGCACCAAACGGGCGGTATCAGATCGGCCGCCCGGTATACGCAGCGGCTGATAATTCAGGTTCATTAACTGCAATGGGACTGAATATCCGGCGCTGCGTATACCGGGCGTCCGGTCCGATACCGCCCGTTTAGTCCCACCGCCCGAGGAGAATTTCTCGGCCTAAGTGTTTTATCCTTCATTAATAATAGTTTCTCAGTTACACTCGGTATAACGCTCTCTTTAATACAAAAAGATGCTGGAAATCTGAAATAAAAACAGAGAATGCTAGCAACACTCAGCAGGTCAGGCAGCATCTGTGGAGAGAGAAACAGAGTTAACGTTTCAGGTCGATGACCTTCGTCAGAACTGGAAAAAAGCAGGAGATGGAACAGTGACGAAAGGTCATCGACCTGAAACGTTAACTCTGTTTCTCTCTCCACAGATGCTGCCTGACCTGCTGAGTATCTCCAGCATTTTCTGTTTTTGTAACTCTCTCTTTCTCTGCCTGTCTATCTCTCAGCAGGGGTACGGCTGAATGGGCAACAGCACTTTTCTAATATAGTCCCCATCACCTAAAACGTTCACGTTTAACAGGGGCAGTCGCTTATATCGGCCAAAAAGCGACATTACCCATTACTCATTTGCATTAACATCAATTTCGAAGTTGTCTGTTATAGTGTCTTAAGAGCTCCGTTTATTTCGGGTAGAAACAGCTGTGCTCACTCATTAGTTCGCACTTCATGAAGTGTAAGAACAAACATCTCAGTCCTAAATGGCCGACCCCTTATTCTGAGACTGTGACCCCTGGTTCTAGACTCCCCAGCCAGGGGAAACATCCTCCCTGCATCTACCCTGTCAAGCCCTGTAAGAATTTTGGATGTTTCAATGTGATCACCCCTCATTCTTCTAAACTCCAGAGAGTATAGGCCTAGTCTACTCAATCTCTCCTCATAGGACAAATTATCTGCTCTTTTAAAGAAAAAATTACACCTGTATTTTGGAGGCCTACCTGCCCACAGTACAATCTGATACAGACTTTATACCCTGAATAATGATCAGTTTTGATCACTATCGATCAAATAGATCGATAGGTAGGTAAGGGAATCAAGGGAAATGGAACTAAGACGAGCAAATGGAGTTGAGGTACAGATGAGCCACGATCTCATTAAATGGCGGAGCAGGCTCGAGGGGCTAAATGGGCTACTTCTGTTCCTATGTTTCTAAAACAATAGAAGAATGAACAACTCGATTATGTGACTTTTCTCTCTCTCTCTCTCTCTCTCAGAGATTGGACACCTCCGCGTCTTAGAAAGGTTTCCAGAATCCTGCTAAACAACGTGAGGAACGCGATGCACAGAAGAGGAACAGCCAGCGACTCTGAGTGATCTGATGGCTTCATGAGCAAGTGCCGTTCCCTGGCATTGGACCTCGAGAATCTGCTTGGATTATTCTCTCAGTGCGAGGAAGGTTAAAAAAAAAACTGATAACCGAGGCTCACTGAGTGAGATCAATCATGTGTGTTTTTTTTTAAAAAGCCCAGTAATCTGGTTTTCCCATAATGGGACATTAGTGTACCTGATACAGTCGACGACAGCCTCTATCACTTTACACATGATCACCTCCTCTTACAAAAACGGTCCTTCCCACATTTAAAAGCCACCAGATAAACAGCGCTCGACCTCCTTCAGCTTCTTGGGTCTGAGCACATTGACATTTACCTCAGCAAAAATTAAAATATATTTTTTATGCAGCTCACAAATCCACTGTTTGAAAGTCTGCCCCCTGTTTCCGGTACAAACTTTTCAGGATGTGGTGGGCACGACACGGCTCACGTTGGACATCTTAGGCGATTACCGAGCAAAGGTGAAGGCGCGCAAATTGGAATTGTCGCCAAAATGAAAGACTTCTTCTCCTTTTCTTACCTTTCACTTTGATCACAAATACCGCAGTGAGTTTATTTTTTTAATTATTTGTTCCTGGGAGGTGGGCGTCGTTGGCAAGACCAGCGATTATTGCCCATCCCTTGCTGCAACAGTGCGGCAGCCTGGCAGTGAAGCCTTGTCCTTCAAAGTGCCTTGTAGATGAGAGGGAAGCTCAGTCAAGGGTTGCCAACTCTGGTTGAGCATATTCCTGGAGGTTTCATCACATGACCTCCTGCCTCCACCCGCCCATCAAACAGCCACTTTTCCTCCATTTCCAATTTCTTCATAACTTAAAAAAATAATGGTACCCGGACTTCAAGGGTTAAGCTACGAGGAGACATTACACAAATTAGGGATGTATACCCTAGAATTTAGAAGGTTAAGGGGTGATATGATCGAAGTTTTCAGAATATTAAGGGGAACTGATAGGGTAGATAGAGAGAAACTATTTCCGCTGGTTGGGGATTCTAGGACTAGGGGGGTATAGTCTAAAAATTAGAGCCAGACCTTTCAGGAGCGAAATTAGGAAACGGTTCTACACACACAGGGTGGTAGAAGTTTGGAACTCTCTTCCGCAAACGGCAATTGGTGCTGGGGGTCAATTGTTAATTTTAAATCGGAGATCGCTAGCTTTTTGTTAACCAAAGGTATTAAGGGATATGGGGCAAAGGGTATATGGAGTTAGGTCACAGATCAGCCATGATCTCATTGAATGGCAAAGCAGGCTCGAGGGGCTGAATGGCCTCCTCTTGTTCCTATATTTCTAAAATGTCTAAATTTTTTTAAATAGCGCTATGATTTTTCTCCTGGGGTTTTGCTTGGAGCAGTGTCCAGGAGATTAATCTTCAATTCCTGGAGACTCCAGGGCAATCCTGGAGGGTTGGAACCCCTCGCTCTATTAAAGGGCAGATTTCACACGGTTTAATGGTTTCGGGGTTAACTCCTGCACCAAGAAAGCACACAGAGGAATTTAGTACAAACCTGTTAAAACGTTCATATGGGTACAATGTCAGCCCCAGGTTTACATTTCGGTGCAGAGTTTCGAATGATGGAATGCGTGCAAGAATTTGAAGGTGGAGGTTCATGTTCAGTGACTTGCCTGACTTTATATCCATCATTTGTAATGGACACTCACCTCGAAAATCAAAAAATAAAAAGGCCAAATTTCATGAGGTTTAATGGTTTGCGGAATATGTTAACATTTTAAAAAGGAAGAACGTGGCTTAGAGTGGCCCAGGCCAATCCCAAGTGTTGGATGCCAATCGTCCTCTGTTCCAGCTGTAGAATGGAGATCCGGAATCAAATCACAGGCCTCAATAGTGTGTCGGGAGAATCTCCGGCTAGGGTTGCCAACGCTGGTTGAGCATACTCCTGTAGTTCTGCGCTCTTCCAATTCTGGCCTCTTGCGCATCCCCTGATTTCCATCGCTCCACCATTGGCGGCCGCGCCTTCAGCTGCCTGGACCCTAAGCTCTGGAATTCCCTCCCTAAACCTCTCCGCCTCTCTCTCCTTTAAGACCCTCCTTAAAACCTGCCTCTTTGACCAATTCTGTCCTAATAGCTCCTCATGTGGCTCGGTGTCAAATTTTGTTTGATAATCGCTCCTTGGGGACGTTTGACTACGTTAAAGGCGCAAGTTGTTGTTGTTGTTGTAGGGAGAGAGAGAGAGAGAAAACAAAGAGGTTGTTATTTATAAAAATGCAAAATTTATTGTTAAACTCCAGCGAAATGCAGTGTTGAGTTCATGGTAAAATTTAGGGATATGTGGGTAAAATTTGCAGACATTCGGTTCTGCCGCAAAAACCTGTTGTAGGTGCCACTGGCCCCGATATCCAAAACCCCACCGTGCGATCAATGCAGGTACCGCCCAGGAGGGGGCACAATTTTGTTAAATCCCATTCCCCCCCCCATGGTGCCTGGTAATTTAAACTTTATTTTTTACGTTGTCTATCAGTTTTCTTCTTTGGAATACAAATAAATTTTATTCTAAATAAACTACTCTTTTATTCACCTTCTCTTCCCCCCCACCCCCACCCCACCCCCACCCCCGTCCATTTTTCTTTTTATTGTTCTCAAGCCTTCCGTTCAAGCATCGATCTGGATTCACCGATCCCGCACCCCCAGCACAGACACTGCTGCAAACGGATAGAATTAGTTGTAGGAGCGAGAGAGGGAGAGAGAGAGAAAAGAGAGGTAGAGAACGGGAGGACGGGAGAGAAAGAGAGAGATCTGCACTCCAAGTCTTCAAGAGACTTTTCAAAGTCAAGTCTCGTTCCATGAGTAAAACTGCTCAAAAAGCTGCCGGTTCGCCTCTGGTAGAATAATCTCCCTAAAGACAGTAACCAGCTATCTTCACAACCACTTTGAGTGAGATTATGAATCGCCAAATTATGAACACAGGCAATCAAGGGATATGGGGATCGGGCGGGGAAAGTGGAATTGAGGTAGAAGATCAGCCATGATCTCATTGAATGGCGGAGCAGGCCCGAGGGGCCGTATGGCCGACTCCTGCTCCTAATTCTTATGTTCTTATGGACAGTTTGGTGCTACAGTGCCAAATTAGCCGGGTTGAGGTATCCCCAACACTGATTTCACATAAAGACCCTGGCAGAGTGAGGAGGCTTTCATTTAGCCCAGGTCCCAGATATAGAAGAACTATTTCCTAATGAACTTCACCTCCCCAGCCCCTTGGTTATTACATTCAAAGTCTTTGAGTTTGAGGGTCAGATACAGTGGAATCGTACAACATACGAATCTAAGGCTATGAATCGGCCTTCGACGACTCCTCCCCTGTGAGTACACTGACCACACTTTGTTTGCGGTGTTTCACGGATAACTGGAGGGGGGTGTTCCGATACGCGTCCTCAGCTTTCAGATCTGCATTGTGTCTTATCAGCGTCCTTACAATAGTAGCATTGCCACTCAGGGCACCCAAGTGCAGTGAAGTCCACCCAAATCTATTGGCAGCATTGACATCGGCTTTGTGATCAAGCAACATCACAAGACTGCGGAGTCTGCCTTTGTGGGCAGCAAGATGCAGTGGTGTCCACCCTGATTCCTCAGTTACATTGGGATTGGCACCGCTTACGAGGAGCTCTGAGACAACTTCCTCTTGGTTGTAGCACGTTGCCAAGTGTAAAGGAGTCCATTCCATATCTCCACCGATATCAAGGTCAGAGGAACTTTCAATTAGCAGGTGGACGGTTGTTATTTGCCCCTTCAGAGAGGCAAGGTGCAGAGGCGTCCAATTCTGTAAGGTCTTTTGATTGATATTAGCCCCATTTTTCAAGAGATACCTACAGATCCCCGTGTGACCATTCAGTGCCGACAAATGCAAAGGGGTGGACTGAGAGTGGTCCAGACAATCGACATCAGCTCCGCTGTTGACCAATAGCCTTGCAACCCTGAAGAAACCCCTTTCGGCCGCCAAATGGAGTGGCGTCCTGAGGCCAACCTGTGTTTTGTTTATATCAGCTCCTTGCCCAATCAGAAGCTTGGTGATGTTATAGTGGCCGTAATAGGCTGCAAGATGAAGAGATGTACGATTGTCACTCTCCTGTAAGTTGAGACTGGCCTGGCGGGTGAAGAGAACTCGGACTACATTTTCATGGCCATTCTGAGATGCCAGGTGGAGAGGTGACCAACCATCGTACTCCTTTACGTTGACATGGGCATCCTTGTCCAACAGCAGCCGGCCAATCCGGTCATCCCCATTTTGAGATGCAAAATGCAGAGGTGCCCAATTGTCTTCATCTGTTAGATTGACATCAGCTCCCTCCTCAATTAGAAACACACACAAGTCCACAAACCTGTTCTGTACGGCTATAATCAGAGGTGTGAACCCTCTGGACGTTTGGGCATTTACAGAGCCTCCATACTTCAGTACAAGCTGGACAAACTCCACATCTCCAGTGAGAACAGCCAGGTGCATCAATGTGTAGTCGTCCACAAAGATCAGGGCAACATGTTCTTTTCTTAATATTCTCTTCAAGTTACTGATGTCTTTTTCTAATAGACGCTGCAGGAGTTCCCTTCTGGAGTCAACGGAGTCATCTACAATAAGAAAACATAATTAGAGTGTATGGATGGATGGTACACCATGCTAGCGACCTCTGGTATCATTAACTTGCAACTTAATCCACTTCATGTTTTGTATCTGACACTGGCGCTGCCTGATTACCAAAGATAAGAAGTGAAAGAGTGAGTAGCAGGAACCAGTTTTACCGGCTAGGCCCTGGGAGCCGTTTTAGGCAATTCATTTGAACCGTTTCACGGGGGTTTATATTCACCACAGACTCACGTAGGTATTTGGGGTGAATCTTTAAATAAGCTTAAATTTTGAGAGTGTCTGAAATTTGAATTCTCAAATCCAAACTCAGTGAAAAGACCAATATGTGAATAGAGGAGAGCATGGAACAGACCACAAGGGAACATAGGAACAGGAGGAGGCCATTCAGCCCCTCGAGCTTGTTCAACCATTCAATCAGATCGCGGCTGATCTGTATCTTAACTCCATCTACCCACCTTGATTCTGTTACCCTTAATACCCTTGACTAACAAAAATCTACCAATCTCAGTTTTGACATTTTCGATTGACCCCCCCAGCTTCAACAGCTTTTTGGGGGAGAGAGTTCCAGATTTCCACTTCCCTTTGTGTGAAGAAGTGTTTTCTGACATTACAGTCTGGCTCTAATTTTAAGGTTCTGCCCCCTTTGTTCTGGACTCCCCCCACCAGAGGAAATAGTTTCTCTCTATCTACCCAATCAACTCCTTTAATCATCTTAAACACATCTTAAAGGGAACATACTACCTCATTAAATGCCAGGGACTCCAATACATCTGGACTACCACAGAGCAGATGGGTGCCCACCAGGGGACACAGATAGATTGTCATTAATCCAGTGACTTTCAAAGAGTTCTCTGCGGAGGACCCCCTGCAAATGTTGACACTCACGGAGACCTCCCTGTCCTAACTTCTGAGATACAGAAGGCAATTTTAACCCTACCTGCCCGGTAGAAACCGGGCGGGTGGCCAGTTAAAATGCCCCCCCCCCCTCCCCCGGGTGGCCTACCCGCCTGGTTCGCGCCGATCCTGATTTTAACCTGCTCCTCTGCGCAGGTGGGAAGGCCCAACGCCTGAAGTCGGCGGGATCCTTCTTTAACTGCGGCCTGAGCCGCTGTGATTTTCCCGCCAGGTGAAGACAGGAGAGTCAGCGACCATTTAACAGAAGTTTAGGTTTATTTTACTTTCCTTGTGGGGCCGGGGGGAGCGGGAGTTTTCTTTGCTGAATTACAATTATTCTTTTTACAATTTAAACACGAGCTGGGATCTCAGCCTGTGGACATCTTCATAGATACAATCTACTCAGCTCATCAAAGACACAATGAAATGATGGCCTGGGATTTGGCCAACATCCAGTTTCACCTCTGTCCCCTCCCAAGTGACCTAATTTAATGTGTAGACTGCTGCTGGGTACAGGAAATTGACAGTCTTCCCGGGCAGACAGATTTTATAAGTTCTCAATTCATGTACCATGAAAAGAAAAATTACTATTAGAATAATAAAGAGCACCCAGGTGAGTACTGCTTTCACAGAATTTTAAACTACTAACAAGGAAGGATGTGCCTTGCAAGGCAGGAACTCTGTATTCAACAAATTAATAAAAGCCATCAGGCACAGCTTGACGCAGCCTTATTGCAACTGATAGTCAACCCTTGAAGATCGCAAGAGGTAATTTGTTACTGGAATAGTTTAGAGAACGGGTTTGTAAAGGGACTGCTGCCAAAGTAATTCCAGTTAATGATTGGATTGAGCAGCAATGATTCACAGAAAATCCCGAAAAGAGGAAGAGGGTGGAGTGTAGTTTAGGTTCAAACATTTGAAAAACACATGAAAGGACAACTGGACTCTGGGACCTGCGTGGGACTGAGGGAAATGACCTGCTCCGTCGCAGAATACTAGCTCGAAGGTTAGCCCAGGCTGAATGGAATGAATGTCCTTCTCTTCTGCCTAAACTTATCTTCGAATTGGCTCTGCGTTCAATAAACAATGATTTTCCTGAGACAGTGTTGCACCAAAGTGAACGGATAAGCTGAAGCAGGTAATTTAGAAAAGCAAAATACTGCGGATGCTGGAAATCTGAAATAAAAACAGAAAATGCTGGAAATACTCAGCAGGTCAGGCAGCATCTGTGGGGAGAGAAACAGAGTTAACGTTTCAGGTCGCTGACCTTTCTGACGAAGGGTCATCGACCTGAAACGTTAACTCTGTTTCTCTCTCCACAGATGCTGCCTGACTTGCTGAGTATCTCCAGCATTTTCTGTTTTTATTTCAGGCAATTTAGATCTTGCTTCAGGGTGCAGAATATTCTAGAGACAGATTGAGTAATTATTGGTACATATGTATCCGTATAATAATGATTATAAGAGTTGATGAGGTGGATAGAGAGAAACTATTTCCTCTGATGGGGGGAGTCCAGAACAAGGGGGCATCACATTAAAATTAGAGCTCGGCCATTCAGGGGTGATGTCAGGAAGCACTTCTTCACACAAAGGGAGGTGGAAATCTGGAACTCTCTCCCCCAAAAAGCTGTTGAGGCTGGGGGTTCAATTGAAAATTTCAAAACTGAGATTGATAGATTTTTGTTCACCAAGGGTATTAAGGGTTATGGAACCAAAGTGGGATGATGGAGTTAAGATACAGATCAGCCACGATCTAATAGGATGACAGAACAGGCTCGAGGGGCTGAATGACCTCCTCCTGTTCCTATGTATATAGCACCAGCCAGTTTGGAGAGCTGGGGAACAGTGGGTGCTTCAGAAAGCAATGACTGAGCCAGGGGAGTTTCTTGTAAGTACAGATATGAGACATAAATCTTTCTCTAAATCATTAGAAAAAAAACCAGTGAGTTTATTTCCCAGAGACATCAGAGGAAATTTTAGCTCTTCCCCAATCGGCAGCTAAGCAGTGGGAGAGTTGCTAAAAATGAGCGGCTCCATTTCCTGCTCCGTTCCTGCCAATTCCCCATTTTAACGGCTGTTGATTTTGCCGGATTCCGGTGGGAGACTCATTAATAAATGATGTGCATGGGATCCTGATGGCAATTTAACCCACTCCTACATAGAAACACCCATCGCAGCCATATCCTGGCATGTAAGGCTGTTGGGTAACTAGTGACACCCTCTACGGTCAGTTAAAAAACAGAGCGCGTCTCTGGCCCCCCAACATGGAAAGTCCGGACTTCTGATGCCTCGGCCTCCCCTCCCCTCCAGCCATGAGATCCTTGCAACACCGCCACACCTCCCATCCTCCCCCCCCACCCCACCCCACCGCCCCCCCCCCCCCCAGCTTTCTCTTGGTGATGGCGGGCAGATTCGGGGCTCCCCACCCTTCCCCAAACCTTTGACCCTACCAGCTGCCATCTTCCACCCGAAACAGGCGAGCGGCTGACTGGCGGCCTTAAAATCCTCCGGGCCTCCGATGAAGGCTGCCGCGCGGGATTGCCGTCCACTCAAGCGAGCTTCCTAGCCAGAGGGAGTTAGAAATTGGCCCTTCAGTGTACAGCGAATCCCTAAGTAAATGTGGGAAGAATTCCTCTCCTTGGTATTTCTAGTGAACTCAAACGCCAGAGGAAATATTCCCACGCCTGTTCATTATGTCTCCACACGCTGTGACTGGAGTAGATCATCGCCACGCTGAGACAGAACAAGCATGAAAGCTCCCGCTCTCTTGTGATTGGCTGCGGAAACTGCAGAATGTGCCTGGGGCTGACTCTGTCACACACTGCATAACTCTTTACTACTAAGCAAGAACCACAACAGTTTCTGGTACACTAATAATAGTATCAGCAATGGTTATCGTTGTGACTTGAAGGTTTATGCTTAGCCTCTCCTCTTCCAAAAGGGGAACTGTTCAAATAATGAAGAAAATTGATTTATGTGTAAAAAAAATGCATGTGGCACGTTTACTTCCCCTGGATTCAGAGTGTATTTGGATTTGCTGTGAAAATGGGCCAACTATAGGTGGCATCTCAATCTGATCCTGGCATTGGACCTCCGCCAGGAGTTGTGGAATTGAAGGTACCAATCTTTGGTCCCAATCTATCTCTATTGCACACACATACAACCAGTCACACAGTTAGATAAATACACACCTCAAGGTACTGACTGATGTTATGGTATTTTTCCATTGGCACCAACATCAATCTAACACCTCACCCAAATGGCCATCCCTCATGTGTAAGCCTAGACAGCGAGTGTCAACAGCAACATTTATATAATCCCCTTAACATAGTAAAATGTCCCACGGCGCTTCACAGGAGCTTTATAAAACAAAAATTGACACCCAGCCACATAAGGAGATATTAGGGCAGATGACCAAAAGCTTGAAAAGAAAAAAAAAGAAAGACTTGCATTTCTATAGCGCCTTTCACGACCACCGGACGTCTCAAAATGCTTTACAGCCAATGAAGTACTTTTGAAGTGTAGTCACTGTTGTAATGTGGGAAACACGGCAACCAATTTGCACACAGCAAGCTCCCACAAACAGCAATGTGATAATGACCAGATAATCTGTTTGAGGGATAAACATTGGCCAGGACACCAGGGATTACGCCCCTGTTCTTCTTCGAAATATTGCCATGGGATCTTTAACTTCGCATCCGAATGACAGCACCTCCAACAGTGCAGCACTCCCTCAGTGCTGCACTGGAGTGTCAGCCTAGATTTACATGCTCAAGTCCCATGGAGTGGGATTTGAACCCACAACCTTCTGACTCAGAGGCGAGAGAGTGCTACCACTGAGCCACGGTTGACACTTGGTCAAAGAGGTAGGATTTAAGGAGCGTTTTAAAGGAGGAGAGAGAGGTAGAGAGGCAGAGAGGTTTAGGGAGGGAATTCCAGAGCTTCGGGCCCAGGCAGCTGAAGGCACGGCCGCCAATGGTCAGTAGGTTATTTGGTCAAGGGGAGGGTGGGCATTAGAGCCAAACCCAGTACTGGGCTCACCCGTTTACGACCCACTCACAGTCAATGGGCAGAAAGTCATGCCAGTATTCACACAAATGCAGGGATTGCACACGTACCATGGCTACGTTTGGAGAGGGATATATATATGTATATACACACTTAGAGCAATGTATCTGTAGACAATTAGTATATGGGGTACAGCAGTGTAGTGGTTATGCTACTGGACTAGCAACTCAGAGATATAAGTTCAAATCGCCCCATGAAAAGTTGTGGAAAAATGGCCATGTACGCTGCCAGATTTTAATTAAAAAATCCGACTGGTTCTCTGGTGCCCTTCAGACAAGGGAACCTGCTGCCCCCTACCCAATGAAGGCTGTCTTTCGGATAGGATGTTAAACCGAGGCCCCGTCTGCTCTCTCAGGTTGACGTAAAAGATCCCATGGCACTATTTTGAGGGGAGTTATCCCCCGTTGTCCTGGCCAATATTTATCCCTCAACCAACATCACTAAAACAGATGGGATAGCAAAATACTGCGGATGCTGGAAATCCGAAATAACAACAGAAAACGCTGGAAAAACTCAGCAGGCCAGGCAACATCCGTGGAGAGAGAAAGAGAGTTAACGTTTCAGGTCGACGAAGGATTTCGGCCTGAAACGTTAACTCTCTTTCTCTCTCCACGGATGTTGCCTGGCCTGCTGAGTTTTTCCAGCGTTTTCTGTTGTTATTTCACTAAAACAGATGATATGGTCATTATCACATTGCTGTTTGTGGGATCTTGCTATGCGCAAATTGGCTGCCACGTTTCCTACATTACAACAGTGACTACACTTCAAAAATGTACTTCGTTGTCTGTAAAGTGCTTTGGGACGTCCTGAGGCCATGAAAGGCGCTATAGAAATGCAAGTCTTTCTTTCTGTGACTAGTCCACAGTATATGGTTGACTCTTCAAGTGCTCTGAATTAGTCTGGCAATCCACAACAATGGCTACTAGAAGCCCCACCACTGGGGAAGGCGTATAAATGTGACCTGCCAGAATTGCCCTCATCCAGTGAACTAATTAACAAAAGAAATTTGTACTATTTAAAGTTTTTATATCTGCCAGACAACAACAACAACTTGTATTTATATAGCGCCTTTAACGTAGTAAAACATCCCAAGGTGCTGCACAGGAGTATTTTAAGACAAAAAATTTGACACCGAGGCCACATCAGGATAAATTAGGGCAGGTGACCAAAAGCTAGGTCAAAGATGTAGGTTTTAAGGAGCGTCTTAAAGGAGGAAAGAGCGGTAACGAGGCGGAGAGGTTTAGGCAGGGAAGTCCAGAACTTAGGGCCTAGGCAACAGAAGGCACGGCCACCAAAGGTTGAGCGATTATAATCAGGGATGATCAAGAGGGCAGAATTAGAGGAGCGCAGATAACTCGGGTGGTTGTAGGGCTGAAGGAGATTACAGAGATAGGGAAGGATGAGGCCATGGAGGGATTTGAAAACAAGGATGAGAATTTTGAAATCGAGGCGCTGCTTAACCGGAGCCAGTGTAGGTCAACGAGCACAGGGGTGATGGGTGAACAGGACTTGGTGCAAGTTAGGACTCTAAAGTTATACGATTGTAAAGAGCAAACATGTCAGATTGTAGAGTTCCCAGAGTGTTCCTGATTTGCCAATGTTAACCACGTGAAGACATCGTCGCCATGGACCAATCACAACCCTGCAATCAATTCCAAATGAACTCGCAAGGCAGCCATTTTATGTTGATGGTGTCTCTTCCTCCCATTGTTTTACTCTATATTCCTATTTTATAATATTTGCTGCAATTTTATTTTCCAGTCTTCTTTTTTTTTTTAAATAGTGTTAGTGTTTTTCACTTCAGATAAAAAAAATTCTCTCCCGCATGGCCAGGTCTCGACTCGTTCATTCAGTAGCTCTGCTCTACTCGATCTAAGCACGGCCACAGGAATCGAGATTCCAGCCCAGTCACAAAATACAGTGCGTTTGTCACTTATAAATGCAGCCTGAAATCCAGGAGGCCGAATGATGCCTTGGTGCAAGCAATACCTTTCCACTCACCTGGCCTCGGACCCTTGGCATGGGTACAATAAATACCCTGGACTCTGCAGTATGTGCACAGTGTACATACTCACCACTGCCACCGGCCCCTGACAACAGACTCAACTTCTGCAATTCATTTCTCGTGATCTCTGCAATTATTGTTTCGTTCTGCAGGGAGGGAGAAAAAGAATGTTTTTCTTTCGATTAGGCACTTTACAGCTTTCTGGACTCAACATTGAGTTCAACAATTTCAGACTATAACCCCTGCCCCCATTTTTCAGGCTGTTTATTATTCTGCCATCCCCATTTGCAACATTTAGGGCTGGATTTTGATACTGGGGCGGGTTGGGGTCGTGTCATCCGCATTTCGTGTTATCCACCCGCCTGCAATTGGATGTGGGAGATTGATGGAATTTTCACTTAATTAGGCAATTGAGTTCCAGCATGTGGGAACCCATGAACCAATTAGTGGTTTCAGTCTGAAAGTCGCCTCTGATGATGTCATCATTGCAGGTCAGAGACTGCCTGGTCTCAGAGATTGCCTGGCCTTTGCTGTGAGAGGACCTGGATGCAAAATGAGCAGCATCTCAGAGAGAGAGAGAGAGAGAGAGAGAGAGAGACAGCATCAGAGGCGACTTTCAGACCTAATACTACTACTACCTTCATCACAATACTACTACTACCTTCATCACATCTCCGTTGTAATAGTGGACCTGCAGCTGATAGTCAGCTATCCACTTGTGCTCCTGCCAGGTTTCACTGGCGTGTTTCACATCAGGTGTACTTCACGTCGGAAAAGGGTTAAACTAGCTAAAATGTTTCAAAATGGCATTACAGAGCCAATTTAGGGCTTGTTAAGGGCTTTAATGGCCTCTCCCGCCTCTTGGAGGCGGGACGGAGTCGGGAACCCCGCGACCGATTTTGTCAAAATTGCGTGGAGGCGGAATGGAGTCGGGCTGGGGTCAGGACCCCCAAATCTGCAACTTTAACCCCCCACATGCCTCCAAACCCGACTCCACGGGTCATTGAAAATCCAGCCCTTAATCTCTCCTGCCTCCTACCTTAGCACAGACAGTTCCTTCAATACCTTCCTCCCCTCCCCCTCACCCTTTCCCTGCCTCTGCACCTGCTTAAAATCTGTTACATCTCTAGCCTTTTCCAGTTCTGATGAAGGGTCCCAGACCTGAAACGTTAACTCGGTTTCTCTCTCTCCACGGATGCTGCCTGGCCTGCTG
This sequence comes from Squalus acanthias, assembly GCA_030390025.1. NCBI lineage: Eukaryota > Metazoa > Chordata > Chondrichthyes > Squaliformes > Squalidae > Squalus > Squalus acanthias. Next base: position 58,023,980 of record CM059445.1, read on the forward strand.
AGTGCTTCTAGCATTTTCTGTTGTTATTTCAGATTTCCAGCATCCGCAGTATTTTGCTATTGTAGAAAAAGAATGTTGGCTGACTGTCGGGAAATTCTAGACCTCCCCTTTTTATTTGCTTAAGCAACGCTCAATAAGTTGCTTGTCGTCTTGTTAAATGGTGAGTGTTTGCTGACTGAATTAGCATGCACATCAAGGTGAGGAACGTCAGTGTTGAGGAGTGGAACACTCTCTAGAGTTTAGAAGAATGAGAGGTGATCTCATTGAAACATATAAAATTCTTAGAGAGCTTGACAGGGTAGAAGCTGAGAGGTTGTTTCCCCTGGCTGGAGAGTCTAGAACCAGGGGTCACAGTCTCAGAATAAGGGGTCGGCCATTTAGGACTGAGATGAGGAAGAAATTTCTTCACTCAGAGGGTGGTGAATCTTTGGAATTCTCTACCCCAGAGGGCTGTGGATGCTCAGTCGTTGAGTATATTCAAGACTGAGATCGATTTTTGAGCACTAAGGGAATCAAGGGATATGGGGATAGAGCGAGAAAGTGGAGTTGAGGTAGAAGATCAGCCATGATCTTATTGAATGGCGGAGCAGCTTCGAGGGGCCGAATGGCCGACTCCTGCTCCTATTTTTGATGTTCTTATGTTATCCAATACCACCTGCAACAACTCCCAGTCCACTGTCCCCTCTCTCTGCCTGGCTAATTCCTCCATAAGTAAAACAAAACCACAACCTCGATCACGGCGTCGCAGCAAAATAAACCATCAAAAACAATGCTTTGATTTAAGTTCCGACTGGTCATCATAGAATAGAATCATAGAATGATACAGCAGAGAAGGAGGCCATTCGGCCCATCGTGCCTGTGCCGGCTCTTTGAAAGAGCTCTCCGATTAGTCCCACTCCCCCCTGCTCTTTCCCCATGGCCCTGCAAATTAGTTCTCTTCAACTACACGTCCAGTTGCCTTTTGAAAGTTCCTATGGAATCTGATTCCACCAGCCTTTCAGGTAGAGCGTTCCAGATCATAACAGCCCTCTGTGTGAAGAATTTTCTCCTCATTTCCCCTCTAGCTCTTTTGCCAATTATTTTAAATCTATGACCTCTGGTTACTGACTCACTTGCCAGAGGAAACAGTTTCTCCCCACTTGCCTACTTGATCTGGGTGAAGCTATTGGCAGAAAATTACATAGAATGTACAGCACAAAAAACAGGTCATTCGGCCCAACTGGTCTGTGCGCCAGTCATTATGCTCCTCCTCCCACCCTGCTTCATTCTCACCCCTTCTGCATAACCAGCTAATCTGCATATCCTTCCATTTAAAGCAACAACGTTCAATCCAATCAAACACAACTCTTTGCCAAGTAACTGATACGAAGAGAAAGGTCATCGTGGGAGATCACCGTACACGGAGGCTGCTACTCAACGATCGAGGAGCCAACTTCGGCTTTTCCGTCGGTTTGTTGATTTGAATATCTGGAAATTGTAACAGGCCGTACAGCATTTCAGTTTCCGCAACGATTTCTGGAGAAGAAAATGTTTAAGAGTTAGTTTCCGGCCGAGGGGCTTATCAGCTTGAATTTCCTGGGGATTTTCAGCGTAAGTACGCCCTAAGAGCGGAGCTGCGCCATATTCCCCCCTCCCCCCCGAGGAAATTCGCACGTAACCGATTTACACCGAAACTTCACTGCACGTGAATTTCCTCGATCATTTGCGCTGCTCCCAAATGATGTCCGTCTGAACCCCTCTGGGCTCATTAATATAGCCCCGCCTCCACGCACGAGACCAGAGAACGCGAGTTTCCTGCATTTGGGTCAGTTCTGAATGGGTGCAAATTTAGTCCCAGCAGGATCCGAAATCACTATTTCTGGTATAAAAACAGAAAATGCTGGAAATACTCAGCAGGTCAGGCAGCACCTGTGGAGAGAGAAACATCAGCATCTGTGGAGAGAGATTTCCAGCATCCGCAGTACTTTGCTTTTGTATCACTATTTCTGGTATTTTATAGCGAATTTTTTGCAATTACTTTTTTAAAATTTCAGTGGCTGTTTCTTTGAATGTTTTTTTAAATGGCACCAGAATCTGTTACATTAAAGAGAAAAAAAGCTTCCACAATTACAGTTTCATAAACATGCTGCAATGAATGTGCATAAATGGTGGTTTAATGGCTTCAATCTTTAATTTTTATAATATCAGTGATATAAAGAGGGACTTAAAGAAGGGAGATGTTCTGCATGTTCTGTGCTTTCCTCAGGCCCGATTAGATCCAATGATTTCTGCTTGTTTAATGCTGGTTTTTATGTCGGGCGTACACCGATGAGATTCTCAGGAAACTTTGGCGTAGGCTGCCATCGGCAACAACACCACAGAAACCCAGTAAATGTTCGGTGTAAGTCGGATTGAAGAAATTCTGGCCCACATCATATTACCTTAGTGACAATAATAACATGTATTGCAGCTAATTCCCCCCCACTTCCTTCGCCCCACCATTGGCAGCCTTGCCTTCAGCCATCTAGGACTTAAACTCTGAAATTCACTCCCCGCCTCACTACCTCTCTCTCCTCCTTTAAGACACTCCTTAAAACTGAGATGAGGAGAAACTTCTTCACTCAGAGGGTAGTAAATCTATGGAATTTGCTGCCTCAGAGAGCTGTGGAAGCTGCGACATTAAATAAATTTAAAACGGAGATAGACAGTTTCCTAGCTGATAAGGGAATTAAGGGTTATGGGGAGCGGGCAGGGAAGTGGACGTGAGTCTAGGTTCGGATCAGCCATGATCCTATTGAATGGCGGAGCAGGCCCAAAGGGTCGTATGGCCTACTCCTGCTCCTACTTCTTATGTTCTTATGTTTTATGTTCTTAAAACCTACCTCTTTGGCCAAGGGTTAATGTTTCAGGTCGATGACGAAGGTTCTGACGAAGGGTCATCGACCTGAAACGTTAACTCTGTTTCTCTCTCCACTGATGCTGCCTGACCTGCTGAGTATTTCCAGCGTTTTCTGTTTTTATTTCAGATTTCCAGCATCCGCAGTATTTTGCTTTTGTATTTATTATAGGGTGTTGCTTAATGCAGTTGTTTGAAATTTGTTTTGGTAACAGCTGTTGAGTGGAATCCAAGAATGTGTTGGCAGGTTATAGAAGGTTCGAGTCATCACTGGACAATGTGTTAGGAATTTCCATGTGCACAGGTCAAATCCAAACAATATCTTAATCCCTGGCCTGTATTTTGTATGTAAACAATGTCCACAATTCCATAGACCCACTGCTCGTCCCCAAGTTCAGGGGGTCTAGAACGAGGGGTCACAGTCTCAGGATACGAGGTAGGACATTTAGGACTGAGATGAGGAGAAATTTCTTCACTCAGAGGGCGGTGAACCTGTGGAATTCTCTACCACAGAAGGCTGTGGAGGCCAAGTCACTGAATATATTTAAGAAGGAGATAGATAGATTTCGAGACGCAAAAGGCATCAAGGGGTATGGGGAGAGAGCGGGAATATGGTATTGAGATAGAGGATCAGCCATGATCATATTGAATGGCGGAGCAGGCTTGAAGGGCCGAATGGCCTACTCCTGCTCCTATTTTTCTGTTTCTATGTTTCACAGCACTTTTAAAGACTGTTTCAACTATAAATGAACCGCATGCCTGAGAATGCAGGCCGTCGTTTTGGGTCCTGATCCCAGCATCTCTGCATCACGTCAACCATCTGTGCACACTCCTGTGGACAATTCTCTGGAATTAATGTAAGGCACGGTCTCTCTCCTGCCACCACTTTCACAAACACAGCCATTATGTTTGTCCCTGAAATGTGAAGAAACAGTTAGAATCATTTAGATACTCAACAATATCAGTTCTTTCTTAAATCAAAGTAAGACCCAAGCTGGTTGTACCAAAGCTTAGATACTCAAGTACAGCACCATCTAGACCACAAACTAAGTAATTGTACACATACACGCACCCACACATATATGCATGCACACATACATGTACACACATGTACACACATATGCATGCACACACACACATGTACACACATATGCATGCACACACACACATGTACACACATATGCATGCACACATACATGTATATATATATATATATATATATACACACACATGTACACATACATATACACATACACACACATATACCAGCTACATGTTGTTAAGTTGTAAACCAAAGACAGACTTAATTTGGAATACAGCCATGAATTTTCCTCAATTACTTAAAGAACCTGACAGGAAGAAACAACTGTTGAATTGTTGCCTGCAATCCACAAATCTTTGAGAATGCATTAACAGATTGATTATAGCCTTTACTTTTACATTAAGGTTTCATTGCTCTGGTAGCACGCTGGTTAACATAGTTGCGTATAGTTTCTTTGTGCGTTTCTGAAACGCAATCACTTACCCATTTATTTTAAACAGATTTATGACCATGTTAGAATACCCCACAAGGGGATTAACCAGTGCACTGCCAGCGCAAATGAAACTGTTTTGGTGTCATCGTGAATCAGAGGAACCATCAAACTCTTTGCTGAAAAGCAGTATTGCAAGGCCTCTTCAGGGTCACTGTGTACCATCGTGATGATATCGCCAAGCAAACAGACAAGATAATTCTATTCAAACCCATCCACCTTTAACAACCGCGAAACTCTTGATCAAAATGAAAATTTGTGATCATGATTAAACGTTGTGGTAATAATGAACAAGTCCGTCACAATAGGATCCCACGGTGGAGGGAAAGAAAAGTTGGCCTTGCTCCCAATAAATCAGGATCATCCTATTCACAAGGTTTGTGAATTATTCTGAGAAGGGATTAGCAGTTGCCAGGTTGACTGGAGTGGTCTGGGTGGACGAGCTATCAATGATGGTGTTACCTGCATAGGACTTCTGCTGAGTCAGGACCTCCCACGTAACAATGGAAAAGCTGGAAATAAAAAAGTTTCTGTTAAGTTTCCTCATGACAGGAAAGCAAGTCGAAGTAACTTATTTGTCCAATACTGGAATTTTACAATTGGATGAACAAGTAAATTTTTTATGCAATACAACAACAACTTGCATTTATATAGCGCCTTTAACATAGCAAAATATCCCAAGGCGCTTCACAGGAGCGTTATCAAACAAAATTTGACACCGAGCCACATAAGGAGATATTAGGACAAAATCTTGATCAAAGAGGCAGGTTTTAAGGAGCGCCTTAAAGGAGGAGAGAGAGGTAGAGAGGCGGAGAGGTTTAGGGAGGGAATTCCAGAGTTTAGGGCCCAGGCAACTGAAGGCACGGCCACCAATGGTTGAGCGATTAAAATCGGGGATGCACAAGAGGCCAGAATTGGAGGAGTGCAGAGATCTTGGAGGGTTGTGGGGCTGGAGGAGGTTACAGAGATAGGGGGGGGCGAGGCCGCGGAGGGATTTGAAAACAAGGATGAGAATTTTAAAATCAAGGAGTTGCCAGACTGGGAGCCAATGTAGGTCAGTGAGCACAGGGGGTGATGGGTGAATGGGAGTTGGTGCAAGTTGAATTCATACAAGGCACTAAAAGCTTTATTAACAAATTCCATAATAACCGTTTAAATCCTGACTGCTAAATGGTACAGTGGCTATAATTCACCAGCAGAATGGTATTATGACACAGGTTTCTAACTAGTATTAGTTAACTTAGTACTTAAGAAAAGACATACTTGCTCTCGAGGCAGTACAAAGAAGGTTCACTCGGTTAATCCCGGGGATGAGGGGGTGGACATATGAGGAGAGATTGAGTAGATTTAGACTCTACTCATTGGAGTTCAGAAGAATGAGAGGCGATCTTATTGAAACATATAAGATTGTGAAGGGGCTTGATCGGGTGGGTGCGGTAAGGATGTTCCCAAGGATGGGTGAAACTAGAACTAGGGGGCATAATCTTAGAATAAGGGGCTGCTCTTTCAAAACTGAGATGAGGAGAAACTTCTTCACTCAGAGGGTAGTAGGTCTGTGGAATTTGCTGCCCCAGGAAGCTGTGGAAGCTACATCATTAAATAAATTTAAAACAGAAATAGACAGTTTCCTAGAAGTAAAGGGAATTAGGGGTTACGGGGAGCGGGCAGGAAATTGGACATGAGGCTGAGTTCGGATCGGTCGAGGCCCTGTGGGTGGCGGAGCGGGCCCAGGGGCTGAGTGGCCGGGTCCTGCTCCTACTTCTTGTGTTCTTAGATTTGAGGTGAGGATCAGATCAGCCATGATCTCATTGAATGGCGGAGCAGGCTCGAGGGGCCGATTGGCCTACTCCTGCTCCTATTTCTTATGTAGTAGTAGAATTTGGTTGCCAGTGGGATTGTGACTTCCATCTCTCTCTAAACAACTGTACAGTAGGGGTCACCAGACAAGAAGCAAAGGCCTAGCAGTGCAATGTAAAGCAAACACAAACTACACACTTACTGGAGAGGGCGAGAGAGAGAAAAGGGGAAAAGGGGAAGAAGGGGAGGAAGAAAGGAAGGGAAGGAAGAGAAAGGAAAAGAAAGGAAAGGAAAGGAAAGGAAAGGAAAGGAAAGGAAGGAAGGAAGGAAGACTTGCATTTATACAGCGTCTTTCACAACCTCAGGACATCCCAAAGCTCTTTACAGCCAATGAAGTACTTATTGAAATGTAGTCACTGTTGCAATGTAGGAAATTTGGCAGCCACTTTGTGCACAGCAAGCTCCCACAAACAGCAATGTGATACCGAGCAGATAATCTGTTTAGTGGTGTTGATTGAGGGATAAATATTGGCCAGGACACTGGGGAGAACTCCCCCTGCTCTTCTTCAAAATAGTGCCATGGGATCTTTATCGTCCACCTGAGAGGGTAGACGGGTCCTGGGTTTAACGTCTCATCTGAAAGACGGCACCTCCGACAGATGCAGCACTCCCTCAGCACTGCACTGGGAGTGTCAGCCTAGACTTTGTGCTCAAGTCGCTGGAGTGGGGACTTGAAGGCATCCCTGAGTCCTGCAGTCTCATTAAACTCTAACCTGTAGACATCATGCTTGACACCAGAAGGTCTGGATGATAGTTCAGGTGGCATGTAGCTGACGGTCCCTCTCACCGCAGACCTTTCAATTTGTTCCATACTACTTAAATAATCTTCCCATTTTGATAATCCAAAATCCGCAATCTAAAAGATATAACAGTCGCACGTCATTTATCGAGCACAAACCTTGTGTGTCACCTAAATGCCTTCACAATGATAAAAGACTATTATGGTTTTGTTATACTGCAGGTATTGATTTGACACCATTAAGAGAGGTGCAGAGACAGAAGCGCTGAATTAGTTGTACAGGGCCTTGGTGAGACCACACCTTGAGTACTGTGTGCAGCTTTGGTCGCCTTATCTGAGGAAGGATGTTCTTGCCATGGAAGGAGTTCAGCGAAGATTTACAAGGCTGATACCTGGGATGGCAGGAATGACATATGAGGAGAGATTGGGTCGATTGGGCTTATACTCGCTGGAGTATAGAAGAATGAGAGGGGATCTCATCGAAACATATAAAATTCTGACAGGTCTGGACAAACTAGATGCAGGAAGAATGTTCCCGATGGTCGGAGAGTCCAGAACCAGGGGTCATAATCTAAGGATAACAGGTAAGCCATTTAGGACAGAAATGAGGAGGAATTTCTTCACCCAGAGAGTGGTGAACCTGTGGAATTCTCTACCACAGAAGGTAGTTGAGGCCAAGTCATTAAATATATTCAAGAATGAGTTAGATATATTTCTTAAAGCTAAAGGTATCAAGGGATATGGGGAGAAGGCAGGTACAGGGTACTGAGTTTGGATGATCAGCCATGATCTCATCGAATGGCAGAGCAGGCTCGAGGGGCCGAATAGCCTACTCCTGCTCCTATCTTCTATGTTTCTATATTTCTATGTGTCTCAGCTCCATACCACTCCATGGAGGCAGCTCTGCTCACCAGTATTTAAGGAGATGGCTTCATACTGGTTGCACTAATATTGGTATGACTCTTTGAAGTGGCCTCTCACCACTTGGCAGAATTTGAATACCCTTCAATTGATGACTTCAGTACACAGCTACACTTTCAATTCGTGTGTTGTAGCTACAAGGAAACCGTGTTGAATTGACGCAGAAGTTTCAGTGTTAGCAGCTCATCTCTTACAATAGATAGAATCTATATAATTCTGCTGTATCAATCTGTGCTACGGCCCGTCTTTCGGATGAGACATTAAACCGAGACGGGGCCTCAGTTTAAAATCTCATGAAGGCGGCACCTCCGACAGTGCAGCACTCCCTCACTACTGCACTGGAGTGTCAATAACCAGGGGGCATAGATTTAAAGTAATTGGTAGAAGGATTAGAGGGGAGTTGAGGAGAACTTTTTTCACCCAGAGGGTGGTGGGGGTCTGGAACTCACTGCCTGAAAGGGTGGTAGAGGCAGAAACCCTCATCACATTTAAAAAGTACTTGGATATGCACTTGAAGTGCCATAACCTGCAGGGCTACGGACCAAGAGCTGGAAAGTGGGATTAAGCTGGATAGCTCTTTTTTGGCCGGCACAGACACAATGGGTCAAATGGACTCCTTCTGTGCCATAAATTTCTATGATTCTATGGCCGTGATCTTACCTTTCGGTGCGAGTTGGGAACGGGTCAGCTAACTTGCGGGTTCCGATCCCACCCCCAACGACGCCCGACCCACAGACGCTATTTTATGTTGATTGGCCTTGTTAAGCCCGCCCTGTGGGCTTGCCGGCCAATTAAGAGAAAGCTGGTGTCAGGTGACATCAGTTGATGATGTGTCATCTGCCAGTTTTCTTAAAGGGGACACGCTCATTTTTGTTTGACAGATGGTTTTTCAGTGTTTGACAGCATTGAGGTGCTGCAAACACTGCCAATCACTGTACAAAGGTGAGCCCTTGCCCCCAGGCTCTCCAGAGACTCTCTCCTTAGGATAAAACAGATGGCAGCTGCAGGTGAGGCTACAGAAGTGATCTGTCACTGGTGAGAGAGGTTCTCCCAATGAGCTGGGACTACACAAACACTTCAAACCTTATTACCTACAGAAAAGTCTAAATACATTAAAAATGATTTTCCCAGCATTTCCTTACCTCTGAAACTCACCAGTGCACCATTGGATCCTTCACACCACTTCTGCAGCTGTCATCAATAAAGAAACATTACAGTAGACTCACAACACGCCACACTTACCTGGCATGGTATCAGGACGTCGGGAAGCCCACAGTCAACCTGGCAAAATTGGAAAAAGCCTCTTAACTACCTGTTAACTACCTGTTAACAGGCAGTTAAGTGCCTATAATCCTCTTCCCACCGCTAGGAGTCAGGTCCCTGCGCAAATCGGGGACCCGACTCCCGGGAAGATTGATTGGAGGCGGGTTGGAAGCGGGTTCGGGACCCGCTGCCAATCTTTTTGACTTTGCCAGCAGTCCCGCCTCCAAACCCGACCCCTGAGTGCCGGCAAAATCGCCCCCTTGGTGTCAGCCTGGATTTTGTGCTCAAGTGTCTGGAGTGGGGCTTGAACCCACAACCTTCTGACTCAGAGATGAAAGAGCTATCACTGAGACAAGGCTGACACCTAATTAGGACTTGAATCTCTCACTGAATACCTTTAAAATCTCAGATATAATACACTCCAGTCTGACTGTTTAACATAGCAACCTTGATATGAAGATTCTCATCCACGAGTATGTTTGCAGGCTTCAGATCCAGGTGAAGTAGGGGTGGGTTCATACTGTGCAGGAAATTCATCCCCATTGCCATCTCATGAATAATCCGGAACTTCATTGGCCAAGTTAACGTGTACCTGACGAGCAGTTTATCCAGGGAGCCATTCTCCATGTATTCCATTACAATCCCAGCCGGTCTGGTACAAATCCCATATATTGGCAAAATATACTTAAAGTTCATTTTCAACATCTGTGCTGCCTCCTCCACTAGATGTTTCATGTTCCTGTCACAAGTTAATGAGAAAAGATTGTTGTAATTATCAATTTCCCGCAGTAATCCTACTGTAACTCACTCGTTCGCAGGACTTGAACTATTAGCTTCCCCATTTCCCTGACCATCTTCAGGTGTTTAAAACCCAAGTGAGCTTTGACTAAACACAACTTGAGTTACCTATTCCCTCCTGCTCCATTCAGTCTTGGTCACGTTCTGCCCAGTAAGCCTTGCCTCTGCAACAAGGTTTCTCAATTTTTCTCCAGACCTGTACATTCATATACGAACATACGAAAATGATGGACAGGCAGAAGACCTACTGGTCCATCCAGCTTTTCCCACAGAGCCATGTAATGCCTTCTGCATCACAATACAGACACTCCCCACCCCACCCCACCCAGAGCCATGTAATCTCCTGGGAGAGGCAAAAAAAAAAGATTTTAAAAAAACCCAGGCCAATTAGGGAGAAGGAAAAACCTGGAAAATTCCTCTCCAACCGCCTTAGTCGATCGAAACTAGCCCAGGAAATCACATTGGCTCTGCTTTACATTACAGGATGCCCACCTCTTGTACAACATGATCTCCGCCCAAGCCAGAAACAGGTCCAGCTCTCGCTTGATGGAATACAGCGAATCGGCATCCACCCAATAAGCCGACAGCCTGTTCCACGGGTCTGCTATTCTCTGGGTAAAGAAGAACCGTCCAACATCTATCCTAGTTCTGCCCTTACGTAACTTGTAAGCATAAGCCCTGGTCCTCACTATGATTCTACGACAGGGATTTACTGAAGATCACCAGGGTCTCACCATTCAATGATACAGCACTGATAAAGTGTGCAATTGTGCCATCAATCTCAACTATTATTGAGAAGTCGCACAACACCAGGTTATAGTCCAACAGTTTTATTTGAAATTACGAGCTTTCGGAGCTCTGCTCCTTCGTCAGGTAAAGTTGAAGGAGCAGCAGCTCTGAAAGCTCATAATTTCAAATAAAACTGTTGGACTATAACCTGGTGTTGTGCGACTTCTCATTTTTGTCCACCCCAGTCCAACACCGGCATCTCCGCATCATGTCAACTATTATTAGCCAACAAATTATGTAAACGTTCAATCTCTACAGGATATAGTAACAGGCAAATTCTTCCCCTTAACCAGATCTATTAACTAAGAACCACTTAATACTTAATGCATAAATAATACCAACCAGGTTTAGCTGCTGTTTATTGATTGCCAGTATTAATTACCAGTTTATATCTCCCTAAAAAGTATTCGTTTATCATGATTTAACTTTGATCATATTGTCTAGGATTGAAAAAAAGACTTGCATTTCTATAGCGCCTTTCACGGCCATCGAACGTCCCAAAGCGCTTTACAACCAATGAGGTACTTTTTGAAGTGTAGTCGCTGTTGTAATGTAGGAAATGTGACAGCCAACTTGCTTTTGGTTGAATAGTCTATATAACAGAGTGTGCCACGGGGAGCTCGATTCACACCGTTAGCTGCAATCCCTGGTACCCACCTTTCAAACGAAGACGATTCTTCACACAACAAATGGCAGCACTTCACAGCCAGGTTCACCCTCCACAGTTTGTGTTTTGCTTTGAAGACGGTTGCGAACCCTCCCGAGGCAATCTTGTGGAAAGACACAAAGTCGTCCTCCGTGAAGCAGTTGACTGCGGCGCACGGTGGCGGGAGGAAAGGGTCCTGCAGCTCCCCGGCCATTGCAGAGAGGAGAAAGCAGCTTCAAGGACAAGTCACTGCCAGCTCAACTTCCTGCTCAAGAGCGTGGGCGGAGAATCGAGTGCAAAACGAAACTATCGCCTTTCACAACAGGAATGTTGTAACTCAAGACAATTACTATGCTGGATGCACTGAACGTTGTAGTATCACTAATGATACAAAGCTGTTGCCAAAACCATTCCCATTAATAAAAGCACTGATTTGTTTCGTAGACTAACTCAGCAGGACCAATAGAGAAAGAAAGGCTTGTATTTCTACAGCGCCTTTCACGACCACCGGACATCTCAAAGCGCTTTACAGCCAATGAAGTACTTTTTTGGAGGATAGTCACTGTTGTAATGTGGGAAACGCAGCAGCCAATCTGCACACAGCAAGCTCCCACAAACAACAATGTGATAATGACCAGATAATCTGTTTTTGTGATGTTGGTTGAGGGGTAAATATTGGCCGAGGACACCGGAGAGAACTCCCCTGCTCTTCTTCGAAATAGTGCCGTGGGATCTTTTACGTCCACCTGAGAGAGCAGACGGGGCCTCGGTTTAACGTCTCATCCGAAAGACAGCCCCTCCGACAGTGCAGCACTCCCTCAGCACTGCACTGGGAGTGTCAGCCTGGATTTTTGTGCTCAAGTCTCTGGAGTGGGACTCAACTTCTGACTCAGAGGCGACAGTGCTAACCACTGAGTCACAGCTGGCAATGTGGAATTTTCCCTCATCGATTACATATTTCAAATACTTTAATTCTTTTCATTTCACATTTTTTTCTCTTCCTCTGCCTTTGGACTGGTGGGGGTGGTGGGGGGGTGGGGGGCGGGGGGGAGACCAAAACGAGTGATAACGAATCAGCCGCCCATTTTACCCCCCGCCTGATTATCTTTTCCATTGAATTTGGGCGGGGGTGTAAAATGTTTTGCTGATTCGCTATTACCCATTATGTGCTACGAATTTCACCCCCACTGACTCATTCTGGACTCCAATTCACTGACTCATGCATGGGGTACATCGGGTTCCATAGAATCTACAGCACAGTAACAGACCATTCGGCCCAACTGGTCTATTTGGGCGTTTATGCTCCGCACGAGCCTCCTCCCACCCGTCTAGAGTTTATTGACTCACGTTGTAATGTTGGGTGGGAGATAAATAAATATTGGCCAGGTCGCTGGGGAGAACTCCCCCGCTCTTCATCAAATAGTGCCGTGGGATCTCTTACGTCTACCTGAGAGGGCAGATGGTTTAACGTCTCATCCGAAAGACGGCACCTCCAACAGTGCAGCATTCCCTCAGCACTGCACTGGAAGTGTCAGCCTGGATTTGGAGCTCAAGTCTCTGGAGTGGGCCTCGAACCCACAACCTTCTGACTGAGAGGCGAGAGTACTACCCACTGAGCTAGGGCTGACACCAAATACAAAGCAAACCTGGAAGTAGCAAAAAAAAATCATATTTGGGACATCTGCTACCTTATAAAATGATGCCCTGTGGCAGTGCCTCCTGCTTATAATACAATTGCCTTGTTGTAAGATGAAGTTCTGCAGGTCCAGGGCTTCATCACTTTTACACATGTTATGGGAAACTCTAGAATGTAAGTCTCCCAGGCACCGTGTTGTAATCAGACCTTTGCCTGACATCACATGCTGAACATACTGAACAACCTGCTAGACAAGCATCTGAATGACACAAACCACAAGCCCGACACTAAGGTTCAGTGATAATCTTATACTTAACTGCCTGGGCACTGAAAGGAGTAGAAATACAAGATTATCTTACATGATAGGATGTGAGATCTGATTACTCCAAGAACACTGTGAATGCTTAACTGTTCTGAGGGAGTAGCTGAACGCTACAGACTAGGAGTGTTCCTCACTGAATCGTTGGCCTGTGGCGAGCTAGCTGATCTTCACCAGGGTGATGGTTAGGGGTGTTAGAGGTGGCCCTGAGTCCCCCTTGGCTAGGGAGGGATAGTGAGTTAGAGTTTCCACTCCTGATCACTACCCTGTGACCCCTGCTGGACGTGTGTGAACATCAGGTGAGGACAAGGACAGGCTCAGCTCCGATGACCCCCTATGACTGAATAGCCAATCAGCACTAATTGCCAACGCTCACACCTCAATTATAGCCATTTGGTCAAGATACTACAGGCCAACATTGCCCATGAAACCATCTCCCAACACAAGTTGGTGCCGTCAGGAGGATCGGGGAAGCTTGAATATTGGAATGAGAAAAAACATTACTTGGAAGCTCCTCACTTACTTTCAGCTCTTCATTTTAGAGTCCTGTCTTCAAACTTTCCCTATTGAGTCTAGAGGGTCAGGACATGCACCTCAGTTGAGATTTGCCACTACTGCATTCCCTTCAGCCAACATACCTACCTGCCCTAACAGGGTCACTGAAATGTGGCTGTAATAGTTTAAAAACCTCCAGTCAATTCACTCATAGATGAGATCAGACAGAGCACCTTGTATGAGTCCTGATAGGATGGTCACTGGATAGGTTCATTAGATTGATTCCTGGGATGAGAGGGTTGTCCTATGAGGAGAGATTGAGTAGCTTGGGCCTATACTCTCTGGAGTTCAGAAGAATGAGAGGTGATCTTATTCAAACATACAAGATTCTGAGGGGGATTGACAGGGTAGATGCTGAGAGGTTGTTCCCCCTGGCTGGAGAGTCTAGAACTAGGGGTCATAGTCTCAGGATAAGGGGTCGGCCATTTAAGACTGAGATGAGGAGGAATTTCTTCACTCAGAGGGTTGTGAATCTTTGGAATTCTCTGCCCCAGAGGGCTGTGGATGCTCAGTCGTTGAGTATATTCAAGGCTGAGATCGATACATTTTTGGACTCTAGGGGAATCAAGGGATATGGAGATCGGGCAGGAAAGTGGAGTTGAGGTTGAAGATCAGCCATGATCTTATTGAATGGCGGAGCAGGCTCGAGGGGCCGTGTGGCCTACTCCAGCTCCTAATTCTTATGTTCTTATTTGGTGCACTTGCAGTAAATGAAACAAAAAACATTTTATATTTTTTGGCACAGTGACTTCTAATTGAAATTATTTGGTTGAATGTTTTTAAATCTCTACTCAGGAGAAGCAAGGCCAGTAGCAGGGGTAGAGTAGGAGTAGAGTTTCTGCTTTGGGCGCAATCGGGAAATTACGCCCAAAGTGCTCTCGAAATGGCGCTGGTTAGGTTAGCCTAGGCTGCAAGTTTCCACTAAAATTAATTCTTCTATGAACCAGCACAATCGGGCAGCGTAACAGAACGTAATAGGTTCCATTTTTTTAATTTTTCCATTAAAAAATATTCCTCGATGTACTTAAGAGTGGCAACCTGGTGCAAAAAATATGCATTTTTAATAAGCGTGTCCAGTCCTCCATCTGTGATTAACATGATTTAAAATCACTGCAAATGACTAAAAAAAAACTATACTGAACCATTTAATAGTTTCATTGGCGTGCACTAGTTAGTTTCTTAGTAAATTAAACATGTTTTGATGTGAAAAAGAACTTTTAGAACGAGCCTACTAGCACCTGTGCGCCTCAGAAATTTGAGCGCAATTTGAGGAGCCTTCCTGAACTCCTCAATTATAGCCATTTGGTCAAGATACTACAGGGCCAACGTTGCCCATGAAACCATCTCCCAACACAAGTTGGTGCCGGCTCAGGAGGATCGGGGAAGCTTGAATATTGGAATGAGAAAAAACATTACTTGGAAGCTCCTCACTTACTTTCAGCTCTTCATTTGAGTCATGTCTTCAAACTTTCCCTATTGAGCGCAATCGATGGAATCTCGGAATTTCGACCCGTGGTTGTGGCCAGTGCCTGACCTGGGCGGATTGAATCCCTGAAGCAGTGTCAAAGATCGCGGAAACCACGAACGTAAGTGGTTTTGGACGTAGCTCACTTACGTTTAAAATTCCCCGATCTTTTGCGCTGGTTCGGCTGATACTACTAGCGGAAACAAGCGGAACCTCGACCCCCCGCCCCTCCCACCCTTGTCTCTGGTAATGGAGCACTTTTACTTTTATCATAGTATGGCTACATTCAAACATGAATTGTAGACTTTTAACCCAGTACAGCACTCAGAAGAAAAAAAAACTTACATCTATACAGCACCTTGCTAAGTCTGCTTCCAAAGTTCTTCACGCACAATGAATTATCTTGAAGTGTTTGCCCATAAACTGTTGTTTTATAGGCAAACACGGCAGCCATCTTTGTGCATAGCAAGGTCCCTCACACGGTAATGGGACAAACGACTGGGTTAATCTCTTTATGGTGATGTTACCGGAGGAAAGAATATTGCCCAGTACCATCTACAAGATGCACTGCAGCGACTCGCCAAGGCTTCTTCGACAGCACCTCCCAAACCCGCGACCTCCACCACCTAGAAGGACGAGGGCAGCAGGCGCACAGGAACACCACCACCTCCAAGTTCCCCTCCAAGTCACACAACATCCCGACTTGGAAATATATTGGCCGTTCCTTCATCGTCGCTGGGTCAAAATCCTGGAACTCCCTCCCTAACAGCACTGTGGGAGTACCTTCAGCGCACGGACTGCAGCGGTTCAAGGCGGCGGCTCACCACCACCTTCTCAAGGGCAATTAGAGATGGGCAATAAATGCCGACCTTGCCAGCGACACCCACATCACGTGAATGAGTAAAAAAAAGGAAACACAGAGCTCCCAGTTCTTCTTCAACCTTTAACCCAGGCCCTTGTGACGATTTCTTTTTTATCTCTCAACCGCGCCAGAACCTTCGGAGTACTGAAGTTAAATAGAGCTTGTTAGCTGGATTGAAGGGAATGTGAATGGTTGATTAATCCATTCACACTCTGCTCAAGGGGGCTAGGGGCCAGTGTGTGTAACAAAACCCAGGCTGTGAGTTTGAGCATTTTATTCGGTACAGAGTTAAGTTTCATTATACATTCACCAACTATTTCAAAAGTTAGTTGAAGAAAAATGACGATATATGCTGCAGTGGGCTTTGCAGTATAAACCCAGTGAGGTCAGTGATATTTCTGGCTCATTGTAATAAGATTGCAAAGCTGCAGCTGACTCTGAGAATATTGTGAATGATGAAACATTTTTAGTTCAGCATCTAGTTCTATAATATTCACAATAGGTCATTTACAGAAAATTATATTCGGTATGCATTTGACAATGGTTAATTTGGCAGAATGATTTGTAGCATAACCTTGTGTACACAAAACGCATTGGGCAGCAAATTTGCTGACAACTAGTCTTTTTTTTAATGTAATTTGCCCCTGGAGGCACCTGTGTTTTTGTTGCTGGAATATGCTGCAAGCTCTCCCAAGAGCCCATTCTTTGCATACCAGTCTAGGCAGCAACAGCAGACTGGTCAGATATGCGAGGGGGGAGGAAAAGCATCACGCAACCGAGCCCAACCCCGCGCCCGCCTGGCACCCACCCTTTCCAACAGGGGCCTCCTGGAGTGAGATCAGAATGGGAGCCCTGCTTTATATATATTTCAATTCCCCAGCCTGTAGGCACTGAGGCCAACTTCAACAACAACAACTTGCATTTACACAGCGCCTTTAACGTAGTAAAACGTCCCAAGGCGCTTCTCAGGAGCGTTATCAAGGAAAATTTAACACCGAGCCACATAAGGAGAGATTAGGACAGGTGACCAAAAGCTTGGTCAAAGAGGTAGGTTTTAAACAGCGTCTTAAAGGAGGAAAGAGAGGTAGAGAGGCGGAGAGGTTTAGGCAGGGAATTCCAGAGCTTAGGGCCTAGGCAGCTGAAGGCACGGCCACCAATGGTTGAGTGATTATAATCAGGGATGCGCAAGAGGTCAGAATTAGAGGAGCGCAGAGATCTCAGGGGTTTGTGGGGCTGGTGGAGATTACAGAGAAAGGGAGGAGCGAGGCCATGGAGGGATTTGAAAACAAGGATGAGAATTTTAAAATCGAGGCGTTGCTTAACCGGGAGCCAATGTAGGTCAGCGACCACTGAGGTGATGGGTGAGCAGGACTTGGTGTGAGTTAGGACCAGCGCACCCAAGCTGTGATCAGCTAATTTAGCACAGATTGGAGATTTTAGTTGGGATCCTCTAGTACAGCACTGGCTCGTGCCTTGATCCACTCGGGCTGGGGGCAGGGGCTGTAGACGTTCGATTCCATAGTTTGCACATGACATGGTGCACAATTACCAACCTCTCAAATGTTATACTTGAGTTCTACCGTTGACTCTCGTCATTCAGTCACACCTGTGACTTTTGTTTGGGCTCAGCTAGATTTTCAGAAGTTGCCCGCGTTTTGCAGGCTGTGTTTTGGCCGGGTAGCGGAGCGAGCGACTTGGGTGCGCCGCCTTTACAGTGCAGCCGGGCTCTGGGTAAACATGGCGTCCAACTTGATCCCGGCCTTCAACGCAGGCTCACTGTGACAGTTTGCCCGACCGCGCGCTGCAGCAAGTACAGCGATATCGTGGCATCAACGCACGATGGCAGGCAGGGCTAAAAGATCCACACTTCCACCCAGCCAAGTGCGTCAGAGCGCGCAGACGTCACAACGAGCGACTTGAATCTGCAGCCTTTTACTGGAGTCAAGTAGAGCAGAGATAGGCCCCAAGATATTTACTGAGGAGATAGGCCCAGCTTGGTTCATCCATGGGGAAAGACCCTAAAACTGCCCCATTGCAGCATCCAAGTAATAAAAGGTTCCAGAATTTTCACCTTCACGTATCCATTCCACGTATTGATCTGTCCTTGTGAGAAGAACTAACCAGTGTTATATATTTTTTATCCATATGTTTGTGCCTTTTTTTCTTCCCTCCCACATGGCAGCTGTCCTTCATTCTGCCAGCGCAATTCACACTTCATCGAGAGCCATATCCTTTGTTCCTTAACCTGTCCCATTACCATCTCCTCTTGCCTTGAATATCTCTTAATGCCTCTTTACTTCTCCTGCCTTCCATCCTATCACTGACCTTCCTTTTGTTCTTTCATCCCCTCCCCCTTTTCCCAGCCCCTAAACTTGCTTTAAAATCTGTTCCCTTTCCTGCTTTTTTCTCAGTTCTGACGAAGGGTCATCGACCTGAAACGCTAACTCTGTTTCTCTCTCCACGGATGCTGCCTGGCCTGCTGAGTTTTTCCAGCATTTTCTGTTGTTATTTAGTTTGCCTTTTGCTAGTTTAAACCAGTGTCGCCTTGTCCTAGTCTTGCACTATAATTGGATATCTCTTTCAAAGAGCTGGATTAGACAGGATGGGCTGAATGGCCTCCTTCAGTGCTGTAGGATTCTATGATACTAACTTAAAGTAGTTTTCCAGATTTACCTTTTCCATATCATTAACTATCTGATATACCTCTGTGAGATCACCTCTCAGACGTTTCCTTTCCAGGTGGAAAGGCCCGAGTTTCTCCAGCCTTTCCTCTCAGAGTCGGACCTTTGGCACAGGGATCAGCCTTGTGGTTCTTCTATGCATTGCCATCAGTTAAAGAAAAAAGGGCTGCCTTTAGTGACACCAGCTAGAATGGAGACGACTGGGGAATTGCCCCATCACACCTGGAGACCACACTGCTGCAAATGACTGGCATTGGGTTTTCGCACCATAATTGTATTATGTAATTTTGCTGGAGAAATAATCCTGCTATACTCGGGAGACAGTTTGCTGTAGTTTCGGTCATGAGTTGGGAGACTCTGTTTGCTGTAGTTTATGAGCAAATTAAAACCACAAGGACCTGCCCCGCCTCTAACTCATTGGCTGACACAGAGGTGTCAATATTCACTCCGTAAAAAAAAAAGAAAGACTTGCATTTCTATAGCGCCTTTCCCGACCACCAGACGTCCCAAAGCGCTTTACAGTGACTGAGGTACTTTTGGAGTGTTGTAATGTAGAAAACACGGCAGCCAATTTGCGCACAGCAAGCTCCCACACACAGCAATGTGATAATGACCAGATAATCTGTTTTTAGTGATGTTGATTGAGGGATAAGTATTGGCCAGGACACCGGGGAGAACTCCCCTGCTCTTCTTCGAAATAGTGGGATGGGATCTTTTACGTCCACTTGAGAGGGCAGACGGTGCCTCGGTGTAACGTCCGAAAGACGGCACCTCTGACAGTGCAGCGCTCCCTCAGCACTGCCCTGGAGTGTCAGCCTAGAATTCTGTGCTCAAATCTCTGGAGCGGGACTTGAACTCACAACCTTCTGACTCAGAGGCGATAGTGCTGCCCACTGAACCATAGCTGACACTAATAAATAAAGGGGTCTTCCTAGCCACCGGCATCATAAAACTGGCTCCGCAAAACTCACATGTCAGGAGCCAGCAGCAGGTCAAAACAAAGCAGCGTTAGCAGTGTCGCTTGTATTGCTGAGGCATGCCCCTGTGTGGTGATCCTGTAATTCAAATTATTACCAGAGAGCACAGAACATGCACCTACAATTCAGAAGAGTCAGAACAATTTTTTCCCAGCAGTATTATTTGATTTCAGTGTTCCTTGAATCATTATTTTATTCTGTGAACTACAGTTCAGCATTCAGCGGAGTAATCATTTCCAAGAATGCAACGTAGAGATGATAAAAAGGTTATGTGAATTATCGTTAGACTGTTGAGGGAACGGCGAATTATTCCACTTTTTTTGTTGAAGATTTGCAGTTTTCTCAGAGGGAATGCACCCTCTTTTCCTCAGATTTTCCTCCATTCATGGATTCCTCCCCCAGACCACACACTTCCTGTGCCTGAGAAGGTAGACTGGTTACCTTACTCCCAGGCCACTACTAATCCAGGTCAATGCCGGCCGTCAATGGCAAGCTGGTGGAGATCATCAATCTAATTTCTAACCCTCCACTCCATACAGAAGCACTTCTCTTCCACTTACATAGGAACTGGAGGAGGCCATTCAGCCCCTCGAGCCTGTTCCGCCATTCAATTAGATCATGGCCGATCTGTACCTAAAGCTCCATTTACCTGCCTTGGTTCCGTAACCCTTAATATCCTTGCCCTACAAAAATCTATCTCAGTTTTGAAATTTTCGATTGACCCCCCTAGTAGCCTCAACAGCTTTTTGGGGGAGAGAGTTCCAGATTTCCACCACCCTTTGTGTGAATCACAGAATCCCCACAGTGCAGATAGAGGCCATTTCGGCCCATCGAGCCTGCACCGACACATATCCCACCCTATCCCCGTAACCCCACGTATTTAATCCCCCCCCTAACACTAAGGTTCAATTTATCATAGCCAAATCAACCTCACCCGCACATCTTTGGACTGTGGGAGGAAACCCACGCAGACACGGGGAGAATGTGCAAACTCCACACAGACAGTCACCTGTGGCCGGATTCGAACCCGCGTCCCTGGCGCTGTGAGGCAACAGTGCTAACCACTATGCCACCGTGTTGCCTCCGTGAAATGCTTCCCGACATCACCCCTGAACGGCCTGGCTCTAATTTTAAGGAGTCCTCTTGTTCCCACCAGAGGAAATAGTTTCTCTCTATTGACCTTATCAAATCCTTTAATAATCTTAAACGCTTCAATTAGATCACCCCCTTAATCTTCTACATTCAAGGGAATACAAGCCTAGTTAATGCAACCTGTCCTCATAATTTAAGCCTTTTCGCCCACGGTATAATTCTGGTGAATCTGCGCTGCACCCCCTCCAAGGCCAGTGTATCCTTCCTGAGGTGCAGGGCCCAAGACTGAACCCAGTTACGCCAAATGGGGTCTAACCAGAGCTCTGTACAGCTGTAACATAACTTCCCCCCCTTGGTACCTTGCTATAGCAGAGCAACAACAGCTTCCATTTATATTGCACCTTTAACGTAAAATAAAACAGTCGAACGCGCTTCACAAATGGAAATATGCTAAGCCACAGAGAGACAAAGCAGGCTGATCAAAAGCCTGGTTGAAAAGATGGGTTATTGAGAAGGTTATTAAAGGAGCAGAGAGTAGTGGAGATGCAACGGGGTTTGCGGAGGGAGTTCCAACAATGGGGGCCAGGGCAGCTGACAGGGCGTGGAGCACAGCTGAGATCAGACATTTGAGAGTAATCCGTAATTTTCTGTTGCACGCTCAGTAAGAATAGAAATGGTTGGAAATTCACGCACATTGCATACCTGAATCTCTGATTATATGCTCCCAGCAGGCATACTGGCTGTGTGAAGTGAGAAAATTAGCGCTGTAATGTAAACTTTAACTCCTTAATCAGCCATCTGTGGGTGATCTCTGCGCTTCTCCAATTCTGGTCTCTTGTATATCCCCGATTGGAGGCCGTGCCTTCAGCTGCCTCAGCCTAAGCTTCAGAATTCCCTTCCTAAACCTCTCCGCCTCTCTCTCCTTCTTTAAGACGCTCCTTGAAACCGACCTCTTTGACCAAGCTTTTGGTCACCTGTCCTAATATCTCCTTATGTGGCTCGGTGTCAAATTTTGTTCGATAATCGCTCCTGTGAAGCGCCTTGGGATATTTTACTGTGTTAAAGGCGCTATATAAATGCAAGTTTTTGTTGTTGATTGCTGAAGGGTCGATGCTATGGATCGCAGTGATCCTTTGCTTTGAGTCTGTGGAATACCAAGAGATACAGAACTGCAGACGATATAAGGGCGATGGCAAGCAGTGACCCCATAAACATCATGCCAATCTTCAGCGCAGTCAACCCTAGGAGAGAAAGAAAAGGAAAAGTTTGATTTTCATGGTTAATGTGCACATTTATAAGTCGGTGCTCCAAATTTTCGGGATGAGGTCTTGACAGGTGAAGCTCACCCCTTCCCCCCCTCCAGCCCCGATCACAACCCGGGGTTCTACCCCCTAGAACGCAACATGTGGAATTAACTTCTGGGTAGGGTCGTGCGGGCTAAAAGCCCCTGGTACCTACTAAAGTTCCCATATGGCGAGGGTCTTACAGTAACCACATCAAAAATCAGGCCCAGACGGAGGATAACCAGCCCCGAACAGGTTGCTCTTTCCTTAAGAAAAGAGGACAAAAGTGAGAAGTCGCACAACACCAGGTTATAGTCCAACAGCTTTATTTGAAATCACAAGCTTTCGGAGCGCTGCTCCTTCGTCAGGTGAAGGAGCAGCGCTCCGAAAGCTTGTGATTTCAAATAAAGCTGTTGGACTATAACCTGGTGTTGTGCGACTTCTCACTTTTGTCCACCCCAGTCCAACACCGGCATCTCCGCATCAAGAAAAGAGGAGGCTGAGAGGTGGCCTGATAGAGGTCTTTAAAATTATGAATGGGGTTCGATAGGGTAGACGCAAGGAAGATGTTTCCACTTGTCGGAGGAGTCCAAAACTAGGGGACATAAATACAGATAGTCAATAATAAATCCAATAAGGAATTTAGGAGAAACTTCTTTACCCAGAGAATGGTGAGAATGTGGAACTCGTTACCACAGGGTGTAGTTGAGGCGAATAGCATCGATGCATTTAAGGGGAAGCTAGATAAGTACATGAGGGAGAAAGGAATAGAAGGTTGTGCTGATAGTGTGAGATGAAGAAGGGTGGGAGGAGGCTCGTGTGGAGCAGAAACACCAACATGGACCTGTTGGGCCGTTTGGCCTGTTTCTGTGTTGTAAGTTCCATGAATTTCCACCCATTCTGCACCACGCTGGATGCACCTTCAGCTACGACCTAATGGGCTAGGGGGCTGGGCTGCTACATCACTTGCCGACACCTAGAGCTCCCTTTCCCTTCAGTGCTGCCTGCCACTTCTTGCTGAGTTGCCCGTTCAACCGTGGCAAAGACTTGGCACTCAATGGACTGGATGGCCTTTTTCTCATTCCCAGATTTATGAGGTTGAGATGTCTCTAGAGGCTCTTCAAAGACTTTCTGAATTTTTGTCCCCCTGTCATGACACTTCCCTTCAATTGTGCGAATCCCCTTAAATTCCAGTGACACACGGATTTTCCTCTCCCACCTCTTGTGTCCTCCCAAGAACTATCTGAATCTGCGCAGTTGCTATCAAGAATTATGCAAGAGAGCTGAAAGTGGAAAAGTCAGTGTGAGCGATGCTTGACCTTCAGGGTGGGATTTCTACCAGTTCTACATCTTCAGGCTAATTTAGATGAAAATCGGCCCCAGGATACTATTCTACCATGAAGTGCATCACAACCAAGCCTGATCCTGTCCTCATAGGTTAGCAAGGCGATAAAAAAAATGCAAACCAAGCACTAGGGTTTATTTCTAGAGGGATACAATTGAAAAGTACAGAAGTTATGCTAAACCTGTATCGAACCTTGGTTAGACCACACGTGGAGTACTGCGTACAATTCTGGTCGCCATATTATAAAAAGCATATAGAGGCGGTGCAAAAAAGATTTACAAGGATGATACCAGAAATGCGAAGATATACCCATCAGGAAAGGATGAACAGGCTGGGTCTCTTTTCTCTTGAAAAGAGAAGGCTGAGGGGGGTGACCTAATAGAGGTCTTTAAAATTATGAAAGGTTTTGATAGAGTGGATACAGAGAGAATGTTTCCACTTGTGGAGAAGAGCAAAACTAGAGGCCATCAATATAAAATAGTCACCAAGAAATCCAATAGGGGAATTCAGAAGGAACTTCTTTACCCAGAGAGTGGTGAGAATGTGGAACTCGCTACCACAGGGAGTGGTTGAAGCGAATAGTATAGATGCATTTAAGGGGAGGCTAGACAAACATATGAGGGAGAAGGGAATAGAGGGTTACACTGATAGAGTTAGATGAGGAAAGGACGGGAGGAGGCTCGAGTGGAGCGTAAACGCCGGCATGGCCTGTTTCTGTGCCGTATATCCTCTGTAATCTGACATCCACCCCTCCCAGCAGCAGTCACTAAGGTTACCAATTCTGGTTGGACGGATTCCTGGAGGTTTCATCACGTGACCTCCTGCCTCCAACCGCCCCACCCAGTCAAACAGCTGTTCTTCCCATCTCCACTATTTTCATAACTAACGAACTAAAAGCGCGCAAAGAAAATGTAGAAAAGCACACAATACTTTTTCATTCCCGCTATGATTTTTCTCCCCGGGTGTTGCTGGCAGCAGTGGCCTGGAGATTGGTCTTTAATTCCTAGAGACTCCAGGGCAATCCTGGAGGGTTGGCAACCCGAGCAGTCACTGGATAGCAATCAGGAGCAGGAACCTTGGTTGACCTTTCCCTCTGCTAGATAAACTGTAGCGTCTCAATTCCTGCCCCGAGAACTCATAGAATTATAGAATGAAGCAGCACAGAAGGAGGCCATTCGGCCCATCGTGCCTGTGCCGGCTCTGTGAAAGAGCTCTCCGATTAGTCAGTGTCAGCTGGGTAGCACACTCGCCTCTGAGTCAGAAGGTTGTGGGTTCAAGTCCCACTCCAGGGACTTGAGCACAAAAAGCTAGGCTGACACTCCAGCACTGTACTGAGGGAGTGCTGCACTGTCCGAGGTGCTGTCTTTCGGATGAGATGTTAAACCGAGGCCCCGTCTGCTCTCTCGGGTGGATGTAAAAGATCCCAAGGCACTATTTCGAAGAAGAGCAGGGGCGTTAGTCCCGGTGTCCTGGCCAATATTTATCCCTCAATCCACATAACAAAAACAGATTTTCTGGTCAATATCACCTTGCTGTTTGTGGGAGCTTGCTGTGCGCAAATTGGCTGCCGCATTTCCCACATTACAACAGTGACTCCACTTCAAAAAGTAGTTAATTGGCTGTAAAGTGCTTTGAAATGTCCAGTGGTTGTGAAAGGCCCTATATAAATGCAAGTCTTTCTTTTAGTCCCACTCCCCCGCTCTTTCCCCAGAGCCCTGCAATTTTCTCCCCTTCAAGTATTTATCCAATTCCCTTTTGAAAGTTACTATTGAATCTTCTTCCACCGCCCTTTCAGGCAGTGCATTCCAGATCACAACAACTCGCTGAGTAAAAGAAAAATTCTCCTCCTCTCCCCTCTGGTTCTTTTGTCAATTACCTTAAATCTGTGTCCTCTGGTTACCGACCCTTCTGCCACTGGAAACAGTTTCTCCTTATTTACTCTATCAAAACCCTTCATGATTTTGAACACCTCTGTCAAATCTCCCCTTAACCGTCTCTGCTCTAAGGAGAACCGTCTTCTGTTATTAAACACAATCTTCTTAACAAGAAACAGGCCTGACATTATTATTTCTGGAATACTGAAGGAAGTTGCAGAAAGTGTATGAAAAAGAAACAAAGAAAATTGCTAACAAGGAAATACCAGGTGCGCCATTATCAACTCGATCCTCCATTGCACGGTGCAGCGGGCCAAAGGACACCACATTGCCAGTGTCTCTGTAACCACCTCTGATGGTCTCTTCCATATGATATGGAGTGGGTTCCGAGCAGCCCTTTAAAGAAAAGAGCAGAGGATTACACTGAATTTAACGCACAATCGATTGTACCTCCCAACAGAAGCTTCACTGTGACTGTGCAGAAGAACAAACTTGTATTTATACAGAGCCTCGTCACAGCAAGAGCGTCCCAAGGTGCTTCACAGAGGGGATTATCAGACAACATTTGGGACCAAGCCAAATAAGGAGACATTAGGACAGATGACCAAAAGCTTGGTCAAAGAGGGAGATCTCGGCGATCTTGGAGAGTTGCATCTCATTATTTTTTAACAACATGACTTGGTCAGAAAATCTTTGAACTGGTGCAGTGGATTAGCTTCTGTAGCGACCCATCATTGGCCTCCTCTGCGCCTCCCATTAGCGCCTCCGGGGGGCGATAAAGGGGCGCTAAGGGCTTACTGACCGGGCGCGGCGAAATTACCGACGCCCGCGAACTTCCACGGCAGGTTAGCGCTGGCGCTAAAACTTACCGCCTCGCTCTCCTGCGCCCCGGAGATCGTGACGTCATCCGGTGCGCAGCGCCCCGTTATCATCCCGGATGTAAAATCCGCTTCCGCGCCCCTGCAGCATCGCCGGGCGTCAACAACGGCAGCCGCAGGAGGCGTTGTCACCTCGGCCGGCCGCTTGTGGAGCCCTGATTAAAGGCAGTGGTGGTCAGGTCGGCCAAGATTTAATAATGTCCCCAGCGTGCTGCATTTTGATTTTTTTCTCCAGCCCGTGATTGATTAGCCCTGCGCTCTCTCAGAGTGCTTGGGGCTGCAATGCGCGTATCGCAGGTGCCGTCGATGACCATTCCCAGCCTTGGCCTTCAATGACCGCAGCATTGGCCCTTCCCTTTAAGGGAGGGACGGAGCCTGTAAAACCAGCAGCGCTGCACGGGACATTGCGCAGCGCTCTGCTGCTCCCGCCCCTCTCGCTCCCTTTAGCGCTTGATTTAGCGCTCCAGTTGCCTCTTGGAGCACGAAACCGGAAGTTCCCGTCGGAATCAATTGTGTAGCGCCCGGCGATGTTTTTGCGCTCCCAGAAAAAGTCATCGCCCCAAACGGGACGCTACGCAATTTCTGGCCCATGGAGTTCACAAGGGAGAAAAGGTGGTTAGATATCGCCATCTGTTGGACACGTTTGCACATTTAAAGAACCCAGTTGGTAAATAAACAATCATAGAATCATGGAATGATTCAGCACAGAAGGAGGCCATTCAGCCCATCGTGCCTGTGCCGGCTCTTTGGTCGAGCTATCCAATTAATCTCACACCCTGCTCTTTCCCCATAGCCTTGCAATTTTCTCCCCTTCAACTGTTTATCCAATTCTCTTTTGAAAGTTACTATTGAATCTGCTTCCACCACCCTTTCAGGCAGCGCGTTCCAGATCGCAACAACCCGCCGTGTAAAAACATTTTGCTCATGTCGCCTCTGCTTCTTTTGCCAGTCAACTTAAATCTGTGTCCTCTGGTTACCGACCTTTCTGCCACTGGAAACAGTTTCTCTTTATTTACTCTTATCGAAACCATTCCTGATTTTGAACACCTCTATCAAAATTCTCCTTATCCTTCTCTGCTCTAAGGAGAACAACTCCAGCTTCTCCATCCTCTCCACATAACTGAAGTCCCTCATCCCTGGGACCATTCCAGTAAATCTCCTCTGCAGCCTCTCCAGGGCCTTGACATCCTCCCTAAAGTGTGGTGGCCAGAATGCCTGATCAAATCCTCACTCCCACTAATCTGGAAGCAAAAACGGATTTTTCTTCAGAAATTATGTCCCAACAAGATACACAAATAATTCTTGGCCACACCCCAATGATATCAGAAATATCTTTCTGAAGACAGACACTTAATGCGATGAAATGCAACTCACCTTAATACAGTCAGAATAGTTTCTCAGGCAGATGGAAACTTTACAGTGTAGATAGACTGACGAGTAATTTGCCATCTCAAAAATCTGAATGGTGAACTTTGCAGCTTGGGAATGTCCGTTTTGGAACAGGTGGACATGTCGACATATCAAAGACCTGAAAAAGCAATAAAATATTTTAGTGGAACAAATCCAGTTTGTCAGCCGCGTTAGTCGGCCATATTAGTCTTGGGTTTGCTTGGCAGTGGAGGCCTCCCCCCGCATATTTTTATCTAAAGGGTCATAAAGTGGCCCAATTCAGGTCACTTTGGCTCCCTGTACCTCCTTGGTCTGCTAATCTGGTCTCCTTGTAGTGCGATCTGAGAAACATCTCAGAATGAGTCATAAAATGGACCTAATCATAACAGTTTAAGAGAATTACATAGAATTTACAGCACAGAAACAGGCCATTCGGCCCAACAGGTCTATGCCATTGTCCAGGCTCCACACGCGCCTCCTCGCACCCCTCTTCATTTGACCCTATCAGCATTGTAGTTTGCCTCTGCTATTTTTCGTGCTCACCATATTAAGAGATGTCATTACTGGGAAATGAACACAGTTCCCTTTATTCCCAAGCTCATGTAGGGGAGGTATAACATAGGTTGGGTGGAAGGTAAATCTTAACCAGTAGAGAAATAATCCCTTCACTGTACCAGTGTGAATTTCCATTTCCCAAATCAACTATTAATTTAGCCTCGCTGAGTGACACCTTCAAATAGTTCCAAAAAATGGTCAGTTTTGTGCTATTGAGTCACATCCACAAGAAACTAGTTGAATTGCTCAACACAAGCACGGTGGACCGAAAGGCTGCCTTCTACATCAAAATTTCTGAACGTGGAACTCGCTACCACATGGAGTAGTTGAGGCGAATAGTATAGATGCATTTAAGGGGAAGTTGGATAAACACGAGGGAGAAAGGAAGGGTATGCTGATAGGTTGAGATGAAGGAGGGTGGGAGGAGGCTCATGTGGAGCAGAAACACCAGCACAGACCAGTTGGGCCGAATGGCCTGTTTCTGTGCTGTAAATACTGTGCAATTCTATGGGGGGAAAATTCGGTTGTTTTGCGCCTCCCGTTAGCGCCCCAAGAGATCACTAACGGGGCGCAAAGCAGCTAGCACCCGGGCGCGGCGATGTTAGCGCCGCTCGCAAAACTGACCAGTCGTTTTGCGGCGGCGCTAAACACTACTGCCACGATCTCCTGCGCCCGCAGATCATGACGTCAGTCAAGCGTGCAACGCCCCGGTAGCGCCCCAGACCGGATATTGAGTCGCCGCCACTGCCTTAGCGCCTGCCGTTAGGAACGACAGGTAGAGGGGAACGTTTTCAAGTCGGGAAGGGGCTGAGGGAGCGCTATTTAAAGGCGGGCGCTTCCTGACTTTTCTTGTCGGCAAAATTTTTGGTTTTAACGCTGTCCTAAGGAGTTTTGGCCCTCAGCACCACTTTTGAGGTTCCTACGTGCCGAGCTCTTTCCGTGGGCCTATCCATTAGTGCTTCCAACACAATTGCTTTCAAGGTCTCTCCAGGCCGAGATTCAAGGCTGCAATGAGCAGGGTGTGGCTGGCCAGCAAGTTGGCCCCTCCCCTTTAAGAACTGGACGGCGCCAGTCTGTCTGGCTTCCATGGTAACGGACATCGCCTGAGCTTCGGTAGCATCCTGAGGTAGCGCCTCGCTCCCTGACGTTTGCGCCTTAAGAGAGGTGTGTAGCGCCTGATTTAGTGCTCAAATCACCTCCAGGGGCAATAAAGGCCAATTTTGCAGTCGGAGGCGATAATTAGCGCCAGGCGCTAAACTTTGCGCCCGGCCGATATTAGCGCCCCGAAATGGGCGATACTGAATTTTCCCCTATGATTTTATATTGCCGTCATTGTCATATCTGACAAGATAATGCCCAATACCAGCACTGACTACAGAGCAGAGTTAATGTTAAATATCTAACCATTATCATCCACTGAATAAATGGATACCTAACCCATCAAATAACATAAAATGATTGAGCAACATGTTACCCTATTTCCCTTAGCAGAGAGGTCAATAACCAGGAGCCATAGATTTAAAGTAATTGGTAGTAGGATTAGAGGGGAGTTGAGGAGAAATTCTTTCACCCAGAGGGTGGTGGGGGTCTGGAACTCACTGCCTGAAAGGGTGGTAGAGGCAGAAACCCTCATCGCATTTAAAAAGTACTTGGATATGAACTTGAAGTGCCGTAACCCACAGGGCTACGGACCAAGAGCTGGAAAGTGGGATTAGGCTGGATAGCTCTTTTACGACCGGCACAGACACGATGGGCCGAATGGCCTCCTTCTGGGCCGTTATTTTCTAAGATTCTTTGTGTTATATTTCTGGATTATGCAAAGCCACTTGTGAACTGGGTACCAAAGGGGCAAGAGTAACAAAAGTGCACATTAATTATTCAATGGTAGAAGCTAACTGATTAATACACTGCCAGGTGTGGAACTGAGACGCACAGACCAGGACGGTCCCAGTTTCTATCGCCAAGGCTAATCTCAGCTAGGGTGGCAGGACAGGCACTACAATCGGTCTCAGTGCCCCTGGGTTAGGAAGGGCAATATTCAGCCAAGCCTCCCACTCCTGATCACGATCCAGTGATGCCTGCTGGAAAGCGTTTATGAAGAAAAAAAGAAAGGACAGACAGACAGACAGACAGAAAGAAAGAAAGACTTGCATTTCTATAGCGCCTTTCACGACCTCAGGATGTCCCAAAGCACTTTACAGCCAATCAAGTACTTTTTGAAGTGTAGTCACTGTTGTAATGTAGGAAACGCAGCAGCCAATTTGCGCACAGCAAGCTCCCACAAACAGCAATGTGATAATGATCAGATCATCTGTTTTAGTGATGTTGTGGGTTCAAATCCCACTCCAGAGACTTGAACACAAAATCCAGGCGGGCACTCCCAGCGCAGTACCGAGGGAGTGCTGCACTGTCGGAGGTGCCGTCTTTCGGATGAGACGTTAAACCGAGGCCCCGCCTGCCCTCTCAGGTGGACGTAAAAGATCCCATGGCACTAAAACAGAACTGGACTTGGTAATGAGGGCCCCCTCCCTCCACACACTGTCAAATAGCTTCCTGATCCTTGTGGTCTACGCTCACACATGAAGAATAGCCTTGTGGAATTGTATCGCTGTATGAGTTAGTGCCATGGCAAGGAGGGGGGAGAAATTATTTTCTGATAACCCAGTGACATCTTTTATAAACAGACTCGTCCGATTACCTTACCTGGTAAAAATGCAGCAGATAGTATTGGATTCTTCTGGTCTGGATGTTGGTGACAGACAGCAGGATGGCAGGGCCAATATAACACGGCTGCTGTTGGTTTCGAGAGCTACAGTAACATAAAGGTCTTCCTGTGCATTAAGAAGATCGCCAGGCCTTAGCGGCCTTTGTAAGCCAAGATTCATACGAACCACATAATTCCCACTCCCACAGTTATCATCAGACACATGCCCGGTGCTGCAAAGAGTAGGAAAACACGGGAGATTACTTAAGTATCTTTTCACCCCCTTCCCCTAAGAACGTTATTTTGTTTTGCTAATCAATGTAATTACCCATTAAGAGTAGCACTAGAAGTTAAAATGAATTCCTTGTTCTAGCTCCAGTCTTTTGGACCTATTGGAACCAGACTTTGGAGAAACCATTGCCATGAATTCATACTCTGGTTGGCTCCAAGATGTCTCTTTCTCCAACCGAATGGTTAATGGTGTTGCAGGGGTCCAAGACCTTGGGCCTCCAGAAGATCTTAAAGTCACTGCAGTTGTTAATAAAGTGAGAGGGCTCCCATGTAAGGTTGGTGATGAGGAGGCGCTGCGTAAATCTGTACGATTCATTAGTCCTGGAGTGTCAAGCACGGTTGGAGTATTGACACCACCTTTGTCATTTCTTCTCAGATTAGAACGTGTGGCTCTTTGAACTGAGGTGGCCCCATTCGGTTCCACTGGAGATCTGCTTGGCTCTGGAGAAGATTGGCTACTGTGTGTTGGAAAGTGTAAAAGATTTGTAGGTTTATTTGTCTGCTCCAAGTTGGAGTGTTCTTCTATCTGAGCTGGCTCTGCATTTAATAGAGCGATTGCAGTGTTCTGCTTTGGGGCTGAATAGGCCAGGGTTTCAGAATACTTGAAAAGTGTTGAATCAGTTTGTGAAGCTCCATCATTTCTAGTCCCACGTGGAGAATGGACACCCGCTTTTCTCTGAATTTTATGAAGAGTTATTGTGCGCTCAGGTGACCAAGAGATTGATTGCTTTATATCATAGTCATGTTTTGTGCCCTTATCTTCGTTCTCTTTTGGTGTAGCCCTGTTATTTACTCTTGACTTCCCTTGAAAAGCAGTTGCTTGCTGGTCACTCTGATTGCTTCTATATTCCTCACTTTTGTAAGTTCTTGATAAAACACTATCAGAACTCCCTTCGCTTGTAAGCGTTACCTCTTCAGTCTCATCTGCCTTAAATGGCTTTGGACGTGTGATTGTTTCTGGGCTCTGTTTAGCTCTGGATGCATTAAGGAGCTGATTTAGTGACAAATAAGAAGCTTCAGAAGGTTGGGACACATCACCTTGTGCCAAAGAG
This sequence comes from Squalus acanthias, assembly GCA_030390025.1. Lineage (NCBI taxonomy): Eukaryota > Metazoa > Chordata > Chondrichthyes > Squaliformes > Squalidae > Squalus > Squalus acanthias. Next base: position 58,056,358 of record CM059445.1, read on the forward strand.
GGCAGCGGTGATGGGTTAAGTGCAGAAAGTTTCACAAATTGCGGCGTTTTTACAGGCATCCATCTAGCTGCTGGGGACAATGTGGGTGCTGAAAGTGGTTCTTGTACTGCACTAGAAATTGGCGCTGATCGATAGAGAAGAGAAGCAAACGAACGCACCAGAGCGCCAAGACCTTTGTCTGATGAGGTTGTCAAAGGCAGCGCCGTTACAGGAGGGAGAGCTAAATGGCTGTGAAAAATGGAAGCTAATTTTGTTGAAAAATATTTCCTTCCAGATTCTAAATGACCTGTTAATGCTATGCTGCGTGCTGAAGGTGATTCGGGGATGGTTTGTTGCGCCTGGGTAGTTCCCGGAGATCCATCCCGAGTTGTTCCATCATTGCTAAAATAATTTATAGGAGCAACTGTTGTGAAAGTAAGTGGCCTATTATTCTCCAATTCAGAAATAATGGGATTGTGCACTGTGGCAGCTGAGGGGATGGAATTGTTGGATGCAGACAATTTTGTATCTGGAATTATATTTTGTAGTGTTGCTGGTAATAACTGTGCTGATGTAACATGTCTCGTGGGCCCAGCTTTAGGAACAGTCTTTGCTTTGTTTTTTAAACTGGCACCATCAAAAGTTGAAGAAGTTTTCAATGAGGTTGCTGACACATGTTGGGGTGGACCACTCAGTGGACTACTGTGCTGCACTTTAGGGCTCTCCGGGAAAGAAATGGTGTTTTTTGATGAAGTGGAAACCTTTAACGTTTTTTCCTGGGTTGCTGGAAGAGTGAAAGCGTTGCTTACAGTTGGCCCCATTTCTTTAGACGTTTGGTGCCCATTTTTCCCCTGTGAACTTAAGAAATGTTCATCCGAAGTCTGAGATAATGGAAGGCTGTCATTATTTTGGGATTGTGTTGACTGACTATTTTCTGTTGCAATATTTGATAAATAAATGGTTTGGGACTTACTTGCTGGTTGAGGATTAGGTGTGCTTGCAAATATCCTTGGTTTATCCTTGTGGGAGGCATTTTTCACCTTGGAATTGTGTGTATTTCGCAAAGATGTTTGAAGTATTGAAGGCCCATTTAACAATAATGCTAGCAGGGAAGGCACGACAGTGACATTAATGTTTAAAGATGACGTTGGATCTGAGCTTTCTGACAAATTGCTATTGGAACCTATAAGTGAGGAGGAAGTTGGAGTTTGCCTGCCTTTCTTCTCCGAGACAGCTGTGACAATAGGACCCACAGACTGATTTATGGTCATGCATATAGAGGACGTCAAAAATATTTCTGAAAACAGGGAATGTTGAGCCTTGCCAGAGAGAGTTTTTATCATCATGTTTGACATTTGTTCTGTGACTGTGTCTCCAGTCTCTTCAAAAGTATCATTAGAAACCATAACAGGTTTTGGCAATGCTACAATTGATCGCTCAGAGACCTCCTGAAATAAAGGGGGCAGTGAATGAAGGCTCATAGTCATTAAAACTTTGGCAGTATGTTTTGTTGACAGCAGTGGAGTTGGTAAGACTACACTCATTGCAGCTTTGATTGATTTTGTGGTTTCAGGAGATGTTGCTTTAGGAGTTCGGAATGCCAATGTACTTGGGACAAGAGGAAACTGGTTAGCATCTGTTGTATACTCTTGACCAGGGATAGTTTTTCCCTTGAAAAGTACACCAATCATCATTGAAACAGCACTGTCTCCAATAAATGGAAACAGACCAGGACTAATGTCCTTGTTATTTGATGGTCTGAAAGATGCAATTGCTCGCTCTTGTGCTTGGTCCAGTGGTACATTTAAAGCCTGATTAATGGAAGTTGATAGAATTGGAGAGAGATGTAAGTTTTTGTAAGTTTTCAATGGAGCTGCTGAGGCATTTCTTCGTGAATTACCTAGTGGCGTTACAAGTATCTCAGCCACGGGTGTTGCATCAGGCAAGGAGTGTGTCATGGTTGTATGGTCAGGTACATGTGTCAATGCGCTGAAAAAATCAGCACTGGATCTAGATGTTGTTGTCAGTGGAAATATCATCTGGTCTTTTCTGCTAGAGCTACTTGAGGTTGTGAACATGTGCAATGGTATCAAACATGTGACATTTACCCTATGGGCAATAGCCATGGTCACACGTGGTGTGGGATTATTGGCTCGTGTGGAATGAATGTGCACACTGCTGTCTAATGTTTTTCTCATTTCTACATTGTCCTCTTCTCGATGTGAAACTTTTATCCTTCAGTGTTGTGTCCATTCCATTCTGAAATAGGACTGAGATGGAGACAGGTGAGGCAGGAACTATCAGCTCTTCAATGCTTTCCATTTTAGATCTAGTTTGAGAGAGAGTCCGATGCACAAATGGAGCTGATTTCTCTGTCAGTGTTAATGAAGTTAGCCTCTGTACATTGGCAGATGCAACCTGTGCTTTCTCTTGTGGAGAAATAGTCACCTGCTGGTGTCCCTCAATGTCTATCCTGCCAAGAGTGGAAAGAAATGCAGAGGGGACTGTGGCAGATGTTTCTGTGGTAATTGTAGGCTCTGTTGCCAGGTCTTTATTTGTGCTACTAGTGATACCTGGGGATTGATCAGACGTAGTCTTTGAATAAAGATGTGAAGTGAAAATCGGGGGCTGGCTAATATTAACTCGAGCAGGAAACACATTTGCTTTCTCCAAACTAGCAGCTGCGCTGGAGGGTAGACCGGGATCTATGGATTGCCCCAGCTGCATGTTTGTCAATGGCTGTCGACTTTGTTCATTTGGAGCTGCGGGTGTGAAAGAGATCGCGACCCTTGGCGATTTAGTGGTCGTAAGGCGGTCACGAAAGCCTCCTCCCAATACAGTAAGTACATTCCCCGAGCCAGAAATTGATAGGGGTGAACTGGTAATCTCCACAACAGGGTTGGTTGTCTCCCCAAGTCCTTCAACATTTGAGGCTTGTGCCCAGCCCGAAGCAGCAGCAGGGGGCAGTAATGAAGACAAGTTATGAATTGTAGGCGATGATACAATGTCCCCTTTTGCAGTAGAATCAATTGGTTTAGTTATCTCTGTGGTGCTCACCATGAACATGACAGACAATGGCTTTTGTGTCGGAACCATGGTGCTGTCACTGAAGTTTAGCTGCTGCAGTATCTTTGTAAAATGATTTTTAGGAGGCTATCAAAGGAGTTAGGGCTTTTACTGATTCTAATGAGGAGGAAGACAACGGTGGACTTACTGAACTCCTTTCATTTATGTTTAACATGTTAGTGATTTGGTTTGTCAATGGTGTTGCCCTGGAACTAAATTCTTCATCTATTATGTCTGCCGTGTGCACTGTAGTTCCTCCTGACTGGTTTGGAGAGATCCCACTTGCAGATGTTGGAAAAGTCCCCGCTGCCATTTTAACCAAATGCTCATCTTCCGCCTTAACTGACGGAGGCGTTACAGAATGTGCTCGGTGCCCTGTGGTAATTCTGAAAAGAGACTGGTTCCTGTCATTGCTGAAGTGAGTAATGTTTTCAGAAACTGCAGGCTTTGAACAATGGGGCAGCAGCTATATGTGACGGCGATTTGGGGGTAGGTCCTAATTCTTGGGAACTGGTCGATGTTATAGTGAAGATTGGAAACTCAGGCGGCAAATGTGCTGCCTGGCCAGAGATTACCGGCGTGTCTGCGCAGCGTTTTGACACATCTTGTATTTTTAGAACCGTTGATGATTCTGTAAAACGTCTTGGCCTCCATGTAGCGGACAGGAATTGAGTTCTCGCTGTAGGCGAGCCATGAGTGCTTTTGTGTGCGCCTGATTCAGAGTGACTGTTAGCAAGACTGCAAGAAGTCTGTGTTACAGGTAAACTAACCGGACTGTTGAGGAGGGCTCCATTGACCAGGAGGGGAACTGCAGTTCTTCCTGCCCCATTTGACAGTCTAGAGTTTTCAATGTTACTGATTCCCACATCCGATTGTACTGTGTCCATTTTAGTGCTTGGCTGCAGAGTATCTGAAGTCCTTTCTGTTGTTGGGGGACTCCTAATAATTATTTTAGGAGTTTGATTGCGTCCTACAGGTCGAGCTTCCACATCTGGAAGACCACGAGAGAAAGTGGCCATTGATTTATTTAAATCGTCAATATCCAACTCCTGATGACTTGCAATTGCCGGGATCAACAGAGAAGGCGGGACAGAATTAATCTTGTTTTCTTTAGTTGTGTTTGGAATTTGTTGAGTGACTAGAACTTCATCTGATGTCACAGGGCCCTTGGGTATATCTAATAATGTAACACCTGTGATAAATCTAGAGGAAGCTGATTTAACCATTAAACTCTGTGCAGTTCTTCTTTTCATCACTGGCTGTGATGTGAGACTTAAGTTCCTTGCTCTTGTTGGACTTAAACTTTTGAAATCAGAGGAAAGAAAGTTGTCTCTTGCTGGGCTCAAACTTTTTGTTTCAGGGAAAAGAAAAGCTGCTGATAGTTTTGACGTGAAACTCAAGCCTCTTGTCTGAGCTGCAGTCGATTCCTCATTTGGGAAAGAGAGAGTCATTTCTTCCAAATGGCTGGCTGGCCTTACATGCGCGGCTTCACCCGTCAGTTCATTTTCACTCTCAAGAAGTCTAACCTCATTCTTATTTGTGGTCACAACATTTGCAGGTTTCGGTGCCAACGTTGAATATCTAGGCATGAACAAGGGTGTTGCACGCACTGATTCTAGAGGCACCGTAGCTGCTGTTGTCAAAGGCAGCAAAATATTTTGGGAAGAATTAGCTGAGATTAATGCACGTTTCTGTAATGTTACTGGTTGAATTGTCTTTGTAATTTCAATACCATTAGGTGTCAAATTCACATTTTCTTTTCCTGTTGGCCCTGAAAATATTGATGCCAATTTTGTGTTTCCAGACACTGTGGTCCCTATTGGCATTGACTGCTTAATTTCTTCTCTTCTGCTAGAAGTGACGACAAGTGATATTGGAGGAGTAACTGTTAGCGCTAATAAAGGACTCTTTTCACTCAGCTCGAAGGAAGCTCCGATTGCTTTTGGTGTGCGTTTCTCACGTGATGCCACTGATTTGCTGCTTTTGAACAACAGCACTGACGCCCCCTGATTCACTGCCTGGCTCTTCAGCTGCCCACTGGCATCTCTACCCACTGCCTGCGATGGTGATGAAGTCTGCGTTGGCTGTGGATCTTCAGACATTGGTTGCGTGGATGTTACAACAGATCTGTCTTTACTGAGCATCTTTGCTGAGATGCCCAAGCCTTCATCTGCAGGAGTTTCTTTGGCCAGTCCAGGCATTCCATTTGGGGAAGTGCTGAGGCCTTGATCAACTGTTGGCGTCATTACGAAGGATCTAGCCCCTAAAGGGGAATTGGATAAGCTTTTGAAGTCCTTTTGCACCTTTCTGACCGAATACTTTGATATCTCCTTTGTGGAAAACATGCTATCTGAAGCTGGTCGGTTGGTTTTCATGTTAAAACTCATCAGATGCTTTGGTATTTCTTGTCCAAAAGATGCTTTAAGGTTTTCATTTCCTCGGACAGTTAATTCAGGAGTTATTGAAGGAACATTTTCATCAACTAAATATTTTGCAGATGTAAAGGGATGCTTTTCCGTAGTCATTTGATCAATTCCAGTTTGGGGTTCGCTTTGTTTACCATCAAAATAACTGGAGGCAGACTTTTGAAAAGTAGTTGCATGAGATTTTGCAGGTAAAGGGAGTGCCAGATGCAGTGACAGTGTTGCTGCTGTGTCTGAAAGGTCCTTTGGCTCATCTGAAAGGTCTGTTGCTTCATCTGACAGCCGCAGAGTTTCACTAATGGGGACTGCAGTGGGCAGCAATGATGAAGAGCTAATGTATCGCAGAATAGACATGTGTTTTTGAGACCAATAAGGCACATTAAGTCCTTCTGTCAATGTACTGTTGTGTTTGGAGCCCCAGAACGCTGATTGATTTCTTTTAACACCAGAAGTACTTGTCACTGCTGAAGAGAACGTTTTATATACGAGGGTATTGTGGTTTTCATTTCCTTCTGCACCTGGTAAGTACAACACAGCAAATGAATTACTTGAAGTTTCATTTTCTCACGGCATAGTAACCTTTCTAAACAAAATCTGTCTGAGACAGTTTAAGATCAGGAGCAAAGTAGCAGGGGAATAAGCCAGCAGCAGTGATCCCAGCCAACATGCCACTAGCTAATGTAGTCAGAGCTCTTACGTTCTCCAGCCCAACGGAGCCACAAGGATTCAAGATCAAATTGTCTCAATCTTTCATCTTGGATTTCTCCCAGTGAATGGACAGAAAGGCAAAAAAAAAAGAAGTGCTTTGTAGAGCACCTTATCTCACCTCTCAGAAAGATCTGTTACCATTCTTCATGCAAGCCTAAAAAGAAAGACTTGCATTTATATAGTGCATTTCACGTCCCAATGTCAGGACGTCCCAAAGCACTTCACAGCCAATGAAGTACTTTTAAAATGTGGTCACTGCTGTAATGTAGGAAATGCAGCAGCTAATTTCCGCACAGCAAGGTCCCACAAACAGCAATGTGATGATGACCAGATCATCTGTTTTAGGTGTTGGTTGAGGGATAAATATTGGCCCCAGGACACTCTAGGTCAAAATAGTGCCGTGGGATCTTTTACATCCATCTGAGGAGGCAGACGGGGCCTCGGTTTAACGTCTCATGTGAAAGACGGCACCTCCGATCGTGCAGCACTCCATCAGTACTGCACTGGAGTGTCAACCTGGATTTTATGCTCAAGTCTCTGGAGTGCGAGTCGAACCCACAACCTTCTGACTCAGAGACAAGAGTGCTACCCTCTGAGCCACCGTTAACACACAACTAACACAGCCTACACAGTGAATGTCAGCAGGCTACTTGACCACATCTGGCAACAGGACCATGGCATTCTCCATCCAAAGTGTATACAGTCTACTCCTCTTAAGTTGCTTGATACAAATAATATGATAATTTAATTATTTTTATTCCTAAATTCCAACTTTGCTATGTTATTTTCATTGCTTAATTCAAATCATTGGATAATTTTTTTTTTTTTTAGTGCAAAGATCATTGCAAATTTTCAGGAGTAGTCTGCAATAGCTTAAAAAATACATATCTGTTTGTAAACACTTAACAACTTAATATATTTTTAAGGTATTTATAAAAATTTGACTGAAAACATGATTGATAAATATTTAGTTACAAGTTTTCAGGGTCAGTGACAAATCTGTTTAATTCCCGTCGGAATTCTCTTCACATAATGAACCTGGAAGCTTCCAACAAAATACTTTGAGATACTTGGGTTGCCTTTTTGGTTTACTGGAACTGTTATGTTGTGATGGATCTTTCCTGCAGAATAAGTCTCAACAATATTTTTTTCCAATTTGTCTGAAATTAAACAAGATAATGGAAGTTTGATTTCAGTGTCTTACTCCAGCAGTGTGGAAACTATTTCAACAACAACTTGCGTTTCTACAGTAGTAAAACCTCCCAAGGTGCTTCACATGAGCGATTATCAAACACAATTTGACACCGAGCCACATAAGGAAATATTAGGGCAGATGACCAAAAGCTTGGTGAAAGAGGTAGGGTTTAAGGAGCGTCTTAAAGGAGGAAAGAGAGGTAAGCGAGGCGGAGAGGTTTAGGGAGGGAATTCCAGAGCTTGGGGCCTAGGCAGCTGAAGGCACGGCCGCCAATGGTGGAGCGATTAAAATCGGGGATGCTCAGGAGGCCAGAATTAGAGAAGCGCAGATATCGAGGACTGTGGATTACAGAGATAGGGAGGGCTGAGGCCATGGAGGGATTTGAAAACAAGGATGAGAATTTTAAATCGAATAGCATACCAGTACTCATTGTCTAGACTGGTACATGAAAAATGCTCACTTGGTTGAGGCACTAGGAGGCGTCCAGTGACCTTGGACCCACAATCCAGTACAAATCAGCATCTTCACAGAATGATATACAGAAGGAGGCCATTCGGCCCATCATGCCTGTGCTAGCTCTTTCAAAAAGCTATCCGATTAACCCCCTTGCTCTTTCCCCATAGCCCTGCAAATGCTTCCCCTTCAAGTATTTATCCGATTCCCTTTTGAAAGTTATTATTGAATCTACTTCCAGCGCCCTTTCAGGCAGTTCTGGAATTCCCTCCCTAAACCTCTCTGCCTCGCTACCTCTCTTTCCTCCTTTAAGACGCTCCTAAAAAACCTACCTCTTTGACCAAGCTTCTGCCCTAATATCTCCTTACGTGGCTCAGTGTCAAATTTTGTCTGATAATCGCTCCTGTGAAGCACCTTGGGATGTTTTACTACGTTAAAGGCGCTATATAAATACAAGTTGTTGTTGTTGTATTCCAGATCGTAAGAACTCGCAGCATAAAAATATTTTTCCTCATATCGCCTCTGTTTTTTTTGCCAATTACCTTAATGTTAATCAAGAGTGAATGGGACAGGCCGTTCATTACTTAGACTACAGATTTTACCAGCTTTTCGACCTTGGTGCATGGAGCTTCACCGGTTTTGGTTGTTGTCTGCTTACACTATTCTCTGAACAAGTACTGCTGTTAAATTACTCTCAGAAACAAAAGAAAGCTGGGTCAGTATCTATTCTCAGGAATTGCTTTGCTATGGCTGGAAGTATTTCATTGTAATGATCATTTATTGTTTCCTACTGCCAGAAATAGCTGCTTAGGAAACAACAAATCAGAACTTTACCTAATGGAAAAATAAATCAAGTGTTTATTTCAAAACCTAATATGTGGCAGTGTACAAGCTGAAGGCTTTTTTATCTAACAGAATCTCACTCTGGGTCCAATGTAAACCCACACTCCCTCTTTTTTGTTATGTACCAAGGGTGACCCATCAAGGCTGTTTATTTCTCCACCCCCAAAGTCCTCCCCGGCTCTCTTGAAGGCATTGGGGCAGAATTAGGACAGTGCCGAAACTGAGCGCTGTTCCACCAGCTCGTCGGGAAGGAGAGGCCCGAGAAACATCCGAAAGTCCGGAGGAAGAGGGATGACGATCAGGAGGGGGCAAACGCGAGCCAGCAGCAGCCCACGATTGTTTTGTGCGCTCCTGCTCCTCCCGACTCCTCAAAAAACAATATTTCCCTAAGGTTTTGGGGCCTTAGGGATCGGTGGTGAGGTCGCTTAAGACCCGGAAATACTAGTCGGAGCTTCTGGGCCCTGGCCCCCACCAAGGCCACCTAGACCAATTTAGCAGTGGTCCGGACGCCTGTGCAGATTGGGCGCAAGTCGCTGCCTTGATAAATTGGCTATTATTGTGCCTATTTTATTCTTGTAAAACAGGCGCAACCATGTTGAATTTCTGCCCCATTGACTCTCTTGGTTACAGTTCCAGAGGCACCAACAGCGAGTCAATACCTTATCAAAGTGGCCATGCTTTATGAGTGAGCCCAGATATTGAACAGCAATAGGTTTGCCAGGCAGAGCATTGCATCCAAGCAAAAATTCTCTATGCACCCAATATTGATTTACTAACAGGAGTCACCAGATACTGAGCAGGAATGGGTGTCTTGGATGATTCCCCGGCACTCCCATCATCAAAAAATAGAGGCAAAAAGTAGCACCCCAATTGATAGCCCCAATGACACCTGGTAACTCAGCATAGACCGGCAATCAAAGGTATGACCTTCTGGTTTCCTCGGCTCAGTACCAGACCTTGTGGTGCATTTACTCCCTAAGACATGAGGATATAGAGTTTAACCACACTTCTGTACACCATAATATTTCAATAGGAGACAAAAAACTGGGGGCAAAACCGAGTACAGCACCTACCTGACTGAAGTAACATCCGGACTGTCAACAACAGAAGGATCAGCATCTTTTTATCCAGGTTCACTTATCTCTCTATTGAGCTAGAGTTTTGTTCAAAATAATACATTCAAAAGTTTTACAATAAATGTTTAAAGGTGTTCATTCCGGTGGAAATGTGTTTCTTGGAGTAAATCTGACTGTACGTATATCGTGGGCTGTCTCTTCAATGACTTCTTGTATTAATGCAAAGTGTGGTATTCAATTACATTTTGCAGTCTTGCACCAATTACAATTGATATCTCTTCTCCACTAAAGCAAAAGCATTTAACCCTATCACTCATCATTTTTCATTTTGTCGCCAAGCAGCCTGTTCCCAGAGGTGGGAATCGAACATATTTATCAATTTGTTTCGAGGTTGGGGGTTTAGGGCGAGAAGTAGGTTTGGCAAGAGGGGACAAAACAAGACTGCAACAGCCTCGCACAAGACAGAACATCAAGGGTGTCGTGTCTGACTAAGCCACAAACAACAACAGAAAATGCTGGAAACACTCAGCAGGTCAGGCAGCATCGTGGAGAGAGAAACAGAGTTAACGTTTGAGGTCGATGACCCTTCGTCAGAACTGAAAAAAGTTGGAGAAGTAACAGATATTTAAGCAAGTGTAGGGGCAGGGAAAGGGGGGAGGGGAGGAAAGAATAAAGGAAAGGTCTGTGATAGGCTGGAAGGCAGGAGAGATTAAAGGACAAAAGGGATGATGGTGCAAGGCAAAAGGAGATGGTAATGGGACAAGTTAAGAAACAAAAGATGACCCTAGATGAGGTGTAAATGGCAATGGCAGAATAATCAGCAGCTGCCCTGTGAGAGAGAAAAGAAAACATGGGGGCAGAGGTTATAGTCTGAAATTATTGAACTCAATGTTGAGTCCAGAAGGCTGTAAAGTGCCTAATCGAAAGATGAGGTGCTGTTCCTCGAGCTTACGTTGGTTGAGCTTTGTTGGAACAGTGTAAGAGACAATATTTACCATCCTGCTTGAAAGTTTTCAATTGGGAAATTTTCTATTATGTAGGTGTTCCAACCCCTGGCAGAAAAGGTTAAAGACACTGGGGGAGAAATTCGGTATCGCCCCGTTTGGGGTGCAATTATCGGCCGGGCGCAAAGTTTAGCACCTGGCGCTAATTATCGCCTCCGACGGCAAACTTGGCTTCTATCGCCCCTGGAGGTGATTGGAGCGCTAAATCAGGCGCTACACACCTGTCTTAAGGCGCCAACGCCGAGGAGCGAGGCGCTACCTCAGAGCACTGGCGAAGCTCATGTGATGCCAGTCAGCAATGAAACACAGACACACTGGCGCCAGTCAGTACTTAAAGGGAAGGGTCGATCTTGCTCTCCATCCACACCCTGCTCATTGCAGCCTTGAATCTCGGCCTGGAGAGACCTGTAGATCAAATCTGCTGGAAAGAACAATGGAGAGATCCAGGGAAAGAGCTCAGAGTGCAGCCCCCATCATCTCTTCTAAATCGGTGCAAGGAAGGTCAAATCAAAATAAACCTGCAAAGTGCTGCTCAGTACCCAAAATTCCTTCACACAGCGTTGATCTCTCCAGAAGTCTCTCTCTCTCTCAGAATGCGTGGTGCAAAAATGTCACCGACAAAAAAAGGCAGGAAGCGGTCGCCTTTAAATAGCGCTCCCCCAGTCCCTTCCCAACTGCAAAACGTTCCCCTCAACCTGTCGTTACTAGCGGCAGGCGGTAAGGCAGGGGGCGCCACTCAATATCCGGTCCGGGGCGCTACCGGGGCGTTGCGCACTCGACTGACGTCACGATCTGCCGGCGCAGGAGATCATGGCGGTAGTGTTTAGCGCCACCGCAAAATGTCTGGTCAATTTCGCGAGCGGCGCGAAACATCGCCGCGTCCAGGCGCTGGTTGCTTTGCGCCTCATTACCGCCATCTTAAGGCGCTAACAGGAGGTGCAAAGCAACCAAATTTTTCCTCCACTGTATGCTGGGAGTGCAGCCAAGCTGAGCTGGTTTTATCTAAGGGCGTTAGTCTCAGTCTGGTATTTGTAAAGCGTGATGAACAGCTGGCAGACCTAGGCTATACTGTCGGGTCTGCATCGCACTCTGCTCAGCGGCAAAGGCCGCCAGTAACCACATGCAGAGCTCCACTCGTGGCCTGTTCCATTTTAATATTAAGGAGACGGCCAGCAGAACTATTACTATGTTACTAAAATTTCATCGAATTTCAAACGTTTCCAGGCTTCACACTACATTGTGGTGTAACTGCAGTGAATGGGATGCCTGAGTGGTGTGTGGTTACTTCCTAGAGATGGTTTAGTGCAATAGGCGCTCAAATCACTTGACTCCTGAGTTGTAGCACTGCTGTCATGTTTACGCACACCACCCAAAACCACTCGGCATTGAATCGCAAGTGCTGGAATATCTGCACTGTAAAAGGATTGGACATAGAATCACATAGGGGGGAAAATTGAGTCGCCCGGGCGCGAATAAAATAGTCTCCCCACGGCCGAAATTCATCGGTAGCGCCCCAAGAGGGAGGCGGGCACTACTGGAAGCGCCCCGCCTCCCCTTTTGGGGCACTGTGAGGGAATATCGCGGCGCTATGTGCCGCAGTGTCACGTCGCGCCGCGGTACTGCAGGCCTTCCTCCCTTTCTTAAAGGGGAGGGACCTTGCGCAGCGCGACCCGGGGCCCAGCTGGGCCACCAGGGATCGGAGAGCCGGCAAAAGAGCCCGGCACTCAAGAGAAGTGCCGGGCTCACGGAGCGCAGTCGGCATTCCGCGGGGGGGGCTGCACAGAAGGCCGGGGACAGGTGCTGCCAGGCGGCCAGCAACAAAAATGGCCGCCCAGCACCTCGCCTTTAATTAGCGCTGCCCCGGCCGTAGGTAGGCCCCCCTGACCCCGTCGGACATAGCATCCGGTGGTAAGTCAGGGGGCACTACCAAATATCGCAGGCCAGGGCGCTGCGCACTGCGATGACGTCATCGGCGGCGGCGCAGCGGGGCGCTAACGGTTACCGCCGCCGCTAACCTCCCGCTGAATTTTGCAGAAGGCGTTGGCGGCGCTGCGCCCCGTTAGCGCCCTAAGAGGCGCAAAGCAACCGAATTTTTCCCCCATAGAATTTACAGCATCGAAACAGGCCCTTTGGCCCAACTGGTCTATGCTGGTGTTTCTGCTCCACACGAGCCTCCTCCCACCCTACTTCATCTCACCCTATCAGCATATCCTTCTATTCCTTTCTCCCTCTTGCACTTATCCAGCTTCCCCTTAAATGCATCATTGTAATGTATAGTGATTGCTTGTAGCAAATTTCATCATCAGGATTTTTTTAAGCAACTTTACAGATTTTTATTTCATTAAAAAAATGTCTTAAAGTATAAAGAGAGATTATTGAGGCAGCTTACCTGCTTGAAGTTTCAATTCTATGGTGGCGACATCTAGCCACGCTAGGAAGGGATCAGGTCAATGAAACTAATTTATACTTTGTTTCTTCCTCCATGCTTCTTTACTCTGCCCCAATCCTCTTCACAATTTTCTATCTTCCTTGCCTGTAGATGCTGACTTTTGTTTGATCAGCGCTCCAGAGAGACTGGCAGCTTTCCAATAGCGCACCCTAGTGACCATTCTTCATGCGTTAGCCTTAGACCGTGACTGATGGCAGGTTATTTGGCTAGGAGAGGTGTCACAATGGTGCCCGACATCCACACACTTGGACATTTGAACGGGGCTCAGTGCACAGGATTTCCCAACCCCCCTCCCTCAAACTCTGAGGGCAAGTGTAGCCCCCGTAACCTTTCATAAGAAATAGGAGCAGGAGTAGGCCATTCGGCCCTTCGAGCCTGCTCTGCCATTCAAAAAGATCATGGCTGATCTTCCACCTGAACTCCACCTTCCCGCCCTATCCCCATATCCCTCGATTCCCTTAATATCCAAAAATCTATCGATCCCAGCCTTGAATATACTCAACGACTGAGCATCCACAGCCCTCTGGGGTGGAGAATTCCAAAGATTCACAACCCTCTGAGTGAAGAAATTTCTCCTCAGCTCAGTCCTAAATGGCCGACCCCTTATTCTGAGACTGTGACCCTTAGTTCTGGATCAGTCCTTAGTCAAATCCGAGCCCACCCAACCATCAGGTAATGTTTCTTTAAGCACTGGTGTAAGGATGCAAGGAAAATCCATCTATGAATGTGTCCACAGTTCACTGAAGTTCTGCATTTCTACTTAGAGAACATTTAATCCATTTAAGTCACTGCCATTGCAGGTATAAATCTGCAGTCTAAAGGTGAAAACGTGATTCAAGAGAGGGCAAACAAAATCAGCAGACGGGCTGTGTCTTCTGAGGGATAAAATATAAGATGTGTTTTGTAACTATTACATCTAAATTAGGTGCAATTAATTCCTCCTCAACGTTAGAAGTACACATGTACAGAGAGGCTCATACCGTGGCATTGCGAAAAGTTAAACCAGTTTTGCGCCGTTGACTTAAACCTATTTGGCTGAAACTGTCATCTGCTAGAGAGATGACTTTAACCCATCAGTCTGGGACTAAGATCCTACGGGGTAAGAGGTGCAATCTCCAATTCTGATGCAGACACAAACATGTTCCTCATTGGCACCGAAATACACAAAACCCTTTTTCTGCATCACGTGCCTCAGTATAAACAGCTCTTGTACAGCTCGGTGAGTTGCTATTACTTCACATTATAACCTCAAAGGGCTCTTTGAATTTGCAGATCTGCCAAAGTTTTATATTACCCGGTGAAATCAGTAAAGAACACATAATTCTGTAATTGCATATTCAAAGCCCTTAGACTTTTGCTGAAAATAAACTGATGCGATGATTGCAGCAATCAGCGTTGGACTCGTGTTCACCAGCAGCAAGGCAGCTTGCAGACAATCGACAAACAGTTTGATTTAAATTGGCAGATTGCTATTCACTACCAAGGACAGCACGACCTTTAAAGCTGAAACTTCTGATCTTCGCTTCTGTGTCTTCTGATGTGCAGACATTGTCAAAAACATCACCACCCCCACTAGCTCAGTTGGCTAAGTGAACTGCCCAGTGAACCATACAGAGCAGAGATATTCCAGGTCTGTGCCAAGCTAATTGATCGGAGCTCGGTGACAACTGACCCAGTGCCCCTGGACTTGGGAAGGAGTAGTACTAAGGGACAATGTTCCCTCTTTTTTTTTTTTACACGCGCGGACCCTTTAACTGGCTGCGTGGCCCATTCAAATTTTCTCACATGCGCACTTTCTTCAATATAAAAGCCGGCCAGCGGACTGCGCGGGACCTCCAGACCGCGCCGCACACTGCGCAGCTTAGAGGGAACGTTGCTGAGGGAGTGTCGATTGTCCGAGGTGCGGCCTTTCATATCCGATGTCAAACCGACACCTTGTCTGCCTGTTCAGGTGGATGCCAAAGATCCCACGGCACTATTTGAAAAGAGGAGAGGGAGCTCCTGCTGCCCTGACCAACGATGCTCCCTGAGCCAACACCACCAAAAAATTAACTAATTGGCCATTCATCTCCTTTTTCGGTTTGTGCGATCTTGCTGTGGGCAAACTGGCCTACATTACAGCGACGACTTTTCAAAAGCAACCATGGCTGTGAAACACTTTGGGACTTTCTGGGCTGGATTTTGCCAGCCCCGAGGGCGGGACTGCCGGTAAAGTTGCAGAAAGTGGGGCGGCTTTATCCCGCCTCCGTGCCCTTTTGCCAGGAGGCGGGAAGCCGTCCTGACCCAGGGTCCCGTCTCCTCGAGGCGGGAAAGGGATTAAATCCTTTTAACTGCCTGCTAACAGGTAGTTAACGGGCAGAAAAAAGGATTAGCCCCATTTTACCTTTTCAACTGCAGGCTTCCCGACCTCGGAGAACCCCGCCGGGTTGGAGGAGTCGAGTAGGAAGCCTGCGGGGGTCAGAGGGGTCTGAAAGTGAGATGTAGAGGTGAGTGATGGGTGCAAGTGTGGAGTGGTAAGTATGTGAGGTGAGTGTAAATTGTTAAAAACTGTTCACTTACCTTTGTTTCTGCCTACAGCCTTCATTTGCTCTGGATGGGGAGTCCCAACATCTTCCTTGTAGATTTCACAGACTGGCTGTTGGATCCTCCAAACCAACAGTCATCTGAAATCTACAAAGTAGAAAGGTTTGATGAGTCCTGAACACAAAGGCTCATCAAACTACACAGAATCTCAGTGTTTGACAGCTTCACAGAGCTATAAAATGCTGACATTTCTTCTTTCAAGAAATCTTGACAGATGGCACATCAGACGTTGACACGTCAGACGTTGACGTGCTCTGTCAGTGACTTCCCCCTAATTGGCCTGCTGAGCCCGCAGGGCGGGCTTAACAAGGTCAATCAGTGGAAAATTCCGCTGGTTGGCCAGAAGATGATGGAGGCGGGACTTAGACCCGACAAGCAGCAGGCCTGCCTCCAACTCGTCTCCATTCACAAAATCCAGCCCTCTTTTTTTTTTTTTACACACTCTATATTTGAACATATACAATAGTAGGTTTAGATTCTGCTGTTCAAAATAGAAAATGCCTTGAATAGCTTAAATTTACTTAGTTTTGTAATATTTATTGCGTTAACTAGTTATACACAAAGGGTCAAAATGTACAAAAAAATTTACTATTGGTTTTAACAGTTACACCAGAAATGGAAGTCTTGCTTTAATATATGGCGATGAGATGAGAATCAGCAGAAATTGACATTAACAGTCCACACGAGTCTTCCACTGGTCTCATTTTCCAAGATCTATGGTAAGAGCTAAGCACTGCCAAAACTCAAACGAGTTACAATACTGATGAAACCTCACAGCATCTATTATCCAGCATAAATCCCTGAAAGAACAGGATTTAATACCAGCGGGAATTGCCTAGCAGGAGGTCCGTTAGTTTGTACAAATCAGGACTGTACAAATCTTGGAAACACCTTAAAAGTATGCTGTGCAAGTCTTAGCATACAAAGTCTTAATGCGCTTGCATGTAATCTTTTTATCCTCTATTTTAATGGAGGTGTAAATCTTATTTTAAATGGATTAACTTCTCTGGTAAAATAGCGCTAAGCACTCAGACAGCAACATTTCAGAGCCAAATAGCAATAGACTTGTGGAATAAATCATCAAGAAAGGCTACTGACAGGGACATTATAAATGGACTCAATGTACAATTAAATGCTTTTGTGGAGAGAGTAGAGATCGAGGGATAGGGCAAGAATAGTGGCAGGTGTGGTGGGAAGATATCAAAAAATGGGACAGGCTTAATGGTCTTTTTTCTGTTGCTAAAATTTGTTATGGTTGATGAATTATCTTTAAAATTATAAATGTGACAATCACGAATTACGATTTATTTATTTTTTTAAGTTGGGAAACCTGGTTTAAGGGCCGAGGCCCGTAGTCCAAGGCACCAACAAAGGTTGGAAAACCTAGGAGGGAAGACTAGGTAAATCGAGAAGTAATGTTAGCCAAGATTAGAACTTAAAATGTTGTGGATAATTGGGCCGGGGGGGGGGGGGGCGCCAATAATGAGTGAGGGAAAGCATTCCACATTTTGGCGGTACTGGGAAAAAATGAGCTTGAAAAAGAGCCGTAGTAATAAACCCCGATTTCAGCACAGAGTGATGCGGCGAGGAGGAATGTGTAGGATGACGATTTTGCAGCTTAGGAGGAAAAAGTGAGTAAAGCTTGGAAGAGCACTGTCAGAGTCAAGAGTGTATTAAACGTCAACGAGCCCTATGTAAGCATGCAGGTGCAGCAGGCGGTTAAGAAGGCAAATGGTATGTTGGCCTTCATAGCGAGAGGATTCGAGTACAGGAGCAAGGATGTCTTGCTGCAGTTGTACAGGGCCTTGGTGAGACCACACCTTGAGTATTATGTGCAGTTCTGGTCGCCTTATCTGAGGAAGGATGTTCTTGCCATGGAGGGAGTGCAGCGAAGATTCACCAGACTGATACCTGGGATGGCAGGAATGACGTATGAAGAGAGATTGGGTCGATTAGGCTTATATTCGCTAGAGTTTAGAAGAATGAGAGGGGATCTCATTGAAACTTATAAAATTCTAACAGGACTAGACAGACTAGATGCAGGAAGGATGTTCCCGATGGCGGGGGAGTCCAGAACCAGAGGTCACAGTCTAAGGATAAGGGGTAAGCCATTTCGGACTGAGATGAGGAGGAATTTCTTCACCCAGAGAGTGGTGAACCTGTGGAATTCTCTACCACAGAAGGCAGTTGAGGCCAATTCATTAAATATATTCAAGAAGGAGATAGATATATTTCTTAAGGCTAAAGGGATATGGGGAGAAAGCAGGGACAGGGTACTGAATTTGGATGATCAGCCATGATCTCATTAAATGGCAGAGCAAGCTCGAGGGGCCGAATGGCCTACTCCTGCTCCTATCTTCTATGCTATGCTTCTATGTTGCATGTCTTCTACCTCCAATTAATCCGAGATGCAAAATGTCTGTAGAGTAACCAGTCTCTTTAGATAATTCCCAAGAGGCATTATCATCGTGTACACAATCCCTGAGCCACGGCTGGTAACGTTACATCCTCACTTTATGTACTTCATGCAGGAGATCAGAATTTCCAATCCATGTAGCTCTCGGAGTTCAATCTTATGCCTGAGTACAGCAAGAGAAATATTAGACACTAACCAGCAGGAGGAAAACTCATTCATCATTTTCAATGGCAGCTGTTTTCTGTCAGAACTTAATATTTAAAAAAAATCAGAGATCTTTGGGGTTTTTCACTCTTTAAGACAGTGGTTATATTGAAAGTACCAGTTTGAGATGGTGCCTGATTCAAGCAAATGCAGACCCAAGTAACTCTGCTGGCATCAGTGCTCATTGGCCAGGGGAAATGGAGCTATGAACACATGTGGATAGGGTGGAAGGAGACTCGTGTGGTGCAAAAACACCGGCGCAGCCCAATGGCCTGTTTCTGAGCTGTAAATTCTACGTAATGTATGTAATGATGCTCCACTCACTGGTATCAAAATGCTAGTTAAACGTTAATGTTAAAGAGCGTTCAGCACAGTCAGATCTCTGCTAATATTAAATGTGAAAATTAAACGATTCCCGGACCTGGCACCTTTTTAACGTTGCATCCCATTAGTTTCATTGATACTGCCTTGGTGAGACCACACCTGGAGTACTGTGTGCAGTTTTGGTCTCCTTACCTAAGAAAGGATATACTTGCCACAGAGGGAGTGCAGCGAAGGTTCACCAGACTGATTCCTGGGATGGTAGGACTGTCGTATGAGGAGAGATTGGGTCGACTAGGCCTGTATTCACTAGAGTTTAGAAGAATGAGAGGGGATCTTATTGAAATGTATAAAATTCTGACAGGGCTAGACAGACTGGATGCAGGGAGGATGTTTCCCCTGGCTGGTGGGGGGGCGGGTCTAGAACGAGGGGTCACAGTCTCAGGATACGGGGTAGCACATTTAGGACTGAGATGAGGAGAAATTTCTTCACTCAGTGGGCGGTGAACCTGTGGAATTCTCTACCACAGAAGGCTGTGGAGGCCAAGTCACTGAATATATTTAAGAAGGAGATAGAAAGATTTCTAGACACAAAAGGCATCAAGAGGTACGGGGAGAGAGCGGGAATATGGAATTGAGATAGAGGATCAGCCATGATCATATTGAATGGCGGAGCAGGTTCGAAGGGCCAAATGGCCTACGCCTGCTCCTATTTTTTCTATGTTTCTACTGCAGGCTGTGTGAAACTGCAGGCATGTGCTAATCCCTTAATGTTGAGAGTTGAAGTTAGACCTTACCTGGGTTCTGCCAAGCAGAGTTTACCCAGAGCAATCGCTGCATTCTGTTGGAGGCCGTTGTCCTTGGCGTCGCCACCAGCGTGCTTTAACAACGATCTGACGATGTCGGTCTTGAGCAGAGACGCAGCAGCTCCGGGGATCTCGAAGCAGTGCGAAAGGCAAAGAGCGGTGTTCCCCGCCACCAGCTCATCGTCCGAAGGCAGCAGCATCCTTAGGCCACTGAACTCTGGGACAACGGAAAGAGAGAGAAGCAGCATTTAGAAAAGGTGGGCGGGGTTTCTAAAAAGTACCAATAAATTGGTAAGGAAAAATAAAAGGAGTTTCCCCCCATCAGCACCAGTCCTGGGTTCATTTATCTATAATGAGCGCAGCAGGAGAGGAGATGTAAAGTCAGCTATGGGAGACAGGACAGGAGTTGGGAGGGAGAGCTGCCGTCTAAACATCACAGCTCTGGAGCAGCAGCTTTCAGTAGTGCACTGTTTGAAGTGCAGAACAGAGAGAACATGGAAAACAGTCAGCACGAAGGTGAGAATTATGGTGTTTACAAGCTTCACAATTGTGTCCTGTGCCTTGTACAAGGGTGGCGGATTGTGTTCAGGATTTTTTTTTTTTAATTGAATTTTGGGGAGATGTCTTAAGCGTGAGTCACCGTATATGCAAGCACATGCAGTACTAATAAAAACATCAAACGTTTCGAACGAACAGCAGGTCAATTAGCACCGCGAGAGAGAAAGATGGAGCCACAACCAAAATGTTAACCAATCAGTCGCACATCATTATACCTTGGACATACGTCGCCATTCCTTCATCATTGCTGGCTCAAAATCGTGGCAGCACCATCGGCACAAGGACTGCAACCGCTCTGGATCTGGGCGATGCGAGTAAAGCGGCATTTATTACCCATCCCTAGTTCTCAGGGGCAGTAGGGATTGGTACTAAATGCAGCTTCTGGTGGCATCAGCCATTACCAGACAACAAATACATTTAGGCTGATTATTGAGTTTATCTTCCCATTTCAGGTGTTAATTAGTTTGGTCTCCACCTTCACATTGTTTTTACTTCAGATTACCAGGGTTAGTTTTTTTTTTATATATGATTAGACAATGTATTAATAAAGTACACACACACACCATTATAATAATGTTCTGTTTACTGATGATTATAAATAGATTGTGCTGCACAGTGTCAGCTCACTGGGCAGCACCCTCGCCTCCGAGTCAAAAAGCTGTGGGTTTCAAGTCCCACTCCAGAGACTTGAGCACAAAAATCTAGGCTGACACTCCAGTGTAGTGCTGAGGGAGTGCCGCACTGTAGATTAAACCGAGGCCCCGTCTGCCCTCTCTGGTGGACGTAAACGATCCCATGGCACTATTTCGAAGAAGAGCTGGGAAGCTGTCCCGGTGTCCTGGCCAAAATTTGTTCCTCAATCAACATCACCAAAACAGATTATCACATTGCTGTTTGTGGGAGCTTGCTGTGCGCAAATTGGCTGTAGTGTTTCCTACATTACGACAGTGACTACACTTCAAAAAGTACTTCATCGGCTGTAAAGCGCTTTGGGACGTCCTGATGTCTTTCTTTCTTTCTACTTCCACCCACTCGGCCCCCAGATGCCCTGTTGAAGCTCAGTGAGAAAGTCATTTTAAAAGATTGCTCAAACGGGAAGCTAATTATCACATACTTTTATCACATTTGACAATCTCTTCTCGAGCCTGTTCGCTGTTTCCACTGCAGATTGCCAAGGTCTTCACAGCATATCGTGTAGTTGCCTTCCCACCAGCCTGAAACACAAATAAACCAAACTGTGGATGTGCACACAGTGGGAGTCAAGCAAGCAGATGAACAAAAGTTTGAATAATCATCTTTCTTTTTCTTTGCCCCAATTCCCAATTTATCCTCTCCCGCCCAACCCACCCCCCTACCACATTAAAGATGTCCGTTCTCGCTGAGGTATGATTCCACAAGCACCAGCAGCTCTTTGGTACCGTGCCCAAGTGTTTATTATTCAAGTGCGAGCCTGGTTAGTGTCAGCAGGCTATTGAACCGCAGAGGCATCACCGCCTAATATTTCCACTCGGAGTTTGGAGGCTCTTTTCTGGTCTCACCCGATGTCCACACACAATATGCCCCCAGCTGGGGGTCACTGGACAGCAATGGAGGGGCACTGAGACCACTGAGTTGTCAGAACATAAGAAATAGGAGCAGGAATAGGCCACTTGGCCCCTCGAGCCTGCTCCGTTCAGAAAGATCGAACCCGACACCTGATTCATTTACTTCTCTTTTAAAGCGTTATTTACTTCTTTTTTCATTTAAACTCGTCTCCCATTGCCAGGAAATAAAAACATGCCCAGCTGAAGAAAAATTAAGTCTTTGATACGGACTAGGAGCTAATGGGCCTGAAATTGCAATTGAAGGCTTCCCGAGGGCGGATGCCTCCGACCTGTAAAAAAAATCTACGAATGTACCTGGTGGCCCGGGAGGCTTGCGATCCTGGGCCTCTCCGGGTCCGCGCGGGCAGAGCCCCACCTATCCCGGGGGGCATGCGGTTCGCAAGTGCCCCTGGGATCACATGGGCCAGCCCAACCAATAAAAGGCAGAAATCCCCATTCATACTTATGGGAGTTCTGTACGTACGGAACTCCCATAAGTATGAATGGGGATCACTTAAAAAATACACGAACACATGAAATAATTTTTTTTTAATTACATATTTAAAATTAATTAAAATGCCATTTAATTAAATATTTTAAACGAACATTTTATTTGTTGAAAATTTTTTAAATATGTTTTAACGGGGATAAAAATAAACTTTCCTTATTGGACAGGGTTTTTAATGTATAATTGAGTGATAACATTTTATTTTTCTATTTTTTAAACTCTTATGCTGGTAAAAGCAGGCCGTACGCCTGCTTTTACCAGGCGTAAGAATTTCACAGGTATTCAGCGGGTGGAAGTTGTGCAAATAGCGCAACTCTCCACCCGCAGAGGCCCATCTCCTAAACCCGGAACTTGCGCGGCCCCTACGGGCACGTGCGCACCTCGTACGCACCCGTGGGGGTCGCAAAATACGGCCCAATGTCTTTTATATAGAATCATGGAATGAGACACACAGAAAGAGGCCATTCGGCCCATCTTGCCAGTGCCTGTTTGGTAGAGCTATCCAATTAATCCCACTTTCCCCATATCCCTGTAAATTTTTTCCCTTCAAATATTTATCCAATTCTCTTTTGTTAGTTACCATTGAATGTGCTTCCACCGCCCTTTCAGGCAGCGCATTCCAGATCACAACAACTCGCCGCGTAAAAAAATGTTTCCTCATCTCCCCTCTGGTTCTTTTGCCAATCACCTTAAATCTGTGTCCTCTGGTTACCGACATTTCTGCCACTGGAAACAGTTTCTCCTTATTCACTCTATCAAAACCGTACGGCATGTATATGTAAAATCCGATTTGTACCATGTACTGAAGTTTCGATGTACATCAGTGTTTCTTACCTTTATAAATTGGAGCATTTTCTTCACCATCCCAGCTTTCACTACCTTTTCCACTGCTTCATCAGACTGAGGGAGCAAGTGACTCAAAAGCCCTGTTGTTCTCTGAAAAATGACAAAAATGACCAACTCTCAAAGTAGCAAGTAGTGTGAAGCAGAGGATTCATTCGCAACACGTTAGACCGCTCTCTTAAACCACCCAGATTGACCTCTCATTGTGAATTCCTGTTAGTGCAGCTGCTTCCAATTACTGAGTGAAACGCTGCAGGAATAGACGGTACTCACTGTGAGAATCCCACCATCTACGCTGCCAAGCAGGGAGATGCACCTTTCTGTAATAGCTGGAGCTTTGACCTAAAACACATGGAGAGAAAGTAAGAAAGGAAAAGCTAGAGACCACAGACAGGTGATTTATTTACAACCTTGACCCCATTTCTAAAAGTTCTTATACAAATCCCTTTACTCTTCCATCCCTTTCAGCACTGCAGTCACATTCCAACGCCACAAATATAAGTGAGTGCTTTATATTTTACATCGTTTTAAAAATTAAATTGAAGGATGCACTTAAGAGGACTCAATTTAGTCAGTTCTGTCCCTTCACAATTAGTGCCTTAGTCAATGCATGGTAATGTATTACAGATTTTTCATTCAGTGCTAATTATGCCAAAAGTAGGGCTTGCTGTCAAAATAATCACTCTGCAATAAGTGGCATATAGCTGGTAGCATTACTGCAGGCAGAACAGTCTTACCGAATATCTTTAAAAGAAGAATCCATCCCCACTGATTCAAAGAAACCAGGGAGGGTCCAGCATCCAATCCCCACTTTATGCTGAATTAGCTAGTCTCAGCGGGCCAAAATGTCTCAAGGACAGGAAGGTTCTCATTCCTGATTGCTGTCCAGTGAGTCTTGCGGGGAAAGTGCATGTGAGAATATCTGCTGCAGACAGGATCAGGATCGATCGTGATGCCCTATATGGGTGAATAGCCTGCCAAGACTAACTACCCAGACCCACACATGAAATCAAGTGGAAAGTCGAACACTCGGATTAAAAACGGGCCATAATTCATTTCTTGTAAAAGTACCGGGGGGCGGGGGAAAGATGAGGATTTTTTTTTCTTGCACAGCGAGTTGTTGTGATCTGGAACGCGCTGCCTGAAAGGGCGGTGGAAGCAGATTCAATAGTTACTTTCAAAAGGGAATTGGATAAATACTTGAAGGGGAAAAAAATGACAGGGCTATGGGCAAAGAGCTGGGGGAGTGGGAATAATTCGATAGCCTGTTCAAAGAGCCGGCACAGGCACAATGGGCCACATGGCCTCCTTCTGTGCTGCATCATTCTAGGAATTGCACTCCAGCATGAGGCACTGCCTTCAGAGGAAAAGTGGGAAAATGTTTGAAAAACAGTATCTAAAGATGAGCTCTTGCTGTCCTTGTCCTTAATTTCGTACCTGGATGGCGCCGCATTGTTCTATGGATAAGTTTACCATCAGGCCTAGGAGAGCGTACAGGCTTTCCCTGTACTCCGCCTCGGTTGACATACCCTCATCCTGTGCAAATGGAGAGACATTGTTATTAAAAGTTGGGTGACCATCGAGTATTTGAGACGCAACAGCCTCAAGTCTACACATAAAACACAGGCTTAGAAATCAGTGGGATGTAATGTCATTGCCATTTGAAACCTCAGATGATGTCGTGGAAGCAGTTAAATTAAGGAGAAATATTAAGGTAGTTTGGGCCAAGTATAGACCACTTTGACCACCCAGCCCACTCCTTCCACTATCTCAATCGTGGACTTTCAACCCATCCCCCCAATCCAAGATTTCTTAACTTTCTTCCAACTCCTATGAGAATCAAACAGATTTTATTAGTATTTCTTTAACCATCAATCCCTTTTCTGTAACCCACCGCTGCCGTGGCACAGTTAAACTTTAACAGTAGGAGAATGGGACATGGGTTGAAACTGACAAAAATTTAAAACTGATGTCAGGAAATTCTTCTTCATGCTGAGAGTGATCAACACCTGGATTGGATGTCTAGACAAAGTGATGGAAGCAAGATCCCCTGGAATCATCAATGAGACTTTTGGATGATGTAATTGGAGAGGGGAACATTTCTTCTGGGTGGGTGAGCTAAGATGACCCTCTTCATTCATATCGATCTTGTGTGCTTGTGCTCCAATAAGCTGTCCCATCTGAACCCACAACCCGTTTGTATGCTAACAGGATAATTTCACCAACGTTAGGTGCATTGTTCAGATTACACATTTACTCTGATTATAGCCCAATTTAGAAAGAACTTGACTTGATATAGCACCTTTCATGTCCTCAGAAACCCCCAAAATGCTTCACAGCCAAAGAAGTACTTTTTGAAGAGTAGTCACTGTTGTAAATTGGCAAACACAGCAGCCAATTTGCACACAGCAAGGTCCCACAAACAGAAACGAGATAAATGACCAGATAATCTGTTTTATGGTGGTGTTGGTTGAAGGACAAATGTTGGCCAGGATACCGGGAGAACGCCCCTGTTCTTCTTCGAATAGTATCATGGAATCTTTTACATCCACTTGAGAGGGCAGATGGGGCCTTGGTTTAACGGCTCGTCCGAAAGACGGCACCTCCGTTCTAAACTGTGTCAATCTCGATTATGGTTTAGAAATTGACGCAACCATTATGTGCCTAATGAGGCTGGCGACAGGACCATGCAAAATTGGTCCGCCGGTCTCATTAGGATAGTCCCGGCGAGCTGCAAGCGCCAGTAGTGGCTCCAGAGGCAGCTCGACAGTCGGGTGTGGGGGGGGAGGCGCAAACGGGGGGGGGGGGGGGGGGGGGGGAAGCAAGAACGGGCGGATGGGACGTCTGCTGAGGTCCTCAGATGAGTCCGGGGCAGGAGGCAATCAGGAGGGGGCAAGCAAGTCGCTGGCAGCGCCACATTAAAGGTAAGTAAAAAAAACTTTAAACTTGTCTTTTGAGCGGCAGCCTCCAGCAGTCCCTTTAAAGACTGCTGGTTTGGCTGCTCCGTGCTTGAGAAAACAGACTGAAAAATTGTAAAAATTACTTTGCGACAGACTTTGCGTATTAGGCTCATTGGGGGCCTCATGCCAATTTCAGGCGGGCGTGCTGGACAACTACAGGGCACCCTAACCAACATGGCGTGCGGTGCACATCCGGTGCAGAATGAGCATGCAATATTGGGTCCTGCAACACCCATTGGTCGCCCGAATAAAGTGAGCACTGCGTAATCAAACCATCTGACTCAGAGGCAAGAGAGCAAGGCTGACACTTGTCATCTAATTCCTATAAACTATGCAGCCACCCGTCACACAATTCCGACTATTCCAACAAGGTTAATAATGAAAAGCAGTTACAAATAAAGACAGCATGAAATACGTCACATTTCTGACTGCTTTCCAGATGATGAGAATTAAACATGAAACAGAAAGTTATTATAAATCTTTCACTGTCAATGCCTGATAACAAGAAAAGTTGTTTGTCATAAAAGAGAGGTACTCACTAAATAGGAATCAGCGTCATTAGTTAATATCCTAAATGGACACAGGAAATTGCTAACTCAAGATAAAAGTTATGGAAACTCAAGTTTTTCCGCATTCTCAGGAAACTTACGATAGCAATTAGGCACGATTCCCAGAATTCTTCTCTTCCTGCTACTTGCCCATAAATTGTCTTGTCAGACGCTAAGCTCCCTATGACTGAAATGCACTGCGGAAAGATCTGCTTATTCGTCAACTTCAAGTTTCTCTGCAACAAATATCAAACCAGCAAAAATAAAATGTGTATTAGAAACAGTAAAGTGAATAGCTGGAGCATGTGTACTGAGTACTTACTAACAGCACCAGATCCCCTGAGGTATTATAAAGGTAATGTTCAAATAGACACACACACACACACACACACACAAAGTTAAGTGACTGGTGAATATGTGGGAAGCCTCAGTACGAATTCCTTACCAAGAGGATTTCAAATGATGGTAACACATGGAACGCAAAAACATTTCGACAATGCTTTTTAAACCTAATGGGGGGAAAAAGCGAAGGTGTTATTGCCATACAAACCGTTACGCTAAAATCACAAAAATGTTCACCATTTCAGAAAACAAAATGTCATATATATGCCGGCAACACCTTTCAATATGGGATTTTAGGCTCTGCCATAGGCTTTTAATAGTCCCAATTTTATCAGCCAAAGCACAGTGTTGAGGAATCATGACTGACATCACTTCAGAAGAAGTATCCGATTAATATGACGCTCTTTGGGGGAAAAATTCGGTTGCTTTGGCCTCCCGTTAGCGCCCCCTGGGCGCAAAGCACCTAGCGCCCGGGCGCAGCGCCGCTAACGCCTCCCGCGAAATTCAGCGGGAGGTTAGCGGCGGCGGTAGCCGGTAGCACCCCGCGGCGATGACGTCATCGCCGTATGCAGCACCCCAGCCGCAAACTTGGCTCGCGCCCCCTGATCTACCACCGGACGCTATGTCCGACAGGGTCAGGGTGGCCTTTCAGCGGCCGGGGCAGCGATAATTAAAGGGCCAGTGCCGGGTGGCCATTTTTTTTGGGCCGTCTGCCAGCACCTGCCCCCTCTCGCCACCTCCTGCGGGGTGCCAGCTGTGATCCGTCAGTCCGGCACTCCTCTTGAGTGCTAGGCTCTTTTACCTGCACCCCGCTCCCCGGTGGTCCAGCAGGGCCCCGGTGCGTGCTGTGCTAGGCCCCTCCCCTTTAATCAGGGGAGGGAGGCCTGCAGTACCGCAGTGCTACGTGCCGACGCGTGTGGCGCTGCTGCACGTAGCGCCGCGATATTCAATGGCAGCGCCCCAAGAGGGAGGGGGAGCGCTTTCAGTAGCGCCCCGCCTCCTGCTTGGGGCGCTACCATTCAATTTCAGGCACGGGGGTATTAACTTTTTCGGGGCGCTCCGAAGTTAGCGCCCCAAAGGGGGCACGAGCCAATTTTTCCCCCCCTTGATATTTTCAATCGAGGGCCTTTTAGCTGTCTACGATTGAGATACTCAGATTAAGCCTGGCCTGGCCAATTTGCGTCCCACCTCCCCTTGACTTGTGGACCTAAGTAGAGTTAGGTTTCACGTGTCTCGGTGCCTCCTTTCGCAGCTTGCCTGGCTGTCGGAGGTGGCGTGAGCTGTGCTTCAGTGCTGTTCCCTTCTTTTCTTGCTCTCCAACAAAATGAGGCAAGGGAATGCTACTGAGAGCTGGGGTTATCCAAGTGTCCATGCAGCAAGTGAAAGGGCCTTAAAATAATGGCACGATTGGTCTTATAGATTTTTCCCTTCTACCTGTGAGGAAGTGGCTAGCCTGGACTTGATCACTGAGAACAGTGGCAAGACTGAAATACCGTCCCCATTATTGAACTTTCACAGCTAAAGCCCAAATTTGTGGATGTCAACAACTCAATACTAATTATAATTTGAATCTGCTTTGGTTTCAACAAACCCTGTAAAAGTGTTGCATTTAAAAAAAAATAAACAAGGCTACCAAATTCAAGAAATGCAAAATAAACTCTATGGGGGAAAAATTCAGCTGCTTGCGCCTCCCGTTAGCGCCTTAAGAGGGCGCTAATGGAGCGTAAAGCAGCTAACGCCCGGGCGCAGCGCCGCCCACGCCTCCCGAAAAATTCAGCGGGAGGTTAGCGGCGGCGCCAGCCGGTAGCGCCCTGTGGCGCTGCGCCGCCGGCGATGACGTCATCGCCGTGCGCAGCACCCCGCTCGCGCTCCAGCCGCGATCTTCAGTCGCGCCCCCTGACTTACCGCCAGACGCTATGTCCGACGGGTTCAGGGAGGCGTACGTGCGGCCGGGGCGGCGATATTTAAAGGGGAGGTGGCAGGCGGCCATTTTTTGTTGCTGGCCGCCTGCCAGCACCTGCCCCCGTTGCTGTCCCCGGCCCCCGTGAAGCCCCCCCACCGTGAAGTGCCGGCTGCGCTCCAAGAGCCCGGCACTTCTCTTGAGTGCCGGGCTCTTTTGCCGGCACTCCCGATCCCTGGGGGCCCAGCTGGGCCCCGGTTCGCGCTGCGCAGGGTCCCTCCCCTTTAAGAAGGGGAGGAAGGCCTGCAATACCGCGGCGCGACGTGCCGCAGCGCCACGTAGCGCCAGGATATTCCCTCGCAGCGCCCCAAGAGGGATGCGGGGTGCTTCCAGTGGCGCCCCGCTTCCCTCTTGGGGCGCAACCACTGAAGTTCCGGCGCGGGGCCGCTAATTTTTTCGGGGCGCTAAAAGTCGCGCCCCGGCGAGGTTAGCGCCCCAAATGGGGCGCGACTCAATTGTTACCCCTATGTTTGGCCAAATTAAAAACAAAAGGAAGAGAATGAATGAATACCACACTCACAATACTATTTCCCAATTCCTTTGCTACTTATCTCTCTCATGATAGTCACACCTAGATTGGCTAGCCCAATCAAAATCATTCTCTGACATCTACAAGGTTTCATTCGACTCATACTTGTAAGTTATTCTTGAGGACTTTCTTTGAATCATACTCAACAGGAAAATAAGAATTAACAATTGAGAGATCCTCACTGTATACTATGAAGTCCTTCCGTAGCACTGCTCGGTGAGTCTGGGATATAGAATCTTGGTTAGACCACACTTGGGATTACTGTGCGCAGTTCTGGTCTCCATATTATAAAATAGGATACAGAGGTACTGGAGAAGGTGCAAAAAAGATTCACAAGGATGATACCAGAACCAAGAGGTTATTGAACAGGCTGGGGCTTGGTTCTCTAGAAAAGAGAAGACTGAGGGGCGACCTGATAGAGGTCTTTAAGATTATGAAGGGTTTGATAGGGTAGACGTAGAGAAGATGTTTCCACTTCTGACCAAAACAAGGGGCATAAATATAAGATAGTCACTAATAAATCCAATAGGGAAATCAGGATAAAATTCTTTACCCAGAGAGTGGTTAGAATGTGGAACTTTCTACCGTAAGGTGTAGTTGAGGCGAATAGGATAGATACATTTAAGGGGAAGCTAGGTAAGTATATGAAAGAGAAAGGAATAGAAGGATATGTTGATACGGTTAGATGAAGTGGGGTGGGAGGAGGCTCATGTGGAGGATACACACCAGCACAGACCTGTTGGGCCGAATGGCCTTTTTCTGTGCTGGAAATACTGTGTAATTCTATGTAAATTGTGGACCTTCCATGGCATTTATCATGGCAAGTCTGGGCTATGCTGTTTAAAATGGAGATCAAATTACAAATAAGAAGTCTCAGGGTAGACACACCAGCAGGAATGGACGATCTGCTGGTGGGCACTGCGGAGTGCCAGGGGCTGGTTGAAGGAGCAATGATCTCTGCTTCTGGCTGGGCAAAAGGATTCGAAAACACTACATTGTACACGCAAACACAAGGCTTTTAATAAGGTAGATAGAGCAATAATGAGAGAAAGATAGATGTAAATTTTTGAAGCAGAAAAAAAAAAGTTAAGGTTACTTGTTCTCTGGCACGAGGTTGGTGAGGATTCCCATGGCATCACCAGCGGCTGCATCAGGGCAATTCACAAATCCCATCAGGATCTGCATCAACCTACACAAAAAGGCAATTAACACCAGCCAAGTCAGTCAGG
The DNA here is from genome assembly GCA_030390025.1 of Squalus acanthias. Lineage (NCBI taxonomy): Eukaryota > Metazoa > Chordata > Chondrichthyes > Squaliformes > Squalidae > Squalus > Squalus acanthias. The sequence goes on from CM059445.1 coordinate 58,086,944, forward strand.
AAAGAACTCACATTTATACAGTTCCTTCTCATAATCCCAGAACATCCCTAAGCGTTTTAATACCAATGGATAATTTTTGAAGTGCAGTCACATATCATATATACTACACTGACACCATTATGCTGACTGATATTGTCGCTATATATTATGGCGCAGTGTTTTTGTTGACTGACTTGCGACAATATTTTTTCCCCCCGCTAACTGAAGCTTTCAAAATAGTCCTGGTAGTGAAAGAAGGAAAATATAAGGAGATTGCTTTTTATTTGAAGTACTCCTTTTTAATAGAAGCAAATGACAAACCCACTTTTATTATCAAAATATCAATTAAGTTTTCAGCATGGACCCTCTGGAGAAGGAGCTTCCTTCCCCTACTAGGCCGCCCATGCAAAATTAAGATGGGAATGCCTTGGAGCGACTCCATTGCGAATAAATGGGTCGGAGACCCAGGAAACTATACCGCCAGACTGGTTATTCCATTTTTTTCCATCCCATGATGGTATCTTCCTTCAGGTGGTAAATTAATGAGCAATGGGCTCCTGTATAACTGGGCCAGATCCCCATGCCTAGCACTTAGGTCACCTGTTGCAAGACATGCTAGATTAGGTCAATTTTTCACACCCATTTCAGTGGTAATGGCAATATTTCTACAACTGATTAAACTCCATCAAAAATCTTTGAATGCTTAAAGAATCAGAATTAAGATGGTAGCTGAACCAACTTTACCCATATAGTAAGACTTTAATTGTCCTGCACTGGGAAACTGAGGATACCAGGCCAACTGCAAGCATCAATCTGCCTATCTTTAATTTCCCCATACAATACAGGTATGTGTCAATTATCCCTTCACTTATTTATAATCTTCGTTGTTGCAATGCCTTCTCATTAAAAAAATAAGAATTAGGAGCAGGAGTAGGTCATACGGCCCCTTGAGCCTGCTCCGCCATTCAATAAGATCATGGCTGATCTTCGAGCTCAACTCCACTTTCCCACCCGATCCCCATATCCCTTGATTCCCTTAGAGTCCAAAAATCTATCAATCTCAGGGTTAAATATACTCAACGACTGAGCATCCACAGCTCTCTGGGGTAGAGAATTCCAAAGATTCACAACCCTCCGAGTGAAGAAATTTCTCCTCTTCTCAATCCTAAATGGCCGACCCCTTTTCCTGAAAAGTTGAACTGACCTCACATACAGACAAGTTCACCATCCCTTCCTTCTCCAACCTCATCACAAAAAGGAAAAACTCTATTTGCGCTTTTACATGGATGATAGAGGGGATTACCTGGTTAAATTCAGATTGCACAGCAGTAAACCTCTGCCATAGTCGGACAACAAGTAAATGGATAGTAGAGCTAGGCACTCCTTGTAGATTTCACTCTCCTTACATGACAACAGATCCAGTAACGTTTCACTAGTATCAGAAGAAGTGATAAGTAATCGCTGGTTTTCCTCTATAAATAAAAGAAAAAGTTACGGATTAAAGATGCAAACAAAGTTTGCCAGACTTTTTAATCAACCCAAATTGAAATCTGTAAAATGAATGCCATTTATTTTGCATTACTTCTGAAATCTTTCTGGAAAAGGCTTTGCGTCCTGGTTTCATTCTCACGTCTTGTTAACTGGAAGAACAAATTCATAATCTCACCCTGCCCCCACAGAGACCGCTATTTCAATTTGCCGTTTATTACATAATACGAGAATGACCAAGGAGATGAAAGGCCATTCAGCCCACTGAAATTCATTCCTTTTGTACCCTAACTCTGCCAGTCTGGCATCCAACTGCATGTTGAGTGCCTTTATATCTACGTCCTTATCTGGCAGATTATTCAAAATATCTAACAGCTACTGAGGAAAGGAATTCTCAGTTTTAACGTTACTTCTACTGTCCTCTGGCCATAATTTTCTGACTTATTTTCAAGTAATTACATAGGATTACATAGGATATACGGCACAGCACCAGTCCATGCCGGCGTTTATGCTCCACAAGAGCCTCCTCCCGTCTTTCCTCATCTAAATCTATCAGCATAACCCTCTATTCCCTTTTCCCTCATATGCTTGTCTAGCCTCCCCTTAAATGCATCGACGCTATTCGCCTCAACCACTCCCTGTGGTAGCGGGTTCCACATTCTCACCACTCTCTGGGTAAAGAAGTTTCTCCCGAATTCCCTATTGGATTTCTTGGTGACTATCTTATATTGATGGCCTCTAGTTATGCTCTTCCCCACAAGTGGAAACATTCTCTCTGTATCCACTCTATCAAAATGTTTCATAATTTTAAAGACCTCAATTAGGTCACCCCTCAGCCTTCTTTTTTCAAGAGAAAAGAGACCCAGCCTGTTCATCCTTTCCTGATATGTATACCCTCGCATTTCTGGTTTCATCCTTGTAAATCTTCTCTGCACCCTCTCCAGTGCCTCTATATCCATTTTATAATATGGTGACCAGAACTGTACGCAGTACTTTTAAGTGTGGTCTAACCAAGGTTCAATACAGGTTTAGCATAACTTCCTTACTTTTCAATTCTATCCCTCTGGAAATAAATCCTAGTGCTTGGTTTGCTATTTTTATGGTCTTGCTAACCTGTGTCGCAACTTTTAGTGATTTGTGTATTCTGGGTTTACTTTATCCGCACCAGTTAATATTTTATAAACTGAGGTCCCCGCCTTAGCCGCCTTCTCTTATAGACTGTGCAGCTTACGGACTTCAAATCTTCAGGACATCATCTCGTTGTTTGTAATTAAAAGCTTTACTTTTTCTTCATTCCCTCTCCTCTCCTAGATGCACTAATTTGACAGATTACAGTAAAGCAAGCGCTGGTCTGTTACAAAGATTGACCTATTAACTCTATAAGAATAGGTGCATCGAATTACCATTTCCACGAGAGACTGCCTGCCACAGCACGAGGACAGAAACACATAGCTCCACCTCACACGGCTCCTTCACTGAGCTGTTAAGACTCCTGTTAAAGGCATGAATGATAGATAATATGTACTTTTGGCTCTTGCAAAATTATACAAATAAAAAAAGCTTGGGATTACATAGAATTACAAAGAATATACACGGAAACAGGCCATTCGGCCCAATCAGTCGATGCTGGTGTTTGAGCCTCCTCCCATCCTTCCTTATCTAACGCCATCAGTATAACCCTCTATTCCCTTCTCCCGCTTAGATGTTCAAAAATTAGTAAAATCAGTGGTTGCCCGAGTCCTTTACAAAAGGACAACATTTATTCAATTTAGTGAAAGAAAATGCAACACACTTTTATACATTATTACAGAAAGAAATGTCTTCAATTTATGTCATTCTTTTCACTAATTATCACGTAGTTTTGCAATTGCTCAAAGGGCATTTACTATGAGAAATACACATTGGTAAAGAGATAACATTTCATGCATGTGGGGTAGTGCGCGGTTCGTGCACATCTCAGCGATAGCTTTTGAATCTAAACTGTATGTATGCTTGCTGCGATAAAGGCGAGTCTATGCTGCTGGAGTCTGATGTACCAGTTCCACTGCGGCTGCTATGAAGCCCAACTGGTGTGTGGGGCCCACCTCCTCGAGATGGTTTCACAATGCTTGCCAGAACTTGACCTGCTGTCAGATAAGCAGTTCTTCCACTGGTGCAAATCAGAACGCATGTCACCATCACACCACGACTGGACTGTTATTTATTCACACTCGCACCAAATAGCAGGTTTTCCAGGCACTATGGTACCTGGCCAAGTGCCAGCTATAAAGGTTAATAGATGCAAAATTCATTTCAATGCATCTCTATGTTGTTCTTAACTTCCAAGCCTTCGGTTGGTCTCAGCGTCGGTGTTACCTGATACTGGTACGGACAACAGCCACAGTTCCTTACCTTCTTATAATCTCATTGTCCTTGATAACACTGAATCCACCGTTTGTTCTGAATAAAGTCTGTTCAGTGCCTGCAACAACAGATAAAAGACATATTCATGACAAAGTTTAAAAATAAACTAATGCCCATCGTCCTTTATTGCAGATAATGTGTCACATTCCAAAAACAAGAAATAATGGAAATACAATAGAGAGCCAACACCATTTGAAAATAATGTTTCAAGTTTATCAGGACCAGAAACTAAGAGATAAGCAAGCCCATTTTATAGGACTGAACAAAACAAAGGGATGGGGGAGAAAACAGGTGAAAGTCAAGAGTCAGGAAACCAACCTCCTAACACAAAGAAATAATTAAAGACTGTATTAGCCTGTGAGTGAAAAATCTGCAGAGAGGTACAAAAGTCCCGGATTGTGACTTTTTTTTAAATTCACTTATGGGATTTAGGCGTCGCTGGCAAGGCCAGCATTTATTGCCCATCCCTAATTGTGACTTGAAGGCACAACCTTCGGAGGTGAGAGTGTGCCAGTCCAATGAGTCAAGCTCTACTGTGCCTACCAATCCTTTTCTAATAATTCCAGAAAAACCATCCCAATAACCAGTCTCCATACTTTATGCCCAGCATCCATGAAACCGTACCCCAGCTGGGCTTCCCTCTTTAAGGGAGAGGAGAAAAGGCAGAGCAGGGGGAATGGGTAAGAATTGTTTTTAATCTAATTTGTGTACTGAATAGGCTATGGATTTTGATTAGTTAGAAACACATCAAATATTCTTCCTTCCTTCCTTTTATTATATTACTTTTTCTTCTGTGTTTAATACTTTGCAGCAACTTATTGCCCTGAAACCAAAATGAGGGGATTAGGTAGTAAGGGGCATAAAGTATGGAGACTTGTTATTGGATGGTCTTTCTGGAGTTATTAGAAAAGGATTGGTAGACACAATTTTCAGAACCATAAGAACATAAGAATTAGGAGCAGGAGTAGGCCATATGGCCCCTCGAGCCTGCTCCGCTATTCAATAAGATCATGGCTGATCTTCAACCTCAACTCCACTTTCCCGTCCGATCCCCATATCCCTTGATTCCCTTAGAGTCCAAAAATCTATCTCAGCCTTGAATATACTCAATGACTCAGCATCCACAGCCCTTTGGGGTAGAGAATTCCAAAGATTCACAACCCTCTGAGTGAAGAAATTTCACTTCATCTCAGACCTAAATGGCCGACCCCTTAGCCTGAGACTGTGACCCCTCGTTCTAGACTCTCCAGCCAGGGGAAACATCCTCTCAGCATCTACCCTGTCAATCCACCTCGTTGTTCTAAACTCCAGAGAGTTTAGGCCCAATCTACTCAACAACCCTGGCAGATGTGAGTCTGGAGGTAAAATATTCCAGTCTTGGAATTGCCTTTTACTTGAACCTGTCTGCCCCAAGTCAGAAGAATCTTCTCAGTTGGATTCCCCGATACATGACAGAATCTTGTAGGAGGCCATTCAGCCCATCGTGCTGTGCCGTCTCTTTGAAAGAGCCGTTCAATTTAGCCCCAGCTTTTCCCCTATAACCCAAACATTAGTCCTCTTCAAAAAGTAGATGTCCAGTTGCCTTTTGAAAGTTCCTATGGAATCTGCTTCCACCACCCTTTCAGGTAGTGCGTCCCATGATATGGAATTGAACCATACAAACCAGGAGCATGTTGGCTTCAAAAACCACAGTTTATGTTGAGTCAGCGAATCTCAGCTGCACCAGTAGTAAGAGCACTATAATTGGCCTCAGCACCCCAGGCCAGTGAAGAAAAAAAAAACAGATCCTGATCACTATCCAGACATCTGCAGAAAAGTGAACATGCGAGGTAACAAACGGGCTAGGTTGCATGAACTGATGGACAGCGCCAATTATATACTCTATTCGCTGCTCATGATGCAGTCTCCTCTTCACTGGGGAGACCAAACGCAGATTGGGCGATCGCTTTGCTGAACATCTCTGTTCGGTACCCATGCATGAGCCTGAGTTTCCGGTTGCTTGCCATTTTAATTCTCCATCCCACTCCCACTCTGATCTCTCTGTCCTCGGCCTCCTACACTATTCCAATGAAGCTCAACGGAAACTCGAGGAACAGCACCTCATCTTTAGATTAGGCACTTTACAGCCTTCCGGACTCAACATCGAGTTCAGTAATTTCACATCATAACCACTGCTCCCATTTTTTCGGGCAGCAGGTGCTGGTAATGATTCTGCTGTTAATCCCTCCTGCCTTCCACCCGATCACAGACCTTAACATCTTCCAGTTCTGACGCAAGGTCACAGGCCTGAAACGTTAACTCTCGTTTCTCTCTCCACAGATGCTGCCTGACCCGCTGAGTATTTCCAGCATTTTGTGTTTATATAGCACCAATTATACCATTCACTCAGCCCCGCAGATAGCATTTATCCAATATTAGCACAACCACAGTGGGACACCATCTCGAAAATGAGTGCCTCTGGGTAGCTCTGTGACAGTTCAGGGCATCAACGTATCTTCGACTTACACTCCTTCATCAGCTCAGTCAGCAACCTCACACCGCCAATGTAGAAGAGAGGGATCTTATTGGGGCTGGATAGTTTCTTCAGCACTTCATGGGCTGTCGTAGTATTCACATTGCCCCGTTCAAACTCTTCCACAACTTCTTTCTCCTGTTGTTCCTTTTTTTGGGCCAGGTCCAGTAAATTTATATATTCTAAATTTAAAAGACAGATTTTCTGTCAGTGGTTAGAAAACACCAACAACTTGTATTTATATAGCGCCTTTAACGTAATAAAACGTCCCAAGGTGCTTCACAGGAGCGTTATATCAAAAATGTTTTAACACTGAGCCATATAGGATGTTAGGGGCAGATGACCAAAAGCTTGGTCGAAGAGGTAGGTTTTAAGGAGCGTCATAAAAGGAGGAGGAAAGAGAAGTGGAGAGGCGGCGAGATTTAGGGAGGGAATTCCAGAGTGTAGGACCTTAGAAAAGACAAATATTATAAACTACAGTACATAACAAATCAAAGCAGATTCTGAATATAACTATGAAAGTTGTGTATTCGGTTTTCCCAATGGTTCAGTGGATAAATCGTGTGTTGTAATGACCCAGAAAGACCAGAAAGGTCCCAGGCTCAATTTCTGTTCTCTTCCAAGTGGCAGTCAACTTGGGCTTAACGCTCGCAGTGCCAGAGAACAGAAACACAGTCAGTCATGGTTCTTGCTCCCAATTGCTACGCAGTGATCCTTACCGGAAAGGATGCCTGTTTTAGAATTGGGTGAGGCTGAGATTCCACCTGTACTCAAAACAGCCCCACTGACACTCCAATGCCTGGGTCCATGAATTAAAAATGAACATAGCAGGAGTCACTGGATAATGATGAGGAGTAGGAGCCCTGCTGATTTTTCTCAACTCTATTCTCGGGGGCACAAAGCCCAAATGTAGCGTTCCAAGTGCTGTCCTGGCTGAGAACAACAAACTCTGAATGAAGACCAAATTTGGGACCTTAGTACCCACTACTTAGTTTCCTACATTACAACAGTGACTAAACTTCAAAAGCACTTCATTGGCTGTAAAGCACTTTGTGACATCCTGATGTTGTGAAAGGCACTATATAAATGCAAGTCTTTCTTTCTAACTTATCAAGGGAGCTCTCGAACCAAAAGTTCTAAAGCAAAAAATAGGTAAACAAGGAGTAATTTACTACACACAAATAAGCACACACATATCCCTCTTCTAGATTCATCTTTTGTTTCTTTACTTGTCCCATTACCATCTCCTTTTGCCTTGCACCATCATCCCTTTAGTCTTTTAATCTCTCCTGCCTTCCACCCTATCACAGACCTTCTCTTTTGTTCTTTCCTCCCCTCTCCCCTTTCCCTGCCCCCACACTTGTTTAAAACCGGTTACATCTCCAACTTTTTCCAGTTCTGACGAAACGTCAGCAACCTGAAACGTTAACTCGGTTTCGCTCTCCACAGGTGCGGCCTGGCCTGCTGAGTATTTCCAGCATTTTCTGTTTTTATTCCTTCTTTATATTTTGGACTATATGACTGCTTAGTGCTTCTTAAAGCCAACAAACATTTCTCATACCATTAACCAGCTTCTCTCGGTTTGGATCAATTGTCAAAATCTTCTGATAGCACTGTCGAGCCTGGGGGGGGGGGGGGGAAACATAAACCCATTAGATCACTGCATTTCCCACAGCAACACTGACCTTCTGAAGACACAGAACAATGGGGACTCAGGATTGATTACACTGCAGTGGATCTAATAAAACACTTCAGCGAAAATCAGCAACTGCGACAGTAACACTCATACAGTAAACGGAACCCCCAAAATGAGAATATAGCCCCCGAAACCACCTCGTTTTATGAATATAAATACTAGCCGACCTCGCCTGGCACTGCTCACGTCAAACGATATGCTGTTTTATAAGAACAGCAGCATTATATCGTGACTGTGCACAATGTATTATTCTGTTACTAAGGTGAAGCTATGTAGCCTTTAAGGCCACAGAGTCTAACTGCTGTTAAGCAAACACTGGGTGAGGTCAAGAGTTCAATTCCTTTTCAGCCTGCAGGTCACAACTGGCTTTCTTTCTCTTTTTTAATTTGTGATTGGTAAGGCCACTTGACGTAAGAAAACTACTAGGCACTTGGTCTAAGCGTTAAACAAAGCTTTAATCAACTGTTTTTCAACATGGAGATCTAGTTGTGTCCTTCCCTAGTTCCTGTTGAGGAATGTCCTATGCAAGCTGGGCCCATGCCCAAGTATTTATACTCTCCCTGGACAGCGCCACCAGCAGGCCGCCCAGTATTACTTCATACATGAATGACAAGCTTCATGTCACCACTTATAATATTATCATATAAACATAGATATAGATACATACTATGGCATTAGTGAAAAGAGTTTTATTCACGTCTGAAGTCATTTTCAGAGGATTTTTTATAAATTGTACTTTTGAACAGTAATTTGTTTGCCCCACAGCCTAGTTACAGGTTTGATTTCATCTCATTGAAACATGCAAGATTCTGACAAGGTAGATCCTGAGAGGCTGTATACCCTGGTTGGAAAATCTAGAACTGGGGGCATAGTCTCAGGCTAAGGGGTTGGCCATTTCGGACTGAGATGAGGAGAAATTTCTTCACTCAGAGGGCTGTGAATCTTTGGAATTCTCTACCCCAGAGGGCTGTGGATGCTCAGTCGTTGAGTATATTCAAGGCAGAGATCAACAACAATTTTGGACTCTAGGGGAATCGAGGGATATGGAGATAGGGTGGGAAAGTGGAGTTGAGGTCGAGGGTTAGCCATGATCTTATTGAATGACGGAGCAGGCTCGAGGGGCCGAATGGCCTACTCCTGCTCTTATTTCTTATGTTATGTTCTTGATTTGTACTTCAGCCAAAAATCCTTTTTTTCTATTTTTTATGCTTTTCCCACAAAAGTGGTTACACTTCAGAAATGTACTACGGTCACACTTGACAGGGAATTGATTATAAACTTAATTGTATGGAGTATTAAAAAAAAACAGACAGCTGTGGAATACCCTAAACTGGAAATTATAATGAATGTGAATGGTTAACCTTTAATCTATTGGAAACCTAAACATCTGCTTAGTCTTTGCTTATCTGGGGTTGACTGAAGAAAGAAATGGCAAAGGAAGCAGAGATTTATCTGTAGTGTAGTCCCCTTTGCTTTTAATTTAATTTAAATTTGGTAAAGATTGAAGATTGTCGTGCACGCCAGAAGTACAGTGGCTAATCTGAAAGCCACTTCAGCAATTTAAAGCAACTAGATTTTTTATCCCAGACTTACTGCATTCTAAAGGGAATTGGATAAATACTAGAAGGAGAAGAAATTGCAGGGATATGGGGAAAGAGCGGGGGAGTGGGACTGACTGGATTGCTCTTTGAAAACAGCCGGCGCAGACTCAATAGGCCGAATGGCCTCCTTCTGTGCTGTAAACTATTCTATGATTCTATAAATATCAATAGAAAGCTGTGATAATAAACTACTGAAACAGTCTTACCTCCTCATACTTCTTTAAGCCTAGGTTAGCCTTTCCCATATGGACGTATGCCTTTATACAATTCTCATTGCACTGAAGACATAAAATAAAGAGCAGCATGTTAAACGACCAAAAGTAATGTACCAGTAGCCTACTTAAACCAGTTTGACTGCTGCGTCACCCATTAAGCTGTAGGTTAGAGGCTCGCTTTAGGACTCGAGTACAAAAATTTAGACTGACACTTCAGTGCAGTACTCAGAGTGTGCTGCACTGTCAGTGATGCCATCTTCTGGCTGAGACGTTAAACTGAGGCCCCATTTGCCTGTTCAAATGGTACAGGTGGGCATTAAAGATCCCGTGGTAATTTTTGAAAGACGACGAGGGAGTTCTTCCTATGTCCTGGTCAATATTCCTCCCTCAATTAACACCACCAAAAACCACAGAAGAACTGGTTGTTCAGCTCACTGCTGTTTGTGGGAAACGTGACTGCTGCAGTTAGCTGCATACCAGCAAATGTATTTCAAAATAATGATTGTATGTAAACTGCTTTGGGATGTTTCAGAGATACAGAATGCAATGCTATATAAATGCAAATTTGTCCTTTAGCTTGAATCTGCAAGAAGGACTCCTGAATAACCAATCACCTCAACGTGGGGATCAAAAATACTGTGTGAACTCAGGGGTAGGTGGAGGGTCACTGTCGAAAACCCTCATTCTGCAAGTGAGGAAGATTTAATAACTGATGTGATATAGTCCAAAGAGAGTTAAAATCTTGCATTATTCATACAATAGGTTCCGTATTTCTCACTGGCAGTATTGTTTATAAGAACTCAAGAATTAGGAGCAGGAGTAGGCCATACAGCCCCTCGAGCCTGCTCCGCCATTCAATAAGATCATGGCTGACCCTCGACCTCAACTCCACTTTACCGCCCGATCCCCATAACCCTTGATTCCCCAAGAGTCAAAAAAAATCTTTTAAGTCACCTTATTTTGATTTATCCAAGGGTGAATGCTTCAAGATAATGCCACCTTTAACCTTGATATAATAAAACTGACTAACCATAGATTATCAATGGATCCATATTCACCCCAACTTATTGGCAGCCATCTTCAAAATACCTTTTAAAATTATGAAACAAAAGTGCACTGTGACTACTTGTGAAGTTTAAGCAGTAACCATGTATTGAATTCCATACTATGAATGTATATTTTCCATTCTATTATTTCAATATCTGGTCATCTCATCTTTATAACATGGTGCTGCTGTAAGTTGTATTTTCAACTGAGCTTGTCTTGTTTATTGATTAAGGACATTTTCAAGATGGCAGCCAAGTGTTTCACCCTCCGAGTGCACGCACCACAGTAATAAAACAGAACAATCCCACAAAAGTATAACTAGGCAACCACGAATACAAAGTCCTCTGTACGCTGGGAATTCATGATGGCAGCAATATTGTAATGTGAGGTTTAGATTACATGCATCACTTTTCAATTCAAATTGACACTGTGATACCAAAGGTGATACGAGGTTATGAAAGAAGGTGGAATTTGCCATTCAGGAACTTGCTCTTTGGATCCAAAGGCTGTTCTTACGAAGGGTAATTAACTCATTATGGACTTTTTGCAATATATGCATATTTATACTTTCGTTGTCCTGGCCAATATTTATCCCTCAATCAGCATCACTAAAACAAACGATCTGGCCATTATCACATTGCTGTTTGTGGGAGCTTGCTGTGCGCAAATTGGCTGCTGTGTTTCCTGCATTACAACAGTGACTACACTTCAAAAAGTACTTCATTGGCTGTAAAGCACTTTGGGACGTCCGGTGGTCATGAAAGGTGCTATATAAATGCAGGTCTTTCTTTTCTTTATTTTTAGTTAGTATTTACCAATATTTTGTGCTTCATATATTCCCGTTTCACTGTAAATAGTTGCTTGAGTCTGCAAATCTAGGTTGGGTTTAATATCCACCAATCCAAAGCATGTGTGATTGCATAGCACCAACAACAACTACTTGCATTTATATAGCACCTTTAACACAGCAAAACATCCCAAAGCGCTTCACAGGAGCAATTATCAAACAGAATTTAACCCAACAAGATTACTGAAGGTAGTGCACGTGTTAACCCTCGGGCTCACATCTCTTGGAAAGGGAAAGGCTGCTGAAAAAAGGCTCCCGATTGTTGGGCTTCAACAAACATTTGAGAATTGCAGTGAAATTGTTGAGAGACAATATAGTTCCAGAGAAACCTGGAATAGTTAGCTGATGTACGTACACACACACACAGTACACACACACACACACACACACACGGAGCCCTTAGATTTAACTGTTCTCACCTTCAGGGCCCACTCACAATCAGCGATTGCCTCTTCATATTTTCCTAGCTTGATATAAGCCTGAAAATAGAAACAAACACAGGCATTTAGTGACCATAAAGGTAATTGAACCAAATTATGGCAAATGGTTCAAATCCCAAGGGACACGCCAAAAATTAGGAAAGCCAGGAGTAGGAAAGCCAGGCAGAACTTTTCCTTTCAAAAGAATAGAACTGTGAAATAAGTTACCAGGAAAGGCCATTGAAGCGGATAGTTTAAATGGATTCAAGAGAGAATTGGCAATATTTCTGGAGAGAGAAGGATGGAGGGATGTGCTGAATAGAGACGAGCCTTGGTGGGCCCTATTTCCTGTTTGTAATTATTCTTACCTTCCAGATAATCTGCATTCCTCCCCTCAGGCTGATTTAAAGGAAAACTCAAGTTAGACTACTATCGACAGTAGATAATCTTATTATATTCCTTCACAGTTTCAACTACTATCCAGATGAACAGAATCATGGGACGCATACGACATAAAGAACCAACACCTTATCACTGACCCAACAGCAGAGGTCCCTGGCTTCAACGTCCCTCGAAGACAGTGGGACAGCGCTCAACTGAATCCACACAGGGCGTGGACGACGCGGCCACCTGCTCCACAAGTGGAAGATGAGGGACGACCCAAAGTGCGACTGTGGCCATGAGTCCCAGGCAATGGAACACATCACACCAACCTGCCCACTGAGATCTGTTGCGGGAGGCACCTCATTTCTCCACTCGGCATCTCAGGAGGCCATCGAATGGAGAGCCAAACTCGACATCCCATTATAAGCTGCTCCTGTCACACAAAAGACTGGTCAAGAAGGTAAGAGCCCATGGGATCCAGGGCAATTTGGCACATTGGATCCAAAATTGGCTTAGTGGCAGGAGGCAGAGGGTGATGGTCGAAGGTTGTTTTTGTGACTGGAAGCCTGTGTCCAGTGGTGTACCGCAGGGATCGGTGCTGGGTCCTTTGCTGTTTGTAGTGTACATTAATGATTTAGATATGAATGTAGGAGGTGTGATCAGTAAGTTCGCAGATTACATGAAAATTGGTGGAGTGGTAAATAGCGAGGAGGGAAGCCTCAGGCTACAGGACGATATAGACGAGTTGGTCAGATGGGCAGAACAATGGCAAATGGAATTTAACCCTGAAAAGTGTGAGGTGATGCAATTTGGGAGGACTAACAGGGCAAGGGAATACACAATGAATGGTAGGATCCTAGGAAGGACAGAGGATCAGAGGGACCTTGGTGTGCATGTACATAGATCCCTGAAGGCAGCAGGACAGGTAGATAAGGTGGTTAAAAAGGCATATGGGATACTTGCCTTCATTAGCTGAGGCATAGAATATAAGAGCAGGGAGGTTATGATGGAGCTGTACAAAACGCTAGTTAGGCCACAGCTGGAATACTGTGTGCAGTTCTGGTCGCCACACTATAGGAGGGATGTGATTGCATTGGAGATTCACCAGGATGTTACCTGGGCTGGAGCGCTTCAGCTATGAAGAGAGACTGGACAGGCTGGGGTTGTTTTCCTTAGAGCAGAGAAGGCTGAGGGGGGACCTGATTGAGGTGTACAAAATTATGAGGGGCATAGATAGGGTAGATAGAAAGGAACTTTTCCCCTTAGTAGAGGGGTCAATAACCAGGGGGCATAGTTTCAGGGTAAGGGGCAGGAGGTTTAGAGGGAAAACTTTTTCACCCAGAGGGTGGTTGGAATCTGGAACTCACTGCCTGAAAGGGTGGTAGAGGCAGGAACCCTCACAACATTCAAGAAGCATTTAGATGAGCACTTGAAACGCCACAGCATACAAGGCTACGGACCAAGTGCTGGAAAATGGGATTAGAATAGACAGGGCTTGATGGCCGGCGCGGACACGATGGGCCGAAGGGCCTCTTTCTGTGCTGTATAACTCTATGGGGGAAAAATTAGGTCGCGCCCCATTTGGGGCGCAAATATCGTCTGGACACAAATATTAGCGCCTGGCGCTAATTATCGGCACTGACTTGAAACTTCACTTTTACCGCCCCGGGAGGTGAGTGGAGCGCTAAATCAGGCGCTGCACACCTGTCTTAAGGCGCAAAGGCCAAGGAGTGAGGCGCTAACTCAGAGCGCTGGCGAAGCTCATGTAATGTCAGTCAGCAATGGAACACACACACAATGGCACGGGCCAGTTCTTAAAGGGGATGGTTAATCTTGCTTTCCATCCACATCCTGTTCATTGCAGCCTTGAATCTCGGCCTGGAGAGACTTGCACATCAAATGTGCTGGAAAGAACAATGGAGAGTACCAGGCAAAGAGCTCAGAGTGCAGCTCCCACAGTCTCTGCTAAATCGATACAAGGAATGGCAAATCAAAATGAACCTGCAAAGTGCTGCTCAGTACCCAAAACTCCTTCACACAACGTTGAATCTCTCCAGAAGTCTCTCCCTCTCTCTCTCAGAATGCGTAGTTCAAAATAGCCACCAACAATAAAAGACAGGAAGAGGCCCCCTTTAAATAGCGCCCCCCCCAGCCCCACAGCGATTGATAGCGTTCCAGTCTTCTGGTCGTTGGATGCGCCAGGCGGTAAGGCAGGGGGCGCCACTCAATTTCCGCTCCGGGGCGCCACAAGGGCGTTGCACCATGGAATGACGTCACAAACTGCGCGCGCAGGTGGTCACAGCGGTAAAGTTTAGCGCCGCCGCACAATCTCTAGTTAAGTTCCCGAGCGGCGCAAACATCGCTGCGCCCGGGCGTTAGCGACTTTGCGCCCCATTAGCGCCCGCTTAAGGCGCTAACGGGAGGCGCAACCAACTGAATTTTTACCCCTATGACTCTAAAAGTAATAGTACAGTTTCAACTCTACAGAGGTGCTGTAGTAAAAACTATGCTCAGAGCATTAATTTCAGTTACCCATCTTTGTTCTTAAAATGGTGTGCCCCTTTATCTTTCACATAAACGAACCAACTTTTTGTTGACATATTTGAAGGAGTTTGTCTAAATGAAGTTAAATTTTTTTGTGCGAGTTTTGTCAGCCATTTCAAACTTTCTACTTTTTGCACCCAGTGTCAGCGTCAAACACTTCCTGGCCATAATTAAAAGCCGAGTAAAGCTCGCTCTACTCTACCCCCAAAACATGCTTTGACCCCAAACTTCTGCTGCACCAGTGTGGCATTTCCGCTCCTCTCAACAGCCATTCCTTGCAACTTCCAAGTTAGTCAGTTTGGCTCAATTAGTGGCATACTTGTCTGGGCCAGAACTGGGAATGTTAACTCTTAATGTAAGCAGACACTCCAGTGCAGTACAAGGGTTACTGAACAGTTCGAAATGCCGTCCCTCAGGTGAGACTTTTAAATCAAGGCCCCATCTACCTGTTTTGGCAGTTTAGATGAACGTTAAAGATCCCTTGGAACTTGCCTTCTGTTGCCTAGGCCCTAAAATCTGGAATTCCCTGCCTAAACCTGTCCGCCTCGCTACCTCTCTTTCCTCCTTTAAGACGCTCCTTAAAACCTACCTCTTTGACCAAGCTTTTGGTCACCTGCCCTAATTTATCCTTATGTGGATCGGAGTCAAATTTTTTTGTCTTAAAATACTCCTGTGTAGCGCGCCTTGGGACGTTTTACTACGTTAAAGGCGCTATATAAATACAAGTTGTTGTTGTTGTTATTCGAGGAACAGCAGGAAGTTATCTCATGTCCTGGCCAACAATCCTCCCTAAAGTAAAACCATCCAAACCAAATGAACTGGCCATTCATCTCACTGCTGTTTCCCAACTACCAACACAACAGTCACTACCCTTCAAAGTAATTCATTGTATGCTTTGAAAAATTTCAACAACAACAACTTGCATTTATATAGCACCTTTAATGTAGTAAAACGTCCCAAAGCGCTTCACAGGAGAGTCATCAAGCAAAATTTGACACCGAGCCACATAAGAAGATATTAGGACAGATGATCAAAAGCTTGGTCAAAGAGGTAGATTTTAAGGAGCGTCTGAGACACATGACAAGGCACTTTGTAAAACTAAGTTTAATTTCTCTGGCAACCAGCTTATAGCAGTAGCAACAGAGGTCGAAGAACAGGTCATTTACCCTTCTCGGCCAAAACTGGCTTGTGACACTGGTGGGAGAAAATAGTAACCTCACAAAAAAAATGACAGGCAAAAACCTTCCTCCAACATCCATCTTTCTAAACTGTTTTTATAAAGTAACAATTCCAAAGCACGTTTAACAATGATTGGTTACACATACCTGCGCTCGATTGGTGTATAGGGCCTGAAAATCTCGTAGCTTTTCCAGGCCGTCCGTATAGTGCTGCACAGCAGTTGCATAGTCCCCCTTGTCAAATGCTGCATTCCCCTTCTCTTTTAACGCTACGGGAGAAAACATTAATGTTCAAAACAGAAAAGTAGAATTAAAAAAGTACCAGGTGAGGAGAAATATTTTTACAC
Source organism: Squalus acanthias (assembly GCA_030390025.1). Taxonomy (NCBI): domain Eukaryota; kingdom Metazoa; phylum Chordata; class Chondrichthyes; order Squaliformes; family Squalidae; genus Squalus; species Squalus acanthias. The sequence goes on from CM059445.1 coordinate 58,103,604, forward strand.
AGCGACTTATGATCAGGAATGCACTAGCTGAAAGGATGGTGGAAGCTTCACCTTGTTAAATCTCTCCTCGCCTTCAAAAGCCTCCTTAAAACATACTTCATCCATGCCTTAGGTAGCCTCTAGCTCTTATTTAATGGTTATCCTTTCTTGGGACATTTCACTATATTAAGGGAGCTATACAGGTACAAGTTGTTATTGTGCACAATGGGTAGCACTCTCACATCTGAGTCATAAGGTTATGGGTTCCAGTTGCATTCCAGAGACCTGAGCACAAAAATCTAAGCTGACACTCCAGTGCCGTACTGAGGCAGTGCTGCACTGTCAAAGTGTGACGTCTTTCGGATGAGACGTTATATCGAGTCCCCGTCTTCTCTCTCAGGTGAACGTAAAAGATCCCACGTCACTATTTTTAAGGAGAGCAGGGGAGTTATCCCCGGTGTCCTGGCCAATATTTATCCTCAATCAAAATCACTAAAAACAGATTATCTGGTCATTATCACATTGCTGTTTGTGGGAGCTTGCTGTGTGCAAATTGGCTGCCGCGTTTCCTACATTACAACAGTGACCACAAGATGCACTGCAGCAACTCGCCAAGGCTTCTTCGGCAGCACCTCCCAAACCCGCGACCTCTTCCACCTAGAAAGACAAGGGCAGCAGGCGCATGGGAACACCACCACCTCCAAGTTCCCCTCCAAGTCACACACCATCCTGACTTGGGAGTATATCGCCAATCCTTCATCGTCGCTGGGTCAAAATCCTGGAACTCCCTCCCTAACAGCACTGTGGGAGCACCTTCACCACACGGACTGCAGCGGTTCAAGAAGGTGGCTCACCACCACCTTCTCAAGGGCAACTAGGGATGGGCAATAAATGCTGGCCTTGCCAATGACACCCATATCCCATAACGAATAAAAAAAAAATTTTTAAAAGTACTTCATTGGCTGTAAAGCGTCTTGGGACGTACTGAGGTCGTGAAAGGTGCTGCAGAAATGCAAGTCTTTTCTTTTTTTTAAAAAAAGGGAATGATACAAAGCTCATTCCAACTTCAATCCTGCAGTCTGAAAATCCAGAAGGGAAACTTAACAATGAATCAAGTATATTCAGTTGCTGGGCAGTAAACACTACTTAATGGAACCTTTTTAAACTTGTGGTTGGGCTTCTATATAATCTTGAGAGCACTAAGAAGCTCCATTTGAATAAAAATATTATTTATTATAATATAGGGATAGGGCGAGAAAGTGCAGTTGAGGTAGAAGTTCAGCCATGATCTTATTTTTTTTTATTCTTTCATGGAATGTAGGCGTCGCTGGCAAAGCCAGCATTTATTACCCATCCCTAGTTGCCCTTGAGAAGGTGGTAGTGAGCCGCCTTCTTGAACCGCTGCAGTCTGTGTGGTGAAGGTACACAGTGCGGTTAGGTAGAGAGTTCCAGGATTTTGAACCAGCAACGATGAAGGAACAGCGATATATTTCCAAGTGTGGGTGGTGTGTGACTTGGAGGGGAACTTGGAGGTGATGGTGTTCCCATGTGCCTGCTGCCCTTGTCCTTCTAGGTGGAAGAGGTCGCGGGTTTGGGAGGTGCTGTCGAAGTAGCCTTGGCGAGTTGCTGCAGTGCATCTTGTAGATGGTACACACTGCAGCCATGGTACGCCGGTGGTGGAGGGAGTGAATGTTTAAGTTGGTGGATGGGGTGCTGATCAAGCGGGCTGCTTTGTCCTGGATAGTGTCGAGCTTCTTGAGTGTTGTTGAAGCTGCACTCATCCAGGCAAGTGGAGAGTATTCCATCACACTCCTGACTTGTGCCTTGTAGATGGTGGAAAGGCTTTGGGGAGTCAGAAGGTGAGACACTTGCCGCAGAATACCCAGCCTCTGACCTGCTCTTGTCGCAGTATTTATGTGGCTGGTCCAGTTAAGTTTCTGGTTAATGGTGACTCCCCAGGATGTTAATGGTGGGGGATTCAGTGATGGTAATGCCGTTGAATGTCAAGGAACATTGGTTAGACTCTTTCTTGTTGAAGATAGTCATTGCCTGGCACTTGAGTGGCGCGAATGTTACCTGCCACTTATCAGCCCAAGCCTGAATATCATCCAAGTCTTGCTACATGCGGACACGACTGCTTCATTATCTGAGGAATGAACGGCGGAGCAGGCTCAAGGGGTCGTATGGCCTACCCCTGCTCCTAGTTCTTATGTTCTTATGATAGATTTTGTTGGGCAAGTGTATCAAGAGATATGGAGCAAAGGCGGGTAAATGGAGTTGAGGTACAGATCAGCCATGATCTAAGTAAACGGCAGAGCAGGCTCAAGGGGCCGTATGGCCTACTGCTGCTCCTATTTCTTATGTTCTTGTGTATTAACAGTTGCAGCATTCCAAATTGCTTACCGCTGGCTAGTTTATGACTTTCTTTTCTTCTCTTTCCTCTCTCCTCTGCGTCCCTCTCAATAATCGTTAAGAAATTCTCTAAAAACATGCCACAAATAAACAGATATTCAGCAGAGTGAAAAAACATTGCAAACCTAAACTCCCTTGGTCACTTTGTTGTAAGTTAACTTTTTTTATGGTGAATTTTTGTGTTAAGTAAGGGATGTTAATGCTGGGGAATGGAACATTTTCAAGTTGGGCACAGTATCAACATCAAGCATCCCAGGTTAGATATAGCCCAACAATTTGCCTCAGCACCTACCTCAGAAACGCCCCCAACTGCACTAGCCATCTCATAACTGCGTACAATTTCCAATTTAGTGCTGAATTAGGAGCATTTTCAGTGGTCCTATGACCACTCGTACCTGATTGAGACTCCCCTAAAGTCATTCCAGTAGGGGGAAAACCAATACAAATGCCACGCGAGATTCAAACTCAAGTCTTGCACCTGGAGTCCGATACACCAGGAGTCCAGCACACCTGGGGCCAGGCGCACCCAGGGTCCGACACACCTGTAGCTACTTGTACACTGGAAAAGATCACTTGACATTTGCATATTTTAATAGTACTTCCTGAAAACCGTATATAAACCTGTGTCACAAATTATCTTATTTTTTTAATGTATCTTACCTTGACTCATGTTCTCCATTCCCTGCAAGAAATAGATTTTTAAAAAGTCAGTTGCCATTATCAGATGGGCACTCTGAGGAATCATGCAGAAAAGCAGCTCCCAGATAGTGATTGCAACTCAGTAATATAACTGAGGGGTTCAGACATGAGGGAGATTTCTAACCATCCTCTGAACCCTACACAGCCCCAAATGAGCCATAATGAATCCAAGCTAATTGCAGCTGGAATAAAAACTGAAAATGCTGGAAACACTCAGCAAGTCAGGCAGCATCTGTGGAGAGAGAAACAGAGTTAACGTTTCAGGTCGATGACCTTTTGTCAGAACTGGAAAAGGTTAGAGATGTAACAGGTTTTAAGCAAGTACATGGGGCAGGGAAAGGGGGAGGGGAGGAAAGAATAAAAGGGAAGGTCTGTGATAGGGTGGAAGGCAGGAGAGATTAAATGACAAAAGGGATGATGATGCAAGGTGATAGGAGATGGTAATGGGACAAGTAAAGAAACAAAAGATGGGACTAGAGGAGGTGTAAATGGCAATATCAGAATCATCAGCAACAGCTACCGTCCGAAAAAATAGGGGCAGAGGTTATAATCTGAAATTACTGAACTCGATGTTGAGTCCAGAAGGCTGTAAAGTGCCTAATAGAAAGATGAGGTGCTGTTCCTCGAGCTTACATTGAGCTTCATTGGAACAGTGTAAGAGGCCGAGGACAGAGAGGTCAGAGTGGGAGTGGGACGGTGAATTAAAGTGACAGGCAACCGGAAGCTCGGGGTCACGCTTGCGGACTGAACGGAGGTGTTCCGCAAAGCAGTTGCAGTTGGTATCAACATGCAGGCACCCAACATTACACGTGGTTTAAATGGACTACCGTGCTTAGCAATACTTGAACACTGGAAGCATACTGAGAAAATATTCCTTTCCCCAGAGCCCTGTTCAATTTAATAACAATACAAACATGTTTTGTTATTTAATACTTGTCAAATTTGCCTTTCCCTGAGACAGCCCAAAACCTCAAACTATTTCACAGCTAAGCATGCAGAAACACAACTATTCCCCATTTCCATTATTATGGTCATTCTTCCTCTAAACTTTCCCTTCATTCCTCCGTTACGACCTCTGGCCAGCTTCTCTGCTTCACCGTAACCTCACAGTATTAAAATCAAGATTCTTCACACCCACTCTACGCATTACTTTCAAGGATTTCAAAATTCTGGGACTCCCTACCGAGCTGACCCCCTGCCCCTCCCCCAACCGAGCTGACACCCCGCCCCTCCCCCAACCGAGCTGACACCCCGCCCCTCCCCCAACCGAGCTGACCCCTGCCCCTCCCCCAACTGAGCTGACCACCCCCCGCCCCTCCCCCAACCGAGCTGAACCCCCCCCCGCCCCTCCCCCAACCGAGCTGAACCCCTGCCCCTCCCCCACTCGTACAGGGTTTTAAACCCCAAGCTTAATGTCAGCTAATAGAAACATAGAAAAATAGGAGCAGGAGTAGGCCATTCGGCCCTTCGAGCCCGCTCCGCCATTCAATATGATCATGGCTGATCCTCTATCTCAATAACATATTCCCGCTCTCTCCCCATACCCCTTGATGCCTTTTGTGTCTAGAAATCTATCTTGTGTCTAGAAATCTATCATAGATAGATTCTCATAGAATGGTTACAGCACAGTAGGAGGCCATTTGGTCCGTCGAGCCCGTGCCGACTCTCTGCAAGAGCACTTTAGCTAGTCCCACTCCCCCGCCCTTTCTCCGTAGCCCTGCAATTTTTTTTTCCTTCAGGTACTTATCCAATTCTTTTTTGAAAGCCATGATTGAGTCTGCCTCCACCACCCTCTCAGGCAGTGAATTCCAGATCCTAACCACTCTGCATAGTTTTTCCTCATGGTCGCCTTTGGTTCTTCTGCCAATCACCTTAAATCTGTGTCCTCTGGTTCTCGACCCTTCCGCCAATGGGAACAGTTTTCTCTCTATCTACTGTCTAGACCCATCATGATTTTGAACACCTCTATCAAATCTCCTCTCAACCTTCTCTGCTCTAAGGAGAACAACCCCAGCTTCTCCAGTCTATCCACGTAACTGAAGTCTCTCATCCCGGGAATCATTCTCGTAAATCTTTTCTGCACCCTCTCGAAGGCCGTCACATCCTTCCTAAAGTGCGGTGCCCAGAATTGGACACAATACTCCAGTTGAGGCCAAACCAGTGTTTTATAAAGGTTCATCATAACTTCCTTGCTTTTATACTCTTTGCCTCTATTTATGAAGCCCAGGATCCCGTATGCTTTTTTATACCGCTTTCTCAACCTGCTCTGCCACCTTCAACGATTTGTGCACATATACCCCAGATCTCTCTGTTCATGCACCCCCTTTAGAATTGTACCCTTTAGTTTATATTGCCTATCCTCGTTCTTCCTACCAAAATGTATCACGTCGCACTTTTCATTAATTGTTTTGATTTGCCTGATCTTCTCTCCTACCCGATTCAACCTGTGTATTGTCCTGCACAGCGAACCTTGACCATTCATCTGGGTTCCTCAGTTTAGAACAAAAGGCTACAAAATGCTGAAATAACGCAGCAGGTCAGTCAGCATCTATAAAGAGAAGAGACAAGCTGTGACATCTTCTGATGAAGGGGTACACACCCATAACGCCATAACCTGTCTTTTCTCTGTATAGATGCTGATCCAATGAGAGGTGATCTCATTGAAACATATAAGATTCTGGAGGGCGATTGACAGGGTAGATGCTGAGAGATTGCTTCCCCTGGCTGCAGAGTCTAGAACTAGGGGGCACAGTCTCAGGATAAGGGGTCGGCCATTTAGGACTGAGATGAGGAGTAATTTCTTCACTCAGGGGGTTGTGGATCTTTGGAATTCTCTGCCCCAGAGGGCTGTGGAGGCTGCAATAACAACAGAAAACGCTGGAAAAACTCAGCAGGCCAGGCAGCATCCGTGGAGAGAGAAACAGAGTTAACGTTTCAGGTCGAAGAACTGGAAAAAAGCAGGAAATGAAATAGATTTAAAGCAAGTATAATGCTGGGAAAAGGGGGAGGGGATGAAAGAACAAAAGGCAAGGTCAGTGGTGGGATAGAAAGCAGGAGAGATTAAGAGACATAAAGAGATAATCAAGGCAAGAGGAGGTGTTAATGTGACAGGTTGAGGCTAGATGAAGTGTGAACTGGGCTGGCAGAATGAAGGACAGCTGCCAGCTTCTGGGAGGGTGTGGATGCTGAGTCATTGAGTATATTCAAGGCTGAGATCGATAGATTTTTGGACTCTAGGGGAATCAAGGGATATGGGGATTGGGCGGGAAGGTGGAGTTGAGGTCGAAGATCAGCCATGATCTTATTGAATGGCAGAGCAGGCTCGAGGGGCCGAATGGCCTACTCCTGCTCCTGATTCTTATGTTCTTATCGCGCACCATTAATCTTCTTGGAGCGAGGCTGCCAATTAGGGAAGCAGTCTCCACTGGCACAAACCCGTTTCACAGCCAGCATACTAGAGGCTTTCTTGGAACCACAGTGCCAGAAGTGAAAGGCCAGCGCTTAATGGAATTTCGAATGATTGATCTGATTGAAAACTCACATATTGTCCCGGCAGATTAGGAGGCTGGGGTGGTCCGCCACGTGAAGGGTTCGTGTTGATCAGAGTGCGGTTCAGATTCGTTCTGCATCCTTCCACTGTCTCGGCTCCTACGGAACCTTCTTCCAACTTCTCGTCTGCTTTCTGAAAAGCTTTGTCTCGCACTGCAGGGTCGTCAGAGTTAATTCCTGCAACCAGATCCGCTAAACGAGGAGATTCAAATAGAAAAGCACTGAGTTTTAAAGGGGCTTCGACTCCTTGTATTCTATATAGACTGGGGTAGTGAAATGGGTGGCAGGAAGAGCAAAAGGCCTTTAGACCCAATAAGCCTGTCCCTTCCTAATCACAATCCCATGTTCTCACTATATTCTCACTTCACAAACATATCTAATTGGCTCTTGAACCCATCTGTATTGTATTGTCCATGTCAATTGCCTTCCCTGGTACTTTACCCCTTACTCCTCAGGTACCTTCTCCCGCCATTTCAAATCTGCCGTCAACACCCCCCCCCCCCCTCAAAAAACTGACCCCTGACCCCTTCTGTCCTTGCAAATTACCGCTCCATCTCCTACCTCCGTTTCCTCTCCACAGTCCTTGAACATGTTGTTGCCTCCCATCTTTCCCGAAACTCCATGTTTGAACCTTTCCAATCAGATTTCCGCCCCTGCCACAGCACTGAAACGGCTCTAATCAAAGGCAGGAATAACATCCTATGTGACCGTGTTACACTATCCTTCCACATCCTTGTCTGAAGCTGAACCAGGCGGTTCGCAACTTTGGTGTCATATCTGACCCCGAGATGAGCTTCCGACTACATATCTGCGCCATCACTAAGACCGCATATTTGCACCTCCGTAACACTGTCCGCCTCCTGCCTCAGCTCATCTGCTGCTAAAACCCTCATCCAAGCCTTTGTTACCTCTAGACATGACTATTCCAAAGCACTCCTGGCCGGCCTCCCATCTTCCACCCTTCATAACCTTTAGGTTATCCAAAACTCTGCTGCCCGTATCCTAACTCACACTAAGTCCTGTTCACCCCTGTGCTCACCGACCTACACTGGCTCCCGGTTAAGTGACGCCTCGATTTAAAAAGTTTTCATCCTTATTTTCAAATCCCTCCATGGCCTCGCCCCTGCCTATCTCTGTAACCTCCTCCAGCCCTACAACCCTCCGAGATCTCTGCGCTCCTCCCCTCCAATTCTGACCTATTGCGCATCCCTGATTTTAATCATTCCACCGTGCCATCAACTGCCGAGGACCTATGGTCTAGAATTCCCTCCCTAAACCTCTCCACCTCTCTACCTCTCTTTCCCCCTTTAGGACGCTCCTTAAAACCTACCTCTTTGACCAATCTGCCCTAATATCCCCTTATGTGGCTTGGTGTCAAATTGTATTTGATAACGCTGTGAAGCGCATTTGGACGTTTTACTAGGTTAAAGTTGCTATATAAATACAAGTTGTTTTTGTTGAACAGTCTGCAGTTTTTGACACGGTTGACCACACTATCCTCCTCCAATGCCTCCCCTCCATGGTCCAGCTGAGTGGGACTGCCCTCGCTTGGTTCCACTGTTAACTATCCAGTTGTAGCCAGAGAATCGCCTGCGACGGATTCGCTTTCGCTCTGGAGCCCAAGGATCTATCCATGGCCTGCTTCTGTTTCTCATCTACATACTGACCCTTGGCGACATTATCCGAAAATACATAAGGTTCCACAGGTACGCTGACACCCTGCTGCACCTCACTACCACCCTCACTCGACCCTCCACTGCATCTGTGTGTCAAACTGCTTGCCCGACATCCAGTCCTGGATGAGCCAAAATTTCCTCCCACTAAAGATTGGGAAGACTGAAACCACTGCCTTCAGTTCCTGCCACAAGCACCACCACCACCGTTTCCATCCCGCTTCCTGGCTACTGTCTCAGGCTGAACCAGACTGTTCTCAACGCGACGTCCTAGTTGACACGGAGCTGAGCTTCCGACCACATATCCTCAACATCACAAAGACCTACTTTCACGATCGTAACATCGCCCTCCTCCGCCCCTGCCTCAGCCCATCTGCTGCTGAAATCCTCGTCCATGCTGTTGTTACCTCCAGACTCGACTATTCTTTGGCTCAGTGTCAATTTCTATCTGATTATGGACCTGTAAAGCAGCTTGAGATGTTTTACTAGGTTAAAGGCACTATATAAATGCAAGTTGTTGCTGCTGTTATAATCTATTATCCTCTGGGTGAGGAGTTTCTGCTTAATTTGCCTTCTTATTCTGAACTTCCACTCCCTGGTATTTGAACTCTTTATCACAATTTCCCTGGATCAACTTTATCAACTCCCTCTATTAATATTGGAAATTTCAATTTTATCACAAGGAAGCCTCTTTTCTGAAGTAATCAAGCCCAACTTCCTTACACTTTTCTCATAACTGAAACTACTACATGAAATCACATCTGTTACCCTTTCACATGCAATAATATCTTTCCAGCTGTTAAGTAACCACAACTGCACACAGTTCCCCAGATGGGATCTAATCAACACCTGGATTTTTGTGCTCACGTCTGGAATGGGACTTGAACCCACAACCTTCTGACTCAGAGGTGAGAGTGCTACCCACTGAGCCACAGCTGACACCTTGGCAGAAGATGGCACCCTTTTTCTCACACACACATATACACAATGCACACTATATATAAATCTAATACAGAATTACACATGCACATATTTTCAAATCCATCCATGATCTCGCCCCTCTCTATCTCTCTAATCTCCTCCAGCCCCACAACCCTCAGAGATTTCTGCGCTCCTCCAATTCTGACCTCTTGCGCATCCCTGATTTTCATTGCTCCACCACTTCAGCTGCCTGGGCCCCCAGCTCTGGAATTCCTTCCTTAAACCTCTCCGCCTCTCTCTCCTCCTTTAAGATGCTCCTTAAAACCTACCTCTTCGAGCAAGCTTTTGGTCATCTGTCCTAATATCTCCTTATGTGGCTTTGTGTCAAATTTTGATTGATCAAGAAAGACTATAAATAAATATATAGCGCCCTTTCATGACCACCAGACGTCCCAAATGGCTTTACAGCCAATGAAGTACTTTTGGAGTGTAGTCACTGATCTAGTGTAGGAAATGCAGCAGCCAATTTGCACACAGCAAGCTCCCACAAACAGCAGTGCGATAATGACCAGATAATCTGTTTTAGTGATGCTGATTGAGGGATAAATATTGGCCAGGACAGCAGGGATAGCTTCCCTGCTCTTCTTCGAAATGGTGCCATGGGATCGTTTACGTCCACCTGAGAGGGCAGACAGGGCCTCGGGTTTAGCGTCTCAGCACTGCACTGGAATGTCAGCCAAAATTTCTGTGCTCAAGTCTCTGGTGTGGGATTTGAATCCACAGCCTTCTGACTCACAGGCAAGAATACTACCAATGGAGCCATAGATGACAATAGCTGATAATCGCCATGTGAAGCACCTTGGGACGTTTTACTATGTTAAAGGTGCTATATAAATACAAGTTGTTGTGGAAATATAGAATCACACATGCACACTATATATAAACTCCAATATAGAATTACATATGCACACCAGTGTCAGCTGTGGCTCAGTTGGTAGCACACTCGCCTCTGAGTCAGAAGGTTGTGGGTTCAAATCCCACTCCAGGGACTTAGACACATAAAGCTAGGCTGACACTCCCAGTGCAGTACTGAGGGAGTGCTGCACTGTCGGAGGTGCCGTCTTTCAGATGAGATGTTAAACCGAGGCCCCGCCTGCTCTCTCAGGTGGACGTAAAAGCTCCCATGGCACTATTTCGAAGAAGAGCAGGGGGCGTTAGTCCTGGTGACCAGGCCAATATTTATCCCTCAACCAACATAACAAAAACAGATTATCTGGTCATTATCACATTGCTGTCTGTGGGAGCTTGCTGTGTACAAATTGGCTGCTGCATTTCCTACATTACAACAGTGACTACACTTCATTGGCTGTAAAGTGCTTTGAGACATCTGGTGGTTGTGAAAGGTGCTATATAAATGCAAATCTTTCTATATATATGCTAGAATTATATATGCACACTATATATAAATCTAATAAACACTTGCATTTACAGCCATTGAAGTGTAGTTACTGTTGTAATGTAGGAAACGCACCAGCCAATTTGCGCACAGCAAGCTCCCACAAACAGCAATGTGATAATGACCAGATAATCTGTTTTTGTTATGTTGGTTGAGGGATAAATATTGGTCAGGACACCGGGGGAGAACTCTCCTGCTCTTCTTCGAAATAGTGCCATGGGAGCTTTTACGTCCACCTGAGAGGGCAGACGGGGGGCCTCGGTTTAACGTCTCATCCGAAAGACGACACCTCTGACAGTGCAGCACTCCCTCAGCACTGCACTGGGAGTGTCAGCCTAGATTATGTGTCCAAGTCTCTGGAGTGGGACTGTGAACCTACAACCTTCTGACTCAGAGGCGAGTGTGCTACCCACTGATCCACAGCTGACACTAATATACAATTAATTATGCACACTATATGCAAGCTATACTGTAGAATTACATCTGCACCATATATGCAGTATCATATAGAATCACACAAGCACACTATAGGTAAACTCTAATGTACATTATTGAGTTTCTATAATGTGAATCCAGCCCTTTAGGCTGCAGCCCAGGGACATGCTCTGACTGATCGTTCCCCAGGCCGGGCCCCCACACTCACTGATCTCATCCACCTCCCGCAGGAAGCGCTCCAACTCCGGATCCATGCTGCCCCGACCCGCAGGCCACCGCCGCCACCGTTCCCCCCGCCCCGCCAATAGCCCACGCCCTTGCTACGCAACCCGGCAGTAAAGCCCGAGCCCATTGGGCGAGGCTGTCGCTAGGGCGCGGGCACGCCGTTGCCACTGGTTACCGTCAGGCCCAGCTGGCAACTGGGCCTCCCGTTTAAATATTCAATCCTCAGCAACCTGCAAATGAACCACAAGAACACAAACAGGCATCTTTATAAATATAGAGACCTATAAATAGAAAATAAAAGCTATATAAAGGTTTGTTCAGGTTTATCCCTAAAAGAAAGACTTGCATTTCTATAGCGCCTTTCACAACCTCAGGACATCCCAAAGCGCTTTACAGCCAATGAGGTACTTTTTGAAGTGTAGTCGCTGTTGTAATGTAGGAAACCCGGCAGCCAATTTGCGCACAGCAAGCTCCCACAAACAGCAATGTGATAATGACCAGATAATCTGTTTTAGTAATGTTGGTTGAGGGATAAATATTGGCCAGGACACCGGGGAGAACTCCCTTGCTCTTCTTCAAAATACTGCCATGGGATCTTTTACATCCACCTGAGAGAGCAGACAGGGCCTCGGTTTAACATCTCCTCCGAAAGGCAGTACCTCTGACAGTGTAGCACTCCCTCAGTACTGCACTGGAGTATCAGCCTAGGTTTTTGTGCTCAAGTCTCTGGTGTGGGATTTGAATCCACAATCTTCTTAACTCAGAGGCGAGGGCACTACCAACTGAGCCACAGCTTTCTTTCAGGTTTATCTCTAAAAGATATATATACTGTATATACTTATAATTATTATTGTAATAATGGTGAAGTTTCTGCTATTCCCATTTACACCTCCTCTAGACCCATCTTTTGTTTCTTTACTTGTCCTGTTACCTCCTCCTTTTGCCTTGCCCCATCATCGCTTTTGTCATTTAAAATATCTTCTGCCTTCCACCCTATCGCAAACCTTCCCTTTTTGTTCTTTCCTCCCCACCCCATTTTCCCTACCTCTGCACTTGCTTAAAACCCATTACATCTCCAACTTTTGCCAGTTCTGACAAAGGTCACGGGCCTTTCGCCACAGAAGCTGCCTGGCCTGTTGAGTATTTCCAACATTTGCTGTTTATATTATAAATATACACAAGTGTTTATTTTTCAGGCTTATCCCTACTTTCTCCGACTGCTGTTCAGTTGCAAGTGATGGTGGTCGCCACTCGGTTACCTCTCTCAGTATTGCCAACCCTCCAGGATTGCCCTGGAATCTCCAAGAATTAAAGATTAATCTCCAGGACCCAAGGAGAAAAATATTGGGGTATTAAAAAAAATGTATCTTTTAATTTTCTTTAGTTTATTAGTTATAAAAGTATTGGAGATGGGGGAAAAAAGGCTGTTTGACTGAGCAGAGCAGTCGGAGGCGGGAGATCATGTGATGAAACCTCCAGGGATAAGTCCAACCAAAGTTGGCAACGCTATTCCGTATCCAGCCTGTAATTTTAAGCAGGCAGCCCACTTTTTGTTTTTAATGTATACCGGGCGGCAAAAGTGCAATTAATCAGGTCTGGTCTTTGGCAGATTATTTCCATCCAATATCGGGAGGTTTAAAGCCAGAATCAGGAGCATGTTTCATGTTCACTGACACTCAGGTCATCCTGAACATGCACCAGGTGTAGCTCAGCTCCCCGGCCAGATCCAAGGCCTGGTCCTGGTCAACGGGATCTCACCAACCCCTACCCTAGTCAGTTAGCACCTGACCTGACACATGGCATGAGCCAGAAAGACAACATCAAAATAAACATAAAACATCACAGATACTGATCTCAAATAAATTTAAGAAATAGGGTCAAACCTAACACTAAATACAAAATATACAAATTATAATCGATAATATTCAGCCCCCTCCAGAAACAGCGACAGTCTAAATGAAAACCTTACGCTGGAAGTAGAAACTAGTTTATAAAAATAGAATACAAATACTGTATAATAAACAATAATAAGGAGCCAGAGACACTGCATCTAGCTGGCAAACAGGTAGGAGTCAGGAAATACTGAAACAACGGGAGGGGAGGGCAAGAGAGAGACTGACTGCATTGAATTAAATGTACCACCATATAGGGACAGATTGATTCCCCAAAAGGGTAAGTAATACTTTAAGGTTCTCACCTAAAAGGAACGGTACAGTTAATACCTAGAAGGACAAGGGCAGCAGGCGCATGGAACCACCACCACCTGCAAGTTCCCCTCCAAGTCATACACCACCCTGACGTGGAACTATATCGGCCATTCCTTCATCGTCGGTGGGTCAAAATCCTGGAACTCCCTCCCTAACCGAACTGTGGGAGCACCTTCACCACACGGACTGCAGCAGTTCAAGAGGGCAGACCACCACCACCACCACCTTCTCAAGGGATGGGCAATAAATGCTGGCCTTGCCAGCAACGCCCACATCCCATGAATGAATTTAAAATATATAGGGAATGGAACCATTCACAGTGCACAGTGGTACTCGGGAAATTTCTTGATTTCCCGTATGGCCAGTCTGCCCCTGCCACCATACCAGTTAAATGGTGATACACAGTGCAGTTGAAATAATTTGTTTCAACACATTTTTAAGTTCCTTTCCTAAGCCAACCCCCAGCCTCACCTTCTGTCCACTTTGGGCTTGGTTTAAAAAAAAATGGCACCTCTTCCCATGCTTCATGTGTGAGCCTAGACCATGAGTGTTGGTTGGCTATTCAACTGTATAAGGGTATCTCAATCGAGCCTGTCGGGTTCTCATCCAGCGTCGCCAGATTCAGACCTTTTACCAGAAATCATTAAGTAGCAATCAAGAACAGGAACCCTGGTTGAATTTAAACCCCTCTTGAGGCCAGGGTGATGAGGCCAATTGCAATGCCCCCAGTTAGATCAGCTATCTCAACACAGGAGATCAGGAGTTGAACCTGGGACCATTCTTGGTCTGTATGGCTTAGTATTACACTATGAGTTGTACTTACCCATTCAGCCATGTATTAAAAGAACTTGATTAAATCTGCTAAGTTTTTCTTCTCAAACATATTTGGGAAATGCAGTAAACATTGAAGTTTGGATTACTGCTGCTCTGGAGATGCCAGGATGCTCTTTATTTGGTTATTAGAGATTGCTGACTTATAAAATGTCCACTACAGACAAAAATAATGAAAACCATATTTAATATTACAATCGTTCACAGTAGAGTAAAAGAAGATGACAGATTTAATATCACGGTGCATCAGACATCTCTATTATAACAAAAATTACTTTGCCGCATGGTTGCACTTGTAGCTGAAATCTCTACCCTGGACCCAAAGCTCAAATCAGCCAACTTTCAGTGTGTTTTTTTTACGCAGGGTGCACTACCAGATTGAGCATCGTGATCCCAACTGGCATCCCTCCATCCCTGCCCCAGCCCCACCCACCCCAGCCCCCCACTCCCCTGACAAAAATCAATCATTTCTGTCTTGTTTTAAAAAGAAAAACTTCACAGCCAATGAAGTACTTTTTGGAAGTTGTAATGTAGGATTAATTTTAATGTAATTTATCTTGGTAGCAGTCCCTGACATGAATCTGTCATTCATGAAAGAAAGACTTATGAAATAATACTGAGTGGCCTGCGGGTGGCGCTGGCCAGGGAGAGTATAAATACTCGGGCACGGGCCCAGCTTGCGCAGGACATTCTTAACAGGAACTAGTGAAGGACACATCTAGACCTCCATGTTGTAAAACAGTTGATTAAAGCTTTGTTTAACGCTTAGACCAAGTGCCTGGTAGTTTTCTTACGCCAGTCCCTTTAACTTAGTCGCAACGTATTAGGTTTAAAAACCAGCTTCAAAATTACGACCCCAGCCTAACTCAATACAAACGTTGCAAAGATTTGTTTGACCATCTCCAAGAGAGAGGAGCCAAGCCACATTCAAACAAGTGCATACTGTGTGATTTGTTCAGTTATGTGCGTGACTAACGGTTACTTTTGAATTTAGCTGACAGTTATTGAAATCCATAACCATTGGGTGGGGCGGGGGGGGGGGGGTTATTCATGAGCACGGATTGTTCAAATCATTAAGTTGCTTTAGAACTTTCAAAGAGATAGGTCAGACCAGTTAGCTCCCACAGTTAGTAAGACTATAAGAAGAGAGCAATTGCATATATAAAAGAATATAACAAAGTTTATGAATATTTACTATTCTTTAGAGTTATAAAAAAATGTTAGATATTTGCTAGTACCTTTAATGTTCAATGCATTGCTCAAAGTCTAAAATGAGATCTAACATTGCGACATTCAGCAACTTCTCACAAGATGTGAGCAAGATCCCATGGAGGCACATGATAAATTCAGCAGCCACAGAATATTTTAAGGAACAGTTTTCTGTTTATTATCCGGGGCATATTACCAAAATTGGCCGAGATATCAAGGCCAGTGAAATCTTGGGATCACAAAGAACTAAGATTTCACCTGCGAGCGTACTCTAAACTACGGTAGGGAAGGGCTTGGAAGGGAAGGAAAGGGGGGAAGGAAGGAGGCTTGAATTTCATGACCTCAGAACGTCCCAAAGCGCTTTACAGCCAATGAGGTATTTTTTGAAGTGGAGTCACTGTTGTAATGTAGGAAATGCAGAAGCCAATTTGCGCACAGCAAGCTCCCACAAACAGCAATGTGATAATGACCAGATCATCTGTTTTAGTGATGTTGATTGAAGGATTAAATATTGTCCCCAGGACACCGGGGAGAACTCCCCTGCTCTTCTTCAAAATAGTGCCATGGGATCTTTTATGTCCACCTGAGAGAGCAGACAGGGCCTCAGTTTAACGTCTCGTCTGAATGACGGCACCTCCAACAGTGCAGCACTCCCTCAGTAGGTGTGCTGGGAGTGTCAACCTAGATTTTTGTGCTCAAGTCTCTGGAATGGGACTTGCACCCATAACCTTTTGACTCAGAGGCGAGAGTGCTACTCCTGAGCCACTGCTGACACTGTGAATGAAGGACAGAAAAGGCCCAAAGATTTGACAACCGCTTTTCTACATAACTAGTGTGTTAGCTTCTTGGTGCCCAGGCTTTGTAGGTCAGGAAGAATATCAACAAAACTACAAGGCCAATTATGTATTGATCCCGGTACAAATACAATCTCAGCCCTTGTTCCCAAAAGGAAATCTTGACTCATTATCATTATCCTGTTCAGGGTTGAACTTCATAGTTTGGTTTCAAAATGTCTTCCATAATCCAGGCCACTTTGGATATAATTGCAAGGAAATCAGTTACACCGGCCTTTCACACCAGGATACATGGTACGGTTTCTCACCATGCTCGATTGCATCATTATGAAATATAATTTATGTTAACATAAAAACATTGCTCCTGTGATTGATTTAAAATAGAACTACTGCAGTTGAATCAAATAGATGTGGCTAGCAAATACCAATTCAAGCCTGCCATTGTAGTGCATTGATAGTCTGAAGGTGTCCCTATTCCAGAGGGAACAGGGTAAGTATTAAAATGTCATTCAAAGAATAGTAAAGAATATATTAGCTACTTTACACAGTAAAACCACTTTCAGAATATTATGTGGTGCCAAATATAGTTGGAATGTTTTAGCAATACTTCGCTCTGTATTTCTTACAGATTTTCAATATTCTCTAGGCGGTAATAAATTATTTACATGCAATTTCTCAGATTGCTTTAATAATCTACGCTTGGGTGAGATTTAACATTAGCATCATAAAGTTTACATGAATGTAAAGCTGAAACTATAAGTTTGTTTGTTGTGTTTTATTTGTTCTTTCCAGTGAACAAACTGTTCGAATCATTCTTTGCACAAAAAAAACGAGGACCAACAGGATAATTATATGTAAATATAATTTCTTAGTTGTTCCAAGAGCTGAAATACATAATCACACCTCCCCATATTTCTCTTCAGCGTCGGTTTTGTTGGCCAAGCAACATTGAGGAAACGTGAAGTAAATACTCAAGAAATAAAAATTGCTGTTTACACCTTTTAAGATTTCAAAACTGCCAAAATTCATTCATTTCTTAACACACTGAAATATCTGAATCATTCAGGGAACAAATTGTTGGCTTGCCGATTAACATTAATGAGATTTTAGTTAGGGGCTTTGCCCCTCCCTAGCTCTGTAACCTCCTGAAATCTCCGTTCCTCTGACTCTACCCTCTTGTGTACCCTCACCATTGGCAGTTGTGTCTCCATCTAGGCCCCACACCCTGGAATTCCCTCCCTAAACCACTCTACCTTTCTCTCCTCCTTTAAGATCCTCCTGAAAACCCAACATTTTTAACCAAGTTTTCAGTCGCCTCTCCTAATATCCCCTGCTTTGATTCGGTGTCCATTTTATTTTTGCTTCTGCCTCTATGAAGAACTTTGGGACACTTTACTACATTAGGATCAGGACAGAGGCTGGGTATTCTGCGGCAAGTGTCTCACCTCCTGACTCCCCAAAGCCTTTCCACCATCTACAAGGCACAATTCAGAAGCGTGATGTAATACTCTCCACTTGCCTGGATGAGTGCAGCTCCAACAATACTCAAGAAGCTCGACACCATCCAGGAAAAAGCAGCCCGCTTGATTGGCACCCCATCCACCACCTTAAACATTCACTCCCTACACCACTGGCACAATGTGGCTGCAGTGTGCACCATCTATAAGATGCACTGCAGCAACTTGCCAAGGCTCCTTCAGCAGCAGCTCCCAAACCTGCGACCTCTGCCACCTAGAAGGACAAGGACAGCAGGCGCGTGGGAACACCACCACCTCCAAGTTCCCCTCCAAGTCACACACCATCCTGACTTGGAAATATATTACCGTTCCTTCATCGTCGCTGGGTCAAAATCCAGGAACTCCCTCCCTAACAGCACTGCGGGATTACCTTCACTGCACGGACTGCAGCAGTTCAAGAAGGCGGCTCACCACCACCTTCTCAAGGGCAACTAGGAATGGGCAATAAATGCTGGCCATGCCAGCGATGCCCACATCCCGTGAATGAATAAATAAAAAAATTAAAGGCACTATATAAATGCAAGTAATTGTTACATCTATTTCATGAATAAAAAGAACTTGTGCATTCAAAAGAAAAACCTTCACTATGAATTTCCTGATGAGTATGAGGACCTGAGTAACACTTACAGGCACTAAAGGAAAAGTATAGATTACACCTTTTAGAAATTTGATTTATAACCATCTATACAAGCCTCAACTAACAACAGTCATTTCACTGACCTTCAATTTTTAATCAAAGTCTGAACACGGTAGTTTATTCTGTGACGCTTGAGTTCTTGGAGAAGCTGACTGATTACTGGAATTTAAATGTTATTTATGAAGATGTAGGGGAGTTGAAGTATTCAAAAAGAAAGAAAAATAAAACCTAACACATCCTTGTTATAAAATATAAATGTGTGCCGTTAAGGGAATTAAAACATCAGATTTAAACTCTGTCACTAGGTCATGAGTCAAAGGTCACTTGTATAGAGGTAATTGATGCTTCGCTGGCAGAGCCTCATCAAGAAGGCCAGAGAGCATCGAGAAGCTTTATTGTAAGAGGGGACTTCAATCAGCTTTCAAACCTGACCAACCGCACAGAACTGGGGCTGAAGTGAGGCAGTGCACAGGAACAATGCCTAGGGCTATAGATTGAAGGGCTGCAGTTTCAAATACCTACTCTGCTCTACTCCTAACTTCTGTTGCTATGCGGAAACATAGAAGCAGGAGTAGGCCATTCGGCCCTTCGAGCCTGCTCCGCCATTCAATATGATCATGGCTGATCCTCCACCTCAATACCATATTCCCGCTCTCTCCCCATACCCCTTGATGCCTTTTGTGTCTAGAAATCTACCTGTCTCCTTAAATATATTCAGTGACTTGGCCTCCACAGCCTTCTGTGGTAGAGAAATCCACAGGTTCACCATCCTCTGAGTGAAGACATTTCTCCTCATCTCAGTCCTAAATGTCCTACCCCGTATCCTGAGACTGTGACCCCTCGTTCTAGACCCCCCAGCCAGGGGAAACATCCTCCCTGCATCCAGTCTGTCTAGCCCTGTCAGAATTTTATACGTTTCAATCAGATCCCCTCTCATTCTTCGAAACTCTAGTGAATACAGGCCTAGTCGACCCAATCTCTCCTCATACGACAGTCCTGCCATCCCAGGAATCAGTCTGGTGAACCTTCGCTGCACTCCCTCTATGGCAAGTATATCCTTTCTTAGGTAAGGAGACCTTTCTTAGGTAAGGAATAATCAGCAGAAACCATCCACTGGGCCTACAGAGGCTAATCTTCAGTTACTTCAATCTGTTCTCTCCTTTGTGGCATTATGGAGGACCTTACATAGAATAGGATACTTTACACACCATGATACAGGAAACTCTCTTTTAACCAACACCTAAATATCCGGAAATCTCTCTTAACCGGCAAAATTCAGGAGTAGGTTCAGGTAAGTTTGACTATATATTAGTGGCCGTGTAACCGGGGTTCCTGGATCTGTGGCCGTGTAACCGGGGTTCCTGCACCTGTGGCCGTGTAACCGGGGTTCCTGCACCTGTGGCCGTGTAACCGGGGTTCCTGCACCTGTGGCCGTGCAACAGGGACTCCTGGATCTGTGGCCGTGTAACCGGGGCTCCTGCACCTGTGGCCGTGTAACCGGGGTTCCTGCTCCTGTGGCCGTGCAACAGGGACTCCTGGATCTGTGGCCGTGTAACCGGGACTCCTGGATCTGTGGCCGTGTAACCGGGGTTCCTGCACAAGTGGCCGTGTACCAGGGTTCCTGCACCTGTGGCCATGTAACCGGGGTTCCTGCACAAGTGGCCGTGTAACCGGGGTTCCTGCACCTGTGGCCGTGTAACCGGGGTTCCTGCACCTGTGGCCGTGTAACCGGGGTTCCTGCACAAGTGGCCGTGTAACCGGGGTTCCTGGATCTGTGGCCGTGTAACTGGGGTTCCTGCACCTGTGGCCGTGTAACCGGGGTTCCTGCACCTGTGGCCGTGTAACCGGGGTTCCTGCACCTGTGGCCGTGTAACCGGGGTTCCTGCACCTGTGGCCGTGCAACAGGGACTCCTGGATCTGTGGCCGTGTAACCGGGACTCCTGCACAAGTGGCCGTGTAACCGGGGCTCCTGGATCTGTGGCCGTGTACGGGGCTCTCATACCTTGGTAAGTGTACCTCTCTGTAATCCGGACTTTTTGATCAACCGGCACCACGCCGGTCCCGTCGGTGCCGGATAATAAAGAGTTTCCTGTAATATTAATATCGCACGTTAGACACAGCATGGAATCAATGTGCTATATTAACTTTACACCTCAACTGAAATGTGAGACAAGTGCCTGTGTGTTACAACAGCATGCCATTTCCACTCCACATCCTCATCTTGTGAAAGCGGGGGGGAATGGATAGAGGTAGAATCACACCTACAAACAAGCAAGATGAACAGTAATGCAATCTGATCGCACCTGACTTAATAGCAAGATGTGTTCCTGTCTGCAATTTCTTTTAAAAAAAATATGTAATTTTGTTTTGTGCCCATATTGCAGGAATAGTAGATTAAACGACAAATTTAATTGTAAAAGAATATCTGCACCAGCCAAATAATGCCAAAAATCAAAATTTCATTGCCTCAGGGATAGAATTAATGCAATACATGTTTGGTATTAGGAGGAAATAAATAGAAGAGATTGCAGAATGCTAACTGTGAATGACAATCAAATAAGTTGTTAATTTATCAAGCCTGGAGAAATGCCATTGAGTTGAACTAGCTAGCCAGCAAACTGAATGGAAATCCTTTGCAGACCAATTTACTTCACACTGTTGCCACTCACAAAAAATGCACCTTAAAAAAAAATCACAAATAATAATTTTCAGTATTGAAGAAAGAAGAAAGGCACAAAGGAGGGAGCTCCACACACACAGCTTACCTGGATTTGCATTTGTTGCATTCATCAACATTTTCAAAGATCTCTGTGATTGGCATCTTCCCTCCTAGAAATGCAGTTAGTACTTTTTTCTTTAATCCCTCCAATTCTCTCATGGAGCAGATCCCTTAAAGAGGTAAGATTCAACAGGCACTGGACGACCTCTAATACCCTTTCCAAGTGGTCATTCTTCGTGTGTGGGCCCAATATTACCAAGCTAATGCCTCTCCCTAACTCTGTAACCTCCTCCAGCCCTGCAACCCTCAGAGATCTCTGCGTTCCTCCAATACTGCCCTCTTGAACATCCATGAGTTCCTTCTCCCCTTCCATGGGCGGCCGTGCCTTCAGATGCCTAGACCCTAAGCTCTGGAATACTTTCCCCAAACCTCTCCACCTCTCTACCTCTCTTTCCTCCTTTAAGATGCTCCTTAAAACCTACCTCTTTACCTGTCCTAATATCTCATTATGTGGCTCGGTGTCAAATTTTGTCTGATAATCGCTCCTGTGAAGCGCCTTGGGATGTTTTACTACGTTATAGGCACTATATAAATGCAAGTTGTTGTTGTTGTTGATGATATGCAGTGGTTATGGCCCCACAGTACAAAACTGACCCAATTCAGACCAAGTTGTTATTTGTGCCCAGAAAGGTCACAGAATGGCTACTGCGGGCAGGGGGGCAATTGTCAGACTTGTGCAAATCTATGGTCCGGGCTATGGCGCATTGTTGGGGCAAAGTAGAGGGAGCTTTCCTCTGCACCTACTTGCTATACCTGCCCTGGGAGCGCTGGAATGAGGCGCCATAGATACTATATTAACCGCAAGGAAATGAAAACAAAGAGCAAGAGAGCCTTCTTTACACAGGGAGCTGCGAGGCTCTGGAATTCACTTCCAGGGTTGCTGGTTGAAGTAGAAACTCTGTCAACATTTAAAATTAGATTGGATAGGTGGCTGAAGGAAAATGGGTGACAGGAACAGGGCAGGTCAATGTGATTAGGATTGTTTACTCACGCGGAGGGTAAATGTTGGCGTGGCCTGGTTGGGTCGAATGACCTGTTTATGTTCTGTAATCTTTATGTATTCGAAGTATTTCTACGATGCTAACATTGGGGGCTGGATTTTGAAGTTGGAGTCGGGTTGGAGTCGGGTTGGGGTCGGGAATCACACATTCTGGCTTGTGAGCCCGCCTCCATCGAGATGTGGCCAACCCACTGTATTTTCCCTTGATTGACCTTGTTGAGCCCGCCCAGTGGGCTCAGCAGGCCAATTAAGGGCCACCCGGCAACAGGTGACATCACAGACTGACATTTCATCTGTCAAGAGCTTTTGACAGATGAAATATCAGCGTTTGACAGCTCTGTGAAGCTGTCAAACACTCACAATATGATTTCTAACTTCAGTCCTTCCTTTTAGGCTGAGGTAGAAATCATTCCAGCACAGAAAACAGAAGGCTGCTGTTTCTGACAGAACCACGGCTTTCCTGCTTTCTGTGCCGGTGAGATTTCTAACTCCCGAGAACTGAAGGGCTGACACCTGCAGGAGGAAGTTAAGGTAAGTAAAACTTTTTTCAACACTTAGCACTTACCTTACACACTTACCTCTGCACACATGCACCCATCACTCACCTGCCCACCGGACATATCGACCCCTCCAACCCCTGCAGACCCACGGCCCGCCCCGATAACTTGGAGTGGTTGCCACCTGTCGGGAAGCCCACACTTTTCTTTTTAAAATAGGGATTATGCAAAAAACTGCCTGTTAACTACCTGTTAACAGGCAGTTAATTGTCACTAATCCCTTCCCGCCTCGGGGAGTCGGGTCTCAGAACAGGTCGGGTACCCGCCACCAGAGAAACTGGCATGGAGGCGGGTTGGAGTCGGGATGGGGTCGGGACCCCCGAATCTGCAACTTTAACCCCCCCCCCGCCTCCAAACCCGACTCCACAGGTCATTGAAAATCCAGCCCAGGGTGTCCAAATCCCCAGCACTAGGTTCCCTAAAATAAATGGAAAATCTGATGTCAGAACGGTAAGTTCACCCCCTACTACCCAATATCCTTGTGTGTCAGCTGTGGCTCAGTGGATAGCACACTTGCCTTCTGAGTTAGAAGGTTGTGGGTTCAAACCCTACTCCAGAAACTTGAGCACAAAATCTAGGCTGACGCTCCAGTACTGAGGGAGTCCTACACTGTCGGAGGTGCCGTCTTTTGGATGAGATGTTAAACCAAGGCCCCGTCTGCTCTCTCAGGTGGACGTAAAAGATCCCACGGTACTATTCAAAGAAGCGCAGGGTGTTATCTCCTGGGGCCAATATTTATCCCTCAACCAACATCACTAAAAAAACAGATTATATGGTCAGTGCTGTTTGTGGGAGCTTGCTGTGCGCAAATTGGCTGCCGCATTTCCTACATTACAACAGTGACTGCACTTCAAAAAATACTTCATTGGCTGTAAAAATGCTTTGGGGCGTCCTGAGATCGTGAAAGGTACTATAGAAATGTAAGACTTTCTTTTTCTGATTCTACTTTAATTATTACTACCAGCTCCAGTACCAGAGGATTGCTACTATTGTCGCTAAGGAAAAAGAACTCCAAACTTATGCCAAGAAGTAGATCCGGGCCAAGATCCATTGCCTACCTCGTTTTACTGATTTATCCCTATTCCTGCCTCACATGGTCTTTAAGGCAAAGTTATATCACATGACTGGTATGACACCAATAACTTTGAAGAGTGAAGCTGAGTGGGCAACACTCGCGTTATACTGCGGAATACACGTGAATCGCACACTGCCTGCCAGGAGCCAGCTCTGTGAATGCCTCTGCTTTGTCCATAATATCAAGTTTACAAAATGCCCCAGGGGATCGACCCAGCCATCCACCTGAACAGTCCTGAAGCCCAGCTTCACTCCCACAGCACTTGTACCCACACTGTGACAAGGGATTCCGACGCCACGTGGTGTAAGTGCGTCCTGGAGTTATTTTTGGGACCTGACTCCAGAGTTACACTGCGCCTTGTGTGTGGATGCACACCTGAAGCCGCTTTGTGTCAATGCGAAGATGGTAGTACAACTGGACCTGTGGTCCTCTGTGGTCTACAATGCAACACGAGGCATGATGTTGTGTGGCTACTGTGAGGCTGTAGAATGGTCATCGCCTATGGTCCTTAATAACACTTGCCAAACTCTCCTGCACTCGGTACAACAACTAACAGCTCCCACTTTCATATCAAACAGCCCCTTTCTGTTCTACTTATACATTCCAGATAGGCAAATCCAGGTCAAACAATTACACAAAATCGTTCATTTTTAATAAAACTCAATCAGATTTAACATTATATTTTATAATCCAATTCTTGGAGTTTTTTGGTTCATATTCAAGTTAGAAATTAAAAATGTATAATACTTTAAATAGTTTATTACCGTCACATTGAAAGATATTTCTAACACAAATTGGCACAACCTTGCCACCACTCTAATCCTTGCATTCAAGCTTAGGATGAACCTAGCTCTTACTTTTATCAGGTGCTACCTTTCAGAGTTAATCCCGTGCATTTTAGTTTAATGCTACACCTTGGATATTTTGAGGTTACCATTCAGACGGTAACACTTCTCACCAGAGGTTGTCACCTTCCTGGGGATGGTTCTATAGGCATCAGATACCCTCGGGCATCCATTCTTCAGGTGTGAACTCGGACAGGGAGTACCGGCAGGCTACTTAACCATATCGGGCCTGCTGGCATCCCTACCTGACATCCACACATGCTCAGCGCGGAGGGGGGCGGTCACTGGATAGCAATCAAGAATGGGAACCCAGGAGAGGAAGTGGAGAAACGGAGAGGAATTTGGAAAAAGACACTCCGATATTATTCCCTTGTGTGCGCGTCGGAGTACAAGTTCTCTTGTTAGGATTAGCACACTCATCCTTGAGTCAACAGGTTGTGGGTTCAAGCTCGACTCCAGGACTTGAGCACATAAACTACTTGAAGGACTGGTGCATCACCAGAGATGCTACTCTTCAGATGGGATGTTAAACCAGGGCCCCATCTGCATGTTCAGCTTGGCAATAAAGATCTGACGGCAGTACTCAAAGAAGAGTCTTAACTTCACCTGATCAATGTTCTCTCCTTAACCAACAAAGCTGATCATTTAGTTCATGGCTATTTGGGGGACCTTGCCATGTGAAAAGTGGCTACCAAACTTGCCTATATAACAGTCACTGCATTTCAAAGTCATTGTATGTGAAGCTCTTTGGAAAGTTAATGGGAGATTTAATAGAGGTGTTAAAAATTATGAGGGGTTTTGATAAAGTAAATAAGGAGAAACTGTTTCCACTGGCAGGAGGAACGGTAATCAGAGGACATAGATTTAAGGTAATTGGCAAAAGAACCAGAGGAGAGATGATGGGTGAGATTTTTACGCAGATTTTTATGATCTGGAATGCGCTGCCTGAAAGGGCGGTGGAAGCAGATTCAATAGTAACTTTCAAGAGGGAATTGGATAAATACTTGAAGGGGGAAAAAATTACAAGGTTATGGGGAAAGGGCAGGGGAGTGGGACTAATTGAATAGCTCTTTCAAACAGCTGGCACAGGCACCATGGGCCAAGTGACCTCCTTCTATGCTGTATGATTCTATATTTCCGAGTGACATGATTTGACGCTATATAAATTCAAGTCTCTCTTTTTTTAAGGAGGAAGTAATGAACATCACAACACAGTAACAAACGTCAAAGCTACAAAATATACTTGCAGCCCATTGCAGCTTTAGGATGCTCAGTACTTCAGTGTGTGGCTGGAGGTTTGATTGGCAGCACTGATTGACACGAGTGCTCCCCAGATGCACAAGTGACAGCGTTCTTTGAGGTCCTGATTAGTTTGCTTGACAGCCCTCGGAGACTCGGCATCGCACATATCTGACAGCTGGCGTGCCATCTGTCATCGGGAGTGGTACAGCGCCGCATCCAATGCCACAGACTTTGCAGGCAGATCCTAGGGGTGGGCAGCACATGGAGATGAGTCCACAAGGGAAAGAGCGGAGATTTCTGAGAAATGAGAGTCCTGCTAAATGACCGCGAAGCAAGAGCCTCAGTGGTCTCAGGTGATTTAGTGACATTCGCATCTCCATACAGATACCATCTAAGAAAAAAAGACTTGCATTTAATTAACACTCACACCTCAGGATATCCCAAAACACTTTACAACCAAGTAAGTACTTTTGAAGTGTAGTCAAATCAGGGATAAATATTGGCCAGGACTCGGGAGAACTCCCCAGTTCTTCAAAATAGTGCCATAGGATCTTTTACGTCCACCTGAGAGGGAAGATGGGGTCTCGGTTTAACGTCTCAACTGAAAGACGGCGCCTCCGACAGTGCAGCACTCCCAAGTACTGGCACTGGAGTGTCAGCCCAGATTGTGTGCACAAGTTTCTTTCTGTGCAATAACTTAATAAAACACGATGTGGAGATGCCGGTGTTGGACTGGGGTGGACAAAAGTGAGAAGTCGCACAACACCAGGTTATAGTCCCAACAGCTTTATTTGAAATCACAAGCTTTCGGAGCGGCTGCTCCTTCGTCAGGTGAAGCAGCGCTCCGAAAGCTTGTGATTTCAAATAAAGCTGTTGGACAATAACCTGGTGTTGTGCGACTTCTCACTTTAATAAAACACAGCCAGCATGGGTTTAAAATAGGGAGATCCTGCCTAACAAGCCTCCTCAACTTCTTTGAGGATGCTGTAGTTAAAACAGAAAGAACTCCCTATGATATCGGGGCGGATCCCGGGATAGAGCTTCATACATCGGGGCATTTATCGGAATACCGGGTGCAGAGGTTGGTACAGAAAGCCATATATGCCTCAAAAAAACAGGGTATTCACCTTCCAGGCCAGATATTCCAATCAGCGCTGGTGGCTCATGAATCTCCATCACAGGCGCATTCATTCACAAAATCAACCCTATCTTCCACCTGGCTTCCCCTCTGTCTCCCAGCTTCCTAATTTTTAATCTGTGTATCTGAACCCATCCTTCGTCCCTTTGAAAATTTTGCCCAGAGCAACTTAGTCAATTCCTTTTTGCGGCCTGGAAGACATCAAGCGAAATGCCTGAAATTCTCTTCTTTCCTACAATCAAGCAAAGATCAGCTTCCTTAACTTTCCCCTCAACAATTTAAATTCCTGACACTCAATAAACTTTGCTGCTCGCTCCTCTGTCCTCCTGGAGGGGAAAAATCATTGAGAGCCAAAGGTTAAATTGGCTGACCTATCAAATTCCCAAACCATCTGTTTGTGCAGTCGCAGCATTTTTTTTGAAAGCGCTCTCACTCCACAGCATCCTCAGGTACTTATTTGCCCAATTAATTTTGCCTTTCAGCTGCATGCTGAGGTCATTTAAGATCTGCTAATAGTTAGACAGGATCGCCAGCTTGTTTCCCTGCCACACTTTTGAGGTCTCGCAAGGTTCAGGCGAATGGCATAGACACATTCAAAGAGAAGCTAGATAAACACATGACGAAGAAAGGAATAGAAGGATCTGTTAATAGGGTGAGATGAAGCAAGGGTGGGAGGAGGCTCGTGTGGAGCATAAACACCGGAATGGAACAGCTGGGCCGAATGGGCTGTTTCTGTGCTGTAAATACTATGTAAGGTTAATTCATATTAGATAGGCTATTCAATTATGGAGGAATAACAGCTGAGTCCATCATATTCTTACAAGACTTCCACGTGTGTAGGAACATAGGAACAGGAGGCGGCCATTCAACCCCTCGAGCTTGTTCCGCCATTCAATTAGATCATGGCTGATCTGACCTCCTTATACCGGCCTTGGTTTTGTAACCCTTAATACCCTTACCTAACAAAAATCTATCAATCTCTGTTTTGAAATTCTCAATTGACCCCCCCAGGCTCAACAGCTTTTGGGGGAGGTAGCAGCATTCAAAAGGGAATTGGATAAATACTTGAAGGGGAAAAAGTTACAGGGCTATGGGGATAGAGCGGGGGAGTGGGACTAACTGGAGAGCTCTTTCAAAGAGACGGCGCAGGCACGATGGGCCAAATGGCCTCCTTCTGTGCTGTATCATTCTCTGATTCCCACTACCCTTTGTGTCACTTTCTGCCCAAAGTAATAGAGCAATCAGGGGAGGGGAAGCCCGTCCATTTTATCCCCTCCTTAGTCCGAGGATGCTGAGGCCATCTGCAATCCCCCCCTACCACCCACTCCTGCTGAGATTAGCGAACTCAACATAAACCAGGGATTGGGAGCTTCCCATTCTTCAACACTGAGCAATCCACTTACCCACCGAGCTATCAGGAAGCCTCTATTTTTATATTTCCGTGCCATGTTAGGAACATAGGAATTGCTAGACGAAAAAAGACCAAGGTCCATCTAGCTCTCTTTCTGCCATCCTGGTGGTCGCACGTCACCGTCTACAAGATGCACTGCAGCAACTCGCCAAGGCTTCTTCAGCAGCACCTCCCAAACCCGCGACCTCTTCCACCTAGAAGGACAAGGGCAGCAGACGCATGGGAACACCACCACCTCCAAGTTGCCCTCCAAGTCACACACCATCCTGACTTAGAAGTATATCGCCGATCCTTCATCGTCGCTGGGTCAAAATCCTGGAACTCCCTCCCTAACAGCACTGTGGGAGCACCTTCACCACACGGACTGCAGTGGTTCAAGAAGGCGGCTCAAGGGCAATTAGGAATGGGCAGTAAATGCTGGCCTTGCCAGTGATTTACACGTCCCATAAACGAATATATAAAAAATACAACGATAATGGCGTTGCTGACTAATCACAGCAATCAATCTCTATCAATGAGTCTACAACATAGAAACATAGAAACATAGAATCTAGGAGCAGGAGTAGGCCATTTGGCCCGTCGAGCCTGCTCCACCATTCAACACGATCATGGCTGATCCAGACAGACCCAGACACGAGGTGAGGAAAACCCCCAGTGGTGGAGAGCTTTGGGAACCATCGGTCCAAAGTCACCTGTTCCTCCCAAGCATTCGACACTCAGCACACATCATGTCTCAAATTACTCATATACTGGATCCCAAAATGTTATGTTCTTGCACTGGGTACAAATCTTACATTGAACCAGTTCAGATTGAACTATCCTTGTCCATTTTACAAAAGAAAAGATGTTGTGTGTGTAGAGAGAGCCAACAATGATTGGACATGACTTCTGTTATCATCTCTATTGCTTTAACCAGATATACGTAAAGCAACACTGACAGTATTTTAGGACTTACTCAGGTAAATGCATAGAACTAGCAGAGTGTCAATGCACAAGCTAACATTCAGGGACATCTGAAACATCTTTGCTCGATATTCAACCTCATAACCTATGATTAATTTAAGATGGCACAACGGTATGTTCTAATTGAACCCGACATCCCATCACCTCTGTACAACTGGCCTGGCAGTGGCGAGGGATCAGATCTGATTGCTTATATCCTGTAGCTTCAGGGCAAAGCATTTCAAGTAAATTACATACGCATCTGCAACAGAGGATTGCGCATTCACTGCTCCATGAGCTCTAGAAACTTTGAAACAACTTTTACTTTACTCAGATAGGTTCGCCCCAACTGGGCACAAGTTTAAACGGAGTAACCGCAGGTAACAGACCCGGACGTTCTTAGTTTTGACCCCTCAGATCTAAGCTGAGGCAGGAATGGCTACAAGTAGTTATCCGTGCCCTTGGATTCAGAAGATGAAAGGTGCCCAGGTTTCCCATTCCCGATCGCAATTTAGTGACCTCCGTAATGAAAGTGTGTGCGCGTGTGGATCTCAGGCGTCCACGGGATCCAACCCAGTCATTGACAGGCTATTCGACCATGATGGCCAAGGCAATTGTAGCTGCCCTGATTGCTGCCCTGGCAGAAACCAGCGAGCTCAGCGCAGAATGAGAAATCAAACTTGGAAACACTGGACAGTACAGCTTAGTCCCACACTAGCCAGTGAGCTCTCGGAGGAGATGAAATATCCTTCTTCCTATTTTTTTTTCAAGTGGTGTGTATGTGTAAAGGAGCACAATGTCTCCTACCTTCTCAGAATCATACAGCACAGAAGGAGGCCATTCGGCCCATCATGCCTGTGCCAGCTCTTTTGAAAGAGCTCTCCAATTAGCCCCACTCTCCTGCTCTTTCCCCATAACCCTGCAATTTTCCCCTTCCCTCGCCTTCATTTTTATCAGTTTCACTGTTGCCTCCAATTTTTCTGTTTGACAACAATAACTTGCATTTATATAGCGCATTTAAGGTAGTAAAATGTCTCACGGTGGCATAGTGGTTAGCACTGGTGCCTCACAGCGCCAGGGACCCGGGTTCGAATCTGAGCCTCGGGTGACTGTCTGTGTGGAGTTTGCACATTCTCCCCGTGTCTGCGTGGGTTTTCTCCGGGTGCTCCGGTTTCCTCCCACAGTCCAAAAATGTGCGGGTTAGGTTGATTTGGCTATGATAAATTGACCCTTAGTGTTAGGGGGGTATTAAATATGTGGGGTTATGTGGATAGGGTGGGATATGTTAGGGGGAATTAAATACGTGGGGTTACGGGGGTAGGGTGGGATATGTGTACTGTGGGGATTAAAGCAGGGACAGGGTACTGGATTTGGATGATCAGCCATGATCGTATTGAATGGTGGAGCAGGCTCGACGGGCCGAATGGCCTACTCCTGCTCCTAGTTTCTATGTTTCTATGTTTCTAAATGTCTCAAGGCGCTTCACAGGAACGATTATCAAACAAAATTTGACACTTCTTCTTTCGTATGGCAGTAGCAAAGCAAATCAAGTGTTAATATCTAAGTTGGATATCCAGGCCAAAGCTTCCGGTGTAACAGCGTGGATATCTTGTAGGCTGCCTGCAAATTTCCTCTGAGGGCAGTGCTCAATGATGTGCTCCAGGGTCTGATCAGGAGCTCCACAGTCGCATGATGGGGACGCTTTAATCTTCCATCTATGGAGAAGGTGGCAGCATCTACTCGAAGGGGTTTTCTCCGGTACCGGTCCCCCGTTACACAGTTCTTTGACGTCAGGATTTATAAGAACAAAATACACACGGCACAGGGTTTTGGCTCAACCTTTGATTCGTTCGTTTATTGAACACACACACACAATTACTGCCCCACTATAAATCCCTACGATTTATATCAGGCTAACAACCCCAAAATACAAACCTCTACGCAAGGGTCATTTGCATCGACACAATATGACACAGTTAAACCCGTCCGCGATTTGACTGTTACATATAAAGTTACCCAGACTCAATCACAAAGCCCTTATTGTGATCTGACTGAAACTCACAAACTTACTCAGACTCAATCACAAAAGCCCCCGCTATGATTTGACTGAAGCATACAATCACCACTCCCGATCGGCTGTCTCTTGGAGTTGATTGTAGGCCCGACTCTTTCTGTTCGCTGTTCTGCCGTCGGCTTCCCCCCACACACTGTCTTCAAAGTCATGATGTGGAGATGCCGGCGTTGGACTGGGGTGGACAAAAATGAGAAGTCACACAACACCAGGTTATAGTCCAACAGATTTATTTAATTTTACAAGCTTTCGAAGCAGTTCGCTCCTTCGTCAGGTAAGTTAGCAATGAGAGAATCTCCCAGAATTCACAATTTAAACCCAGACAAAATCTATTCACATTATTCCCTACAACAAAGAGCACAGCCAAGACAATGAGATGTGTCCCAGGGGGTCCAATGTGTCAAACCACCTGCTGGCTGCATATCCTGTCAATTTGTGTTCTTGTGTTAGTCTTTTTAAAAAAAAAACACCTGGGAAGACCGGCCATGATGTCAAGTCACGTTCTGTATCGTGACATGAACCCGATATCGCGATTGAGGCCATCCTCATGAGTGCGGAACTTAGCTATCAGTTTCTGCTCTATGATTTTGCGCTGTCGTGTATCTCGAAGGCCGCCTTGGAGAACGCTTACCCGCAGATCCGAGGCTGAATGCCCCTGGCTGCTGAAGTGTTCCCCGACTGGGAGGCAACCCTCCTGCCTGGCGATTGTTGCGCGGTGTCCGTTCATACGTTGTCTCAGTGTCTGCATGGTCTCGCCGATGTACCATGCTCTGGAGCATCCTTTACTGCAACGTATCAGGTAGACAACGTTGGCCGAGTCACATGAGTATGTACCGTGTACCTGGTGGGTAGTGTCCTCACGTGTAATGATGGTATCTGTGTCCATGATTTGGCATGTCTTGCAGAGGTTGCCGTGGCGGGGTTGTGTGGTGTCTTGGTTGCTGTTCTCCTGAAAGATGGGTAATCTGCTGCGAACGATGGTACTTTTGAGGTTAGGCGGCTGCTTGAAGGCGAGTAGTGGAGGCGTGGGGATGGCCTTAGCAAGGTGTTCGTCGTCATCGATGACATGTTGAAGGCTGCGAAGAACATGGCGTAGTTTTTCCGCTCCGGGGAAGTACTGGACGACGTAGGGTACTCTGTTGGTTGTGTCCCGTGTTCGTCTTCTGAGGAGGTCTATGCGGTTTTTCGCTGTGGCCCGTCGGAACTGTCGATCGACGAGTCGAGCGTCATATCCCGTTCTTACGAGGGCGTCTTTCATTGCTAACTTACCTGACGAAGGAGCGAACTGCTTCGAAAGCTTGTAAAATTAAATAAATCTGTTGGACTATAACCTGGTGTTGTGCGACTTCTCATTTTTGTCTTCAAAGTGACCTTACTTTAAACCAAAACCAACCTTCAGTATTTCCTGGCCCCCTCTGAGCATGTGATGGCCATATCAAAATGTGTGAATTCTTCCTGGTATTGTCCATTGATTTGAGATATCTTTTTTGACAATGCAACCCTCCCAAAGAGACTGCATGTGCGAAGTTGCTGGTTTCTGTTAGCATTCGTATTCAAAAGGTTCAAGGCCCGGCCCATTGTCTAGGCCTGCACTGAAACTCGTTATTCGGGGGCCATGGTCTAAGGTGGACAATGTAACCCCTTAAGGGACATGAATATGCGAATGTTCTTGTATCTTCCCTTTAGATTCGTATATTAGATTGTCTGTGATCCAGTCTCTTGAAGGTTCGTAGTTTCGGCTGCAATGTTTGAATTAACCCTTTATTGCCCAGCTCTTTTTGCGGGCTGTGCACATCTGGGTTTTTATCTTTCATAGTCCAATATTTTTACCGTTGGGGGGGGGAGGAATCGATCCTACACGACCACGACCGGTTCTGAGGCGGTTGATGGTTGTCCACTGTTTGCGAGGAAGGTTTGATCCTCCAGGTTGTACTGTGGGCTCCTCTATAAGGAATCCATTCCGTATGTCGCAGTTCTTCCAAGCATTTCGCCATCGGTCATCAAGGCTGAGGTAAGGTCGCTGAAGGGCTTCGGCGACGGTCCAAAATGACCTTCTAGATTTGAGATAGTTTGGTGGTCGGTTGTTCAAGTCAGCCTGGATCGGCATGTCTTTGCTGGTGTAGCGGTTGTATTCTCTGGAGACTGCATATTCGTGGTGTAGGTGGGGTGGTGCGTTGTTTGCAAGTACGGGCAGCCAAGGTGTTGGTGTCGATAAAAGCGTACTGGTGATAATTCTCATAGTAGAATTCAGCTGGACATCAACGGATTTGACATGCGGACTCGCTAGCCATGCC
Organism: Squalus acanthias; assembly: GCA_030390025.1. Taxonomy (NCBI): domain Eukaryota; kingdom Metazoa; phylum Chordata; class Chondrichthyes; order Squaliformes; family Squalidae; genus Squalus; species Squalus acanthias. The sequence goes on from CM059445.1 coordinate 58,137,502, forward strand.
GGAGAGCAGTACTCCGCGGTAGAGTACACCAGGGCGAGTGCTGCCGTACCGAGGGTTTGAGTGTCTGCTCCCCATGTGGATCCGGCAAGTTTCTGGATCAAGTTGACCCTACTCTTTAGCGTCTTCCCAAGGTTCTGGAGATGTTGTCTATATGACAGGATGCGATCAAGCGCGACTCCTAAATAGGAGGGTTTTTTGGCATGGTTTACCTCTGCGCCGCAAAAGGAGACTTTCAAAGCTTGGTTTGCTTGATGGGTGTTGAGGTGGAATGTCGAGGTGACGGTCTTTTGCGGGTTTGGCCCAAGTCGCCATAGGCAGAAGTAGGCCTCCATCCTCTGTAAATCACTGGTCAGGGTCTCCTCGGTGACGGCAGATTCATGTTTTGCGTGGCCAAGGCAATGTCATCAGCGTGTAAAAACTTGCGGGACTTTGTTTCGGGCAGGTCACTGGTGTAAACGTTGAATAACATGGGTGCCAGGACAGAACCCTGTGGGAGTCCGTTGTTCAATGTCCTATATCTGCTCTTCTGGGTGCCAGTGTACACACGGAAACGTCGGTTGCCAAGCATGGAGTTGAGAAGATGGATCGTTGTTCTGCAGGGTAAAATGGCGGAGAGCTTGAAAAGCAGTCCATGCTTCCATACTGTGTCATACGCCACTGACAGGTCCACAAGTGCTACGGTGGTCTTAAGCTGGCGCTGGAAGCCTGCTTCAATGTGCATTGGTCGCAGCAGTTACGACCGCTCTAGAAGTCCGCTTGCTCCTTAGGAACGGTTGACTACTGAGCCACATAACTAAATATTAGGACAGGTGCTTGGTCAAAGAGATAGATTTTAAGGAGCGTCTTAAAGGAGGAGAGAGAGGTAGAGAGGTTTAAGGAGGGAATTCCAGAGTTTAGGGACTAGCAGAAGGCTTGTTAATCACCTTGTTTCTTCCCAGCTGTCTGCCCTCATGTTCTTGCTCAGGCCAACATCCCCAGCATCGAAGCTTTGACCCCAGGTGGGCAGAGGAAACGCTTCAAGGACACCCTCAAAGCCTCCTTGAAAATGTGTAACATCCCCACCGACACCTGGGAATCCCTGGCCCAAGACCGCACAAAGTGGAGGAGAAGCATCCGGGAAGGCACCGAACACCTCGAGTCTCTTCGCCGGGAGCAAGCGGAAGCCAAGCGCAGGCAGCGCAAGGAGCGCACGTCAACCCAAGCACCCCACCCACCCGCCCCTTCAACCACCGTCTGCCCCACCTGTGACAGAGACTGTCGGTCCCGCATTGGACTCATCAGTCACCTGAGAACTCATTTTTAATGGGGAAGCAAGTCATCCTCGGTTCCGAGGGACTGCCTAAGAGAAGAGAGAGGATTGATTTGAGCAGTCTCAAATCGGTAAAGTTAAGCCTCCAGATGTAATTGGGGTTTCCGCCTTCTGCCAAGTCTATCTGGTAAAATCTCCGGCGGCAGTGACATTCTCCAAACAGACCCAGTCCGATGTACAACCAGGAGAAGCTCACAGTTTCAAATCTGCTGCAGCTGATCACAAGCTGGATTCCCCCACAGGCCGGCTGGGAGATTAGGAAGGGCTACCCATTCCGCAATGCCAGTCTTATGCCCAGGCATTAAGTTACAAAAAAAAAATCTAGCCTCATATCACCTGACACGTTGTGAAGAGTGCCAGGGAAGATTTTGCCAGATTTTGCAATCCCAGACTGCCATTAAGTTGTTCGAACGTACAAGCCTTTTAGATCATTGTTCCATTTATATTCGTTTCTTGCCAGAAGACACGGCCGTGAAGCTGCCCCAAGTTATGTCTGATGTGGCCCTCCTCTCGGCTCCCCACTGAACTTACAAAGAAATCAATATGCCCTGGCACACATCACCGAACTGGCAACAGAATGAAAAGACATTTCCATCTGGGGTAGGAATGCCTCTGGTGACATTGAATTAAGCATTTACACCTCTCTGCTGTCCTACCCACCAATCAATGAGTGCCGCACCCACCCGGGTCATGAACCAATAGGATGCGCTCCCATTGCAACTCTCAGCTGGATGTAAGAGATCCCACGGCACTATTTTGGAGAAGAGCAGGGGAGTTCTCCCCGGTGCCCTGGCTAATATTTATCCCTCAACCAACATCACTGAAAACAGATTATCTGCTCATTTATTTCATCGCTGTTTGGTGGGACCTTGCTGTGCGCAAATTGGCTGCTGCATTTCCTGTAAAAAAAAAATTACAGTTCAGTTTCCACATGCGACATAAATTCAGGGTGAAACTCATTTCCTCCCACCATCTCAGTAGAAATATCACCATTTAATTTGCTCGTAATTTCTGCCCACGATATTCATTCATCGCAAAGGCCTCAATAACGTTGCATTACAACATTTATAATGACTTGCATTTCTATAGCGCCCTTCACGATCTCAGGAAGTACCAAAGCGTTTCACAGCCAATGAAGTACTTTTGAAGTGTAGTCATTGTTGTAATGTAGGAATATCACAAAAAGGAAAGAAATTAAACAATTTAGTTGTCCTTACCATCATTCCTTTTCTTTCGTGTTCTGTCTTGATCCTATTGTTTGAAATTTTAATTCTCCTTTTATCCTTTTCCGCCTACACTAATGCTATTTTAGCTCTCCTCCAACCCTCTTTATTTCTTGCTTTTCAATATTTCAGATCTTTCATTTTTTCATCCTTGGCCTCCCCACATCCACTTTGAATGTGGGTGCAACTTACATTTTTTTTATAAAAAAAGCTCATTGGCTGGGAACATGCTTTAGGGACTGGATTTCCGGCCTAAGGAAAACCTAGGAGTGCTTGGCAAGTTCCCCTCCAAGTCACACACCATCCTGACTTGGAAATATATCGGCCGTTCCTTCACTGTCGCTGGGTCAAAATCCTGGAACTCCCTCCCCAACAGCACTGTGGGAGCACCTTCACCACACGGACTGCAGCGGTTCAAGAAGGAGGCTCACCACCGCCTTCTCGAGGTCAACTAGGGATGGGCAATAAATACCGGCCTTGCCAGCGACGCCCACATCCAGTGAATGAATTTGGAAAACAGGAAGTAATGATGACAATGTCCCATTATATCAGAGGAAACTAGGTCATGATCTTCCACCTTCATTTTTTCAAAAAAGTTCCACATTTACGTGATTATTGCAAAAAAATTGGATGGTATAAGCATAACTGACAACTTGGGAGCCAATGCAGTACTAAGGGAGGTGCTGTCTTTTGAATGAGATGTTAAACCGAGGCCCAGTCTGCTCTCTCAGGTGGATGTAAAAGATCTCATGGCACTCGAAGAAGAGCAGGGGAGTTCTCCCCAGTGTCCTGGCCAATATTTATACCTCAATCAACATGACTAAAACAGATGATCTGGTCATTTATTTAATTGTTTGTGGGAGCTTGACGCATTTCCTAAATTCCAACAGTGACTACACTTCAAAAGTACTTCATTGGCTGTAAAGCGCTTTGGGACGTCCTGAGGTCATCAAAGAAGCTGTAGAAATGCAAGTCTTTCTTTTCTTCCTTTGTTTCTTTTTTTGCCTTTTATTTACTTTCTTTTGTCTGCTGTTGGTTTAAGGTGAACCCTGAGAGAAGAAGTGGTGGGCAAGGGACTGGAGAGCAGCTGGCACCTGTGGAACTGTACGAGTCCCAACCTTCAGGAGAAGATGAGAGAAAACTGGATGGGGAAAGAAGGAAATTTCAACTGCTCTCTGGAGAAACAGACTCGACTAAAATACTGAGTGCTTGACAATGCTCAGTGAAGCACGACGGGTTATTGACCCCGTCATGTTAGCTCCAGAAATACCAGCGACTGCTGGAAAGCTGAATCAATCTTTCAGTACATGAGCTGAGCATGACCGCGGGGGCACTGAAACCGACTGGGACTCTCCACCTGTCAACGTTACTCGCAACTGCGCTTTCAAGTGCCTCTGAGTTCCCCGTGGTCTAATGTTCATCACTTGATGTCTCAGGGAAAGGGTTTTAGTGCAGCCCGTGATCCGCAATAGCAAAAACTAGCAGACCTCTCTCTCCCCAACTTTGACATTGCTCATGGTAAGTGAAAGGACGCGCTGTGTTATACAGGGAGCGTTAGACCATGTAACCCACACTGTATTATTCTGCTGCTAAGGTGAAGCTGTGAATGACCTGGCCTCCTCCTATAAGGCCACTGGGTCTAACCAGCTGTAATTAGACACCTCCTGAGGTTAACATAGAGCAGGTTTCTCTGCGGATTGGCAACTGCTTCCCGCCGTCAGAAGTAACTAGCAGGAAATTATTATTTTTTCCTTAAGTACACAGAAATTTGCTTTTTGTGACAAAGTGTGACAGATACACATCAAAGGTGTCAGCCCGTGGCTCAGTGGGTAGAACTCTTGCCTCTGAGTTAGAAGGTTGTAGGTCCAAGCCCCACTCCAGAGACTTGAGCACAGAATCTAGGCTGACACTCCAGTGTAGTACTGGGGGAGTGCCGCACTGCCGGAGGGGCGGTACTGAGGGAGAGCTGCACTGTCGGAGGGGCAGTACTGAGGGAGCGCTGCACTGTCGGAGGGGCAGTACTGAGGGAGCGCCGCACTGCCGGAGGGGCAGTACTGAGGGAGCGCTGCACTGTCGGAGGGGCAGTACTGAGGGAGCGCCGCACTGTCGGAGGAGCAGTACTGAGGGAGCGCTGCACTGTCGGAAGGGCGGTACTGAGGGAGCGCCGCACTGTCGGCGGGGCAGTACTGAGGGAGCGCTGCACTGCCGGAGGGGCGGTACTAAGGGAGTGCTGCACTGTCGGAGGGGCAGTACTGAGGGAGCGCTGCACTATCAGAGGGGCAGTACTGAGGGAGCGCCGCACTGCCGGAGGAGCAGTACTGAGGGAGTGCTGCACTGTCGGAGGGGCAGTACTGAGGGAGCACTGCACTGTCAGAGGGGCAGTACTGAGGGAGCGCCGCACTGCCGGAGGGGCAGTACTGAGGGAGCGCTGCACTGTCGGAGGGGCAGTACTGAGGGAGCGCCGCACTGTCGGCGGGGCGGTACTGAGGGAGCGCTGCACTGCCGGAGGGGCGGTACTAAGGGAGCACTGCACTGTCGGAGGGGCAGTACTGAGGGAGCGCTGCACTGTCGGCGGGGCGGTACTGAGGGAGCGCCGCACTGCCGGAGGGGCAGTACTGAGGGAGCGCCGCACTGTCGGAGGGGCAGTACTGAGGGAGCGCCGCACTGTCGGAGGGGCAGTGCCGAGGGAGCGCTGCACTGTCGGAGGGGCTGTACTGAGGGAGCGCCGCACTGTCGGAGGGGCAGTGCTGAGGGAGCGCCGCACTGTCGGAGGGGCAGTGCCGAGGGAGCGCTGCACTGTCGGAGGGGCAGTACTGAGGGAGCGCTGCACTGTCGGAGGGGCAGTGCTGAGGGAGTGCCGCACTGTCGGAGGGGCAGTGCCGAGGGAGCGCCGCACTGTCGGAGGGGCAGTACTGAGGGAGAGCCGCACTGTCGGAGGGGCAGTGCTGAGGGAGGGCCGCACTGTCGGAGGGGCAGTGCTGAGGGAGCGCCGCACTGTCGGAGGGGCAGTACTGAGGGAGCGCCGCACTGTCGGAGTGGCAGTACTGAGGGAGTGCCGCACTGTCGGAGGGGCAGTACTGAGGGAGCGCTGCACTGTCGGAGGGGCAGTACTGAGGGAGTGCCGCACTGTCGGAGGGGCAGTACTGAGGGAGCGCCGCACTGTCGGAGGGGCAGTGCTGAGGGAGCACTGCACTGTCGGAGGGGCAGTACTGAGGGAGCGCTGCACTGTCGGAGGGGCAGTACTGAGGGAGTGCCGCACTGTCGGAGGGGCAGTACTGAGGGAGCGCCGCACTGTCGGAGGGGCAGTACTGAGGGAGCGCCGCACTGTCGGAGGGGCAGTGCTGAGGGAGCGCTGCAGTGTCGGAGGGGCAGTACTGAGGGAGCGCCGCACTGTCGGAGGGGCAGTACTGAGGGAGCGCCGCACTGTCGGAGGGGCAGTACTGAGGGAGCGCCGCACTGTCGGAGGGGCAGTACTGAGGGAGCGCCGCACTGTCGGAGGGGCAGTACTGAGGGAGCGCCGCACTGTCGGAGGGGCAGTGCTGAGGGAGCGCCGCACTGTCGGAGGGGCAGTACTGAGGGAGTGCTGCACTTTCGGAGATGACTTCTGCCGATTTTCCGCCAAAGATACAGCGGCCGATCGGAAGAAGCCCTCAAGCAAATTTCTGGCGCTAATTTTTAATTTATACTATGAAATGCTCACACAGAATTTTCGAATGACACTTCGTAATAATTTTCTTGTAGCATATTAGAGTGTTACAGGGAGGCCAGTATCTTGCAATCTAAGAATATCTGATGTTACACTGACAAGCGATTCACAGTAAGTGGGACTGGGAAAGATGATGGGACAGACACCTACAAATGTCGCCATTTCATGCTTCTGTCACCTCTCCCTGGTTTGATAAATGAAGGAAGGAGCGATAGTTCCGAAAGCTTGTGATTTCAAATAAAACTGTTGGACTATAACCTGGTGTTGTGCGACCTCTCAATTTTGATAAATGAAACCATGTTTAATGGGCCTTTCAGCGATGTCCAGTCTCAACACATGGTGCTGTAAACATGGCTTTGTACAACAATCCTGACCCCCAGTGTTTAACTAAAGGAAGTTCTTCTCAAAACATTTCTCACCAGTTAATGAAATGAGCAAGGTTAACAGTAACACTTATGCACAGTTAATCCTGGCCAATTACTTTATTTTCACAGTCTGAAGGCTATATTTGGACACATCTAACTGGCCAATTAAATCTTATGCGTTTTGAACTTCTTCTATATTCTGTTACGTGCGCATTTGGAGGGAAATTGTTGATCATGTGCTGAAGACAACAGCAACAACAACTTGTATTTATATAGCGCCTTTAAAGTAGTAAAATATCCCAAGACGCTTCACAGGAGGGTGATGAAACAAAATTTGACACCGAGCCACAAATGGAGAAATTAGGGCAGGTGACCAAAAGCTTGGTCAAAGAGGTAGGTTTTAAATAGCATCTTAAAGAAGGAAAGAGAGGTAGAGGGATGGAGAGGTTTAGGGAGGGAATTCCAGAGCTTAGGGCCTTGGCAACAGAAGGCACGGCCACCAATGGTTGAGCGAAGGAAATCAGGGATGCTCAAGAGGCCAGAATTAGAGGAGCACAGAGATCTCGGAGGGTTGTGGGGCGGGAGGAGATTAGACAGATAAGGAGAGACGAGGCCATGGAGGGTATTGAAAACAAAGGCATTGCTTAACCGGGAGCCAACAAGGAAATGGGTGAAACTACTGAGTCATGAGAGCAAAAGTTCCTCGGGTTGGTTCTCAATCTGTGGTGAGTTAACTGGTCTAAACCAGACGGAAGTAGTGGCACTAAAATTCCCCTCAGTACCCTTAGGATTTGTGGGGGGTGGGGAAATAGGCCTGATACTCCTGATCGTTATCCAGTGACCTTTACCAGAACATGTGTGTCTGCCGTGGCTCAGTTGGTAGCACCCTCTCGCCTCTGAGTCAGAAGGTTCAAGTCCCACTCCATAGACTTGAGCACGAAAATCTAGGCTGACACTTCAGTGTAGTACTGAGGGAGCGCTGCACTGTCAGTGGTGCCGTCTTTTGGATGAGACGTTAAACCGAGGCCCCGTCTGCTCGCTCAGGTGGACGTAAAAGATCCCATGGCACTATTTCGAAAAAGATCAGGGGAGTTATCCCCGGTGTCCTGGCCAATATTTATCCCTCAAGCAACATTAAAAAAAAGTTATTATCACATTGCTGTTTGTGGGAGCTTGCTGTGCGCAAATTGGCTGCCGCATTTCCTACATTGCAACAGTGACTACACTTCAAAAGTACTTCATTGGTTGTAAAGCGCCTTGTAACGTCTTGAGGTCATGAAAGGTGCTATATAAATGCAAGTCTTTCTTTTTCTTTTTATTCATGAAAATGTTAGCGTTCAAAATGATTTACTTAAAACCTGTATCTATCTATCCGCTATGTTATGTTAGCATGGCCAGATGTCACACTTTGTTACAGATGTAAAAACAATCTTCTGATCTGCTACTGTTGTTATAGAAAAGCATGACTTTTCCCAAGCAATGCCAAGGAAGGTCTGCCAGTAGTTAATAAATATGTTGACCATTGTTCTTAGAATGGAGACACATAGAAACATAGAAGATAGGAGCAGGAGTAGGCCATTCAGCCCCTCGAGCCTGTTCCGCCATTTAATGAGATCATGGCTGATCATCCAAATTCAGTACCCTGTCCCTGCTTTCTCCCCATATCCCTTGGTCCCTTTAGCCTTAAGAAATATATCTAACTCCTTCTTGAATATATTTAATGAATTGGCCTCAACTGCCTTCTGTGGTAGAGAATTCCACAGGTTCACCACTCTCTGGGTGAAGAAATTCCTCCTCATCTCAGTCCTAAATGGCTTACCCCTTATCCTTAGACTGTGACCCCTGGTTCTGGACTCCCCCGCCATCGGGAACATCCTTCCTGCATCTAGTCTGTCTAGTCCTGTTAGAATTTTATAAGTTTCAATGAGAGCCCCTCTCATTCTTCTAAACTCTAGCGAATATAAGCCTAATCGACCCAATCTCTCTTCATACGTCATTCCTGCCATCCCAGGTATCAGTCTGGTGAATCTTCGTTGCACTCCCTCCATGGCAAGAACATCCTTCCTCAGATAAGGCGACCAAAACTGCACACAATACTCAAGTGTGGTCTCACCAAGGCCCTGTACAACGTAATGACTTTTATTTGGAGAATGCTTGCTGCGCCTCAGATCTCAGACTGTAGTGCAGTTCAATTGTCACTTCACAACACTGAGGGACAAAGAGGAAATGAATAATCCAGATACCATTATTAACATAATCGATATCAGCACCATTGAGAAAAATGAAGCTTGCTCTCCAATAAACAGCCGGTCTGGTAATGAAGTACCTCATGAAATGCACTCTACACATTCACTTGTTCAACAGAAACCCCTTTTTAAAAAAAAACGCTTTCATGTTACATGCTGACAAGCACAAGAGGCCGTGGAGCATCATGTTCAGTTTAATTTGTCCAGAGCTAATCCCAATCCTCTGTGAGTGGAGGCGAAACAGCAGCAGCTTGTTTAATAAGCCCGGGCACCTGTTTGCTTACACGCAAGTCTAGGTACTGCGGATTTCTGACAAGAAAACTCACTGACCTTGGTGTTATGAATTGCTTTCATGTTCTTCGTTTGTTCCAAATGATTCAGTCGCAAAAACTGCTCGAGAATCGAGGATCGATCCTGGAATAGGCATTTGTGCGAATGCCGTTTTGCAGTTCTCTTCAGTGTTGCCTCCATGTAATGTCCTCATTCGTTTTCACACTGGAAGAGTATGGATATGTTTCTACATTACTTTTATACCGAACAGGATAGGCACATGTAGGTAATTAAATAAATAAGCCAGGTGGACAATATTGAGCTTAAAGGGTTATAGGCTTTTAAAACACAGGCTTTTGATCACAGCAGGGAGGAGTGTAAGAGCTAGATTGCTGCAAAAAAAATAAGGCAATATTGCTATAGATCATACATCAAAGGTTTTGTATAACAAAGTTATGGCTCAAATCTTATCCCCCTCCCCTGTGCTGCACCATCTCCTGGACCCACCCAAGGTGGAGATCGGTCTACGGAGGAGAACCAGACCTCCCTTGGTATAGAATCATAGAAATTTACGGCACAGAAGGAGGCCATTCGGCCCATCGTGTCTGTGCCGGCCGACAAAGAGCCGTCCAGCCTAATCCCACTTTCCAGCTCTTGGTCCGTAGCCCTGTGGGTTCCGGCACTTCAAGTGCATATCCAAGTACTTTTTAAATGTGATGAGGGTTTCTGCCTCTACCGCCCTTTCAGGCAGTGAGTTCCAGACCCCCACCACCCTCCGGGTGAAAAAAGTTCTCCTCAAATCCCCTCTAATCCTCCGACCAAGTACTTTAAATCTATGCCCCCGGTGTGACAGCTAAAGTTGAATAATGCCGCAGAATCTAATGGGCATCATGGCTGCCCAGTGTCACAAGCAATGTTTCTTCTCATTTTTTTCCCCTTGCGCAGGCCCTTTAACTTTGCTGCACAGCTGCGCATGCTGAGCGGCCTGCGTGGTACCTTGCGATCGCTGCATGGCCGTGATCTTCACCGCACGTCAATTACAAGAGAAATGCAGGGAACAGCACCAACCGCTGTACATGGCCTTCTTTAACCTCACAAAGGCCTTCGACACTGTCAACCGTGAGGGATTATGGAGTGTCCTCCGCAAATTCGGCTGCCCTCAAAAGTTTGTCACCATCCTCCGCCTGCTTCACGACGACATGCAAGCCGTGATCCCGACCAACGGATCCACCACAGACCCAATTCATGTACGGTCTGGGGTCAAACAAGGCTGTGTCATCGCACCAACGCTCTTCTCGATCTTCCTTGCTGCAATGCTCCATCTCACCCTCAGTAAGCTCCCCGCTGGAGTGGAGCTAATTTACAGAACAAACGGGAAACTGTTCAACCTCCGTCGCCTCCAGTCCAGATCCAAGGTCGTCCCATCCTCTGTCGTCGAATTACAGTATGCAGACGACGCTTGCGTCTGCGCTCACTCGGAGGTCGAACTCCAAACCATCGTCAACACCTTCACCGAAGCATACGAGAGCATGGGCCTTACACTAAACATCCGTAAGACAAAGGTCCTCTACCAACCTGCCCCCACCACACAGTACTGGCCCCCGATTATCAAAATCCACGACAAGGCCTTGGACAACGTGGACCACTTTCCATACCTCGGGAGCCTACTGTCAACAAGGGCAGACATCGATGACGAAGTCCAACACTGCCTTCAGTGTGCCAGTGCAGCCTTCGGTCACCTGAGGAAGAGAGTGTTTGAAGACCAGGACCTCAAACCCGGCACTAAGCTCATGGTCTACAGAGCAGCAGTGATACCCGCCCTGCTGTATGCCTCAGAGACATGGACCATGTACAGCAGGCACCTCAAAGCACTGGAGAGGTACCACCAACGCTGCCTCCGCAAGATCCTGCAAATCCATTGGCAGGATAGGCGCACCAACATCAGTGTTCTCGCTCAGGCCAACATCCCCAGCATCGAAGCTTTGACCACGCTCGATCAGCTCCGATGGACGGGTCACATTGTCCGCATGCCCGATACGAGACTCCCGAAACAAGCGCTCTACTCGGAGCTGCGGCACGGCAAGAGAGCCCCAGGTGGGCAGAGGAAACGCTTCAAGGACACCCTCAAAGCCTCCTTGAAAAAGTGTAACATCCCCACCGACACCTGGGAATCCCTGGCCCAAGACCGCACAAAGTGGAGGAGAAGCATCCGGGAAGGCGCCGAACACCTCGAGTCTCTTCGCCGGGAGCAAGCGGAAGCCAAGCGCAGGCAGCGCAAGGAGCGCACGTCAACCCAAGCACCCCACCCACCCGTCCCTTCAACCACCGTCTGCCCCACCTGTGACAGAGACTGCAGGTCCCGCACTGGACTCATCAGTCACCCGAGAACTCATTTTTAATGTGGAAGCAAGTCATCCTCGGTTCCGAGGGACTGCCTAAGAGAAGAGACCTTGCGATCGCTGCATGGCCGTGCACCTTTGGGAGAACATTGGTCACAAGGTAATGCCCCGCATCTATCCGGCAGCGCCCGCCTCACCCATCGGGTTGGCGGGTAGAAATTACCGGTGTACTTTTCACTCAGCTGGCACACCGAACGTTCCAGTTTCCACCAGAACAGAGGCCGTCAGTGCACATCTGGCGCAATGTACACAATATATGGGTTGTTGACAACTTGGCTTGGTGGCACCACTCAGAGTATCAGCCTTGTCTCAGTGGGTAGCACTCGCGCCTCTGAGTCAGAAGGTCGTGGGTTCAAGTCCCCACTCCAGAGGAAGAGGTTGCAGGAGTAGGGAGGAGAGAGGCTGTGGAAAGTCTTGAACGTGAGGAAGAGGCTCTTCGAGTCAATGCCTTGAGGAATGGGGAGCCAGTGGAGGTTGGTGAAGACAGGACTAACGGGTGTAAGAACATTGTGGGGGACAGGACACGGGTCACAGAGGTCTGGGTGAGTGTAGAGTGGAGCTGGGGAGGCTGACAAGGAAATGTTTGGAGAAATCAAGCCTGGAGTAGATGGTATTACAAAAACTGCCAATCATTAAATCCCACAGATAGACTGAGCCCTGTGAAGCAGCCATAAAAATGGACAAGTGTGAGCTGAATCCCAAAAACTAAATGACTTGAAGCTCGACGAGAGCTGAATCCTATCTGTCCTCATAATGATAGTCAGGTAAATCTCCTAGCAACAGCGAGCTGGGCTGTCGGTGAGTGGCACTTTGGCAATTACCCTTGACTCGTTTTCTTCCATTTCTTCTTTCACTGGCGATATTACAGCATCATTGTGTAACTACTTCATGCATTTCTAATATTGCTTCATTACCACTGAAGCTGAGTTGTCATGGACAAGTTGACTTGCATAAAATATGGCAACTCATTTCTATTAAAGTAGCTGCAATAATTTCAGCTCAACCTATGAACATATATTAATCTCGATAAACATCCACTACCTGACAATAGTTGCTCCTCGCTATAGCACTTTCTGACTTTTAAGTGCCTAGCTGTATATTTTGGCCAATTGTTCCCACAGTCTGTGTCCTGGAATATGTATCTTCATCCACTTCAATTGTTACAGGAAGGTTGTAGTGTAATGACAGATATTTTCCCCCCAAAAATTGACACAGTGTGAAATCCCACAAGAGATAATACGGTGTTTAACTTCTTTCAAATGAACTCCAAACAGGGTTATATACAGAACAGTGTGTACTTAATAATAAATGGTATCTGTGGTGGTGCATGCCATCTCTCTCCCTCGTTCTGACGAAAGGTCATCGACCTGAAACGTTAACTCTGTTTCTCTCTCCACAGATGCTGCCTGACCTGCTGAGTATTTCCAGCATTTTCTGTTTTTATTTCAGATTTCCACAGTATTTTGCTTTTGTATCTCCCTCTCCCATCCAGGTCTTGCCCAACTTCTCCTGCCCATCCCCCTCCAGGTGTGACAGGAGTCATACTCCACCTGCCCACCACCCGGTCATTACAACACTAACCAGTTTTCACCAGTGAGAGGGGGAAAAAAAAGGACTAAATGCAAAATTGTTGAAAGATTATTTTACAATCTATCAATCAACAGGAGATACTTTAGGGAATTGAATAAGATTTGCAAATAAAATAAATGTGAAAGGGCACAGGGAAAGGGCAGGGAAATGCGATCAAGAGTAGATGGCTTCAGAAGAAGAGGTAGCATTAGACATCCCTTCTGTACTGTAACTTCTATGATTCTAAGAAAGGTAAACATGTTATTTTATCCACTCACTCTCTTTATGCTCGGGAGGAACGGGTGACTTTGGACCTCTGGTTCCCAAAGCTCTCCACCACTGGGGGTTTTCCTCGCCTCATGTCTGGGTCTGTTGTAGACTCATTGATAGAGATTGATCGCTGTGATTAGTCAACAACTCCATTATTGTTGGATCACGCGACTACCAGAACGGTAGAAGGCGAACTAGATGGACCTTGGTCTTTTTTCATCTAGCAATTCCCATGTTACTATGAAGAGGAAACTGATAATAATGAACTTTATTACTGATTTTCTTAGTTTCAAAACAACAAATACAACTGAGGATTTAACCTCTCATCCGAAAGACGGATGAGACATTAAACCGAGGCCCTGTCTGCTCTCTCAAGTGGACATAAAAGATCCCATAGCACTATTTCAAAGAAAACAGGGGAGTTCTCCCCAGCGACCTAGCCAATATTCATCCTGCAACCAACAACTAAAAACAGATGATCTGGTCATTATCTCATTGCTGTTTGTGGGAGCTTGCTGTGCGCAAATTGATTGCTGCATTTCCTACATTACAGCAGTGACTACACTTTAAAAAGTACTTCATTGGCTGTAAAGGGCTTCGGGATGTGAAAGTCCTGAAGTCGGGAAAGGCGCTATATAAATGCAAGCCTTTCCTTCGAACTGTAAAAAGTGCAACAGAGAAAGATGAGGAATCTATGCTGTAATGTGGCCCCGAGTCTCCATATTCTTTTCCTTATCCTCATTTCAAGTTGCTGTGCCCCTTTTGAATCATCTTCTCTATCTCCTAGTCCCTGCCCTACACTCATCTAACTCTAGACTGCTGCCTGTTCCTCTCCCACCACAACGCCCACACTTTCTGCTCCACCATCAATGGCCGACCTTTTCAGCCACTGACTGCACTCCTTTCCTCTGAAATTTTCTCCCAAAACTACTTTTGCCCGGTGACCTCCCACCTGTCTTCAAAAGTCGCTTAAAAACCTTCCTCTTTGACTGTTCCTAGTTTCCACCGTCTCCTCTCATTTGAAAAAAAACATCGACTAATACAGCATAATGATGCACACTAATTCGTTCCAAGCTATTAATTTTAAACCTGAGATTGATCGATTTTTGTTAACCAAAGGTATTAAGGGATATGGGTCAAAGGCGGGTATATGGAGTTAGGTCGCAGATCAGCCATCATCTCGTTGAATGACGGAACAGACTCGAGGGGCTGAATGGCCTCCTCCTGTTCCTATGTTCCGATGTGTTGTGTTGCCGAGGATGAGGAAAGGCCAGCAGACCCCATACATGCCCGTCCCAATTTTAACTGGACTTGTCCCTGTATCTCCACCTCCAAGGGAGAAAGAAAGAAGACCCCATGCCAATTCAGGAAGCCTCTGTCAAAGATTCCTCTCTGGCCCCTCAAAGGCAAGTCTCAGAATACACCAACGCTTCAGTTAGGATTCCAAAATCTTATCTTCATGGAAATGAGGCTTGAGGCCCAATATCAGGGCCCCTCGGACCTCGCCTTTCAAGCGCAGGAATTGTGCCCTGCCCTCGCCTTCCCCCCACCCCTCCCAATGCGCCCACAAATGGCCTCCTCCTGTTCCGATGTTCCTAAAGCAAAGTATGAGATGATTGAAATTCAGTTTTCGCTGCGTTGACCACAATTTAATCCCGTCTGCTCAGGGCCAACAAACACAGACAGATCTTGCTCTGAAGTTACAGTCCTGCTGATGATTTTCACAGGTCGATGCCGCAGGGCCGAATTTCACTTCTTCTCAAGAACACTCAAAGGCAGCAATCATTCCACTCAGACAGACATCAATTCAGTGCGGGAGCCTGGCAGCAGGATTTGATACCGGGTATCAGAGCTGCTTAATCTCCTCGTTCACGGGCTCAGCGGTTTGATAACAAGAAGTTAGGAGCCTCTCTCAGGGATTTCATCTCGTGCAACACCAAAAAAGTCGGCACCTAAGTCTCGTTTGTGGAGCTTCAGTAGGTCTGTTGACCCATGTGCAGAAAGCCAAGTGAAGTTAGTCCCATTTGTAATAAAAACAGAAAATGCTGAAAACACTCAGCAGGTCAGGCAGCATCAGTGGAGAGAGAATCGTAGGGTTAACGTTTCAGGTCGATGACCTTTCATCAGAACCGGAAGATGTTAAGAGATTTAACAGTTTTGGAGCAAGTACAGAGGCAGGGATAAAATGTGTGGTGTGGGGGGGGGGGTGATAGAACAATTGGGAAGGACTGTGATAGGGTGGAAGGCAGGAGTGATTAAATGACAAAAGGGATGATGGTGCAAAGCAAAAGGGAGTGAAAATAGGACAAGAAAGAAACAGAGGATATGTCCAGAGGAGGTGTAGTCACAGCACAGAAGGAGGCCATTCGGCCCATCGTGCCTGTGTTGGCTCTTTGAAAGAGCTCTCCAATTTAGTCCCACTCCCCCGCTCTTTCCCCATGGCCCTGCAAATTAGTTCTCTTCAAATCCATGTCCAATTGCCTTTTGAAAGTTCCTATGGAATCTGCTTCCACTATCCTTTCAGGTAGTGTGTTCCAGATCATAACAACCCTTTGTGTGAAAACTGTCTCCTTATTTCCCCTCTAGCTCTTTTGCCAAATGTTTTAAATCTATAACCTTTGGTTACCGACCCACTTGCTGGAGGAAATAGTTTCTCCCTACTTGCTCTATCAAAACCCCTCATGATTTTGAACACCTCTATTAAATCTCCCCATAACCTTCTCTGCTCTAAGGAGAACAATCCCAGCTTCTCCAGTCTCTCCGCATAACTGAAGTCCCTCATCCCTGGGACCATTTTAGTAAATCTCCTCCGCACCCTCTCCAAGGCCTGGACATCCTTCCTAAAGTGTGGTGCCTTTAATTGGAAACAGTATTCCAGCTGAGGCCTAACCAGTGATTTGTAACGGTTTATCAGGACTTCCTTGTCTTTGTATTCAACGTCCCTATTTACAAAGCCAAGTATCCCAAACGCTTTCTTAACCACCTTATCAACTTGCCCTGCCACCTTCAAAGATTTGTGAATATGTATCCCCAGATCCCTCTGCTCTTGCGCCCTCTCAAAATAGCACCGTTTAGATTATATTGCCTCTCCATGTTGTTGCACCCAAAGTACATCACTTCACACTTATCCGCATTAAATTGCATCTGCCATGTTCTCCATTTCACCAGCCGAAGTCCTCCTGAAGTCTCCTTCTATCCTCCTTACTATTTACTACATTGCCAAGTTTTGTATCATCAGCAAACTTCAAAATTGTACTCCCTATGCCCAAGTCCAAGTCATTTATATGTAACAAGAAAAGCAATGGTCCTAATACCGACTCCTGGGGAACTGCACTGCGCTGCATCTTTCTCTCTAGTCAGAAAAACTTTGTTCTGCCTCCTATCCCTTAGCTAATAACGTACCACTGTTCCTTTAATCCCATGTGCTTCTATTTTCCGAGTAAGTCTATTATGTAGTACTTTATCAAATGCCCTTCAAAAGTCTACAAATACAACATCTACTGCACCACCTTCATCAACCCTCTCTGTTACTTCATCAAATAACTCAATCAGGTTATTCAGACATGATTTGCCTTGAACAAATCCCTTATTAACCCATGCTTCTCCAAGTGAATTAATTTTGTCCTTGACAATTCTTGAGTAGTTTTCCCACCACTGACTTTAGACTGATTGGCCTGCAGTCACCAGGTTTATCCCTCTCCCCTTTTTTGAACAGGGGTGTAACATTTTCAATCCCCAAGTCCTCTGGCACTACTCCCATATCCGAGGAGGATTGTGGTCGGAGTTTCTGCTATCTCCACCCTTGCTTCTCTCCACAACCTAGGCTGCATCCCCATCTGGACCGGGTGACTTATTATCTTTGAGTGGTGCCAAATTATTTAGCACCTCTTTTCTATCTATTTTAATCTTATCCAATGTCTCTACTCCCTCCTCCTCCTCTACTGCGACATTAACTTCATCCTCTTCTTTTGTGAAGACAGATGCAAAGTACTCATTGAGTACCTCAGTCATGCCCTCTGCCTCCACAAGAAGATTTCCTTTTTTGTCCCCAATCGGCTGCACCATCCCTTTAACTATCCCTTTACTTTTTATATGTTTATAAAAGATTTTTGGGTTCCCTTTTATGGTGCCCGCTAATCTTTTCTCTGTATTCTGCCAGGTTTTTGACTGTATTCTCTACTTGACATTTGTCATAAATCTCCTTTTTCTCTTTTATTTTAACCTCTATTTTATGTCATCCAGGGAGCGCTAGCTTTGGATGCCCCATCTTTCCTCCTTATGGGAATGTGCTTGGTTTGTACCCAAATCATCTTCGCCTTGAAGGCCTGCCATTGCTCATTTAGTGTTTCCTTGGCCAATCTTTGTTTCTAGTCCACTTGTGCTGGATCCCTCCTCAAATCACTAAAATTGGCTCTTTTCCAGTTGGTTATTTTCACCATTGATTTTTCTTTATCCCTTTCTGTAACTACTTCAAACCTAATTATATTATGATCAGTATTACCCAGATGCTCTCCCACT
Source organism: Squalus acanthias (assembly GCA_030390025.1). NCBI lineage: Eukaryota > Metazoa > Chordata > Chondrichthyes > Squaliformes > Squalidae > Squalus > Squalus acanthias. Next base: position 58,155,377 of record CM059445.1, read on the forward strand.
GATACACACTCCACTTGCCCTACTTCATTCCCTGGAACTGATCCAGCACTGCTTCCTTCCTCATTGGGTTAGAAACATACTGATTAAGAAAGTTCTCCTGCACACATTTTAGGAATTCTTCACCCTCCTTGCCCTTTCAGATTGCAAATGTTACCCTCGTCAGCCAGTGGCTCAGTTGGTAGCACTCTCGCCTCTGAATCAGAAGGTTGTGGGTTCAAGTCCCACTCGAGAGACTTGAGCACAAAAATCTAGGCCGACACTCCAGTGCAGTACTGAGGGAGTGCTGCACTGTCGGAGGTGCCGTCTTTCGGTTGAGACGTTAAACAGAGGCCCCGTCTACTCTCTCAGGTGGACGTAAAAGATCCCATGGCACTATTTCGATGAAGAGCAGGGTGTCCTGGCCAATATTTATCCCTCAATCAACATCACTAAAACAGATTATCTTGTCATTATTACATTGTTGTTTGTGGGAGCTTGCTGTACGCAAATTGGCTGCCACGTTTCCTACATTACAACAGTGACTACACTTCAAAAATGACTTCATTGGCTGTAAAGCACTTTGGGATGTCCGGTGGTTGTGAAAGGCGCTATAGAAATGCAAGTCTTTGTTTCTTACACTTGTCATCATTTCTGAAGTACTGTACTTCTGATACCTTTCTGCTTATAGGGCACCAGATGGTCGGTGGGTGGGTGGAGGAAGGGGAGAACTGTTTAGGGTGAAGCGAATGCCCAGCTGCCTCCCCATGAAAGAGGGCAAAAACAGCACATTGCCAGAGGAGAGCAACAACCTGCCATTGAACCCCATAGTGGGAGTGGTGGTGGGAGAAGGAGGGTGGTGACCCAGCCCAGTGTATCGACCTGCGCACCTCACAGAGCTCCAGCTATTGCCTCGCCCCACAGGGAAAACCTGTAAGATATCAACACATGAAGGACTGTGCGAGTACAACATAAACTAACTTTAAGTTCATGTTTGTGGAGGCGTTAGTTCAGTGAGCGAGTGATAAATCTGTGAAACTGACACCGTAGGGGACGGTAGAAACTGTTGATGTAAAGTAGCGAGATTTATTTCTGAAAATAATATTGGGCTCCAGTATACAAGCAATTTGAGACATGACGTGTGGTGAGTGTAGCAAGCTCAGGAGGAACAGGTGACGTTGGACCTATGGTTCCCAAAGCTCTCCCAAACCCGCGACCTCTTCCACCTAGAAGGACAAGGGCAGCAGGCACATGGGAACACCACCACCTCCAAGTTCCCCTCCAAGTCACACACCATCCTGACTTGGAAATATATCATCGATCCTTCATCGTCGCCGGGTCAAAATCCTGGAACTCCCTCCCTAACAGCACTGTGGGAGCACCTTCACCACACGGACTGCAGCGGTTCAAGAAGGTGGCTCATCACCACCTTCTCAAGGGCAATTAGGGATGGGCAATAAATGCTGGTCTTGCCAGCGACGCCCACAACCCATAAACGAATAAAAAAAATACCAGGATGGTAGAAGGCGAACCAGATGGACCTTGTACAATAGCAAAATACTGCGGATGCTGGAAATCTGAAATAACAACAGAAAATGCTGGAAATACTCAGCAGGCCAGGCAGCATCCGTGGAGAGATGGACCTTGTGTCTTCTTTCATCTCGCAATTCCTAAATTCAGATTAAATTTCTTTTTAAAGTTTAAATAAATGAATAGCACAGATACCAATCTGCTCAATTCCAAGCCACTACTATCAATCAACCTGTGAACTTTCAATATTGAAAAGGAATTTGGATTAAGGGACTTTAGATGACTGAATTATAAAATACATATTCTGAAAATCAGGATAAAATAGTTATAAGAAATTAAATGAGAACTCCTGTGAAAATTCATATTTGCAGTCATTTTTGGCTGATCTTATGTTGGGTACAAAATTCCATTAAGAGATGATTTTCAGGTTGATTTCCACTGCTGTAAGCTTGCAATGCCCTCTGCTGGAGAATGCTTGGAACTGCAGAACAGTTAACATAAGAAATAGGAGCAGGAGTCGGCCATACGGCCTCTCGCGTCTGCTCCGCCATTCAATAAGATCATGGCTGATCTTCTACCTCAACTCCAGTTTCCCGCCCCATCCCCATATCCATCGATTCCCCGAGAGTCCAAAAACCTATCGATCTTGGTCTTGAATATATTCAATGACTCAGCTTCCACAGCCCTTTGGGGCAGAGAATTCCAAAGATTCGCAACCCTCCGAGTGAAGAAATTTCTCCTCATCTCAGTCCTAAATGGCCGACCCCTTATCCTGAGACTATGACCCCTGGTTCTAGACTCTCCAGCCAGGGGGAAACAACCTCTCAGCATCTACCCTGTTAAGCCCTCCTGAGAATCTTATACGTTTCAATGAGATCACCTCTCATTCTTCTAAACTCCAGTTGCCTTAACTTCAAGAAGCAAATTGGGAAGTGGTTTCAGAGAATCATCGCAGCTTTGGAAACCACTTCTCAGTATGTACCAGTGTTGTCCAACAGAAGTCGCCGACAGTGACACCGCTTTCGACGTTTGCACTAAATTTAGTAGAAACGCCTTATACACAATACAGGTAAATATACTTTACACGTGTATATTTACTTAACAAACATCTACCACCATTCAGTAACCAAGGAAGTAAAGCACTTAATGATCCAAAGACCCTCGCACGCTCTGCTTTTCGCCTTACCGCTTTCCCAACAAACACGCAATAGGGTTAAAGTGGACATGCAAATACGTGTATTGCGATCGCAGGCCCAATGACTGTGTCTATTACTCATTTTTATTTACTAATCAGAATTGCAATTAGCCACATCTGGATTCCCAATTAGACACGTGGTTAGTGGCGAACATATTGGGCAACGCTGGTATGAGGTGACGACAGGATGAGCTCTGCAGCAACTCACCAAGCTTACTTCAACGGTACCTTCGGGCCTCGTGAGGGAGCAGGGCAAGAACAGCAAGATCGCGAGAATCCCGGTTCCCCTTAAAGTCGCACACCATCCTCCCCTTGCCGTTCCTTCGTCGTCGCTGGGTCAAACTCCTGGAATTCCCTATCGACCGCCAGAGACTGGTTCAAGTGGTTCAAGGAGAAGGCCCGCCACCACCTTCTCAGGGCAACCTTGCCAGCGACACCCGTGTCCCGAAAACATATTTTAAAATTCTATTTTTCAGCACCTTCTGTTGGGGCACAGACTGGGACAATGCGTGTGTTATCTGAAATTATGAAAAGTGAAGAATTGACCCATTTATTCCAGGTCAATAAATATCTTATTCAAATAGTCAACTGACAGTAACCACACGGTTTTACCTTGCCTAGAATCTTATGCATTGCGCAATTGGCCCAGGCATTGAACCATCTATAATTGTGGGGGAGGGAGGGGCGCTACTTCATGTTATTGGCGTTGGTCAGAATTTTGCACCAATGATAGTTCAATAATTTGGTGTCGACCACTGTGTGACATTTTACTTTCGAAAACAATGCACATCATCAACAACAACTTGTATTTATATAGTGTCTTTAAGGTAGTGAAATGTCCCAAGGAGCCTTATCAAACAAAATTTGACACCGGGCCCCATAAAGAGATATTAGGACAGGTGAAAGGTAGGTTTCGAGGAGCATCTTAAAGGAGGAGAGAGAGGCAAAGAGGTTTAGGGAGGGAATTCCAGAGCTCGGGGCCCAGGCAGCTGAAGACACGGCCGCCAATGGTGGAGCGATGAAAATTGGGGATGCGCAAGAGGCCAGAATTGGAGGAGCGCAGAGATCTGGGAGGGTTGTAGGGCTGGAGGAGGTTACAGCGATAGGGAGGGGCAAGCCCATGGAGAGATTTGAACACAAGGTTGAGAATATCTGCTCCATTACCTCTAAGAGCCACAGGCCTTGTGAAATCAATTGCTGTTTTTTTTTTTTTAAGAGCAAGAGTTTATGGAAGGATTTCAAAGCACGCTCTGACGAACCAGTCACTTGCCTGCTGATTAAATGGAGTCTTTAAATACTGAACTCGCATTTACTGCACAAGAACTCTGGATCTCTGCCAGGACGCCAGGGTGAAAGGTAGTACACGGGGGCCGTGCACGGAGCAGGGCTGTTCATTATCCACAGGAACCTAGGAACAGGAGGAGGCCATTCAGCCCCTCGAGCCTGTTCCGCCATTCAATGAGATCATGGCTGATCTGTGACCTAACTCCATATCCTGTAATACCTTTGGTTAACAAAAATCTATCAATCTCAGATTTAAAATTAACAACTGACCCAGCATCAATTGTCGTTTGCGGAAGAGAGTTCCAAACTTCTACCACCCTTTGTGTGTAGAAGTCTTTCCTAAGAAGTGAACCACAGGACACAGATTTAAGGTGATTGGCAGAAGAACCAAAGGCGACATGAGGAAAAACTTTTTTACGCAGCGAGTGGTTAGGATCTGAAATGCACTGCCTGAGAGGGTGGTGGAGGCAGATTCAATCGTGGCTTTCAAAAGGGAATTGGATAAGTACCTGAAGGAAAAAAAAAATGCAGGGCTACGGGGAAAGGGCGGGGGAGTGGGACTAGCTGACGTGCTCTTGCAGAGAGCTGGCACGGGCTCGACGGGCCGAATGGTCTCCTTCTGTGCTGTAACCATTCTATAATTTCACTCCTGAATTTCGCTTCCAGCAGGTCTGCCTGCTCTATCAAGCGGAACAGGCTCGAGGGACTGAATGGCCTACTCCTGTTTCTATGTTCCCTCCGTCCCCCTGTTGTGGCTTGAGTGGGTCTAAACGTTACCTTAACTTTCATGAAAATCTTCCAAGTAAAAACATGCAAGAGCACTTGGAAAAAAAATGTTTACACACCACTGGGAAATAAAGCACAAAAACATTATTTATTGCACAAAAAAATACAAAATACAAAGTTGCATGAAAATAAAGGCACCCAGTATTTCATGTAACCGTTGCTATTCCCCACCCTCCCACCCCCAGTCCTGATGTAACAGATAACAGTGTTTGATAATTAACTGCGGGGTCAATGCTCGTGAAGTGCTTTGGTACTCAAAGACCACACAGTTCGAAGGGTCCAGTGTTCAAAGTTCCAATCTCATGTTATCTGGTGGGGTGGCTACTTGACTGCGACAGGCGACGTGCTGTGAATTGACTCCATTACCGCCGCAAACCTGTTACACAGGTCGTGGGGCGAGTTGGGCCGGATCTTTGGCGGCTCTCGCAGGATTCGAACTTCGGCAGAACAGTCCAGGAGCCTCGGGAGGAATTCGGTGAGTTTCTCCTGTAGCTGGGCTGCAAAGGAAATTACAATTTCAGTGCGATTAAGAACATAAATATAAAAAAATATATAAACATAAATCATTTTTAAAAATGGGATGGGTGGAGGGAAGGGACACCAGAGAATGTCAGCTCCCTGTCCGTACAAGTACTTTAGGGAAGGAAATCTGCCGTCCTTACCCGGTCTGGCCTATGTGTGACTCCAGACCCACAGCAATGTGGTTGACTCTTAACTGCCCTCTGAAATGGCCACTAGCAAGCCACTCTGTCGCATCAAAAAAAAAAACCTGCTACATTGGACTGCTACGAGGGACTCGAGGGCAATTAGGGATGGGCAATAAATGCCGGCCTTGCCAGCGACGCCCACATCCCAGGAATGAATAAACAAAAAAGAATGAACTTGCATTAATAGAACACATTCCCAGGACATCCCAAAAACACTTCACGTCAACAAATTACTTTAGAAGTGCAGTTAAATACAGACGCCAATTTTGCTCAAACATCAAATGAGATGAATGACCAGTTAATCTGCTTTTTCCGGTGGTTGGTTGAAGGATGAATGTTGGCCAAGACACAAGGAGAACTTCCTGCTCTTCTTTCAATGATGCCGCAGGATCTTGTAGATCCACCGGAACCGCTTGAACAGGGCCTTGATTTAACCTCTTATCCGAGAGACAGCACCTCCAGTAATGCAACACTCCCTCAGTACTGCACTGGAGTGTCACCTTAGATTATTTGCTCAAGTCTTGCAGTGGGGCTTGAGCCCAAAATTTTCTGATTTAGGAGAGTGCTACCAATTTGCGCCCATAATTACCTGACTTGAAATGCTACCAACTGACACACAAAACCACATGAATAACTCTGACAATGGCATGAATAGAAGACCTGCAGGAGAGTTACAAGATAATTACAGATGAGGAAGGCCATTCAGCCCATCGATCCAGGAAGATCGTAAATACCGCCCCCCCCCCCCCAATTGCAGCATCTTAAATTATTCCAGGGTTTTTGAGATTTTTTTTTTATTGAGGATCCCTCTCAGGAAAACCCCAACCTTAAAGATCAATGAGGCACAGCTCTGTGCCCATTATGGATTCCGAGATAGTCTCTCTTCCCCTGGGTCCCTTCTTAATGGCATGCCTAGGTTTCCTCTGGCTGTAGAGTTTGATGAGAAGGAACTGCACCAAATCCCAACAACATCCCTCTGCCAAGTGTACTACGAACAAAGACACGTGGAGCAGAGTCTGCGGAGGGCCACAGATAAAGGGGAGGTGGGCTGCAAGTGCCTCCTGGGCCATACTATAAATAGAACTGCTTTACAGAACATGCTTGAGGGGCTGAATGGCCTACTCCTATATCTATGTTCCCAATTCTTTAGATATGGTCCTTTCTACTTTTGGGAGATGTTCCAAAATAGATCTGTACTATGATTGGGTTAAACCTTCTTCAGGGCTGGTGACCACCAGACCATAAGATTCTGGAACATCATCTGACTTTCCCTTCCCCCCCCCCCCCATCACACAAAACCCGGGGAGCCTCCCTGATGGCTCAGCTAGTTAAGGCTCTGAGCGGATGAGCCATGCAGACCTGGGAGGCCCCCCAGGTTGGATCCCCTGTGCTGAGGTGGTTGACCTTATTCTGGGGCAAAAGCTGCAGTGGTGCGATGGCTGGCATGAGCGCCCTGGATTAAAGGGGAGAAACAGGTCAGGCGACCCACTCGTGAGCACTGTCCAGCGCCTCCTGCTGGCAGCGCCCTGTGTGGCTGTCAATCTGTTAAGAATATTGACCATTCCGAGTTGACCATCTACAACATCATCAAAAATGTAACGTTGCGAAACATCACTAGGTGCTCCACAGGAGCGTCAACCACCACAAATTTGACACCGAGCCACATAAGGAGGAATTAGGACAGATGAGGAGGTAGGTTTAAGGAGCTTCTTAAAGGAGGAGAGAAGGTAAGGAGCCACATGGCCTCCTTCTGTGCTATATGATTCTAAGAACAGACGGTCCACAAAGACTTACAATCCATGTCTTCGCCGAGGTAGGAACACCAGTGGTTTCTCATCATCTCCACCGCAGCCAGGTCTTCTTTGGAGAGCTCGTTGGTGACTATGAGGTGCATGCACGGAATGACCAGGTCGTTCATTATGCTCAACCCTTCTGCTACATCGCTGTCATCACCACTTTCAAACAAGTCTGCTGCACTGGCATTCAACTCCTGCAACGATAGGTGTGAAGTGCAGGGCAGTGTTATTATTAGTGAAAGGGATGCAAAAACCGTAGACCCATTAAATGAAGCCTTCAATACCAGCTGATTAACCAGGCAGAATTTTTTTTTCCTCTAGTTTGTCGTTACTGCCGATTCTCGTCTATCACCACAGATTGTTACCTGGAAAAGGGAGAAGCCAAGACACCTGCTTCCAGGCCGCTCAACTAGTTACTCCCCAGCCAGCCACTCGGGGATGAGGGGACTCCAAGAGTATTCCCAGGGCTGCTCCCACTCAGACTTCTTCCCTGGATGGGAACACTGAGGACCATCAGAAATGATTGAACAGGCTGGGGCTCTTTTCACTAGAAAAGAGAAGGCTGAGGGGTGACCTGAAAAAGAGCTCTTCAAAATTATGAAAGGATTTGATAGGGTAGACTTGGCGAGACCAGAACTAGGGGCCATAATTATAAGACAGTCACTAATAAATCCAATAGGGAATTCAGGAGAAACTTTGGTTAGAATGTGGAACTTGCTACAACAGGGAGTAGTTGAGGCGAAAAGCAGAGATATATTCAAGGGGCAGCTAGATAAGCAAAAGAGGGAGAAAGGAACAGAATGATATACAGATAGGGTTAGATGAAGAGGGATAGGAGGAGACTCATGTGGAGCATAAACACCGACCGGCATTGACCTTTTGGGCCGAATGGCCTGTTTCTGTGCTGTAAATACTTTGTAACTGAAGTTAACATGTTACATAGAATTACATAGAATATACAGCACAGAAACAGGCCATTCGGTCCAACTAGTCTGCGCTGGTGTTTATGCTCCACACAAGGCTCCTCCCATTCTATCTACCTCATTTCAGCCTTTCAGCATATCTTTCTATTCCCTTTTCTCTCATGTACTCGTCCAGTTTCCTTTTGAAATCAGATAAGCTATTTGCCTCAACCACTTTGTGTGGTAGCGAGTTCCCGATTTGGGATTCACTATAGGGACTGTAGGTTATTGGATTAATTTGAAAATATCAGCACAAAAATTCTCAATTGATTTTTAAATGAAATTAACACCAGAAAAATTGAGATTTAAGGATTGAGAAAGAAACAGAGGAACGTCGGAGAAGGGGGTTAAATTAGAGTTAAATCAGATACAGAAAGAGAAATAAAAAGAGGGAAAGAAAGATTGGTTAAGGGAGGGAAAAGAAAAGAGACAGAGAAAAGGAAAAGTAAGAAAACAATTAAAACATTTTAAATTTTAAAAATCTCCAACAACAGTTTACTACCTGTAGGAATGAGACTCCAGTTTCAATTGTTCACATTCTGGGCCGGAGAGGTTGAGTGGCATTGCAGGAACTTAAACCTTCTCATTAAAAAGGTACTTACGCTGTTAAGTAGTAGCCCTAATTTTCTGTGGCGAGTTTAAATGGGCAATTAATAAGCAAATGCAGCAATTTCTTGAAACTCGCGGGGAGGTTGAGGGCGAGCTGCCGTTTTCGCGAGGCTAACGGCGCAAACCGTCCAGCAACTTGTGGCGACTCGCAACTCATGGGATATCTCTGCCTCGCCACAAGTTGCCGGCCGATTTATAACGGTGAGCGCCATTAAACGTGCTGTTAGTTTGGCAGCAAATTCTGTCCCATCATTTCAGACAACAGTTGTCTCGTGTCCCGCTCAGGAGTGAGAGAGATGTGCTTGGCTCAGTGGGTAGCACTCTTGTCTCGGTCAGGGGGTTGTAGGTTCAAGTCCCACTCCAGAGACTTGAACACATAATCTAGGCTGACACTTTAGTGCAGTACTGAGGGAGTGCTGCACTGTTGGAGGTGCCGTCTTTTGGATGAGACGTTATGCCGCCCTCTCTGGGGGACATAAAAGATGCCATAGGACTATTTGAAGAGGAGCAGGGGGAGTTATCCCCAGTGTCCGGGACAATATTGATCCATCAATCAACATCATTTAGCGCCTCTCAGCTGCAGGAGCTGCAATTCAAGCCTTGGATGGGCTTGAGCTCGATAAAGAGCACAAGATCTCTTGCAGCAGCCCAACAACAGCGGAGAGTATCGACAGTGGCAACAGAAATAAGAAAACCTGAAATAGAACCGGAAAATGCTAGAAACACACAGCCGGTCTGACAGCAGGTGGATGAGGAGCGATTAACTTTTCGGGTAAAGAGTCTTTCAGGTCTGACAAAGAGTCTACACCGGAAACGTTAACCTGTCTTTACTCTTTCAGATGTGGCGTATTTCCCACTTTTTCATGTTTTTAAGAAAAGTGCCAGACCTCGCCCCAAGTATTCGACTTATTTTCCCTCTTTTAAAGTAGTGACTGACCAAAAGGCACTTTCTCCTGTAGTATGCAATTAGTGGCTCATCAATCCCCCGGTTCTTTCCGTTCTTCAGTAGCTTCAAGTTGCTGTGGTACGCATGGACCAAGTAAGTCAGGGATTCACGGCATCTGCAAGCAGATACAAAATATTCGTTCAAGCATTTCATTCGTTTTGAAGGACTGATCCTACCATGGTTACAAGAACCCTGGCTGTCAAGGCCAAGAAAAGGTAATTCGCCCCATCAAACCTCTTCCCTATGGGACCCTACACCTTTTCCATTGAACCTCATCCCTACAGTACCCTGTGTCTTCCATTAAACATAGAAGATAGGAGCAGGAGTAGGCCATCCGGCCCCTCGAGCCTGCTCCGCCATTTAATGAGATCATGGCTGATCATCCAAATTCAGTACCCTGTCCCTGCCTTCTCCCCATATCCCTTGGTCCCTTTAGCCTTAAGAAATATATCTAACTCCTTCTTGAATATATTTAATGAATTGGCCTCAACTGCCTTCTGTGGTAGAGAATTCCACAGGTTCACCACTCTCTGGGTGAAGAAATTCCTCCTCCTCTCAGTCCTAAATGGCTCACCCCTTATCCTTAGACTGTGACCCCTGGTTCTGGACTCCCCGACCATCGGGAACATCCTCACACTTAAGGTGTCAATCTTGGCTCAGTGGGTAGCACTCTTGTCTCGGTCAAGGGTTTGTGGGTTCAAGTCCCACTCCAGAGACTTGAGCACATAATCCAGGCCGACACTCCCAGTGCAGTACTGAGGGAGTGCTGCACTGTTGAAGGTGCCGTCTTTTGGATGAGACGTTATGCCCTCTCTGGGGGACATAAAAGATGCCATGGGACTATTTGAAGAGGAGCAGGGGGAGTTATCCCCAGTGTCCGGGACAATATTTATCCATCAATCAACATCACTAAAACAGATTACCTGGTCATTATCGCATTGCTATTTGTGGGAGCTTGCTGTGCAAATTGGCTGCCGTGTTTCCTACATTACAACAGTGACTACACTTCAAAAATACTTCATTGGCTGTAAAGCACTTTGGACCATCCTGAGGTTGTGAAAGGCGCTATATAAATGCAAGACTTTCTTTTTCTTCTGACTCTCCCTGTGCCAATTTGATCCCATTCGTTGTGAACTTATGATGGTCATTTTTTTGACCAATATGAATACTTTACATTCATCGGCACTGAACTGAGCTGCTTGCCTGAATCCATAGCTCACCTAGCTCTTTTGCTATATGCCCTCTCTCTACTGCTCGCCCTATCTTAGGGCACATCGTCAGCAGACACAAGGAACCTTTTCTACTTCAGAACTTTTGGAAAGGTGAACTATACCATTAAAAAAAGTTGCCAAATAAATTTACAGGGAGTTCTCTGACCCTGTCAGCATCTGAGAACTGAGCCAAACAGCAAGCTGCAGTTGCCAGTTCCTACACCCTTATCCTTTTTATACGTTTTTAATTTCCCCCCCTTTTTGTAGGTGTCCTCACAACTGGGGACCAATTCCTGGCCGAGAGGATGGACAACCAACCTGCTTCCAGCCCTATTCCAATACCACTTGAGTCAGTTGCTAAGTAGCACCCAAGAGTGGTTGGGGCAGGGGGAGGTGGGGAGATGGGGAAAGAATTTTGCCTCTGACTCTTCGCTTCCCCACTAGTAGGGAAGCCCCTTCTCCAGAAAGATGTCCTGAGCCATTCCACTGTGTCCCAGGCAAGATTGGGATCTTCCCCATGTAAGAACTTACAGCCTCAAACTCATCTTGTGTCACTCCTTGCAGAGTGATGGTTGGGGGGGTGGGGGGGGAAGACAGCAATTTCAAACAGAAAGGCCCAGAATATCCAGTCGGCTGTTTAAGAATTCACAAGGAGTTCCCTCGCTCAACACGTACTTTCCATTCTGATAGCACTCCAGTCCAGTCAGGAGATAGACGGAAACCTTCCGGAACAAACTGTAGTCCTCGTGCCATTCCTGTAAAGGAAAAGGTTGACGTGCCGTTGAATTAATTATTGAAATGTGGTGAGAAAAGAATGCCGAGAGCCTATTAAGTGATACCACTTTAGATGTCATCAGCGCTCATTCACTGCATGCGTGAGCATGTTTAAAAAAAAAAGGCCAAAGTGTAATTCCAGGACTCCGTCACAAACTGAACGCAGGGCAGGAAGAAGTGGCCCCGATTTTTCGGGAAGCCAGAAGCAGTATTTGCCTTTTAAAATGGGTTTACCAATTGCCAAATAAAAAAAACTGCGGCAAAAAACTCGGGAGGGAAACAAAGCAGGAACTTTGCAGAGAAATCTTAAAAACTGGAGCCCCGGTTAAAGCAGATGTATTTGCAACGATGCTCAATATTTATGTCCTTTCCCCTCTACAGTGTCAGACGTGGCTCTGTTGGTAGCTCTCTCGCCTGAGTCAGAAGGTTGTGGGTTCATAGTCCCACTCCAGAGACTTGAGCACAAAAAGCTAGGCTGACACTTCAGTGCAGTGCTGAGGGAGTGCCGCACTGTCTGAGGTGCCGTCTTTCGGATGAGACGTTAAACCGAGGTCCCGTTTGCCCTCTCAGGTGGACATAAAAGATCCCATGTTCACTATTTTGAAGAAGAGCAGGGGAGTTATCCCCGATGTCCTGGTCAATATTTATTCTTCAATCAACATCACTGAAACAGATTATCTGGTCATTATCACATTGCTGTTTGTGGGAGCTTGCTGTGCGCAAATTGGCTGCCACGTTCCCTACATTACAACACTTCAAAAGGAAAAAGTACTTCATTGGCTGTAAAGCACTTTGGGATGTCCTGAGGTCATGAAAGGCGCGATAGAAATGCAAGTCTTTCTTTTTCTTTATGTTAGGGTGCTTAAAACAATACCACACGACAGACAAGTTCAATCGCACCTTGTACTCCTGCATGTCCATATCGGAGGGTCCAATGAGCTTCAGCTTTGTCTGTGCCACCTTCATTATACTTATGGACCTAGGAGTTGAACACAAGAAGATTGTTTATATCTTGAAGCGATGTTTCGACTTGAAGATTTGCTAAATCAATTTTTTGACCGGCAGGACAGTGGGTTAGACTGCGTCCTCTGGATGTAAATCCAGGCCAGACTGATGGAACGGAAATCTAATTTCCCCGTCAGCTGTTCCCATTCCAAGTGTAATAATGTTTGGGCCGTGTTCACACAGTTCCCAGCGGGTAGCGGCAGTTCACAGCACATTAACTTACAGTAACATAGCAGACAACACGGGAATGGTGTCGGTAATAGATAGCACAGTTGGGACAAATGCAATTTTTTTAAAATTCTGGAGCCTCAGCCTACATCTGCGCTGTGCTCTACCCAATCTAAATGCGCATTTCCGCTAGTGCTGGTACCAACGTTCCCTTTAAGCCGCGCGGCCACGCAGCCATGCAGTGCTCTGCAGGTCCCGCGCAGCTGGTGAGCCGGCTTTTAAACAGAAAAATAAACCGCGCAGGCGCGGAATTTCGAATGACCCGCACAGCCCGTTAAAGTGGCCGCGCGATCCAAACAAAATTTGAGGGAACATTTTTTTTTAGTTTATGGGATGTGGGCATCGCTGACGAGGCCAGCATTTATTGCCCATCCCTAGTTGCCCCTTGAGAAGGTGGTGGTGAGCCGCCTTCTTGAACCACTGCAGTCCGTGTGGTGAAGGTGCTCCCACTGTGCTGTTCGGGAGGGAGTGCCAGGATTTTGACCCAGCGACGATGAAGGAATGGCCGATATATTTCCAAGTCAGGATGGTGTGAGACTTGGAGGGGAACCTGGAGGTGGTGGTGTTCCCATGCGCCGGCTGCCCTTGTCCTTCTAGGTGGAAGAGGTCGCGGGTTTGGGAGGTGCTGTCGAAGAAGCCTTGGCGAGTTGCTGCAGTGCATCTTGTAGATGGTACACACTGCAGCCACGGTACGCCGGTGGTGGAGGGAGTGAATGTTTAAGGTGGTGGATGGGGTGCCAATCAAGCGGGCTGCTTTGTCCTGGATGGTGTCGAGCTTCTTGAGTGTTGTTGGAGCTGCACTCATCCAGGCAAGTGGAGAGTATTCCATCACACTCCTTACTTGTGCATTTACATTGGTTGGTACCAAGTACTTTTGCAGCAATCCTCCAGTTATAGTCTAAATGTCGCCTAAATCCCAGGAAGAGGAAACTTCACTCCGGAATCAGGTGAAGCCTCAACTCTGAATTTACATTGTGCAAGATTAGCGTCGGCGTGAAATACAAACCGCTTCGCACCTGCACTTAAATCGCATCGTTTGAAAGCTTGATACCGACACTGGGAGCAAAAACGACAGGAAACTGTCCCACGTTCCAGCACCTTACTTGGAACGCAAGAAATGATGATGTATTGTTTTTTGGGGGGGGGGGGCGGTGATCTAGGAAAGGTGCCAATTTGACTTTGAAAGCTGCAGTTGTAGGTTTGACACGCGCAAGGGTTAAACTGATCTCCACCTTTCATCGTAGCTGAGGTTTTTATCTGCAAACTGCTCCAGGAGCGTCCGCTCGATCACCCGCTTGGAAGCTTTGTTCTGGAAGAAGTAAACGAGGACGTGCTGGAGACGCGGATCATTCTGGGGTGTCGGCCTTTCTTTGGCCAAGTCAAAGAGCCGTGAGTATTCTTCATGGAATGCCTAGGTATAGGAGGGGGGGGGAGGGGAAGAGGGAAGGGGAAGGAGAGATCAAAAAAACATACCACTCAGCACCAAAATATAGCTCGGTGGCTGAAAAAAACACAACAACTTGCGAATGGTGGAAACCCAAAATGATAAGAGATGCTGGAATTTACTCAACGGGTCCGAAGACATCATTTTAAAAAACCATCAGGAGAAAAACTGGGTACCGCCCATTTTGGGGCTAATATCGGCTGGGCGCAAAGTTTAGCGCCTGCCGCTAATTATCGCCTCCGACTGCAAAATTCGCCTCTATCGCCCCTGGAGGTGATTGGAGCGCTAAATCAGGCGCTACACACCTCTCTTAAGGCGTGGCGTTAATGTCGGGGAGCGAGGCGCTACCTCAGGACGCTACCGAAGCTCCGGCGGTGTCCGTTACCATGGAAGCCAGACAGACTGGTGCCGTCCAGTTCTTAAAGGGGCGGGGCCATCTTGCTGGCCAGCCACACCCTGCTCATTGCAGCCTTGAATCTCGGCCTGGAGAGACCTCTGAAGCAATTGTGTTGGAAGCACTAATGGATAGGCCCAGGGAAAGAGCTCGGCACTTAGGAACCTCAAAAGTGATGCTGAGGACCTAAACTCCTTAGGACAGCGTTAAATCTCTCCAGACGTCCCTCTCAACCTGCGTGTACCAAAAATTTTGCCGACAAGAAAAGGCAGGAAGCGCCCGCCTTTAAATAGCGCTCCCCCAGCCCCGTCCCAACTTGAAAACGCTCCCCTCTACCTGTCGTTCCTAGCGGCAGGCGCTAAGGCAGGGGGCGCGACTCAATATCCGGTCCGGGGCGCTACAGGCTCGACTGACGTCACGATCCGCAGGCGCAGGAGATCGTGGCGGTAGTGTTTAGCGCCGCCACAAAACAACTGGTCAATTTCGCGAGTGGCGCTTAAATCACCGCGCTAAGGCGATGACCAACCGAATTTTTCTCCCATCATCTTAAAAGAGGAAAGATGGATGGAGATCAGAACTGGTGTGCAGTAAGCAACAGAGCCTCTTTATAAGATTGAACAAGTCAAAGAGGGAAGTGTCCTCACACCAGCTCTGATGAAGGGACAACAGCCAGATCATTCACTTGCCTTCAAGATGCCAAGGGATCTAGTTGTGTATTTCTGCCTTGACCAGTGACCCAGCAATCTGGGCCTGGCATGTGACACAACAGCTCTCGATTTCAGTGAGATAATCATTTTGCATTCCAAAGTCTAACATGTCAGAAGGGCTTTTTTTTTGGTTTTAAGATAACAAGCGGCCAGGCTTATAAATAAATCCACCATGAGACAATGCAGTAAGAAATAAGAGGGCTGATGCATCAACTTCAAAAATCTGTAAGGAAACTGTACCTTATGGAATAGTTACTACCCACCAGATTTGCAAACACCCTAACTGTTGTGGATATGAATACATGTTTCACATCTTAATGGGGTTGAATTCGTGCCATTGAGAGATATTTATATACAGCTGATTTGATCCAAGTATTCACTCACCATGAGTGCTGAGCTTGGAATTAATAGTTTACAAAAACGATTCTAGTGCAAAGAACAACAAGGTCCTATAACAATTTAATTGAGTGCAAAATGTCATTAAGCTGTCGTGGAGGATGGGGGGGGGGGGTGAGGAAGGGAGACAATGTCAAAGTCCAGTTAGGCTTCGTTCACGCTACAACTGCAGTGTGTTTGTACAAAGTGATCTCACTTCACACAAATGCTGTGTTGATAGTGCGAGTGCAGCCTGACTCCAGAGTCAGGACCAATGTTCCCTTTACCTGCGCAGCGCTCTGGAGGTGCAGCGCTCTGGAGGTACCGCGCAGCCGGCTCACAAATGGAAAAACCGCGCATGAGCGGAATTTTGAATGGGATGAAACATTGGTCAGGACTCCACCAAACACTGTCAGAGGTCCCGTCTATCGGATGAGACGTTAAACCGAGGCCCCGGCTGCTCTCTCAGGTGGACGTAAAAGATCCCACGGCACTGTTTCGAAGAAGAGCAGGGGGAGTTCTCCCCGGTGTCCTGGGGCCAATATTTATCCCTCAATCAACATAACAAAAACAAATTATCTGGTCATTATCACATTGCTGTTTGTGGGATCTTGCTGTGTGGAGATTGGCTGCTGCGTTTCCTACATTACAACAGTGACTACACATCAAAAGTACTTCATTAACTGTAAAGCACTTTGAGATGTCTAGTGGTCGTGAAAGGCGCTGTAGAAATGCAAGTTGTTCTTTTTTTTTCTTATTCCCCTGGAATGAGGGAATCCTATTCAGTTTCACATAATTTGGGCTGGGACACCCAATTCACGCAACACAGGTTTAGCATCAATGCAAAGCAAATAACTGCTTCAAACCAACACTAAACTTGTAGAATGGCTGCACCGTTAAACTCAGGATTGCATTTCCCCAGAGTTTAATACTGCATTCATAGGAACAGGAGGAGGCCATCCAATCCCTCGAGCCTGTTCCACAATTCCATCAGATCACGGCTGATCTGTATCTTAACTCCAGCTACCCGCCTTGGTTCCGTGTCCCTTAATACCCTTGCCGAGCAAAAATCTATCAACCTCAGTTTTGAAATTTTCAATTGACCCTCCAGCCTCAACAGCTTTTTGGGGGAGTTTTTTCCAGATTTCCACCACCCTGTGTGAAGAACGCTTCCTGCCATCACCCCTGAATGGCCTGGCTCTAATTTTAAGGTTATGCCCCCTTGTTCTGGACTCCCCGCTTCCCCCCCCCCCCCCCAACCAGAGGAAATAGTTTCTCTCTATCTACCCTATCGACTCCTTTAATCATCTTAAACACCTCAATGAGATCACCCCATAATCTCCTGTACTCGAGAGAATGCAAGCCTAGTCTAGGAGTCAAAGTGCAGAAGTTGCTGCAGTGATGACCCAACATGCTTTCTGCGTGCTTGATAAAATGACTTAATTTATTATTTACTTAAGGTGCTAGTGACATCTGGGAGGGAGGACACCAAAACTGTAGCACCTTTGTCTATATTGTCAGCCCATTCATTCCATGATATCCAACTATCAACCACCTTTTCGGTGATTGGAGAATTAGTTAAATACAACAGTAGGGGGGGTGGAGAGAGGGGTGTCATGGCTACCAACCGTGCATATTTAGAAGTCCAAAGTACAATTATTATTGGAGTAAATTCATTCAATGGATTCTTTGCTTTTCTTCATTTCGTTTCAGGTGACAACCCCCCCCACCGACCGCCCCTTCCCACAATGGATGAGGTTTGGGCTGTCCCAGCCTTCGTGGGTCACTTAAGTGACGCCTCAGGCACCACATGTAAAGTTTAAATCTATATTCTCATCAACTTGTATACGCCTCGAGTTGCCGATACTAGTTTATCCACTATTAAAAAAGACTTGCATTTCTACAGCGCCTTTCACGACCACCGGACGTCCCAAAGCACTTTACAGCCAATTAAATACTTTTTGAAGTGTAGTCACTGTTGTAATGTAGGAAACGTGGCAGCCAATTTGCGCACAGCAAGCTCCCACAAACAGCAATGTGATAATGACCAGATAATCTGTTTTTGTTATGTTGATTGAGGGATAAATATTGGCCAGGACACCGGGATAACTCCCCTGCTCTTCTTCAAAATAGTGCCACGGGATCTTTTACGTCCACCTGAGAGAGCAGACGGGGCCTCGGTTTAACATCTCATCCAAAAGACGGCACCTCCAACAGTGCGGCGCTCCCTCAGCACTGCACTGGGAGTGTCAGCCTAGATTTATGTGCTCAAGTCTCTGGAGTGGGACTTGAACCCACGACCTTCTGACACCGAGGCGAGAGTGCTACCCACTGAGCTGACACTTTAAAAGCAGTCCTTTCCAAAACCACCATGATCAAAGAGGATAACTGATCAAATAAGACATCTAAGCACAACTAGGAGGGATTCAAGGGCCGGATTGCCAGGGCTCGGTGATCATGGGTGGCCCTTGGTTCGCTGGTTGGACCCCCCCCTAGTTGGTGCACTAGTACGTGCATTGTGCCAATCACTGGCAGCACAGGTCAAGGACAAAGCTGCAACATCCCAGTGGATAAACTGTTCAAGTCAAATCCCGCACTGAGCCATGCTGAGCCCCGAAGGTAGAAATAAAAAGAGACACAAAGTGCAAATGTTGAAAATCTGAAATTAAAAATAAAATTCTGGGTAACCCGCAAATGTCTTTTCAGTTGCTGATAATCTGCTGTGTATTTTCAGCAATTTTTATTCTAGTACCACGCGTTTCATCCAAAGCTCTGCTGTCCGTGTCCGAACTCGCACCAAGTCCCATTCACCCATCATCCCTGCGCTCGCCGACCTACACTGGTTTCCGGTTCACCAACACCTCAAATTTAAAATTCTCATTATTGTGTTCAAACCCTTCCATGCCCTCGCCCTTCCCTATCTCTGGAACCTCCTTCAGCCCTACAAGCCTCAGAGATCTCTGCTCACCTCCAATTCTGGCCTCTGGCGCATCCCTGATTTCTTTTGCCCCCTTCAATTGGTGGCCGTGCCTTCAGCTGCCTGGGTAGGCCCTAAGCTCTGGAATTCCCTCCTTAAACCTCTCCGCCTCCCTCTCCTTTTAAGACGCTCCTCAAAACCTACCACTTTGACCAAGCTTTTGGTCACCTGTCCTTATAACTCCTTATGGAGCTCGGTGGCAAATTTTGTCTGATAATCGCTCCCGTGAAGCGCCTTGGGACGTTTTACTACATTAAAGGCGCTATATAAATGCATGTTGCTGTTGTTGAAGGTACCAGGTTTAATCCCTTGTTCGGGACTGTTTTAGCTGCTCCCAGCCACAGTGCCAGTGGCAACAAGTGGATCACTGGCACTAGAGAGAGGAAAGGAAATCAGCTGGTGTTTCTACCCTTAATTGCTATCCAGCGATCTTGCTGGTCAGTGCTCGCGCGTGTGGATCTCAGGCAAGAGGTGAGGACAGGACAAATCTCAGCTGAAACGCCACTCCTCCAATCCCCTCCCGGTTCAATAACCTGCCAATGCTCACTGCCTGGCCTCACACCTGATACTTGGGAGCAATGTTCCCCCCTAATTTTAAATGTGGGTGCCCGGTCCCTTTAACGGGCTGCGCGGCCCATTCAAAGTTTCGCGCATGCGCGAATTTCGCGTGGTATATTCGATCCCGGGCTGCGCGGGACCGGCACACAGCCGCGCGACTTAGAGTGCACGTTGCTTGGGGGTAGGTACATTGAGGGCAGACGTTGTACAAGAATGTATTTACGATCGGGAACGCGCTGCCTGAAAGGGCGGTGGAAACAGATTCAATAGTAACTTTCAAAAGGGAATTGGATAAAAACTTGAAGGGAGAAAATGTGCAGGGCTGTGGGGAAAGAGCAGGGGGGAGTGGGACTAATCGAATAGAATCTTTCCAACAGCCGGCACAGGCACGACGGGCCGAATGGCCTCCTTCTGCGCTGTGAGATTCTTTAAGAAACTGTGTCTCGGCATGAGGAGATTGTAAAGGGAGTGGCGGGGGAGGGGGAAAGATATCAGAAGACATTAAATCCACAGGAAATGTACAAAACCAAAGGTGGAAAAGGTTAACAATAAAAAACAGCTACAAAATCTGCAGAAGTCGCATGCACAGCAAAGCACAAGACTGGCAAAAGTACTTAATAGTAAATACCTTTATTAGCCCTGCCTCAGCCCCATCCCGGTCATAGACTTGTCTGGACTTGGCAATAGCCAGGATGATGCCCTGCATAGCCGGGCTTAACATTTCCTGCCACAAGAGGGCGACAGGAGGAAAACCATCAGGAAGAGACAGACAAAGAGAGAACAGGTCATAAAACTGTGCAGAGAAATACAGGACTCAAGACTATGCACATTTCAAAAACCATTAATTAACAGCAACTACACATGCACGGCAGTGAGGAAGACTTAAGCTCAGAGTCTGATCACTACTCCTTCGATAATATTGCAGCTTAGTGATTCGTAGTTTGAACAGGACTATGAAGGGAAGGTTTTCAAACTGGGGACTGGTAAAGTGAAAAAGGGTGGGGAGCAACGCTCCCTCTAAATATTACCGTGGGTCCGCGGCCCCGTTTATTTAACTTTAAATATGCGCGCGCAATATCTTCAACGGGACAGCTTGTGAGCGGCCCGCGCAGTACCTTCGCAGATTTCTGTGCGGCCGCGCACAGCTTGCAGGGAACATTGGTGGCGGGGGGGGGAGGAGAGGAATATGCAACACCCTGCCCAGAAGGACATAGATTGAGAATCAGCTGAAGTGTTTAAAAGTGAGGTAGATGCTTACTTGGAAAGTAAGGATATTAGTGGGCACGGAGAAAGGAAGAGCAATTGGAGCTACAGACAAAATGGCAGAGGAGGCCTCAGGGCTGCTTGGTCTACACCCCTGTTCCTATGTTCTTAAAAGATTTCTGTCTGTCTAGATTCGGACTTCTCTTCATAATTCTGTATTGTTGACTGAACAGATTTTTTTCTGTGCCGATTGAGACAAAGCCAATATTTACAAGGGACCCCAGGAAGCCCGCCAATATTTTCTGGGGGCCCCAGGGAGTGTGCACCACCAGAAGTGGAAGAAGAGTTGCATCGTAGCTTTTCAAAGGGAAGTGGATAAATATTTGAAAAAAATATTTTTTTTTTAAGATTACAGGGTAAGAGCATGGGGTAATGGGGTTAAATGGATAGCTCTCTCAGAAAACAGGCACAGGTGCAATAGGCCGAATGGCCACCTTTTGTGCTCCAACATTCTGAATCTAAGACTGCCCAGCAGCACCGTGTGCCTGTGACTTAACACACACTGTGACAAGGTGGTGAACGATAAATTCATTCTAGAAGCAGTGTGGAAAAATACCGAGGGAAATTGAGGTGTTTCCTCGATTCGGTGTCCTATTCCTCCCCCATTCCCGGGTATGGGATTGGGCGGAGGGAATTACCAGCGTGAAATCCAAAATTGGTCTCCGTCACTTTACAGAAGACCACTGATGGAGCGACTGTGATACAGTCGCAAGAACACGTCCCGAGCCCAATGGTGCACGGCATGTGGGGAGGCACAAGCAGGGGGTCAATCTGTTGAAGTATTGTACCTTACAGAGCATTATTAAAAAACAAACAAGATTGAATCTCACAAAGGCAATTTTTCACCCTTTGCTGCAACCTTAAAAAAGGATTTCCCAATTTCATAAAAATACCTTACTGTATTAAACATACTTTTGGAACTTTCAGGGCTCCGCACTCGCATCACCCAACTGCAGCAACTGTACGAAGCAGTCTCGCTTCACACCGGCACTGCGGTTACAGTGTGAACGCAGCCTAGATCTGGAGCGAGGGTCCCTACCTGATACTGGAGTGATGAGCAGCGAGACACGCTGAAGGAGGGAATCTCACTCTGGGCTCAGTCGCACCTTATCACCCGATCTACACTGCACCGGGTTAGCTTTGGTGCAAAGGCACGATTGCTTAGCACTGGCACTAAAATTGTAGCGTTAAGCCCCAAGAGGACCGATCTTCCCATTTTTAATTTTAATCTCTGCCCCTTCAAAAGGATAACTCAGGAACCACAGCTATAATGTACTGACTTCCTCGAGCAAAGAATGGTTAACATTGCTCATCTGCCTATAAAGTCTCCAGTCGACCTGGTACCTCCTCGTTGTAGCCATCAGCATCATGTCGAACCAGAACCTTTCCGACATTAGGGATGTCCACCTCAGAGATCTGGGTACCAGTGCTTTCAGGCTGCTGCTCTTGCTCCCTGGCCGACTCTGGCTCGGTCTTCTCCTCAGTTTCCCTGGTCTCCTGCTCCGTACCAGACTAGTTCAGACAACATGGGGAGGAGAGAGCAGAAAGGAAAGCATACAGGAGGGAAGAAAAGAGGAAAAGAAAAGATGACAGAAACAGGCAAGAGCGATAAACATAGAAAAATAGGAGCAGGAGTAGGCCATTCGGCCCTTCGAACCTGCTGCGCCATTCAATATGATCATGGCTGATCCTCCACCTCAATACCATATTCCCGCTCTCTCCCCATACCCCTTGATGCCTTTTGTGTCTAGAAATCTATCCATCTCCTTCTTAAATATATTCAGTGACTTGGCCTCCACAGCCTTCTGTGGTAGAGAATTCCACAGGTTCACCACCCTCTGAGTGAAGAAATTTCTCTTCATCTCAGTCCTAAATGTCCTACCTCGTATCCTGAGACTGTGACCCCTCGTTCTAGAGCCCCCAGCCAGGGGAAACATCCTCCCTGCATCCAGTCTGTCTAGCCCTGTCAGAATTTTATACGTTTCCACGAGATCCCCTCTCATTCTTCTAAACTCTAGTGAATACAGGCCTAGTCGACCCAATCTCTCCTCATTACGACAGTCCTGCCATCCCAGGAATCAGTCTGGTGAACCTTCGCTGCACTCCCTCTATGGCAAGATAATCAGGAGAAGGCAGGACAGAGTGTGACTGTTAATAATATTTATTGTAAAATACAAACAAACTCCTTGAGCAGGAGAAAACATATGTACGTTTGGGTACGTTAGCATAGTAGTGAAATCCTGTTCCACTGTGACTCCTCATCTGCAACTTCTGTGCCCCAGTGTTCTGGACCTCTCCTACTTACATCTTCACCCTGTCTTTTTGTACCAACATACTGCACTAAGATTGACTTGAATTTATCTCTAACTCCGCGCTCGTCTCTCAGAATTACCTCAAAGCACTTCACGTACAATTGATTATTTTTTTTTTTGAATTGCAACAGATGTTTCTGGGCAGGCCAACCTCGCAGCTCGTTTGCACAGATTCTTAATGAGATGAGTGACCAGTGAATCAGTTTTCAGCATTGTTGGATGGGAGAGGAATGTCGATCCGGGCACCGGAAGAACCCCTCGGCTCTACTTTGAGTAGCGCCGTGCAAACTTTGAACCACCAGAACATCTCATCTGAAGGAAAACCCCTCTGACAATGCAGCCCTCTCTTTGTAGTGCACCAGTTGACTGAATTACTTTGAAGCGCAGTCACAGTTGTTATACAGACACGTGTGGGCAGCCATTTCGCGCACAGCAAGATCCCACAATCGGCAACCAGATAAATGGCGAGTTAATCTGGTTTTTTTTTTTGGTTTCGGGAGGAATGTTAGTCAGGATGCTGGGAGAAATCTTTCCAATAATGCCAGAGAATTCTTACTGTCCATCTCTACCACAGGAATAGACAAACAGCTGCTCGGTTTAATATTCCCTCCAAAGGATTGGTGGATCAGTCCATTATTGTGCGCCATGGACATTCTCTTCACAAAATAATTTTGTTTAAAAGGACAAATCACCGTAATCCCAAAACGTGATGTCGTCTCCCAAAAAAAAACCTTAATATTCCCCTCCAAGCAAAGAGATGTAGGGGTCCAGGTGCACACATCACTAAAAGCCAACAGACAGGTACAAGAAGCAATCAAAAAGGCTAATGAGATGTTTTCCTTTATCTCAAGGTGGTTGGAATACAAAGGGGTGGAAGTTACATTACAGCTGTACAGAGCTCTGGTGAGACCCAACTGGAGTAACTGCATTCAGTTCTGGGCACCACACCTCAGGAAGGAGGCACTGGCCTTGGAGGGGGTGTAGCGCAGATTCACCTCATGATATCGGGGCTTAGAGAGTTAATTTATGAGGACAGGTTGCATAAAATTGGCTTGCATTCCCTTGAGTGTAGAAGATTAAGGAGTGATCTGATTGAGGTGTTTAAATGCTAAAAGGATTCAATAGGGTAGATGCAGAGAAACTATTTCCTCTGATGGGGGAGTCAAGGACGAGGGGACATGAGCAATGTTCCCCTCGAATTTTTTTGGGGGCCGCGCGCCCCCTTTAACTGGCTGTGCGGCCCATTCAAAATTCTGCGCATGCGCGGTTTTTCCATTTAAAAGCCGGTAAGCCGGCTGCGCGGGACCTCCAGAGCACTGCGCGGCCACGCAGCTTAAAGGAAACATTGGACATAAGCTTAAAATTAGAGCTCGGCCATTTAGGGGGAAAATCAGGAAGCATTTTTTTTCCACACAAAGGGTAGTAGAAATCTGGAACTCTCTTCCCCCCAAAAGGCTGTGGATGCTGGGGGTCAATTGAAACTTTCAAGACTGAAATAGATTTTTGTTGGGCAAGGGTATCACGGCACATAGAGCTACGGCAGAAAAATGGAGTTGAGGTACAGATTAGCCATGATCTAACTGAATGGCGGAGCAGGCTCGAGGGGCTGAATGGACTCCTCCTGTTCCTATAGTACGATCTAGAGGGGCACACGAGGAACGCTCACATGGTTGAGGCACCCACCAATTAGGTGGAACCCGAACCCTAGTAATAGATGTGACTTTCTTGCGGGAAAATTGGAGGGAAAAAATGATACACTTTCTCTTTGTGAGTCTCAATTATCAAGATCAGATATGTGCTTTTCACAGAAAAATGGACAAACAAGGAACACAATCCCTAAAACAATCGATAATAAAATCTTGGAATACTATTTAATAGTTCAGTGACTATTAGAGATTGGAAAAAATCAAGTACTATTGAAATTTGAAAGAGTGATTCCGAATCCAGAATTTAATTTCAAATTATTTATCACACGCCTAATCTGCTTAAAATTGCGCTTGTAATTTTCCTTGCGTTAGAACTTCTACAGAGGGAGGGGGTGTCAAGGAAACGGCTGCGTACAGCTCAGGCTCACTCTCACCTCCTTCAGAGCAGCCTCGGCACCGACATTCTCGTAGGACGTTGCAGCTTTCTCAATAGCCTGGGCGGTCTGCTCCTTCACCATGACAGCGTGCTTGGCAGAAGCGGAGCACGTACTCTGCTGGCTGGCCACAATCTGTTCTGTAAGGGACAGGACAGGGAAAAAAAGGAGTTGAGAGAATCACCGGACTTCACACACAGCAATGCGCGATACCTGATCTGACGAAAGCGAACTGAAGGAATTTTAGTCACTCTGATTGAAACTTTTAATTCAGTCTTAAAATTACAGAGATATATATAAAAAAAAACAGGATGTGTTGGAATTGTGCAGCAAGTTAATCAACATCTGAAAGGGAAAGAATCTGATGAGGGGCTTTAGTACTTACACAAAGTACTCACCTGTTCTTCCTCCCCAAAAGCCTCGACATCCTTTCTAAGGTTAACATTATTGAAAAGCTGCAAGATCCGCAGAGAAGCTCGGCATTTTGCATTTCAAAGAAAAATAGTTCTGCACTTCTCCAGCCCTACAACCCTCCGAGATCTCTGCACTCCTCCAATTCTGGCCTCTTGCGCATCCCCGATTTTCAGCGCTCCACCATTGGTGGCTGTGCCTTCAGCTGCCGAGGCCCAAAGTTCTGGAATTCCCTCCCTAAACCTCTCCGCCTCTCTCCCCTCCTTTAAGACGCTCCTTAAAACCTACCTCTTTGACCAAGCTTTTGGTCACCTGCCCGAATATTTCCTTATGTGGCTCGGTGTCGAAATTTTGTCCGATAATCCCTCCTGTGAAACGCCTTGGGCCGATTTACTATGTTAAAGGTGCTGTATAAAATACAAGTTGTTGCTGTTTCTCCCTCGGATGCTGACTAACCTGCTGTGTATTTCCAGCATTCTCCGTTTGTATTTCAGATTTCCAAAGTTTTCCTTTTATTACTTTAAGTTTGAAAAGTCATACGCTACCAAAAAACATTTTCTGTTTGTTAAACGAAAAAAGACCTTTTTATTCTTGCTCAATGTTCCTCATAACAATAAACCTCAACAGCCCTCTGCAAGATAAGGATAATACTGTGAGCAAACCACAGATAATTTACAGGAAACACTTCACTAGCACGATGGTCTCCTAGCACGGTAACTTTTAATATAATCTGTAGCACCCAAATACAGCTCGCATATCTGGGAGCATCTGTTGACTCTTCTTCTTAGGCAGTCCCTCGGAACCGAGGATGACTTGCTTCCACATTAAAAATGAGTTCTCAGGTGACTGAGTTCAATGCGGGACCTACAGTCTCTGTCACAAGTGGGACAGACGGTGGTTGAAGGGGCGGGTGGGTGGGGTGCTTGGGTTGACGTTTGCTGCTTGCTCCCGGCTTCCGCTTGCTCCCGGCAAAGAGACTCGAGGTGTTCGGCGCCTTCCCGGATGCTTCTCCTCCACTTTGTGCGGTCCTGAGCCAGGGATTCCCAGGTGTCGGTGGGGATGTTGCACTTTTTCAAGGAGGCTTTGAGGGTATCCTTGAAGTGTTTCCTCTGCCCACCTGGGGCTCTCTTGCCGTGGCGGAGCTCCGAGTAGAGCACTTGGTCTGTTGACACCACTGTGTCAGCCAATGAATTGGAGGCAGGGCGGGACTTACGACGATGTACTTTACACCAACCACAGTCTATTTACAGGGTCTATTTCAAAAGAGTCTGTAGCAAACAGAACTCGTGACCGAAACTGCAGCAACAACTCCCGGTAAAAGCACGGTGATTTCTCCAGCAAAATGGACTGGGCAACACGGTGGCATAGTGGTTAGCACTGGTGCCTCACAGTGCCAGAGACCCGGGTTCGAATCTGGCCTCGGGTGACTGTCTGTGTGGAGTTTGCACATTCTCCCCGTGTCTGCGTGGGTTTCCTCCGGGTGCTCCGGTTTCCTCCCACAGTCCAAAAATGTGCGGGTTAGGTTGATTTGGCTATGATAAATTGACCCTTAGTGTTAGGGGGGGATTAAATATGTGGGGTTACGGGGATAGGATGTGATATGTTGGGGGGAATTGGATGCGTGGGGTTACGGGGATAGGGTGGGATATGTGTCGGTGCAGGCTCGATGGGCCGAGATGGCCTCTGTCTGTACTGTGGGGATTCTGTGTGAGAAGGCAGGGACAGGGTGCTGGATTTGGATGATCAGCCATGATCGTATTGAATGGTGGAGCAGGCTTGACGGGCCGAATGGCCTACTCCTGCTCCTAGTTTCTATGTTTCTATGTAAAATGTCATTTCAATCGCAGTCACTTACAGCAGTGTGGTCTCCAGGGGAATTACCCAATCATCTCCATTCTGGCCGGGAATAGTGGTGCCACTATATGCAGCCATATCTTTTTTTTTTAATTCGTTTATGGGATGTGGGCATCGCTGGCAAGGCCAGCATTTATTGCCCATCACTTATTGCCCCTCGAGAAGGTGGTGTTGAGCCGCCTTCTTGAACCGCTGCAGTCCGTGTGGTGAAGGTGCTCCCACAGTGCTGTTAGGGAGGGAGTTCCAGGATTTTGGCCCAGCGACGATGAAGGATCGGTCGATATATTTCTAAGTCAGGATAGTGTGTGACTTGGAGGGGAACTTGGAGGTGGTGGTGTTCCTATGCGCCTGCTGCCCTTGTCCTTCTAGGTGGAAGAGGTTGCGTGTTTGGGAGGTGCTGCCGAAGAAGCCTTGGGGGAGTCTTGTAACACCTATAATGCCCGAGCAGGATGCAAGGAAAAGCTTGTAGTCTGTTGAACGATCCAACCCCCCAGTCTCCAACCTCACTCTCGCTATTGCAACCTTTCTCCTGTACCTTCAACTTTATGGTCTTCCAGTGGCACATGGGTCAGTGACTAGAGGACACAGGTTTAAGGTAATTGGCAAAAAGAACCAGAGAGGAGATGAGGAGAATTTTTTTTTTTTTAACACAGCAAATTGTTAGGATTTGGAATCCACTACCTGAAAGGGCGGTGGAAGCAGATTCAATAGTAACTTTCAAAAGGGAATTGGATAAATACCTGAAGGGGAAATATCTTGTAGGGCTATGGGGAAAGGGCAGGGGGAGTGGGACTAATTGGATAGTCTCTTTCAAAGAGCCGGCACAGACACGATGGGCTGAATGGCCTCCTTCTGTGCTGTATCATTCTATTCTATGGTCATTACTCTTCTTCTCGAGGCCATTCCCTTCAGTTCAGGTCAGCACCTCTGGCCTTAAGTCCATCAACCTCCCTGGCTGCCATCTCAAGCCGAGCCAGGAAGTGCATAACCTCGGCATCCTACTCACGCTCGAGCTCAGATTCCTCCGCCCTCTCCATCGCTTCCACCTCTGCAACGTTGCCCGCCTCATCACTGCCCTCCTGCCGCTGAAACCCTAGTCCAGTCTTTCATCCCCTCAAGGTTTAACTTCCCCAATGCCCTTGTAGCTGGCCTGTCTGCCTCAACCTCCACAAGTCTGAATTCAACCCAAAACGCTACACCCTGCATTCTCACCAACACTAAGTCCCACGCCCCCTCCAATCGTCTCCAACCTTCACTGGATCTTCAAGCCCATTCCAAAATTCTTGTCCTGGTTCTCGAAACCTCTTCATGACCTTGCCCTCCCCACCTTAGTGATCTCCTCCTGCCTTAAGTCCCTGATGCCCACTCCGCTCCTCCAAAGCTGGACAATTCCTCGCCCCTCCATCAGCGATCATTCAACCGCTGCATCCCTTCTTCTGGAGTTCTCTTCCCAGTTCCCTCTGCCTTGCCACGTCCCTCCCCGCTTTCAAAACTCTCCTCTTCATTCTCCTCTCTATTTCCCGCATGATTGGGATCCACCCTATCCTTCTCTTCCTCATTGTGAATTGCTCAGGCATCTTCCTGCATGTGAGGAGTGCTATCTAAATGCAAGTTACTGTTGTAAGCTCCAATAAGCCATTGCACATGTGCTTCCTGAATGAAGGCACATTGGAGCCTCCGACGACTCCTCTCCCCGTACCTCAAAACTGGAGCTCCTTGCCTCCTTCAGTCTTCCCAGCCTCCTGTTAGCTTTCAAAGTTTGGCAAAACCTAATCATCAGTCCTTTATCTCGTCTTCTCTCCTACTCTTTTCAACCTTGGTTATAGAATAATACAGCGCAGGAGGCCGCCATTCGGCCTATCGTGCCTGTGCCGGCTCTTTGAAAGAGCTCTCCAATTAGTCCCACTCCCCTGCTCTTTCCCCATAGCCCTGCAAATTTTCTCCGCTTCAAGTATGACATGAATCTTGTCATTCATGTATGAAGTAATACTGGGCGGCCTGCTGGTGGCGCTGTCCAGGGAGAGTATAAATACTCGGGCATGGGCCCAGCTTGCTTGGGACATTCCTCAACAGGAACTAGTGAAGGACACAACTAGATCTCCATGTTGTAAAACAGTTGATTAAAGCTTTGTTTAACGCTTAGACCAAGTGCCCAGTAGTTTTCTTACGTCAAAGTATTTATCCAATTCCCTTTTGAAAGTTACTATTGAATCTGCTCCCACCACCCTTTCAGGCAGCACATTCCAGATCACAACAACTCGCTGCATAAAAAAAATTGTCCTTTTTTTCCCCCCCTGGTTCTTTTACCAATTACCTTAAATCTGTGTCCTCAGGTTTCCGACCCTCCTGCCAGTGGAAACAGTTTCTCCCTATCTACTCTATCAAAACCCCTCATAATTTAGAGCACCTCTATTAAATCTCCCCTTAACCATCTCTGCTCTAAGGAGAACAACCCCAGCTTCTCTAGTCTCTGCACATAACGGAAGTCAATCAGCCCTGGTACCATTCTAGTAAATCACCTCTGCACCCTCACCAAGGCCTTGACATCCTTCCTAAAGTGTGGTGGTGGTGGTGGCCAGAATTGGACATTGATCATGTCCTGCATTGTGAGCCGTAGTTTTTCATCTTGGTTTCCCCAATAAAAACAAATACCTTCTGTAAGAGTGACCGTGGGCTCCTGAACCTCTGCCGTGGGGACAAGTTCCTTTTGCGGGATCTTTCGGACCTGCTCCTCGTTCCACTCTTCTAGTTCCTGCATAAAATGCCGGTTGTCTTCACGAACATACTGCCTGAGTTCAGAAGGCAGGGTCTGGATGGCTTTCAAAATCTGTCCAGTTTCTACATCCGTGTCATCTGTAGTTTGGATAAAACAATTCATTTTTCAGTATGCCGCAGTAGAGAATAGGGAAAGAACATTTCAACAGCATTGCACTCTTGGTCAAACCAGGGCTCTGCCATTTCGGACTGAGATGAAGAGAAATTTCTTCACTCAGAGGGTTGTGAATCTTTGGAATTCTCTACCCCAGATGGCTGTGGATGCTCAGTCGTTGAGTATATTCAAGACTAAGATCGCTAGATTCTTGGGCACTAAGGGAATCAAGGGATATGGGGATCGGGCGGCAAAGTGGAGTTGAGGTAGATCAGCCATGATCTTACTGAATGGCAGAGTAGGCTCGAGGGGCCGTATGGCCTACTCCTGCTCCTAATTCTTATAAACAGGAAATCCTGATGAATGTGCACCCTGAAGAATACCCTACACAAGAATGTTCTGTCAAAGGACGGTAGTTTCTGCAGCTAACTTTGCCAATTTTAAAGCAAATTCAACTATCAAGCCACAATATGGCGGGTGGCGCACCTCCAGCGCAGAGCGAGCGCACGCACCCTGCCCGCCATATTGGATGCTTAGGCTCCCATTTTGCACCTGACAAACAGGCGAAGTGGCATCGTATTTCTCAGTCAATGTGGCTTTGTTCTGTTGGGTCTTGGCCGAGGGAGCAATGTTCACAGGGGACCGGACAAACATCCTGCTCTTCTTCGAATAGTGCAACAGATCTTTAAATCACCAAGCATATGGGGGTCTAAAATCTTAACGACAGTATCTCGGACAATGCAGCACTGCATTGAAATGTCAACCCAGGTGCTTAAGGCCTTCAGTTGGATCCAAAGGCACGGTCAGCTAATGACAAACTCCTACCACAACAACTTGCATTTATACAGCGCCTCTAACGTAGTAAAACATCTCAAAGTACTTCACATGAGCCAACAATTAACACCGAGCCACATAAGGAGATATTAGGACAGATGACCAAAAGCTTGTTCAAAGAGGTCGGTTTTAAGGAGCATCAAAAGAAGAGAGGTGGAGAGGATTAGGGAGCGCATCCCAGAGCTTAGGGCCTCGGCAGCTGAAGGCACGGCCGACAACGGTTGAATGATGAGGCCACCATTGGAGGAGCACAGACATCTCGGAGTGTGGTAGGGCTGGAGGAGGTCACAGAGATAGAGAGGGGCGAGGCCATATGAGAGATTTGAAAACAAGGATGAGAATATTAAAATTGAGGTGTTGCCGGACCCGGTGTAGGTCAGCGAGCACAGGGGTGATGGGTGAATGGGACTTGACGAGTTAGGACACGGGCAGCAGAGTTTTGGATGACCTCAAGTTTACGTAGGGTAGAACATGGGAGGCTCCAGGAGTGCATTGGGATAGTCAAGTCTAGACATAACAAAGGCATGGACGAGGGTTTCAGCAGCAGATGAGCTGAGGCAGAGCGGAGTTGTTCGATGTTACAGAGGTGGAAATAGGCGGTCTTAGTACTGGTCTTAGGTTAGCTAGCTACAACCACAGTGGCAATGACTGTACATCTGGAAAAGCTATTGCATCATTAACAAATGTCAGTAACATAGGATGGTGGAAAGGCTCATCTTTTACCTGCAATGAGTTGTGGTAAATTATCATTGATGTACATCAGGCAATATGCGCTGGCATTCCGCGACCCTCCGTATGAATCGCGCTGCAGCTCTTCCCACGACGACTCTGCTACCGAGACATCGTTGTACTTGAGCCAGACGTTCTGGCTGTGGTCATAGATGTAGGCCCAATAGTGGCCAGCTGAAGCCTGACCTTCGTGCACAAGAACTGCGTGAAGTCGATAAGGAACCTAGTTGACAGACAAGGATCCGTCACTTCATTCTGAAGCAAAAAGCCCTGCTGCAGAGAAACAATTAACACCGCAGACAACAGACCCTGAAGCACAGTGCTCGCTCAACCAGCTCCATAGTTACCAACGGTGCATTACAGCTGACCCCAAAACCTTTTCCTAGCCTAGAGGTGCGGCTAGCTCTGGAGCACAGGTCTTCAGTGCTACAGTCGGGATTCATAGCCTTTGCTGTGTCCAATGCACTCAGCCGTTTCTTGATATCACGTGGAGAGAATCAAATTGGATGAGAACTGGCATCTGTGATGGTGGGGACCTCAGGAGGAGGCCAAGGAGCATCATGCACATCGGCATTTCTGGCTGAAGATGGTTGCGAACGCTTCAGCCTTGTCTCTGGCCCTCGTGGGCTGGGTTCTACCATTTTTGAGGGTGGGGGGTGTTCCTGGAGCCTCCTTCTCCCGTTGGTTGCTTACTTGTCCGCCACTACCCTTTGCGATTGGACGGGACAGGACCGCAGAGCTGTCACAGCTCCAGCCGAGTCTAGCTGACTCAGCGAGGGTTAAGGGATTTGAATCTAGGACCTCCCGAGCCTGGATGGGTCAATATCACATCACATAGTTGCTATACGCACTGAACCAAGAGAAGCTCAACCCAGATTTTTGTCTACGCTCAATTTTTTCACCCGAGATTCTGATTGCTACATGCTCCTCACAAGCAAATAGTGACATTGGTCATTACCTGACACATTAAGCTGTCCACGTACATCTGTTCAATTGACTGTGTGATCTGTGTGATGTTGTCCTTTAGATCTTAAATTTAAAAAAAAGTACAAACAAATTAAGAGGTTGGATAGGCGAGGTAGAGATGCAACCCTTAAACTCAACCTTAGATATCCTTTGCCGTGCATCTAACTCACTATTCCTTCCAGGCGCAGTCACGCAGAGATTTCGGTCTCACTGGTTCACCTTTTGGTTCTCTTACCTGCGATATCAAGTTCAACCTCTGCCCTCCAACGCTGAAGGCAGCTCTCCAGGAAGCTGAGTTCTTCTGCTGTGATGTGTCGGGGTGCTGGGTGAGCCGGCATCTCCATGGGAGGCCTGGTCTGGGTGAAAGGCTTGTGCACAGTTACACGCTGCAGTTGGGGCGTGTTCGGGGCGCTTGCAGTTTCAGGGGGCTCGGCGATAGTCGATTCTGAAGGACTTAAGAGTGAAAATAAGCTAGAGTTATTGATGAGCGTGAACTTGTAACAGGCTACTTAATCCAGTCCTGGATGGGCACAACACTCAGGAAGCTCGATGCCATCCAGGACAATGTAGCTTGCTTGATCGGCGGCCCATCCACCACCTTGAAAATTCACTCCCTCCACCGTGGCTGCAGTACCATCGATAGGAACGCACTGCAGCAACTCGCCAAGGTTTCTTCGGCAGCACCTCCCAAACCTGTGCTCCACCACCTAGAAGGACAAGGGCAGCAGGCGCATGGGGACACCATCACCTCCAAGTTCCCCTCCAAGTCACACACCATCCTGACTTGGAAATATACCGGCTGCTCCTTCATCATCGCTGGATCAAATTTCTACCTTAACAACATTGTGGGAGCACCTTCACCACACGGACTGCAGCGGTTCATGAAGAAGGCTCACCACCACCACCATCTCAATGGTAACTTCTCAATAGTAACTGTGGATGGGCAATAAATGCCGGCCTTGCCAGCGACGCGCGCAACCCGAGAATGAATTTTAAAAAGTCAAATTTCAGTCTCTATCCAAATGGTTTTTTTTCCTCCCTGTCTGTGTCCTGTACACTTATATCCCTGTTAAATGGACATGGCAAACTCAAGCTTCAAGATCATAGCGTTGGCACACTGAATCTCACTCTGGCCGCTCAGTTTTCCTTATTTGTGAAGCACCTAGGGACGTTTCTTTACGTTAAAGGCGCTGTGTGGACACAAGTTGCTGCCCTCGTCCCAACTGGATTACCTGGTTTGCATCGGCGATGCCACATTAGCGTTAGGCTGAGACCTCGTCACCGGTGGTGGTGGTGGTGTGACCACAACGTCCTGAGTAGGGGGCACGCACGATGGTTTGGTGCTGGCAAACTCCCAGACGTACTGCAGCATGTCTGCCAGGGGGAAACGATCGGGACCAGACCCATAATTCATATACCTAAAAACCACAGGGTGAAAGAAAAAAGAAACTGGAAAAATAGGAACGCCTTTACGTAGAATTTACAGCACAGAAACAGGCCATTCGGCCCAACTGGTCCATGCCGGTGGTTATGCTCCACATGAGCCTCCTCCCAACTTACTTTATCTACCCTGATCAGCATATCCTTCTATTCATAAGAACATAAGAAATAGGAGCAGGAGTAGGCCATTCGGCCCTTCGCGCCTGCTCCGTCATTCAATGAGATCATGGCTGATCTTCTGCCTCAACTCCATTCACCGGCCCTATCGCCATATCCCTTGATGCCCTTACAAGTCAGAAATCTATCGACTTCTGTTTTGAATATACCCAACGACTGAGCCTCCGCAGCCCTCTGGGGTAGAGAATTCCAAAGATTCACCACCCTCTGTGTGAAGAAATTTCTTCTCATCTCAGTCCTGAATGGCCGACCCTTTATCCTGAGGCTGTGGCCCCTGGTTCTAGACTCCCCAGCCAAGGGAAACATTCTCCCAGCATCCACCCTATCAAGCCCTGTAATAATTTTGTATGCTTCAATGAGATTCCCCTCTCATTCTTCTGAATTCCAGAGAATACAGGCCTAGTTTACTCAATCTCTTCTCATACGACAGTCCCGCCATCCCAGGAATCAATCTCGTGAACCTCCGTTGCACTCCCTCTATGGCAAGTATATCCTTCCTTAGGTAAGGAGACCAAAATTGTACACAGTCCCTCATGCACTTTTTAGCTTCCCCTTATTTATACTATTCGCCTCAACTCCTTGTGGGAGCGAGTTCCACATTCTCACCACTCTCTGGGTAAAGACCTTTCCCCTGAATTCCCTATTGGATTT
Organism: Squalus acanthias; assembly: GCA_030390025.1. Classification (NCBI taxonomy): domain Eukaryota; kingdom Metazoa; phylum Chordata; class Chondrichthyes; order Squaliformes; family Squalidae; genus Squalus; species Squalus acanthias. The sequence goes on from CM059445.1 coordinate 58,190,427, forward strand.
ATTAGTGATTATCTTATATTTATGACCAATGTTCCCTCTAAGCAGCCGCGCAGTACTGGGAAAGGTCCCACGCAGGGCGCTCACCAGCTTCTCTATTGTAAATACCGCGCATGCACGGAAGTTTAAAGGGACTAAAAGAAACGGGCCGCGCAGCTTATAGGGAACATTATTTATGACCCCTAGTTTTGGATTCCCTCACAAGAGGAAACATTTTCTCCATGTCTATCCTATCAAACACTCTCATAATTTTAACTGCTCGCTTCTGGTATCATTACCAATTTATCACCAATACACCGACGAGGAACTTGGAGCAAAATTATTTCTCTTTAAAATGCAAAATGCCGAGCTTCTCTGTGGATCTTGCAGCTTTTCAATAATGTTAACTTTAAGAAGGATGTCAAGGCTTTGGAGGAGGTGCAGAGGAGATTTACTATAAAGGCACCAAGGGTGAGGGACTTCAGTTATGTGGATAGACTGGAGAAGCTGGGGTTGTTCTCCTTAGAGCAGAGAACGTTAAGGGGAGACTTAATAGAGGTGTTCAAAATTATGAAGGATTCTGATAGAGTAAATAAGGAGAAACTGTTTCCACTGGCAGGAGGGTCGGTAACCAGAGGACACAGATTTAAGATAATTGGCAAAAGAATCAGAGGGAAGAGGAGGAGAATTTTTTTTAACACAGCGACTTGTTGTGATCCGGAAATGCACTGCCTGAAAGGGCAGAAAGAAGAAGATACAACAGTAACTTTCAAAAGGGAATTGGATCAATACCTGAAAAGGAAAAATTTGGAGGGCTCTGGGGAAAAAGATGGGGAGTGGAACAAATTGGAGAGCTCTTTCAAAGAGCCGGCACAGGCACGATGGGCCAAATGGCCTCTTTTCTGTGCTGTGAGATTCTTTAATATCTTCAGTTAATATACTGGAAGATTGAGCATCTACATTCTCCTGTCTGAGGCAAGGCGAATTTTTCCTGATCGCGCAGGCTCACTGTGTTAGACGCACAATGGGCCAGAAATTCGGCTCTTGTCGGGTGAGTACGTGCTGTGTACTCACCCGTAAGGCCACCCGAAGTGCCGGTTTCACGCATGCACGGGAAACCGGAACTTCCGTTCCCCTGAAGGGAGGGGTTCAGAAATCAAATGCGTGCGCGGGAGAGGCTGCGCACACGCAGCGAACTTCGTTTTTTTTCAGGTTTCTCCGGGAAGGTAAGTATGGAAGAAGTTGCGCTTTTAAAAATGAGGCGCAAGACCCGTTTTTAACAAGGTAAGTGGTTAATTAATTATAATTTAAACATTTTTTCAACAGGTTTATCTTTTTTAGATACTTTAAAGAAAGGTAAGTTTATTTTTAGCACCGTTAAAAAGTATAATTAATTTTTTCAAAAATTAAAATTTTTGTTTAAAGTAGTTAATTTATGTAACTTAGTTATTTTAAAATGTGATTTTTTTTTTAAATTTGAAGTTTAAGTGTGGTTTTGGGGCCGATCTCTATTCATAGATTTGACAGATCTTCCTGTCAAATCTATGAATGAAAATGCCCTGCTAGGATTGGCTCTCCATGGACCACGTGATCCCAGGGGACGCTTCAAACTAACTGCGCCCCTGGGATACACAAGCACTGCGCGCCGGCAGCTGGAGGAGGCCCAGGACCCGAAGTCCTCGTGGGCCCAAAGCACAACTGCAGGCGCGGTAGGCAAGTACGCGCGCGATACTTGCACCCGCAGGAAGCCGGAAAGCCGAATTTCTGGCCCAATATTATATACAGCGGATTCTCAGTGCATGCATGCTGCAGACTGGTGTCATTTATCATCATGTCATTTCAAAAAGGGAGATGTAGAACATTTTTATGACCAATGTCGAGGAAATCTGAGCAGTGGAATGGAAAAGATGTTCCTGATTATCAGCATAAAGCACTCTCATCTCAATCCCAGACAGGTTAGCGCCTGAATAAAACTCCCCCCTGCTCTGTCCCAATAGCTTACAAACTGCTGTACGGCTTTTAATGTATTAATTTGATATTTCACTAACTACCGTCTTAACTGAGGTATAAAAAGTTATTTCTCTAATTTCTCTCATTATTGCTTCCTTTTGGTTCTGTCATTTAATCATCCTCTATCCTCCACCTAATCACAGACCATTTATTTTTCTCCTCACCCCTTCTCTCAGCCTCTGTTCCTCTTTATAAGCGGCCCATTCTGCGACAGCTCCTGGTCCGGACGACCACAGATGCTGCCTGACCTGCTGAGTGTTTCCAGCACGGTTTCAGATTTCCAGTCTCTGCAGTATTTTGCTTTTTCTCAACCTGACTGTTTCGGTTAACACCCGCATTAAAATAGTGGCGAGAGGCGCATCAACTGAATGCGCCGAGTATTCACAGACTAACGTCGCCAACAGTAGCTTCTGGTCTGATGAGCTTTAACCTCAACCAGTGTGGCACTTCTATTTCTCACGCCAACCACTGCCAAGGTCTGATCAAGTGTCCCTGGCCTAAGCATGAGCCTGCCTTTTCTCCTTTCAGATGTCGATGGGCTTGTTGAGAATTTTCAACGTTTTCTGTTTATTCCAGACTCCGAGTCAAGTTGCCAACTTGGGGGAAGAGAGCTAATTTGCTGGGGGACAATTGGAGCTTTCAATACCGAGATCGATAGATTTTTGTTGGGTAAGGGTCTCAAGGGATATGGAGCTAAGGCGGGTAGATGGAGTTGAAGTGCAGATCTGCCAATGGTCTAACTGAATGGTCATGATGCGGAGATACCGGTGTTGGACTGGGGTGGACAAATGTGAGAAGTCGCACAACACCAGGTTATAGTCCAACAGCTTTATTTGAAATCACAAGCTTTCGGAGCGCTGCTCCTTCGTCAGGTGAAGTGAAGAGATGTATATAGGCACAGCATATATAGTCAGAGAACACTGCCAGAGGATTACAGTTAATCTTTCACTTCACCTGACGAAGGAGCAGCGCTCCGAAAGCTTGTGATTTCAAATAAAGCTGTTGGACTATAACCTGGTGTTGTGCGACTTCTCACATTTAACTGAATGGTGGAGCAGACTCGAGGGGCTGAGTGGCCTACTTCTGTCCCTATATTTACTCCGCAAAGCTAGTTTTAGCACGCTGGTTAACACGTTCCCATCGAATTGCTGCTCGTGCTATTGCAGGGCAGTTGCCTGCCTAACAACTGAGTGAAAGGAACGGCCGGCAGGAATTTACTGCAAATGGGTTAACCGGTCAGCAGAGGTAATTAAAGCCATTTGTGCCAAATGATGTCTCATACCCAGTGGATGTTGGATTAGGTTAGGGAGGGTGTCAAGGCCTTGGAGAGGATGCAGAGGAGATTTACTAGAATGGTACCAGGGATGAGGGACTTCAGTTATGTGGAGAGACTGGAGAAGCTGAGGTTGTTCTCCATAGAGCAGAGAAGGTTAAGAGGAGATTTGATAGAGGTGTTCAAAATCATGAAGGGTTTAGATAGAGTAGATAGAAACTATTTCCAGTGGCAGAAGGGTCGATAACAGCTGAGACATATTTAAAGTCATTGACAAAAGAACCAGAGGCGACATGAGGAAACTTTTCTTTTACACAGCAAGTTGTTGTGATCTGGAACGCGCTGCCTGAAAGGGCGGTGGAAGCAGATTTAGTAGCAACATTCAAAAGAGAATTGGATAAATACTTGACGAGAAAAAATTTACAAAGAGCAGGGGAACGGGATTAATTGGATCGCTCTACCAGAGAGCAGGCACAGGCACGATGGGCCGAACGGCCTCCTTCTGTGCTGCATCATTCTATGATGATTCTAATTCATCTCACTTCGCACCGTTACTGCTGTGAAAGTCAGAGAACTTTCTCATCCCGTTAGTCCGAACCAATTCAAACTCGGGTCCGAGTGGTGAAAGCAACTGTGTCACTCTCTGCCGGATTGACTGGTAGACAGAAGGCAGTACCTCTCCAGTCGCTGCTGCAGGACAGTTGATTGTTCCTTCAGCCTCTTCACCTCTTCCCTCCTGCTGCGGGTAAGCTCCTTGTTCTTGTGTAGATATCTGCGCAAACATAAGCAAGAGGTTCTCAATGTGTGGATATGACCAGATTTTCAGTGTCAAATAATAGCTCACACTTTAAAAAAAAAAAAAATTCATGGGATGTGGGCGTCGCCGGCAACGCCAGCATTTATTGCCCATCCCCAATTGCCCTTGAGAACGTGGTGGTGAGCCGCCTTCTTGAAATGAGTGGCTTGCTAGGCCATTTCAGAGGGCAGTTAAGAGTCAACCACATTGCTGAGAGTCTGGAGTCACATATAGGCCAGACCGGGTAAGGACGGCAGATTTCCTTCCCCAAAGGACATTAGTGAACCAGATGGGTTTTTAACGACAATCCGCTAGTTTCATGGTTCATCATTACTGATACTGAACTCACGTCTCTGGATTATTAGTCCGGGCCTCTGGATTACTAATCCAGTAACATAACCACTATGCTACCATACCCTGTTCACAAGGCACAAGGCAGTCAATGTCGGCATGCAACTTAAGCTCCTCTGAATCCTGTCGTCTCCACTGGGTCATGCATTGGCAACATACTGGAGGCCTGTCAATTGAGCTCCATAGGAGTTTAAGGACATCGCGGGTTGACTGGCTGCCCAATTTTTCTTCTCTTTTCTCCTGCCTCCACTTAGTGCAATATCGCAGCTGACGTTAGGAAATCATTAACATGCTGAACCGCAAACCCATGTCCCACTACATATTCCCTACAGTACAGCAGTGACCACACTTCCAAAAAAAAAGTACTTCATTGGCTGTAAAACGCTTTGGGGCGTCCTGAGGTCGTGAAAGACGCTATAGAAATGCAAGTCTTTCTTTATTTATATCTGCAGTTGCAAGTCATAGAGTCATACGGCACATGAGGAGGCCATTTGGCCCATCGAGTCCATGCCGGCTCTCTGTAGAGCAATCCAGTCAGTCCCGTTCCCCCGCTCTATCCCCGCAGCCCTGCAAGTTTATTTCCCTCAAGTGCCTATCCAGTCTCCCCTTGAAAACATTGAGTGTCTCCGCTTCCACTGGCAGCGAGTTCCAGGTCCTCGATACTCGCTGCGTAAAAAAGTTTTTCCTCACATCCCCCCTGTATCTCTTGCCCAAAACCTTAAATCTGTGTCCCCTAGTCCTTGTACCATCAGCTAGTGGGAACAGCCTTTCCCCGTCTAGCCAATCCAAACCCGTCATAATCGTGTACACCTCTATCAATCACCCCTCAACCTCCTTTGTTCTAATTAATGAAAACAAATCCAGCTTCTCCAACCTGGCCTTGTAGCTAAGATCCCCCATCCCCAGAACCATTCTGGTAAGTCTACCTACAACATCAGGAGATCCTCGAGAGATTTGCAAGGTATGCAAACTATGTTCAAAAGTTAATTTATGCTCCATAAGTACTTATTTTCCATTGACCACCAACTCCACTCACCTGTCCATGTAAATGACGTGAGGAAATTCCAGTTTCTTGTGAATTTTTTCTGGCCTACCCAAAGACTGATTAAACTCAAATCTAGAGAGTTCAAAAGTCAGTACGGGAGGTAGTTTTGTAAACCAGTTCTGGAAAAGAAATGGGCAGAACACTAAATACATGAGAGAGTTTCAAGTTCATCACTTAATGCTACTACACACACCCTGAGGCAGTGCGAGTACTTATTCATTCACAGATTAATCTGCAAGGTTAAGGACGAAAAGAACTTGCGCATTGATATTGTTCTCCATCACAGCTCTTAAATGATACTCTGCTGTCGCTGTAATGCAGGCACATCTGGCAGCCTTTTTGTACACAGCAAGATCCCACAAACCGCAATGAGATGAATGATCAGTTATTGGCCTAGAAATTCGGGCGTGCTCATTTGTGGGCGCATTGGGAGGGGTGGGGGGGGGGGGGGGAAGGCGGGGGCAGGGCACAATTCCTGCGCTTGAAAGGTGAGGCCCGAGGGGCCCTGATATTGGGCCTCAAGCCTCATTTCCATGAAGATAAGATTTTGGAATACTAACTGAAGCGTTGGTGTATTCTGAGACTTGCCTTTGAGGGGCCAGAGAGGAATCTTTGACAGAGGCTTCCTGAATTGGCATGGGGTCTTCTTTCTTTCTCCCTTGGAGGTGGGGTGGAGATACAGGGACAAGTCCAGTTAAAATTGGGACGGGCATGTATGGGGCCTGCTGGCCTTTCCTTATCCTCGGCAACACAACACATCGGAACATAGGAACAGGAGGAGGCCATTCAGCCCCTCGAGCCTGTTCCGCCATTCAATGAGATCATGGCTGATCTGCGACCTAACTCCATATACCCGCCTTTGGCCCATATCCCTTAATACCTTTGGTTAACAAAAAGCTATCAATCTCCGATTTAAAATTAACAATTGACACAGCATCAATTGCCGTTTGCGGAAGAGAGTTCCAAACTTCTACCACCCTTTGTGTGTCGAAGTGTTTCCTAATTTCACTCCTGAAAGGTCTGGCTCTAATTTTTAGACTATGCCCTCCTAGTCCTAGAATCCCCAACCAGCGGAAATAGTTTCTCTCTATCTACCCTATCTGTTCCCCTTAACATCCTGAAAACTTCGATCAGACCACCCCCTCAACCTTCTAAATTCCAGGGGATACAACCCTAATTTGTGTAATCTCTCCTCGTAACTTAACCCTTGAAGTCTGGGTATCATTCTGGTAAACACACAGAAGCCAACTCACCTCTTGGCCAGATCTGACCGACTGATCGGAATGGAGCGTCTCTATCTCCCCAACCACCATGGCTCCTTCCAGACACTCGTGGAGATCGTTGAAACCATTAACCTGCAGAGGGTACTGTCCGAAGGTTTCAATGTTAGAGAACATTTTGCCTGTAAAGGCGACAGAGGAAAGAAAAAACAAGATTCTCAGCTTGCTTCCCGGGGTACATCCGTTTACAGCAGGATGACGCAACCCATCATTCAGAAGAAATCAGTTCAGGTTCTGTCAGGAATACAGTGGGTGCTTTCATTCACATTAGATATAACTAGTGCAAAGAACTCAGTGAAAAATCTGCATATAAAGGAGTGCTTGTTGGAAACATGATCAGTCAGCTTCCAGTCGTAAAGGCATCCTCGTTCGGTTTTCTCCAATTAAATATTGGGAAGACCGAAGCCATTGTTTTCGGTCCCCGCCACAAACTCCGTCCCCTAGCCACCGACTCCATCCCTCTCCCCAACATCTGTCTGAGGCTGAACCACACTGTTCGCAACCTCGGTGCCATATTTGACCCTGAAATGAGCTTCCGACCACATATCCGCAGCATAACAAAGACGGCCTACTTCCACCTCCGTAACATCGCCCGTCTCCGCCCTTGCCTCAGCTCATCCGCTGCTGAAACCCTCATCCATGCCTAAGTTACCTCTAGACTTGACTATTCCAACGCACTCTTGGCTGGCCTCCCACATTCCACCCTATGTAAACTTGAGGTCGTCCAAAACTCGGCTGTCCGTGTCCTAACTCGCACCAAGTCCTGTTCGCCTATCACCACTGTGCTCGCTGACCTACATTGGCTCCCGGTTAAGCAGCACCTCGATTTCAAAATTCTCATCCTTGTTTTCAAATCCCTCCATGGCCTCGCCCCTCCCGATCTCTGTAATCTCCTTCAGCCCCACAACCACCCCCCCCCCCACCACCCCCCGAGATATCTGCGCTCCTCTAATTCTGCCCTCTTGAGCATCCCTGATTATAATCGCTCAATCTCTGGTGGCCGTGCCTTCTGTTGCCTGGGACCTGAGCTCTGGAATTCCCTCCCTAAACCTCTCCGCCTCTCTACCTCTCTCTCCTCCTTTAAGAAGCTCCTTAAAACCTACCTCATTGACCTGGTCACCTGCCCTAATTTATCCTCATGTGGATCGGTGTCAAATTATTTGTCTTAAAATACTCCGGTGCAGCGCCTTGGGATGTTTTACTACATTAAAGGCGCTATATAAATACAAGTTGTTGTTGTTGTCGTCGTGAGGAATTAGATCCTAGATAATCTCATGCTCTTCTTGTAGAGATAAAAAAATAACTCCCTCATCTTAGTCCTTTGGCCCCATCTTGCTCTCGAGACCCTTTAGGCGCCCAGCACCATGTGCCATTGTCTGAAAAATAGGGCAACAAATCTGGTGAAGGGTTTCTACCCGAAATGTTGACCTGTCTTATCTACTTTCAAATGCTGACAGACATTATATACACATTTGCAATATTTTCTTTTGGCAGGTAGGTAACCCATTTCTAAACCCTGTATACACCAAATTTCAGCGAGCCTAAAAAAAAGAGAGAGCGCGAGAGCTACAGTATGACTGACGCCGTCCCTCAGATATTTTAATCAAACTTCGCCAGACGCAATGGGCAAAGTCCCAACACTTCCTGGCGTGGCACATTACTGCACTGTTGGTGTAAAAGGACCGAGTGTCTAGCGACACCACTGTTTCAGCCAATGAGTTGGAGGCGGGGCGGGACGTACAGCAAACAAAATCTATTTACTCTGCAAACAGTAAACAAACAGACCTCTCGGAGCCGAGTCGAACTCATCCATTAAGAGAGAGAGAGAGGAACTTGTAACACATCAGCCCATCAGGGATTGATTCTCAGCCTCCCAACAGTCAAAGATCAAGGTACCAACCCAGCCCCCTAATTACATGCAATTCATAAAGACATGACAGAAATAATAAGTAAAAGTAATTTCAGAAAAGAGTTAATGAAGCGATAATGACAAGTCACAGCATGAATTTTGTACCGTCATGAATGCCTTCGGCCAAGAATGTTCCATAGAAGAGTTCCACCATTGGGTTCTGAGACTTTTTGTGTGAATTTCTGTAGCGTACAAAAGATGATGAAAATTTTTAATTACATCCATCAGCCTCCTTTTAATAGTTCACTGAGATAAAGTACAGCATAAATGATAAAGTGCCACACAATAGACTTGAAAGCAAAATTGAAGCCCATGGGATTAAAGGGACAGTGGCAGCGTGGATACGAAATTGGCTAAGAGACAGACAGCAGAGAGTAAAGGTGAACGGATGTTTTTCAGACTGGAGGGAAGTATACAGTGGTGTCTCCAAGGACAGTGTTGGTGACATAACTGGAGAAACTGGCTTAAAGGAATTACTACCCAAGAGTGTGGAGGAGCTGAACGGAGATACGATCCTTCACTCAGAAGAAACTTGCACCAACTTTTTCAATAACTTGGAGGAAATTATTACAAACAAGAGCATGAATATGATCACGTTACAGATCTGTTACATCTCTAACTTTTTCCAGTTCTGACGAAGGGTCATCGACCTGAAAAGTTAACTCTGTTTCTCTCTCCACAGATGCTGCCTGACCTGCTGAGTATTTCCAGCATTTTCTGTTTTTATTTCAGATTTCCAGCATCCGCAGTATTTTGCTTTTGCATGAATATGATCATCCCCATTTTTAAAATATCAAGTATGATTGAAGCATAACCTGATGGCTACCATGGGAAACAATGATCCTCAAGTGCCCTATGGAGTCCCTTCCCATGGAGTGGTCCTTCGAGTGCAGTGAGCTGAACTTACTTTATATTGGCTGCCATCTGGAACGCATCCTCCAACCAGTCCAGGAGTTTGTGTGTAAACTCACTCACATCCTGAAAGAAAAAAGACTTGCTTTTATATAACACCTTCCACGACCACCGGACATCCCAAAGCACTTTACTGCCAATGAAGTACTTATTTGAAGTGTAGTCACTGTTGTAATGTAGGAATCGCAGCAGCCAAGTTTCGCACAGCAAGGTCCCACAAACAGCAATGTGATAATGACCAGATAATCTGTTCTTTAGTGACGTTGATTGAGGGATAAATATTGGCCAGGACACCAGGGATAACTCCCCTGCTCTTCAAAATAGTGCAATGGGATCTTTTATATCCACCTGAGAGAGCAGACGGAGCCTCGGTTTAACGTCTCATCCGAAAAATGCACCTCCGACAGTGCGGCACTCCCTCAGTACTGCACTGAAGTGTCAGCCTAGATTTTTGTGCTCAAGTCTCTGGAGTGGGACTTGAACCCACAACCTTTCTGACTCAAGAGACGAGGGTGCTACCCACTGAGCCACAGCTGACCCGCCTGGTTAAAAACAAAGACAGAAAATAATGCAGGGAGTATTAGGAGGTTGGTTCAGGTAAACAAGGCTCTTAATTTGATCTCATCACTCCCAATTCCAGAACACCAACCCTACCGCTTTCACCTTTAACATCGATCTAAGGTAGGACCTTGGGTTAATGTCTCATATGAAGGATGGCACCTCTGACAATGCAGCACTCCGTGAGTAGTGCATGGAATGTTGGCCTAGATTATGTGCTCATTACCCTAGCATGGGGCTCAAACTCATAACTTTCTGACCCAGAGAAGAAAGTAATGCCAACTTAGTCAAGCGTCAAGATCTAGGAGTCCACGTACACTCCCAGTACCAACTTCCCAATGTCCAGTCCTAGGCTCATGGTGGAAAAGTTAACACTGGTTCTTAACAACCAGCTGAATCACCTTAAGAAATGGATAGGACCTTGGCTTAATGTCTCAACCAAAGGGACACCATCACTGACAATCCAGCATTTCTTCAGTACTGCACTGGTGTATCTGTCTGCATTATGTGGTCAAACTCCGAGTATTGTTTCAGAGATCCGAGTGATACCAAACTAGCCAAGCCGATACAAGGATCTTTCAAACTTCAAGGGGGGAAAATTGGGTTGCTTTGCGCCTCCCGTTAGCGCTAACAGGGTGCAAAGCACCTGGCGCCCGGGCGCGGCACCGCTAACACATCCTGCGAAATTCAGCGGGAGGTTAGCGGCAGCGGTAGCGCCCCGTGGTGCTGCGCCTCCGGCGATGACTGCGATAAAAGTAACGCCCCGGCGAAGTTAGCGCCCCAATTTCACCCCCCCCCCCCAGTCTTTATCTGAAATCATTTCCCATATTTCCAGTTATGACGTACCTATCAGTGTAATTACTGTGATGCCTACATCATAACTGGAAATGGATGAAGAGGGGAAGTTACTTAATACATTTGTAAATGCGAAGGAATTAATAATACGTAATAAATGGAACAAACCGTATGGCAATTTATGAAACATTAAGTATATTTACACCAATTGAGTGAGCTACATTCATTCAACATTCTATGAGACATCTGTTAAAGTGTTAAAGATTATACAATAATGTCTATATATCAACAACAGGTAGGTCAGCATCTGAAACAGAAAGATGAGTTAACGCTCATCAGAAATTATTGCAAGTTCCCAACTGAAATGTTAACCTATCGTTCTCTTCCACGTGTTGAACGATCTACAAGGTCATTCTCGAATTTTCCATTTTTAATCAGCATTTAAGGCTCATGTTTAAATCTCTCATTATCAGCCTAGTTGTACACCTCTCTTGAGGTTATAATTTCTATATTATCATGTGTGTAATGAGTGATTCTTCGACCCACCTGCTGTGCCTCGCTTGACCGAAATGCATCCTTAAGGAGTTCTACTGCACTCGATGGATCAACATACTTCCGCTTGGAGGCAACCATCAAGGCAAATAGGCACCGAAGTTCCTGCATAAATGCCAAGTTTCGCTGCTCCTGTTCAATAAATAACACACTTAGAAGTTACAAATAACTATTAATATACACCCCAGCGTGAACCCATGTGTATTGGCTGGGTTAAAGTAATTGTTCAACAATGCTTCACACACCTACCGCCCTCCATAAACTTGAGCTCATCCAAAACTCTGCTGCCCGTGTCCTACCTCGCACCAAGACCCGTTCACCCATCAACCCTGTGCTCGCTGACCTACATTAGCTCCCAATCCGGCATCACCTCAATTTAAAAATTATCAACCAATCCCTCCATGGCCTCGCCCCTCCCTAATTCTGTAACCTCATCCAGCCCTACAACCCTCCAAGATCTCTGCACTCCTCCAATTCTGGCCGCTTATGCATCCCTTATATTCATTGCTCCACCATTGGCGGCCGTGCCTTCAGCTGCCTAGGTCCTAAGCTCTGTAATTCCCTCCCTAAACCTCTCTGTCTCTCTACCACCTTAAAACCTACCCCTTTGACCAAGCTTTTGCTCACCTGTCCTAATATCTCATGTGGCTCAGTATCAAATTTTGTCTGATAATGATCCTGTTAAGGGGTCGGCCATTTAAGACTGAGATGAGGAGGAATTTCTTCACTCAGAGAGTTGTGAACCTTTGGAATTCTCTACCCCAGAGGGCTGTGGATGCTGAGTCTTTGAGTATATTCAAGGCTGAGATCGATAGATTTTTGGACACTAGGGGAATCAAGGGATATGGGGATTGGGCGGGAAAGTGGCGTTGAGGTCGATGATCAGCCATGATCTTATTGAATGGCAGAGCAGGCTCGAGGGGCCGTATGGCCGACTCCTGCTCCTAATTCTTATATGTTCCCTCATTGGGATGAGAAGCCCCTATCCTATTTCCCACAACCAATCTCCAACCCCTCTCTCTTTATTCACCATTACCCAATGTTGCACTTTCATTATCACAGGTTTGTGGGTCGCCAATGGCTACATCATATGCAATGCGCTCCACTCAGCTCCTGTCCTCCCCCTCGTTGCTGAATAAGGCACTTCTCCATTCGACAACAGAAATTTCTATTTTGACTGTGCAATGCTTTTCTTTTTACATAAATGACATAGAATTTACAGCACAGTAACAGGCCATTCGGCCCAACAGGTCCGTGCCGGCGTTTATGCTCCACACGAGCCTCCTCCCACCCCTCTCATCTCACCCCATCAACATATCTTTCTATTCCTTTCTCCCTCAAGTGTTTAACTAGTTTCCCCTTAAATGCATCTATGCTATTCACCTCAACCACTCCCTGTGGTAGCGAGTCCCACATTCTGCTCAGTCTCTAAGTAAAGAAGTTTCTCCTGAATTCCCTATTGGATTTATTAATGAGAGACTATCTTACATTTATGACCCCTAAAATCAGTCTCCCCCACAAAGGGAAACATCGTCTCTAAGTCTACCCTATCGAACCTCTTCATAATTTGAAAGGCCTCTATTAGGTCGTCCCTCAGCCTTCTCTTTTCTTGAGAAAAGAGCCCCAATCCTGTTTAGCTATCTTTCCTGATAGTTATAACCTCTCAGTTCTGGTATCGACCTTGTAAATCTTTTTTGTTTTTGCGCCTTTGGACCATTTCATGGATGAACTTACAGTGTGGCTTCTGCAGTTTTCGTGTGGATTTTCTGGCACCGTGTAGTTCAGCACTAGCCGTCGAAACTCAGGCAGTTGGAAGAGGGACTGAGAAAAATATATATACAAAAGCAGAAGTTAAACATACGAGGAACTCGACTGGACCTGAACTGTTCTCTACAGATTCCAAACAGCCTCTACCCAAAGGTGCAGAACAGAAATGAGAATCTGTCACACAGAATCCAACTGGACTTGTTCCATAGCTTACAGGCATATCATTGTCCTTTCAGCTCATCTGTCCTTTCAGCTCATCATAGAGTCACAGAGGCACAGAAGGAGGCCATTCGGCCCATCGAGTCCGTGCCGGCTCTCTGTAGAGCAATCCAGCCAGTCCCATTCCCCCCCCCGCTCTATCCCTGTAGCCCTGCAAGTTTATTTCCCTCAAGTGCCTATCCAGTCTCCCCTTGAAAACATTGTGTGTCTCCGCTTCCACCAGCAGCGAATTTCCAGGTCATCACCACTCGCTGCGAAAATTTGCTTCACCCCAGATAGGACTTGAACCCACAATCCCTGGCTCCGGAAACCAGTGCCTTATTCATTAGGCCACTGGGGCTGTAATAATCCCCATGTGACCTACACTGCTCAAAATTTCAACAGTTCCCACAGAATAAATATAGGATCACCGGCACTTTGATCAAAATCTGATGACTTAATAAATCTGGATGCACAAAACTCAGGATATAAAGTAATACCTTAATCTCACTGCCTGCTGTTGTTATCCTCATTAATATACTGTGTAGAGCTAATTTTTGTAAAAGTACACCTGTACTAACATAGGAATTGCCAGATGAAAAAAGACCAAGGTCCATCTACTTCACCTTCTACCATCCTGGTATGATGTATGATCCATGATGCAACTAATCACAGCACAACTATTAGCCAGATCTCCCTATCTCTTCTTTGAAATAGCGCCGTGGAATCTTTTATATCTACCCGATGGGGCAGACGGGGCCTCGGTTTAACGTCTCATCTGAAAGACAGCACCTCCGACAGTGCAGCACTCCCCCAGTACTGCACTGAAGTGTCAGCCTAGATTATGTGCTCAAGTCTCTGGAGTGGGACTTGAACCCACAACCTTCCGACTCAGAGGCCAGGGTGCTACCCACTGAGCCACAGCCGACACAAGCCATCCAGGCACTGCTGGCTAGAGGAGGAAAGATGCTGGCAAACACAAGACCCTGACAGTACCACAGCCCTGAGGAGAGTTACGCCATTCTCAGCAGTGATTCACGCAGCAGTAAATATGTACCGTCGCTGAATTGTCAACAAAGGGAGGTATCGGTAAACTCAAAAGTAATTGCTTGAACAGTTTTAGCTTAGGGGAAACAAACATTTTATGTACCATTGCTCCTGCTGTAACATCTAAATGTCATCAATGAGAACTCATTGCTCACCATCCCTGATCATGTCGCTTCACTGAGTTGAGTTTATAACTGGTGGTTGAGCAGGTAAATGCAGAGCACGCTCTGGCACTAAGTCACGCAGACCAGAAATCCCAGCTTCAATCTCTAGTCCATTCTGCTACAACTGACCTCAGTATCCCTCGGATGCGAGGCCCTGTGCTCGCTGACCTAGTTTGGCTCCCAGTTGAGCAACACCTCAAAATTTAAATTCTTATCCTTGTGTTCAAATCTCTCCATGACCTTGCCCCTCCCTATATCTGTAACCTCCTTCAGCCCTACAAACCTCTGCATTCTTCCAATTCTGGTCTCTTGCGCATCCCTGATTTCCATCGCACTACCATTGGCGCCCGTGATTCAGCTGCCTAGGCCCTAATCTCTGGAATTTCCTCCCTAATCCTCTCCGCCTCTCTACCTCTCTCTCCTCCTTTAAGAGGCTCCTTAAAACCTACCTCATTAACCAAGCTTTTGGTCACCTGCCCTAAAATCTCATGTGGCTCGATATCAAATTTTGTCTGACCATCGCTCCTGTAAAACGCCATGGGAAGTTTTACTACATTAAAAGCGCCACATAAGTAATGTTATTGTTGTTGTTGAGGTGTGTGTTGTAATTAACTAGGGTTCCTGTTCCTGAGTGCCCCCTGCGGGAAATGTATATGCATACATATTAGATGACGACAAAAATCAGGGTTAGCGGTCATGTTCTCCAACGGTCAGATAACCCATCGACACTCATTGTCCAAGCTCAACAGTGAAGTATGGCCACATGGGAGAGATGCTCGAGGAGCCACCGCTATCTGTAGAACAGCACCCGCTCAGGAGAGGGAATGTTAGGGGAGAAAACCCATGGAAGGATTAAAAAAAACAGATGAGAGACGAGAGGTGCAACCAGGAACAAGTTGTGGGCGGGAAGGCGATCAAGGACAATTCCAAAATAAAGAGCGGAGGGGAGAAGACACCAAAATTTATGGTGGGGGGGTGGGGGAAAGAGACATTTGCCACATTGCCAGCTGTGGCTCAGTTGGTGGCACACTCGCCTCTGAGTCAGAAGGTCGTGGGTTCACAGTCCAACTCCCAGGACTTGAGCACATAAAGCTAGGCTGACACTCCAGTGCAGTGCTGAGGGAGTGCCGCACTGTCGGAGATCCCGTCTTTCGGATGAGACGTTAAACCGGGACCCCGTCTGTCCTCTCAGTTGGACATAAAAGATCCCACGGCACTATTTCGAAGAAGAGCAGGGGAGTTCTCCCCGGTGTCCTGGGGCCAATATTGATCCCTCAACCGACATAACAAAAACAGATTATCTGGCCATTTTCCACTTTGCGGTTTGTGGGAGCTTGCTGTGCGCAAATTGGCTGCTGCGTTTCCCACATTACAACAGTGACTCCACTTCAAAAGTACTTCATTGGCTGTAAAGCGCTTTGAGACGCCCGGTGGTCGTGAAAGGCGCTATATAAATGCAAGTCTTCCTTCTTCCTTCCTTCCCTCCTCCCCCCCCCCCAGTCATTGCACTTACTCAAAGACACAGAGGGGTAGAAATTTGTCTCGGGCAGTATCGGATCGGCCGCCCGTTACACACAGCGGCTGATATTCACAGCATTGACTGCAATGGGACTGAATATCAGACGCTGCGTGTAACGGGGCGGGCGATCCGATACCGCCCGTATAGCGCCACCGCCCCAGACGAATTTCTAGCCCAGAAAATGTACAGATTTATAACAGTTAATTATAGGATTTTGTCACAACGGGACAGGAAAAAAAAAAATCTCTTCGATAAAAAGGGATAAGGCTGATGACATTCCCTTTCAAAGAAGCATTCCTCATTCTGCTAACTGAAAAATTAAATTCTCTGAGTTTTATACAGCTGCATTTTTAAATGGGGCTCCAAGAGATGTGTTTGTGTCAACAGAACTCAGCTGACCACCTTCTCACCTGTTTATCTCTGACTAAGATTGTAAAGTGAGACCATCTGCTCCGATAAACAACACAAAGCAACCAGCACAGCCTCAGCACATTAACTGCCATCTGACACCAACCTACAAAACGATACTATGGCACATACTCAACGAGAGATACCTCCTCGGTGCCAAATTAAAACTTACATGGTTTGCTCTGGACAACATAATTCTGCAGCCAATTTGGCTCGAACTCAGAGAATTAATCACAGCAAGGATTACATTCCCAGCGAAAATGATCTCTCTGTTATCCGACAGTGCTATCCAATCAGTGGACGCGGGCAGAAGGTAAAACCCAGAGTGTACATTGGCAACACTTCCATTTAAAAAGCTGCCGCTGCAATTTATGCAGAGTTGCGCGCATTTGTTAAAAAGGATTAATGCAGTATTGCTCCCAAAGGGATCAATCAGAGAATCTGGTGAACACTTCAGACCAAGTGGTGTGAAGCCACTCGTGCCAGTATGTGGGTACCATTTTCTGCGGGGCTACTGGAACAAAGGTTGACTAAAAAACCTCAGGTTAGGATATGGTGGAAATTTACTGAACAAAAGAAAGAAGATAAAGACCAACAACTTGCATTTGTGTAGCACCTTTAACCTCGTAAAACGTCCCAAGGTGCTTCACAGGAGTGATTATCAAACTAAATTTGGCACCGAGCCACATAAGGAGATATTAGGACAGATGACCAAAAGCTTGGTCAAAGTAATTTTTAAGGAGTGTATTAAAGGAGGAAAGAGAGGTAGAGAGGCGGAGAGGTTTAGGGAGGGAATTCCAGAGCTTAGGGCCTTAGCAGCTGAAGGCACGGCCGCCAATGGTAGAGCGATTTAAAATCGGGATGCACAAAAGGCCAGAATTGGAGGAGCGGAGATATCTCTGAGGATTGTAGGGCTGGAGGAGGTTACAGAGATAGGGAGGGGCGAGGTCATGGAGGGATTTGAAAACAAAGATGAGAACTCTGAAGATAGTGAACCGGTTAGGGCCCTTTTCTCTAGGTAAAGAAGTTTCTCCTGAATTCCTTATTGGACTTATCTTAATATTTATGGCCCTAGTTTTGGACTCCCCCACAAGTGGAAACATTTTCTCGACATCTACCCCATCAACCCTTTCAGAATCTTAAATGTTTCTATCAGGTCCACCCCTCAGTAGATGGAGCAACCTCATGTACTGTGCTCCCCAAATGGGAGTAATGCTAACTCTTGGGAAAAGCCAAATAAACCTGTGGCCAATTTCCGGATAAAACTTGGGAAATTTCTCTCCAACCCCACAAGGTAATCAAACAAACTCAGGGAGACCCTGGTTGCCTATAGGCCCATCACTAGACGAACTGAACTGACTGCCACCCACCCAACTGAGCCAACAAGGAGCCCCAGAGTTGTTTCTTCTACTTAAAATGAGACAATGTGACGCCAATCTAAATCAAAAACAATCTCTGCAAGATACGGCGAAATCTCTTGACTCTCAAAAATCAGAGAGAAAGCTCTAAATCGCATGCAAGTTCACAAAGCAAAGTACAAAAAGGGAATCAGGCAGAAACGTATAGAATTCCCTCCCTAAACCTCTCCGCCTCTTTATCTCTCTCTCCTCCTTTAGGACACGCCTTAAACCTTACGCCTTTGACCAAGCTGTCCTAATATCTCTTTATTTGGTTCGGTATCAAATTTGTTTTGGTATCAAATTTTGTTTCATAATTGCTCCTCCTGTGAAGCGCCTTGGGACGGTCTACTACATTAAAGGCGCTATATGAATGAAAGTTGTTGTTGTTGTTGTACTGTAACAGGCGAGGAGAGCCACAGGTGGGGGGGGTGAAGAATAATAGATGTTCACTCTGGATCGTGTCCGCCTCATTACCTGGATCACTGCACTGAACCAGCAGGTGTTTCCGACGTTCTTGAGTCCCACTGGCCACTTATCCTCACGTTTCCGATCGTGCGGGTTGGGAGAATCCCCCCACGCTTCACACCTCTTCCTTTTCAACCCGGCTTTACTCTCACCAGCACTTGTGTCGCCCGCTCTGTAACACAAGGAGACAATTCTATCACTGTTAAACCAAGAGGCGCAAAACATGACGTAGGAGGACACTAGGTTCAATCTACATCAAGAGAGAAAAAAAATTGTAGAGTTTTCTTTTTATACAATGGTGACACCTTTAAAAGTACTTTTACCTAAAACACAAATGCAACGAAGCAAAGAGATAATGGGGTGGATAGACTCGTGCTTACAATCTACTACTCCGGGGAGGGACCGAACAAAGGCCAGGTGTCTTCTGTAAGAATATATCAGTTGGAAAGCTTCAAGTAGGACCCTGTTCCTAGAAGGACCGAGACTGACGCAGGCAGTGATTTGGAAACAGGGCACGAGAAGCACAACTAGGTCGGGGGGGCAGGGGGCGGAGGTGGGGGGGGGGGGGGCAAGGAGATCAGGAATATGAACATAAGAAATAGGAGCAGCAGTAGTCCATACGGCCTCTCGAGCCATTCAATAAGATCATGGCTGATCTTCGACCTCAACGCCACTTTCCCGCCCAATCCCCATATCCCTTGATTCCCCTAGAGTCCAAAAATCTATCGATCTCAGCCTTGAATATACTCAACGACTGAGCATCCACAGCCCTCTGGGGTAGAGAATTCCAAAGATTCATAACCCTCCGAGTGAAGAAATTTCTCCTCATCTCAGTCCTAAATGGCCGACTCTTTATCCTGAGACTATGCCCCCTAGTTCTAGACTGTCCACCCAAAGTAAAAAAAAAGAGGATCCTTGCAATATCACAGTGGTTCTGTTACTGGGCTAGTAATCCAGAGGCCTGGACTAATGATCCGGAGTCATGAGTTCAAATCCCACCACGACAGCTGGGGAATTTAAATTCAGTTAATTAAATAAATCTGGAATTTAAATAAACCTTTAAATCTTTAATGGTGACCATGAAACAACTGGTTCACTAATGTCCTTTAGGGAAGGAAATCTGCTGTCCTTACCTGGTCTGGCCTATATGTGGCTCCAGACTCACAGCAATGTGGTTGACTCTTAACTGCCCCCTGAAATGGCGGCCCACCACCACCTTCTCGAGGGCAATAAAAAATACTGGCCTTGCCAGAGACGCCCACATCCCATGAATGAATAAAAAAAACTTTCATACCAGGATATTGCTCCCTCCCCCACCAACAAAAAACAGTTGGGTTGAGCGGATGGTCAAAGCCAAACACCAAGCCAAGTGCTGTAGAAACAAACCACTTCACAACTTCCAGAATCTGAATCAGAACTTGGCATCGGGCTAAACGTTCAATGCTCATCCCAGATTCCTGAACAGTACTGATTATTGTGGCTTGTACAAAAATATAAAATGGGAAAAGAAAGGGCCCATTCAATTCTCAAAACCACTGCATGACGACGTTTCTGGAGCACTGTACTGGTTAGGGTCCTGATTCTCCGTGGCAATTCCGGCTTCCGTCTGCAGCTTCTTGCTTTCCCGCAGGCTGAGCGCGATCGCCTTCTGGAGGTCCTCCTTCTCGTCGCCAGTGAGGTCAATGACACCTGAAAGAAACAACGGGATTGGTGTGGATTTATGGATCAGAAACTGGACTGAAGTAACAACATACGAGCTGCTGCGCACAGTCTGAAGATGTGCTTTGCACTTTTTAATTCGCACTATGGGTAAGTAGAGGTTTTTAAATCACCATTCTCACTGATGTGTTTTTCTTTGAACGATGGAAGTCACAGGCCAGGTGAGAAGAGGAGGAGGGGGGGGGGGGGGGGGGGAAGTGGGCACTGGAGACAGTGCACTGCAGTGTCCACTGGTGAACAATGCAGCCTCTCTCTCCCTGATCATCTCTTTCCCTCAACGCAAACCCCCTCTCCCCCAAAACCAACTGGCTCGGAAGTGAAGCGAAGTCAACTGCAGGCGCTAAGTACTTACTGCCACGTGACTGGTTGTCTGTGGCTCCACTGATCTCATTGTCTGGTTCATTGGCTGTTGCTCCGTAACTCGGTTCCCTGGCACTTTCATCGGTGAGGAAGCTCACTGCCTGATTTATGTCCCCGCTGCTGACCTGTGAGCGAGAGGACAATAACATTAAAAGATGACGACGACGATTCAGCACGCTCACCATTGCTATTTAAAAAACAAAAATGAAATGCTAACTGCTTTAGTTACATTTTTTGTCGGGCGGGGGGGGGCGAACTGGAATATTTGAACACGGATTCCTGAACATCAGAGAGAGGAGCTGAATAATCAAATGCTCTCCACCTCTCCCTCCTCCTTTAAGACAGACCTTAAAACCTACCTCTTTGACCAAGCTTTTTAGTCACCTGCCCTAATATCTCCTATGTGGCTCGGTGTCAGCTTGTTGTCTGATTATGCTCCTGTGAAACGCCTTAGGATGCTTTACTACATTAAAGGCGCTATATATATGCAAGTTGTTGTGTATGGTACTGAGTCATAGAAACCAGCTGTGTCCCAAGTTTGACCCATGGTTCCTGCTGTATCAGCTGATCTCAGCTGGGGGCACGAGTGGGAACAAAACAATTGCCCTCAGTACCTTGGACTAAAGAACAAACTTGCATTTATATAGCGCCTTTCACAACCTCAGGCCGTCTCAAAGCGCCTTACAGCCAAGGAAGTACCTTTGAAGCGTTGTCACTGTTGGAAATGCTAGAGAGGAGATTAAAAAAGAATCATCCCACTTGTGATTGTTATCCAGTGACCCCCCCCCCCCCCTACACAAGTGCACACTTAAGATGGAGCTAAAACACGTACAAACAGTCCACTTATCCTCGGTGCCCTGGCTCACCCCATGAAGAATAAGCCAATGGATAAGGTGCCAGACGGTTGCACTAAGAAACAGAGGAGAGGAGGGAAGAAAGGTGAAAAACACCGGCTCACAGGAATCAATGAGTCCCACCAGCAGGGAATGCCGAGTCATCAGCAATGCACCTTTGACTGTGTATGTTGAGCTCCATTATGTGAAAGGATCAGGGGGGCAAGTCATCCCAGACTGCCCTCCATACCACCGCACCGCTGGTTTCAGAGTGAAGTCTGAGGAGGTGGATTCCTGCGATTCCCATTAGTCAGGGAATTGTGCAGGGCAAGAAGTCAGGGGGCTATGTTAAGTTGGGTAGAAAGACACATTAATCAAAAATGTGCAGGTGGTGTTCGGAAACAACATGGATGAGTGCTGTACCTCCAGTGCAGTACTAAGGAAGTGCTGCATTATTCAAGGTGTCTTCCTTTGGATGAGACGTTAAACCAAGGTCCTGCCTGATGTTAAGAATCTATGACAATATTCGGGGAAGAGCAGGGAAGTCTCTCTGTGTCCTGGCCAACATTTCTCCCAATGCAACCAAAAACAAATTAGCTGGTCATGCTTCTCACTGCTATGTGCAAAAATGGCTGCAGCATGTGCTAGCATAGTCACTGCATTTCAAAGCAATTCATTGTACACGAAGCGTTTTTGGAATTTTGAAGAGGTGCGTTAAGGTGCTCTACAAAAGAATGTCTTTTCTTCCACAGCTTCACTCAATAAATGAGTGGCTGCAGTTTCAGACTTCTGCCACGAGAGGCCACAAGTTAGCTACGTAAATCCTGCACTACTTCTTTGTAGAAAGGTTTCAGGTTCTTCAGCCACCGGATCCACAGAGAGTGTGGCCCTGCTGTCTCAGAGCGCGCACCACATCCACGGCAGTGACCGCCTTGCGCTTGGGTGCGCTCAGCGTGGATCAACCGCATCCCTGATCACGTTCTCCGGGGAAACCTTCAGCGGGTCTGCTTGTAGATCAGACCGAAGATCCGCTCGACAACGCCACAACGAGCCAGGTGGCTGCTTTGGTGATGCCTTGGACAACATCACAGAGCACTTGGCTCCACCTTTGCCCAGTCCGTTGCCTCTGCCAGATTATAATTCCATCCCCAATTTGCAGAACTACACAGAATGACGCAGTATTTACAGCACAGAAACAGGCCATTTGGCCCAACTGGTCTATGCCGGTCTTATGCTCCACACGAACTTCCACCCACCCTACTTCATCTCACCCTATCAGCATATCCTGCTATTCCCTTCTCCCTCATGTACTTATCCAGCTTCCCTTTAAAACTTCGAATGGTATAAAATGGGTCCCTCCACATTTGGGGGGGGGGGGGGGGGGGGGGAGAGAAAACACTCTAGGATGCCACAAAAGCCATGACAAGCACCGATGTCCCCTCAAAATTACTCCCCTCTCCTCGGCCCATGCCCACCCGAGATGCATGGGCAGGAACAACTATCAATGCTGACGGCAAGAAAATGCATCTCTCCACAAAAACCTCCTCCCACTTCAAAAAATGTGAATTCGACACCTGTTAGACACGTCAGTCAGACCCAATTATGTACAAAAATTGGGAAAATACCAAGCAGCTTGGGCTGCCTTCCCGAGACCTGAAGAAGGAAGCTCAGCCCAGGGACTAGCAGCACGATAAGTTTCTGCTCCTTTGAATGCAGCCTGAAGTGCCAGCCAAGGTTGGGGGGGGGGGGGGGGGGGGGGGGGGGTGCGGGGAAAGAGGTTGAATTGGCTCCAGATCAGAGACTTCAGTTTTACTGACATTTAAGCTGTTGGAAATTATGATTCATCCACATCTCAACGTTGCACTGGCAGTTGGACAGGACAACAGTGGTGGAACTGATGATGGAAACAGAAATAGAACACTGTGTTATCTGCGTCCACGTCAAAGCTATCTCCAGGCTTATGGATGATATCGGCAAGGGGCACCATGAACAACAACAACAACTACTTGGAGTTAACGTAGTAAAACGTCCCAAGGCGCTTCACAAGTGCGTCATCAAACAAAATCTGACACTGAGCCACATAAGGAGATATTAGGACAGGTGACCAAAAGCTTGGTCAAAGACAGAGGTTTCAAGGAGCGTCGTAAAGGCGGAAAGAAAGGTAGAGAGGCGGAGAGGTTTAGGGAGGGAATTCCAGAGCTTAGGACCCAGGTAGCTGAAGGCACGGCCACCAATGGTGGGACAATGAAAATCAGGGATGTGCAAGAGGCCAGAATTGGAGCAGCGCCGAGATCTCAAAGGGTTTTAGGGCTGGAGGAGGTTACAGAGACAGGGAGGGGGCGAGACCTTGGCGGGATTTGGAAACAAGGATGA
Source organism: Squalus acanthias (assembly GCA_030390025.1). Classification (NCBI taxonomy): domain Eukaryota; kingdom Metazoa; phylum Chordata; class Chondrichthyes; order Squaliformes; family Squalidae; genus Squalus; species Squalus acanthias. The sequence continues at coordinate 58,214,137 of CM059445.1, forward strand.
GAATTTTGAAATCAAGTTGGTGTAGAGAGCACAAGGTGAAAATGTTCCACTTCAAGCACATATCCAACACTTTCATGAGCACAAAATCGACCAAAAATGGAAATTAAGGTAACGGCCGATCGACTAAGCCACTCACAATATTTACAATAAGCGTTCTTGTGGCCAATGTTTATATATACTTCAATTGTCCTACATGCAGAAAAGAAAAAGAGAAACAATGGGTGTGATCCAAAAGGAAGCCATTCCTCATTGTTGGACAAGAGCAGAAGTGTCACAATATGTATTAGCTCATCCGATGGCTCATTGATTAACCGCACTGTGTGGTTTGGTACTGAACCACATAGTAACACAGGTTACGAGAGTTTAATTACTGATTTTTTTGCTCTCAACCAAAGTTCTAGAATTGGCCTCCTGAGCTGGGCAAGGGGAGAAGTTAAGTCGTCCAATCCGGATTGCTGTCCAGTGACCCCTGCTAGAAAGTGCACGTGAAAGAAAAGGAAGAACTTGCATTTATATAGCGCCGCTCACAACCTCAGGATGTCCCAAAGCGCTTTACAGCCAGTTAATTACCTTCTGAAGAGTAGCCACTGTTGTAATGTAGGAAACGTGGCAGCCAATTTGTGCACAGCAAGCTCCCTCAAAAACAAAGTGATAATGGCCAGATCACCTGCTTTAGTGATGTTGTTTGAGAGGTAAATAGGGGCCTTGGCTTAACGTCTCATCCGAAAGACGGCACCTCCGACAGTGCAGCACTCCCTCAGTACTGCACTGGGAGTGTCAGCCTAGATTTTTGTACTCAAGTCTCTGGAGTGGGACTTGAACCCACAACCTTCTGACTCAGAGGCGAGAGGGATAGAGTGCTACCCACTGTGGGGGATTGACAGGGTAGATGCTGAGAGGCTGTTTTCCCCTGGCTGGGGAGTTTAGAACCAGGGGTCACAGTCTCAGGATAAGGGGTCGGCCATTTTGGACTGAGATGAGGAGGAATTTCTTCACTCAGAGGGTGGTGAATCTTTGGAATTTTCTACCCCAGAGGGCTGTGGAGGCTGAGTCGTTGAGTATAGTCAAGGCCGAGATCGATAGATTTTTGGATTCAAAGGAAATCAAGGGATATGGGGATCTGACGGGAAAATGGAGTTGAGGTTGAAGATCAGCCATGATCTCATTGAATGGCGGAGCAGGCTCGAGGGGCCGTATGGCCGACTCCTGCTCCTATTTCTTATGTTCTTATGATAGTGAGGCAAAACCTCACCTTCATCTATTAAGAATCAGTTAGATACTGGGGAAGTGTTGGGTGGGTTGGGGGGAGGTGAAAGGGGAGGGGAAAGACCATAGGATCTTTCCAGATGGATGAGCTAAGATGGGTCACATAGTCTTTCTCACCCCTATCTGCTGTGCAATCAGGCTTGCGTTTAAATACATGAATCAGTGGATTACTAACCTGGAGCGCCTTTTGCAGCAGTCGATTGTCATGAATCCCTGTGATTTCTCGCAGCTGGCTGATGATTAAGCAACTGTTCTGGGGGGGGGGAAAAAAAAGAGAGAAAGATGAGGAGTGAAAGGGAGCAGAGATCAGCACGTTTCTGATGCTGCGCGGATGCTGAGCCCACGCAGTTTCCAAAGTTACCGACTTGGATTACTGGTCGAGGATCAGAACGCACAGAACATAACTGGTCCTGATCTCAAGACCTCGACAACCAGATACCATAACTTCAGTTAACCTTCTGATTTCATAGGCTCATAGAAATTACGGCACCAACGCAAGGCCATTAGGGGCATTGTGCCGATGCCTGTTCTTTAAATGTCTTCAGCTATCTACTCTAAACCCGTTTACCTTTACCGCATATACTTTTCAACTAATTATCCAGTTACCTTCTAAATTGTGCGATTTCCTTTAACACTACAAGGAAGAACTTGCATTTCTATAGCGCCTTTCGTGACCTCAGGATGTCCCAAAGCGATTTACAGCCAATTAAATACTTTTGAAGTGTAGTCACTGTTGTAGTGTAGGAAACGCGGCAGCCAATTTGCACACAGCAAGCTCCCACAAACAGCAATGTGACAATGACCAGATCATCTGTTTTTAGGTATTGGTTGAGGGATAAATATTTGGCCAGGACACTGGGGGAGAACTCCCCTGCTCTTCTTCGAAATAGGGCCGTGGGATTTTTTACATCCACCTGAAAGGGTAGATGGGGCCTCGGTTTAACGTCTCACGCAAAAGACGGCACCCCCTCAGTACTGCCCCTCTGACAGTGCAGCACTCCCTCAGTACTGCCCCTCCGACAGTGCGGCGCTCCCTCAGTACTGCCCCTCCGACAGTGCGGGGCTCCCTCAGTACTGCCCCTCCGACAGTGCGGCGCTCCCTCAGTACTGCCCCTCCGACAGTGCGGCACTCCCTCAGTACTGCCCCTCCGACAGTGCGGCGCTCCCTCAGTACTGCCCCTCCGACAGTGCGGCGCTCCCTCAGTACTGCCCGGAGTGGGACTTGAACCCACAAACCTCTGACTCAGAGGCTACTAAGTGAGCCACAGCTGACACTTAACTTTCACAGCAGATCTCTTACGTGACACATAAGGCCCCGATTTTAACCCCAGGTGGATTCCCCGCTCAGGCCGGAGTTATAATTATAGTCGGGTCTCAATGATGTCATCGGGCCGCAACGTGCATATGTAAAGAAGGATCCTGTTGGCTCCGGGCGTCTGTCCTTTGCAGCCTGAGCAGGAGAGCAGCTTAAAATGGCAGATGTTGCCATCACGGCAGCTTTCGGACAGGTAAGAGCCAGGGAGATTTTAACCGCCCACCCGCCAGGTTTCTGCTGAGCGAGGAGGGTTAAAATCACCCCCATGATCAAAATCCATACACACATCATTTGTAATCCCGTCGTCTATCCACGCTGAGATTTCCTGAAAAAAATGTAATTCATTCGTCAAGCACGATCTTCCCTTTACAAATCCATGTTGGCTACTCCGATTAGCCTTTTACTAAGTGCTCAATTTCCTTGTGGCTGTTGGAGTTAAAGGTCAATAATGTCTTGTACTGAATCTAGTTTTCCAGCCCTAGAGACACGAGGACAGTGTTGTAACTCACAGTGTTATTAAGAATCAATCTTCTTATACAGTGCCTATATTGTTTTTCCAATGACGACAAAGACTGCTCCCTACACTTTCCTTCACTCTAAGTTAAGCTTCTCGGATTTTCTGTCTTTCTTTATAGACACCAATTGATTAAAAGGAACTGAGGGCACTCTTTCCTCCGCCTTCGAATAAGAGGGTTTGTCCGAGCCTTGGACCAGTCGAACTTTATACTCCTGCTGTTTTGATCATTTTTGGTGCTTTTTTAAAAAAACTAATAATATACTTAACAATGGACACCACACTCCAAAAGGCAATTCAATATCTGAAGCGCTTTGAGTCATTTCAACAATGTGATATTCAGGAGAAACTTCTTTACCCAGAGAGTGGTGAGAATGCGGAACTCGCTACCACAGGGAGTGGTTGAGGCGATTAACATAGATGCTTTTTGGGTGAAGCTAGATAAACACACGAGGGAGAACGGAATAGAAGGAGATGCTGATAGGGTGAGATGAAGAGGGATGGGAGGAGGCTCGTGTGGAGCAGAAATGTCAGCATGGACCTGTTGGGCTGAATGGCCTGTTTCTGTGCTGTATGTAATTCCATGGTATGGCACTATATCAATGCAACTTTACTCTTATTTCTTTAATGCCTTATCACATGGTAGAACACTCCTGTCATTATAAAACAGGGTATCCTCCGACATGGTCCGAGCAACTTTGCAGGCCTCCTGCTCCTGCTCCTATTTTTCTATGTTTCTACAAAAGGCATCAAGGGGTATGGGGAGAGCGCGGGAATATGGTATTGCGATAGAGGGTCAGCCATGATCATATTGAATGGCGGAGCAGGCTCGAAGGGCCTACGCCTGCTCCTATTTTTCTATGTTTTCTATGTTTTTTCTATGTGCGGCCATACAGATCGAGGAAGGGCTCAGGTTCAATCCCCAGGCTGGGCTGGGTCAGCTGATCCATGCCAGTGTAACGGAGGCACGACAATTGGACTCGGTATCACGGAACAACAGAGGTGATCGGAGACACTTGCCAGTGTCCCTGCTGCTGATCACGAGTCAGTGACGAGCTCACGGGCTGCCGTGGGTCTGTGTGCTCCAGTAATCACACTCACTGGCTAGGCACGCGCGGGAAGATTAACGCTTTCAGAATGCCGTCAGTGTCCCAGAGCCAAACCCCAGTAAGAGTCGGCACCTTCCGATGGGGGATGGAGGAAACGTGGACGGAGGATGAAACACAATGTGCTTTGGTTGCAATGTTAAACTTAAATGGTTTAAAATGCATTTACAGTCAACTCTTAATTCAAAGTTACTTCATTCAACCCACAACCTTCTGACAGAGGTGCGAGTGCTACCAACTGAGACTCTGGTTGACTCAGCCTTGAATATACTCAACGATTCAGCATCCACAGCCCTCTGGGATTGAGAATTCCAAAGATTCACAACCCTCTGAGTGAAGAAATTCCTCCTCATCTCAGTCCTAAATGGCCGACCCCTTATCCTGAGACCGTGACCCCCTAGTTCTAGACTCTCCAGCCAGGGGAAACAACCTCTCAGCATCTACCCTGTCAATCCCCTTCAGAATCTTATATGTTTCAATGAGATCACCTCTTATTCTTCTGAACTCCAGAGAGTATAGGCCCATTCTACTCAATCTCTCCTCATAGGACAACCTTCTCATCCCAGGAATCAATCTAGTGAACCTTCGTTGCACCGCCTCTAAGGCAAGTATTTTCATCCTTGGGTTACAGTGAGTAACAGCACTCAGCTTACAGGAAACACACTGGGTTCAATTTAAAATGTGCACAAGACACTTGCCCATCTTTAAAATAAAAAGCAAAGAACTAGTGGACAGCAGGACCAAGTAGCTGATAGCTGTCCCACAACATAACAGGAACTGCAAGTCAAACTACTGGACCTCACAATCTTTCGAGGTGGGTTTATGCATAATCTCAAAACCTGCACAACAACCTTCCTGTACCTTTATTGCAAGGGGGTTGGAGTATAAGTGTAAGGAAGTCTTGCTACAATTGTACAGGGCCTTGGTGAGACCACACCTGGAGTACTGTGCACAGTTTTGGTCTCCTTATCTAAGGAAGAATATACTTGCCTTGGAGGCGGTACAACGAAGGTTCACTAGATTGATTCCTGGGATGAGAGGGCTGTCCTATGATGAGAGATTGTGTAGAATGGGCCTATACTCTCTGGAGTTTAGAAGAATGAGAGGTGATCTCATTGAAACATACAAGATTCTGAAGGGGATTGACAGGGTAGATGCTGAGAGGTTGTTTCCCCTGGCTTGAGTGTCTAGAACTAGGGGTCACAGTCTCAGGATAAGGGGTCGGCCATTTAAGACTGAGATGAGGAGGAATTTCTTCACTCAGAGAGTTGTGAACCTTTGGAATTCTCTGCCCCAGAGGGCTGTGGATGCTGAGTCTTTGAGTATATTCAAGGCTGAGATCGATAGATTTTTGGACTCTAGGGGAATCAAGGGATATGGAGATTGGGCGGGAAAGTGGAGTTGAGGTCGATGATCAGCCATAATCTTATTGAATGGCGGAGCAGTCTCGAGGGGCCGTATGTCCTTATCAGCTGGTTTGAGATGCACACCACAGTGAAATAGCCCGCTGATACGCACTGTCTCAGTTCACACAGAAGATTAACCTCTAGAGTCATAATTCAGGAGTGAAGGCATTCAGGAGAGGGAGGGAAGAAAATTGCCCAACAATATGCTTCGAAGGGGGACGTACTTTACACAGAGTACTCAACTCTAACCTTTCCACCGCAGAAACATTCAGAGTTTTCAAGCAAAGCTATTAAAACATTTATTAATAGATGGCCAATATTTATCCCACAACCAACACCACAAACAGATTATCCAATCATTATCACATTGACTTTTTTGGGGATCTTGCTTTGCACAAATTGACTGCCGCGTTTCCTACATTACAACAGTGACTACATTTCAAAAAGTACTTAATTGGCTGTAAAGCACTTTGGGACGTCCCGAGGTCGTGAAATGTGTTGTATAAATGCAAGTCTTTCTTCTCTTTGTTATTAAATTTTCCAATTGCAATTCACATCGTAGATCATAGAGTCTGTGGATCGCACTAGCTTCCTTTGGGTAACAGAAGCTAAGACGGTGGGCGCTTTCTGGCACTCTGTCAATATTTAGGGTAATCCCCAGAAAATCATCAATATTTAGAGGGGATCCCTGGGAATGTGTCAATATTTAGAGGGGATCCCTGAGAATGTGTCAATATTTAGAGGGGATCCCTGAGAATGTGTCAATATTTAGAGGGGATCCCTGGGAATGTGTCAATATTTAGAGGGGATCCCTGGGAATGTGTCAATATTTAGAGGGGATCCCTGAGAATGTGTCAATAGTTAGAGGGGATCCCTGGGAATGTGTCAATATTTAGAGGGGATCCCTGAGAATGTGTCAATATTTAGAGGGGATCCCTGAGAATGTGTCAATATTTAGAGGGGATCCCTGGGAATGTGTCAATATTTAGAGGGGATCCCTGAGAATGTGTCAATATTTAGAGGGGATCCCTGAGAATGTGTCAATATTTAGAGGGGATCCCTGGGAATGTGTCACTGTTCGTATGGGGTCCCCAGGAGTGTGCCAATATTTACGGGGGTCCCCAGGAGTGTGCCAATATTTACGGGGGTCCCCAGGAGTGTGCCAATATTTACGGGGGTCCCCAGGAGTGTGCCAATATTTACGGGGGTCCCCAGGAGTGTGTCAATATTTAAAGGGGGTCCTCTTCACAAAAAAAAAGTTTGCTGTATGTGATGTATGGAGCAGAGGGCTTCACTCAGTCTTCACTCTCCTTCCATACCTGCGGTCTTACTGCACGCAGATACAATTGAAAACATCAAAAAAAATGATAAGATTGAAAAATTCTATCACAAAGGATTATTTGATTGAATTCGAAAAGTATTTAAATACAGCAGAGTTCAGGAGGGCAACTGCCAAAGAGATCCTTGTACAGGAAACTCTTGTTTAACCGGCACCTAAATATCCAGAATTCTCTCTTAACCGGCAAAAATCATACTCCGAAAACTCCTCTCAAATAACCGGCAATGTTGCCGAGTTCGAGTCCGAGTCTCCCGCGAACGCCGAGTACTCCGAAAACTCCTCTCAAATAACCGGCAATGTTGCCGAGTCCGAGTCCGAGTCTCCCGCGAACGCCGAGTTAGTCAGTGGGGGTAGTTCTCCAAAGTGCCACTACTCGGCCTCCTGGCGCTGTCGGAAGTCCGAACACTGCAGTAACAGGAGTCTGATTCTCCCGCGCTGCCGGGAGTCTCTTCTGATCGGCCATTTTACTGTGTGTAAGTTTTGTTTTACTGTTAAGTAATTAAAGAGTTATGGATTACCCTCAACTGGCAGTACTGTACTTAATCAAGCATCTTCCACCATCCATTTAACACAACATTCTGTAGGTGAGTACCCAAATACTGTATACTGCACATTTCTTGATTTTTTTTATTTTTGTTTGTTAAAAATAGCCTCGGTAGATATAACTCTCCGTTATCCGGAACTTTTGATCAACCGGCACCACGCCGGTCCCATCGGTGCCGGATACCAAAGAGTTTCCTGTATGTGCCATCAGAGGTGAGGATGGAGGGGACAGAGAGGGAGGTGAAATGAGGTGGTTACATTCGAGAAATCTGGGGTTGTTCTGATCATTTCTTATGAACTTAGACTAGTAGCAGGATTTGGCTGCAGCAAGGAGATCTTGCTTGGGGTGATCAGGTGAAGCCAGATGTTGAATTCAATCGTGCAACTGCCCTGTATATTAGTTTGCAGTTTACAAAGGGTTACGTGAGCAGGGGTTTGCTACATTATCCTGACGAATTAGAGACAGTTGTCAAGGGTGGGGGGGTGGGGGTGGGGTGCGCAGGGCAGTAGGTAGAGACATTAACCACACTGAGGAAGACCCACAGGTTCCCCGCAGACAGCAAAACATCCACGGTTCAATCGGGTGAGGCTTTCGAAGGTTATTCCCATTATAAAAAAACAAGATACTTTTTATTCATAATATAGACAGCAAAACAGCAGTCATTGGCCAGGTACGGCGTGCCCTTTACAGCAGGCATGTTACTAGAACCTTCCATGAAAAATTGCTCCAAGAGTCCATCAGAGGCTAAGAAAAGCTAGGCGCCCAGCAGCAGATGTAGAATCTGTTTACTTCTGCTCAAGAGCCAGGCCATATGCTATCAGACATATATGGAGCTAATCACAGCAAAGGGCTGGCAACAGAGTTATTTTCAGCAGGGTCATGAATGCCATTTCTGTTTTCCATTCCACTTCTCACATGACACATCGCAGAGGAAGGAACTGTTCAGGATATTCTTCATGTGAAGCACCGACCGCCAGCCTAATTTTTTCCCCTATTATCCCTCTGCTCTTCCGAAGGCGCCGATTCTGGTTGGGGGAAACGGGTCCAAGGGGGCAGTGGCCTCCCTATCTTTTAATGACTGATGGGCGTAAACGCCCGTTTTATCCCGGACTCGATTGCAGCCACTCTCTGCTTTGTGCTTCTTCATACAGAATATCCTCCAAGAATGGGCCATGCAGTGGGGACATCTGTATTTCGCTTCTGCAGCACCGCATGTTCACGCCCCGATAGTGAGATCTTTCTTTTCACAGCAACACGTGGTACCTCATCCAACTGGCCAATTCTTCATGAGTGAGCCGAGTCAAGGAGCTATTCCACCATGTGAAGAGTAACAGCCGCGTCTAGTCCTGCCGTCTCACCCGACATCCAATCACATGCATCTATCAGGAGACAGCAGTCAGGAGTGGCCTTATGTTTTTCCCCCTCTCTGTAGCCCAGGATTTCTGCTCCTGGGAATAATTCCTTCTCCAAGCTTCTTTTTTTTTTGGAGGGGGTGGGAGGGAGGGGGGGGAAAGAGAATCAATACCACATAATGTCCATGAGCTGGGTGCTCAAGTCTAACAGACAATACAATAGACATGTCTCAAAGTTGGGGAGAGTGGCTCTCACAGCCATGGCCAGCTTTAAAAATGGAGTCTGGAGTTACAATCTACACTGCCTTCAATGCAACAGAACATCTCAAATCATTGCATGGGAGGGGTAAGATTTGGAATTGGAGTTAGAGGAGGCAACAGACAGCGTGTTTGAAGGCATGGGCAGGGTGGGGTGGGAGATGGAGCAAGGTGGAGGAGCATAAGAGAATTCGTAAGTGATTGCAGGACAACAATGGCTAAAGGTTCTGCCACAGCTGGTGGAGCAGAATTGGATGGGGGTGAGGTGAAAAACGCACTACCAGGATTTCGAATCCAATGCATTAAAAGATGGGGTGCCAGTGGAGATCAGCAATAAACAAGCTTGAGATCTCGGAGGAAAAATTGGGTTAATTTGCGCCGGGGGGCGCGAGTCGCCTAGTGCCCGGGCGCCACTCACGCCTCCCGCGAAATTCAGCGGGAGATTAGTGGCAGTGGTAGCCGGTAGTGCCCCGTGGCGTTGTGCCGCCGGCGATGACGTCATCACCGTGCGCATCACCGTGGCCGCAAACTTGAGTTGCGCCCCCTGACCTACCGCCGGACGATATGTCCGACAGGGTCAGGGGGGCGTTTTTGCAGCCGCGGCAGCGCTACTTAAAGGGCAGGTGTGGGGCGGCCTTTTTTTGGGCCGACTGCCAGCACCTTGCACCCTTCCCCTTTTTTCTTCAGGGTGACGTCCGCGATCGCTCGGCCCGTTAACTCCTCGAGTGCCGGGCTGTTTTCACGGCACCCCGCTCCCCGGAGGTCCAGCAGGGCCCCGGTGCGTGCAGCACTAGGCCCCTCCCCTTTAATCAAGGGAAGGAGGCCTGTAATGGCGCGGCGCTATGTGCCGACGCGCGTGGCGCTGTTGCACGAAGCACCGCGATATTCAGTTGTAGCGCCCCAGGAAGGAGGTGGAGCGTTTCCAGTAACACCCCACCTACTGCTTGGGGCACTCAACTGAATTTCAGGCGGTGGGGTGCTAATTTTTTCGGGGCGCTTTGACACTGAACTTTCCCCCCCTAGATTTTAGCTCATCTCTAAGGGGTTATCTCCACCAGGTGGTAAGCAAGGCCTAGTACAGGATAAGATGCAGGTGCTAAGCAAGGCCTAGTACCAATCATCCCTCCAGGCTGCGCACGTGCGTGGCAGTGCCGTAATCTGCAAGGTCCCGCGCAGGCCGCTCACAAGCTTCTCCATTGGAAATATCGCACATGCGCAAAATTTAAAGGGACCGCACACTGAAATAAACAGGCCACACACAACAAAGCGCAGCTTAGAGGGAACATTGCCTAGTACATGATGAGATGTAGACGGTAAGCAAGACCTAGTACAGCATAAGATGCAAACAGTGGAGTTCTAGATGACTGAAGTTCGTACAGAATAGAGCTCAGAGAGAGGTGGAAATAGGCAGTCTTCATCAAAGTTCAGCAAAGCATTGGCAGGACACTGAGGTTGCACACTGTGGGGCTCAGCTTAAGCGTGCATCCATGGGACAGACAGAATTGGGAGTAGAGAGCCTGGTGAGAACAGAACAGGATAGCTTAGGTCTTGCCAAAGTTCAGCTGAATGAAGTTCCACATCATCGCAATTATGTCAAACAGGTGGTTGCACAACATGGAAACCAGCTGTGGTGTTGAGGGCAGTGACGGAGAGGTAAAGCTGAGTGTCGTTGACACATATATGGAAGCTGACCCCATGCATCCTAACAATATTGGTGCAAGGCAGTATGGATATGAGGAATAGGAAGGGGCTGGAGGATGAAACCTTGGGTGCACCAAAGCTGAAGACACTGCAAGAGATGGATTATTACATAGAATTAACAACATAGAAACAGGCCATTCAGCCCAGCTGGTCTATGCCGGTGTTTATATTCCATGTGAGCCTCCTCCCACCTACTTCATCTAACCCTATCAACATCTTCTTCTATTCCTTTCTCCCTCATGTGTTTATCTAGCTTCCCCGTAAATGCATCTACGCTATTCACCTCAACCACTCCCTGTGGTAGCGAGTTCCACATTCTCACCACTCTCTGGGTAAAGAAGTTTCTCCTGAATTCCCTATTGGATTTATTAGTGACTGTCTTATATTTATGACCCCTGAGTTTTGGATTCCCCACAAGTGGAAACATTTACTCTACATCTACCCTATCAAACCCTTTTATAATTTTAAAGACCTCCATGAGGTCACATTATTAATCCAGGCCTCTGGATTACTAGTTCAGTAATATAACCACTACACAACCGTACACCCCCAGAAAACAAACAACATTTTTAAAAACTTTTTTTTTTAAATTGGATGAGCAAGTGCTTCAGGAAGCAGAATTCCAAAGGATGGTAGAAAGGGCACCCTCTATGAAAGGGCTACAGAGGTGGAAAAACTCTGTAAAATTCTGAACTTTATCTGCAATGTTGTCCTGTTCAGTAATTTCCATTGCACCACAACAACAGATAACGCAAATATGAGAGCACATTACTACCCCTCTATAAATAACTTCAGCAATAAGGGCACTAAACCATTCCCTTGGGCGATCTCCCAATTTGGAAAGGCTGCATATCTCTCCGAGTGGACGCGTTGAACGTACTCACAGCTGTGACATACGGTGATCTATGTTCATGGTTCAAAAATTCTGGGACTATTAAAGAAACTCTTGTGTGCATCTTGGGAGTTGCTGGGCAAAGATTTTATAATTAACAGTGATCAGGTGTCAGAGGTGAGCTCCATCAGTTCAAAAATGTTAAAAGTCCTGTCTGCCTGTTCAGGCGGACGTTAAAGATCACATACCACGACTCTAAATGCAGGGAGTTACACCAGAGTCAACATACCAGCCTCAACCAACACCATGAAAAGAAAGGGTAATGTTTCATCCGATTGCTGTGTTTGCGATGTTCTGTCACAGAATGGCGACATAAATGTAACTGCACTTAAAAACCGATTCGGAACTATTGACACGGTAATGTGCCACATAAATGCGAAGATTTTTCTCATTTTTAATTCAGCTGTTGTCCAGAGTTAGGTGGTCATTGGAGCTTCAGGAAGCATCTCGCAATGCAAATGTACACTTCAGATAGTTGCTGGCAATACAGCTCCCACCATCAGCTAAAATGCCTCAAGGGTACTTCACAGGAGCGTTATCAAACAAGATTTGACTGCGAGCCATGTAAGGAGATATTAGGACAGGTGACCAAATGCTTGGTCAAAGGGGTAGGATTTTAAGGAGCGTCTTAAAAGAGGAGAGAGGGGTAGAGGCGGAGAGGATTAGGGAGGGAATTCCAGAGCTTAGGGCCTAGGCAGCTGAAGACACGGCCGCCAATGGCGGAGTGAAGAAAATCAGGGATGTGCAAGAGATTAGAATTGGAGGAACGCAGAGATCTCAGAGGGTTGGAGGAGGTTATAGAGATGGAGATGGAATAAAAAATTAAGCCAGGATTGTTTAATTGAGCAATAAACCTCCACACTTTGAGATTAATATAGCAATGGGGAGAGGTCCTATGTGCTCACCCAAAGCTAGCACCTCATTATTCAGTGCTTCTAACAGTGCACTGTCCTCAAGAGCGGATCATTTCCTGGGCAGTGATCAAAGCCGCTGTCCACAAGTGACAACAACACATTGCTTACTGAACCCAGGCTTTACAGCCATTTTCCACCTTAGTTCCTGCTGCCTGCAATGCTCGTAAACTTGATGAGTTGGGCGAAGTCACAGCACGGATTACTCCCATTCCCTTCTCAGAACCGGTTGCATTACGCAGAGGAACAGAAGTTTAAGGACAACCTGTGAACACATTGCTGTCATTCTCTATAAAGGGCTAATTACACCACTTAATGCCAACACTCTTTGCCCCTAATCATCGAGTTAGTCGCTACCTCAAACACATTTTCACTTCGGTCACAGGACAAGAATGCTACTGTAGCAAAGTATATTTAGAAACATATTAGAACCGAAATTCCCTGGTGACTTTCAAAGCATGGGGTGTAACATATAACAGAGTACTCCCTGAGTTTGGCTGGCGTTCGGTTGTCTGAAAGCGTTGGTAACGCTACAGTCCACAGTGCTCAAAAAAAACACAAGTAATTTGAAATTGTGCTGTGCAATATTTGTTACAACTCATTAAACGTTTGTTACCAACACCGCACAACAGAGTTTATGGGAAGAGTTCCGATGTGAATTAGACACTTCGAAAATGTCAGTGTTCATTGGCTTTAACTCTTCAAACTGTACTGTGTAGTCAGCATCAAACAGTTGCAATCGCAGTTCATAGAGACGCTCGTCTCCCCCTCCCCACCCACCCAGTGCAGAGACACTCGTCTCCCCCTCCCCACCCACCCAGTGCAGAGACACTCGTCTCCCCCTCCCCACCCACCCAGTGCAGAGACACTCGTCTCCCCCTCCCCACCCACCAGAAAGACACTCGTCTCCCCCTCCCCACCCACCCACTAGAGACACGCGTCTCCCCCTCCCCACCCACCCACTAGAGACACTCGTCTCCCCCTCCCCACCCACCCGAGACACGCGTCTCCCCCTCCCCACCCACCCACCCGAGACACGCGTCTCCCCCTCCCCACCCACCCACCCGAGACACGCGTCTCCCCCTCCCCACCCACCCACCAGAGACACGCGTCTCCCCCTCCCCACCCACCCACCAGAGACACGCGTCTCCCCCTCCCCACCCACCCACCAGAGACACGCGTCTCCCCCTCCCCACCCACCCACCAGAGACACGCGTCTCCCCCTCCCCACCCACCCACCAGAGACACTCGTCTCCCCCTCCCCACCCACCCACCCGAGACACTCGTCTCCCCCTCCCCACCCACCCACCCGAGACACTCGTCTCCCCCTCCCCACCCACCCACCCGAGACACTCGTCTCCCCCTCCCCACCCACCCACCCGAGACACTCGTCTCCCCCTCCCCACCCACCCGAGACACTCGTCTCCCCCTCCCCACCCACCCGAGACACTCGTCTCCCCCTCCCCACCCACCCACTAGAGACACTCGTCTCCCCCTCCCCACCCACCCACTAGAGACACTCGTCTCCCCCTCCCCACCCACCCACTAGAGACACTCGTCTCCCCCTCCCCACCCACCCACTACAGAGACACTCGTCTCCCCCTCCCCACCCACCCAGTACAGAGACACTCGTCTCCCCCTCCCCACCCACCCAGTACAGAGACACTCGTCTCCCCCTCCCCACCCACCCAGTACAGAGACACTCGTCTCCCCCTCCCCACCCACCCAGTTCAGAGACACTCGTCTCCCCCTCCCCACCCACCCAGTACAGAGACACTCGTCTCCCCCTCCCCACCCACCCAGTACAGAGACACTCGTCTCCCCCTCCCCACCCACCCAGTACAGAGACACTCGTCTCCCCCTCCCCACCCACCCACTGCAGAGACACTCGTCTCCCCCTCCCCACCCACCCACTGCAGAGACACTCGTCTCCCCCTCCCCACCCACCCACTGCAGAGACACTCGTCTCCTCCTCCCCACCCACCCACTGCTGAGACACTCGTCTCCCCCTCCCCACCCACCCAGTATAGAGACACTCGTCACCTCCGTCCCCACCCACCCACTGCAGAGACACTCGTCTCCCCTTCCCCACCCAACCAGTATAGAGACACTCGTCACCTCCGTCCCCACCCACCCAGTGCAGAGACACTCGTCTCCCCCTCCCCACCCACCCAGTACAGAGACACTCGTCTCCCCCTCCCCACCCACCCACTAGAGACACTCGTCTCCCCCTCCCCACCCACCCACTAGAGACACTCGTCTCCCCCTCCCCACCCACCAGAAAGACACTCGTCTCCCCCTCCCCACCCACCCACTAGAGACACGCGTCTCCCCCTCCCCACCCACCCACTAGAGACACTCGTCTCCCCCTCCCCACCCACCCACCCGAGACACTCGTCTCCCCCTCCCCACCCACCCACCCGAGACACTCGTCTCCCCCTCCCCACCCACCCACCCGAGACACGCGTCTCCCCCTCCCCACCCACCCACCCGAGACACGCGTCTCCCCCTCCCCACCCACCCACCCGAGACACGCGTCTCCCCCTCCCCACCCACCCACCCGAGACACTCGTCTCCCCCTCCCCACCCACCCACCCGAGACACTCGTCTCCCCCTCCCCACCCACCCACCCGAGACACGCGTCTCCCCCTCCCCACCCACCCACCCGAGACACGCGTCTCCCCCTCCCCACCCACCCACCCGAGACACGCGTCTCCCCCTCCCCACCCACCCACCAGAGACACGCGTCTCCCCCTCCCCACCCACCCACGACACGCGTCTCCCCCTCCCCACCCACCCACGAGACACTCGTCTCCCCCTCCCCACCCACCCACTAGAGACACTCGTCTCCCCCTCCCCACCCACCCGAGACACTCGTCTCCCCCTCCCCACCCACCCGAGACACTCGTCTCCCCCTCCCCACCCACCCGAGACACTCGTCTCCCCCTCCCCACCCACCCGAGACACTCGTCTCCCCCTCCCCACCCACCCGAGACACTCGTCTCCCCCTCCCCACCCACCCGAGACACTCGTCTCCCCCTCCCCACCCACCCGAGACACTCGTCTCCCCCTCCCCACCCACCCACTAGAGACACTCGTCTCCCCCTCCCCACCCACCCAGTACAGAGACACACGTCTCCTCCTCCCCACCCACCCAGTTCAGAGACACTAGTCTCCCCCTCCCCACCCACCCAGTACAGAGACACTAGTCTCCCCCTCCCCACCCACCCAGTACAGAGACACTAGTCTCCCCCTCCCCACCCACCCAGTACAGAGACGCTCGTCTCCCCCTCCCCACCCACCCAGTACAGAGACACTCGTCTCCTCCGTCCCACCCACCCAGTACAGAGACACTCGTCCCCTCCGTCCCACCCACCCAGTAGAGACACTCGTCTCCTCCGACCCACCCACCCCAGAGACACTCGTCTCCTCCGACCCACCCACCCCAGAGACACTCGTCTCCCCCTCCCCAGAGACACTCGTCTCCCCCTCCCCAGAGACACTCGTCTCCCCCTCCCCAGAGACACTCGTCTCCCCCTCCCCACCCACCCAGTACAGAGACACTCGTCTCCTCCGTCCCACCCACCCAGTACAGAGACACTCGTCTCCTCCTCCCCACCCACCCACCAGAGACACGCGTCTCCCCCTCCCCACCCACCCACCAGAGACACGCGTCTCCCCCTCCCCACCCACCCACCAGAGACACTCGTCTCCCCCTCCCCACCCACCCACCCGAGACACTCGTCTCCCCCTCCCCACCCACCCACCCGAGACACTCGTCTCCCCCTCCCCACCCACCCACCCGAGACACTCGTCTCCCCCTCCCCACCCACCCGAGACACTCGTCTCCCCCTCCCCACCCACCCGAGACACTCGTCTCCCCCTCCCCACCCACCCACTAGAGACACTCGTCTCCCCCTCCCCACCCACCCACTAGAGACACTCGTCTCCCCCTCCCCACCCACCCACTAGAGACACTCGTCTCCCCCTCCCCACCCACCCACTACAGAGACACTCGTCTCCCCCTCCCCACCCACCCAGTACAGAGACACTCGTCTCCCCCTCCCCACCCACCCAGTACAGAGACACTCGTCTCCCCCTCCCCACCCACCCAGTACAGAGACACTCGTCTCCCCCTCCCCACCCACCCAGTTCAGAGACACTCGTCTCCCCCTCCCCACCCACCCAGTACAGAGACACTCGTCTCCCCCTCCCCACCCACCCAGTACAGAGACACTCGTCTCCCCCTCCCCACCCACCCAGTACAGAGACACTCGTCTCCCCCTCCCCACCCACCCACTGCAGAGACACTCGTCTCCCCCTCCCCACCCACCCACTGCAGAGACACTCGTCTCCCCCTCCCCACCCACCCACTGCAGAGACACTCGTCTCCTCCTCCCCACCCACCCACTGCTGAGACACTCGTCTCCCCCTCCCCACCCACCCAGTATAGAGACACTCGTCACCTCCGTCCCCACCCACCCACTGCAGAGACACTCGTCTCCCCTTCCCCACCCAACCAGTATAGAGACACTCGTCACCTCCGTCCCCACCCACCCAGTGCAGAGACACTCGTCTCCCCCTCCCCACCCACCCAGTACAGAGACACTCGTCTCCCCCTCCCCACCCACCCACTAGAGACACTCGTCTCCCCCTCCCCACCCACCCACTAGAGACACTCGTCTCCCCCTCCCCACCCACCAGAAAGACACTCGTCTCCCCCTCCCCACCCACCCACTAGAGACACGCGTCTCCCCCTCCCCACCCACCCACTAGAGACACTCGTCTCCCCCTCCCCACCCACCCACCCGAGACACTCGTCTCCCCCTCCCCACCCACCCACCCGAGACACTCGTCTCCCCCTCCCCACCCACCCACCCGAGACACGCGTCTCCCCCTCCCCACCCACCCACCCGAGACACGCGTCTCCCCCTCCCCACCCACCCACCCGAGACACGCGTCTCCCCCTCCCCACCCACCCACCCGAGACACTCGTCTCCCCCTCCCCACCCACCCACCCGAGACACTCGTCTCCCCCTCCCCACCCACCCACCCGAGACACGCGTCTCCCCCTCCCCACCCACCCACCCGAGACACGCGTCTCCCCCTCCCCACCCACCCACCCGAGACACGCGTCTCCCCCTCCCCACCCACCCACCAGAGACACGCGTCTCCCCCTCCCCACCCACCCACGACACGCGTCTCCCCCTCCCCACCCACCCACGAGACACTCGTCTCCCCCTCCCCACCCACCCACTAGAGACACTCGTCTCCCCCTCCCCACCCACCCGAGACACTCGTCTCCCCCTCCCCACCCACCCGAGACACTCGTCTCCCCCTCCCCACCCACCCGAGACACTCGTCTCCCCCTCCCCACCCACCCGAGACACTCGTCTCCCCCTCCCCACCCACCCGAGACACTCGTCTCCCCCTCCCCACCCACCCGAGACACTCGTCTCCCCCTCCCCACCCACCCGAGACACTCGTCTCCCCCTCCCCACCCACCCACTAGAGACACTCGTCTCCCCCTCCCCACCCACCCAGTACAGAGACACACGTCTCCTCCTCCCCACCCACCCAGTTCAGAGACACTAGTCTCCCCCTCCCCACCCACCCAGTACAGAGACACTAGTCTCCCCCTCCCCACCCACCCAGTACAGAGACACTAGTCTCCCCCTCCCCACCCACCCAGTACAGAGACGCTCGTCTCCCCCTCCCCACCCACCCAGTACAGAGACACTCGTCTCCTCCGTCCCACCCACCCAGTACAGAGACACTCGTCCCCTCCGTCCCACCCACCCAGTAGAGACACTCGTCTCCTCCGACCCACCCACCCCAGAGACACTCGTCTCCTCCGACCCACCCACCCCAGAGACACTCGTCTCCCCCTCCCCAGAGACACTCGTCTCCCCCTCCCCAGAGACACTCGTCTCCCCCTCCCCAGAGACACTCGTCTCCCCCTCCCCACCCACCCAGTACAGAGACACTCGTCTCCTCCGTCCCACCCACCCAGTACAGAGACACTCGTCTCCTCCTCCCCACCCACCCAGTACAGAGACACTCGTCTACTCCTCCCCACCCACCCAGTACAGAGACACTCGTCTCCCCCTCCCCACCCACCCAGTACAGAGACACTCGTCTCCCCCTCCCCACCCACCCAGTACAGAGACACTCGTCTCCCCCTCCCCACCCACCCAGTACAGAGACACTCGTCTCCCCCTCCCCACCCACCCAGTACAGCGACACTCGTCGCCCCCTCCCCACCCACCCAGTACAGAGACACTCGTCTCCCCCTCCCCACCCACCCACTACAGAGACACACGTCTCCCCCTCCCCACCCACCCAGTACAGAGACACACGTCTCCTCCTCCCCACCCACCCAGTACAGAGACACACGTCTCCTCCTCCCCACCCACCCAGTACAGAGACACTCGTCTCCTCCGTCCCACCCACCCAGTTCAGAGACACTCGTCTCCTCCGACCCACCCACCCAGTGCAGAGACACTCGTCTCCCCCTCCCCACCCACCCAGTACAGAGACACAAGTCTCCTCCGTCCCACCCACCCACTACAGAGACACACGGCTCCTCCATCCCACCCACCCAGTACAGAGACACACGTCTCCCCCTCCCCACCCACCCAGTACAGAGACACAAGTCTCCTCCGTCCCACCCACCCAGTACAGAGACACTCGTCTCCTCCGTCCCACCCACCCAGTACAGAGACACTCGTCTCCTCCGTCCCACCCACCCAGTACATAGATATGCGTCTACCCCTCCCCACCCACCCACTACAGAGACACTCGTCTCCCCCTCCCCACCCACCCAGTACACAGATACACGTCTCCTCCATCCCACCCACTAGAGACACTCGTCTCCTCCGACCCAACCACCAAATTCAAAGAGACTCGTTTCCCCCTCCACCCAGTTCATAGACATTTGTCTCCCCTGTCCCCACCCACCCAATTCATGGAGACACTTGTCTTCTCCATCCCACCCACCTTGTTCATAGACACTCATCTCCTTCTCCCCATCCACCTAGTACAGAGACACTTTCTCCTGCTCCCCCTCCACCCAGTTCATGGAGGTACTTTTCACGTCACTCTGGAATGCTCGTACCATGAATTATGTTGAAATACAATAATTGCTGTGTGAGCCGGAGCCAATCGGCACACTGCAAGATCTCCCAAACAGCAATCGACATTGGTGGTGGTGTCCGAGAGGGGAATGCTGGCCTGAACACTGGGAGAATTCCTCCCTGTTCTTCAAACTGTACAATGAGATGCGTAGTGTTCACCTCAACCACAGGAACATGCAAGTGGATGTCAATTTAACATCTCATGTGAAGGATGATACCTCCAACAATGCAGCAATCCCTCGGTCTGGCACTCGTATATTAGCCCAGCTTAACATCACTAAAAAAAGATAATCTGATAATTAACATATTGCCATTTGTGGGAGCTTGCTGTATGCAAATTGGCTGCCACATTTCCAACATTACAACAATGACTGCACTTCAAAAAAGTACTTCATTGGCTGTAAAGTGCTTTGGGAAATCCTGAGGTCGTGAAAGGAGCTGTATTAAATGTAAGTTCTTCCTTTTCTTATGCGCCCAGGTCTCGTAGTGGGACTTGGACCCACAGCATTCTGACTCCGAGGTCGAGCGCAACACCAACTGAGCCAAGCTGACACTCTTTGAATTTCCGTGTTCATCTGTGGCTGGGTATTAACTGTGCAGACAGAGCAGCACTGTGTTCAGACAGCCCAGCAGCTTGAGTTTTATGATTACTGCCAACAGAAACAAATTTGCTGCAGTCAATGTAGTCGCACAATCACATTTACCAGTGAATTTAAAAAAATCATAAACTTGTCGTTTCAATTGTATAGATCAGTAATTACAGAGAATCTATTGCAAAGTGTAAGCTTCACTTCTTGAAAAAGCATCAACTATTAATCTTGTAATCCTTAGGAATGTTAGTGCAAATGCACAATGATTATCCGCAGCAAAGGAACCAATTTTCTAGTCAGGAAACCACTGTGTACACTGGCCTTTCCTCTGTCTTCATTTCCTTTGTTTTCCCTGAGTTAACAAAAACTATTTTTATGAAGTGCCTGATCAGTACTCCATCTCACAAAAAGTGAAAGAGTAATTACCATTAGAGGTAAATAATTTGGCCTGAGTACGAGCCTGGACAGCCACTGTTTAAGCTCACATACTAAAGGTTTTCCATAAACACCTGCTATAAGTAAAGTGTCCCAAAATGCTTCAGAGTGTCTGCCGTGACTCAGTGGGTCACACTCTCGCTGCTGTGTCAGAAGGTTGTGGGTTCAAGTCGCACACCAAAGAAAAAGTCTAGGCTGACACTGCAGTGCAGTGCTGAGGGAGTGCCGCACTGTCGGAGGGGCGGTACTGAGGGAGCGCCGCACTGTCGGAGGGGCGGTACTGAGGGAGCGCCGCACTGTCGGAGGGGCGGTACTGAGGGAGCGCCGCACTGTCGGAGGGGCGGTACTGAGGGAGCGCCGCACTGTCGGAGGGTCAGTACTGAGGGAGCGCCGCACTGTCGGAGGGGCAGTACTGAGGGAGCGCCGCACTGTCGGAGGGGCAGTACTGAGGGAGAGCCGCACTGTTGGAGGGGCAGTACTGAGGGAGCGCCGCACTGTCGGAGGGGCAGTACTGAGGGAGCGCTGCACTGTCGGAGGGGCAGTACTGAGGGAGCTCTGCACTATCGGAGGGGCAGTACTGAGGGAGCACCGCACTGTCGGAGGGGCAGTACTGAGGGAGCGCCGCACTGTCGGAGGGGCAAACTGAGGGATTGATGCACTGTCGGAGGGGCAGTACTGAGGGAGTGATGCCCTGTCGGAGGGGCAGTACTGAGGGAGCGCCGCACTGTCGGAGGTGCCGTCTTTCGGACGAGACATTAAACCGAGGCCCCGTCTTCTCTGCCAGGTGGACGTAAAAGATCCCGTGGCACTATTTCAAAGAAGAGCAGGGGGGAGTTCTCCCTGGTGTCCTGGGGCCAATATTTATCCCTCATTCAACATCACTAAAACAGATTATTTGGTCATAATCACATTGCTGTTTGTGGGAGCTTGCTGTGCGC
This sequence comes from Squalus acanthias, assembly GCA_030390025.1. Taxonomy (NCBI): domain Eukaryota; kingdom Metazoa; phylum Chordata; class Chondrichthyes; order Squaliformes; family Squalidae; genus Squalus; species Squalus acanthias. The sequence continues at coordinate 58,235,840 of CM059445.1, forward strand.
AAATTGGCTGCTGCGTTTCCCACATTACAACAGTGACTACACTCCAAAAGTATTTCATTGGTTATAAAGTGCTTTGGAATGTTCTATATATGTCCTCCAAGTCACACACCATCCTGACTTGGAAATATATCGGCGCTGGGTCAAAATCCTGGAACTCCCTCCCTGACAGCACTGTGGGAGTACCTTCACCACACGGACTGCAGTGGTTCAAGAAGGCGGCTCACCACCACCTTCTCAAGGGCAATTAGGGATGGGCAATAAATGCTGGGCCTTGCCAGCGACTCCCACATCCCGTGAATGAATAAAAAAAACATATAAATGCAAGTTCTATCTTTGTCACGGGTGCTGAGCGGCAGTAGAAGATTCTGTAAATGGCCACTTGGGCAAATTCTCAGATGGTTACAGAGCCTAGAAAGAATCAGTGGCTTCAGGCGGAAGAGGGAAAAGGGAGAAAAACATTTGATTGAAGAGCAAATGGGAGAATCTGAGTCAGGCAGCCCTGCGATGACTCCAATGCACAAAATCTTCTGCACGGGTGCCAGTCATTTTATAATTTGCTCGACTCAACTACTGCAATCATCCTACAATTCTGCGGCGAGTGTCTCACCTCCTGACTCCCCAAAGCCTTTCTACCATCTACAAGGCACAAGTCAGGCGTGCGATGGACTACTCTCCACTTATCTGGATGAGTGCAGCTCCAACAACACTCAAGAAACTCGACACCATCCAGGACAAAGCAGCCCGCTTGATTGGCACCCTGTCCACCACCACCTGGAGTATTGTGTACAATTTTGGTCTCCTTACCAAAGGAAGGATATACTTGCCATAGAGGGAGTGCAACGAAGGTTCACGAGATTGATTCCTGGGATGGCGGGACTGTCGTATGAGAAGAGATTGAGTAAACCAGGCCTGTATTCTCTGGAATTCAGAAGAATGAGAGGGGATCTCATTGAAGCATACAAAATTACATGGATGCTGGGAGAATGCTTCCCTTGGCTGGGGAATCTAGAACCAGGGGCCACAGCCTCAGGATAAAGGGTAGACCATTCAGGACTGAGATAAGAAGAAATTTCCTCACACAGGAGGGAGGTGAATCTTTGGAATTCTCTACCCCAGAGGGCTGTGGAGGCTCAGTCATTGGGTATATTCAAAACAGAAGTCAATAGATTTCTGACTAGTAAGAGCATCAAGGGATATGGCGATAGGGCCGGTGAATGGAGTTGAGGCAGAAGATCAGCCATGATCTCATTGAATGACGGAGCAGGCTCGAAGGGCCGAATGGCCTACTCCTGCTCCTATTTCTTATGTTCTTAAACATTCACTCCCTCCACCACCGGCGTACCGTGGCTGCAGTGTGCACCATCTACAAGATGCACTGCAGCAACTCGCCAAGGCTTCTTCGGCAGCGCCTCCCAAACCCACAGCCTCTACCACCTAGAAGGACAAGGGCAGCAGGCGCATGGGAACACCACCACCTCCAACTTTCCCTCCAAGTCACACATCATCCTGACTTGGAAATGTATCGGCCGTTCCTTCATCGTCGCTGGGTCAAAATCCTGGAACTCCCTCCCTAACAGCGCTGTGGGAGTAGCTTCACCACACGGACTGCAGCGGTTCAAGAAGGCGGCTCACCACCACCTTCTCAAGGGCAATTAGGGATGGGCAATAAACGCTGGCCTTGCCAGCAATGCCCACATCCGATAAACAATTTTTTTTTAAATTAGCGTTTACAGTTATTTACTGAAAGAAACAAAGACAGACTTGTATTTATACAGTGCCTTTCACGACCACCGGACGTTCCAAAGCAGTTTGCAGCCAATGAAGTATTTTTTTTTGGGAAGTATAGTCACTGTTGTAATGTATGAAATGCAGCTGCCAATTTGCACACAGCAAGCTCCCACAAACAGCAATGTGATGATGAGCAAATCATCTGTTTTTTAGTGATGTTGATTCGATGCTGCACACAATATGCATGACAACTACCTTTTAACTTGACCTTTATATAGCTGCCAGCATCGAGATGACAAATCTGGTATAAGTGACTTGCTTCGGTGCTTTGCAGGTGTAACAGTGCCAAAACCCAGCCTCTACTTTATGCTTTAGGATGGCCCGGCTGAGTTAACGCTTCCAAAAATATCTGAATGCGCTGGTCTGCTTGACATGAGGGAGATTCAGAAATAGAACCTGAACAGCTGCTCAGAGAAGAGGTAGCAAAATGAACACCAAGCATTAAACAAACTTTCTTTCTCCGCCCCCGCCCCCCCAGGCACATTCAATGTTGTGAGATTCCAGGAATCGGGTAGAATACATAAACGATTTGGACTCGGGAATCGCAAGTACAATTTCAAAAATGCCAGCCACAAATCAGCGAGCATTCCAATTCCTATGGCTGTGAATCCTGCTGGATGGGTACACGTGTCTGGATGGCGGCTAAGGACAGGATCACGTTCAGCAATGATGCACCCCGTGTTCGAATAGCTCGCTATCCAGGCTCGCACATGGAAGGAGTCACTTTAGTGGGGGTACTAGATGATCCTAACCCCTATGAATACGTACTCAGGATGAGTCACTGCTTCCAAGAGATGAAGGGAAAGAGTTGGAGAATACTCAGTAAATCTTAAACTTCAGATGAGATTACATGGATGATTAGCTCCACAAAAGGCTTCTCCACAAATGTCCTCCAATCGGGACTGGAACTAAGGAGCAAACTGCAGCCACACACACACAGGAACTCCTTGTTCAATACTCTCTGACACGTGCCCTAGCCTAGTGCACAGAAAACAAAGGTGTAGTGTTCTAACAGATAAGATTCAATTCAAAAATCAATGCAATCCAATAAACAGTATAAAGAGGGCAGGAGCAGGACCAACTCTTCTGGGAACTAACTTGGTGCTTAACAGCAAGTCGCAAATCGAAAAAAAAGCATCTCACAGCCTAAAAACAATCACTTGCCCACAATTAACTTCCACATGGCTTTCTGATCCAATATAAACTAATATCCAACAGACACCAATTTCACAAGCACTCTCCAGCTTTCACTTAGTCGTGTGTATTGCACCACCCGTGAGTGGGTTCTGTGCACTGTCGGTGACCAAACCCTAGTTTGAAAACTTACTAATCGATAAGTTATTTCGACCCCCCTCTCCCCAGATTCTCCAAGTAAAGGGGACCTTTATTTTCCCCCTCATCAAACATCAACGATCTTTCCATCAGCCGCTGGTCTCTTGTCCATGAGTCCCGCAGTATTCCGCAAACGTGCTATTAACTGGGAGCCTTCCCTTCTCAGTTGGATGAAGTGCTTATCATAAGTAGAAGGTGATAAAGATACTTCACTTGGTGCAGTTATAGGGTTTGTGTTTGTTCAGCATGTTTGCACAGACCAATTCAAATGACACTTGCTGATGAATCTGTTGACCAATCTTGAGTTTAATACTTCAGTCCAATAATCAATCACATTTTAAATTTACAGCACAGAAACAGGCCGGCACAGACACGATGGGCCGAATGGCCTCCTTCTGTGCTGTAAATTTCTATGATTTTGAATGTCATTCCTTTTCCCCAAATGCTCTCCCGTCCTCGTGAAGGCAGCAGCTCACATTGGGACTGGTTCCACTGGTTCTGTACTATCTTACCTAAATGGCTATTCTTTATGCATTAGCCTGAACATCAAACGTTAACACGCTATTTGACTGTAGGGGCATCACAATCAAGACAGACCCCATCCTCATCTGGCTTTTTTGTTAACCAGAAGGGGGAAGAGGGGATGGGGTGGTCTCCCAACCCTCCATAGACTCTACATTTCTCCAACTCTGGCCTCTTGAGCATCCCTGACTTCCTTCACCCCACTATTGGTAGCCGTGCCTTCAGCTGTCTAGGTCCTAAGCTCTGGAATTCCCTCCCTAAACCTCTCCGCCTCTCTTTCCTCCTTTAAGACGCTGCTTAAAACTTACCTCTTTGAACAACCATTTGGTCATCTGTCCATATGGGTGCCTCTTTGGCTAGGTGTCAATGTATGTCTGATTACGCTCCTGTGAAGCACCTTGGGACATTTTACTGTGTTAAAGGTGCTATATAAATACAAATTGTTGTTGTTTAGGTTTCCCCTCTTTAGCCTGGGAAAATGGAGGCTTGTTGTGCCCCAACAGCTACCCTGCCTGAGACCCGCTAACACCGCACAGACACGACTGAGCCATCTGGGCAACTCGTGTCTATCTGGGGTCAGATCCTGCAAGAGACTACGTAAGCATTTGATTGTGACAACGACACTACTTTTCACTTAGACGTCCGACTTATACCCAGTAAACTCTTGCATCACTTCTGTGGCAGACAAGGCTGTGTAACATGTTCTTCTGATTCTCCTGCCCTCCTAGCAAATTTGTCACACAGCAAGTTCAAAATCCCTGCTTCTGTGGCAGGACGGGTGGGTCAATGACATGGAGCGCACCCATCACCATCTGCGCGCAGAGATACTGCTGACACAGCAAAATGGGGTCCAAAGCCTAAATAAAACCACCACCACGAAGACTGCAGCAAATATTTTGGGATCCAGTATATGAGTAATTTGAGACGTGATGTGTGGGGAGTGCAGCGTGCTCGGGAGCAACAGGTGACTTGGGACCGATGGTTCCCAAAGCTCTCCATCACTGGGGTTTTCCTCGCATCATGTCTGGGTCTGTTGTAGGCCAACTGAATAGTCAACAACTCCATTATAAGAAAGAAAGACTTGCATTTCTATCGCGCCTTTCACGACCACCGGACGTCCCAAAGCGCTTTACAGCCAATGAAGTACTTTTTGAAGTGTAGTCACTGTTGTAATGTAGGAAACACGGCAGCCAATTTGCGCCCAGCAAGCTCCCACAAACAGAAATGAGATAATGACCAGATAGTCTCTTTTTGTTATGTTGATTGAATAAATATTGGCCCAGGACACCGGGGATAACTCCCCTGCTCTTCTTCGAAATAGTGCCATGGGATCTTTTACGTCCACCTGAGGGGGCAGACGGGGCTTTCAATTTAACGTCTCATTCAAAAGACGGCACCTTCAACAGTGCAGCACTCCCTCAGCACTGCACTGGAGTGTCAGCCTAGATTTTTGTGCTCAAGTCTCTGGAGTGGGACTTGAACCCACAACCTTCTGACTCAGAGGCCAAGAGTGCTGCCCACTGAGACACAGCTGACTATCGTTGTGGCATATGACTACCAGGATGATAGGAGGTGTTTTTCTCTCTCTGCAGATGCTGCCTGACCTGCTGAGTATTTCTAGCATTTTCTGGTTTTATTTATGGTAGAAGGCGAACTAGATAGACCTTGTCATTTTTTGTCTAGCAATTCCTGTTATGAAATAGGGCTCAGATGAGTTGTTGATGGCTTGAGTTTCAACCTCGCCAGTTATCATATCACCCAAGCTCCTTGGTCACATTACTGCCTTGTAATCAATCTCTAGAGTATGTCCTATTCACAACAAAACTCAACATGAGCAGCCTAACTCTACTGAGTACAAACTCTACTGCAATAAATGCGCTAAAACACAACCAACATTGAGTAACTGCCACAAAATATAAACTAATTAAAAGGAAGAAAAGTTCATATACCATGACACAATTCCCCATTAAATGTCATAAATGTTGTTTTCCCTTCCCACAGGGGCTTAATGTTAGCCTGCCCAAGCATTGGAAGGTCTGGGCCATAAATGTTGCTCCACTAGGATAACACTGGCCTTTCCACTGCTTGCTTCATGCAATGCACGAGGTTCCAGGCAACCAACAATCAGAAACCCGATCCGCTACCAAGATTGCCTCTAACATTCCATATTAATGATCCAAGACCAGTTCTGTCAAGGCACCAAATCCTTCCTTGGGACGAGGCTTCCCTACACAGCTGGACGCCACGAGCAGCACGGATAAAGAGCTGCCATCGCGGCACTTGGGTTGGGCCTCCATTTTGGGTCGGGCCTCCATTTTGGGTCTAACTACAGGCCGAATTCAAGAAAAATCCGGGTCAGACGGAAAAAGGAAGGAAAAAACTTGCAGTTATATGGCGCGTTATCACATCAACAAAATGTCTTGAGGTGCTTCACCCAATGAATGACTTTGGAGCTCAGTGTTATGTAAGTAAACTGCTTTAAATCAACTGTTCAGCCACGGCTCAGTGGGTAGCACTCTCGCCTCACAGTCAGAAGGTCGAGGGCTACATTAAAGGTGTTATAACACAAAAATCCAGACTGACACTCCCAGTGCAGTGCTGAGGGAGTGCTGCACAGTCGGAGGTGCCGTCTTTCAGATGAGACGTTAAACCGAGGCCCCGTCTGCTCTCTCAGGTGGACGTAAAAGATCCCATGGCACTATTTCGAAGAGGAGTTCTCCCTGGTGTCCTGGAGCCAATATTTATCCCTCAATCAACATAATAAAAACAGATTATCTGGTCATTATCACATTGCTTTTTGTGGGAGCTTGCTGTGCGCAAATTAGCTGCGGTGTTTCCTACATTACAACGGTGACTACACTTCAAAAAGTAGTTAATTGGCTGTAAAGCGCTTTGGCATGTAGAAACATAGAAACATAGAAGATAGGAGCAGGAGTAGGCCATTCAGCCCCTCGAGCCTGCTCCGCCATTCGATGAGATCATGACTGATCATCCAAACTCAGTACCCTGTACCTGCCTTCTCCCCATATCCCTTGATACCTTTAGCTTTAAGAAATATATCTAACTCATTCTTGAATATATTTAATGACTTGGCCTCAACTACCTTCTGTGGTAGAGAATTCCACAGGTTCACCACTCTCTGGGTGAAGAAATTCCTCCTCATTTCTGTCCTAAATGGCTTACCCCTTATCCTTAGATTATGACCCCTGGTTCTGGCCTCTCCGACCATCGGGAACATTCTTCCTGTCAGAATTTTATATGTTTCGATGAGATCCCCTCTCATTCTTCTATACTCCAGCGAGTATAAGCCCAATCGACCCAATCTCTCCTCATATGTCATTCCTGCCATCCCAGGTATCAGCCTTGTGAATCTTCACTGAACTCCTTCCATGGCAAGAACATCCTTCCTCAGATAAGGCGACCAAAACTGCACACCGTACTCAAGGTGTGGTCTCACCAAGGCCCTGTACAACTGCAGCAAGACATCCCTGTTCCTATACTCAAACCCTTTCGCTATGAAGGCCAACATACCATTTGCCTTCTTCACCGCCTGCTGCACCTGCATGCTTATCTTCAGCGACTGGTGCACAAGGACACCCAGGTCTCGTTGCACTTCCCCTTCTCCCAATCTATTGCCATTCAGATAATAGTCTGCCTTTCTGTTTTTGACACCAAAGTGGATAACCTCGCATTTATCCACGTTATATTGCATCTGCCACGCTTCTGCCCACTCACCCAACCTGTCCAAATCATCCTGGAGTTTCTCGGTATCCTCCTCGCAGCACACACGCCCACCCAGCTTTGTGTCATCTGCAAACTTGGAGATATTACATTTAGTTCCCTTATCTAGATCATTAATGTATATTGTGAATAGCTGGGGTCCAAGGACCGATCCCTGCGGTGGTCGTAAATGGCGCTCCAGTATATAAATGCAAGTCTTTCTTTTTAGGTGCAGGAGTAGGCCATAGGGCCTCTCGAGCCTGTTCCATCATTCAATAAGATCATGGCTGATCTTTGACCTCAACTCCACTGAGCAAAGTTGATCCACTTGACTGTATTGTGGAGCCACTTTCGATGGCAGATTCCAGAATATAAACGGGGTGCAAGAGTCAACCAAGTGGATAAAAAAATCATTAACAAGCAGCAATATTTCGTTATCCTTCAGTTAAATAAATAAATGAAACAGAGGTGATTGACCAGCAGTTCCCCAGCCACAACAGAATCACCAGGACTTTTAAGCACAGTCTTTGGACGACCTTGGATACCGTAAGATGCACCAACCTAAAAATAGCATGGAAGGCCACTCTCGGCTTCTAGGGGGATTTTCACAGCCAGCTGCAGCTCGCTGAAAATATTTCTCTCAAACTCCGCCTCGCTGGCTGCTGGGAAAAGTTGGAGTTGCCGCTGATACAGATTTAGTTGCAAAAATGCCTTTCTGTTTTGCTAGTTTGAAAGCATTTTGCTCCTCACTTCTCTTTCTAGTCTCAAATGGGCTCGCAGCCAGGGCTGCGTCAATGCTGCTCCCGGGACAGTCACGAGGTTGGTGGCCCGCGGTCCAACAATGCCTCCCCTCGTTGGAAGAGACTGGCTTCCACTTGGCAGATTCCGCACACGACATCAGCGATCCAGAATTCACTGGAGGGGGTGGTGAGGCAGGGAGAGATTGTAGATGCAAGCTTGCATTCTATCCCTCTCCTGTTGCATTATAGCACACAGTTCCACATTTAGAAAACTTTGTTTTCAATTTTCTCCCCAACCCCACCCCCACTGACTCCTTACTGGGATAACGTTCTACAGGCACTGGGCCAGAATGATCCTTCTTTACATGTGAGACGAGGGGATGAGTGTTGCCAAGGTATTCAAATCTTTGGGGGTGGGATAGAAAGGGCCATCGCAGCTGACCCCAATCCCGTCCGTACCCCAGATCTACATCCGGACATTCTCCAGTAGGATCACTGGATGGGGATCGAGAACAGGAACCCTAATTTCCCCCTCGCCAGCTCAGGGCCAGTGTTAGCACCTACTGGCTGGAATCTGCCAACTCAGCACAGATCATGGGGAGCAAAGAGGGACCTTTCAAAAAGTTAACATGCAGGTACAGCAAGCCATTTGGAAGGCAAATGGTATGTTAGCATTTATTGCAAGGGGGTTGGTGTATAAGAATAAGGCAGTCTTACTACAATTATATAGGGCCTTGGTGAGACCACATCTGGAGTACTGTTTACAGTTTTGGTCTCCTCACCTAAGGAAGGATATACTTGCTTTAGAGGGAGTGCAATGAAGGTTCACTAGATTGATTCCTGGGATGAGGAGGCTGTCCTATGAGGAGAGATTTAATAACATGGGCCTATACTCTCTAGAGTTTAGAAGTAGAGGTGATCTGATTGAAACATAAAATTCTGAGTGGGCTTGACAGGTTAGATGCTGAGAGGCTGTTTCCCCTGGCTGGAGAGTCTAGAACTAGGGGTCATAGTCTCAGGATAAGGGGTCGGCCATTTAGGACTGAGATGAGGAGAAGCTTCTTCACTCAGAGGGTTGTGAATCTTTGGAATTCTCAATCCCAGAGGGCTGTGGATGCTCAGTTGTTGAGTATATTCAAGACAGAGATCGATAGATTTTTGGGCACTAGGAGAATCAAGGGATATGGGGAGTCGGGCAGGTAAGTGGAATTGAGGTCAAAGATCAGCCATGATCTTACTGAATGGCGGAGCAGGCTTGAGGGACTGTATGGCCTACTCCTGCTCCTATTTCTTATGTTATTTTCCAGGTCTGTAGGTCTCAATTCCATACCACATGGGTTACGGAACTGAAGTGGGTAGATGGAGTTAAGATACAGATCAGCCACGATCTAATTGAATGGCAGGACAGTCTCGAGGGACTGAACGGCCTCCTCCTATGTCCCACAGTGTGCAATGGGCCAACCTTTAAATCCACGGCTGCAGCCACATCATCCCAGACACCAGTGACATCAATGTCCCCATCCCACCCCACCCCAAATCTGCATTCACATCCGAGAGTGGGGAGGAGGGGGGTCAACATGCACTTAAAAAGAAATGCATTATTAAAAAAATTAATAATGTTAAGAAAACAAACACAGCGAGTGGTCAGTTACAATGAAAGCTCGGAGTGGAAGCAGAGATTGGCGGAATCAACTCACTGAACTTCCCCAAAGTTGCTGGACAATAAAACTTATATTGCCTTTCAAGTCTTGGGGAAAGCCCCCAGGAGGGAACAAGAGAGACTTGCATTTATATCGTGCCTTTTACAACCTCATGACATCGCAAAGCGCTTTACAACCAATGAAGTACTTTTTGAAGTGTAGTCACTGTGGTAATGTGGGGAAACGCGGCAGCCAATATGCGCACAGCAAGCTCCCACAGCTACAGGATAACGGCCCGATAATCTGTTTTTTAGTGACTTTGATTGAGGGATAAATATTAGCCCAGGAGAACTCCCCTGTTCTTCTTCAAAAGTGATACAAAGTGTCACAAAGTGATACAAAGTGTCACAAAGCGATACAAAGTATCGCCTCCCATTGTCTGCACCATTCAGCTTTGACACATTGTTGCTGGGTTTTGTTACCTTCTCCTCGCCGTTCTGTCCTGGTTGACTCTCCCCCGCCGTCATGCTCGCTCGGTCCGCCTCTTCAAAGTTGGAAAGTTTAATAATTTGATATTTCTTTTTGTTCTTAAAAACCAAATGATCCCGATCTTTTTTTGCACCCCTCGTGTAGCCAGGGACCGGAGGAGGTGGAGCGGAGCAACAACAACAACCACCGCCGCCGCCGCCAGACACAGCGACAGCCAGTCCACCCCCTCCCTCCCCGCCACAAGCCGGCCTGCGGACGGGCGGGCGTGTTCACGTTGCAGGGCGTGCGCGCCGCTGGCGGCAAAAGAGAGGGGCCCCCGGCCAAGCGCGATACCGACAGCGTGCGCGCTACCCCAGGAGCAGGAGTCGGCGGCGCGCACGCACTCACGCACAGTCCTTCAATGACTGAGAACCAGAGGGGTGATAAAAGATTTATTTTACCTTGAACCTGACATTACATAGCATTTACATAGGATACACACAGGATTTACATAGATATACCTAAGATACACATAGGATTTACATATGATACACATAGGATATACATATGATATACATAGGATATACATAGGATTTACATAGGATACACAGGATTTACATGGGATTTACATAGGCTACACATGGGATTTACATAGGATATACATAGGACACACATGGGATTTACATAGGATACACATAGGATTTACACAGGATACACATAGCATTTATATAGGATTTACATAGGATACAAATGGCTTTTACATAGGATTTACATAGGATACACGTAGCATTTACATAGGATTTACATAGGATACACATAGCATTTACATAGGATTTACATAGGACACACGTAGCATTTACATAGGATTTACATAAGTCAGAATTTTCCCATTAAAAAAATGGGTGGATTTGGAGCATGGGGGCAGTTAAATGGTTCAAAATGCGAATCCTGACCTGATCCCGCCTCCAACCCGCCCACTTCCAGTTTGCCCGGAGGCGGGAAGGGGGCGGGCGACCAACCCACTCCCAGGGGCCGGTACATTAATTTAAATATTGTAATGAGGCTGGAAGTCTCTATTTTCCCCTCCATTTTGCAATTAACTGCCTGTGGACGGGTTTCACACAATTCGTGAAACCCGACAGTTAAACAGAGGTGGGGACTGCTGCATCCAGGGGTAAGTGGCTTTATACCTACCTTCTGGATCAAGGGTCCCTGCCTAACATGCCCCCCGTGATCGCAGACCCCCTCTCGAGGCCTCCGATTGCATTCCCAAGCCTCATCCCCACCCCCACCACCAGGCCTTCCCCGCCCCGCAACGATGATGATGAGGCTGGCCCAGATCCTCCGGCACATCCCCCCGCCCGATCCCTGGCCTTCCCCCTCCCCCCGTGATCCTCGATCCCCCCGCGATCCCCTATCTCCCCGCGATCCTCAATCCCCCCGCGATCCCCGATCCCTCCCGCAATCCTCAATCCCCCCCGCGATCCCCTATCTCCCCGCGATCCTCAATCCCCCCCCGTGATCCCCCCACGATCCCCTATCTCCCCGCGATCCCCAATCCCCCCCGCGATCCCCCCACGATCCCCTATCTCCCTGCGATCCTCAATCCCCCCCCGTGATCCCCAATCCCCCCCGCGATCCCCCCACGATCCACGATCCCCCCGCGATCCTCAATCCCCCCGCGATCCCCGACCCCAATCCCCCCGCGATCCCCGATCCCCCCCCGCGATCCCCGATCCCCCCCCGCGATCCCCGATCCCCCCCCGCGATCCCCGATCCCCCCCCTGCGATCCCCGATCCCCCCCGCGATCCCTGATCCCCCCCCCCGCGATCCCCGATCCCCCCCCTGCGATCCCCGATCCCCCCCCCGCGATCCCTGATCCTCTCCGCGATCCCCGATCCCCCCCGCGATCCCCGATCCCCCCCGCGATCCCCGATCCCCCCCCTGCGATCCCCGATCCCCCTGCGATCCCCGATCCCCCCCGCGCGATCCCCGATCCCCCCCCTGCGATCCCCGATCCCCCCCCCGCGATCCCCGATCCCCCCCCCTGCGATCCCCGATCCCCCCCCCCCCCGCGATCCCCGATCCCCCCCCCCGCGATCCCCGGTCCCCCCTGCAATCCTCGATCCCCCCCGCGATCCCCGGTCCCCCCCGCGATCCCCGATCCCCGATCCCCCCCGCGATCCCCTATCGCCTGCTGATCCCCTGCCGTTCCTGCAACACCCCCCGATCCTTTTGTAATAAAGACTAACATACCATTGGCTTTCCTAATTGCATCAAGGAGTTTCAAGCTAACATGGATTTTTTTAACAGTGAAACCTAAGTGTAGAGCTAAGGCCCATAGTGCAGGGTTGAAAAGAATAGAAAGTGTGGGAAAGCAGCAAGTAGTGATTAGAAAACAAGAAAGAAAGACTTGCATTTCTATAGCGCCTTTCAAGACTGCAGGATGTCCCGAAGCGCTTTACAGCCAATGAAGTAATTTTGAAGTGTAGTCACTGTTGTAATGTAGGGAAATGCGGCAGCCAATTTTGAGCACAGCAAGCTCCCACAAACAGCAATGTGATAATGACCAAATAATCTGTTTTTTGTTAAAACAGATTAGGTGACAGCAACCTTTGGTTTTAGAAACCTATAGATTGTAGGGGGAATATCTGGGGCATATTCAATTAATATTATAATTGCAAGTTTGTATAATAAGGGCCTGGAATGTCACATAATGTGGATCCCGTAGATATTATACAGTACAACCAACATTGTGTTTTGAACGTCATAAGAATTCAGCTCCAAAGGGTTAAGCAATGCGTTGCTAAATATACTTTGCTCCAGCAGTGTTTTTGTCCTGTGACCTAAGTGAAAATGTGTTTGAGATAACGACTAACCTGCTGATGTGGTTTGGGGGGTGGGGAGGGGTGGGGTTGCGGGGGAGCGGTGGTAGACTGTCGACTTTGAGGGAGTGCAGCATTATCAAGGCAAGTCTTGGCAAGGTAGATGCTGAGAGGCTGTTTCCCCTGGCTGAAGAGTCAAGAACTAGGGTGGGCATAGCCTCAGAATAAGGGTCGGCCATTGAGGACTGAGATGAGGAGAAATTTCTTCACTCAGAGGGTTGTGAATCTTTGGAATTCTCGAGCTCAGCTGAGTCTTTGAGTATATTCAAGGCTGAGATCGATAGAATTTTGGACTCTAAGGGAATCAAGGGATATGGGGATCGGGCGGGAAAGTGGAGTTGAGGTCGAAGATCAGCCATGATCTCATTGAATGGCGGAGCAGGCTCGAGAGGCCGTATGGCCGACTCCTGCTCTTAATTCTTATGTTCTTTTATCAGGCAGCAGGAATTAAGTTGCAATTTGTGAGGAAACCTCAATTCTGTTGGGTGTGCATCACTGTCCAGTGGGTTCAAGTGTTGGCTAGTCAGTCATCCATTCTAGAGGATAGCATGGCTAGGTTTTCGGTGATTGTCCACTTAGCTCTCTCTGTAGCTATAAGATTTCCCCAGGGTAGGAGTTTTTATAAATTAACTCTCGGGATATGAGCGAGACCAACCTTAATTGCCCATCCCTAGTTTTGCTAGAGAAGGTGGTGGCGAGCCCTGCAAGATCATTGCGGCCAATTATATTGCCCTGGCTGACAGCAGCAAGCTCAGCACCGAGCTGGAAACTTCCTGGTCTGTGTGGCTCAGACCACACTGGGCAGCGCATTTACTACCTAAGCCATCAAGAGAGCTTTGAGTCACCTTTATGTCGATGTGACTTTGAGGCAAGATTACAGAGAAGAAAGAAAGACTTGCCTTTATATAACGCCATTCATGTCCTCAGGACGTCCCAAAGTGCATTACAGCCAATGAAATACTTTTGAAGTGTAGTCACTGTTGTAATGTAGGAAACATGGCAGCCAATTGCACACAGCAAGCTCCCACAAACAGCAATGTGATAATGACCAGATAATCTGTTTTCATTATGTTGATTGAGGGAAAAATATTGGCCCCAGGACACTGGGGGATCTCCCCTGCTCTTCTTTGAATTAGCACCGTGGGATCGTTTACGTCCAACTGAGAGTAGACAGGGCTTCATCCGAAATACAGCATCTCCGACAGTGCAGCACTCCCTCAGTACTGCCCCTCCGACAGTGCGGTGCTCCCTCAGTACTGCCCCTCCGACAGTGCGGCACTCCCTCAGTACTGCCCCTCCGACAGTGCAGCGCTCCCTCAGTACTGCCCCTCCGACAGTGCAGCGCTCCCTCAGTACTGCCCCTCCGACAGTGCGGCGCTCCCTCAGTACTGCCCCTCTGACAGTGCCGCACTCCCTCAGTACTGCCCCTCTGACAGTGCCGCGCTCCCTCAGTACTGCCCCTCCGACAGTGCAGCGCTCCCTCAGTACTGCCCCTCTGACATTGCAGCGCTCCCTCAGTACTGCCCCTCCGACAGTGCAGCGCTCCCTCAGTACTGCCCCTTCGATAGAGCGGCGCTCCCTCAGTACTGCCCCTCCGACAGTGCGGCGTTCCCTCAGTACTGCCCCTTCAACAGTGCAGCGCTCCCTCAGTACTGCCCCTCCGACAGTGCGGCTCTCCCTCAGCACTGCCCCTCCGACAGTGCGGCACTCCCTCAGTACTGCCCCTCCGACAGTGCGGCGCTCCCTCAGTACTGCCCCTCCGACAGTGCAGCGCTCCCTCAGTACTGCCCCTCCGACAGTGCGGCACTCCCTCAGTACTGCCCCTCCGACAGTGCGGCGCTCCCTCAGTACTGCCCCTCCGACAGTGCGGCGCTCCCTCAGTACTGCCCCTCCGACAGTGCAGCACTCCCTCAGTACTGCACTGGAGTGTCAGCCTAGATTTTTGTGCTCAAGTCTCTGGAGTGGGACTTGAACCCACAACCTACTGACTCAGAGGCGAGAGTGCTGCCCACTGAGCCACTGGCTGACACTTAACTATCGACCCAGATCTCAAATCAATCTTTTCTGCACATGCGGATCACTCACTGGCAGAAATGCCTTCTGTTGGCGAGTACATTGTGGGGAAATCATGTGGAAGATGACTCTGGAAAAGCCTGAACTGTAAAGGTGCAACTGTTAAAGGGACACTGTCTTCATAAAAAAATGTTTGGCCAAACTTTTTTTCTTTTATTTACATACACAGGAGATAATTAATTCACTTGTGGTCTTGTGATTGTGACAAAATTTATACCTCTATTGCTTCCTTATATTAAAAAAAATCACAAAAAAGTTATTATTTTTTCACGAGTAGACTTCCCCTTTAAGTCAGAGTAAGGGGCGGGGCAGCTGTTGACTCTTCCTCTGGCCTTTATCGCCCCCCTATGGATCTGTTCTGAACTTCAGTTTATTCTGGAATCACGACTTAAGAGTAACAGAAAGTGAAAGGCAATGAACACCCTTCCTAAAGGCCTCATGAAACCGAATTTATAATCAAGCAGAAGTCAGCATCATATCCAAATGGTGTTTACACAGAACCCATTAAAATTCTCCTTAAATTCCAGTGATCTATTGTAGAAGACTCCAGAAGAGAAATGCCTTCATGTTACATTGCCAGCTGTGGCTCAGTGGGTAGCACCCTCGCCTCTGAGTCAGGAGTTTGTGGGTTCAAAGTCCCACTCCAGAGACTTGAGCACAAAAATCTAAACTACCAATCAAATGCAGTACTGAGGGAGTGCTGCCCTGTTGGAGGTGCTTTTTTTGGGATGAGACTTTAAAAAGAAAGACTTGCATTTTTATAGCGCCTTTCACGACTACCGGACGTCCCAAATGAAGCACTTTTTGAGGTGTAGTCACTGTTGTAATGTAGGAAACGCAGCAGCCAATTTGCGCACAGCAAGCTCCCACAAACAGCAATGTGATAATGACCAGATAATCTGTTTTAGTGATATTGATTGAGGGATAAATATTGGCCAGCCACCGGAGAGAACTCCCCTGCTCTTCTTCGAATAGTGCCATTGGATCTTTTACATCCACCTGAGAGAGTAGACGGGGCCTCAGTTTAACATCTCATCTGAAAGATGACACCTCTGACAGTGCAGTACTCCCTCAGTACGGCACTGGGAGTGTCAGCCTAGATTTTTGTGCTCAAGTACCTGGAGTGGGACTTGAACCCACAACCTTCTGACTCAATATTTATCCCTCATCCAGAATCACTATAAGATTATTTGGTCATTTGGTCATTTATCTCACAGCTGTTTGTGGAAGCTTGCTGTGTGCAAATTGGCTGCCGCATTTCCTACATTACAACAGTGGCTACACTTCAAAAGTACCTCATTGGCTGTAAAGCGCTTTGGGACGTCCTGAGGTTGTGAATGGTACTGTTTGCTCCAAATTTGGAGTCACCTTCAGTCCGTCTCGTTACAGTTTAACTGCCTCGTAAATAGTTCCAGGGCTTTAATCTCAGCAAATTTGACAGATTCATCGGTGTACTGACTGCTGGCACTTGGGCCCCATCATCATTGTTGGAATAAATTGTTTTGCAGAAAAGCTAGGGTAAGCAAATGCTCATCCATGATATTTGCTCTTGTGCTACAAGGTTACTGGGATTTACTGGCCACCGCGTATAGCGGGCAAATCGCGTCAGTATGACAGCGCCCACTATATGTGATGGGGACTGTATATCTTTCCTGAGATGCGGTGCCCAGAACAGAACGCAATACTCCAGATGGGCTCTGTACAACTCAAGCACCCTTTTGTATTCCAGTCTCCTTGAGATAAAAGCCAACATTCCTTCTTGATTACTTTCTGTACCTGTTGAGGGATGACCCAATTCTCCAGGTTATCCTGCCAAATACCTATCTATACAATCACAGACTGCGATTCTATCAAAATGATTGACTTTATTGTCACACAGCGTCAGAAGTCAATGCATCCCATGCATCTGGAGGACAAACTGAAGACAACACAACCATCAGTCATACACTTCTTGTGAAAACCATATTGCACCTGATTTCCCCACACGATGATTGTCTGCACAAAGAATTAGGCTTCTGCTCTGCATTAAGCAGTGAAGCCGTTTCGCCGGAGAGTATCCGGATGTGGCAGGCTTCAGCTTGCCAGTTTTGGCCTGGAACTAACCTGCCCTGTCGCTCAAAGGGGCTGCTCTGTATGAACAAGGGAATGCGTCCGCACATGTGTTGGTGTATGACCAGCAGGCATGCAGAACAGTCGCAAGAGGAGCTTTAAGACGAAATGTAAAATCATAAAGGAGGAGCTTGCATTTTGCAGTGTAGTCGTTGTCGTTAGCTCGACAAACACAACAGTCAATTCGCGTACAGCAGGATCCCAAAAAACATCAAATGACTTGAACAACCAGTTAATCTGTTTTTGGCGGTGCTGGTCAATGTTCCCGTTAATTTTTTTTGGGGGGGTGCGCAGCCCATTCAAAATGCCGAGCATGCACTGTTTTTCCCATTGAAAAGCAGGTGAGCCGACTGTGTGGGAGGTCCACAGAGCTGAGCGGCCACGCAGCTCAAAGGGAACCATTGGTGCTGGTTGAGGGAGGAATGTTGGCCAGGATACTGGGAGAATTCCCCACTCTTTTTCAAAACAGTCCCATGGGATATTTTACGTTCCCTGAACAAGCAGGTTTACTAAACCATCTGAAAGACAGCACCTCTGACAATGCAGCACTCCCTCAGTACTTAAGTGCTGCACTGATCGTGTAGTCGGGTCTTGGTGTGGGGTTTAAACACAGAACTTCTGAGGCGATAGTGCTAACTTAACTAGCTGCTGATAGAATACATAAAATAGTTATACCACAATATGATGAGAGGCAGGGGCAGTGAGTTATTGTCACCAGTTGGTTTTAACCCTTTAGTAATACTACATAATCACCATCACACGATCTTTGGTTTTTTGCATCACTGTCATTTCCGATTGTAAAATAATTAGTTTGTTTGATCACCGATATAAAGCACACACCTAATGGATGTTTACAAACTTGGTCTATATGTAATTAGTCAACTTTGCAAACTCCTTGACTCTTAACTTCAATCTGATGGGTTGCACCTTCCCTATGTCGCTTGGCAGATTTTCTAAGCAGGGATTTCCCATGCTCTGAGAGTTCATGTTGAGTTTATATTGTACAGAATCACTTCAAGTAGTTCAGTCAATCGTGGCAGCCAGTGTTGTGAAATGTGTGAATGAGGGAAATTTCACAGTATCACCAGCAATGCAAAAAGGACTGCACATGTGGTGAGTGGAGCGTGCTTGGGTGGAACAAGTGACTTTAGACCTATGGCTCACAAAGCTCTCCACCACTGGGCCTCATGTCTGGGTTTGTTGTAGACTAATTGAGAGAGACTAATTGCTATGATTTGTCAACAACTTCATTATCGTTGTATCATGTGACTACTGGGATGGTAGCAGGTGAACTGGATGGACCTTGGCCAAAAGCAAAATAGTGCGGATGCTGGAAATCTGAAATAAAAACAGAAAATGCTGGAAATACTCAGCAGGTCAGGCAGCATCTGTGGAGAGAGAAACAGAGTCAACGTTTCAGGTCGCTGACCATCGACCTGAAACGTTAACTCTGTTTCTCTCTCCACAGATGCTGCCTGACCTGCTGAGTATTTCCTGTATTTTATGTGGATGGACCTTGGTCTTTGTACATCTAGCAATTCCTATATGCGATTGGTTTAAGTTGTGAATCTTATTTCTGGCGGATGAACCTTTCTCGCTGCTTGGGGAAGATCCATACAGGACAGCCAGGAGAAACAGCAAGGGAATGAGCCAGGAGCTCTGAGAGCGTTGGGTGAAACCTCCTCTCGAAGTGATCCTTCTTGATGCCTCAGTAACTCAGAGGGGAGACATTCTGATCGCCAAAGTTCACCTACGAATGTGCTTGTACTATCTTTACTCAGGCGTTCAACCATAACAGTGCTATCACTGAAATCACAGGTTGCACAGATGGCAATATCATTTTAAGGCAAATTCAGCAAAGTCTGGTGCTTAGGTCTGTGGAGAGCACAGTGAATGCAAGAGGTGATCAGCAATAAATGCCCCTTAAGTTAGAATTGCTTTCAGCTGGGGCTCAGTGGGTAGCACTCTAGCCTCTGAGTCAGAAGGTTGTGGGTTCAAGTCCCACTCCAGAGACTTGAGCACATCATCTAGGCTGACACTCCCAGTGCAGTGCTGAGGGAGTGCTGCACTGTTGGAGGTGCCGTCTTTTGGATGAGATGTTAAACCGAGGCCCTGTCTGCTCTCTCAGGTGGATGTAAAAGATCTCATGGCACTGTTGCGAGGAAGAGCAGGGGAGTTCTCCCCGGTGTCCTGGCCAATATTTATCCCTCAACCAACATAACTAAAAACAGATTGTCTTGTCAATGTCACATTGCTGTTTGTGGGAGCTTGCTGTGCGCAGATTGGCTGCCGCGTTTCCTACATTACAACAGTGACTACACTTCAAGGAGTGCTTCATTGGCTGTAAAGTGCTTTGGGACGTCTGGTGGTCGTGAAAGGCGCTATAGAAATGCAAGCCTTTCTCTCTTTTTCTATCATTCATTCTCGGCATGTGGGAGTCACTGGCAAGGAGGGCATTTATTACTCACATTGCCAGTCTTGAGAGACTTGCTAGATCACTTCGAAGGGCAGTTTAGCGTCCGATTTATATTCTACAAATTTCTGGACAGCTCACTCAAAAAAACAAATTCTCCGCAATGTCAGGGACTGCATTATGTCTGACTATAGACGGCGGTGGGAAAGCATTAAACCTATTTACATTTGCTCAGTGGAGGTATTACAAACCCCAGGAGATCCACTCCCATTAAACCATTATCCATTTAACTTCTCTCACTGGCAATGAAATCAAATTGCAATCTACAGTCAGAAAACTGGGGTCCAAATTACAATCTTTTTAAGAAATCTCTCCAGCTTTGGCCTTTTCCATCAGGGTAGTGCCAGGGATCAGATTAGCACAGAAGGGAATAGATTGATAATGTTAACATGAGATTTGGGGTTAATTAACCAGGCTGCTATTTAAACTTACAAAGGTCAGTCTGCCCAGAATGGCTGGATAATTTTCATCTGGTTCCAGTGCCCATGTAGATAAAGCAACCAAGATTCAAGATTCAGCAACTCCAGGAAGGAAATGGCATTGTTCCCACTCCTCTTCGTCCTCTTTTCGGGTAAGAGCTCTTTTCCTCTTATCTCTCAACTTGGTGAATGAACTCGCGCACATGAAATAGGTGCATTTTGGTTTAAAAAAGAAATTAAATGCCTTTTAAAAGCGGCACTCAACCGATGTCCCCCCTCTTGTTGAACAATCGTATCAATGCAGAGGACAGAATGCTTTGGTCATTGCGACAGCGGGATTTTCATACTATTTTGAGGAGGAGGGGGGGGAAATACAAATGAAAGGATTTTTTTTTGTGGCCATAATGTATTTTTTAAAATTCGTTCCTGGGATGTGGGGGTCGCTGGCAAGACCAGCATTTATTGCCCATCCCTAGTTGCCCTGGAGAAGGTGGTGGTGAGCCGCCGCCTTGACAGCATAGCCCAAAATATTTTGATCAAACAGCGTTTTGTTGTTGCTTTTAAATTAATAGATGATTACGGTGATATTTTGCATAAATACAGTGCCGGATTTTTTGTAAATAAAGTTTCCTTCTGCGGTCCCGTTATAAATCTATTTCGGAAGATGTTACCGCGAGGGTTTTTTTTCCCGAGACATTGTAGGGTGCGTTGCATTCTGACAGGAAAGGGAGTTTGCAAAGGCCACATTTGGAATGAAATAATTTTAATATCTCTACGCTGATAATGAAAGTGATTCAATAACTGCAAAAAGCACAGCGAGTACTTGAAAACATGGGGTTGTCACGGAGTCAATCTGCTGCTAGGAGTTGGTGCGAGGACTCAATTCTTCACTGCCTATCAAGGAATGATGTTAGTTTTACGATAATTGTTAAGTTTTCATTTATCCCTTACAATCTACAGGCTTTTAAAACCCATGCTTCTTGATTTATCTTGTCTCCTCTCCTTCTCTTCTCAACCTTGGCCCTTGGCCCAAGTCTCTCAATATGATAAGCGTCATGCTGCTGCTGATGTCTCAGTAACGCACTGGTATTGTTGAATTACTTTGTGTTCTCTTAACAGTTGCAATACTGTTGTATCTCAGTATATTCACCAGCAGAATTATATATCCTGTTTCCATGACAGTTCGGAGAGCTGAACCTTCCAACACCAATTCAAATTCCTGAACCTTGGCATTCTCAATGTTTAGGTTAAAAACCTCCATCGATAAGTTTTTACAAACTCTCACCTCTTTCAATTCATCTGCAACTTTCTTTCTAAACCTTTCTTGCTGCTCGCTATTTTATTAATTCTACTATGATGATTGCTCCTCTGACTTTCCTCTCAAGTTCCAACCACATCGGGGTTTTTTTTCCATTCACGGGATGTGGGCATCGCTGGCCAGCATTTATTGCCCATCTCTAATTGCGCTTGCGTGGCCATTTCAGAGGGCAGTTAAGAGTCGACCACATTGCTGTGGGTCTGGAGTCACATATAGGCCAGACCGGGTAAGGACGGCAGATTTCCTTCCCTAAAGGACATTAGTGAACCAGATGGGTTTTTACGACAATCCAGTAGTCACATGGTCACCATTACTGATACTTTTTTTAAATTCCAGATTTAATTAACCGAATTTCAATTCCCCAGCTGCCGTGGTAGGATTTGAACACATATCTCCAGAGCAATAGTCCAGGCCTCTGGATTACTAATACAAAATCAAAATACCGCGGATGCGGGAAATCTGAAATAGAAATAGAAAATGCCGGAAACGCTCAGCAGGTCAGGCAGCATCTGTGGAGAGAGAAACAGAGTTAACGTTTCAGGTCGATGACCTTTCGTCAGAACTGGAAAAAGTTAGAGATGTAACAGATTTTTAAGCAAATGCAGGGGCAGGGAAAGGGGGGATGGGAGGAAAGAACAAAAGGGAAGGTCTGTGATAGGCTGGAAGGCAGGAGAGATTAAATGACAAAAGGGATGATGGTGCAAGGCAAAAGGAGATGGTAATGGGACAAGAAAAGAAACGAAAGACAAATCTAGAAGAGGTGTAAATGGGGATGGCAGAATCATCAACAGCTGCCATGTGAAAAGATAGGGGCCGAGGTTATGACCTGAAATTGTTGAACTCGATGTTGAGTCCAGAAGGCTGTAAAGTGCCTAATCAAAAGATGAGGTGCTGTTCCTCGAGCTTACGTTGAGCTTCATTGGAACAGTGTAAGAGGCCGAGGACAGAGAGGTCAGAGTGGGAATGCTTTGTACTATCACCCCTTTAGTCTTTTAATCTCTCCTGCCTTCCACCCTATCACAGACCTCTCCTTTTGTGCTTTCCTCCCCTCCCCCCCTTTCCCTGCCCCCGCACTTGCTTAAAATCTGTTACATCTCTAACTTTTTCCAGTTCTGATGAAAGGTCATCGACCTGAACCGTTAACTCTGTTTCTCTCTCCACAGATGCTGCCTAAATTGCTGAGTATCGCCAGCATTTTCTGTTTCTCCTCTGGATTACTAGTCCAGTAACATAACCACTACGCTACTGTCCTATACGTTCTTCCTCCTTCCTGCATTGAATGTTGAATCCCATACTCCAACTCATTCTTTCTCAGGATCTCAATCCATCTCTTATGGAGAAGCTTGTGGAAATTGACTATTGAAAAAATGACACGGACGAGGAGATTCTGAAAGTAAACATACAAAGTATTCACAGCACAGAAACAGGCCATTCGGCCCAACTGGTCCGTGCCGGTGTTTAAGCTCCACACGGGCCTCCTCCCACCCCTCTTCATCTAAGCCCATCAACATATTCCTTTCTCCCTCATGTGCTCATCTAGCTTTCCCTTAAGTGCACCAATGCTAGTCGCCTCAACTACTCCCTGTGGCAACTTTATGCATTTGAATTGATGCCTAAAGGCTCAGCTCTCCAAACTGTTGTGGAAACATGATATTATAGCAAGCATTAACACTACAGGAGCAATTTTTCCAAATGGACTCCCTCCAGCAAGTAGCTTCACTCTTTGGGATTGTAGATCGGAAAACCACAAGCACATTTCCCATAATTCCATGTCCCTTGCGCATGTATTTGGAAAATCGGGCCTTATATTTCTTCTTGCATTTTTGCCTGATAGATATTATGGGAGTGTTTAAAACAGACAGAATTCCACTCAGATCTCCCCTCCCCAAAGAAAGAAAGACTTGCATTTCTATAGCGCCTTTCACGACCACCGGACATCTCAATGCGCTTTACAGCCAATGAAGTACTCCCAGTAAAAAAAATAGCCATTCGCAGGTTAATGTTACAAGGCAGAGGGACTTAGGGAGTCACAATAGGTATAAGAAAATCTTGTTGTTACATGTTATCTCTCTCCATTGGAAATTTCTAAACAGTCCTGCAGCCTTATGATCTAAGTATTAATTACCAAGTAGGAAATCTCCACAGGGATCATTTGCACAATAAGTGCCCTTTTACAATCAGCCCTGCAGAGACATAATTACTTTGGAAATCAGGCCCTTAACACACAGCCATTAACAAGCCATTGTGGTATGGGAATAAGTGCTGGAAATTGATTTTGAATGAGATGGGTCTTAAATGAGCATCTAAAACAAGGGTTATGTCATAACCAACAACTGATAGAATAAATATCACCACAATTAAGGCTGGCAGGATCACATGAAGAGCTGAAAGCAAAATTTATTATGGCAATAAAAAAATTATCAATTCCTATCGGTGGTTGGGGCAGGAGAAACTCCATGGGACAGTCCCGTTCAGTATTAGAAACAGGAAAAGCTGTACAGACCAGTACCTGTTGTTGATTGTATTCAGGTGGTGGATATTAATTGGGTCCCTCTTGTGTTCTATATATATATATATATGAGCAGGCTCAGGAAGTGGGGGAAGCTTATTGGGGGTGTGTGTTATGCGCGCACAGTATGTAATGTGTGTTTCCTCTATAAATAAAGGCTTATAAGCAACTGAAGACTAGGCTCTAGTATTCTATCCTTCATCACCTGGCTATCTGAGTTTTACACCTGTTAGTGGTTGGAACAGGAAGAATTCTGTTTGAAAGAGCTCTCCAATTAGTCCCACTCCCCTGCTCTTTCCCCATAGCCCTGCAAATTTTTCCTTTTCAAGTTTATATCCAATTCCCTTTTCAAAGTTGCAATTGAATCTGCTTCCATCTCACTTTCATGCAGTGCATTCCAGAACGTAACAATTAACTGCGTAAAAAAAATCTCTCCTCATCTCCCCTCTGGTTCTTTTGCCAATTACCTTAAATCTGTGTCCTCTGGTTACCGACCCTCCTACCACTGGAAACAGTTTCTCCTTAATTACTCTTTCTAAATCACTCATGATTTTGAACACCTCTATTAAATCTCCCCTTAACCTTCTCTGCTCTAAGGAGAACAACCCTAGCTTCTCCAGTCTCTCTATATAAATGAAGTCCCTCATCCCTGGTACCATTCTAGTAAATCTCCTCTGCTCCCTCTCCGAGGCCTTGACATCCTTCCCAAAGTGGGAATTCTATGGGGTAGAAACGCATCTTGGGCAGCAGTACATAGCGGGCGGGATCGCACTGACCACCTGTTATACGGGCCGCCCGATATTCAGTTCCATTGAAGTCAAGCTGTTGGTAATTGTTGGGATTCTGAGTCAACATCCTAAGTGTATAAATTGATCACCATCCAGCAAATTATTTGTGCCTCTAATTCTCTATTTTTAAGTATACCTGACCTGTGTTATTTTTCACATAGAATCATAGAATGATACAGCACAGAAGGAGGCCATTCTGCCCATCATGCCTGTGCCAGCTCTTTGAAAGAGCTCTCCAATTAGTCCCACTCCCCTCTGCCCTTTCCCCTGCAAAATTTTTCTCATTCACATCTACATCCAATTCCCTTTTGAAAGTTACCACTGAATCTGCTCCCACCGCCCTTTCAGGCAGCACGTTCCAGATCACAGCGACTCGCTGCGTAAAAAAAAAATTAAAAAAATCCTCCCCATCTCGCCACTGGCTCTTTTGCCGATTTACCTTAACATGCTCTGTTATTTTCAGCAAGTTTTGCTTACAGTGCATCCCTTCAGAATTCAACACTACATCAACTGACGGAGAAACTACTGACAAACTATAACAAAGGAGTGCGGCCGGTAAAAAACTGGACACAGCCCACAACCATTTACATCGACTTCATCCTTCACGCTGTGCTGGAAGTGGTAAGTGTTCACCTTTGGAGAAAATCATTCACAAGACACATATACCACGTGGCATAGTTTTCTTATTTAATTGATATAATCACAAATAAGATTATGCTTTGTAGTTAGAAGCATCCTGGGTGCAGCTATTTTGTGTATAGTTTTGTGCATGATCCATTAACTGGATCCTCATATCACAGCCTTGGGACTTCCCAAAGCGCTTTTCAGCCAATGAAGTACTTTTTGAAGTGTAGTCGCTGTTGTAATGTAGGGAAACACGGCAGCCAATTTGTGCTCAGCAAGCTCCCACAAACAGCAATGTGATAATGAGCAGATAATCTGTTTTAGCGATGTTGTTGAGGGGTAAATATTGGCCCCAGAACACTGGTCTCACGGGATCTTTTATGTCCACCTGAGAAGACAGATGGGGTTTCGGGTTAACGTCTAATCCGAAAGACGGCACCTCTGATAATGCAGCACTCCTTCAGCGTTGCACTGGGAGTGTCAGCTTGGATTTTGTGCTCAAGTCTCTGGAGTGGGACTTGAACTCACAACCTTCTGACTCAAAGGTGAGAGTGCTGCCCACGGCCGACATGATAGGGTTAATGACTCAGGCACCATTATCATCCAATCACAACAACCTCTGACAAAGCTACTTATGCTTATCAGATTTTGACTGGCAGGTTAAAAAAATAAAAAAATAACTTGACGGATATTCACGAACAATGAATGGTAGGACCCTAGGAAGGACAGAGGATCAGAGGGACCTTGGAGCGCATGTACATAGATCCCTGAAGGCAGCAGGACAGGTAGATAAGGTGGTTAAGAAGGCATATGGGATACTTGCCTTCATTAGCCGAGGCATAGAATATAAAAGCAGGGAGGTTATGATGGAGCTGTACAAAACGCTAGTTAGGCCACAGCTGGAATACTGTGTGCAGTTCTGGTCGCCACACTATCGGAAGGATGTGATTGCATTAGACAGGGTGCAGAGGAGATTCACCAGGATGTTACCTGGGCTGGAGCGTTTCAGCTATGAAGAGAGACTGGACAGGCTGGGGTTGTTTTCCTTAGAGCAGAGAAGGTTGAGGGGGGACCTGATTGAGGTGTACAAAATTATGAGGGGCATAGATAGGGTAGATAGAAAGGAACTTTTCCCCTTAGTAGAGGGGTCAATAACCAGGGGGCATAGTTTCAAGGTAAGGGGCAGGAGGTTTAGAGGGGATTTGGGGAAAAACTTTTTCACCCAAAGGGTGGTTGGAATCTGGAACTCACTGCCTGAAAGGGTGGTAGAGTCAGGAACCCTCACAACATTCAAGAAGCATTTAGATGAGCACTTGAAACGCCATAGCATACAAGGCTACGGACCAAGTGCTGGAAAATGGGATTAGAATAGATAGGGCTTGATGGCCGGCGTGGACACGATGGGCCGAAGGGCCTCTTTCTGTGCTGTATAACTCTATGACTAACATGCTTACAGATTTGAACGTATAACGTCCCTGCTCGTAACAACAGTCCATTTCTTTTTTTTTATTATTGCAGGATGGCCAGAACCAAAAACTGAAGACGAGTGTCTGGTACCAGCAGGTATGAACAGTATCAGATATTGTGAATCTCTTGATCTCTATCAGGCCCATAACACGTTCCCAGTGCACTTACTGTAACAGATCATCCACTGGCTGCATCTGCACCCCACAAGCCGACCTCGCCCAACAATGCAAAATTAGCTCATCTCAATATTCTTGCAGGGCTCCTGGCACTTGACGCTTGATGCCCCTGGAGCAACAAGGGGGTCAGGGATCAGGGGTCGGAATGGCAGGAGCCAGCACCTATGGAAGGACTGGTGTCTGCCTGTGAAAGCACCTAACATTTATAATTTTTTTTAAACAAAGACCTCTGTGAAGAATTGGGATGCTGAAGGCCAAACAAACTCTGAGGGGGGCCACTCAAGAGAAAAATCTTAATTGTTAAATCGTGTTCCTGCCCCAGGTTGTTAATGAGCGGCGAGTGTCTGCAGCACTAGTCAGTTGCTCAAGTCGCAATGATGTGCCTCTGGCCTCATTTCAGGATAGGTTGTGGCCTTAATGAGGTTTAATAAACAGCCATAAACTGGCTCCTCAAATGCCTGGGCACATCCTAGAGTGTACCTAGTGCATTGCGCACGGAATAAGCCTTAAGCCTGCTCCATGGCCAATAATACCAGGCCCCACAGCCACAGCATTATGGGCCCTGACGTAGGAAAAACTACTAGGCACTTGGTCTAAGTGTTAAATAAAGCTTTAATCAACTGTTTTTCAACATGGAGATCGAGTTGTGTCCTTCCCTAGTTCCTGTTGAGGAATGTCCTAAGCAAGCTGGGCCCATGCCCGAGTATTTATACTCTCCCTGGACAGCGCCACCAGCAGGCCGCCCAGTATTATTTCATACAAGATTCATGTCAGGCCCCAATGTATTTTTTTGATTTTCCATTTATATAGCACTTTTTTTTACCTCGGCCTCTCTCTCCTTCCCCGTCTCCTGGCTGAATGCAGTATTACCTGGCAGTATCATACAGATAGACTTGCATTTATATAGCGCCTTTCACGGCCTCAGGATGTTCCAAAGTGAATTAAATACTATTGAATTGTTGTAATGTAGGAAACGCGGCAACCAATTAGCACACAGCAAGCTCCCACAAACAGCAATGTGGTAATGACCAGATAATCTGTTTCAGTGATGTTGATTGAGGAATAAGTATTGGCCAGGACACCGGGGATAACTCCCCTGCTCTTCTTCGAAATAGTGCCACAAGATCTTTTACGTCCACCTGAGAGAGCAGACGGGGCCTCGGTTTAACGTCCCATCCGAAAGACGGCACCTCTGACAGTGCGGCGCTCCCTCAGTACTGTCCCTCCAACAGTGCGGCACTCTCTCAGCACTGCCCCTCCGACAGTGCGGCGCTCCCTCAGCACTGCCCCTCCGACAGTGCGGCACTCCCTCAGTACTGCCCCTCCGACAGTGCGGCGCTCCCTCAATACTGCCCCTCCGACAGTGCGGCGCTCCCTCAGTACTGCCCCTCCGACAGTGCGGCACTCCCTCAGTACTGCCCCTCCGACAGTGCGGCACTCCCTCAGTACTGCCCCCCCGACAGTGCCTTGCTCCCTCAGTACTGCCCCTCCGACAGTGCCGCGCTCCCTCAGTACTGCCCCTCCGACAGTGCGGCGCTCCCTCAGCACTGCCCCTCTGACAGTGCAGCTCTCCCTCAGTACTGCACAGAAGTATCAGCCTAGATTTTGTGCTCAAGACTCTGGAGCATACGTTGCAGCAGAGGCCAATGGATCAAGATCAATAACTCTGACACTGGGGTCAATTGCAGTTCCACGTTGCTGGCCTGGCGAGATCGAACAACCCAGCGCAGCCCAGGAATTAAATTTGGGACCTTTCCGATCTGGACCAACAGTCTGTACCAGCCTACCAATGGCATACATAGAAACATACATAGAAACTAGGAGCAGGAGTAGGCCATTCGGCCCGTCGAGCCTGCTCCACCATTCAATACGATCATGGCTGATCATCCAAATCCAGTACCCTGTCCCTGCTTTCTCACACAGAATCCCCACATCGAGCCTGCACCTATCCCACCCTATCCCCGTATTTAATTCCCCCTAACATATCCCATCCTATCCCCATAACCCCACGTATTTAACCCCCCTAACACTAAGGGTCAATTTATCATAGCCAAATCAACCTAACCCGCACATTTTTGGACTGTGGGAGGAAACCGGAGCACCCGGAGGAAACCCACGCAGACACGGGGAGAATGTGCAAACTCCACACAGACAGTTACCCGAGGTCAGATTCGAACCCGGGTCCCTGGCGCTGTGAAGCACCAGTGCTAACCACTATGCCACCGTGTTGCCCATGCTAGCCACTTGCATCAGCTGACCTTTTGCCAGGCACCTTTAAATGTCAGTTTTAAGACAGGTGCACAAAAGGTAAAGGAGAGCTCCCTCAACATCTTGCATCAAGCTGTACGGCCAATACTGAGAACTCGTCCTGCGGAAAGATCTCAGCACAAGCCCAGTGTAATGAAGACTCATCTTTGTTTGGATCACCCAATCGGCTGAGAGATAGGCAGCTCTCTTTTCCAATGGCAACTTGAAGGCAGGGAAGGGCAACCCTAGAGACCACTTCTTCCCCCCAAGCCTCGTTTCACCAGATCCCTCACCCCGTCCCCCCTCCCCCTCCCCTCCCCAGGTCGGGCACCACTGAGATCCACCTCAACAACACCCTGTAGCCACAGCTTCTGCTGTTCAACAGCCTATTACCACACCAAACGTACATCAACGCATTCTGACATGGCCTCCTTGTACTCTTGCTGCAGATATGGATGGATGAGTTCCTGGTATGGAATCCTACAAGTTTTGACGGCATAAATGAAGTTTCGCTGCCTGTCGAAACTATCTGGATCCCTGACATAATAATTCAAGAATTGTAAGTAACTGGGATGAAGCATGTTTTATGAACAGCAGATCAGGGAACTTTTTACTCTTTATTGAATAGATTTTTTTTTCATCAAGAAGAAAGACTTGCATCTATACAGTGCTCTTCATGACCTCAGGATGTCCCAAAACACATTACATCAAGTTTTAATCTGTAGTCACTTTTGTAATGTAGGAAACACAGCAGCCAAATTATGCACAGCAAGCTCCCACAAATAGCAATGTGATAATGACCAGATAATCAGCTTTCATGAAGTTGATTGAGCGATAAATATTGGACAAGACACTGGGGATAAATCCCCTGATCTTTTTTGAATAGGACCGTGGGCTATTTCACGCCCAATTAAGAGGGCAACACTCCCTCAGCACTGCATTAAAGTGTCAGACCTGGATTATGAGCTCAAACAGCTGGAGTGGGACTCGAACCCACAACCTTCTGACTCCGAGGCGAGAGTGCTCTTCGCTGAGCCACGGCTGAACACCGTATGGCACTGGTTGGCTGCAGGTGTGCTCTCCAATTGCCAGCCATCAATCCGGGGGTTGCAGTGCTGTACAGCTCCATCAGGAACGCGCATACTCCATTTCCTGCCTCCATATTTATCGTGTCAGCCGCTTATTCTTTGAATGACAAATTATAAACTTCATGAGGGTACAAGTTTGGATCCATTTTATTCTCAACGGTGGTTCTCAGTGAGACCACCGCTAAGTCAGTGTGGCTTAAGGGTCCATATTGGGGCCCTTGGTTTGTTTCATCTCATGAACTGCCTTGACTGGACTGTTTTTCAGGCCCCGTATGTGCCTGATTTTCTCCATGTCACTAGGAGTTTGTTAACAAGCCGAATTCCTACCTCAGTTATCTTTATTGACTAAAACGTTGACAGAGTGCTGTTATTGTCCTCCTGCAGTATTGACGTGGGCAGATCACCTTATCTGCCCTATGTGTACGTGAATTCCTCTGGGGCCATTAAAAACTACAAGCCGATACAGGTCGTCTCCGCCTGCAGCCTAGAGATTTACGCCTTCCCGTTTGACAGACAGAACTGCACCTTCACATTCTGTAGCTGGCTGCACACAGGTGAGCAAGAGTGAAAACAACAATAACTTGCATTTATACAGCACCTTCAATGTACTAAAACATCAACAGGAGCATTAGCAGACCAAATTTGATACCGAGCCACATAAGGAGATATTGGGCCAAAAATTCGGCCCTTCCCGGGTGAGTACGCGCTGTGTACTCACCCGTAAGGCGTCCTGAAGTGCCGGTTTCCTGCATGCACTGCGCATGCGCGGGAAACCGGAACTTCCGGTCTGGTGAAGGGGGCGGTTCCTAGGTGAACCGCGTGCGCGGTAGAGGCTGCACGCACGCAGCAAACTTAGGTTTTTTTTCAGGTTTCTCCGGGAGGGTAAGTATTGAAGAACCTGCGCTTTTAAAAAGGAGGCGCAGGACCCGTTTTCAACAAGGTAAGTGGTTAATTAATTATAATTTAAAACATTTTTCAACAGGTTTATCTTTTTTAGATACTTTAAAGAAAGGTAAGTTTATTTTTAGCACTGTTAAAAAGTATTTTAGTTTTTTCAAAAATTTAAATTTTTGTTTAAAGTAGTTAATTTATTTAACTTATAGTTATTTTATAAATGTGATGGTTTTTAAAAAAATTTCTTTTAAGTTTAGCTGTTCTTTTGGGGCCGATTTCAATTCACAGATTTGACAGGTCTTCCTGTCAAATCTATGAATGAAAGATGGTCTGCTGCCATTGGCTCTCCATGGCCCACGTGATCCCAGGGGACGCATCGCACTAACTACGCCCCTGGGACACGCAAGCACTGCGCGCCGGCAGCTGCAGGAGGCCCAGGACCCGAAGTCCCCGTGGGCCCAGAGGTCAACGGCAGGCGCGGTAGGTAAGTGCGCGCGCGATCCTTACCCCCCGCGGCAAGCCGGAGAGGCGAATTTCAGGGCCATTAGAGCAGGTGACCAAAAGCTTGATCAAAGAGGTAGGTTTTAAGGAGCGTCTTAAAGGAAGAGAGACGGAATTCCAGAGCTTCGGGCCCAGGCAGCCGAAGGCACGGCTGCCAATAGTGGAGCGATGGAAACGGGAGGTGCGCAAGAGACCAGAATTGGAGGAGTGCGGAGATCGGAGGGTTGTAGGGCTAGAGAAGGTTACAGAGATGGGGAGGGGGCGAGGCCATGGAGCGATTTGAACGCAAGGAGGAGAGAGAGCTAGAGAGACCGAGAGGCTTAGGGAGGGAGTTCCATAGTTCAGGCATTCTTTATACAATAATCTCTTATTCTTGTACATCAAGCTCTTGTTCCCTCTCCACCCCCAGGAAATATGGCTTATTACTGTAGCCCTCAGTTACAACACTGTCCTTTTATCTTTGGTCAAAAGTCAGTAAGAAACTAAGAAGGAGAGATTTCAAACTGATAATACTTAATGTCCTTAAGAGTTTAACCACTTGCCACTGGGCACAGGCCAATAATACCGCCTAAAACTGGCCAAAGCTGGTCCAGCAATCGCAATCTGCTCCAATGATATCTATCAAAGTCTAGTCCGACTAACTCTCAGGTTTGCTTTGTTTTGAGGTGAGTTCTTTATTATTGCATCTTCCGTTTGGAAGGTAATGATACAAAATTATGAGGAGCTTTGATAGAGTAGATAAGGAGAAACTGTTTCCACTGGCAGGAGGGTCGGTAACCAGATTTAAGATAATTGGCAAAAAATTTCAGGGGAGGGATGAGGAGAATTATTTGTTTACACAGTTGTTACGATCTGGAAAGCACTTTGAAAGGGAGTTGGAAGCAGATTCAATAGTTACTTTCAAAAGGGAATTGGATAAACACTTAAAAAGGAAAAATGTGCAGGGCTCTGGGGAAAGAGCGGGGGAGTGGGGTTAATTGGTAGCTCTTTCAAAGAGCCGGCACAGGGTTGAAGGGCTGGAGAAGGTTACAGAGATGGGGAGGGGCGAAATTTGGAAAAACAAAACCATTTAGTCAGGGAGAAAATAAGCAAAGGGGCCTTTCCTGACATTAGATGAGGGAGCTCTTTTCATTAGAGCAGAGATTTACAGAGAATTTACAGCACAGAAACAGGCCATTCGGCCCAACTGGTCTGTGTTGGTGTTTATGCTCCACACGAGCCTCCTCCCACCCCTCTTCATATAACCCTATCAGCATAACCTTCTATTCATTTCCCCCTCATGTGTTTATCTAACTACCCATTATATGCATCTGCTATTCGCCTCAACTACTCCTTGTGGTCGCAAGTTCCACATTCTCACCACTCTCTGGGTAAAGAAGTTTCTCCTGAATTCCTTATTGGATTTATTAGTGACTATCTTCTATTTACGGCCCCTAGTTCTGGTCTCCCCTACAAGTGGAAACATCTTCTCTACGTCTACCCTATCGAACCCTTTCATAACTTTATCATTGAGAAGATCTGATAGAGGTTTACAAAATTATAAAAGGTTTTGATAAAGAAAATAAGCAAAAAGCTATTTCCGCTGTTCAGTGAACTGGTAACTGGAGGGCATAAATTTAAGATGATTCAGAGAGGTTAGGAGGAGTTTCTTTATGCGGAGTGTTGTTGGGGTTAGAACATGGAATGTCCTACCAGAAACCGTGGTGGAAGCAGAATCCATAATAGTTTTTTTTAAAGGGAGGTGGATAAAAAGATGAAAAAGAGAAAAAGCATTAAAAAGTGTATGGAAAAAGTGCAGGGAAAAAGGATGGGACTGAGTGGATAGCTCTTTCAGAGAGCCAGCGTGGGCACGATGGGTTGAATGGTGTCCTCTGTGCCGTAAAACTCTCTGATTCTATCATACAGCAGATTTAGTTCTTCCCCTAAACACTTGTTGGTCTGACTAAGTTGAGGTCAGGAGAAAATGGTGCTGCACAGAGTGCATTTTGTGAAGAGTGTTGTCAGTCAGGACTATTAAAGGCTCTTACATCAACAACTAGAGAGACTAGGTGAAAGCAGACAGCAAGAGGATAAACTTTCCGGGGAAAACAATCCAGACATGAGATACGACTTTGTGGTAGTCTATCCATTCCCTATCTCTTCTCATCTGGCCTTCATAATGTAATTAGTATCCCTTCAGACATTCACATTAAAAATTATCCAATTAAATATCTTTTTTTATGATCAGTTTTCCATTTCCATTTCTATAAGAGGTGCCTCCATTACCTTGTCTTTCTCGTTTACAATCCACGGCACTTACACTGTAACCAAATCTAGATTACAGGTTTCAAAAAAAAAACACCGCAACTTATTCTTGTCAGTGCCTTGTTTGTGAGGAAATGGACAACTTTGCCAAAGCCAATGGCCGTCAAAGAGCCCATCTGGATTTGTACAAGAGAGCCTTGCTACCATACTTAGAAGGTGGCGATAAAGCCAAGCTCTTTATTCAATGGTTTAATGGTCAGGAAAAACTTCACAGGAGTTTGCTGCTCTTGGAAGTCTAGCACTCTGCCAAGAGCTGTGGTTAGTCCAGGGCAGTGGAAGCCGTGACCTTTCTTGAAGGCCCCGGAAGAAGCTTTCCTGCACCTCTGAGCCCCACAAAGGAAAGCTTTAAGGCTTACTTGAAGGGCCTCTTCTGTCTGTGACCAGCTTCTGCCTCACCCCTTTCTCTCTCCTTATTTTGCAGTAGACGATGTCAATCTCAAGTTGTGGAGAAGCTTTGAAGAGATTGAGAATGATACCAGGGCATTTTTAGGTGATGGTGAATGGGAACTCCTCTCCGTTCCTTCCAAATATGAAAGGATGCACGATGAAGGCAGGGAGTACGCTCAAATTCAGTTTAATGTAAGTAGATCTGAGAGTTCACTTTTAATCTGTGGGCATAAAGAATGCCAACATTTGAGGGCCAATTCTTTTTGTCATTTAAAAAAAATATTCACTGTGAACAATTGCAAAATCATCAAAGTCCATCAACTCAAGGGCTGTAGAATTCCTGAGGCAGGAGAGAGCATAAGTTATCAGTTACGCCAAGAAATTAGGCTGGATATGGGGAAAGTAGAGTTGAGGTCGATGATCAGCCATGATCTTCTTGAATGGTGGAGCAGGCTCGAGGGTCCATATGGCCTACTCCTGCTCCTAATCCTTATGTTCTTATAACTCGTAATTCCACTAGGATTCCACCTCATCTCAACCATTGAACTTTCAGTCGGGTGGGGGGAGCCATGGACGATCTTCTGTCTAACCCCGCCCGCCCCCCCACCCTTGACCCCCTTCATTGGGGAATGTCTTGGGGCGGGGAGGTGGTTCCTGAGCTTCTCCAGGGAATCCCTCCCTTTACACCCCTGAAAAGCCTCGGCAGAACTCATGGGAGTGGAGACCTGGCGTGAGTCTTCTCTCAGGACTTCTAAAGGCCCCCAAAACCTTCACCAGAGTTAGATGATCGATCCCGGAGGGGGATCGATGACCATGTCTCCTCAGAGTGGTTCCAGGGTGGGGGGGGCGGGTGTTAGATTCAAAAAAGAAATGATTCTTAGCCCCATTGGGCGTCGGTAGGACCCCTATCCGCATTGCAACGGCAGATTGGCTCAGGTCAAGGAGGTCACTGCTGAGACATCCCGAGACCTGCCTGACTGGCTCGGCAAATCTCTCAGCATCTCCCCTCCCCTCCTTTAAAGAGGACTGCAAAAATAACAAATGCACAACGAACCTTTGTGTTGCAGGTTGTAATAAGGCGGAGGCCCCTGCTTTACGTGGTCAGTCTGCTGCTGCCCAGCATATTTCTGATGATCGTAGATGTGACCAGCTACTTTCTGCCTCCGAACAGCAGTGGGCGAATAACTTTCAAATCCAGCATCCTGCTCGGATACACGGTGTTTCGGATGAACCTCAGTGATGACCTTCCTGCCACTGCCATGAAAACTCCTCTCATTGGTAACATGCTCCTTTCTATACCTCAAGCCTTTCTTTGAAATAAACAGCGAGACAGAAATGAACAACAATTTATATCTGCAATAACAACAGAAAACGCTGGAAAAACTCAGCAGGCGAGGCAGCATCCGTGGAGAGAGAAACAGAGTTAACGTTTCAGGCCGAAGACCTTTCATCAGATTCTGACGAAGGGTCTTCGACCTGAAACGTTAACTCTGTTTCTCTCTCCACGGATGCTGCCTCGCCTGCTGAGTTTTTCCAGCGTTTTCTGTTGTTATTTCGGATTTCCAGCATCTGCAGTATTTTGCGATCAATTTATATCTGCATTCAAACGTATTGCGCTAGAGG
This sequence comes from Squalus acanthias, assembly GCA_030390025.1. Classification (NCBI taxonomy): domain Eukaryota; kingdom Metazoa; phylum Chordata; class Chondrichthyes; order Squaliformes; family Squalidae; genus Squalus; species Squalus acanthias. The sequence continues at coordinate 58,271,936 of CM059445.1, forward strand.
AGTTTGGGTCGTGGAAGCGAGTTAGGCCTTGACCTTTCATCGCCAAGATCTCAGCTCGAATTCTGCCCAGACGATGAGATGCACTAAGAACAAGAAATGCTGGTCAATATTCAGCAGGTCAGGCAGCATCTGTGGAGAGAGAAACTGAGTTAATGGGGGTAATTTTAACCCTCAGAAACGAGTGGGTTTGGGTCAGATGAGAAGTTAAAATTTTTTAAATTTCAAACCTGACTCCAAGCTGCCTTGAACCGCACACTTCCGGTTTTAATGGAGGCGGGACGGTGGGAGGGGGGGGCGCGACCAATCCGCGCTCAGGAAGTGGGTCAGTCGGTAAAAGCTCTTAAGGAGGCTGCGTACCTTATTGCTTTTTATTTTTAATTGATGTCGGCCAGGTTTCCCAGGCCTCAGGAAACCCGGCAGGTGAAAGGAGGCCAGAAGGGCTGGATCCTTAAGGTAAGTGCATTTACAGTTCAAAATCATGAGGGGTCTGACCAGAGTAAATAGAGAGAAACTGTTCCCATTGGCAGAAGGGTCGAGGACCAGAGGATACAGATTTAAGGTGCTTGGCAAAAGAACCAAAGGCGACGTAAGAAAAAACTTTTTTACGCAGCGAGTGGTTAAGATCCAGAAAGCACTGCCTGCAAGGGTGGTGGAGGCAGACTCAATCTCAACTTTCAAAAGGGAGTTGGATAAGTACCTGAAGGAAAGAAATTTGCAGGGCTACGGGGAAAGGGCGGGGGAGTGGGACTAGCTGAGAGTCGGCACAGGCTCGACGGGCCGAATGGCCTTCTTCCGTGCTGTAACCATTCTATGATTCTATACAGCACTGCTTGTGGGCCAGGAGGAGCAGGAGTGTTGCCCCACCCAGCTCAACAAGCTTACCTGTAAACCTCCTGCCCACTTTTTTAAGCGAGTACAGAGACAGGGAAAAAAGTGTGGGGTGGGGAGGGGAGGTAAGAACAAAAGGGAAGGTCTGTGATAGGGTGGAGGAAAGGAGCGATTAAGTGACAAAAGGGATCATGGTGTAAAGCAAAAGGTGGTGGTAATGGGACAAGTAAAGAAACCTTTCTGACGAAAGGTCATCGACCTGAAACGTTAACTCTGTTTCTCTCTCCACCCAGTATGGCCTACTCCTGCTCCTCTGTTCTTATGCTACAATGTGCTAGGGGCCGTCAGGTTAAGGTACCCAGAGAAAGTCGCAGTCAGAGAATGGTTTTGATGTGGGCCGTTTGGGTTGTGTGTCTGAAGGAAAAGGGGGGGAGGAAAAAGTTAGATTATAAGTGTACACTTCTCCGTGCTTGTCTAAAAGCAAATGTCTGCCATTGATCTGCCCTTCCCCAGGAGTGTTCTTTGCTGTCTGCATGGCCTTGCTTGTGATCAGTTTAGCCGAATCGATTCTTATTGTAAAACTCCTGAACATGAACGAGGAGACTGAGCCGGAGACTGTTACCTCCAAGTGCTGCCTCTCGAAGATTATTTCTTCAGATCAGAGCACCACAGACAGCCTGTGCACGTCACTGAAGACCCAAGAAGGAATCTGTGATGACAGGGGTGAGTACTGGTGGAAATATTCTTCCTTTTTTTCACTCCCGCTCCCCGCATTAGCTCCCAACAGGTGCACTTTTCTTTAGTTTCTTCCTTCTCCTGGGTTTCTATGGGTGCAGCTGCTCTCCATTACCTTCCTCAAGTGACCATTCTCAACAGGGAGAGTCAGCAGGCTATTCGGCTGTAAGAAGCATCACAGTCAGGCTCAATCCGGTTCCCCACCTGATTTTCATGCATGGGCACTTCCTACCAGGGATCATTTGATAGCGATCAGGAGCTGGAACCCTGGCTGATCTTTAACTCTCCCTAACCTGGAGGGGTGGGGGGTGGGGCTGGTGGTTTGGGGGAACTTAGACCAATTGTAGAGCTCACAATATTGCTAACTCACCAGAGACCAGGGCAATCCCAGCATTCAGAGTAATAGAGTCATAGCGGCACAGAAGAAGGCCTTTCGGCCCATCGAGTCTGTGCCAGCTCTCTGTAGAGAAATCCAGTCAGTCCCATTCCCCCGCTCTATCCCCATAGCCCTGCAAGTTTATTTCCCTCAAGTGCCTATCCAGTCTCCCCTTGAAAACATTGAGGGCTGGATTTTGATACTGGGGCGGGTTGGGGTCGTGTCATCCGCATTTCGTGTTATCCACCCGCCTGCAATTGGATGTGGGAGATTGATGGAATTTTCACTTAATTGGGCAATTGAGTTCCAGCATGTGGGAACCCATGAACCAATTAGTGGTTTCAGTCTGAAAGTCGCCTCTGATGATGTCATCATTGGTGCTACATTGAAGGCTTTCAGACACTGCCTGGCCTTTGCTGTGAGTGGACCTGGATGCAAAATGAGGACTGAGACGACTGAGACGACTGAGGAGACTGAGGAGACTGAGGAGACTGAGGAGACTGAGGAGACTGAGGAGACTGAGGAGACTGAGGAACCAAGTCCTCCCAGGCAATCTCTGAAGACATTCAATGCAGCAGCATCAGAGGCGACTTTCAGACCTAATACTACTACTACCTTCATCACATCTCCGTTGTAATAGTGGACCTGCAGCTGATAGTCAGCTATCCACTTGTGCTCCCGCCAGGTTTTATTGGCGTGTTTCACATCGGAAAAGGGTTAAACTAGCTAAAATGTTTCAAAATGGCATTACATTGCCAATTTAGGGCTTATTAAGGGCTTTAATGGCCTCTCCCGCCTCTTGGAGGCGGGACGGAGTCGGGAACCCTGCGACCGATTTTGTCAAAATTGCGTGGAGGCGGAATGGAGTCAGGATCAGGTCCGCCCGCCACTTTTCGCTATTTTAACCCCCCACACGCCTCCAAACCCGACTCCACGGGGCATTGAAAATCCAGCCCTGAGTGTCTCCGCGTCCACCACTTCTGTCGGCAGCGAACTCCAGGTCCTCACCACTCGCTGCGTAAAAAAGTTTTTCCTCACATCCCCCCTGTATCTCTTGCCCAAAACCTTAAATCTGTGTCCCCCTAGTCCTTGTACCATCAACTAGTGGGAACAGCCTTTCCCCGTCTAGCCTATCCAAACCCATCATTATCTTGTACACTTCTATCAAATCACCCCTCAACCTCCTTTGCTCTAATGAAAACAAATCCAGCTTCTCCAACCTGTCCTTGTAGCTAAGATCCCCCATCCCCGGAACCAGTCTGGTAAATCTCCTCTGCACCCATTCATAGCGCAATCAGAAAATCTCCGCTAAAAGTATATGCTGGAGAGCGAGAGAAAGAAAGCAAGGGTCAGACTTTACAAGTGCCAAGTGTCCTCTATGAAGGCAGGGTGCCTAAAACCAGGAAAATCCCCGGACAATCCATTTCTATGGAGATGATTGAATACTTCATAGAACACGATGGTTCCTGCGCTGTTGAGAGGGCAGCTGGGGCCTCCATTTAACGTCTCACCCGCAAGACGACACCTCTGACAGTGCAGCACTCCCTCAGCACTGCACTGGGAGTGTCAGCCTGGATTTTGTGATCGAGTCTCTGGAGTGGGGACTTTGAACCCACAACCTTCTGATTCATAGGCGAGCGTGCTGCCCACTGAGCCCCAGCAAACATTTGATTTCCTTAGGAGTTTGTACGGGCCGGGTGCAGTCCATGGTAGAATGGATTGCACATGGTCTGTCGAAAGATTTGCCTTGATGGCTTGAATCCCATCTCACACTTTCTTGGTTCCTTATATCGTGTGAATTCCAAAAAAGTCGACAATGTTAAAAAAGTAACAATTTTTAACAAGAACTCACTCATAATTGAAGTGTTTAAGATGATTAAAGGATTTCATAGGGTAGAAAGAAAGAAATTAATTATTTCTCTGATGGGTTGGGGCTTCAGAACAAGGGGGCACAACATTAAAATTAGAGCTAGGCCGTTCAGGGGTGATGTCAGGAAGCACTTCTACATAAAGGGTAGTGGAAATCTCTCCCTCAAAAAACTGTTGATATTGGGGGTCAATTGAAAATTTAAGGGTATTAAGGGTTACGGAACCAAGGCGGGTAGATAGAGTTAAGATACAGATCAGCCGCGATCTAATTGAATGGCGGAACAGGCTCGAGGGGCTGAGTGGCCTCCTCCTGTTCCTGCGACTCCCGACCATTTATTTAAACGCTCTTGTGTTTCCTCTTCATAAAGTTTCTGAGAGCGATGCTGAGACTCCTGTAGAACAGGAAGAGGAAGTTCTTGACAAAGAGGTCCGCAGTGTGCGGGCCAAGAGGCTGCCGGTGGAAGAGATACTGGGGGAGATCTCCTCAATCAAGTTCTGCCTGCACGAGCTGGATGATACCACCAACCCCAAGAATGACTGGCTGGCATTTTGTTACAGATTTGATACGTTCCTTTTCCGTGTGTATTTGGTGATACTTGGCGTTTACGCTGTTACAATGAGCACCCTCTGGCTGATATGGAGTAACCCTTAGTCCTCAAGTCCCAAAGCCCAGAGACTGCAGACTGAACCAGCAAAACAGCCATTCACCGTAGCATCGCGCCATTCAGATTATTCTTGCCCCTTTTAGTAAAAGTAGGTTCTCCCTGGGAGGAAACCAGCCTTAAAGAGCAAAATTAGCAGAGATTTTTGCCCTGACAAGAGGGTCGGTCAAGTCTGAGCAGTTCATTTCTTCTTCGACCAAGGCGCTCTGGGAAGCTGGTTAGTCACTTGGTCAGTTCCTCGCCTCACTTCACTGGGGATTAACCAGTATGGCACGATGGGCTGAATGGCCTACCCCAGTGCTGTACCATGCGATGTCACGGCACCATCATCTGTGAGGGGCGGGTAGTCCATCTGCTATCCCTTGTGGATTCTTCGACTTCCACAGCTTCACAATCCTGTAAAACAAGAATTTCTGCTAAATTTATCCCCAATGACCCCCGATGGCTAAATTTTGCAGCAAGTAACAAGTGTTGTCGCTTCATTCTACAGTCTCTGATTTAAGTACTTAACCTCAAATAATCATGAAAACGTCCTTAAATAGCTTAAAACCTGATGACAGAACAGATTACACATCAGGATGCATGTTGAGAGAAACATAATATTGTACGAATATAACGCTTCAGCATAAAGTGAATCCAATAAAGGGTAGCTTCAAAATGATTCCCAAATCTGATTAAAGTGATTTCAAGATCAGTTGGGATTTTTTCATCTTTTCTTTCTGCTTGAAAACAACTCTGACTCTAGGCTAAAGTAAATAAGAAACTGCTGCAAATACGCAGCAGACAACATCCGAAAGGAGAGACTACAGTTCAGTGTTTCGACCTGAGATTCTTTTTGTCAGGTATCCACTGAATGGTCTCAACGCAGAAGGATTCAACTAACACGAACCCGCCAGACGGGATCAGATCGGCCGCCCGCTTTATACGCCAATGAAGTCGAGCGCGTTAAACGGGCGGCCGATTTGCTTGTCTTAGTTTCCCATCGGGCAGGTTACAACAACAGCCAAAACTTGCATTTATATAGCACCTTTAACATAGTAAAATGTCCCAAAGCGCTTCTCAGGAGGACAGGTGACCAAAAACTTGGTCAAAGAGGTAGGTTTTAAGGAGCGTGTTAAAGGAGGAGAGAGTGGCGGAGAGGCTTAGGGTCGAGGCAGCTGAAGGCACGGCCGCCAATGCTTAGGTTAAAATTACCCCCAAAATGCTCCATTTTTATTTTATTTTCATCTCAGGTTCTGGGTGTCACCTGTGTCCATTTGAGCTGCGTTGCAGTGAAAGGTGTTGCATCCAATAACATCTCAAACCAACTATCAGTCTATAGGAAAACCCAATCCAAGGGCAGGGCTGTGACAGAACACTTGGTGCTCTGGTACATTGTGCCATGGAGTGGGTAAGACATGGAGCTGTGCCTACTGTCACCCACACCGTTAATATCCAACAACAACTTGCATTTCTATAGCGCCTTTAACGTAGTAAAACGTCCCAAGGCGCTTCACAGGAGCGATTGTCAGACAAGATTTGACACTGAGCCATTGCCCCAAGGAGATATTAGGACAACGACCAAAAGCTTAGTCAAAGAGGTAGGTTTTAAGGAGCATCTTAAAGGAGAGGAGAGAGGTAGGGAGGGAATTCCGGAGCTTAGAGTTTAGGCCCAGAATATCCCAAAAGGGAACCTTTTGCTGCATGGTTACATAAAGTCTCCAAATTTAAAATGTTTGCGGTGTAACCTCAAAGAAAATCTAGCCGCAAAGTTTTTTTGCCAAATCCCAATTGAGATTTTGGGATTCCAGTTTTCAGATATCCAAATCTGAATGATGAATTGGGATTTCCCCACAGTCCAGTGAGTCTGTTCAGGGCTTTAGGTGAGACTCGTGGTAAAACCAATATGAAAAACCCAACCTGTGAACAAGGTGGAGACAGAATCAAAACTTAACCTTATGGGCAAGTTTGGAAAATTAAAAATTGAATTGGATTCAAATGAGATTTAGAAGCAATTTTGTATCAAATCTTCATGACACAGCCCTGTCCATACCCTTCACCCTGGGTATCTCTGGACAAATGACCCTTGGAGACCCCACTTGGACAAATAGCTCTTGGAGAGCCTCCCTGTAGTGATGGTAAGAAAGATAGCTCTGGATTGCCACGCCATGTTCACTGGGAGTGGCTAGATAGACCCCAATGGTGTTTCCCTGTCCTGTACATTCCTATACTCAGTGAATGCCCTGTCTGCATGTACAATTCTTGCCCTTTATAAAAGAGCTCTTGTGTAAACTGTATGTACAAAAAAAAAATTAAACATATTATTCTGAATTAAATGCGACCCTTTTGTCTTAACTTTTTCTATTGAGAGACAGAGGTGTAGGGCCAAGGTCCTATATTGTGACAGCACCACGGGTGAAAGGAGTCAGAGAGGAGACGAGATAAATCAGTAACTAGGGATTAGTTTGGATCAGACTTGGATTTTAAAAGCCTGAAGATTTCAGGAGGAAGAAAAGACCAAATAAGGTAAACAGTGCTGAGATCTTCTGAAAGGAGTTAGATTACGAGGTGCTGCAATTCAGCCTTGATTTCAGCACAGTGAGGGTGCAGGAAGAAAGAAGAAGGTCTTGCATTTCTATAGCGCCTTTCACCACCTCAGGATGTCCCAAAGCGCTTTACAGCCAATGAAGTACTTTTGAAGTGTAGTCACTGTTGTAATGTAGGAAACGTTGCAGCCACTATCATCACAGCAAGGTTATACAAACAGCTATGATATCGACCAGATAAATACTTTGTGATTTTGGTTGAGGGATAAATATTGGCCCAGGACACCAGGGAGAACTCCCCCAGCTCCTCTTCAAAATAGTGCCATAGGATTTTTTACATCCGCCTGAGAGCAGATGGGACCTCGGTTTAACGTCTCATCTGAAAGACAGCACCTCCGACAGTGCAACACTCCCTCAAAACTGCACTGGGGGTGTCAGCCTAGATTATTGTGCTCAAGTCTCTGGAGTGCCTGCAGTAAACACACCACCTGTTGGCTCAACTCCTAGTGACAGAGGCACAGAAGCTGTGATGTGGGTATAAACTCTCCCGCCTTCACAAACAGGGCCGTGCCGGAAATCCAAAAAAAACTAAATGTGGAGACAAAAAACGTCATAAATGGCTTTCCAATAACTACAGCCGCTCTGATTGGCAGCTGAACTAATCAAACGGCACATCGGGAACTGTATCTATATTGCTGCGTGTTGCCTTGTGATTGAAAAAAGATTGCATTGAAATGAAAATGTCTGTGTGCAATTAGCAAAATAGCATTAGTCTCGAGTCTATAAATGAAGGCTAACTGCATCTTGGATCTATCCAAATTCATTTTTGTGAACCTGAATGACACACGGGAAGGAAGATGAATGAACAATCAACTGGTCCATATGCATTTCAGATGCAGTTAATGGCCATCAATAGACTTCAAAAAGACCGTAATGACATTGGATAAACATCCAGGTTAGTTAAATTGTTCCAGTTAAAAAAGGTCAGGAGAGAAAATTACAATAATTCCTTGACCTTTTCAGAAGCGTCATCTTGAGTTAGAGACAGTTTGATGTAAATGTTATTTTTCTTGTGTAGTTCTTCACTGATTGTACTTAGGCCTCACCTTTCCCCTTGACTCAGTCCCATGGTTGTATTCACAGCAGATTTCAATAAACTCTAAAGGGGAAGCACCTTTATTATGGCCCGTATTTTAAATTGTAAAAAGATTTAGGAACAGGAAAAATCAACTAGACCGACCAAGCCTGCGCCTTTATCGGAAGAGCATCACTCTCCTGAAACTGCTGCAATTGCAAAGGATTCCAAATCATATCCTTCAATTACTTGTCAGACGTGGCTCAGTTGGTAGCACCCTTGCCTCTGAGTCAGAAGATTGTGGGTTGAACATAAAATCTCGGCTGACACTCCCAGTGCAGTACTGATGGCCCCGTCTGCCCTCTCAGGTGGATGTAAGAGATCCCATGGAATTATTTCAAAGAAGAGCAGGGGAGTTCTCCCCGGTGTCCTGGGGCCAATATTTATCCCTCAATCAACATCACTAAAAACAGATTATCTGGTCATTATCACGTTGCTGTTTGTGGGAGCTTGCTGTGCACAAATTGGCTGCCGCGTTTCCTACATTGCAACAGTGACCACACTTCAAAAAGTACTTCATTGGCTGTAAAATGCTTTGGGATGTCCTGAGGTCATGAAAGGCGCTGTAGAAATGCAAGTCTTTCTTTTACCTTCTCCCTCCAGAAATGTATCTAAAGGCTTTTTAGAAACATAGAACCATAGAAAAATAGGAGCAGGAGTCGGTCATTCGGCCCTTCGAGCCTGCTCCGCCATTCAATATGATCATGGCTGATCCTCTATCTCAATACCATATTCCCGCTCTCTCCCCGTACCCCTTGATGCCTTTTGTGTCTAGAAATCTTTTCACATCGCAGTGCCAGTTTCAGCAGAGTCAGGCTATACCAAGCACTGCTTTCCCTATCTACCATTTCCACCCAGCACCAGTCTCTGCCAGTCACTGGGCAAAAGTGAAATCGGGTGGCAAATCATAGGACCAACAAAAAGTGGGTATTCACTGCCACTGGAACAATGTAAGTTTATATCTCCAACCGCAGTCTAGGGAGAGAGGATCAGCTGCAAATTTTAAGCATAAAAGCAGGTAAATTGTCTCTTAAACCCATTAATACTGTTCACTTCAATGCTCAGTGGGCAGCACTCTCGCCTCTGAGTCAGAAGGTTGTGGGTTCAAGACTCACGCCAGAGACTTGAGCACAAAAATCTAGGCTGACGCTCCAGTGCAGTGCTGAGGGAGTGCTGCACTGTCGGAGGTGCCGTCTTTCGGATGAGACGTTAAATCGAGGCCCCGTCTGCTCTCTCAGGTGGACGTAAAAGATCCCACGGCACTATTTCAAAGAAGAGCAGGGGATTTATCCCCGGTGTCCTGGCTCATATTTATCCCTCAATCAACATCACTAAAAACAGATTATCTGGTCATCATCACACTGCTGTGCGCAAATTGGTTGCCGCGTTTCCTACATTACAACAGTGACTACACTTCAAAGGTATTTCATTGGCTGTAAAGTGGTTTGAGACATCCAGTGGTCATGAAAGGCGCTATATAAATGCAAGTCTTTCTTTTTTTTCTTTAACTCTTTACCCTGTAAGTGAAAAAGGCTTGGCAACCCATCTTACACCTAATTTCCTCATTTTAACTTGTTTCTGCTGGGGTTTGAGTCCTTCAACATGGTAAGCAATTAGACTAGGTCAGTCTTTTCAATACCCTTCATACTCAGATCACCCGAAAGTCAACTCTTTTCCAAAGGAAGCCAGCTTAACAGTTTGCTCGAAGAGGAATTGGTTCTGCCTTGTGAAAGGACTGTTCGAGATTGGTACATTTAAAGTAGAAAAGTGGTCAGGGGGAGAACAAGAGGTGGTTTGAGGCTAGTTTGTGTACGAGTGTCAAAGACATGACAGCATTAGCAAGCCCAATAGCAACGTGGGACCATAATGCTCATCAGTAACTCATTAATGACCATCTTTTTGGGTTTGCTTCAACTGAGAGTTGGTGTTAATCCATTGACCAACTTTAGAACTTCAAATGGATGTCACAATAGGCTAACAAACTGTCTGTCCATAAACTTCAGCTCATCCAAAACTCCTAACTCGCACCAAGTCCCGTTCACCCATCACCCCTGTGCTCGCTGACCTACATTGCTCCTGTGCAGCACCTTGGGCCATTTTACTATGTTAAAGGCACTATATAAATGCAAGTTGCTGTTGTTGTTCATTCTAAAACATGGGCCTGAATCAAGCCCAGATAGGTGGGACAAAAGTGCCCTCTCTCTGCCAACCATACATGTCCTGGATGAAATGAGTTAAATTCAGTACATTCAACACTGTATCCCAACCATTTCATAAGGATGAGGGAGGGAGGGGGCTACTTTACCTTGAAGCAAGGCCTTTCTAATTTTAAAATAAAATAATTTGCAATATAATACTGACCATCCGTAAACCATGGAAAGTCTCTCCTCCCCTTACAAGATAGACCGGTGATCTGACTTCTGAGGAAGGTAATATAAGAACATAAGAAATAGGAGCTGGAGTCGGCCATTCAGCCCTTCGTGCCTGCTCCACTATTCAAAACGATCATGGCTGATCTTCTACCTCATCTCCACCTTCCCGCACTATCCCCATATACCTTGATTCCCCTAGAGTCCAAAAATCTATCGATCTCTGTCTTGAATATACTCAATGACTCAGCCTCCACAGCCCTCTGGGGTAGAGAATTCCAAAGATTCACGACCCTCTGAGTGAAGAAATTCCTCCGCATCTGAGTCCTAAATGGCCGACCCCTTATTCTGAGATTGTGACCCCTGGTTCTAGACTCCCCAGCCAGTGGAAGCATCTTCCCTGCATCTACCCTGTCAAGCCCTGTAAGAATTTTATATGTTTCAATACGACCATTTCTCATTCTTCTAAATTCCAGGGAATGTAGGCCTAGTCTCCTCAATCTCTCCTCATAGGACAATCCTCTCATCCCAGGAATCAGTCTAGTGAACCTTCGTTGCACTCCCTCTAAGGCAAGTGTATCCTTCCTTAGGTAATGAAATTAAAAAAAGACTTGCATTTCTATAGCACCTTTCACAACCACTGGATGTCCCAAAGCACTTTACAGCCATTGAAGTACTTTTTTGAAGTGTAGTCACTGTTGTAATGTAGGAGACCAAAACTGTATACAGTACTCCAGGTGTGGTCTCACCAGGGCCCTATATAATTGCAGTAAGACATCTTTACTCTTATACTCAAATCCTCTTGTAATAAAGGCCAACATACCATTTGCTTTCCTAATTGCTTGCTGTACTTGCATGTCAACTTTCAGTGATTCGTGTACAAGGACACCCAGGTCCCTCTGAACACCAACATTTCCCAGTCTCTCACCATTTAAAAAATATTCTAATTTCCTATTTTCTAATATTTTCCTATGAAAGTGGATAACTTTGATAAGCAGGAACTGATCTAATCAGGGCTAAACAGATTAAAACTAATGAACAAGTTAATTGAGGCAATTTGGATATCATTTTCCAATTTAATTGGTTTCGTGGCAAATTTAAGAGATGATTACCAACAGGTTTCTGGTAATTTGAAAGGTAATAGGTCAAATGACATTGAACCTAAGAAGTAACTGTAGCCATAACCTTTGCTGGTGGAAGGAATGTTCCAGCAGAACCTAATTACGTTTGTGAAGTGCGCTGCCATCAGGGTTTGCGTTAGGAAGAACAGAATCACTTTCTCTTTGCTTTTTTTGCTTTTTCCCTTCTCATTTCCCATACCTGCCATGCCGAGTCCTCCCTGATTAAGATTGCCAACTGGCGCTGTTTTGTGCTGTGGAATGGAATGGAATGGCCACTGCAAGTGAGGCACCAGAGGGCTATCGGGAACGGTACCCCAACATGAGTCGACAACTTCAGCAAAGGAAAGGGAGAGCATTTAAGGGATTTAGTTGTCCTCATCAAGGTGAGGGGGTGGCACTGCTGAGAAATGGAACACTTTCAATTTTAAAGCAAGTGTCGCACTGGGCAATTCCAAATCAGGTACGGCAGGTTCCCTCCACTCCACCTCCAACCATTGGCCTCCACTCCAACCCTCAGAATAGCACCTCCTATTGCACCAGTTTAGCATTCTTTCCCCCATTTCCCAAACCATCCTTAGTTCCATCTGAGTGACATTACTGTTAAATTAGGGGCAGTTTGGTGCTGCAAGCACATGCTTAATATAAACTGGATCGAGACTGACCGAATTCATTTCACATAGGACTCTAATCCCATCAGTCTCTTAACCTTATACAAATCATTGTTTAGGCTGCAGTAAGAATATTGGGTCCAGGTTTGAGCGCCCTTCCTTAGGAAGGATGTCAAGGCCATGGAGAGGATACAGAATAGATTTACTAAGATGATGCGTCAGCTAAGAGCTTTTAGAAAGAAAGAAAGACTTGCATTTCTACAGCGCCTTTCACGACCTCAGGACGTCCCAAAGCACTCTACAACCACTGAAATACTTTTAAAGTGTAGTCACTGTTGTAATGTGGTTAGGAGAAACTGGGCATCTGTCCAGTAGGACAGAGAAGATTAGGACAAGCTATGATGTGGGTGTTCAAACCTATGGGGGGGCCTTGATATGGTAAATAGGGAAAAAACTATTTCCACTGCTCAGTGAGTCATTAACTGGAGGGCATCCATTTAAGATCATCAAAAGGGAGAGATTAGGAATTTTTTTAACTTATTAGAGTGTTGTTAGGACATGGAATATCAGAACAGTGGTGCAAGCTGAATCCATAAAAGCTTATAAAAGAGAGGTGGATAAATATTTGAAAAAACAAAGAAAGAAGAAAGGACTTGTTACTGCACACCCCGCAGCGCAGGCGGCTCAACAAGAACAAGAAAAACTGGACCGACCACAGCGATGTTACCGAAGTGGAGGAGTTCCTGGAGGATGTGCAGCTGCAGGAGCGGATGGCTGGTGGTCTTGAGTCTGAAAAAACAGGTGGCAGCCTGTATTTCATTGACGCTGGACACGAAAAGGAAGTTCTGCTCCATAATAAAGGAAAATTGAAGGCTCTGCAGATCAACCTCATTAGTTTCTACATCTGTGGTACCGAATAAGGGGATGTTGAGCACTGCTTCTATCTGAGGATGCAGGATGGGACCTTTTTTTGTACTTGGGTCAACTTGGAGAGTCATCCTCTGTTCTTGTTCTGTTGTGTCGAGCGACCTTGGTTCTGCATTCTTCTTGCGCTTTCATTGATGGGAAGAGTGTGTTGGAGGGTCTCAATCTTTGCATCAGGCTGACCGAGAAGATCACTCTGGTATGGTCTTGCGCTGCTGGCTGCCATTGCTCGTCCTTATATAGTGCCTTTCATGGCCTCACTACTATCGGGAGACTCACTCACCAGCAACGTATGTTAGGAAATCGTGAGAGTTCTGCTTAAGGCTTCTCCGACCATTATAATTCTTGATGGAATATCACACCAGGCATTCCAATGGTAACACTCATCCACAAGTTTGGTTCTATACATTAAAGAAAGAATTTGCATTTCTATAGCATCTTTCACGACCTCAGGACATCCCAAAGCACTTTACAGCCAATGAAATACTTTGGAAGTGTTCTACTGTAATATAAGGAAACACGGCAGCCAATTTGCGCACAGCAAGGTCCCTCAAACAGCAATGATGGCGAATGACCAAAATAATGTGTTTTTAGTGATTTGGGTTGAGGGATAAATATTTGCCAGGGTACCAGAAGAACTCCTCTGCTCTTCTTTGACAAAGCCTTGGTTTAGCATCTCATTTGAAAGACAGCACCCTCTGACAGTGCAGCACCCTCTCAGTACCGCACTGGAGTGTCAGCCTTGTTTTTTTGCGCTCAAGTTTCTGGAGTGGGACTTAGCGTCATAGAGGCATAACGGCACAGAAGGAGGCCATTCGGCCCATCGAGTCCGTGCCGGCTCTCTGTAGAGCAATCCAGTCAGTCCCATTCCCCCCGCTCTATCCCCGTAGCCCTGCAAGTTTATTTCCCTCAAGTGCCTATCCAGTCTCCCCTTGAAAACATTGAGTGTCTCCGCTTCCACCACTTCTGTCGGCAGCGAGTTCCAGGTCCTCACCACTCGCTGCATAAAAAGTTTTTCCTCACATCCCCCCTGAATCTCTTGCCCAAAACCTTAAATCTGTGTCCCCCTAGTCCTTGTACCATCAACTAGTGGGAACAGCCTTCCCCCTCTAGCCTATCCAAACCCAGCATAATCTTGTACACCGCTATCAAATCACCCCTCAGTGATTTGAACCCACAGCTTTAATTGACTCGGAGGCGAGAGTACGACCCACTGAGCCGAAGCTGACGCTTTAAAAAAAAAATGAACTAGCATGGGTGTGAAAGGCTGACTGGGCTCCTTCTCTACTGTAACTTTCCATGGTGCTGTGATATCACCAGAACGGAGCCAACAAACCCAGCTGGCCAGCTTATGGTTACAGTCTGCCTGGTCGCAACTGGTTCACACCATCCATGAGCAACTGAAAATTACAGACGGGGCCCTTACAACCCTCGCAGGACCCCTACCTGTTTCGGGCGGGTGAGTGGCTCGTCCAGTTACAAGCCTGCCTGAAAATTGCTTGCGGCAGGACCTTGGGCATCAATGGGACGGCCGAGGTGTGCGCCTCCCCCACCCCCCCAACATTCAGGTGAGAGACGGGCATCTGGCAGATGAAAAATCACCCCCTCCCCCCACACATCTCTTGATGGCTTGGTAAGAAAAAAAGAGAGGGCATTTCCTAATTATGCAGAAAACCAGAAAACCAACACCTCACTGCTGTGCTGACAGCAGCCCTGCTACAGTTCAGGAGCTAGGAGGTTAAAATATGACACTAGAGATTAAAGAGAATGTTTTAATAACTCACTTAAATTATACTAAATCTGCTATTAGTATCATACTGTTCTCTGCGTTATTGATAATGAAAATTCTTACAGAGTCACTTTGGAACAAATTAAATTAATATTTTTTTAAAATTTTATTTTGTAAGTCTATGAATCTCAGTGTTGATAGCAGTTCATCAAAATCCCAATCTTATTTCCGGCCACTTTAATAAAATTCGGTTGCAGCTGATCTACTTAGTAAATTTTCTGTAAGTCATTCGACCTGATTACTTGAGAAGTCGCACAACACCAGGTTATAGTCCAACAGTTTTATTTGAAATTACGAGCTTTCGGAGCTCTGCTCCTTCTTCAGGTACAGGTACACTGTAGCAGCGCTCCGAAAGCTTGTAATTTCAAATAAAACTGTTGGACTATAACCTGGTGTTGTGCGACTTCTCATTTTTGTCCACCCCAGTCCAACACCGGCATCTCCGCATCATGACCTGATTACTGGCAGACTTAATTGGTCCAGCCTAAAGGGGAAGAGATTCCTTCGGGAAAATATCAAGTGCAGAGCACAGCCGGGTAAACACACATCATTGCATTTCCCCTCTCTGTATGAAACTCGATGCTAAATGGCTCCTTTTTATTGCATTATTGGGAGAAGCCAACTGTGGCAGATACGCAGGCCGGCCCATTAGCACCATTAGTAAGCTGCTGGACAATTGGATTAAGCCTCTCTCTTGTCTTCTTCCCCCTCTCCCCACCCCTCTAACAAACTACTCCCCCACGCGCCCCCCCCCCACCCCTTTCCCATTCCAACCTCTTCCTCAAGAGCTGAGAAGAAATATAAACTATTTCACTGTCACCCATGTTGCAAAATTTCTTGCAAAGTGTTGACGAGAAGATGAAATTGGTTTAAAGCAAAAAGTGCCTCCTCCGTGGAGTATCAGGGTAACAGGCCGGGGGAGGGGGCGGTGGTCGCCTGGGCAACAGCGGCACGTTTAAGCCCGTGCATTAGTTCCCACCTGTCCCCTCAGTGCCAGCAACTTTAAAACTGCGACCCTGTAATCATTGTGTAATTCTCTTATTTACCACATAATCAATTCTCCAGGTATAAAATATATTCCTCAAAGCAATAAAATTCTCAATACAGGTTGAGCGTCCTGAATCCGGCAACCTCGGTACCGAGGCTGAGCCGGTTTTTCGTGCTTTTCCGGACTTCGGAACGTGTTTCTGATGTCCGAAGTCCAGAATTATCGCAACCTGGGCTCAGGCGTTTCCGGACTTCGGACACCAGAAACACGTTCCGAGTCCGGAAATGCCTGGGCCCAGGTTGTGGTTTGACAGGGTGTCCGGATTCCGGAACATTTTGCTGATTCCGGACGACCCTGCCACCAATCGTCCCGGAGTCTGGATTCAGAACTCCGGATTTTGGACGCTCAACCTGTATTTAAACGGATCCTAACATAAAGTAAGAAAAAATTATCCGTACAAATTACCACGTTGAAAATCGCAGCGCATTAAGTGTCATTTGTTTATCTTCTTGGCCATTTTTTTTTTAATGTCTGCCGTCATTTTTATTTGAAGGTGATTTTTGACTCAGTTCTTGTGTTGCCAGCTCGCTGCGCTACAGGAATCACCAGCGCTCTTGGGTCTGTACAGTACAGTCAGACCACAACAATGACATCAGCCAGCAATACTGGCTGAAACCTGATGCAGATCTGTCCTTCACATCTGATTACGCGACCAATTAATCATCATGAGCTGCCAAAACACGAGGGGAGGCCAGGCGAAAAAAAAGTCGCCCGCGGATTTGGGTTCAACTCAGTTTTAATGGAGAGAGAAGATCACAAGGCTTCGACTGTCCCGGAGAGCTGTAGGTCCACTTGTAACTCGCTGGTCCACAGAGGCATCCGGCTACTGCCTTAGAAATCACTGGTTAGCATTGCATGGAAGTGGAAGAAAAGGCAAAATGAGTTTCTGCTCTTTCTGGGCAACTGTTGCTTTGCTTCTCACGGCTTTGCTGCTTTCTGAAGGTAGGTCGATCTTTATTGTTCCTTTGAAATCATATATAGGCAGCTGCCCTTTAAATTCCATCCTTATCCCACTTGGTGTCCAGCTTGTTAAGTGCCTTGAGAAATTTCTTTTACAGGCCGTGTCCTATATAAATGTAAATTGCTGCCATGCTCGCCCTGGTACAGCATTATATCGGTCAATATAAACCATGTAATGTGTGATCTAAATTTTTTTAATAGACGCTCTCATGATTGTCCATCAGCAGCGTTAACTGAGAGCAGGCATGACAACACGAGCCTGCAAATGGCACTTTGCAGTCCTTTTCTGTCAGGACAATCATGGTTTCTCAATAAATAAGCCAGTTAGTCAGTCTTGGCAGTTCCCCCCATGACATTCACTGAGCCTCCTGGTGGAAGGTCCTGAAAGCTGGTCGCACAGATATTTTGCTGTACTTTCGAGGTAGTTGCTCTAAAAGAATCGCTGTTATTTATATTGCTTGTTAGTTTTCACTGGTGAAAACAATTCATGCTGAACATGCAGTGCACGGTAAGCATGAATTGTTGCTGTGCCGTGGCCTTTGCCTTTGAGTCAGAAGGTTGTGTGGTTCAAGTCCCACTCCAGAGACTTAAGTGCAAAAATCTAGGCTGACACTCCCAGTGCCAGTACTGAGGGAGTGCCGCACTGTCGATAGGTGCTGTCTTTCAGATGAGAAGTTAAACTGCGGCCCTGTCTGCCCTCTCAGGTGTACGTAAAAGATCCCGCGGCTATATTTGAACCAAGAGTAGGGGGAGTTCTCCCCGGTGTCCTGGCCAATAATTATCCCTCAACATCACTAAAAACAGATTGTCTGGTCATTATCATATTGCTGTTTGTGGGAGCTTGCTGTGCGCAAATTGGCTGCCACGTTTCCTACATTACAACAGTGACTGCACTTCAAAAAGTACTTCATTGGTTGTAAAGCGCTTTGGGACGTGCAGTTGTCGTGAAAGGCGCTATATAAATGCAAGTCTGTCTTTTCTTTCTTTAAACCTAATGCCCAGAATAGAACAGAATGAAAATAAAAGCATTCTGGACTTTTGGTTACTGGACTGTATGCAGAACAAGAGTGTTGGATGGATTTACTGGGAGGTCAGTGCTCCTCTAACAGCTGGGGAGTGGTGTGCCAGCACAGCAAGCTACAGTTTGGTAGAATGGGCGATTTTGGCCTGTTTTATTCCCTACTCTGAGTTCTCAATCTTGGCATGGTCAGCGCAAGGGCTTTCTTGCAGGGAAGGGACATCCTGTTCCTCGTAATTACAGAGCAGCAGTAGTGAGGACCTGGCAGCACCTCAGCTGCCCACCCAGATACCAGGCCATTTACTGACCCACTGAATTAGGCATAACACCTACAATTTTTTTTTAATTTATTTTTTATTCGTTCATGGGATCTGGGCATCGCTGGCAAGGCCAGCATTTATTGCCCATCCCTAACTGCCCTTGAGAAGGTGGTGGTGAGCCGCCTTCTTGAACCGCTGCAGTCCGTGTGGTGAAGGTGCTCCCACAGTGCTGTTAGGGAGGGAGTTCCAGGATTTTGACCCAGCGACGATGAAGGAATGGTGATATATTTCCAAGTCAGGATGGTGTGTGACATGGAGGGGAACTTGGAGGTGGTGGTGTTCCCACTGAATAATGAATAATGGGTACGTGTCAGTGATAGCAAAGCAGTGATAACCTCAAAGGTACAGGAAAGTGTGCGTGAGGTTTACACACATTCTGGTCTATTATATATTATTGGCAAATACCTGCAGTCAGAACCTGGTATGGCTCTGAAAAAAAGGAAAGAAACTTGCATTTATATAGCGCCTTTCACGACCTCAGGACGCCCAAAGTGCTTTACAGCCAATGAAGTACTTTTTTTTTTAAGGGTAGGCACTGTTGTAACGTCGGAAACGCGGCAGCCAATTCTGCACACAGCAAGCTCCCACAAACAGCAATATGGTAATGACCAGATAATCTGTATTTAGTGAGGGATAAATTTTGGCCAGGACACTGGGGAGAACTCCCTTGCTCTTCTTCGAAATAAAGCCATGGGATCTTTTATGTCCACCTGAGAGAGCAGACGGGGCCTCAGCTTACATCTCATCTGAAAGACGGCACCTCCGACAGTGCAGTAAGTTCCGCAGTACTGTGTTGGAGTGTCAGCCTGGATTTTGTGCTGAAGTCTCTGGCGTGGGGCTTGGCTCCTCGACCTTCTGGCTCAGAGGCGAGGGTGCTACCAACTGAGCCATGGCTGACACCTACCTGGTACAGGTTCGATACACTTTGAAAACATTCTGTAAGGAGGATTGAGAGTGATTTATAAGCAATGGATGAGCTTTAGATCAGATAAGTGTCTTTGAAATCAGTCCTCAGTGTATATTAGACCGCTTGAGTTTTATGTGGAATTTTAGTTTGGTCAGCAGAAGTTGTCCCTGAAGATGGCAACAAATCAGCATGGGCCAGCTCGACAACAAATGAGAAACTTGGGTCAAACCATTTGCAAAGGTTAAGTGGCCAACTAATGGCGATTGGTGGAACGGTGGTCATTGTAATTTGAGCCGCTCTACAAAGCCTAGGAAAAAAACTAAAAGCTCTCCTGGTGCCTCATTTGGCCAGTGTGGGGCTGAGCCTCGGAGACCAGGAGGGTCTTAGGTTCAATCACTGCTCTATGCAATGCTAAGGGAAGCAGTAAGGGTAGCTCTTTACAACTAGAGGGCTAGAATATACAGGGGAGGAAGTCTTGCTGCAGCTGTACAAAGCCCTGGTTTGACCACATCTGGAGCGCTGTGTACAGTTCTGGGCACCACACCTTAGAAAGGATATATTGGCCTTGGAAGGAGGGGAAGATTCACTAGGGCTCCACGGGTTAGATTACGAGGAGAGATTACATAAACTGGGCTTGTATTCCCTGGAATATAGAAGGCTAAGGGGTGATTTGATTGAGGTTTTTAGGACTTTGAATGGAATTGATAGGGTAGATAGAGAAAAACTTTTCACTGGTGGGGTTGTCTAGGACATAACCTGAAAATCAGAGCCAGGGCCTTCAGGAGAGAAGTTAGGAAACATTTCTTCACGTAAAGGGCAGCAGAACGCTCTCCCACAAAAAGCAGTTTCATTTTAAATCTGAGTGGAAAATGGGCGATGTTGAGTTGCACGCCCATTGTACACCACTTCAATGGAAAGAAAAATTGGGAGAGGTGTATAGTGGGCGGCCAATCCGATATCGCCCGTTTTACGTTCTCGCCAGTAGGTAGTATGACCCCTCATGTGCCTGGAGGCCACTCTCCATCTCTTCTTACTAGGATATTCTGTTCTCTTTCAAGGAGCGTTGCCTTGATTGAAAACTGGCAAATATTCTGTCTATGTTCCTCAAATACTGTGACGCAAAAATCAAAAAGGGGCCATTGTGTCTTAAAACCGACACTGCGTTGCCTGCGGATGACATGTTTTTTGTGCTCACCTCTCTCCTGATGTATAAATATGGCCCCTCTTTGAGAAATAAACACAATAGCCAATTGCTGCCTCTATGGTACATCTTTGGCAATGTACTACATATTGGATGTCGATAGAGCATATTAATGTAAAAGTAAATTGAACTTCAACTGAATATTTTTCCCTATGGGGTTTAGCGTTGCAGGATCTGTTTCTGCAGCTTTCAATTTCAAGACAGTTTCTTTCTTTCGAAAACCGCTGATCCATTTGGTACATG
Source organism: Squalus acanthias (assembly GCA_030390025.1). Taxonomy (NCBI): domain Eukaryota; kingdom Metazoa; phylum Chordata; class Chondrichthyes; order Squaliformes; family Squalidae; genus Squalus; species Squalus acanthias. The sequence goes on from CM059445.1 coordinate 58,292,574, forward strand.
AACATTACTGCAACATCACTTCAACAATAATAAGTAGATAACAAGGAAGGTAAACTAATTAACTAGACTTCCAAATGCTCCCCTGCTGATCCGTGTGGAATGGCAGACCAAGATTCGTCCATGTTCCGTGCCGAGTTAGCTGATATTAGCTGGGACAGAGGTAACTAGCTGGGCTAGCTGGAGAACAATCGGCCAATGTTCCCACTCATCATTATTATCCATTGACCCGCACACTGCGGCGTTGATGGAGCTGACCGCTCGGTCCATGTTGGACAGCATGGTCGCCGCACTCTGCGGAAAGTCTCGACACTTTGGGAGTTGGACTCAAGCTTTGGGAGTGGGAACAAGCTCTCTGGCAGGCTGCCCAGTGCACCTCGTGCCAAGTCAAGGGGGATGGGGGGGGGTGAGGGGGAAGTGGCAAAACATAAACTAGACTTGTATTCCCTGGAATATAGAAGGCTAAAGGGTGATTTGATTGAGGTTTTTAGGACTTTGAATGGAATTAGAGGGTAGATAGAGAGACAGTGCAAGTGATAATGAATTGGCAGTCCGTCTTACACCCTGCACGATTTTCTTTTCAAAGGAAAAGATAATCGGGCGGGTTGCCAATTCATTATTGCCCATTTTTCGCCCCCGCAGAAGACCAATTTCACCCCCTCACCCCCATGGGGGTAACTTTGCCAGTTGCCTTTCCTGTAAAATGGGCGATATTGGATTGGCTGCCCGTTATACATCTCTCCCAATTTTCGTTTCCACCGCACAAAGTTAAAAATAACCCCGTGTGCGCATGTTGGATCGAGCTCAGCTGTGCCACCTCCCATCGTGCGACACTCCCTCACTGGGTTCACACTTAACGAATGCTTATTGAGTGTGGTACTGGAGGGCACCCAGCCCCCATGGAGCTGTGCCCCGGTGAGAATCAGCCCCTTCAAGAAAGAAGAGCAAAGAAAGAAAGACTTGCATTTGTATAGCGCCTTTCGCGACCTCAGGATGCCCCAAAGCGCTTTATAGCCAAATAAGCACTTTTGAAGTGTAGTCACTGTTGTAATGTAGGAAACGCGGCAGCCAATTTGCGCACAGCAAGCTCCCACAAACAGCAATACGATAATGACCGGATTATCTGTTTTAGTGATGTTGGCTGAGGGATAAATATCGGCCAGGACACCAGGGAGAACTCCCCTCAAAATAGCGCCATGGGATCTTTTACATTCATCTGAGGGAGCAGACGGGGCCTCAGTTTTAATGTCTCATCCGAAAGACGGCACCTCCGATAGTGCAGCACTCCCTCAGCACTGCACTGGGAGTGTCAGCCTGGATTTTGTGCTCAATTCTCTGGAGTGGGACTTGAACCCACAGCCTTCTGACTCAGAGGTGACAGTGCTACCCACTGAGCCACGGCTGGCATTGGCAAAGGCAAAAGTGGGAAAGAATACTCAACACTATTAATTAAGGAAAAGCTTCTTTTGACAGTTTCTCGGTCCATGTTTCTGACAGATACTTCTTGGGTGGCTGAGAGAGGCTGTGAAAGGCTTCATATTGTGACGGTACCTAGATATGTTTTTTTAAGTACTTTTTCCCTCTTTGTTTATCTACAATTCCAATGGGAGTTCAACTTCTGGTGCACTTTGAAGTCATTTATTCCAATATTGTAAGATTTTGCGCCAATGCAATGTTTTTATTTCCTGCTACTTTAAGTCAACTTGAGCCAAAGATAATGTGTGGAGATCAACTTTCTGTCTGTTGAGGTCCTGACCATTTGCCAGCGTATTTATGGACTGTCATTAAACAATGAAATGTAAATAGACATCTTGCTGATAACCCCAACAGATTTTCCCACAGCATTCTTAATTTAATTGTTGGGAACCCTTGCGTTGGCCAAGCTGAGGAAATAGAAAGCTTTGCTACTCTTTCCGCTCAATCTCAGCCTCAAGTGTTCTATAGCAACTAGGTTTGACACTCCTACAACAGTGTCTAAACAAATATCCTCAGAACAGCACACACGACTGCTCCAGTGTGATATTCCCATAGACTGTGCAAGAAGTGAAGGTGAGCTTGAGAGTGCTTGAGGTACTCAACGCAACCTGTTAATGGGTTATCTGGCCACACTCAAAATCATAAGACTCCCTGTTCCTCTTAACTTTCTTGCCCATATTTTTTGGTTCTTTTCCTTTAAACCGCAGGAATTTCTGTCCGTACGAGAGCATTGAACATAAGACGTAGGAGCAGGAGTCGGCCATTTGGCCCCTCGAGCCTGCTCCGCCATTCAATAAGATCATGGCTGATCTGCTCTTGGCCTCAACTCCACTTCCCTGCCAGCTCCCCATAACCCTTGACTCCCTTATCGTTCAAAAATCTGTCTATCTCCACCTTAAATATATTCAATGACCCAGCCTCCACAGCTCTCTGGGGAAGAGAATTCCAAAGATTCACGACCCTCTGAGAGAAGAAATTCCTCCTCATTTCCGATTTAAATGGGCGATCCCTTATTCTGAAACTATGCCCCTAGTTCTAGATTCCCCCACGAGGGGAAACATCCTCTCTGCATCTACCCTGTCAAGCCCCTCAGAATCTTATATGTTTCAATAAGATCCCCTCTCATTCTTCTAAACTCCAATGAGTATTGGCCATGACATAAAGCTGCCTACATCATTTGAATGAGTGTTGGTCAAACATGGGGTAATGCGCAAGAGGAAGAGATAATGCACATGGGGTCGGCAGAGGGGTCAGGGGACGGCAGAGGGGTCAGGGGTCGGCAGAGGGGGCAGGGGACGGCAGAGCCTGCCAGCAAAGAAAATGGCCGCCTGGCACCTCCCCTTTAATTATCGCCGGAGGCGCAGCGCCGCAGGGCGCCACTGGCTACTGCCGCCGCTAACCTCCCGCTGAATTTCGCGGGAGGCGTTAGCAGCGCCGGGCCCGGGCGCTAGTTGCTCTTAAGGCGCTAACGGAAGGTGTAAAGCAACTGAATTTTGCCCCCAATGGATCTGTGAAACTTCTTTTACTTAAAAATCAGCAAGAGATTACAAGTAATCCGATAGGTATGTAACGTGTAATAATTCCCAATTACACCTCAGCATACACAGAGATATCCCTCTAATTTAAGCTCAAGCAAAAAACACCACGTACGTACTAACACCAGTGACGTAAGAAAACTACTAGGCACTTGGTCTAAGCGTTAAACAAAGCTTTAATCAACTGTTTTTCAACATGGAGATCTAGTTGTGTCCTTCACTAGTTCCTGTTAAAGAATGTCCTGAGCAAGCTGGGCCCGTGCCCGAGTATTTATACTCTCCTTGGACAGCGCCACCAGCAGACCGCCCAGTATTACTTCATAAGTCATTTCCACATGAATGACAAGATTCAGGTCAACCAGCGAGTGGTCAATCCAGCAGTGACTAGACGTATGATTGCTGGCTACTGACCGGGTCGTCCCCGACTGCAGCCCCGAATGTTTTGTTGCAGCATCTTTTATACCTTAAAACTTGGCAACCCCCCCCAACTGTGTACGTGTCCCTAACTATACGGCACAATGGTCATTAATTGTTTCTCAGACCTTCTTATCACTAGTCCGTTAAACATCCATGGGCCTTCAAGGCCGGTTACGTTCCACAGTCTGAAGATGTTGCTGGGGGGTTTTTTTTTGCAATGGCTTCACAGTTCAATAGCCAATAGCTTCTTCTTCACAAAACTTTTTGGAGGTCTGTTTCCCTAATCTGTTGAAAGACAGTTGGCAGCCTTCCACATTTCCTTTTTTAGCAGTCAGTCTCTGATCCTGTTCAAGGCCCCCTTTATCTGTGAACAGTTTTTTCGCACAAATTCCCGCAGGAACCTCTCAACCTCTCAAAGCATGCTGGTCAACTTTTGAAGTTTGGCCAAGTTACAGCAAAAGGCTTATTCTTACACGGGACTACCGAAGGCAATCTGGCCACTCCAGGCCAGGATTATTGCGTAGAATGGGCATGGCACCAAGCACAGTCTATGGGCATTCACCATTGCTGAGAATCCTATACCTAACAATGGATGGAAGATAAAGTTCTCCATTGGTTTCAAGCCATCAGTCAACTTTCAACTGAACAGAACTTCATTTTTGCTACTCGCTTATCACCACAGCGAGTTAGAGACAATTAGAAGCCATTCAGAATGTGCTGATTGCTGGGGAACAAAGGAGCTAAATTCCATTTGCGACCAAGATAAACGCACGCAACGTCCACTGAGGCCCTCTCTGTCTATCCCGATGGCGCATGGTGGATATTAAGGATCCTGCGAAGAAGAGGGGGGAAGTTTTCGAGTGTCCAGGCCAACATTCCATCCTCAAATAACATCAACGAGAACAGATTAGCTGGTCATTCACCTCACCGCTGTTTGTGGGATCTTGCTGTGCTCAAAGTAACTGTTGTATTTGCCCACCTGCCACTGTGGCTGCACTTCAATGTAATTCATTGTATATGAAGCCCTTTGGGACATTTCGGAGAGGTGTGATGTGGTGTAGCAAAAATGCCAAGGCTCACAGATTTACAAAAAAGGACTAAACAGCATTTGTACCAAACCTGGTAAAGATTATGAAGTCTGCTCAATTGTGTTCAATTCTGGGCACCACACTTTCGGAAGGATGTCCAGGCCTTGGAGAGGGTGCAGAAGAGATTTACTGGAATGGTTCCAGGGATGAGGGACTTCAGTTACGTGGAGAGACTGGAGGAGCTGGGGTTGTTTTCCTTAGGGCAGAGAAGGTTAAGAGGAGATTTGTTAGAGGCGTTCAAAATCATGAAGGGTTTTGTTAGAGTAAATAAAGAGAAACTGTTTCCAGTGGCAGAAGGGTCGGTAACCAGTGGACACAGATTTAAGGTGATTGGCAAAAGAACCAGAGGCGACACGAGGAAACATATTTTTACACAGGGAGTTGTTATGATCTGGAATGCGCTGCCTGAAAGGGCGGTGGAAGCAGATTCAATAGTAACTTTCAAAAGAGAATTGGATAAATACTTGAAGGGAAAAATTACAGGGCTATGGGGAAATAGCAGGGGGGAGTGGGACTAATTGGAGAGTTCTACCAAAGAGCCAGCACAGGTACGATGGGCCGAATGGCCTCCTTCTGTGCTGTATCATTCGATGATTCGATGCTCTCAGGCATTGAGTAATTATACAGAAAGCCATATGTTTAAATCCCAATTTTATTACTCATCCCTCAACCAACAACAGATTATCTGGTCATTCGTCTCATTGCTGTTTGTGGGAGCTTGCTGTGCGTAATTTTGGCTGCCGCGCTTCCTGCATTACAACAGTGACACTGCAAAAAAAGTACTTCATCGGCTGTGAAAGGTTGTTGGACGTCCTGTGGTCATGAAATGCGCTATAGAAATGCAAGATCTTTCTTGCTTTTATGATACTTCCACAAATAAGAGTTGCCGGCAATTATTTTCCCAGGACGGAGAAGTGGAAACCGAACAGCGAGTCCAAGACCAGGTCTACTCCAGCTTTCTGACTACCTAATGGCCAGTTATTCCAAGGGGGTCCGCCCAGTGCGGGACTGGAGGAAAACAACAACAGTGGCCATCGATGTCATGGTGTACGCGATCCTAAATGTGGTACGTACTCTCGATCGATCGAGCGGGACTCTGTATCGTGCGTGATACTGTCTAAGTGTTTGTAATTTCTAAATTGGCTTTTGAAAAAAGACCCAAAAGTGGTCCCTCACTTTTTATTACCTTTCGTATCTCTCAGCCTTTTCCGACATGGTTTCATGAATGGACACGTTAGTGTCGTGTTTAACTCACTGGACTAGCAATCCAGAGGACGTGAGCTCAACTCGCACAATGGTAATATGAGAATTGGAATTCAGCCTTAAAACTCTGGAAATAAAACGCCAGTACCTGTGGAAAAAAAAGTGACTGTGAAGCTTGTTGTAAAAACCCAGCTGGTTCACTGATGTCACTTAGGGAAGGAAACTCTCTGTCTGGCCTACATGTGACCCCAGTCCCACATCAATGTGATTGACTCTTAACTGCCCTCTCTGAAGCGGCTGAGCAGGCTGCTGGGGATGGGCAATAAATGCAGGCCTTGCCAGCGACGCCCACATCCCGAGAATGAGAATAAAATCACAGCAAGGCTTTAGCTGCACACCTGGCTGCTAAGAGGGGCGTTGGTAAACTCCTGGGAGACTGAGAACAAGGCTGCTGAATAAACACATACGCATGGATCTAAGTGATTTTTCTTTAGTATTATTACTGACATCGCAGGTACAAAAAGCAATTCAAAAGGCTAATGGAATGTTGGCCTTTATCTCAAGGGGGGGCTGGAATACAAGAGGAGGAGGTTATGCTTCCGTTGAACAGAGCCTTGGTCAGACCCCCATCTGGAGTAACTGCGATCACTTCTGGGCCCCGCACCTCAGGAAGGACATATTGGCCTTGGCGGGGGCGCAGCGCAGATTCACCAGAATGATACCGTGGGTTAAAATAGTTAAATTATGAGGACAGGTTGCATAAACTTGGTTTGTATTCCCTGGAGTACTGGAGATTGAGCGGTGATCTAATCAAGGTGTTTAAATTGATAAAAGGATTCGATAGGGTAGATAAGGAGAAACTATTTCCCCTGGTGGGGGAGACCAGAACAAGAGAGCACAATCTTAAAATTAGAGCCAGGCCGTTCAGGGGTGAAATCAGGAAGCACCTCTTCACACAAAGGCTAGGAAAAATCTGGAGGTCTCTTCCTCAAAAGGCTGTGGATTCTGGGTCAAGTGAAACTGTCAAAACTGGGGTGGACAGATTTTTGTTGTGTAAAGCATGTGGATCAAAGGCGGGTAAATGGGATTGAGATACAGATCAGCCATGATATAATAGAATGGCAGAACAGGCTTGAAGGGCTGAATGGCCTACTCCTGTTTCAATGTTCAAATCCAGTCTCAAACACACACACACAAATCACCTACTACTCTAGGGCAGAACACATCAGAAGCACTTTATCACACAAAGGGTAGTAGGAATTTGGAACGGCGCTTGATTGGCACCCCATCCACCACCTTAAACACTCACCCCTCCACCACTGGCGTACCGTGGCTGCAGTGTGCACCATCTATAAGATGCACTGCAGCAACTCGCCAAGGCTTCTTCGACAGCACCTCCCAAACCCGCGACCTCTACCACCTAGAAGGACAAGGGCAGCAGGCGCATGAGAACACCACCACCTCCAAGTTCCCCTCCAAGTCACACACCATCCTGACTTGGAAATATATCGGCCGTTCCTTCATCGTCGCTGGGTCAAAATCCTGGAACTCCCTCCCTAACAGCACTGTGGGAGCACCTTCATCACACGGACTGCAGTGGTTCAAGAAGGCGGCTCACCACCACCTTCTCAAGGGCAACTAGGGATGGGCAATAAATGCTGGCCTTGCCAGCGACGCCCACATCCCAGGAACGCATAAAAAAAAACATTGACGGACCAATATCCATCTATAGATCACCCCCTCCTTTATAATTGAGAATGAAGCTTTGGTTAATGGTGTGATTTATCTAATTTCAGGATGAGAAAAATCAAGTTCTAACCACTTATATCTGGTACCGACAGGTAAGAACGTCTCACTGGAATTGTTTTGACATAATCTCAGTTTAGGGACCCAAATGGACTCGTGCTTTTTTTAAAATTGAATGTTCACATAGTTTAGATATTTTTACTATGTACATATTTGAATTATCTGAGTCTTGGGGTCTATAATCCGGCAAAAATATCCAACAACTCACCCATATCGTAGGTAGAATATTTGTGCGGAACGGTGCACAAACTTTGAGTAATGGTTTCACCAATGTGTTTCAGTTTTGGACAGATGAATTCTTGATGTGGAATCCCCAGGACTTTGACGACATCAAACAGATATCGATTCCCACTGCAAACATATGGGTGCCCGACATTTTAATAAATGAATTGTAAGTAATTCCTACAACTTATCATTAATAGTAACAGTGTGGAAAAACATCCAGCTTGTAACTAGTACAAAAAAGAAAATACTGCGGATGCTGGAAATCTGAAATAAAAACAGAAAATGCTGGAGATACTCAGCAGGTCAGGCAGCATCTGTGGAGAGAGAAACAGAGTTAACGTTTCAGACTCTGTTTCTCTCTTCACAGATGCTGCCTGACCTGCTGAGTATCTCCAGCATTTTCTGTTTTTATTTCAGCTTGTAACTAGGATTGGTACCAGGTCACTTTTGGCCGAGACAGACCCATTCTTGAATACATTCTCTAGAAGCTACTAAACTCTATTTACCAAAAGTCTGATTTTCTTTTAATACAGTTCCAATTTTCCTCTCACTGTTCTATCTTATGATTTAAGGGCATTAGTTATTGAAGATGTTAATGATTACTTTTATGATCAGCAAATCAAATTTCAGAACTTGCGCTATGATTTTACTCCCCCTGCCAAGCTTTGGTGGCAACCATACTTACATCGAGGAATAAAGGTCTTGGAACAGAGTTTTTCCATAACTTTCAAAACATAATTTCCAAAAAGGGATAAGCAGGCAGGTTGTTCAGTATGGTGACTGGACATACTAAGTGCTGGGACACACATACATCTCTGATAGGTCCTTCCTCTATCTCTAGATAGCGTGGATAGGAAGGACCTATTTCCCTTAGCAGAGAGATCAATATCAAGGGGCATAGATTTAAAGTAATTGGTAGAAGGATTAGAGGGGAGTTGAGGAGAACCTTTTTCACCCAGAGGGTGGTGGGGGTCTGGAGCTCACTGCCTGAAAATGTGGTAGAGGCAGAAACCCTCATCACATTTAAAAAATACTCGGATATGCTCTTGAAGTGCTGTAACCTACAGGGCTATGGACCAAGATCTGCAAAGTGGGAATAGGCTGGATAGCTCTTTTTCAGCCAGTACAAACAGGATGGGCCAAAGGGCCTCCTTCTGTGCCATAAATTTCTATGATTCTGTAACCTCCTCCAGCCCTACAAGCCCTTCGAGAACTCTGCGTTCTTCCAATTCTGGCCTTTTACGCAGCCCCGATTTCCTTCGCCCCACCATTGGAGGCCATGCCTTCAGCTGCCAAGGCCCTAAGCTCTGAAATTCCCTCCCTAAACCTCTCTGCCTCTCTCTCCTCTTTCAAGATGCTCCTTAAAACCTACCTCCTCGACCAAGCTTTTGATCACCTGTCCTAATATCTCATGTGGCTCGGTGTCAAATTTTCTCTGATGACGCTCCTGTGAAGCGCCTTGGGATGTTTTACTATGTTAAAGGTGCCGTGTAAATGCAAGTTGTTGTAAAGTGAATTCTCACTCGCAGGCCATTCTTGGGTCGCGACGCATGGAATTGAAGAAGGGAATAAAATTGGTCGGCAGATCAACCCAAGTTTTTCTCATGCACCTTCTAGCAGCCAGTTACAAAGTTGAATTGGAATGATGGTGTACATCCAGGGCATTTAACCTGATCTCGCAGCTGGGAAATAGTACATCACGCAGCGTGCTTCAATATTTTTTTATAGATTAATTCACAGGATATGGGTGTCACTGGCAAGGATGGCAATTATTGCCCATCCCTAGTTGTCCAGAGAAGGTGGTGTATTACTTTTGTGGAAGTTTAATAGAACTGAGTGGCTTGCTAGGCCACTTCAGACAGAGCAGTTAAGAGCCAACCATGTTGGTGTGGGACTGGAGTCACATATAGGCCAGACCGGGTAAGGGCGGCAGATTTCCTTCCCTAAAGGACATTAGTGAACCCGATGGGTTTTTAACGACAATCCAATAGCTTCATGATCACTTCTACTGATTTTTATTTTCATGGTGGGACTTTAATTCACATTCTCTGGATTCTTAGTCCCAACCTCTGATTTACTAATCCAGTAGCATAACCATGATACTACCTACCGTAAATAGGATGATAAATTAAACTTTAATAATGGCTGGGAATAGGGCGTATCATTCATCCATCAGAACATTCCTTGTTTCTCTCTATTTTTGTCAATATTATGGTCATTGCTCCCCTGAATTTTCATTGCTTGATCCTGATAGGCATATCACCTTCTACTCTCTCTCATTCTTTGCCAAGACTTCAAAATTGCAAAACTCCTTACCTCCTACAATCTATAGGGTTTTAAAACTCTTATCTTGGTGTCACTCAACCATGACTTTTATCGACTCATCTATTCTTTTCAAACTTAGTGGTATCCAATCCAATAGTTTCATGGTCTACTGATACTAGCTTTATTATTCCAGATTTATTTAATTAATTGAATTCAGATTCACAGACTGCCACGGTAGGAATCGAACTCACTTTAGTCCAGTAACATAACCACTATGCTTACCGTACCCCAATGTATATGAAATAGGGCAGTTCTGCAGTCTGTCATAACTTTTGTAACACTTATAGCACTGGCCCGGATTTTCCGGGGCCTATGACCACGTGCGCACAGCGTAAGCGGCCGTAAGTGCCCCGCAAGTTCCGGGTTTCCGCGTACGATGCGCCTGCGTGAAAATCCAGAACTTGCGAACTGTCAGGTTTCAGCTTGGACAGATCGTACGAATCCGAAGGAAATGACATTCACTGGTGCAGGGTTGGACAACCAGTGCCCAGCGAATGCCCACAAAACTCTTACGCCAGGTAAAAGCAAGCGTGGGGCCTTCTTTTACCAGCGCAAGAGTTTAAATAAATATTAAAATATTTTTTTAAATGATCTAAACATTCAAAAACCTGTAAAATTAGTTTAAGTTATTTTTGGCCACTTTAAAAATGTTTCAATTTATTTTTCAAAAAGTTAAATTTTTGTTTTAAATGTTTAATTAAATTGTATCTTAATTAATTTTAAACATGAGGTGATTTATTTAGGTTGCGTGAAAATGTATTTTTATGTCATTTCTATTGTGTTTATGGGGATTCCGTACGTAAATGGAATTTCCGTAAGCATAATGGGAATCCCCTTTTTGATTGGTTGGGCCGGCCCACGTGATCCCAGGGACGCTTGCTTACGTGCGCAGGCCCAGGAGCGCCAGGCTTCGTCGGTCCGGGGCCATCAGGTAAGTACGGACTTTACTTGCGGTTCGGAGGCATTCGCCCGCGGGAAGCCTCCGACCGCAATTTCAGACCCAATATTCTTTGAACTCATCAATACCAGTTGGTGTTCTTCTTGTGTTATATTCTTCAGATTATTAATAATCCAGCATTGACTAATAAAAGGATAAAAAAAAACAAGAATTATTAATGGTTTTAGACAACTTTGCATTCAGCAGCTGGACTCTGCTTACAACCTCCATCTTGCGGATTCATTGACTTCAGTCTGGATCTAACCAATTTCTTAATTGCAACATCGATACAGCACTTACTGGTGTTGAGGGGAAGATCTCTAAATTCTCACACTCAAATTGAGAATTTCTTCTTGTTATTACATAGAATTACATCAAGTCTACAGCACAGAAAGAGGCCATTCGACCCAACTGGTCCATGCCAGTGTTTATGCTCCACACGAGCCTCCTCCCACCCTACTTCATCTCACCCCATCAACGTATCCTTCTATTCCTTTCTCCCTCATGTGCTTATCTAGCTTCCCCTTAAATGCATCTATGCTATTTGCCTCAACTACTCCCTGTGGTAGCCTGTTTAACAATGTGTTTTCTCTCAGTGTTGATGTAGGTAAGTCCCCTGATATCCCGTATGTTTACGTTGACTATGAAGGCCAAGTGAAGAATTACAAGCCCATCCAGGTAGTCACCGCCTGTAGCCTGGACATCTACAACTTCCCGTTTGATGTCCAGAACTGCACATTGACATTCACAAGCTGGCTGCACAACAGTAAGTAACAGAGAATGTAAAAGAAAACACTTTTTTTTTGTTGTGGTTTTGCATGAGGAATGATGGGAATTTTGGAAAAAAGGTGGGGGGGGGGAGTAATTTTGACTTCAATGGAAATAAAAATCAAGAGAGATGTAAAACGGGGTGTTGATTCGCTATCGCCCATTTTACACAGGGCAGGACTCACAGCAGACAGTCTATTTTACAGCAAGCAAAGTCTATTTACTCAGCAAACAGTCTACAGAGTCTATTTAAAAAGAGTCCCCTACGAACTACAGCAAAAGGAACTCATGACTGAAACTACAGCAAAGTCTCCCGATAAAAGCAAGGTGACTTCTCCAGTCAAATGCAGGGAGTGGGGGATAGTTACATATTACAAATCATGTGCGTAAAATCAATCCCAGTCACTAACAGCAGGCGTGATTGATGGGGGAATTACCCAATCATCTCCATTCTGGACGGGAATAGTGGTGTCACTTTTTGTAGCCAGCAATGTCATAGCAAGTGGAAAGGAGCTACTTCCTGGAGGTAGAGAGAACAAAAAAAACCGGTGAGCCAACTCGTACCGCTGCTGTGCACCATCTAGCGGTGGGTTCAAGAGCAGCACTGGCAGACGACTTGGGGCTGGATTTTGCCAGGTCCCACCCGCACGGTGCGGGGGAACCTGGGAGACAGCGGGAAACCTGGAAGTTCGGGTTTTCCGGCACGCTGTGGAGTTTTAGCACCCCAACGTGCGTGCAACGTCAGGGGCGGGTTCCCCGCCCAGAGGTCAGCCTGATTGACAGGTTGGCTGCCAGTCGTGCGGGGTACGTGGACCAGGAGGCCACAGGACCAGGTAGGTGCTGGGCCCAGGATGGTGGGTGCGTGGGCTCCAAGGCCAGACTCCGCGCCCCCATCCCGCCTGAGTGAAAGGTGAAAGTGGGCGGGTTGGGGTCGGGGTTCACGTTTTTTCAACTTTCACTTCCTCCCCACCCCTCCAACCCACCCGCTCTTACCTCAGAAAGCTCTGGCCTTGGGACTTCTCAATCGATCAATGGGAGTTTGATGCCTGGCCATCAGCAGACCCAACTGAAATGGGGGAGCAGGGAACTGCGGAGAAGGGATGGGAGGATAAATAAACAAATTTATACCAGATGGAAAATTGCATATTTTTGTTTCCCATTGGTTTTGAATACCCAGGGCAGAAGACCTCCAATGTGTAGTGGCAAAAAAAAAAATCACAAATAAAAGCAATTTTATATCCAATTGATATATAAATCTTTCTAATTTAGCATTAGTTAGATGGCAGGAACTAAATGGGTGCAGTTGACTGTGAAAGGAAGAAAGGAAGACATTAATGTTTTATTTTTCAATGTAATGCTATTAAGTTGTTAGATACAATGTCCTGGGACTCACTCCTCAACACAATGGAAGCAGAAGTGTTGACATTAATTTCTTTTTATAGCATAATCATGAGAAAATCCACATCAATGCTGATGGGATTTGGTTGTTATGCAAGAGAATTTTTATATTATATTAATTATATTGAATATATTATTCTTCACTCAGAGGGTTGTGAATCTTTGGAATTCTCTACCCCAGAGGGCTGTGGATGCTGAGTCGTTGAGATAGATAGAGTTTTGGACTCTAGGAGAATCAAGGGATATGGGGATCGGGCGGGAAAGTGGTGTTGAGGTAGAAGATCAGCCATGATCTTATTGAATGGCGGAGCAGGCGCGAGGGGCCGAATGGCCTACTCCTGCTCCTAATTCTTATGATCTTATGTGATTATATAAATTATACTATATCATATTATATAAAATATTGTTATATTGATTGTATTAATTATATTATATTTGTTATATTATATATCATCTGTTGAGCTCGTTCCAACATCGTAATCTCATGTTGTTGGCAAGCAATGGCATCCACTGCACAATGTAGGGTCCATTTTGTGACACTGTGCTCCTGGCTCGGAGGCTCATTCGACGGGAGCACGGACTTGGAGGATTTGGTGTCAGGGGCAATATGCTGGACTTGCGGCACTCCCAGCTTTCTGGTGATTAATTTCCCCAGAAACTAGGAGAGAGAAAGAGAACTTGCATTCACATAACCCTTTCATAACCTTTGGATGTCCCAAAGTGCTTTACAGCCAATGAAGTACCTTTGAAGTGTAGGAAATGACGTGGCACAGCACTAATTATATTGAACTCCAAGCTTCGCACCAAGTCCCGTTCACCCATTACCCTTGTGCTCGCTGACCTACATTGGCTCCCGGTTCAGCAACGCCTCGATTTAACATTCTCATCCTTGTTTTCAAATCCTTCCATGGCCTCGCCCCCTTTCCATCTCTGTAATCTCCTCCAGTCTTACAACCCTCCGAGATCTCTGCGCTCCTCCAACTCTGGCCTCTTGTGCGTCCCTGATGTTCATCGCTTCACCATTGGTGGCCGTGCCTTCAGCTGCCTGGGCCCCAATGTCTGGAATTCCCTTCCTAAACCTCTCTGCCTCTCCACCTCCCTCTCCTCCTTTAAGACGCTCCTTAAAACCTACCTCTTTGACCAAACCGAGTCCTAATATGTCCTTATGTGGCTCAGTGTCAAAATTTGTTTAATAATGCTCCTGTGAAGCGCCTTGGGACATTTTACTATGTTAAAGGCGCTATATAAATGCAAGTTGTTGTTGCAGTGTTGGTCTAAAATTAGAATGCAAGCTGTCCAACTGTTTTCCCATATATTTCCAGTTCGAGATATCAATATCTCGCTGTGGCGATCTCCTGAGGTCGTGAAGTATGACAGGAGCGTTTTCATGAACCAAGGCGAATGGGAGCTCCTTTACGTTGATACCCAATTCAATGAATTTAACCTTGAAAGAGGAGTGTCTGACGGCTACGCTGAAATGCGCTTCTTTGTAAGTCCTTCTTACTTAACACTTATGGCTAACTTTTGGTCTATGCAAGGCTGTATGGTGATGTTCTGTCACGCGCTATGTATAAGCAGGTTCTTGTAATATTGCAGCATGGAGTGTATTAAAAAAAACTGTTCTTCTACATCTGGAGCCTGAGCTCAAATTCAGTCCAAGCTGAAGGGACAAAGGTCTTTTATTTTTGTACTACCGAGGATGAACAGAATAAGAGAAAAAGAGGAGATAAATCAGAAAGCAGTGGTTAAGTGACACCGACCTTGGGTCGATTGGAGGAATTAGGAAAAACTAAGGGGGATGAAGAGTTCCACAGTTAAAAAAAGAAAGAACTTGCATTTCTACAGCAACTTTCACAACCTCAGGACATCCCAAAGCGCTTTACAGCCAATGAAGTACATTTTTGAAGTGTAGTCGCTGTTGTAATGTAGGAAACGCGGCAGCCAATTTGCGCACAGCAAGCTCCCACAAACAGCAATGTGATGATGACCAGATAATCTGTTTTTAGGTTTTGGTTGAGGGATAAATATTGGCCGGGACACCGGGGAAAATTCTCCTGCTCGTCTTCAAAATAGTGCCATTGGGATCTCTTACATCCACCTGATAGGGTAGACGGGGCCTTGGTTTAACATCTCATCTCAAAGACGCCACCTCCAACAGTGCAGCACTCCCTCAGCACTGCACTGGAGTGCTAGCCTGGATTTTGTGCTCAAGTCTCTGGAGTGGGACTGTGAACTCCCAACCTTCTGACCCAGAGGCGAGAGTGCTACCCACTGAGCCACAGCTGACAAGCCACACTACCCCGGTACCTCAGAACTTTGCCACCACCTAATCATTAATTCTCGATCGATCCCATCTTTACTCCTGCTCTTTCCAACTTTGGTATTGCCCTGTGCTATGAACCTTTCATTTGTCTGTATTCATTTGTCATTTTGCTTACAACCTCAAATTCTTTTTCTTTTCAAAATAGCAATCAATTAATGTGATTATGGTCAGGAGTTCATGGGGGTGGGGGGCGTTGAGAATGTCTTTGACGGTTAGGAACAGGAGTAGGCAACGTTCCCTCAAAGATGCGTGGCCACGCGGCTGTCTGCCAGTCCCACAAAGCCCAGTTACGGCTTTTCCAATGTTAAATTTCGCGCATGCGTGAAACTGTGAATGGGCCGCACAGCCGCTTAAAGGGGCCGCGCACCCAAAAAAATTTAGGGGGAACATTGGGATGAGGCCATTTAGCCCCTCGAGCCTGTTCCATCATTCTATGAGATCATGGCTGATCTGTGACCTAACTCCATATATCCGCCTTAATACCTTTGGTTAACAAAAATATCAATCTTCGATTTAAAATTAACAATTGATCTAGCACCAATTGCCATTTGTGGAAGAGAGTTCCAAACTTCTACCACCCTTTGTGTGTAGAAGTGTTTCCTAATTTCACTCCTGAAAGGTCTGGCTCTAATTTTCAGACTATGCCCTCCTAGTCCTAGAATCCCCAACCAGCGGAAATAGTTTCTCTCTATCTACCCTATCTGTTCCCCTTAATATCTTGAAAACTTCGATCAGATCACTCCTTAACCATCTAAAATCCTCGGAATACAACCCTAATTTGTGTAATCCCTCCTTGTAATTTAACCCTTGGAGTCTGGGTATCATTCTGGTAAAGCTATGTTGCGCTCCCTCCAAGGCCAATACATCCTTCCTATGGTGTGGTGCCCAGAACTGAACACAGTGCTCCAGGTGTGGTCTAACCAGGGCTTTGTAAATCTGCGGCATAACTTCTACCCATAATACTTTCATGACAATAATTCTCTTTTGTTTTACCTCAGCTTGTCATCCGAAGGCGCCCATTGTTCTACGCGGTTAGTTTGCTGCTGCCCAGTATCTTCCTGATGGTCATGGACATCATAGGGTTTTACTTACCTCCTGACAGTGGGGAGCGAGTGTCGTTTAAAATTACCCTTCTTCTGGGATATTCCGTTTTTTTGATCATCGTGTCCGACACCCTTCCAGCTACAGCCATCGGGACTCCACTGATAGGTAAATGGAAACTTGGCCCACTTCATAGTCAGTTCTTGGTTTGTGTCGGGAGCAGGTTTGGTTGAATGCTGAATCGAACGATAATCTGCAATTTTCTTCAAAAAGCAGTTTGTGCATTGCATATTTTAAAGAGAAAAAAACAGTATCAGGGATTGTACCTGGGAAATAGAGATGCGTTATAAAAACAGACAGTGCTGGAAATACTCAGCAGGTCAGGCAGCATCTGTGGAGAGAGAAACAGAGTTAACGTTTCAGGTCAATGACCCTTCGTCAGAACTGGAAAAAGTTAGAGACGGAACCGGTTTTAAGCAAGGGCAGGGAAAGGGGGGAGGGGAGGAAAGAACAAAAGGGAAGGTCTGTGATAGGCTGGAAGGCAGGAGAGATTAAATGACAAAAGGGATGATGGTGCGAGACAAAAGGAGGTGGTAATGGGACAAGTAAAGAAACAAAAGATGGGTCTAGAGGATGTGTAAATGGGAAAACATGTTATACTTCTTACCTTTTCCAGTTCTGACAAAGGGTCATCGACCTGAAACGTTAACTCTGTTTCTCTCTCTCCACAGATGCTGCCTGACCTGCTGAGTATCTCCAGCCTTTTCTGTTTTAATTTCAAATTTCCAGCATTTTGCTTTTATAATAGAGATCTGCTGATCACTAGGTAGAAAACGCTGGAGGAGATCAATGGGAACCATCCTCAACGTGGTTCCTGAGGAACTCCAAGCCACTCAAAAATTAAGCAGATGTGTCAACACTGGCAAAACTCTAGGTGTGAGATTCTCAGTCATGAGCTAGCTGCGTGAAATGGTTAAAACCACCAAGCTGGGTCTGTACCACGGGCTAGAGGAGACGGCTAACCAGCTATCTGAGCATCGCTCCTCCTGTTAATCCTTTCTCCCCTGTCTCTCTCTTTTTATTCGCTCTTTCACTGTCACTCCATTTCTGTATTTGTCATTCACTCTCCACATCTTGCCTAGTTGTGGGATTTGCTAGTATTTATTTCATTGTTTATTCTTAATGGTGAGTGAGAAAAAGCAACAGACAGCCATGGAAGTAGGCGATCCCAGCTTTCATAATGGTAGTGAAAGGGTCTATTAAAGCTATGTGACTCGCCCTCTGATTTTCCCTCCCTCTCTCTGAGGGACTGCCCAGACACTGTCCTTGCTTTCTCTTGCTCTATGTTAAAATCGGCAGGGCCTCTATGTCCCCGGCCTTGCCGGTTTTGTTGCCCTCTACCAGGCTCCCCCGCCCTGGCACCCTCCCATTAATATACAGGCGCGGGAGTTAGGCTGGGAGGAGGAGAGGCCAAGCTTCCAGCTCAGAAGGCACTCAAGACCGAGAAAAGAGGAGAGAATCAGGCGTGGTGGGGTGGGGAGTGGGTCCGTGGCCTATTGATTTGACCAGCACAATGGGCAAACCAGACACTATCAGAAGGAGCTGGCACTGGCGTCTCAAAAGTGGCTGCCTATAGCAATACCACTATTCCCGCCCAGAATGATTGGGTAATTCCCCCATCAATCATACCTGCAGACCGCACTGCTGTAAGTGACTGGGATTGAATTTACACACAGAATTTCTATTGTGTAACTATCCTCCACTCATTGCATTTTGCTGGTGAAATCACCCTGCGATGCAGTAGTTTCAGTCATGAGTTCTGTTTGCTGTATTTCATATTGACTCTTTTTAAGTAGACTCTGTAGACTGTTTGCTGTAGTGTGCTGTTTAAATAGAATCTGTTTGCTGAGTAAATGGACTCTGTTTGAGTCCTGCCGCAAGTCCTGCCCCACCTCCAACTCATTGGCCGACACAGTGGTGTCAATAGACACTCTGCTCAAAAGTTGAACTTCATGTTTAGGGAATGACTGTTTCGGTAACCAAATCCTATTCTACCCCTCCACCTTTCCCCATTTCTACACCAGGTGTCTATTTCGTGGTGTGCATGGCCCTGCTGGTGATCAGCCTGACTGAGACCATTCTCATCGTGCGACTGGTGCACAAGCAGGACCTCCAGCCACACGTCCCGGAATGGGTGAAGAGCTTGGTTCTGGACAAAGCCACGGTCTTGCTCTGTATCCGAGACAAAAAGCGATTCCATCCCATGCACCATCACGGCGAAACACCAGATAATCCCAGGGACAAAAAGGGCAGCACAGGTAGGTGAATGGATCCCAGGACAAGCGGTAGCACAAATCAGTTTGCCAGATTTTGTAATCACATCGATACTTAAGGACGTCGGAACATATGAAATTGAAAGGCAGGAAAAGACCAGCTGGTCCATCAAGCCTGCCCCACACACCTTGATGGCTGGAGCTTCGTGACTAGACACCACCCACACTCCCCCTCCCCATCCTTCATCCCCCCCTCTCTCCCCCATAGAAACATAGAAACATAGAAGATAGGAGCAGGAGTAGGCCATTCGGCCCCTCGAGCCTGAACCGCCATTTAATGAGATCATGGCTGATCATCCAAATTCAGTACCCTGTCCCTGCCTTCTCCCCATATCCCTTGATCCCTTTAGCCTTAAGAAATATATCTATCTCCTTCTTGAATATATTTAATGAATTGGCCTCAACTGCCTTGTGTGGTAGAGAATTCCACAGGTTCACCACTCTCTGGGTGAAGAAATTCCTTCTCATCTCAGTCCTAAATGGCTTGCCCCTTATCCTTAGACTGTGACCCCTGGTTCTGGACTCCCCACCATCGGGAACATCCTTCCTGCATCTGGTCTGTCTAGTCCTGTTAGAATTTTATAAGTTTCAATGAGATCCCCTCTCATTCTTCTAAACTCCAGCGAATATAAGCCCAATCGACCCAATCTCTCTTCATACGTCATTCCTGCCATCCCAGGTATCAGTCTGGTGAATCTTCGCTGCATTCCCTCCATGGCAAGAACATCCTTCCTCAGATAAGGCGACCAAAACTGCACACAATACTCAAGGTGTGGTCTCACCAAGGCCCTGTACAACTGCAGCAAGACATCCTTGCTCCTGTACTCGAATCCTCTCGCTATGAAGGCCAACATACCATTTGCCTTCTTAACTGCCTGCTGCACCTGCATGCTTACCTTCAGCGACTGGTGCACAAGGACACCCAGGTCTCGTTGCACTTCCCCTTTTCCCAATCTATTGCCGTTCAGATAATAATCTGCCTTCCTGATTTTGCCACCAAAGTGGATAACCTCGCATTTATCCACATTATACAGCATCTGCCATGCATCTGCCCAATCACCCGACCTGTCCAAATCATACTGGAGTTTCTCTGCATCCTCCTCACAGCACACACGCCCACCCAGCTTTGTGTCATCTGCAAACTTGGAGATATTACATCTAGTTCCCTTGTCTAGATCATTAATATATATTATAACTGGGGTCCTAGCACCGATCCCTGCGATACCCCACTAGTCACTGCCCATATAATCTGGGAAAGGCAAAAAAAAGAGAAAAAAACCAGGGCCAATAAGGGAAAAAATATTAAGGAGGTCAACTAAATTGATGAGTGACTCCCTATTAAACAAATCACACTGTCCTGCCACTTTAACAGTTAAACTGCTGGTGGATCAGTTGCTAACTATACCAGGTGATGTCGCACTGAGTTCAACAGAACAGGAAGGCCCCAGTTCAAATCCCTGGACTGTCATGATCTCAGTTGGTGTGACAGTAGAAGAGCAATAGAGGGGAATCAGCCAGTGTTCTCTGCTGGAAAGTGTGTGGGGGTGTGGTATGTGTCGGGTGGATGACAATGTTCCCTCTCATTTTTTTTTCCGTGCGCGGTCCCTTTAAATTTGCTGCGTGGCCGCACATGCGCGGTATCTTCCAGCGGCAGCAGCTTGTGAGCGGCCTGCGTGGGACCTCCCGATTGATGCGCGGCCGCGCACCCACGCACCTTAGGGGGATCATTGGTGTGTGTGTGTGTGTGTGTATAGTGTGTGGTACGTGTATGGGTGGGGTGTGGGGAGGGTGGGTGTGGGGGTTTGCGGGGGTGGGTTTGCGGGAGGGTGGGGTTTGCGGGGGTGGGTGCGGGGTCTGTTTGCGGGGGTGGGTGTGTGGTTGGGGTGTGTGCAGTATGTGTGTGTGCAGGGATGTATGTGGGGGTGGGTGTGCGGGGGTGGGTGTGGGGGTGGGGGTGGGTGTGGGGGTGGGGGTGGGGGTGGGGGGGTGGGTGTGGAATTGCAGGGGTGGGTTTGCGGGAAGGTGGGGTGTGGGGGGGTGGGTGTGGGGGTTTGTGGGTGTGGAGTTGCAGGGGTGGGTTTGCAGGTGTGTGGTGGGTGTGGAGGGTGGGTGTGGGGGGGTGGGTGTGGCGTTGCAGGGGTGGGGTGGGTGTGGGGGTGTGGTGGGTGTGCAATATATATAATGTCAGGTGGGGACGGGATGAATCCCCACAGTTAAGGCTGGCCAACAGTCGAGCACCCTGCCAACATTCAGACATAGTGCCAGTGGAACTTTATTCCAACATCAATCAGTATTTTCAAGAGAGAAAAAACTGGCAGAAGAAAATTAAGTTAAACTCCAATATGCTGAGATCATCACACCAACGTAAGCCAATGCCTTTCAAGCTGAAGATTAGGAAGTGATTGCGAAAGTTCTTGGATAACCTACCCTTTGCCCCCTGCCCTCTGCCCCCGCCCGCCCCCAACACCATGTAAGGGAGCTCCTCCTCCTCGAATTCTAGAGACTTGAGCCCATAATCGACGCTTACACTCCAGTGCAGTACTGAGGGAGTGCTGCACTGTCGGAGGGGCGGTACTGAGGGAGTGCCGCACTGTCGGAGGAGCAGTACTGAGGGAGGGCTGCACTGTCGGAGGGGCGGTACTGAGGGAGTGCCGCACTGTCGGAGGAGCAGTACTGAGGGAGGGCTGCACTGTCAGAGGGGCGGTACTGAGGGAGCGCTGCACTGTCGGAGGGGCAGTACTGAGGGAGGGCTGCACTGTTGGAGGGGCAGTACTGAGGGAGGGCTACACTGTCAGAGGGGCGGTACTGAGGGAGTGCCGTATTGTCGGAGGGGCAGTACTGAGGGAGCGCTGCACTGTTGGAGGGGCAGTACTGATGGAGCGCCGCACTGTCGGAGGGGCAGTACTGAGGGAGCGCCGCACTGTCGGAGCGGCAGTACTGAGGGAGCGTTGCACTGTCGGAGGGGCAGTACTGAGGGAGCGCCGCACTGTCGGAGGGGCAGTACTGAGGGAGCGCTGCACTGTCGGAGGGGCAGTACTGAGGGAGGGCTGCACTGTCAGAGGGGCGGTACTGAGGGAGTGCCGCACTGTCGGAGGGGCAGTACTGAGGGAGCGCTGCACTGTTGGAGGGGCAGTACTGAGGGAGCGCCGCACTGTCGGAGGGGCAGTACTGAGGGAGCGCTGCACTGTCGGAGGGGCAGTACTGAGGGAGGGCTGCACTGTCAGTGGGGCGGTACTGAGGGAGTGCCGCACTGTCGGAGGGGCAGTACTGAGGGAGCGCCGCACTGTCGGAGGTGCCGTCTTTCAGATGAGACGTTGAACCGAGGCCCCGTCTGCCCTCTCAGGTGGATGTAAAAGATCCCGTGGCACTATTTTGAAGAAGAGCAGGGGGAGTTCTCCCCGGTGTCCCGGCCAATATTTATCCCTCAATCAACATCACTGAAAAGATTATTTGGTCATTACCACATTTCTGTTTGTGGGAGCTTGCTGTGTGCAAATTGGCTGCCATGTTTCCTACATTACAACAGTGACTACACTTCAAAAAGTACTTCATTGGCTGTTAAGTACGTCAGGAGGTCCCGAGGTCGTGAAAGGCGCTGTAGAAATGGGAGTTCTTTCTATTTTTAACTTGGTGCCCTGAGTGATGGATGACTGGGATTGGAAATTCACCCTGTGCACTTGCAGGTCATATAGAAAAATAGGAGCAGGAGTAGGCCATTCGGCCCTTCGAGCCTGCTCCGCCATTCAATATGATCATGGCTGATCCTCTATCTCAATACCATATTCCCACTCTCTCTCCCCGTACCCCTTGATGCCTTTTGTGTCTAGAAATCTATCTATCTCCTTCTTAAATATATTCAGTGACTTGGCCTCCACAGCCTTCTGTGGTAGAGAATTCCACAGGTTCACCACCCTCCGAGTGAAGACATTTCTGGGGCACATTACGTCGAAGCAGCTGAGCTGCTCCAATGGTGGACATCGAAAGAATCCGACAACAACAACAACTTGCATTTGTATAGCGCCTTTAACTTAGTAAAACGTCCCAGGGCGCTTCACTGGAGCGATTATCAAACAAAATCTGACACCGAGCCAAAGGAGATATTAGGACAGGTGACCAAGAGGCAGGTTTTAAGGAGCGTCTTAAAGGAGGAGAGAGAGAGGCGGAGAGGTTTAGGGAGGGCATTCCAGAGCTTAGGGCCCAGGCAGCAGAAGGCACGGCCGACAATGGTGGAGCGATTAAAATCAGGGATGCACAAGAGGCCAGAATTGGAGGAGGGCACAGAGATCTCGGAGGGTTGTAGGGCTGGAGGAGGTTGCAGAGATAGGGAAAGGGCGAGGCCATGGAGGGATTTGTAAAGGAAGATGAGAATTTTAAACTCAAAGCAACTGTGTTTTTTTAAAATCTTTATCTTGACAGTGCAACTCAATCACTTCATTTGTGAGAACGCGGCAGACTGCGAGAAACCAGTGGACTCCAGCCTACTTCAGGCGGACTCCCTACTCGCAGTGGACAACATTCTGCACGAGATCTCCGCCATCCGCCAGTTCCTGGAGAAGCGGGACGAGTACAGAGATATCGCGAAGGAGTGGCTGCAGGTGGGGTACGTCCTAGACGTTCTCCTCTTCCGTGTGTACCTGGTGGCGGTCCTGGCCTATGGAATCAGTCTGGGCAGCCTGTGGTCTATCTGGCAATACTCCTGAGCTGATGAGATGTCAGGCTGTGCACCTCCCTCCACCTGGCACGGCACACGCGTATAGTTTGCTTTGTACCTCGTCTTACATCGCGTAACATCGAGTCTACAACACAGAAACAGGCCATTCGGCCCAACTGGTCCATGCCGGTGTTTATGCTCCACATGAGCCTCCTCCCACCCTACTTCATCTCACCCTATCAGCGTATACTTCAATTCCTTTCTCCCTCATGTACTCATCCAGCTTCCCCTTAAATGCATCTATGATTTGCTATAAAACATTCAAACTATTTTCTGCAGCCAAGTGCATGAAGAGTTGCTCATCTCGTGTCTTGGGGGGGGAGGGTGGCAGGTGGGGGGGGGGGGGGGCGGCATTTTAATTTAACTCGCCCGGTGAGAAACTGACGCCATCGGATCAGCTGCCAGATTTACACAACGCCAATGAAGTCACTGGAAAGTGAAATGGGAGGCTGATCCGATCGCGTTAATATCCCACCGGGTATGTTCGGTTGAAATGACCTCCTTTAGTTTTATTGTCGTCCGCAGGGTCTACATATCTGAATGAGTCATTGTGCACAAGGGGGTGGAGGGTCCTCTGGTGATTTTAATCGGACCCGCCCGTCGTGAAACTGATGGGTATCAGGTGCAACGTTTGTTTAACACTCGGTCTGATTTCACTCTCCGTTGAAGCCTCAGTGGAGAGCAATATTGGGCGGGCTATAAAACTGACGTTCAACCTGATCCCGTCAGGTCCCCGATGGGCATTTTAGGTTAAAATTAATCCCCTATGTATTGGTGACATTGTAAACACAGCGGGAAGATCTTGCCTCTTCCCACTTTGACTTCTTCGTTAATATTACACACAGCGCAGAAGATACTTGACTCCCTCTATTTCATCAGTACTCTACGATGATTGTTCCTCCTCTGAGCTTTCCTTTCTTGGTCCTTCTCGTATCCCAATCCGACACGACTTTCCCTACACCCTCACTGTGCTGTAGCCAAGCGTCATTGCAGAATCTCCTACTGTAACTCACTCTTCCCCAGGATCCCCTGAAACCGTACAACTCCTCACCTCCCTCATGCCTTCCCCTTCCTCCAACAACCTGCAGAGATTTTAAAAATCCCGAGCTTGGTGTGACCGAGCCGGTCACTGTTGACTTGCCTCGTGTTCGCTCGCCTTGCTGGTGTCCTACACCACGGGCCTTGACCCTTCACTTAGGATGCTGCGTTAAAAATGAACTTTCCTTGCTAAAGGTTGTGTTAAAGAAAGTAATTGAGGATCCTTCCCCAAAGAGACTCGTAGTCCTGGATTCATCTACGAGTGCATTTGGGCCGGGATTTCCTGAATGAATTTTTCATGAATGAATAGAATGACTGGAGGTGCAGACCAGACTTATTGCAACCTTTACTTCTCTGATCCCCAATTGTAATCGTACAAAATATTTTAATAAAACACACGGCAAACGTTCGCTCTGTACATGCACAAGATATTATTCACTTTTTTTTAATATATCAACTATTTAACCCATTAATAGAGTTAACCAACAAAAGTGCTTGAAATGTAGGTCAGCTGAATTCCGAGTTGACGTGCTCCCGGTTTGAAGCAGCGCGCCCGAGAGAGCGCAGTTTCAGGAAATCATGAGACCGCAAGCCGTGATTTTAATCATTCATATTAATCGACGGGTTACGAGCATTGTTCCCCCTAAGGTGCGCGGCCGTGCATCAATCAGGAGGTCCTGCACAAGCTGTTCACCAGCTGGAAAGGACACCGCGCATGCCCGACCGCGCAGAAAATTTAAAGGGACCGCGCACCAAAAAAAAATGAGAAGGAATAACAACAGAAAATGCTGGAAGCGCTCAGCGGGCCAGGCAGCATCCGTGGAGAGAGAAACAGAGTTAACGTTTCAGGTCTGGGACCCTTCATCAGAACTGGAAAAAGTTAGAGATGTAACAGGTTTTAAGCAAGCGCAGAGGCAGGGAAAGGGGGAGGGGAAGAAAGAATAAAAGGGACGGTCTGTGCTAGGATGGAAGGCAGGAGAGATTAAATGTTGCAAATGGGGATGGCAGAATCATCAACAGCTGCCATGTGAAAAAATAGGGTCAGAGGTTATGGTCTGAAATTGTTGAACTCAATGTTGAGTCCAGAAGGCTGTAAAGTGCCTAATCGAAAGATGAGGTGCTGTTCCTCGAGCTTATGTTGAGCTTCATTGGAACAGTGTAAGAGGCCGAGGACGGAGAGGTCAGAGTGGGAGTGGAGCGGAGAATTAAAGTGACAGGCGACCGGAAGCTCGGGGTCACCCTTTACAGACTGAAGCGTTGACCCTGTTTCTCTCTCCCCGGATGCTGCCTGGCCTGCCGAGTGTTTCCAGCATTTTCTGTTGTTATTTCAGATTTCCAGCATCCGCAGTATTTTGCTCGTGTTATATTAGAAGGAACATTGGTTACAGGCCTGGGAATTTCCTGACCTGCGCCCCAGGAACGCCCGGCTGCGGAATCAGCTAATAGTTGTCTGCATGGCTAATCAATTTACAAGGTAATTAAATACTGCATTTTTAATACTATATTAATCAAATATAGAGGCACGCATAAGATTAAACAAAATCTCCATCTGGCTGCGGCTGCAAGGGTCATGCTTGAAAAGTGTATGGATCCGGAGCCTCACTCCCTGTGCAAAGCTTCGTAGATTTCCCCCAGCTGAAACTGCGCGGATAGAAAAACCCGGCTGGGGGGGAAGCAGAATTTCCTCATTTGCGTTCCTGGGGCACACCAGGATCACAAAGCGGAAAATGTGCCCTAAAATCACAAATCAGAAGTTCTAATCTTCTCAAACCCGTTTAATTAATGTATCAGGAGCCTGATCGAGTCTTTGTGCAGGGTCAGACTGTCTTG
This sequence comes from Squalus acanthias, assembly GCA_030390025.1. Taxonomy (NCBI): domain Eukaryota; kingdom Metazoa; phylum Chordata; class Chondrichthyes; order Squaliformes; family Squalidae; genus Squalus; species Squalus acanthias. The sequence continues at coordinate 58,319,025 of CM059445.1, forward strand.
AGTTAGTTAGCTACGATTATTGTCGATAAAAAGATAAAGAAATTCAGTGCAAAAAACAAACAAATCTAGAAATAAAATTTGGGAGAAAACTGAAACAAAAATAGCAAGGCTGCACAACCGAACACCAAGGGGGAGAAATTCGGTGGCGGTCCCTGATTTTAGCGCCCCGAAAAAGTTAGCGCCCCTGTGCTGTAAATTCAGTGGTAGCGCCCCAAGCAGGTGGCGGGGCGCTACTGCAAGCGCTCCCCCTCCTTCCTGGGGCGCTACCAGTGAATATCGCGGCGCTACGTGCAACAGCGCCAAGTGCATCGGCATGTAACGCCACGATATTACTGGCCTCCCTCCCAGGATTAATGGGGAGGGGCCTAGCCCTGCTGGACCACCGGGGAGCGGGGTGCCTGGAAAACAGCCCAGCACTCAAGAGGAGTGCCAGGCAGAGCGATCGTGGACGTCACCCTGAAGAAAAAAGTGAAAGAGCTGGCAGTTGGCCCCCAAAAAATATGGCCACCCAACACCTGCCCTTTAAATATCGCCGCCGCGGCTGCAACAACACCCCCTGACCCTGTCGGACATATCGTACGGCGATAGGTCAGGGGGCGAAACTCAAGATTGCGGCCGCAGCGCTACCAGCTACCGCCGCCGCTAACCTCCCGCTGAATTTTGCGGGAGGCATTAGCGGCACCGCGCCCAGGTGCGAGGGGCTTTGCGCCCCGTTAGCGCCCCCCAGGGGTGCTAATGGAAGGCACAATGCAACCCAATTTTTCACCCTAACTCTTAAAAGACCCAACCTTACTCAGTGCTGGCAAGATTTGATGTTGTATGGAGAACATAAGGTGCTGGGCAGCTGTGAGGGATGTAGCGTGGAATGATAACAAGAGCTTGCATTTAAATAGCACCTTTAACAAAGTAAAACATCCCAAGGCGCTTCACAGGAGGGTCATTCATCAAAATTTGACACAGAGCCCTGGAAGAGATATTAGGACTGGTGACCAAAAGCTTGGTCACAGCGGTAGGTTTTCAGAATCGTCTTAAAAGGAGGAGAGAGAGATAGGGAGGTTTAGGAATTCCAGAGCTCAGGGCCTGGGCAGCTGGAGGCACGGCCGTCAATGGTGGAGCGAAGGAAATCAGGGATGCGCAAGAGGGCAGAATTGGAGGAGCTCAGAGATCGCGGAGGGTTGTGGGGCTGGGATAGGGGTCCCAGAAATAGGGGCCTAGATATTCGTCTCGGGTGCTGGTGCAAAACGGCCGGTATCAGATCGGCCGCCCATTATACGCAGTGCCAGTGCAGTCAATGCAGAGATGGCCAGATACAGAGATTAGTTTTTTTGAAGCATTGTTTAAATCCGCTGTGGATATTCTCTACCTGTGTGAGCGAAATAAAATCAAGACATTTTCAATGCTATTTTATCTCTTATTTTATTTTGATAGAAAACTTAAGGGTAAATTCACTGATTCCTTGCAGCGACAGTGTTGTTTCACTATTTCCTGCCCACACTCTCTTTAACTGCAGCTCCCTGGTGGGGGCATGGGATGTGTGAATTTATCCTTGAATTAAAATGTGAAATGGAAACCAGCCTGTATAAGAGTAACATCCCCTGCTTTGCACTGCACTGTATCCCTCCAGACTGCTGCACGTTAATAGGACAAGGCACTAAAGTCGTGTTTCTGTTTCACCATTTTGATCTATTGTTTCATAAAATGGGACAATGCTGCCTTTAAGGGGACTGGGGCTAATTGGATAGCTCTTTCAAAGAGCCGGCATAGGCACGATGGCCCGAATATCCGAATGAAAAACATTGTTACTCAGCGAGTGGTTAGGATCTGGAATGCACTGCCTGAAAGGGTGGTGGAGGCAGATTAAATCGTGGCTTTGAAAAGGGAATTGGATAAGTACCTGAAGGAAAAAAATTTGCAGGGCTACGGGGAAAGGGCGGGGGAGTGGGACTAGCTGAAGTGATCTTGCAGAGAGCCAGCACGGGCTCGACAGGCCAAATGGCCTTTTTCTGTGCTGTAACCATTCTATGATTCTACAGTTCTGACGAAGGGTCATTGACCTAAAACGTTAACTCTGTTTCCCTCTCTACAGATGCTGCCTGACCTGCTGAGTATTTCCAGCATTTACTGTTTTTATTATCTATGATTCTATGAATGCAGTATGATTCTATGATAACTCAACTTGCCCAGACCTGAAAACAAAATCCTGTCAGTAACAGTCACCCACCAACAGATTACTAAATTTGGCAGAAGATTCTGCAGTCCATTTTATCTAATTCTCCCAGATTATCAACCGGCACTACATTTTTAAAATTTGTTCCTGGGATGTGGGCGTCGCTGGCAAGGCCAGCATTTATTGCCCATCCCTAATTGCCCTTGAGTAGGTGGTGGTGAGCCGCCTTCTTGAACCGCTGCAGTCCGTGTGGTGACTTCTTTGTACAACTGGGTGTCTTGCTGGCCATTTCAGAGGGCAGTTAAGAGTCAACCACATTGCAGTGGGTCTGGAGTCACATATAGGCCAGACCGGGTAAGGACGGCAGATTTCCTTCCCTGAAAGGACATTAGTGAACCGGATGGGTTTTTACAACAATCCGATAGTTTCATGGTCACCATTACTGATACTAACTTTTTATTCCAGATTTTATTTAATTAACTGAATTTAAATTCCCCAGCTGCCAGGGTGGGATTTGAACTCATGGCCCACTGGCTCATTAAGTCCAGGCCTCTAGGATTACCAATCTAGTAACATAACCACTGTGCTACCATACCCACAATTGTTCGGTAAGGGCTTTTACAGGACTAATTTTGTGACTTCACCATTGTTTAATGAATTGCCCATCATAGATTACACAGAATTACATGGAATTTACAGCACAGAAACAGGCCATTCGGCCCAATAGGTCCGTGCCGGTGTTTCTGCTCCACTCGAGCCTCCACCAACCCTACTTCATCTCACCCCATCAGCGTATCCTTCAATTCCTTTCTCCCTCTTGTACTTATCCAGCTTCCCTTTAAATGGCTGATGCTTACAGCTTAGTCAATCTCCATCTGGAGCAGAAAAATCATTCGTTCTTGTTTTTGAAAATGCCAGACAGTTGTTATTAGCTTATTAACTCGATGTTGGCCAGGGATTCCATTTCTTCTCATGGCATGTGAGCTTCATTCCAAGGTAACATTTGTAAAACGTTTTTACTCTCTTTGTTCTGATGAAGATTGCATGTGTTCTATGTATTCAACCAAGACTTGTTGTATTTTGTAACTGTCGTGTCCTTCTGGATGATGTAAACCTTGTAACTCAGTAAATGGTGTAAGACAAGTGACTGGTGTTTCTATTGTGTATCTATTGCTAACGAATGTAACACCTTGGAAAATAAATGAACTCTGACAAAAGGGTGAGTAACAATTCCATTAACGCACAGCCACTGCAGTAATCTCAAATAAAAACAGAAACGGCTCAAAGAACAGCATTTAAGAGAGAAAAGCTGGGTTATTTTCAGATATAGATGCTTCACCAGAACTTATTACGTAGAATTACACAGTATTTACAGCACAGAAACAGGCCATTCGGCCCAACTGGTCCATGTCTGTATTTGTGCTCCACACGAGCCTCCTCCCACCCCTCTTCATCTCACCCTCTCAACATATCCTTCTATTCCTTTCTCCCTCATGTGCTTATCTAGTGTCCCCTTATTAGCAACGTGTCATTCTGAAGAGAGGTTTACCCCTGAAATGATGGCCCACCTTTCCTCTTTACACATGCTGACAGACTATTGAACATGTTTAACATTTTTGGTTTTTATTTCAGTTTCCAACATTTGCAGCTTGTTAGAAAGAATAGAAAGAAAGAACTTGCATTTCTACAGCGCCTTTCATGACCTCAGAACATCCCAAAGCGCTTTACAGCCAATGAACTACTTTTGAAGTGTAGTCACTGCTGTAATGTAGAAACACGGCGGCCAATTTGCGCACAGCAAGCTCCCACCAACAGCGATGAGATAATGAGTATCTGTTAGTGATGTTCGTTGAAGGATAAATACTGGCCAGGACACTGGGGATAATTCCCCTACTTTTCTTCGAAATATTGCCACGGGATCTTTTACGCCTTGGTTTAATGTCTCATCCGAAAGACGCCACCTCTGGCAGAGCAGCAGTTCCTTCGGTTTATTTTGAAATGGTTTACTGTCAAGTCCAGATTTGAAGATTGACGCAATTGCTACTAGGGTACTGAAGGGATGGGCATTAACGGAGAGTTAGGGTACTAGAGGGATGGGCATTAACGGAAAAGTTAGGGTACTAGAGGGATGGGCATTAACGGGAGAGTTAAGGTACTGGAGGGATGGGCATTAACGGAGAGTTAGGGTACTGGAGGGATGGGCATTAATGGAGAGTTAGGGTACTGGAGGGATGGGCATTAACGGAGAGTTAGGGTACTGGAGGGATGGGCATTAATGGGAGAGTTAGGGTACTGGAGGGATGGGCATTAATGGAGAGTTAGGGTACTGGAGGGATGGGCATTAACGGAGAGTTAGGGTACTGGAGGGATGGGCATTAATGGGAGAGTTAGGGTACTGAACGGATGGGCATTAACGGAGAGTTAGGGTACTGGAGGGATGGGCATTAACGGAGAGTTAGGGTACTGGAGGGATGGGCATTAACGGAGAGTTAGGGTACTGGAGGGATGGGCATTAACGGAGAGATAGGGTACTGGAGGGATGGGCATTAACGGAGAGTTAGGGTACTGGAGGGATGGGCATTAACGGAGAGTTAGGGTACTGAACGGATGGGCATTAACGGGAGAGTTAGGGTACTAGAGGGATGGGCATTAACGGGAGAGTTAGGGTACTGAACGAATGGGCATTAACGGAGAGTTAGGGTACTGGAGGGATGGGCATTAACGGAGAGTTAGGGTACTGGAGGGATGGGCATTAATGGGAGAGTTAGGGTACTAGAGGGATGGGCATTAACGGAGAGTTAGGGTACTGGAGGGATGGGCATTAATGGAAGAGTTCGGGTGCTGGAATGATGAACTTTAATGGGAGGGTTAGTTTATAACATCATATAAACCTTTCTAATCCAGCACTGAGGGACCAATCTCCCCAATCACCCTGTTGGTGAATGTACTGCTCAGTGTAGAGTGGAGCCGTACAGCCCATGAACACCGAGGTTCCGTCCCGGATCTTGTGCTGAGTTAGTGAGGCAGCAGTGTGGCACTACATTGGCTTCAGTGGCCCTAGCCTAAGGAGGGGAAAAATCAACCCGGTTAAGGAACACAACACAGCCGACCCCAATCCTGTCCTCACCCACAGTTTGTACATTGTCAGCCGGGGCTCAGTGGGTCGCACTCTCTCTCACCCTGGAGTCACACGGCTGTGGGTTCAAGTCCCACTACAGAGACTTGAGCACAAAAATCTAGGCTGACACTCCAGTACAGTGCTGAGGGAGTGCTGCACTGTCGGAGGTGCTGGCTTTTGGATGAGACGTTAAACCGAGGCCCCCATCTACCCTCTCAGGTGGACGTAAAAGATCCCATGGCACTATTTCGAAGAAGAGTAGGGGAGTTATCCCTGGTGTCCTGGGGCCAATATTTATCCCTCAATCAACATCACTAAACAGATTATCTGGTCATTATCACATTGCTGTTTGTGGGAGCTTGCTGTGCGCAAATTGGCTGCCACGTTTCCTACATTACAACAGTGACTACACTTCAAAAGTATTTCATTGGCTGTCAAGCGCTTTGGGACGTCGTGAGGTCGTGAAAGGCGCTATAGAAATGCAAGACTTTCTTTTTTCTTTTTACTTTCCAAGGAGTCAGTGAATAGTGATCAGGAGCAGCAATCTTGGCTGGTTTTCCCTCCCTACCCGAGTCCCATTCCAGCTCCTCCATCACTATCCTGACTGGGATCAATTTTTACCTGACATTTGCTCGTCAAACTCAGTCGATGTGTTATTTACTGATTATATATTGGCAGAAGCTGTAGTTGATAAGTCAATAAGAGCAGTAAATCAGGGCATTGATTGGAGAAAAGTGCCAATAATGCTACAGAGCTAATCCATCATAACAGCCAATTAACACCATCTGAAACACAGTAATACACATTAGGGAAGAGGCTCCCAGAATCAAGCCCTATCAGAGAGTGAACTGGAGCCACCTTCTATTCTACAGAACACAGCTCAGTACAATTTAATTTATCACCTCAAGACTGTAATGTTCTACATTGAATGCAGAGGCTCAATTCCTCCTGTTTTAATTGTTTTATGGAGGACCCCAAGTGCGGGGTCAAGGGGCAAAGTGCAGAAGATCATCGAGATTGAAATGAAGAGGAAAGATGAGGAGATGAATCAGGAAGTAGTGGCTAAAAGAATGTAGATTATAGAAAGACACAGGGAGTGAGAAGGTCCATAGTTTGAAGTTGTCAGGAAAGAGTGAGTTAGTGTCAGCTGTGGGTAGCACACTCGCCTCTGAGTCAGAAGGTTGTGGGTTCAAGTCCCACTCCAGAGACTTGAGCACAAAAATCTAGGCTGACACTCCAGTGCAGTGCTGAGGGAGTGCTGCACTGTCGGAAGTGCCGTCTTTCGGATGAGATGTTAAACCGAGGCCCCGTCTGCTCTCTCGGGTGGACGTAAAAGATCCCATGGCACTATTTCGAAGAAGAGCAGGGGACTTATCCCTGTTGTCCTGGCCAATATTTATCCCTCAATCAACATAACAAAAACAGATTATCTGGTCATTATCACACTGCTGTTTGTGGGAGCTTGCTGTGCGCAAATTGGCTGCCATGTTTCCTACATTTCAACAGTGACTACACTTCAAAAAGTACTTCATTGGCTGTAAAGCGCTTTGGGCTGTCCGGTGGCCGTGCAAGGCGCTATAGAAATGCAAGTCTTTCTAGTGTCGGAGACAGTGGATGTGATTTCAACACAGTGAGGAAGCAAGGCAGGAAGACATGTGTAGATGGTGTATTTGAAGCTTATGGATAAATACGCAGTGTTACTAATAACAAATTCTCAGAGCTGATGCTACTTTTCTGGTTTACATTGAAATAATATTCAGGGTTTGCCTGTTTATAACCCAGCAGCCCGGGATCAATGGGCAGTGTCCTAATATATTGCACCACCAAATCCCTTTAACCAGCAAATAACAAAGACATTGTTCTGTAACATTCAGAAAGGTACTATGCCGGGCTTTGTAGAGTCCTCCGCTCAAAAGCACATGGTGAAAAAGCAGCTTCTGCTTATGGATCAGATCCAGGATTAATTAGTAACAGTGAAAAGGTAGTTTCTGATAAGGGTAATTCCTGACATGTTTGCTCCTGGTAAATCGAACGAGCTGTTAACAGGAGTTGGTGTACTGCAAAATATAACAGGAAACGTAAGTAAAGAGGTTGTGTAAACTGATCCAAGATACCATGGGTCCCCCTACATAGCGCCATTATATATAATACAATGAGTCTCTGTGACCTGTGGTAATTCCCTACTCCACTCAATAGCTCCTTGTCTCAATGAAAGTCACATTTTATTTTTGTGTTACTTGCACCTGGTTAAGGTCCCACTAATGGTTCCTTAAGGGTTGGAAAATTAATTTAGATGAATCCAAAAAAGAAATTTCCTTCTAGGGAAGGGAGAGGAAATTTGTAATTTTAGGATCGTTAGTACTGGGACAGCAGATGTGTTCTTTCCACTTTACAGAAGGGGAGATGCCTTCCTTCCATTTTGAAAGATATTTTCACACCCCTTTCTCCATTTTGGGGATTTTCCAATGTTCAAAGCGGCCGGTTTGCATTTTACCACTCCCTGTGTTAGCGAGTTCCACATTCTCACCACTCTCTGAGTAAAGAAGTTTCTCCTGAATACCTTATTGGATTTATTAGTGACTATCTTGTATTTATGGCCCCTAACTTTGGATTCCACCACAAGTGGAAATATCTTCTCTACGTCTGGCCGATCAAACTCCTTCTGAATTTTAAAGACCTCTGTCAGGTCACCCCTCAGCCTTCTCTTTTTCGAGAGAAAAGAGTCCCGGCCTGTTCAGTCCTTCCTGATAGGTATAATTTCTCAGTTCTGATGTCATCCTTGTAAATCATTTTTGCACCTTCTCCAGTGCCGCTGTGTCCTTTTTGTTACATGGAGACCAGAAGTGTGCACTATGCTCCAAGTGTGGTCTAACCAAGGTATATGGAGACCAGAAGTGTGCACTATGCTCCAAGACTGGTCTAACCAAGTTACATGGAGACCAGAACTGTGCACCGTGCTCCAAGTGTGGTCCAAAAGCAAGGTTCTATAGGCACGCTCAAGTTCTCAGGAAGGAGACGGCAGGTACAGTCCCCACCGCACGTAGCGGGCACATTTGCGCGAACATGATTTGCCCGCTATACGCGGTGGATGGTAAAACACATCCGATTGAAGCCGCCCGAAGTCTCCACTTTGCGACTGCCTCCTGCAGTAGTTAACAGTGCGAATGGCTGATTGAAGACCTGACTTCGCCTGAAATCAGCGGAGGTTCTAAACCGGCGAGTACTGAACGGCACGAAATAGCCGGCGTGCTTAATATGGTTTAAGCGGCGCCTCTGTAATTGACGTCTGTGGTAATGGCAAATGGTTAGCGCCATTCGCCCAATATAGGCGGCAGACTGTGCTAAGCAGGAACGGCATCAACGCTGGAGACTGTACCAGGAACTCTTCAGCGCAAGTCACCGCAAGGTACGTGAGCACCATTGGCACCAACCACCTGACCACGGCAGAGGCACACACCACAATCCCATTGAACGCTGGTGATTCTACCAGTTGGAGCTGCTGGGCTTCAGCAGCAGCTGATTGCCTCTCTGCCGCCCATTAAAGCAGGCGCTGAGCCCTGGATATATCAGCACCTGGTCTCACACCTGACCTCCAGGTAACGCCCTCCAGAAAACACTGCCCCAAGTCTCTGCCTTTTCATCAGCTATACACAGGCCAGCTTGCTTCATTCCAACTCATCTCGACATTCGAGACGTCCAGGCCCAGCGCCACGTAACAACAACAACAACAACGTGTATTTATATAGCGCCTTTAACATAGTAAAACGTCCCACGGCGCTGCACAGGAGTATTTTAAGGCAAAAAATTTGACACCGAGCCACAACAGGATAAATTAGGGCAGGTGACCAAAAGCTTGGTCAAAGAGGTAGGTTTCAAGGAGCGTCTTAAAGGAGGAAAGAGAGGTAGCGAGGCAGAGAGGTTTAGGGAGGGAATTCCAGAGCTTAGGGCCCAGGCAACAGAAGGCACGGCCACCAATGGTTGAGCGATTAATAATCAGGGATGCTCAGGGTAACAGGCTTACCCATCACCAACTGCTAATCGAGTTGGCCAAAGAGGTGTGCCCACCACCGCGAGGCTGACGGCACTGCCAGGGCACTCAGTGACAGGGCAGTTCTAATTGAAACAGATTCCAGGCTGCCTGTATGTGCGGTGTTCTTTTGAGTACAGGAGCAAGGATGTCTTACTACAGTTGTACAGGGCCTTGGTGAGACCACACCTGGAGTACTGTGTGCAGTTTTGGTCTCCTTACCTATGCAAGGATATACTTGCCATAGAGGGAGAGCAGCGAAGGTTCACCAGACTGATTCCTGAGATGGCAGGACTGTCGTATGAGGAGAGATTGGGTCGATTAGGCCTGTATTCACTAGAGTTTAGAAGAATGAGAGGGGATCTCATTGAAACAAATAACATTCTGACAGGGCTAGACAGACTGGATGCAGGGAGGATGTTTCCCCTGGCTGGGGGGGTCTAGAACGAGGGGTCACAGTCTCAGGATACGGGGTAGGACATTTAGGACTGAGATGAGGAGAAATGTCTTCACTCAGAGGGTGGTGTACCTGTGGAATTCTCTACCACAGAAGGCTGTGGAGACCAAGTCACTGAATATATTTAAGAAGGAGATAGACAGATTTCTAGACACAAAAGGCATCAAGGGGTTTGGGGAGAGAGCAGGAATATGGTATTGAGATAGAGGATCAGCCATGATCATATTGAATGGCGGAGCAGGCTGAATGGCCGAATGGCCTACTCCTGCTCCTATTTTTCTATATTTCTATGTTGAGATCTGTACTTGACGTATTGCTCCACAAGATGGCGACAACATCCTCAACCATACTCACAAAGTCTCTCTCAGTGACTGAGAATGTAACAACATTTCATAAAGAAAGATCACAGTGGTCAGATGCCTTAATTTTGCATTTTTGGCATAGAATTGCCAATAAAGACTTGCATTTATATTATATATGACATAGAATTACATAGCACAGAAGCTGGTCCGACAGGTCTATGCTCCACACGAGCCTCCTCCCATCCTACTTCATCTCACCCTATCAGCATATCCTTCTATTCCTTTCTCCCTCATGTGTTTATCGAGCTTCCCCTTAAATGCATCTACAGTACTTGCCTCAACTCCCTGTGGTAGCGAGTTCCACATTCTCACCACCCTCTGGGTAAAGAAGTTTCTCCTGAATTCCTTATTGGATTTATTAGTCATGACGCGGAGATGCCGGTGTTGGACTGGGGTGGACAAAAGTGAGAAGTCGCACAACACCAGGTTATAGTCCAACAGTTTTATTTGAAATCACAAGCTTTCGGAGCTGCTGCCCCTTCGTCAGGTGAAGTGAAGGAATACGAATCGGCAAAGCATATATAGACAGAGAACAATGCCTGTGTAGCGTACAATCTCAGACGACTACAGTTAATCTATCTGACTGCCTTTCATCACACCTCGGCAGAGAAACAATCAGGTCAGCCAGGAAGGCACCACATCAAAGACATAGCAAGATACAACTGAGACAATGAGGTGGGGTCACAGGGGGTCTAATGTGTCAAATGCAGTCTGTATGGAAAACCATAAACTTTAAAATTTTTACTTTTTTTACTGGAAATCACATCTGTGAACAAGCCAACGACGACTCGAGTCTGGATGACTCTACGTCGTGTAGCGTGACATGAACCCAAGATCTCGGTTGAGGCCGTCCTCATGGGTGCGGAACTTGGCTATCAGTTTCTGCTCGATGATTTTGCGTTGTCGTGAGTCTCGAAGGCCGCCTTGGAGAACGCTTACCCGCAGATCCGAGGCTGAATGTCCTTGACTGCTGAAGTGTTCCCCGACTGGGAGGTAACAATCCTGCCTGGCGATTGTTGCGCGGTGTCCGTTCATACGTTGTCTCAGTGTCTGCATGGTCTCGGATTTATTAGTGACTGTCTTATATTTATGACCTCAGGACATCCCAAAGCGCTTTACAGCCAATGAAGTACTTTTCGAAGTGTAGTCACTGTTGTAATGTAGGAAAGGCGGCAGCCAATTTGTGCACAGCAAGCTCCCACAAACAGCAATGTGATAATGACCAGATAATCTGTTTTTGTTATGTTGGATGAGGGATAACTATTGGCCTGCACACCGGGGAGAACTCCCCTGCTCTTCTTCGAAATAGTGCCGTGGGATCTTTTACATTCACAGTTTTAATATCTCATCCGAAAGATGGCACCTCCGACAATGCAGCACTCCCTCAGTACTGCCCCTCCAACAGCGCAGCCCCCCCTCAGTACTGCCCCTCCGACAGTGCAGCACTCCCTCAGTACTGCCCCTCCAACAGTGCGGCGCTCCCTCAGTACTGCCCCTCCAACAGCGCAGCCCCCCCTCAGTACTGCCCCTCCGACAGTGCAGCACTCCCTCAGTACTGCCCCTCCGACAGTGCGGCGCTCCCTCAGTACTGCCCCTCCAACAGTGCGGCGTTCCCTCAGTACTACCGCTCCGACAGTGCGGTGCTCCCTCAGTACAGCACTGGAGTGTCAGCCTGGATTTTGTGCTCAAGTCTCACAACCTCTGACTCAGAGGCGAGCGTGCTGCCCACTGAGCCACGGCTGACACCTTTAAACAGAGATATTAAAGAAAGGAATAAGAAAGAAAACATTTCTATATCGTCTGTCACGACCACCAGACCATCAAAGCGCTTTTCAGCCAATGAAGTACTTTTTTTGAAGTGTCGTCACTGTTGTAATGTAGGAAACGCAGCAGCCAATTTGCGCACAGCAAGCTCCCACAAACACCGCATGATAATGACCAGATAATCTGTTTCAGTGATGTTGGTTGAGGGATAAATATTGGCCCCAGGACAGCAAGGAGAACGCACTGCTCTTCTTCGAAATAGTGTCATGGGATCCTTTACGTCCACCTGAGAGAGCAGACGGGGCCTCGGTTTAACGTCTCATCTGAAAGACGGCACCTCTGACAGTGCGGCACTCCCTCAGTACTGCCCCTCTGACAGTGCGGCGCTCCCTCAGTACTGCCCCTCCGACAGTGCAGCGCTCCCTCAGTACTGCCCCTCCGACAGTGCAGCGCTCCCTCAGTACTGCCCCTCCGACAGTGCGGCGCTCCCTCAGTACTGCCCCTCCGACAGTGCAGCGCTCCCTCAGTACCGCCCCTCCGACAGCGCGGCGCTCCCTCAGTACTGCCCCTCCGACAGTGCGGCGCTCCCTCAGCACCGCCCCTCCGACAGTGCGGCGCTCCCTTAGTACTGCCCCCCCGACAGCGCGGCGCTCCCTCAGTACTGCCCCTCCGACAGTGCAGGCACTCCCTCAGTAATGCACTGGGAGTGTCAGCCTAGATTTATGTGCTCAGGTCTCTGGAGTGGGACTTGAACCCACAACCTTCTGACTCCCAGGCGAGAGTGCTGCCCACTGAGACACAGCTGACACTAAATAGTAACTAATTCTACTCCTCTCGAAGGTAGCGATGTTCTGATTATTAACAATCTGTATTTTTGGTTACTTTACTTTTTGCGTGCTTATCTGAATAAAGGATGATTGTGCTGGGGACTCATTTTTCCACTTTCAGGCCCCCAATATCAGCATCAAGTACTCAAGTGTTGCTTGACGGCAAAATCTGTGCTGCTTCATCAAAAGTTCTCTTATTGCAGAGTCATTGGAGCAATAATCAAATGGTGCCCTGTCGGAGGTGCCGTCTTTCGGATAAGACGTTAAACCAAGGCCCCGTCTGCTCTCTCAGGTGAACGTAAAAGATCCCACGGCCACTATTTCAAAGAAGAGCAGGGGGAGTTCTCCCCGGTGTCCTGGGCTAATATTTATCCCTCAACCAACATCACTAAAACAGATTATCTGGTCATTATCACATTGCTTGTTTGTGGGAGCTTGCTGTGCACAAATTGGCTGCCGCGTTTCCTACATTACAACAGTGACTACACTTCAAAAAAAGTACCTCATTGGCTGTAAAGCGCTTTGGGATGTCCTGAGGTTGTGAAAGGCGCTATGTAAATGCAAGACTTTCTTTCTTTATTACAATTGGGCGAGAGAGGAAAGGCGGCCAAACTCGGGCTCCTGATCGCCGACTCTGCCCACATAAGAGTGCTTTGTGTGGGCTGGTGACAAGATCAGTGACAATGCCCCCCACCCCATGGTCGAATAGCCTGCTGACTCTCACTACCTGTGTTCACACATGAAAAAGCTACATTGACCAACTACCAGAGCTTGGTTCTCACCCGTACAACAGTGAACCTCTGGGTCTTATAGAAGGGAGAAAATCGTGGTGGGGGGGGAGCGGTGTGGGGGAGTAATTTAAATGCCAGAAAACCCGAGGCAATCTGTCATTTGCGATTCCTGGGCAGCCGATTAATTGCTCCCGTTCTCACACCAAGCCAGCCGGCGTTTTGCTGAAAAGTGGTTTGTATACAATAAGGAAAGGAAGGTGAATAAAGCCCCCGCGCCCCCCCCCCCCCCCCGCCAAGTGGCAGGGTTTGTTACGGGACCCCACGCTGCTCACCTCATTCACACTGCAAGGCACGGGCTGGATTTCCAGGGTCACCTCCTGAAGGAGCAATCTTTTCGCGAGTGAGGTCGAGCGGATAAGATTCGGAGCGGGGGGGGGGGGACTTAAAAGGGGTCAAAATTCATGCTGGCATTGTGGAGCTTTTTATCCATTAGATCATATCTGGGTCAGAGATCATGTAAAGACAGAATCCTTTGCCTGGAACACAAAGAGCATTCACTGAACTACACAGCAGTTCCATTCAGTCTCCTCTTCTCACCCATATCCACTGTGCCACATGATTCACGCTGAATGCCTAAGACTTTCTTTGATGTTGGGAATTTAAAGTTTAAAAAAAAGACAAGAAACCTCAGGTTATTTAGTATGACTGTTATTTAAACATGTTACAAAGGGAGATCCCATTAGCCCTCCCATGTGCCAGATGAGCCTCGAGAAGCTAGCCTGACATCTACTGCACACCAAAACTGCAAAAAAAATCACGTGTACATCTACCTTGATTCATAACTCACTGTGACCTAAAGCTAGTCTTGTCACCTGGCTGAATTATCATTTACTGTCACTGGATTTTCTGTAATGATGTATGTGTGTGAAATGCTCATACTGTGTCCATTTAAATCCTGAAGGACACCTTACATAAGAACATAAGAAATAGGAGCAGGAGTCGGCCACTCGGCCCCTCGAGCCTGCTCCGCCATTCAATAAGATCATGGCTGATCTTCTACCTCAACTCCACCACCATAGCTGGACAATCCCAGGCCTGGCCCTTCAAACTTGTGTCTGGAGAGAGTATTTGGAGCAATGGGACACCTGGGTGAAGTGCTGGGGGTTGGGGTGGTTGAAGGTCCGTCACTAAAGGTGGCAGCGGTGAGAGGGCTTCAATTATGGGCAGCATGCTTACTTGCGTTTGGTGTTAGTTGTGGCTCGGTGGGTAGTACTCTTGGCTCTGCGTCAGAAGGTTTCGGGTCCGGCTCCCAGAGGCTCGAGCACAAAACCTAGACTGGCACTTCCCTGGTAACCTGGTGATGCTAAATGGCCTTTATTGCAAGGGGGTTGGAGTACAAAAGTAAGGAAGTCTAGCTACAATTGTACAGGGCCTTGGCGAGACCACACCTGGAGTACTGTGCACAGTTTTGGTCTCCTTATCTAAGGAAGGATATACTTGCCTTGGAGGTGGTGCAATGAAGGTTCACTAGATTGATTCCTGGGATGAGAGGGTTGTCCTATGAGGAGAGATAGAGTAGATTGGGCCTATGCTCTCTGGAGTTTAGAAGAATGAGAGGTGATCTCATTGAAACATAAGATTCTGAGGGGGATTGACAGGGTAAGTGCTGAGAGGTTGTTTCCCCTGGCTGGAGAGTCTAGAACCAGGGGTCACAGTCTGAGGATAAGGGGTCGGCCATTTACGACTGAGATGAGGAGAAGTTCTTCACTCAGAGGGTTGTGAATCTTTGGAATTCTCTACCCCAGAGGGCTGTGGATGCTGAGTCGTTGAGTATATTCAAGATGCGGAGATGCCGGTGTTGGGACTGGGGTGGACAAAAGTGAGAAATCACACAACACCAGGTTATAGTCCGACAGTTTTATTTGAAATCACAAGCTTTCGCAGCGCTCCGAAAGCTTGTGATTTCAAATAAAACTGTTGGACTATAACCTGGTGTTGTGCGACTTCTCACTTGAGTATATTCAAGGCTGAGATAGACAGCTTTTTGGGCACTAAGGGAATCAAGGGTATGGAGATCGGGCGGGAAAGTGGAGTTGAGGTTGAAAATCTTATTGAATGGTGGAGCAGCCTCGAGGGGCCATTTGGCCTACTCCTATTTCTTATGTTCTTATGAGATTGTCTTTAAAAACCCAACTGGTTCCCTAATATGCTTCAGGAAATGGAACCCACCTATGCTCCACACGTGACTCCAGATCCACACTATGTGGTCGAATCTTGTGGGCGACTCGGGTGGACAATAAATCCTGGCTTGGCAACGCCAATCAAATCTCGAGAACAAATGAAAACATAAACGTACAGACTTCAGCGTGTGTTCATTGGATGATCCGCATGAGTTAATTGTGCTCCCATCTGATTCAGGTGGGGCCCCTGGGGGCTGTCCTTGTAGAGGCCTCGGGGGCGGGGGGGGGAAATGGCGGTGAATGGGATCAGAGTGGGAGCAGGGCAGTAAGAAGAAGTATATTTTTATCCAAAACTATCCCCTTAAAAGCTGTATTTCCTACATTGCGGCGGTGACTGCCCTTCAGGGAGTTGCTCTGTTGGCTAGGGGGCACTTTGGGATGTCTCGCGGCCGTGGGAGGCGCTATAGAAATGCAAGCCTCTCTCTTCCCGGCCCGATTGGCGCAGAAACCGAACTGCCTTCAGGAGCCACGAGATCAGGTTCGCTCTGAGATGCTCAACAGGTACAATGGTTTTTGAACTCCAATAGAAGGATGGGCTGACGGGGTAAGGTGAAGTAGGGGTGGGAGGAGGCTCGTGTGGACCAGCACGGGTCAGTTGGGCCGAATGGCCAGATTCTGTGCTGTAAAATTCGATGTAATTCGGTGAAAAAAACTACTGCAACGGCAAGAACAAAAGGTGAGAGTTTTAAGCTGCTTGCGGGGGCGCGGGGGGGGCGGGGGGGAAAATAATTGACAGTAAAGAAAACACCCGTCTCACATCGAACTGAATTGTTAAGTCACTTAGTTGGAAAAGACGCTCACAAGCGACATATTCTACTGGAAGGGTATGTTGACGGGGTGAGATGAAGTAGGGGAGGGAGGAGGCTCGTGCGGAGCAGAAACACCGGCACCGACCAGTTGGCCCGAGTGGCCTGTTTCTATGCTGTAAGTTCCATGTAATTTCTATGTGATGGGGCAGCACTCTGATTTTAGGGCTTCTTCTTCTTAGGCAGTCCCTCGGAACCGAGGGTGACTTGCTTCCACACTAAAAATGAGTTCTCAGGTGACTGATGAGTCCAATGCGGGACCTACAGTCTCTGTCACAGGTGGGGCAGACGGTGGTTGAAGGGGGCGGGTGGGTGGGGTGCTTGGGTTGACGTGCGCTCCTTTCCGCTGTTTGCGCTTGGCTTCCGCTTGCTCCCGGCGAAGAGACTCGAGGTGTTCGGCGCGTTCCCGGATGCTTCTCCTCCACTTTGTACGGTCTCGGGCCAGGGATTCCCAGGTGTCGGTGGGGGATGTTGCACTTTTTCAAGGAGGCTTTGAGGGTGTCCTTGAAGCGTTTCCTCTGCCCACCTGATTTTAGGGCACTACCTTTCCGGGTACCGAGTTAAAATCGGTCCTGGCCAAATTGCTTTGCGTTTGGAGGCTAGCCACACCACCTCCCTCTTTTTCCATCAAAGAGGGCTCTCTATTAAGTACAGTTCTTCGGTCTGTAGCCACAATGCAAACTGCTTCCCTTTAAAAAACATTGCTGCGTTAATTGTTCTTCAGAGAAATAGGTCAGTTTAATACTTCATTAGTTGCTATTAGCTCTTCCTACAGTGTCCTTGGGGGAAGAATAGGTTTAAGAGTTCTGGGAAATCAGCCTCTTTCTAACGAATTATCAGACACCTTGTGACTCCCAAAGGATCAATTTGACTGCTGGATCATTACATCAGAACTGATAATGACACAAAACATTAAAAAAAATGTAGGGAAATGAGAAAAGGCCATTTGTTTATTTGAGCCTATTCTTACCAATCATCCATGCACAATCTTAACAGTCATGGACACTCCCTAATTTGTTTAATCTGTTCAGGGAAGTGAATAACCCCACGTAATGTTTCCCAAAGGCACAAATTCTGCAATTAACTCTGAACTGGAAGACTCCAGGATATCGATTGAACAGGAATAAGCTGCTCCCTCAGTGAGTCGCTGGATAAATGCATTGCCCGGAGTGGAAATGGTCCTTGCAGATTAGAGGCTTGGGTTTAATCTCCAGGCTGTGCTGATAGGGTAGACTTAGAGAAGATGTTTCCACTTGTAGGTGGTGACCAGAACTAGGCGGCCATCAATATAAGATAGTCACTAATAAATCCAATAGGGATTTCAGGAGCAACTTCTTTATCCAGAGAGAGTGGTGAGAATGTGGAGCAAGGAGTAGTTGCAAATAGCATAGGTGCCTTTACGGGGAAGCTAGATAAACATGAAGGAGAAAGGAATCGAAGGATATGGTGATAGGGTGAGATGAAGTAGGGTGGGAGGAGGCTCGTGTGGAGCATAAACACCGGCATAGACCAGTTGGGCCAAAGGGCCTGTTTCTATGTCAGCTGTGGCTCAGTGGGTAGCACTCTTGCCTCTGAGTCAGAAGTTTGTGGGATCATGAGCACAAAAATCTAGGATGACACTCCCAGTGCAGTACAGAGGGAGTGAGATGTTAAACTGAGGTCCCGTCTGCCCTCTAAGGTGGATGTAAAAGATCCCACGGCCACTATTTCGAAGAAGAGCAGGGGAGTTATCCCCGGTGTCCTGGGGCCATTATTTATCCCTCAATCAAATCACTAAAACAGAATATCTGGTCATTATCACATTGCTGTTTGTGGGAGCTTGCTGTGCGCAAATTGACTGCTGCATTTCCTACATTACAACTGTGACGACACCTCAAAAGTACTTCCTTGGTTGTAGAACGCTTTGGGACGTCCTGAGGTCATGAAAGGCGCTATAGAAATGCAGGTCTTTCTTTTTTCTTTCTCTATATTCTATGTAATTCTATGTAATTAAATCATCTTGGCCAAGGTAGCTGCAGGGGCCACGATAGTGCCCACTGACTACAGAGAGGACAAAACGATCCTGGGTCCTGCTCCTGATTGCTTTCAATTGACCCCCGTGCTTCTTTGCAGTCATTGAGGGAAGACAGGGTCAGGCTCAGCTGTGATCTCGTCATGGGTCAAGTAGCCTGTCAACACTTATCAACTAGGTCCCCCCCCACCCCCCCACCAACCATGGTCTCTTGGGTGAGGTACTGGAGGGTGACCAACACCAATGGAGCAGGAGTCAGCATCTTCAGGGGAGCAGGAAAGAAAGAAAAAAAAAACCTTTTCCATTCATTCTAGACTTGACTATTCCAACGCACTCCTGGCCGGCCTCCCTAGTTCCACCCTCTGTAAACTTGAGGTCATCCAAAACTCTGCTGCCCGTGTCCTCGCTCACACCAAGTCCTGTCCACCCATCACCCTGTGCTCGCTGACCTACATTGGCTCCCAGTTAAGCAACGCCTCGATTTTAAAATTCTCATCCTTGTTTTCAAATCACTCCATGGACTCGCCCCCCCCTATCTCTGTAATCTCCTCCAGCCCTACAACCCTCCAAGATCTCTGCGCTCCTCCAATTCTGGCCTCTTCTACATCCCCGATTTTAATCGCTCCACCATTGGTGGCCGTGCCTTCAGCTGCCAAGGCCCTAAGCTCTGGAATTCCCTGCCTAAACCTCTCCGCCTCTCTCCTCCTGTAAGATGCTGCTTAAAACCGACCTCTTTGACCAAGCTTTTGGTCATCCTGTCCTAATATCCCCTTATGCGGCTCGGTGTCAAATTTTGTTTGATAATCGCTCCTTGGGACGTTTTACCACGTTAAAGGTGCTATATAAATACAAGTTGTTGTTGTTGTTCTTATTCCAAGAGAGAGATCCAGGGATTAGGAAACAATTAATGGTTTTCAAACGGTTACTTCACAAAATAGAACAACACTGATTGTTACCTTTGTTTCTATTTTTACATTTTGTCTTGTAACGCATGGATAGTCTGGCAAGTCTCATCCTACGTGATGTGGCTCGATGCCAATTCATATCTGTGGTTCTTTCTACGCCAAGTTCTCAATCTTGTCTGTCGGAGGTGCTTCTCCATAGCCTGGAGTAGGTGGTCAAGTCACAGGTCATCTCAGGTCAAGCTTACACACCTCTCAACATAGGAACATCCGAACAGGAGCAAGCCATTCAGCCCCTCGCGCCTGTTCCGCCATTCAATGAGATCCTGGCTGATCTGTATCTTAACTTCATCCATGTGGCTTGGCTCCATATCCTTTTATACCCTGGTTTAAGCAAAAATCTATCGATCTCAGATTTAAAATGATTAATTGAGCTAGCATCTACTGCTTTTTGTGGGAGAGAGTTCCGCACTTCTACCACCCTTTGTGTGAAGAAGTGTTTCCTAACTTCTCTCCTGAATGGCCTGGCTCTGATTTTAAGGTTATGTCCCCTTGTCCTAGACTGCCCCCACCAGCGGAAAAAGTTTCTCTCTATCTACCCTATCAATTCCTTTCAAAATACTAACAAGTTCAATCATGTCACCCCTTAACTTTCTATATTCCAGGGAATACAAGCCTGGAGCCGGCAACATTGACTCCTGGGAGCAATGTTCCCTCTAAGCTGCTCATGTGCCTGGCTGGCACAGCAAGCGGGAAGGTTCCGCGCAGGCCGCTTACAAGCTGCTCCCTCTAAGATATCGCGCCTGCGCGGCCCCTTTTAAAGGGAACCGCGCACAAAAAATTTTTTTTAAGAGGGAACATTGCCTGGCAGGATACCATAAGCACATATGGAACGAGAGAAGGCCATTGAACCTATTAAGCCTGCTCCTTCCACAGAACATGTATAATCTATCCTCTACTCCATTAATTTCATCTCCCGAGGGAGGGGCCTGTGTGGAATACTCCCTGATCTCCAAAGATGAAGAAGAAAAACTTCACAGTGTTCATCGACCGTCGGCTTTCTAATGATCTGCTCTGCTGCCCTCTACAAAGGACTCCTGCCCAGCCCCAGAAGGTGTTGTGTAGCCATGGAGTATTTGGTAATCTCAGTCTATGCCGACACTTCTATCCTCTGGTCCTTTTTTCAAACTAGATATTTATCCAGCTCCTTTTTCCAAGGAGTTCATTGTCTCGCCTCCCAATGCCTTTGCTGGGATTGCACAGCCACTACTCAATGGGGGGAAACATCTCTTTCGCCAGCAGTCTCTCCTGGGAGTTCTTAACTCAGTCTCCCTGTCTGAGTGGTGTGTAGCATGAATGAATGAAAAGGAGATGGGTGTAAATTGACTAAAACTGGAGGATGGATTTTTGGCAAACTTGCCCGCCTTAAATGGTGTAGAGCACTCAGTGTTTAGAATGTCAATGATCTCATTGTCTGTGCTGCTTTGATCATTTTACGCGAGTGTAATAGAGAAACTAAATCAATTTAGCTTTTATATGCAGTTCCGCAATTTCTGACCTCAAAAGGAACTCCCACATCTCCTTCATTGATAAAGATGCCACCAAGAAACTTGGTTTCCTCTACCATGCCAAGCACTTCATTTCCCCTCAACAATTCTCTACAAAGCCCAAGTCTGCCCGGGATTTAAGTCCTGCTCCCGTACCTGGACAGTTTCTTCAAACACCTCTCTCGCATTCCTGAACAAGACAAGAAAAACGTTTGTCATTTAATAGATGATCCTTCTGTCATCTCTAGCCTTCAACCTCTGTCTCTCTCTATTGCAAATTTTCTTGTCTACCTCTATCTTATCAAGATCTTGGTTATTGCTCATAAGCTCTCTTGTCTTGTTCCTCCTAAACCCTAAATACAGCATCCTGTGTACCCTTCCTTCTCCCAGCACCGTCACTATGTTGAACCCAATACTCATTGCACCATCTGCTACTCTGAGTCACTGGTTACCTCCTTTAGTCTAATTTATTTGGTTCTCTTCGGTGTCCTGGCCAGTATTTATCCCTCAAACAACATCGCATTGCTGTTTGTGGGAGCTTGCTGTGCGCAAATTGGCTGCCCCGTTTCCTACATTACAACAGTGACTACACTTCAAAAAGTACTTCATTGGCTGTAAAGCAATTTGAGATGCGGAAGGTGCTATTTTTTCTTTCTTTTTCTACTTTTCTGATATCCTGTATGATGGGTCTTGGTCCTTTACCTAATCTCTCTTGAATAAAACACGAGAGAAAATGTGATTTCCATCAGATATATTGTTCACCATCGCAAACACACTTCCTGTATAATCTCACAGCAGTTTCACAAAGTCACTTAACTACCTTAACCACCCATGGTTTCATGTCCCGATGAGAGAAGAGTTTCTGTTTTGAACCCGGGGTGGAATTTCCGCTGCGTTCTCCAGATCCCCAGCTGCAACCTCTGCTGCTTCTCTGGAGTTTCCATCGATCTTCCGCCGATCTTCCACCGAAGTTGCGCCAGATCATCGGGAAGGCTTCTGCGGAAATTCCAGCCTGTGGAGTTTGTTACGGCTGGGAAATCATGAGACATATCCTGACCTGTGGAATATGTCATAACTCACCTGGGATATTCTCTCCCGTGATTTATTAGGACAACCTCCCGAGTGGAAACTATAAATAATGTTTCATCATTCTTCAGTCAGTCTCCTCCAAACATAGCCACACGGTTGATTTATGGGACAATAATGACCTGTTGCTTTGATATTTAAGAGCACAGGAACTTTTCAATGTTGGACATCAATCAGTGCTACTGGTGGCCAAATGTTTGAAATTGGTATAATTTATGCTTTTCAACACAGGTCATTTTACGAACTATATATTATCTGATTATGGACCTCTGTTACACCTTACTGATCCTTCATTCTTCCCTTATTCGCTAGAAGCTCAAAACTGTGGAACTCCTTACCTCAGTGTTCCTCCTACAATCTACAGATTTTTAAACCCTAAATTTGACATTGCCTAACCATTGCTTCTTGCTTTATCTAGCATTTTCCCCCCCACTCTTTTCAACATTGATGTAATTTGGCACGCAAAGGGTAGCCCTTATCTCTGTATTAACCTACCCTTAAACAACAACTTCTTGCATTTATATAGCACCTTTAATGTAGTTAAACGTCCCAAGGCGCTTCACAGGAGCGTTATCAAACAAAATTTGACACCGAGCCACACGAGGAGATATTAGGATAGGAGACCAAAAGCTTGGTCAAAGAGGTAGGTTTTAAGGAGCATCTTTAAGTAGGAGAGAGAGGCGGAGCGGCGGAGAGGCAGAGAGGTTTAGGGAGGTGAATTCCAGAGCTTAGGGCCTCGGCAGCTGAAGGCACGGCCGCCAATGGCGGAGTGAAGAAAATCGGGGATGCGCAAGAGGCCAGAATTGGAGGAGTGCAGAGATCTCGGGGGGTTGTGGGGCTGGAGGGGCTTCCAGAGATAGGGAGGGGCGAGGCCCTGGAGAGATTTGAACACAAGGAATGAGAATTTTAAAAACGAGACATTAGCGGACCAGGAGCCAATGTAGGTCAGTGAGCACAGAGGGTGATGGGTGAACGGGACTTGGTGCGAGTTAGGACACGGGCAGCAGAGTTTTTAATGAGCTCATGTTTATGGAGGGTGGAAGCTGAGAGGCCGGCCAGGAGAGCGTTGGAAGAGTCAAGTCTGAAGGTAACAAAAACATGGATGAGGGTTACAGGTTAAATGGTTATTTGAATGGAAGGTTTTATTTCTCCATTGCCTTTGGGCAAGGGCTGCATGGTTTGGTGAAAAACATACACATAGTCAAGAAATACAGAACCGAAAATCTCAAACTGTCACAAATGATTGCATGAGGTCAGTCGCCCATAAGACTGCAAATCAACGGAGCATTGAAGTGTGTCCCTTAAACAGACAGGAAGCTGTGGTTTTATTACTGTCTATGTCAACATTACTCACCTTTCTGGAGGACCTGTTTCAGGGAAAAGGCTTGCATTTCTATAGCGCCTTTCACGATCACCGGACGTCCCAAAGTGCTTTACAGCCAATGAAGTACTTTTTGAGGTGCAGTCACTGTTGTAATGTAGGAAACGCGGCAGCAAATTTGCGCACAGCAAGCTCCCACAAACAGCAATGTGATAATAACCAGATAATCTGTTTTTAGTGATGTTGGTTGAGGGATAAATATCGGCCCCAGGACACCGGGATAACTCCCCTGCTCTTCTTCGAAATAGTGGCCGTGGGATCTTTTACGTCCACCTGAGAGCGCAGACAAGGCTTTGGTTTAACGTCTCATCCAAAAGACGGCACCTCTGACAGTGCAGCACTTGTTCAGTGCTGCACACACAAACCCCATGGAGTGATGGGTCAAGGGTCACACTGATGCGTGACTGGCAGTATAACTTGCGTCTGCTGACTGCACATTGCTCTAAACTGGTACTGCCCACAAACTTTAAAGGATTGAGTTAAGAAAATGTGTGGGAAAACAGAACGAGTGAGTGAGGTGAAAAGGCAAGAGTTTCTGAACTAGAGTTTGCATAACAGTGTCCATCTCAACTATAGCTCAATAAACCGCATTAGTTATGTAAAATAGGGGGAATGTGCTTTTTAATGTAGGAGAAGGCAAGATTAGCTCAAAGTCTACCAGGGGAGGAGAGAGAGAGAGAGAGAGAGAGAGCGCATAACAGCAAGGAAAAGGAGTCTGTGTGTGTTCTGGTGTTCCATTAATATCCCATTACAAGTTGTAGTGAATTTAAAATGAGGACATTACACGGTGTGTAGAACAGAACAGGCAGGATATGGAGTTAACCAGGCATTACCACATTACCAACATTCAATTCATGGGGCCAGTGATGGGAGAAGTACTTGTGAGGTAAGGTAATACAATCGTTCCACCTGGTCATGATTAGTGCACTGAATCACTAAGCATATAAATCACTCATAATTAATAATATTTTGGCTTCATATTTTGTTCATTTTTTACTGGGTAGATGGCGAGGGGAGGAATTATAGAAAATAAATTGAGGAAGTATGGGGGGGCGGGGGTGGAGTGGGTGCGGGTGGTCAAAGCCTGGTCTACAGAAGGATCGGAGGACCAATCTTCCTTCTGGCCTTATGAGGGGACTCGGCCTTTGTTCAATTAGCTCAGGGGATAGGAACCTGTTGCCAATTATTGAACAGCAAAAATAAGTTAGTCCGGAATTCATTTATTATGTGACATTTTTATGCAAGGAATATTAATTCTGGTGAATGGAGTGGCTTTTCATTTCAGGGACCCAGTGTCAGCATCAAGCATTCTCAGATCAGGTGGAGTGTGCTTAGATGCAGAGTAAAGCTCCCTCTACACTGTCCCCATCAAACACTCCCAGGGCAGGTACAGCACGGGTTAGATACAGAGTAAAGCTCCCTCTACACTGTCCCATCAAACACTCCCAGGGCAGGTACAGCACGGGTTAGATACAGAGTAAAGCTCCCTCTACACTGTCCCATCAAACACTCCCAGGGCAGGTACAGCACGGGGTTAGATACAGAGTAAAGCTCCCTCCACACTGTCCCATCAAACACTCCCAGGGCAGGCTCAGCACGGGTTAGACACAGGAGTAAAGCTCCCTCTACACTGTCCCATCAATAAACCTCAAGCCCGGTCGCAGAAGAGGACCATCTACCACATCAGTGTGACATTTTCCATTTACCACACGACAACTTCCCTTTATATAGCGCCTTTAACTTGGTAAAATGTCCCAAGGCGCTTCACAGGAACGTTAAACAAAATTTGCCACCGAGCCACATAAGGAGATATTAGGACAGGTAACCAAAGGCTTGGTCCAAGAGGTAGGTTTTAAGGAGCATCTTAAAGGAGGAGAGTGTGGTAGAGAGGCGGAGAGGTGTTTCAGGAGGGAGTTCCAGAGCTTAGGGCCCAGGCAGCTGAAGGCACGGCCGCCAATGGTGGGTCGATGGAAATCGGGGATGCACCAGCTACTTTTGCAGCCTCTCCAAGTGAGATTGGCACTTTAGTGCCATGTTAAGGGCAGTTCTGCACTGTGGGTTCAGACCCACCGAGAACTGGCTCGAGACTGCCAAACTCATTTCACACACGGCATTTCCAGGAGGCAGGAAAGGAGAACTTTTGATCCCTAAGTCTAGGCTGATTCAAATTAAGGGCCCAGATGGAAAGGGCAACGTGTTAACTCACTGTCCCCTGATTTTATGATGTGAATGCAATGCATCTTCTCTTAAAGAGCACCTTACCTCAGTTCTGATAGTGAACAGCTCACAATAATTCCAACTTAATTAGTTATTTAGTATTAGTCCTGTGTCGACTGTTAGAATGTATTTTAAAGTGGGGAGCACTGATGATATCAATGAAACAGAGTGACAGGAAACACAAAATCTGTGTCAAATGCACATTTTGTCCATCACACGCCAGACGTCACATACCGTTACATATGCAAGAAGTTTGCAGTTTCCTTGCTAAGCAACAATTAAACTCTGATTGACCCAACCATGTGTCTACTTAACAATTATACTTTGTGGTCTTAAATGGACAACTCTCCCTCAGCAACAGAATAATACATTCCTTTCACATATTGCATGGTATAACACTCCGATCTTTATGAAGCAGCAGGTTATTAAACTTAGAGCAATGCCACAGGAGATCTGCATACATATATTAAATGTGCGGGTATAAGGTACTTCTCTATGGCATAAGAGGAGTTCAATTAACCCACACAGTTGAAAGGAATAGCCCACTGAGCCATTTCATGTTACATCTATACCAAAGGCAGCATTAATTTAGCAACCTTACTCTCGTCAAGCTCAACAATTCATCCAGCCCAGAACACAGCAAGATCCCACAAATAGGGACGAGTGACCAGAGCCAGGCCCCACGCTCCCACCATTGGTCACCCAACACGTCCATCCTTCCAATGCCAAAGCCTGTTCATTAACCAATTGGACGATTCTAGACTGACAGTCAAACAGCCTTTCCACCCCACCCATCTCCAATATTTCTACAACTAATAAACAGAAGTGTTCAAAGAAAATGAAATAAATGTTTTTTTAAAATGCCCAATGATTTTTCTCCAGGGTTGCTCGCAGCAGTGCCCCGGAGATTGATCTCCAATTCCTGGAGACTCCAAGCCAATCCTGGAGGGTTGGTAGCCCTAGTCCTGGACTCGGTTAAACTTCTCAGCGAAAAATGGGACTTCCATAAATGCAGTTCTCCCTCCGTACTACATTGAATGCAAACCTAGATTACATATCAAGATCCACAATGCAAAGATTTAAAAAATAATTCTCAAGAAGTGGGCATTGTTGGCAAGGCTGGCATTAATCCCTAGTACAACTGCTAGTCCATTTCAGAGGGCAGTTAAGAGTCAACCAACATTGGTGTGGGCCTGGAGTCACATATAGGCCCGATCGGGTAAGGACAGCCGGTTTCCTTCCCTAAAAAGGACATTAGTGAACCAGTTGGGTTTTTAAACGACAATCCGACAGCTTCATGGTCACTTTAACTGACATCAGCCTTATAAACTGAATTCAAATTCTCAAACTAGCACGGGTGGGATTTGAACTCGGGTTCCCTGGATTACTATATGTCCAGTAACATAACCACTAGACTACCGTAGCCGACCCAAGAGTGGTCCTTGAGCAAGACACTGTGACCAGAGAGACAAAACGTCGGCAACATTGAAATGTGTCTTGTGGGGACCACTTCATCAACAAGTTGGTGGAATTGATGCGCTGAAAAAAACAAGACACACCTGAAATGCATTTCATCATTTATTTTTTTCTAACTGCAGAGTCAAGGTATACAACTGAAACAATTGTTATTCCTTCTTTTTTTTTATTATTTACGTGACTTATAAATAAAATACAAAAAAATGTTCACTACAAAAATCTACTGTTAGTAGGATGTAAAAAATATTCTCTTTCGCTATTGAAGGCACAAACTTCACTTAGTGACACATGAAGAAAAATAACCTGCAGCATTTCTCTCTTTTTTTTTTAATATTTCCCCCATCAGAACACTGAGAAAAAAAATGACAAAGAGCAGAGCGAAAATTACACAGGAAGAGGAGGCATTAAAGCTCGACGATTACATCACAACGCGGATGGGGGGGCGCGCGCGCAGGCACGTGATCGCGCGCCGTTGGCGTTTTTTGCGCCGACAAGGACAGGACCAGCGATCACTACTCCGAACAGAGTTCTCAATCA
Source organism: Squalus acanthias (assembly GCA_030390025.1). Taxonomy (NCBI): domain Eukaryota; kingdom Metazoa; phylum Chordata; class Chondrichthyes; order Squaliformes; family Squalidae; genus Squalus; species Squalus acanthias. The sequence goes on from CM059445.1 coordinate 58,346,681, forward strand.
AAAAAAAAAAGAAAAAAAAAGCACGACAACAAAATTTTTTTAAAACTTGAGAACAAAAAAAAAAAGAAAATGGCACCTTCTAAATGTAGGCTAACAACAGGTGCTGAGGTAGACTCAACTATAACATTAATTCAAAAAAATAATAAAACACCATTTTTTTTATATTAAAAAAAACTGTAACACAAAGCAATTAGACTGGCACATGCGCTGTCACAAGTCAAGACAAAAAAAAAACAAAATGGCTGATTGCCATGGATACACTTGGTCCAAAATGGCAGTCCTCAGTGCTATATAATATATATATATATGTGTGTGTGGACAGGATGCCTCTTTCTGCAACGTTACAAGTCTTCACCATCTTAAACTGGCACATGCACAAGAAACAAAACCCAAAATTAAAATGGACGCAGGATTTTTTTTTTTTTTAAACACACTTTCCAAAAAAAAAACACCGGACAAAGCGTGGAATACCTTCTCTTTATATAAACGTATGCAACACTTGCACTTGACTGCAATAGGAATTTAAAGCCTGATTAATTTTTTTTTTTTTAAATAAAAATGTAAAAAAGAAAAGTAGACAGTTTAGGCACACCCATCATAAACATCACATACCATATGTTACTATGCATGTTTTTGCACTAAATCAAAATGGTCGCTAGCCAGTGCGGACTAATGCAATTTATCGCGTGCAGGATCCCCTTCTCCTATATCGGCTAGCCTCAGGAGAGTAGAGTGTGCAAATAACGTGCGTTATCCATTTCCCTGGGCATTTAGTGAAACGTCGGTGGTTTTTCCACCCCCCCCCCCCCACCCCCTTCCCTTTAAATTGTTCCATAATGAAATTCATAATTTTTACCCAAAATGTTTTTGTGTCATGCAAAAAAGTCTCGTTTAAAAAAAAAAAAATCGGAGGAAGTCTACCTGACTACATAGCATTTAAAAAAATTAAACCTCACCTCAAACCGCTTCCACCACCGGTGACAGAGCTGTGCTACACACTAGTGTTAAAACAGCTCACAATGGCTGCCTCCAGACACAAGCCAGGTTTGATGGATCAAATCCATAGTTGTACTTTTGGGTGTGTTTCACAGTTTCAAGTGGACACAGAATGAACATTTCAACACACCCACGGTTATGCATTTCTGAAAGCCCAGTGACAATGTGGAAGCCCTTGTTTATCAGAAACAGGTCAATTATTTGTACCCGGGGCAGCTCTAGGTATGGAGCACTAGATCCCTGCCTAGCTGTCTCGTGTCTTTCACTGGTGGGATAAACTCCATTCACCCTCGATGCTCGAGTGCAGATTGTGCTGGGATTGCTGGAGAGATCCCTCGATCTCGCAGGGAGAAAGATCCATCAGGAAGACCAGTCCTGCCCTGCAGGAACGTATCTCCCTCTCGGTTTATCATGGCACAGTATTAATGGTAACCATGGGACCCCTGTGGCCTGAACTGACCCCTCCTTAGGGTAGTAAGTGAAGAAAGGCGTCAAAAACAGGACGTGAGAGAAATAAGGAGCAATTCCGTAACTGTGGCAAAAGCATCAACCACTAAAATCGAGTGAACCACACCTATTTTGATTTTACAAATTGACCTCCAGTGGATTAACTGATTCGCAGTGAAATGGACACTGTGGATGTATTCTTCTCTAAAGAAGACAAAAGGGGGAAAATTCACCTGGGCACGAAGAGAAACTAGGATCGATAGAAATGGGCCCTCCCGGCCTGATCAGAAAAGAACCGCCCGATGGAACATGTCGATTTTGGGTCACCTGCCTCGCTGGCAGTGGCCCTCAGGCAAGTCCTGGGACGGAGGTCGGACCAGGGTACGAGGGGGTGGTGGGGGCAATCGCGAGTCGGGGGAGGGGGGGGGGGGGGGGAGGAGGAGAAAGAGCACTCCTGCTCCTCCTGGCTCCACAGGGAGGTGAAAAATAAACTTACATTTTAAGTACTTAAGCTTTAGTTGGCGACCACAGCGGGCCGCTGAAGAAGCGTGAGGGGAGAAGGTCCGAAACCTGCCCTGCCCATCGGTGACTAATTTCTCAAAAGGGATCGTTTGACAGGCGTTAGGCTGCTTGAATATGTAAATTAAGGGCAGATCACCTGTTTTAGGCATAAAAAAAACTGTGTCCCACGAATTTGGCAGTAGGACCACCGCCCGTGTAGATCAGGAGTAGGCTGTCCCATTGCTAAACTAGTATGCTTTACGCCCAAAAAAACAGGCGCAATGCACAATTTCTACCCCAATATCTTTTGAGGTACGTACTGTAAAAGAACACATTTAGCTTTGAGGAATGTCAACTTTTGGTGGTTCTTGTGGTTACAGTCTGGTCAAAGAGGCCGGGGATTCTTGGCATCAGCCAAGAGTTAAACAGATCAATGGAATCCACTGACTCCAGGTTGACTCGTGCTGGTTTACCCCAACTCTGCCGCACTCTCGATTAAAGCGGATCAGTTTCCTGTTCGTTAGGTCAAGAATTGCCAAGTCAGATCAGTTACACACACACACCAGTGTCAGCTCCTGGGTAATAAAACTGGCATCAGTGACTCCGTGAGAGATAAGGGATTGCAATAAACAACCGAGCTGCATTAGTGCATATAACGGAATAAAAACAAGAGTGAATGGTTCATGATTGGTTAGAGCTCGGCTTGGCTGCACAGCCTTAATTCTCACTTAACTTTTTGTTTACAGTCAAATCCAATTCAATTTAAGCCACATTAATGGGCTCTAAATTCTACCTCATTCCCATCAGCTTAAATCAAAGCTTCACTTGTACTTCATATTACCTTTTATTTTGAGGAAAACTTAGAGAATACATGCTTTTGTTGGGAGTGGGGATATTACACTCAAGATGAGGGGGTGTTAGGGGTGGAAGGATGGAACACTTTCCTATTTCGGGCACAGAGTGTCAGCATCCTGGGTCAAAGGTTGGCATTAGGCACTAACCCCCGTCAGGGCTGCCATTGGGCACTCCCAGGTCAAAGGTTGACTCGGGCACTAACCCGGGGCAAGGGCACTAACCCGGGGCAAGGGCACTAACCCGGGTCAAGGGCACTAACCCGGGTCAAGGGCTACATGCATCAAGTCCAACCTCTAGAGCAGCCCCTTCCTGCACCGAGTGGCACAATTTCCATTTCCCGCACAAGACATCCTTAACCCTCTCGAGAGACACAATTAGGGGACGTTTGGGGCAGTGAAACCCTGGATTGAGACATTTCACAAAGGACCTCTACAGCCAATGGGGCAGCAGCCTTCCCTATCATCAGTCCGCGGCTGGATTTGAACCCAGCTCCCAGAGGTGAAGAGCAAATGTCCAACTTACTTCGCTACCCAGCCCTGCAAGCAGAGTTGCCCCATCCCATTATCTCTCATCTTGAAATAAGAGTCCCATGTCTCCAATCAAGGCTCTTTGTATTTGAATCTCCTCTTTGTCCTGCTGATAAATCTTTTTTTGTTTTTTTAAAACGATAGAAAGAGAAAACTGCAGAGTACAGCCAGGTTTTTACACAGCAATGTGCGTCCCTGTATGAAGCCAGACATCATCCCACAGGCAGATTTTAATTTAGTTTTGTTTCGATTCGCCCACTTACACACCGCCACCTTGGAGTGGAGTGAAGTGAAACGGATTAAATTCTGGAGTAAATCTCCATGTAAACATTCTGAATTTGGTAACTCCAAGTTATACTGGAGTTAAACGCATCTCTTTTCTACTGACTTTCTTGGTTAAGCCCAGAGATGTAGGCCTTGCAACCAAGCCTTTGGAGTTCCATTTCCAGCTTTCAAAATCCCTGAATGAAAAACAAGAGAACACCTTGTTTACTACGCAATTAGCAGCCCACCAACTGAACCGTATTCTCAAATTGCAACTCCCAGCAATTCTGTGAACAGGACATTAATTATGCAGAAAATCAGGCATTTTCACTTCTGTGTTAAAGGGGGTAACTTTTCCATATAGTGTTTTCTGGCAATGTCAATCGAGTTTGCTTTATGATGGGCAGATCGAACCCACGGTAACTTTTCAAATGGAGCTCGGGTCTGCCTTATCTGAAGTGCAGCTAAACAGAATCAACTTCAAGGAAAAGAAGGACCACATTTAATAATCCTTAAAAGCGCTAGTCACCGCTAACCAAATGGAGTTCCAGTTTAGTTAAGTATTTTTAATTATTAAACGGGCTGCATCATCGCTAATCCAGTTTGCATTTTTAGGCTTCCAGCTTATTTGCTAAATGTTCAGCTATTCTTAGGAAGCTAACAGCAAGGATTTGGTTTCTGACACAGACAGTCAGTGTATTATTTCCAACTATCTTCAATAGCAGAAGTGCTATAATTGGGCAGAGGGCTTCTCGGTGAGGAAGCTCAACCTTCTGTCCAAGTGTTTACTGCCCATTCCTTCCATTCCTCTCTCCAAACTCGAGAGGACTAATAGTCCACAATATTCCTTTAATAAGAATTGAAGTGCGTTTGATAAGCCACTTTACGGGTCGAGGGGAAAAGAGGGAATGGGGAAGGAATGGCAAGAGGGAATGGGGAAGGAGGGGAATGGGGAAGGAGGGGAAGAGGGAATGGGGAAGGAGGGGAAGAGGGAATGGGGAAGGGGAAAGAGGGAATGGGGAAAGGGTGAATGGGGAAGGAGGGGAAGGGTTGGAAAGAGGGAATGGGGGAAAAGCCAGGCGTCTTGGAAGTTTTTGACCCTGTACTGCTTTGGCAACAATTTCAGTCTTTACCCACCCCCAGTCGACAAGTGAAGGGACCATTCTTCTGGCCAATGAAACACAGCCGGGTCAAAAGGGTCCGTCAGTCAGATGCAAGAAGATAATCTTCCCTTGCCTGTAGGAATTGTCCCATGTTGCTAGGCAACAGGATCTTTCCCCCCCCCTCCTTTGGCCTGTATATCCAATGTGCTGCCTGGTTTTATTAATAACTAGAGCTTATATTATGAAGTAACTTTCTTTTTGATTTAGTGCTTAAATGCATGGAATAACACTGGGATACAACGACACTGTATGAATTCCCACAAATATTCACAAAAAAAAAATCATTATTCACATCACAGAGGCAGAAAGGGCTATCGCAAACCTACATATGTAAAAGGACCGACAAATATTACAAAAATATCACAATTTTGTAAATATCTAATCAATTCTGTCTGAATTTCACAAAGAGCTTTTCCTCAGCCCTAAAAGTATAAGGTATTATCCCCCTCCATTTTCAGCGTATTAATATCCTTTACTAAAATCCCTCTTTACACGCACAGCCATTGATCGATCTCTCTCTCTCACACACACACAAACAAACACAAACACGCACAAAGCACAAGCGCAGATTCCGCCCCAAGTGATGATTCTTTTCGCTTTCCTTCACATTTTAGCAAAACTACATTAACTGTTCTCATAATTCAAGCTCAACACCTTTTTTTTCCCCGTTTTCACCTCACATTAGGAACCAAACCGCTGACTGTCGCCTTCTCAACTTGAGGATCACACACTTTCCATGTTAAGGCACCCCCATTTCCCTTTTCACTGTCATCCGAAAGGAAACAGCTGTGTGTAGCAAACCCCGTCCTTTCCCTCTCATTTCCCCCACTTTGTGTTTCTTTTGTTAAAGCACCCCCCCCCCTCCCCTAACTACAGCTACTTTTCCCCTAACCCTCCCTCCACCCACCCTTTACATATAGGTGCTGTAATCTCGCCAAAAAACAAACGCAGCAGACAGCACAAGCATGAGATGAACGGTTGTGGCGACAACACAAAACACAAAATACTGCAACTGTGCTTTAGTAACTTGACAACAAAAAAAAAAATAAAGAGGTAGCTTTCGGAATAAGTTTCGACCCTCGCCTAACCAGGCAGGGTCACAAAACAAAACAAAAAAAAACACCAATTTTGGTAATGACTGCGCGCGCACACGTACAAATTCCAAAACACATTGCTTTCTCTGCTGTGGCACTTTGCAGTCTCTTAAGTACTTAAAACTTTTTACTACTGCCTGTCACGTTTTTTGCGACACACTTAAATGACCCAAGCTCGTACACGAAAGAAAGACGGCGCGCGGGGAGGGGGGGGGGGGGGAAAAATACCGTTAGCTGAACGAGGTCATACAACACGAGGTAATCTGAGCACACTGTGCGTAACACAGAAAATGGTTCCAAAAAAAAAAATAGATTGATTTACAAAATAAAACGAAGCTTCTTCCCCCCACGTTCACAGCACTGGTTCTTTTTTGTTTTTCTCCTCTTTCTTTACGATTAGACGTAGCACAGGTAGAGATACGTTTTCTCTATTCTCCAGTCTGGCGGAATATCTTCAGGCTTGTGGCTTTTCATGTGCTTCTGCATGGCAGAGAGGCTGGGGCAGTAATCCAAGCATATCGTGCACTGGTAGGGGGAGGCCCCGTTATGGGTGCGTAGGTGCTTGATCATCGCGGAGTAGTCCCGGGACCGTTGGTGGCACAGCTTGCACTCAAAGGGCTTTTCACCTGCGGGAGGAAGTTGGCGGCACGTGAATCATCGAATAGTACAGCACAGAAGGAGGCCATTCGGCCCATCGAGTCTGCGCCGGCTCTTTCGAAGAGCAATCCCACTCCCCCGCTCTTTCCCCATATCCCTGCAAATTTTTCTCCTTCAAGTATTTATCCAATTCCCTTTTGAAGGCTACTATCAAATCTGTATCCATTGTCCTATCAGGCAGCGCATTCCAAATCCTAACCACTCGTTGTGTAAAAATGTTTTTCCTCGTGTCGCCTCTGGTTCTTTTGCCAATCGCCTTAAATCTGTGCCCTCTGGTTATCGACTCTTCAACCACTGGAAACAGTTTCTCTTTATTTACTCTATCGAAACCCGTCATGATTTTAAACACCTCCATCAAATCCTATGAAGACCAAGAAATCCCTTATTTTCCATTGAACAACATGAGCGACAATATCCACCCCCCAACCAATTCCATTCCCCCCTGCCCCCACCGATTTTGTCCTCCCCCCCCCCCCCCACAAAATATCGGTCCGCCCCTCCCCCCGCCAATTCCATTCCCTGCCTCACCCCAATTTAGTTTGCCCCTCCCCTGCCAAAGGCCCAGTAAGGGTCCGTTGGAAAAATGGCCACTAATTACGTGACGGGCGAGCCAGCGAATGCCGGCAAACTATTGAACTGTAGAGGCACCACAGCTGTGCCCAATCCTGTTCACATTGGGTACGGTGCCAGAGCCCGAGGAACACATGAGCCCCAACACGAGCATTCAGGAGATCAAGGAGGGGAGGAAAATGGAAGGGAGGGGGTTAAAAAAAGTAAGTTATTCAGACATAAACTTCATACAGCGAAGTAAAGAGGCATAAAAAGGTATTGGCAAAAGCATAAAAATATCAAGTTTCCTCCGAATCGGTTCTCACACATTTCAAGTTGCTTTATTTCATTTTTTAAATTGAAGAAGCAACTTTGATCCAAGATCAATTTGGGTTCGCTGATCGAAAAAAATGTTAATGGCCAAAACAATGTAAACGACACCTTTTCTGAATGATGTAACTGATTTCCCATTGTAAAATTCTTCGTATAAACCCATTTGCCTGGCAATGTTTAGTGAGCAAATCTACACCGACAGAAATTTGGCCTCGTCTCTGTAATGTGACATCTGAACAACAACTTGTATTTATATAGCGCCTTCAACATAGCAAAATGTCCCAGGGCATTTACAGGAGTGTTACAAAACAAAATATGACACCAAGCCACATAAGGAGATATTCGGGCAGACGACCAAAAGCTTGGTCAAAGAGGTAGATTTTAAGGAGCATCTTAAAAGGAGGAGAGAGAGGTAGAGAGGTTGAGGGGGGGGGAATTCCAGAGCTTGGGGCCTTGGCAGCTGAAGGCACGGCCACCGATGGTGGGGCGATTAAAATCAGGGATGCTCAAGAGGCCAGAATTTGAGGAGCGCAGAGATTTCAGAGGGATGTGGGGCTGCAGGAGATTAGAGAGATAGGGAGGGGCGAGGCCATGGAGGGATTTGAAGACAGATGAGAATTTTTAAATCGAGGCGTTGATTATCCGGGCATTTAAAAGACTGCATTTAATTCAAGTTGGGAGCATGTTTCAGCTGTTTAGGAAACTATCTGCAAGCCATCTCCTACCCCAATTCTAAATACATAGAAGTTACAACACGGTAAAAGGCCGTTCGGCCCAACCAGTCCGTGTTGGCCTTTACCCTCCAAGCGAGCAAACAGTCCTAATCACCCGCCCTGTTCCCATATCTCTTCAGTCATGTCTCGGGGAAGTACTAAGGATTTGATCAACATGCAGAGTATGGTTGCTACACCAATGCACCTTATCCACCGCTCAACAGAGGTTTAACCACAACTTCCCAGTCAGGGATTTAGTGTCCTCTTTCTGTGTGAGAACATAAGATGATAAGAAATAGGAGCAGGAATAGGCCACTTGGCCCCTCGAGCCTGCTCCGCCATTCAATAAGATCATGGCTGATCTTGGGCTCAAAGCCACTTCCCTGTCCGCTCCCCATAACCCTTCACTCCCTTATCTTGCAAAAATCTGTCTATCTCCACCTTAAATGTATTTAATGACCCAGCCTCCTCGGCTCTCTGGGGCGGAGAATTCCACAGATTTACGACCCTCTGAGAGAAGAAATTCCTCCTCATCTCAGTTCTAAAAGGGCGACCCTTTATTCTGAAACTGTGCCCCCGAGTTCTAGATTCCCCCATGAGGAGAAACATCCTCTCTGCATCTACCTTGTCAAGCCCCCACAGTATCCTATATGTTTCAATAAGATCACCTCTCATTCTTCTAAATTCCAGTGAGTATAGGCCTAACCAGAACGTGCGGCGCAGGCTGCAAATTAACAGCATTGACTAATACGTGCAAGCCAACAGGTTCAGGCATAGCCGGACGCTACTGTTCGCCGCAAAGCAGTTTAAACTCTTCCATCTCGGAGCAGAATTATCAAATTAATTTGCGCCGTTTAAACCGGGCGCTTGAATTATAAACAGCTGTTAAAATCTGGGAAATATTTAAAATCTGTGCGGGTGGCTGCAAACCAATTCAGCTCATTGGTGTACCTGCTTCTGAAAATTTACAGTAACCCAACTTTCCAAATCAGCAACCAGTCGCCCAAGTGATTTATACCCCGTTAATTCAACCGCTCCGTCTACGGTGGAGGGGGGGGGGGGGGGGGGGGCAGTGCTGTGTCACAAATGAGGAGGGTAGGTGCTCCTGGAGGCAGGGAAAGCGCCCAGGTGATGGTTTCATGCCCCCAGCCACACCAAAACGCCAACTGGTTGGCGCAAGTGGCATTTGCTGCCAGGGTGACCGTTTCATTCTGGTCACAGGCTCCCCGCCTGACTGTAGCAACCTTGAGACAGGCAGCAATGAATGGCTCAATTTAAATTACATAGAATCACAAAGGATTTACAGCACAGAAACAGGCCATTCAACCCAACAGGTCGGTGCTCGACATCAGCCTCCTCCCACCCCTTCCTCATCTCGCCTTATCAGAATACCTTTCGATTCCTTTCTCTCTCATGTACTCCCCCCTTAAATGCATCTATGCTATTCGCCTCAACTTGAAAAAGGCTTATTCTAGCCACAATGTTTAGTTGTTCAAAGTTCTGAAACTAGAAAGAAGCAAACCGCACGAGGCTAGCTCTTTCAAAGAGCCGGCACAGGCACGATGGGCCGAATGGCCTCCTTCTGTGGTGTATGATTCTATAACATGTGGTAGCGAGTTCCAGATTCTAACCGCTCTTACGAGGATGTTGCCTGGGCTGGGGACTTTTAGCTATGAGGAAAGATTGGATAGGCTGGGATTGTTTTCTTTGGAACAGAGGAGGCTGAGGGGAGACTTAATTGAGGTGTATAAAGTTATGAGGAGATAGAGTGGATAGGAAGGACCTATTTCCCTTAGCAGAGAGGTCAATAACCAGGGGGCATAGATTTAAAGTAATTGGTCGGAGGTTTAGAGGGGAGTTGAGGCGAAACTTTTCCACCAGAGGGTGGTGGGGGTCTGGAACTCACTGCCTGAAAGGGTGGTAGAGGCACATTTAAAAAGTACTTGGATAGGCACTTGAAGTGCCGTGGCCTACAGGGCTACGGACTAAGTGCTGGAAAGTGGGATTAGGGTGGATAGCTCTGTTGGCCGGCACGGCCAAGATAGGCCGAATGGCCTCCTTCTGTGCTGTAAATTTCTATGATTCTATGACGAATGGTCACCGAGGTAACAGGCGACTGCTGCTGGCCAGAGAGCCAGGTGCTCCACACTCAGGACAGAAGGGGAAGAGAATCTGGGCGCGGGAGGCAAAACCCCAGCATATTCTTCAGTCATTTCAGTGCTGTCACGTTCAAGTATCAATTAAGTCACAGACAAAAACACATCCGTAAGCTTTGGCTCATTTCAGCAAGCAATTAGGATGAGTTATAGAGGCAGTCTAGGGCGACAGCAGTAGAATTATATGCAGCAGGATCCCTTCAGCAAGGACTGCCTTCTGGACAAGTGGGTTTTACTCATTATAACCGGAGTGATTCTCCTCCAAGGGTCCACTCTGGGCTCTTCCACATTGTGTGGCCTCACGATCCTCACAGGTTGCATCAAAAGGTCATTACGTCAAGTTCTATTTCCAGATTTGTCATCATCAGGAAGATACTTGGAGAGATGTTAATGATCAGGACGACTATCATGGATACAAACCCAGTTTAAATAGGATAAGGAACAGGAGGAGGCCATTCAGCCCCTCGAGCCTGCTAAGCCATTCAATTAGATCATGGCTGATCTGTATCTCAGCTCCATTTATTTGCCGTTGCTCCATATCCCTCGATACCCTTACCTAACAAAAATCTGTAGATCTCTGTCTTGAAAGCTCCCAATTGTCCCCCCAGCATTCACAGACTTTTGGGGGAAGAGAATTCCAGATTTCCACCACCCTTTGGGTAAATAAGTGCTTCCCGATTTCCCGCCTGAATTTTATGATGTCTCCTTGTTCTTGATTCTCCCACCAGAGGAGATAGTTTCTCTGTTTCTACCCTATCGAATCCTTTCAACATTTTAAACACCTCGATCAGATCACCTCTCAATCTTCTAAACTCAACAGAGTTCAACCAATCTGAGGTGAATAATAAGGGTTTTTGGCCTTTAATGTTGAGTCCTTTAATGGCTACTCCCAACCTCGCCTTCCGACCTTCTCACCGCACCCCTCAATCCCCCTTCTCCTAATTTTGTTTATTTGCAAAAAAAGAAAATCAAAAACGAAGTGTTCTCACTCCCAGTGACTCAGCATTAGCTGGGCTCAGTACCCTGCCATTCATACTCAATAGACAGAAGATCCAACCCACTCTAAATCAAAGGTTCGGGGAATGACACCAAACTCCGCACTTCACCCATTCACCTCGGTGAACCGACTCCGGCGAATGGGCCGATACTCTTGTAAATGAAATGTGGAAATGTTTGGAACGTTCCAAGCCCGATTGCCTAGTCATCGAGCCCGACTAAACAAAACGGTCCACAAATCGGCAAACTCACTCAAAGACGTTGCAGGAACAAATCGGTGTAAAGAAAAGTGGGGAACGAAAAGCGAGTGCAGCAGGGGAGACACTTCTGGGGGTTGGGGGGGGGAGGGGGGGGCGGAGGAGGAAGTTACTATATTGGGTTCCAAAATGGAGCAATGTTCTGGTCCACAGCAATGACACCCTCAACATAAGGAGCAAACAAAACTTAGCCAAAGAGAATTAAAAATACCAGATTATTTGTAATAGTACATCAGGAGGAGGTAAGGCGTGAGGGTGCACAAGTGCGAATGAGTGTGACCGTGCACGAGTGTGAGCATGAGCGAGTATGGACTTGAGAGTGCACGAGTGTGCGTGCACGAGTGTGTGAGCGAGCACGAGAGAGATTGCACATTGCATGAATGGGTGGTGGTGGTGGTGGAACAACAACATAAAAAAAATAACTCCAGGAGAATTAGTATGAGAAAATTGTGATGAATAGAAAAAGAAAAATATATTTAATTGGCAATGTTGGGGCGGTGGTTCCAATTAAAATCTCACCAGGCCACGGATCATTTTTTAAACTCATGGACAGTGGCTGGAGACTCGCTAGAAGCCTTTGGCATTGCCCCAACCTCAGAGTTTCTGCTCCTCGTGCGGAAGTGGCCGAGAACAGAATCAAAAAAAAAAATCACAGGCACGGACCTGGAGCAGTCTCAGTTCAACACACACTGGAGCATCAAGGCTGGGCTTCCAGCTTCACTCTACAAGTATTAGACGGTTAAAGATGGACAACCACACTCACAAATTACCAAGAAATGTTTTGCTTCAATCAGCATTTTATATGGCTTGCCTCAAATTAGTTTTTCCTTTTTTTTTTAAAAACAACTACAATTTATAATGCTGAGCATCGGTCCACTTAATCTTTCACGCTACAATGGAGCACAATGTTAAGACACATCATTACCAAATACAGTACAATCACTGCAAGAAGTCATTAGTGTGTGAAAGAGGACTGACAATATCCATTGTGCTGAGCAGTGAAGGTGTGGAGAAATGGGAACCACGTGGTATCTGGATCAGATCAGATATATTCGTGTGGGGCACTGCATCAGGAATTTTGTGAACAGGGAAATGGTTTGCAGCATCAGAATTCTATATGCTGGGAGTGAATGGGAAACGGTGTCATAGATGTTTACGGCACAGAAGGAGGCCATTCGGCCCATCGTGTCTGTGCCGGCCGAAAGAGATCTCCAGCCTAATCCCACTTTCCAGCTCTTGGTCCGTAGCCCTGCAGGTTACGGCACTTCAAGCGCATATCCAAGTACTTTTTAAATGTGGTGAGGGTTTCTGCCTCTACCACCCTTTCAGGCAGTGAGTTCCAGACCCCCCACCACCCTCTGGGTGAAAGAAGTTCTCCTCAAATCCCCTCTAATCCTTCTACCAATGACTTTAAATCTCTGCCCCCTGGTTATTGACCCCTCTGCTAAGGGAAATAGGTCCTTCCTATCCACTCTATCTAGGTCCCTCATAATTTTACACACCTCAATTAAGTCTCCCCCTCAGCCTCCACTGTTCCAAAGAAAAAAAAAACAGCCTATCCAATTTTTCCTCATAGCTAAAATTCTCCAGTCCTGGCAACATCCTCGTAAATCTCCTCTGTACCCTCTCTAGTGCAAATCACATATTTCCTGTAATGGGGTGACCAGAACTGTACGCAGTATTCTAGCTGTGACCGAACTAGTGTTTTATACAGTTCAAGCATAAATTCCCTGCTCTTATATGCTATGCCTCAGCTAATAAAGTATCCCGTATGCCTTCTTAACCACCTTAACTAGGGGTACAGTAGCATAGTGGTTATGTTACTGGACTAGTAATCCAGATGTGGAGATGCCGGTGTTGGACTGGGGTGGACAAATGTGAGAAGTCGCACAACACCAGGTTATAGTCCAACAGCTTTATTTGAAATCACAAGCTTTCGGAGCGCTGCTCCTTCGTCACCTGACGAAGGAGCAGCGCTCCGAAAGCTTGTGATTTCAAATAAAGCTGTTGGACTATAACCTGGTGTTGTGCGACTTCTCACAATAGTAATCCAGAGGCCTGGACTAATGATCCAGAGGCACGAGTTCAAATCCCACCACGGCAGCTGGGGAATTTAAATTCAGTTAATTAAATAAATCTGGAATAAAAAGCTAGAATCAGTAATGGTGACCATGAAACTACCGGATTGTTGTAAAAACCCATCTGGTTCACTAATGTCCTTTAGGGAAGGAAATCTGCCGTCTTTACCCGGTCTGGCCTATATGTGACTCCAGACCCACAGCAATGTGGTTGATTCTCAACTGCCCCTTTGAAATGGCGGCTCACCACCACCTTCTCGAGGGCAATTAGGGATGGGCAATAAATGCTGGTCTTGCCAGCGACGCCCACATCCTGTGAATGAATAAACAAAAAACCTGGCTTACTGGAATCGTATATACCGGGAGTGAATAGGAAAGGGTTTTTAAAAATCCACTGGAATGCTACATACTGGGAGTGAATGGGAAGGGGTTTATTGGAATCCTACGTTCTCTTTAAGCTGCGGGGCTGCACACCTCTCTGGACCTCCCGGGCAGCCGGCTCTTCAATGGGGAAAGCCGTGGCTGCGCGGTATTTTGAATGAGCCCACACAAAAAACATTGACAGGAACATTGACTGGGAGTGAATGGGAAGGGGGTTCAGACTATTGGAATGCTACATACTGGGAGTGAATGGGAAGAGTTGTGATTGTACAATAGAGAGCAACATGGATCCTATAGCTTAAGCCACTAGGGCAAACTCAAATGATGAAAAGCGCGCGTGACCTGCGGTTTACCTGTGTGAACCCGGTAGTGGGTCTCCAGCTGGTGCTTCAGACTGAACTTCTTCCCACATCCATTGCATTCGTAGGGCTTTTCCCCAGTGTGAATGCGCTTGTGACTCTTCAGAGTACACTCGTCACGGAAGCAGCTCCCGCAGAACTCACACTCGTACGGGTGGTCACCTAGGAGGGAAAAGAAAGAAAGAAAGAAATCCGGAGTTAGTCGGGAAAACCAGGCACTCCGACGAACTGATCAAAACCGCACTCGGAATAACTGTGCTCATGTTTAGCTCACCGTGCCACAAGAAAAAGATTTACTTGCATCAGAAATGGCACAGAGGAGAATAAGGCTTGATCCCAAATGTAATGGGGAAGTGGTATGAAGGAGGATTCGAGAATTTTTATAAATCAAGTAAAAAACGTGGTTGAGAGGCAGCCTCACCTGAAGTACATCTGACCCCTCAGGTGGGCGTAAAAGATCCCACGGCACTATTTTGAAGAAGAGCAGGGGAGTTCTCCCCAGTGACCTGGCCAATATTTATCCCTCAATCAACATCACTAAAACAGATTTTCTGGTCATTATCACATTGCTGTTTGTGGGAGCTTGCTGTGCGCAAATTGGCTGCCGCGTTTCCCACATTACAACAGTGACTACACTTCAAAAAGTACTTCTCAAGGGCAACTAGGGATGGGCAATATGTTGCAGTTCCTCCATCGTCGCTGGGTCCACCATACAAAAACTCTATCGTGACAGAGAGCAAATTAACAGGGAGACAACTTTTCCTTCAAAACTGACATCGACAATTTCCCCACAGTCAAAACTATTGGCAATGAATGACTATCAAAAGTAAAATCTAGTAATCAGCTGCTGTCGATTATTAATGAATAATTCTCAGTAATATCTAATCTTGTTTATGCATCTGATGATAATGCCATGGTATGTTCACCACCCCCCTCCCCACCCCCCCAAAACCCTGCGAGTATAATTTAGTGAGATGCAGTGGGCAGATGTGTTTTTCTTGTACCCTGTATATTCTAGCAGAGAGCAAGAGGCTGCCAGGCGTGTAACGTTCCCTACATTTCAATATATTACTTAGCAGCTCTGGGTTTTAAACCATCAGCAGTGACCTACACTTTTCACTGCATCGATGTCAAACCGCACTGTGGCTTTGCATAAATTGCCCTTTTCCCGGATTCATGCTGTCAGTTCCTTTCTTCCGAGTGTTCTTTCTCTTTCCCCACACCACCACCGCCACCCCCCCCCCCCCCCGCCCCTCACTCTTTTAAAGCTGGTTAGTGCAAGTAAATTTTTGAATCCGTGTTCATTGCAAGCTGGGCCAGGTAATCTGAAGCAATTTCTAAAAAGGTTCCGATATTTATTTTCGCAGATCCCATTGTTACACACCAGCGCGATTGGCTCAGATTTTAGCCGATCATTTTTTATTATTTGATATGGAATTCATGTTCCGCACCAGTCGTAGAATCTCAACAGCGAAGAACGAGGCCATTCGGCCCATCGTGCCTGTGCCGGCTCCTTGAAAGAGCTGTGCAATTAGTCCCACTCCCCCAGAGATCGAAGGTCGTGCCCCATCGGCCACCTCAGCTAACAGTAGCCAACACTGTGCCGACTGTGGATTGAACTCGGGGCCTCCCTGGTCTGTATGGTTCAGTCTTACACCGAACGATGTGGCTGTACCCATTTAAAGTGACATTTTAAGCTCAGTGGTAGCACTCTTGCCTCAGAGTGAGAAGTTTGTAGGCTCGAGTCGCAGTCCCGGATTGAGCACATACCCAGACAGCAGTGACGCAGCGTTGCATTTTCAGAGGCGCTGTCTTTTGGATGAGACGTTAAACCGAGGCCCCCTTTGGTCTGTTCAGGTGCACGTTAAGAGCCCATAGCACTCTTCAAAGAAGAGCAGGAGGGTTTCTCCCAGTGCCCTGGCCAACTTTCAACCAACACCACCAAACACAGCTCAACTGTGTTAGAAGAAACTGTTTCCAGTGGCAGGAGGGTCAGTAACCAGAGGACACAGATTGAAGGTGATTGACAATTGATAAAAGGAACCAGTGGCGACATGAGGACAATTTCTTTTTAAATACAAATACTGTGAGTTGTTGCGATCTGGAATGCGTTCCTTGAAAGGGCAGTGGAAACCGATTCAATAGTAACTTTCAAAAGGGAACTGGTTAAATACTTAAAAAGGAAAAAAAGTTGCAGGGCTGTGGGGCAAGAGCAGGGGGGAGTGGGATTAATTGGAGAGCTCTATCAAAGAGCCGGCACAGGTACGATGGGCCGAATGGCCTCCTTCTGTGCTGTATCATTCTATGATTGTATGAACCAGTTACTCATCTCAATTGCCTTTGTGGGATCTTGCTATGGGTCAATTGGCTGCCAGGTTTGCCTACATAACAGCGACTAAAGTAATTAATTGGCTGTGAGCCGTTTTGAGCACGTGACAGAAACTATACAAGACAAGTCTTTTTTTTATTCTTTGAACCATCTGGAACACTTTGCCTTTTTAATGGAGGTCTGTTTCCAGGGATATAGATTGATTCCTGTGACATCTGATGCCTGCCAGAGGGACAGGGTTTACTGGTACTGTCTGAATTTGATCCAAAACAGGTTTCACTGTAGTGTAAGCATTAGATAATTTGGTCAAGGGGAGAATATTTTTTTTAATTTTTTTTTAAGAAAAGCAAATTAGATATACACAGTAATGCAATTATGTCTGCCGACCCTTTTATTTGGGACAAGGGCTAAAAAGGGGAGAGTTTCCCCTTTAAAAATTATATCGGCCCTGCAGGAGTTGTTGCTTGGTAATAATCAATCTCGAGCAGAAGTGTGAGCGGGGGATTCACACAAAAAAAAAATCCAATATCTGGCATGTTAATGATGTCAAACTGCTGCTTAACGAGCCCAACATTAAGTGTGTAGCAAAGGGGAACAATTAAGAGCCCCCTCCGATAGGCCGGAGATCGGCACCTGTGGCCCGCCCGGGCAGTGCATTACCTGCAGCAGCTGTTGCTGGGGCCACAGCGACAGTCAACAAGCAGAAACACGGCATCGAGGCAGATGAAGGTTTATTGCGCGATAAGCAGCATAAATCACAGATCCATCAATGCCAAGGGCTCCTGACTGGTCTGCACAACCAAGCACAGTCTGCCGGCAGCAAACGGCAGTCAACGAACGAACTGTCCCAGATTAAAGAGCGGGGCGAGTTTAAAGCCAGGTCTGAGCAGCAAGGAGGTAGCGTGTCCCCCTTTGCTACAGTTGTTTAACTGCATCTGATCCGATCTAAACATTCCAATGACATCCAAAAGCAGACACCACAGATCTGCTATCTCTTTTTATTTTAAAAGTGACAAAATAAATCTAGTTTCTCTCAGATTGGAGCGTAGTCCTCCACCCTATAGAAACTTGAACTCATCCCAAAACCCTGCTACCCGTGTCCTAACTCGCACCAAGTCCCATTCACCCATCACTCCCACCAAGTCCCATTCACCCATCACTCCCTGTGCTCGCTTGTGAAGGAATAAGCCATATTCAGAAAAATACACCATTCTATGAAAGAATTCTGGCCTTATTAAAACATGACATACTCGGTCTGGAAATCTGGAAGCCTCAACAATCTAAAATTGTTAACAGCATTCAGGCTATTGAGAGAAGATAAGTTGTTGACACTGAATCAATAATCTTATTGAAACAGGAGGTTGGAGGCTCCTGAAGTCTGAGCTTTGGAAAGAACACAATGGTACACCCTGTTAAGGTGTTCTAAGTTACACTTCATAAACAGGCACATAAAATTAAGAAACATATGCCTTCGTAAAAATGACATCAAGTAAAAGAAACACCTGCCATCACACAGTTTTTGTGTTAAGCTTAAGACACCTACACAGGAGACATAATTCAGCATTGCTACCAGCTGAGGTGACTGTAAGAATAGCAGGGGTCAGCAGAAAAATGACTAGAGATAATTAGCTTACATCAGCAGAAAACTTCAAAGGAAATACCACTGAAAAAGGATATAAATATTGAACTTTCAAATGGGATGATAGATTCGCTGTAAAGGGGCAAAGCAATTCTCAGGCTTCAGAGGCAGGCTCTAAGTCTCCAACTCTTTGTACCTCGGGGATCAACGGTACTGTATTTTATTTTGGTGGATATTCTGAATAAGACTAAGAACTGTAAAACTGTAGAGAAGTTAAGATTTGAGAATAAGGATCTCTGATAATAAGATTGTAATAGCTTTCTCTTTTTGGAACTGTTAATGTTGTGATTGAAACACCTACTGTAATTACATGTCGGTTCTTTAATAAATCTATATATTTTTAGAGTTGTCTCACATAATACTTCTGTATCAAACTTGCGAACTCAATCTCTGTACACTCTTTGGTGAGGAGTTGCAGAATTCTGGGGGAGTTTTCCGGACCCTCATAATATCCGGAACGTTACAGTCTAGCTAAACTTATTAAAAGTGCTATCTGGAGGACGGTAACTTCTTCAGGTTGTTCCTTTCCTTTAGGGAGAGATGGTCCAGACCTTTAGACCCAATTAAGCGTCTTTAGGATTCGGCTACCTCAAACTTTAGTTGAAAGTGAACGTCTGGGGAATACGCCTGATCTGGGGTAGCCCTAAAGGGGCTAGGACTAGTAATTATCCCTTCACGCTGACCTGCATTGGCTCCCAGTTAAGCAACACCTTGATTTTAAAATTCTCATCCTTGTTTTCAAATCCCTCCATGGCCTCACCCCACCCCATATCTCTAACCTCCTCTCCCCTCCCCCCCCCCCCAGATCTCTGCGCTCCTCCAATTCTGGCCTCTTGCACATCCACGATTTTAATCGCTCCACCATTGACAGCCGTGCCTTCAGCTGCCTGGGCCCTAAGCTCTGGAATTCGCTCCCTAAACCTCTCCGCCTCGCTACCTCTCTCTCCTCCTTTAAGACGCTCCTTAAAACCTACCTCTTTGACCAAGCTTTTGGTCATCTGTCCTAATATCTCCTTATGTGACTTGGTGTCAAATTTTGTTCAATAACGCTCCTGTGACGTGCCGTTGGAGGTTTTACTTCGTTAAATGTGCTATATAAATACAAATTGTTTTTGTAGTCACTAATTGTCTGTCGTGTGTGGGAAAGGCTTGGAAGAACCAAGCACAATGGGTAATAGGTTATTTAGGAAAGTCTTTAGGAACAGAAGGAAAAGTGAAGGATGAGAAAAGGTCCACTAGAGCTCAACTCTCCAGCTCACCAGCCAACGTTTATCTCTGGTTTCAAACCAGAAACATCTTGCACTTGAAGCAATCGTGATGATAACGACACTGCAGGAACTACGTTTACTCATGCTCCAAATGAAGAAACATCGAGGGTGCAATGTCACCAGCACGATATCATATTTATACCATATTTAATCCTCACTGATGTTTGATTTTTAAAAACGCAGATCTTACATTTATGTAGCACCTTTCACAACCCCAGGATATCCCAACTTTAAGTGCATTCACTGTTGTAATGTAGGCAAATATGGCGGCCAATTTGCACACAGCGAAGTCCCACAAAGAGCAATAACATAATGAGCAGTTGTAGTGATGTTGGTTGAGGGATAAATATTGGCCAGGACACTGGGGAGAACTCCTCTGCTCTTCTTCGAAATACACTCCAGTGAGCAGGCAGGCAGACAGGGCCTCGGTTCAATGCCTCGGCTGAAAGTCGGCACCTCTGACAGTGCAGCACTCCTTCAGTACTGCCCTGGAGTGTCAGCCTCAATTATCTGAAGTGGGCTGTGAACCCATGACCTGCTGACTCAGAGGCCGCCTCCTCAGGAGGATGTAAAAGATCCCGCGGCACTCTTCAAATAGCAGGGGAGTTAACCCCGGCATCCTGCCCAATATTTATCCCTCAATCGAGATCACAATAAAACAGAATTATTTGGTCATTATCTCATTGCTGTTTGTGGGAGCTTGCTGTGAGCAAATTGCATTTCCTACATTACAACAGTGACTACACTTCAAAAATACTTCATTGGCTGTAAAGCGCTTTGGGACGTCCTGAGGTCGTGCAAGGCGCTATATAAATATAAACATAGAAGATAGGAGCAGGAGTAAGCCATTCGGCCCCTCGAGCCTGCTCCGCCATTCGATGAGATCATGGCTGATCATCCACACTCAGTACCCTGTACCTGCCTTCTCCCCATATCCCTTGATACCTTTAGCTTTAAGAAATATATCTAACTCAGTCTTGAATATATTTAATGACTTGGCCTCAAATGCAACTTCTTTCATTTTATTTCTGTCGCCTAAGCAGGCTGTTGTGCGTTGTGAGACGACGTTTCACTCGCATGCGCACAGTCAGTATCATCCAGCAGACGCACAGAACTCACTCCCCACTGTGCGCTGACCACCATGTGATGAGCACCAGAGACAGTCACCATCTCAAAGTCTTCAAATGCAGACGGCTAGAATCTGACTGCACCACTCGAGAAATTCGGGAACGCAACACAACTCTGATACAAATATTGCGTTGCGTTTGACTACACAGGCCAATTTAAAATCATAGAATGATGAGGCCATTCGGCCCATCGTGCCTGTGCCGGCTCTTTGAACGAGCTCTCCAATTAGTCCCACTCCCCCCTGCTCTTTCCCCACAGCCCTGCAAATGTTTTCCCTTCAAGTATTTATCCAATTCCCTTTTGAAAGTTATTATTGAATCTGCTTCCACCGCCCTTTCAGGCAGCACATTCCACATCACAACAACTTGCTGTGTGAAAAAAATTCTCCTCATCTCGCCTCTGGCTCTTTTGCCAATTACCTTCAATCTGTGTCCTCTGGTTACTGACCCTCCTGCCACTGGAAACAGTTTCTTCCTTATTTACTCTATCAAAACCCTTCATGATTATTAAACCTCCCCATATAACCGTCTCTGCTCTAAGGAGCGCAACCGCAGCCTCTCTAGTCTCTCCGCATTCTACTAAATCTTCTCTGCACCCTCTCTAAGGCCCGGACATCCTTTTACGATTTTAAAGCTTCTCAATAGTCCTGGTGTATTGAACTGGCGTAACTATCAGGAAATAGGGAGGTCACATATTACTTGGGAAATAAAAATCTAAATGGGGTGGAGGAGCAAATACACAAATCACAAAGTATTGACACAGGTCAACAAGGCCATAAAAAAAGCAAACCAAGCACACGGGTTTATTTCTAGAGGGATAGAATTGAAAAGTAGGGAAGATATGCTAAACCTGTATCGACCTTGGTTAGACCACACTTTGAGTACTGCGTGCAGTTCTGGTCGCCATATTATAAAAAGGATATAGAGGCACTGGAGAGGGTGAAGAGAAGATTTACAAGGATGATATCAGAAATGCGAGGGTATACATATCAGGAAAGGATGAACAGGCTGGGTCTCTTTTCTCTTGAAAAGAGAAGGCTGAGGAGTGACCTAATAAAGGTCTTTAAAATTATGAAAGGTTTTGATGGAGTGGATACAGAGAGAATGTTTCCACTTGTGGGGAAGAGCACAACTAGATGCCATCAATATAAGATAGTCACCAAGAAATCCAATAGGGAATTCAGAAGAAACCTCTTTACCCAAAGAGTGGTGAGAATGTGGAACTCGCTACCACAGGGAGTGGTTGAAGCGAATAGTATAGATGCATTTAAGGGGCGGTTAGACAAGCACATGAGGGAGAAGGGAGTGAGGGTTATGCTGAGAGTTAGATGAGGAAAGACGGGAGGAGGCTCGAGTGGAGCATAAACACCGGCATGGACTGGTTGGGCCGAATGGCCTGTTTCTGTGCCATATATCCTATGTAATCCTATGTAGGAAAGATTGAACAGGCTGGAGCTCTTTTCTCTAGAAAAAAGAAAAGGCTGAGGGGTGACCTGATAGAAGTCTTTAAGATTATGAAAGGGTTTAATAGGGTAGACATAGAGATGATGTTTCCACTCGCAGCACAGGGGTGGGGGGAGGAGACCAGAACTAGGGGCCATAAATAGAAGATAGTCACGAATAAATCCAATAAGGAATTCAGGAGAAACTTCTTTACCCAGAGAGTGGTGAGAATGTGGAACTTGCAACCACATGGAGTAGTTGAGGTGATTAGCCTAGATATATTTAAGGGGAAGCTAGATAGAATCATAGAATGGTTACAGCACAGAAGGAGGCCATTCGGCCCATCAAGCCCGTGCCAGCTCTCTGCAAGAGCACTTCAGCTAGTCCCACTCCCCCGCCCTTTCCCCGTAGCCCTGCAAATCTTTTCCTTCAGGTACTTATCCAACTCCCTTTTGAAAGCCACAATTGAATCTGCCTCCACCACCCTTTCAGGCAGTGCATTCCAGATCCTAACCACTCGCTGCGTAAAAAAGTTTTTCCTCATGTCGCCTTTGGTTCTTCTGCCAATCACCTTAAATCTGTGTCTCTGGTTCTTGACCCTTCCACCAATGGGAACAGTTCTCTCTATCTACTCTGTCCAGACTCATCATGATTTTGAACACCTCTATCAAATCTCTCTTAACCTTCTCTGCTCTAAGGAGAACACCACCAGCTTCTCCAGTCTATCTACGTAACTGAAGTCTGTCATCCCTGGAACCACTCTTGTAAATCTTTTCTGCACCCTCTCCAGTGCCTTCACATCCTTCCTAAAGTGCGGTGTCCAGAATTGGACACAATACTCCAGTTGAGGCCGAACCAGTGTTTTATAAAGGTTCATCATAACTTCCTTGCTTTTGTACTCTATGCATCTCTTTATGAAGCCCAGGATCCCGTATGCTTTCTCAACCTGCCCTGCCACCTTCAACAATTTGTGCACATATACCCCCAGGTGTCTCTGTTCATGCACCCTCTTTAGAATTGTACCCTTTAGATAAACACATGAGGGAGAAAGGAATAGACGGATATGTTGACGGGGTTAGATGAGAAAGGGTGGGAGGAGGCTCATGTGGAGCATAAACACCGGCACAGACCAGTTGGGCCGAATGGCCTGCTTTGGTGCTGTAAAGACTAAGTAAATATTTTTCTCCACCACCCCTCAGCAGCTAACCACTAAATCACAGTGCATCCTTTTCAACAAGCCTGGTTTGGTAATCGTGGTATCTCAGCTACCACGTATTTTGTACTTCATGGAAAGATTACAGGCCACCACGCGTCTCACCTCGCGTAGGGCAGATTTTCATCCTTTCTTGGAAGGAGCTCGGCTTGGCGGGCAACTTCCCCCCCCCCCCTCCCCCAGAGATAAGCAGGACGATTTTATTTGGATTTGGCCACTTGCTGCGGTCTGCTGATAAAACAGCATTTTATCAGCTCCAGGCAGCTGTGATACGCACTAGACTGTCTGAAGAGAACAGGCCAGAATAAAACAGCACATCTGAAAAGTGTGCAGTATACATCGCCTGCTTGGTGGGAGAGGGTAGGTGGGTGGGAAGACACAGAACACCGCCACTTATCGAGCTTCCCCTTAAATATATCTCTGCTATTCACCTCAGCCACTCCCTGTGGTAGCGGGTTCCACATTCTAACCACTCTCTGGGTAAAGAAGTTTCTCCTATATTCCTGATCAGATTTATTAGTGACGATCATATATTTATGGCCCCTAGTTCTTGTCTCCCCGCGAGTAGAAACATCTTCTCTACGTCTACCCTTTCAAACCCTTTCATACCGTTAAAGACCTCGATCAGGTCACCCCTCAGCGTTCTCTTTACTAGAGGAAAGAGCCCCAGCCTGGTCAATCTTTCACATTCCATTCCATACCTCACATTATCCTCAAGATGAAGTGCACTCAAGATTACATGTAGCTATTCCCCTACTCTCCCACCTTCAAGTTTCTCAATTCTTCTACCAAAGAGTCATAACGGCATAGAAGGAGGCCATTCGGCCCATCGAGTCCGTGCCAGAGTTCTGATTGCAGAATATTTCTTTTGCTTCACGTACATGAGAATCAAACTTGCATCAAAAGCAATAGTGCAGAACTATGGAACCCTCCGTGCATTCACAATACATTCAGGCCCACGGGTTAATGATGCTCTGGGAAAGTCAAACTCTGTTCCTATTAAATGGGATTGCGGGAGTTTTACCAATATTTTGGGGAACCCGAATCTTTCTACTTGGCCATGAAACTGTAAAAAAGATAAAAAGTGGCTTTGCCCGTAATATATAAAATGGCTGTTTTTCCTCATCAGACCCATTGGTTTACAGGGACCGAGTAAGTCAAGTTCCGTTTTCATTACATGGGAGTGGGTTGTTTTACTGGTGTTCTGACACATTCTACGATTCCACAATAGGTGAAAACCCTCGACTATATCCCATGTAAATGGAAGTTCCAAAGCTCAGGAGTGGGGCGTCCCAACACACAGGGCTGCCGACTGTGATTGGACGTGTCCCGGGAGGTTTAGTCACATGACGCAGGGACTGAGCGACTCCAAACACATTTACTGTGGAACAAGCTATCTGTCGGCAGTTTCCTCTCCTGAAGTTCTCGGTTGGTGTAATATTTAATTTGATTTATGCACACGAGAATCAAACTTGCATCAAAAGCAATATTTCGGAATTACCAGCGCATTTACATTCCGTTCAGGCCCATGGGTTAACGATGTACTGCGTAAGTCTAAACTCTATTTCTATTAAATGGGATTCCAGGTGTTGCCTCGACGTTTCAGACACTGGCTGGACTACGGAGTCTCCTGGAATGTATGAAACCTTAGCAAGAAGCTGGCAACAAGATAAATCTGATTCACCATTATTCATTGAGAATTCCTTATGATTGCTCAAAAAATCCTGGGGGGGGATTGAAACGACATTTTTGTTTTTAAATGCAGGGAGCGGTTGTGATCTGGAATGCGCTGCCTGAAAGCAGATTCAATAGTAACTTTCAAAAGGGAATTGGATTAAAACTTGAAAGGGTGAACATTTGCAGGGCGAGGGGGAAAGAGTTGGGGACTGGGACTAATTGGAGAGCTCTTTCAAAGAGCCGGCACAGGCACGATGGGCCGAATGGTCTCTTCCTGTGCCGTAAGATTCAAATGATTTTTCTCCTGGGTTTCTCACAGCAGTGTCCAGGAGATTAATCTTTCAGTCCTGGAGGATCCGGGAGGGTTGGCAACCCTACCAACACAATGCTCTGCTCTGGCAAAACGTTTGCAGGTTAAATTTTGCAGGGACGTGTTTGCTATGTTTAAATGTCCGTTCATACGTTGTCTCAGTGTCTGCATGGTACATCGGCGAGACCATGCAGACACTGAGACAACGTATGAACGGACACCGCGCAACAATCGCCAGGCAGGATTGTTACCTCCCAGTCGGGGAACACTTCAGCAGTCAAGGACATTCAGCCTCGGATCTGCGGGTTAGCGTTCTCCAAGGCGGCCTTCGAGACACACGACAACGCAAAATCATCGAGCAGAAACTGATAGCCAAGTTCCGCACCCATGAGGACGGCCTCAATAGGGATCTCGGGTTCATGTCACGCTACAGAACATGACTCGACATCGTTGTCTGGTTTTCCAGTTTTTAAAAAAAAAGTTAAAAGCTTAACTGCAGACGGCAGCATTTGACACGTTGGACCCCCTGTGACCCACCTCATTGTCTTAGCTGTACTCTGATGTGTCTTTGATGTAATGCCTCCCTGACGGATTGTAACTCTGCAGACACATTGTTCTCCGTCTATATATACTGTGTAATCGATTTGTATTCCCTCACTGTACCTGACGAAGGAGCAGAGCTCCAAAAGCTCGTAATTTCAAATAAAACTGTTGGACTATAACCTGGTGTTGTGCGACTTCTCATTTTTGTCCACCCCAGTCCAACACCGGCATCTCCGCATCATGTTTAATTGGGGGAAGGTGTGATTCTGCACCTGGGAACCTGGTCTCCTCCAACTCTTGCTGGTTCAGTACTCAGGTCAATTTAAATTTGTAGCAACACCTTGTAATCTCCCCCCCACCCCCACCGCCAAAAGAAAGCAGTTTAAGTACATAATGTTGGTAGCTTTATCGAGCTGATGGGAAATACTTACGGATTTCCTGTAGTGTTGATCATGGAACAAATTAAACGGAAAATTGAGGTCTAAGTAGAAGAGGCACAGCGACACAGAGGGAGGCAGATGGGGAGGGGGGATGGGCAAGGAGCCATTTTGCAGAGGTTCCCAAATTACAAGATACGGTTCATTCTTTCGAAGAACTTTGGAAGCTGCAAAGAGGAAGATGGGGCTGGAGGGAACATGGCCGATGGTCAGGTGCGGCCATGTCGCCATGGCAATCTGCTAAGGAAGACAACTAGTGCAATCGTGAAGAAAATGAGCTGAAGTCCATCCCCCAATTGCTCAAAATATTGCAGCACTTTCAAGGCTGCAGGAGAACCCTTATCTTCAAGCAAAGAGTTATTACCTTCTCCAACACTGGCACGAGAAGGGAAGATCCACAGACACTGCTCTCCGTTTTTTGGCTCGCAATATGTCGCCAGACCCAACATGGGCCTGTTGGAAGGTCCAATAGGAACGGAGCCCTAAGCTTTTGCACCAATAATTCGTGAAAGAAAACAAAAGTTTGCGTCTAGAATGTCAGAATTCACAAGTTTTACAATGTGCACGGAAGTCAGTGATCATGCAATCACGTCGCCAAAGTAAAACCGCATTTGATGGAGCTAAAGTTTAAGAAAACAGCACGAGTGCAAATTATAAAGAATTGCGCAGTCATTCGTTCCACAAGGTTGGTTTGAGGGGACCTCTGGCTGTGCAGCTGCTCGCCTGATGCAATTGCAGCGTTGAAAAGAAAATGGACAAAATGTTCAATAAAAGTTCATTATTTCGCTGGAGAATGAGGTATTTACAATTTCTGAAAGGCAACTGAGTTCTTAAGTGGTGCTCAACTCTGTTTAAAGACACTAACTTCACCAGAGGGAGTCGGTTTGCTTTTTAATGAAGGGACGCTGTCGTTACCCTCAGAGATCTCTGCGCTCCTCCAATTCTGGCCTCTTGAGCATCCCCGATATAATCACTCCACCATTGGTGGCCGTGCCTTCAGCTGCCTGGGCCCTAAGCTCTGGAATTCCCTCTCGACAGCTCTCCACCTTTAAGACGCTCCTTAAAACCCACCTCTTTGACCACCTCTCCTAATATCTCGTGTGTCTCGGTGTCAAATTTTGTTTGGTAACGCTCCTGTGAAGCGCCTTGGGACGTTTTACTACGTTAAAGGCGCTGTGTAAATGCAAGTTCTTGTTGGTCATGAGAAAGAGATTGATGAACAAACATATGCAGCAAGTCATGTCGCTGTGATGTGACCTCGCCTACTCCAGGTTTATCAAACACTTTTTTTTTCCTGAATGCCTTCAACCAAGTCGGTACAAACTTGATGTGACTGCAAACCGAACCAATTCGGCATCTCATCGTATCTAGGGCTGATGATGGCTGGGTGAATGGGCGGGAAAACAAAACAGGCGGATTCGCATGGGCCGAACTTTTGACAACGCGCCCGATATTCAGGACTACTGAAGTCAACGGAACTGAACATGGGGCAGGGCATACAACGGGTGACCAATGCGATACCAGTAGTTTTGCATCTCCCTCCAATATCCAATTTCACCCTGCTTGTGTTTAATTGAATTTTAATTTAATTGCCAAGTCTGAATTGTTAATGAGATCGCTCCCAGGTTGTTTAGAGAACACAAGATGTGACTCGTACACCACACAAAGCAATTCTTTTACCCATCACTATGCAACTATACCCAGTTTGCGTTTGAGCTCATCCTCAAACTCTTTCTGTGCAACACACTAATTCATAGAAACATAGAAGATAGGAGCAGGAGTAGGCCATCCGGCCCCTCGAGCCTGCTCCGCCATTCGATGAGATCATGGCTGATCATCCAAACTCAGTACCCTGTACCTGCCTTCTCCCCATATCCCTCGATACCTTTAGCTTTAAGAAATATATCTAACTCATTCTTGAATATATTTAATGACTTGGCCTCAACTACCTTCTGTGGTAGAGAATTCCACAGGTTCACCACTCTCTGGGTGAAGAAATTCTTCCTCATTTCTGTCCTAAATGGCTTACCCCCTATCCTTAGATTATGACCCCTGGTTCTGGACTCTCCGACCATTGGGAACATTCTTCCTGCATCTAGTTTGTCCAGACCTGTCAGAATTTTGCAAGATGGCAACCTGTTGCCACAAGGCGATGCAGAGATGATGAGACAGATGTAGTGATAAACCACAGGGGAAGGACCAAAACCACCATTTCAATGGAGGAATTAACCCGTTTAAGTCAATGCTTCACGTAACGTAGCGGAGAAAGATTTCACGTGAACATGGGAGTGTCAATTCCTGTGGTTCTTGATGGCATCATATAGAGAACATGAAATTGTCTTTGAGGCGCTCACTCAAAGGGCCCTTGATGCAGCACATCACCAAGATTGAAAGGAGTAGGAGAGAAGATGAGTTCAATCTAGAGGTAGTGGTTCGGCGACACCAAGCATTGGTTTCGAAAGCCTGTAGATTGCACGGGAGAGCGAAGACAGAGGGGAAATAAGGAGTCTCAAGTTTTGAGGTCCCGGGGAACAAAGAATTAGAATAGGAGTGTGCACCGTATCCATATTAAAATGTAACAAATATTTAGGGAAGTGGTGGTGTGGGTTGGAGGATATAATGGTAGTTTAAGAGGAACAATGGCCATTGTAGTATTGATAAAATAGAGAAACAGAAAAAGGTTGCAGTACAGAGAAGGGTTGGAGGTGAGAGGGCGTGTCTATCGGACAATTCGCCTTTGGTGTGTTGTGTGGGACATGGCCAAGGTTGAAAAGATTAGCAGAGAAGTTGAGGTACATCAAGCGATTGTTGGAAGGCTTAAAGCTAGTAGGCGGAGGGAGTTGCATAGATTGATGGTGCTGGGAAAGAGTGGCGTAGAGCAGGAGAAAGAATGATGTGTCTTGATGGAAGTATTCCGAGGATGTGGGTCACGCGTGTTATATCCGCTAAACATTCAAGCATGATCAGCCCCACACCAGCAGCACCAGGCACACCAGCAGCACCAACACCAACCTTCTCCGCAATCACCTGATGCTGCACAGGACATCAGCACCCAACCACATTGCTGCCCGGGAGGCCA
Source organism: Squalus acanthias (assembly GCA_030390025.1). Lineage (NCBI taxonomy): Eukaryota > Metazoa > Chordata > Chondrichthyes > Squaliformes > Squalidae > Squalus > Squalus acanthias. The sequence goes on from CM059445.1 coordinate 58,376,072, forward strand.
GGGATGGCCTCACCATGGCCAGATTTACTTCACTTGACGCTGTACATGATGCGCCAGGTTGGCACCACCCCACACCAACACCATAAAGCATCCCTACAATGCCCAAGTCATTCCTTTCACACTCATCACCATTGCGGGGGGTACCGTTATGTCTCACCATTCACTGCAACTCACTAAGCCACTTCCAAAGGTGCACACAAATCTGTCCAAGAACGCAAAGTGTTCAAAATAAAGGTTTCAATGTTTGACGCCATATTAACAGAAACTTTACATGAACACTGCATAAAACACCCAAGTGCCTACCCTTGTGTGTTGTTAGTTGGTATGATTGCACTAGGATGAGGGTGAGTGTGAGGGGTGGCTCGTGAGATGGGGAAGTGATAATGTAGATAGAGAGGGATGGGTGGAGGTGCAAGGTAAGTTGGTGTGAGTAAGGATGTGCAGGAGTAGGGTAGGGAAGGCAGAGTGATGGGGATGTGATGAGTGGCACAGCAGGATGAGGTTGAGTGTGGCTTTGCAGTAACGTTTCGTGATCTACTGAGATCATTGAAAGGTTTGCGCCACTGCAGCCTGGTCCTCCTGACGATCCCTGCTTGTGACCTCCTGTGCAACCAGGCTGTGTTGATCTCCTGGGGAGGACCTCTCTGCGTGCTGTGACTCCCTCCATATGGAGGGAGTCATGTTAAGAGCCTGGGTGCAGCCCTGTGCCAGAAATGCAGTCATTGTCAGTGTTTGCAGCACCTCAATGCTGTAGAACACCGACAACACAATGTCCAGACAAATATGGCCATGGTCCCTTTAAGGAAATGACGTCACCAGACCCGCTTCCTCTAATAGGGTCGGGTAACGCGCTGGGCGGGCTCAACAAGCCCAATCAATGGAAAGCCATTTTACACAGCGGGATGGAGCCAGCAGCGGGGCCGCGACCCGACCGAGGTTAGTAAAATTGCAGCCAGAGACACCGACTGGACAGTGCCTCAGCCTGGCGATGTGAATCAGCGTAGAGATCAACTCTCCCCTTGCGCCTCCCAGCAAAGAACCGAAGCTCATCATGGCATAAAGATAAGGCTGTGAAATGGTCTATAAAATTATATGAGGCCTAGATAGAGTGGATAGGAAGAATCTATTCCCCTTAGCAGAGAGGTCAATAACCAGGGGGCATGGATTTAAAGTAATTGGTAGAAGGATTAGAGGGAAGTTGAGGAGAACTTTTTTCACCCAGAGGGTGGTGGGGGTCTGGAACTCACTGCCTGAAAGGGTGGTAGAGGCAGAAACCCTCATCGCATTTAAAAAATACTTGGATATGCACTTGAAGTGCCGTAACCAACAGGGCTACGGACCAAGAGCTGGAAAGTGGGATTAGGCTGGAGAGCTCTTTCTCGGCCGGCACAGACACAATGTGTCGAATGGCCTCCTTCTGTGCTGTAAATTTCTATGACTCTATGAAATGATTGGAAGTTTCATCACACACTCTGTGCAAATAGGTCTGTCCAGGGGTTAAGTGTGAATTACCAGCGATTGCATTAATTGTTTCTATTAAATGAAACATTAAATTTCTATCGCGTTAATTGCCACTTTAAGCATTTCAGATGGGACCTGGTTCAATGTTCAGTTGTTGGTCTGTGTCATCACAACTGTGGGCTTCGTTTCCAAGCTGTTTAAGTGGCGGAATGTCTTTGGCCGTTTAGTTGTGCATGTACAATATTAAAATCAATATATAAAGTCTTGGGTCTCATCATCATGTGTTACTTGTTCCATGTACAAAAGCAATCTTGCAATACAAGATAGGAATCTAGTTATTTAACGCTGATTGGGCTCCCAGCTAGTCTAAAGCCAAGGTTCTCGTTAAATAAACGGACCCACTCATGGCTGCAGGCGGCTCCTCTCTTTAATGATCATTGGATTATGTACCGAGGGCAGCAGGGGCCCAACAATTCTCTTTGAAGTGTAGGAAATGCGGCAGCCATTTTGCGCAGAGGTGTGGGATCTTGCACATCCACCTGTGAGGGCAGATGGGACCTTAGTTTAACGTCTCATCTTAAAGACAGCACTTCTGACAGTGCAGCACTCCCTCGGTACTGGCACTAGGAATGTCAGCCTAGATTCTGTGTTTAAGTCTCTCAGTGGGACAACCTTCTGACTCAGGCGAGCATACGACCCACTGAGCCACGGTTGACACTAGTAATCAAAGACTCCTAGCTCTTTCCTTCAGTAAGCCTTCTTGGGAACCCCTCACCTTATCATCAGTCTCTCGCAGTTAACGGCTAGCTTTGTGTCACCTAACCACTACTTCTCAATTGATCTTGCCTCCTCTCGGCCTCGCCCCCTTCAGCAGGGGCTCTGCGATTCAAGGAAGGGCTGGCTCTGGCAGGAGCTGTGGCCGTATTCTGTTCCTGTGGAAGAAGAGGCAACAAGAGCGCGGTGGATCGGAACTCCGTACCTGTGTGCGACCTGAGATGGCGTTTCAGTGCTGTGTGACTTGGGAAAGTTCGATTACATTCACTGCAGATATAGCTGCGGACTCCGGCATGCACCTCCATGTGCTGCTGCAACGCGATCTGCGTCTGGAAACGCTTCCCGCAGAGCAAGCAGAAGACCGCCATGTCAGTACCTGTCGAGCAACACAAAAGGAAAAAATGAGGCGTTGGTTAAAATATAAAAATAATGGGCCCGGATCTTGCTGATTAAATACGCACACCGTTATCAATGCTCAAAATCAGCCGGCAAGATCAGGGGACTGGGAGATACGGCGCGAGTTGCGAATTTCCAGAACATGGTAGTTTTACGCCGCTCCGCCATTGCTTCACACACACGGCATCGCGCCCTCAGCCTCCCCATTGTTTTTAAGAACTTGCTGGATTTGCACATTAACTGCCCGTTAGACGTAACTTTCTGCGGTGAGTTTGTTAATTTACACCGTTAACCAGCGGAACGACGGACCTGCATTTCTGTAGCGCCCGTCACACCCTCAGGACGTCCCAAAGCGCTTTACAGCCAATGAAGTACTTTTGAAGAGCAGTCGGTGTTGAAATGTGGGTGTGGGGGGAGACTTGTGTTTTAAGCCACGGAAGATTAAAAAGTCACCTTGACTGAGCTGAGCTATTTGCAGTTTAACCTTTTGAGCTGTGTCTCAGTGGGCAGCACCCTCGCCTCTGAGTCAGAAGGTTGTGGGTTCAAGTCCCACTCCAGAGACTTCAGCACAAAAAGCTAGGCTGACACTCCCAGTGCAGTGCTGAGGGAGAGCAGCACTGTCCGAGGTGCTGTCTTTCGGATGAGATGTTAAACCGAGGCCCCGTCTGCCCTCTCGGGTGGACGTGGAAGATCCCGCGGCACTATTTCGAAGAAGAGCAGGTGAGTTATCCCCGGTGTCCAGGCCAATATTTATCCCTCAACCAACATCACTAAAAAAACAGATTATCTGGTCATTATCACATTGCTGTTTGTGGGAGCTTGCTGCGCGCAAATTGGCTGCCGTGTTTCCCACATTATAACAGTGACCACACTTCAAAAAGTACTTCATTGACTGTAAAGCGCTTTGAGACGTCCGGTGGTCGTGAGAGGCGCGATATAAAAAAAAAGCTAAAAAGGCTTGTGTTATCTAGGCCCTAAGCTCTGGAATTCCCTGCCTAAACCTCTCCGCCTCTCTATCTCTCTTTCCTCCTTTAAGACACTCCTTAAATTCTACCTCTTTGACCAAGCTTTTGGTCATTTGCCCTAATTTCTCCTAACGCGGATTGGCGTCCAATATGTTTGATAATCGCTCCCGAGAAGCACCTTGGGACGTTTTGCTACGTTAAAGGTGCTATATAAATACAAGTTGTTGTTGTTGTAAATACGCACAAATTCATTGGAAAAACTTCAGTTAAACGTGAAAATGTCTCATTTATTGGGTCACTCGTTGATTTTCACTAGGAATAATTATTACTGAACGATACAGCAGAGTATGGCAGATTCTGTACTTTGCAAAATAAAATGGTCCCCTTTAATCCTCTCCTTTCCCCGAGTGCAAGGACAGAGTACAGCTCAGAGGCCATCAGCTCCTCACTGAAATAACCATTCTTCATGACTAAACCTTGACAGAGTACAGACAAGCTGTTTAGCCATGGGGGCCATCACAGCCACACCACACCCGGTTGGCACCAAGTGCGTTTGCCAGCAGTTAACAATGGCTAGTGATCGGGAGCTGGGATCACTACAGTACATAGTGATTACATAGTATTTACAGCACAGGAACAGGCCATTTGACTCAACAGGTCCATTGCCGGTGTTTATGCTGCACACGCGCCTCCTCCCACCATTCACATATCCTTCTATTCCTTTCTCCCACATGTGTTGATCTATCTTTCCCATAAATGCATCTCTGCTATTCACCTCAACTTCTCCTTGTGGTAGCGAGTTCCACATTCTAACCACCCTCTGAGTAAAGAAGTTTCTCCTGAATTCCCTATTGGATTTATTAGTAATTACCTTATATTTATGAACCCCTAGTTCTGGTCTCCCCCACAAGTGGAAACATCTTCTCTACATCTACCCTATCGAACCCCTTCATAATGTTAAAGACCTCCATCGGGTCACCCCTCGGCCTTCTCTTTTCACATTATCCGAGATGATAGGCCAAGTACTATGAAGAGAGACCCAGCCTGTTCGATCTTTCCTGATGGGTATAACCTCACAGTTCTGGTATCATTCTAATAAAAGTGCCGGGTACGGTAGCATAGTGGTTATGTTAATGGACTAATGATTCATGAGACGTGAGTTCAAATCCCACCACGGCAGCTGGGGAATTTAAATTCCAGATTTAATAGTTAATTAAATCTGGAATAAAAAGCTAGTATCAGTAATGGTGACCATGTAACTACCGGATTGTCGTAAAATCCCATCTGGTTCACTAATGCCCTTTAGGGAAGGAAATCTGCCGTCCTTACCTGGTCTGGCCTATATGTGACTCCAGACCCACAGCAATGTGGTTGACTCTTAACTGCCCTCTGAAATGGCCCAGCAAGCCACTCAGTTGTACCAAACTACCGCAGCAGATCAATAAGTTGGCTCACCGCCACCTTCTCAAGGGCAATAAATGCTGGCATTGCCAGTGACACCCACATCCTGTGAACGAATAAAAAAAATAAATCCTTTTGTACCCTCTCCAGTGCCTTTCTAGAATATGGAGACCAGAACTGTGCACAGCACTCCAAATGCAATCAGGAGCCAGGATCAGTAGATAGGATCAGGAGCAGAAACCCTGGCTGATATTTCCTTTCCATGGTCCAGCGATATGGAGATACCATTACTGCTACCTCATGCTAGGGATAGAATCTGGCCTTTGATGGTTCTGGACCGCACCGAGCAGTGCAATCATCATCTGAGCCACTAGGGGGAGCGGAACTGAAGTTGGAGAAAAATCGCAGAGAAACGAAAAAATATTTCTCAAACTCATTAAAACCTTACAACATTTTGTCAGAAATGTATTCCGCCATCGCTGCATCTGTGCTCATTGCTTCTGCGGTTTATTGGCCGGTTGATGCGCTTTAAGTGGACACTGGGGTGACTGAATTAGTTTATCTTTTAAAAGGTAATGCGATAGTGGGCCTGTGGGAAAAGGAAACAGGAAACGGACAAGATAGTTTTGTCACAGCATCCGCGCACTAATTGGAAGGATGCACAACAATAAGTAGCTGGAGCTCGGGGAGTTTCAGCGCTACGACCAGCCGCAATGCTTCAGGTCGTTCTAGTTAAAAAAGGGACAGGGTCGGCACGTGACAGTAACAGCCTGGCAAAGCACCTTCTGCTTTCACATTCCCACACAACACACCAAAGCAGAACTGTCCGACAGACACTCCCTCTCCCAGCCTCCAGCCCCTCTCTGTACTGCAACCTCTCTCTATTTTATTGATACAATGGGGGCTGAACGGGTTAAATTATGAGGACACGTTGCACAGACTAGGCTTGTATTCCCTTGCGTATAGAAGATCTAATCGAGGGGTTTAAGATGATTAAAGGAATTCATAGGGTAGAGAGAGAGAGAATCTATTTCGAATCTATTTCCTCTGGTGGGGGGAGTCCATCACAAGGGGGGCATAATTTCAAAATTAGAGCCAGGCCGTTCAGAGGTGATGTCAGGAAGCACTTCTTCACACAAAAGCTAGTGGAAACCTGGAACTTCCCCCCCCCCCCCAAGAAGCTATCAAGGCTGGGGGGGGTCAATAGAAAATTTCAAAACCGAGATTGATAGATTTTTATTAGGCAGGGGTATTAAGGGTTACAGAACCAAGGCGGGTAGATGGAGTTAAGATACAGATTACCAGTGATCTAACTGAATGGAGGATCAGGATTGAGGGGCTCAATGGCCTCCTCCTGTTTCTATATTCCTATGTCATTGCTTAAGCTTTAAATATGTCCTCTCACACACATCACCTCCTCCCTATATATTTGCTGCGTTGTAATAAGGACTCGGTGCACTCTACTATTCTAATTCTTCCCCCCCCCCACCGGACCTCAAAACTTGGGACTCCTTATTTCCCCTCTGTCTTCCCTCTCCTGTGCAATCTACAAGGCTTTTGAAACCAATGCTTGGTGTCACCCTAACCACTACCTCTAGATTGAACTCATCTTCTCTCCTATTCCTTTCAATCTTGCTGATGGTGCTGCATCATGAGCTCTTCGAGTGGGCTCCTCAAAGAGAATTTCACCTTCTCTCTATGATGCCATCAAGAGCCACCTTGCAAACAAGTGAACTTGAAATCCTCCAGGCTTGAATTGACGCTGCGCGAGTTTTAATCGACAACCACTCCGTGTGCACATGAAATCTTGGTCCACTATTTTAAAAAGGAAGCATTGAATAATTTATTTCGAACGAGTTGATTCCACGACAACTTACATTTATATAGCGCCTTTAACGTAGTACAACACCCCAAAGCGCTTCACAGAAGCGTCATCAGACAAAACAAGGCGATATTAGGGCAAGGTGACCAAATGTTTGGCCAAAGAGGGAGGTTTTAAGGTGCGCATTAAAAGATTATGGTGGGAAAGGAATTTCACAAAACATTTATACTCTTAATATTTCATAATTTCAAGGTCTAAAGGGGTTTGAAGTTTATTCACGTAGTGGAAAGTGCTAAAGAAAAGTATTCGGAGGCACATATTGCCCCCGCTTGTTCCCAGAGACTGAAGTTGCTACGATGACTCTCAGCCCCAAACACAATACTCCTTTAAACCCATTGCCGAGGAGGTATTTCCTTTGAGGAATTTACCCTCAACTCATCGATGTTTGAATCACATACCAGCTGCACAAAGGTTAACATTCTGCAAAAGGAATTTCAGTTAAAAAGCTGTTTTCAGAGAGAAATGTCACTTGTTCTTTAAAAGGAAGGGACTCCTCAATGCACACTTTACTCGCCATTATATGACCAGACAATGGACACAGTCAGAGTGCACACCAAGCACTGACCAGGACAACTGTAGTATTTTGCAGTTCTAAGTGAAGGTGGCAGTTCAAGAGGCACCAGGGAGAGTGGAGCTCATGTGTTGGGACAGTGCGCAAGTCAAGAATAAGGCAACCCATTTACCAAGGTAGTAAGCCCAGCCACAATAACATGCACGTGTAAATTTAGGTTTATGCTCGAGTCTCCTACCGGAGAATCAAACCCTCCAAACTAGCTGCCCAGACAGCCCCGGCGTGGCTTTGTATAAAGAACAGCAAGCTGTTCAGCAACTTTCTGAGGGATTGGGGCTATCTCGAGTGAAAAAGGACTCGTGTTTTCTAGAAGGGACATTACCATGCACAGGATCGTTTAAAAAGAAAGACTTGCATTTCTATAGCGCCTTTCACGACCACCGGACGTCCCAAAGCGCTTTACAGCCAATGAAGGACTTTTTGAAGTGGAGTCACTGTTGTAATGTAGGAAACACGGCAGCCAATTTGCGCACAGCAAGCTCCCACAAACAGCAATGTGATAATCAACATCACTAAAAACAGATTATCTGGTTAAGTAATACATATTGGCCTGGACACCGGGGATAACTCCCCTGCTCTTCTTCGAAATAGTGGCCGTGGGATCTTTTATGTCCACCTAAGAGGGCAGACGGGGCCTCGGTTTAACGTCTCGTCCGAAAGACGGCACCTCCGACAGTGTAGCACTCCCTCAGCACTGCACTGGCGTGTCAGCCTAGATTTTTTGAGATACATCTCGAGTCTGTTAATGGAACAATCTCTACAATTGAAATAAGAATTTTCAGAGATAACCTCAGTGCACTTCTTTCAAAAATCAGTTCATTTCTGTCCTTTACTGCTTCAAGCCCATAGCTCCTGGTGGCCCACCTCTACCCCCACCCCCCCCCGCCAAATGTCCATTCTTCATGTCGAAACCGAGACAATCAGTGGCGGTAGACTATTCGACCAAGGATAGCATCAAAGTCCAACCTAATCCTGTCCTCATCTAAAACCCACATACGCACGGTTTTTAGCAGGGTTCCGAGGGAGTGCTGCACTGTCAGATGGGACATTAAACCGAGGCCCCGTCTGCCCTCTCAGGTGGACGTAAACGATCCCATGGCCACTATTCGAGGGAGAACTCCCCTGTTCTTCCCGGTGTCCTGGCCAATATTTATCCCTCAAGCAACATCACGAAAACAGATTATTGGTCATTTATCTCACTGCGGTTTGTGGGAGCTTGCTGTTTACAAGGTAGCTGCTACGTTTCCTACATTACAACAATGACGAGACTCGAAAAAGTGCTTAATTAGCCAGTAAAGTGGTTTGGGACATTCTAAGGTCGTGAAATGTGCCATATGCGCAAGTTCTTTCTTTCAGTCCTGATGCAGCGCCTAAGTAGTAATCTTGAGGTAGCACCAAAGCAGAGGTGAAGGAGTCAGGAACGGCCGCTTTAACACG